>CAMTDV010000020.1:21014224-22323742 GCA_947069175.1 Scalesia atractyloides
TTTCATTTGTATTTAACTAGCTTTTGCCCTGTCCACGTTGTGGGGCAATAAACCGAATTTTTTTCTCATAATATGTGCGTCTATGTTTCGGTTACTTATACTTATAACATGATCTAAAAATTACTTCGAGTCAACCACTTAAAACAAAACACTACCATACTTTTGCTAAAAAAACAAGAAAGATGGAAACAATATAATTTTAAACTGGGGACAAAATTGTATTCTTAAAGACAAATAAGTGTGTGCTAGGCTGCCGTTTGGCACAAAAAAATTGCAGCGAGTCAACCAATTAAGATAAAACACTACCATAGTTTTGTAAAAAAAAGTTATAACCATTGGATGACTATAATTTTACAACGCGGGCAAAATCATAATTTGACAGAAAAAAAACAAAAACAATGGCAAAACTGTAAATTTGAATTGAGGGTAAAATCATAATTTGGCTAAGAGGAAAAACACAAAACTAATGGTAAAACTATAAATTTTAATAGGGCAAAATTGTAATTCGCCCTCATTGTAGGAAAAAAACTGTAGCGCCTCGTTTTTTTATTTTCCTTATTTAGAAAATGTAAATCATATTCCTATTTATGGAAACTTGTCTTGTTCGTATTTCAACTTCCAATCTTGTAATCGAGAGTTTGATCATGATGAAAATGCGTTTTTATTCACACTTATTCATACATAAATACATAATATTTAATCAATGTCGAATGCATGTGTTTTATGCGAATCCAAATTATACTTGACAAACAAAGTTTATTCTAAAAAAAAATTTGTCTGACCATAACCTACGGCCGAGGACCATAGGTTACGGTCCGCAGCTGCGGGAAATGGTCCTAAAGCGCGATTTTTCAACCTTTTCCCCCTTTTTCATCACCAATCACCTCCTAACCCTTTTAACACTAACCCTAACCCATTTCCTTATAAGTAAAAGCCTCCACTCTTCCATTTTCACTATCCAAACACTTAATCGCTTCTAAAACACTCCAAAACATCCATAAATTCTGAGTTCTTGACAGATTGTTCAAGTACAAAAGTGAGTTCAAACTCACTTCTCTTCATCTCCTCTTCACCAAATCTTCCTCTACAAAGATTGGATTGCCTCTAGGATTGTTTCCACATATTTTCCATGGAAAACCAAGGTGGAACATCACCATTTTGAGGTCCAAACTTTCTGTTTTGGAAGATAAACTTTATTTAAACTTGTTTTCTCTGAACAAACTTGTGCTACTTGTGTCTCTAATCAAACCCATGGTTAGTGAGCTAAGCCAAGGTTGTTTCTTACAAATTAGGAGTTGTAAAATACTTTCAAACTTTCTATTTTGTAAAGGGTTTTAACCCACAAGTGTTGGAACCATCCAAGCTTGACAAAGCTTGTGTTTTGGTAAAGGTGTGATTACTTGGAAGCCTTGGCTATCATACGTTCAATCCACCACCTCACTTGATGATTTTCATGAAACTATGTTCCACCTTCAATTGAAGTATCTTTTTTATTCCATTCATGACCATCCGAATTGCCCTTGTGACAATTTGTGCATTGGTGAATCTTACGAAAGAGGTTAAAGGAAGGTTATCCTCATACCTCCATGCATGACATCTATGAAATCTATGACTTATATGATAACTTAATGATATACTATATAAAATATATATGTAAATAAGAATTATACATAACTGAACTTTTGACAATGATCATATGGTTACTTGTCCTAACATTAGGTTATATTATCTAGGACTTAATTCTCCTCGTTACGATTCTAATGGGCATGACCCATGAAATTACAGCTACCCTACGGGGACTATAGTGTCAAAAACGAGTGTTAAGTCTAGATGATTATTTTTTTCGTATACATACTTTGGTATATTTAATTTCCTAAATCCTCCGTTATAATCCGAATACTTACACACCTACGTTTCTCATGTAGGGTAACTCGGTGTCCCACCTTCAAACAACTAACTCTTCATGGAATTACCAAGTTAAAGCTTGCAAAACCGTAAGTACACTTGACCCATTTTCCTTTTTATACAATTTGGGTTGTAACATGTTAACGTACAAAATACACAAATACACACAACATACTTTATACACTCAATCCGTTATACATGCTTATTGTTATGCTTAGGTTCATGCTAGATTCATACATGCTTCTTTTCATTAACTTAGCTAGACCAAACTTAACCTATATATCGCTATAGGAGTAGCACATCGCCCGTCGGGGTATTGTTAAGCTTATTCTTATTCTTAAAATAGTCTCGTTACTTTTGTGGCGAGGGACAATTAATTCTTGTGGACACTTGGGTTTGACATTTAGTATTGCATGCTAGCTTACTTTGTATACAATTGCCATGTGGGATTTGAGCAAACTCTTTATACTTATGCTATGTAATTTAAAACTTGTGTACTTGTCAATGCTTTTGTGTTGAACTATACTTTTAACATGTTGCAAGATAAGAATATTGAACATAACGAAAACTTAGTAGGGAGGGCATAGAAACGCATCTAGAATGCTAGGTTTTATGTTATAATATTGTTGAATTTGTTGTATTTGGATTTATATCGTAATTGACTATTTGATCAATGAAATGAAATGAGTTTTGAATTTAATATTGTCGCAATAGTGTTATGATGTCTCTAGTAATCTATTTCGTCTCACTCATCAGTTGGGGTGTGACAAAAACCATAGCAAAACTGTAAATTTGAACTAAGGGCAAAATCGTAATTTGGCTGGGAGGAAAAAAACAAAACCAGTGGCAAAACTATAACTTTTACCAAGGCAAAATCGTAATTTGGTTGGATGAATAGGGAAGTGTCGGGCAACATGGGAAAATCATAATTTTACACAAGGGCAAAATCGTAGTTTTTAACAGGGGTAAATTCGTATTTTTTTCTGAACCAATGGCGGAGTGCCAGTGGGGGCAAAATCGTAATTTGTTAAAAGCTAAAACGATGGCAAAACTGTACTTTTAAACTGGGGTAAAATCGTAATTTTGAGCAGGGGCAAAATCGTAATTTTTAATTAGGGGCAAAATCGTATTTTTTCTGAGTCAATAGGGGAGTGCTAGACAGCTATCTGTTACTATTCCGAAATATTGTATTTGTAGTATTGATAAATAAATAAATATTTCTTTAGTTATATTTAACTTCTTTCATATTATTTTATCATAAACTATGGGGTAGATTATCCAACCCATTTCCTATTCACCCAAATTTTGCCTCCAGTAACAAAAATTTATGTATAATGTTAATGTTGATTGAATAGAGTATAATGTTAATGTTGAACGAATTATGTTTACCGTATTATTAAAATACAATTTATGGTTAAATAAACATTAAATCATCACAAATTTGAAGCTTCCTGAAAAATAAACTATTGTTTCTGTGTGTTAGAAATAGGTTGGACTTATAAAGCTCATAGAATCCAAACCTTCCTTTTATAAATAAAAAACAAATACCTTACAAAAAGTCAATTACTACTCAAATACACATCACATACAAATACTCAAATACATACACATAGATATTCAAATGCATACACATATACATACACATCACATACAAATACATACACATACATATACACATATGCATACACCTTCACACAAATACATATAAATACATATAATTACGTTTTTTTGTATTGCTAGGATGGATTGAATTTGATAAAAGTTGTAAATTTGAGATTTATACATTAAGGAAATCATCAACCGTAGGAGTTCACATCGACGTTGAAGATCGGGAAATCATATCTGTGATCTCCTCTCAAACCTACACACATATTCACTTACCCAATCGCTAGGCTTTAAACCAAAGGTTAAATGTATGTGATTGGGGGTTTGGATATAGATAGACTACAAGACTCATTCGCTAGAAATTCTAGCGATTAGGCCTGATCGTTAAAACCCCTATGCTCAATCGCTAGCCTAGCGATTAAGCGCAATCACTACAACTCATCAACATTTGTATATATATATATGTAAAAATACATTTTACATATGTAACATGTCACACCCTGGTCGTAGCGGAAGCGCAAGTGTGTGACTATTAGGTAATCATTGCATCCAATATAGTAAACATTATAAATTAACAACGATGCATGCCATTCATAAGTTTCACTTCATATTTACAACCATCAAAAGGTAAAGTCACATTGTTATCAGTTTCAGATCACTCGTATAAACATAGTTTAAAAGACATTTTTCCAAAATAGATAGTGTTTTATTCACAATTTCATGCTGAGGTTTTGACCTCTATATACCCAAACGAAGTTGGGATATAAAAGGCAAACCCTTCAAAAGATAATACATCGTTGTCTTGACAGTTCCCAAACCCGGATCCCATCACCAGCTCAAGTCCTGCGTTCTGAAACACGTGTAATTTTAAAAAGTCAACATAAAGTTGGCGAGTTCATGTAGTTTAATGTTTAAACGAAGAATCGCGTTTAAACGAAGAATCGCTCATGTAACTACTCTCGACTTATTTTCCCTATACGGGCTTGGGATACGGTAAACTATTTTCGCTTAGTCAGTTTAATCAGTTTTGTTTGATAACTTAAACATCGGGGTTAACTACCGTATCCTGGATATCCTCTACTCATTATATTAGATAATGGCCACGACCTTAGCGCGGGGTGTAGGCATACACCTGACAGACGCTCAAATGCAACTACCCACACTTGTTGGGGATAACTCCTTCGTGAGTTCATAAGTGGTGTGTACGTTAATCATGTCTGGTTTTTGTACTGGGCCCTGTATGTATGGACAAACATGTGAATCTGTTAACAAGGTTGCAAAGTCAACTTTCCCAAGTTATAAAAGATTTTGTGCCTTTGTGCACTTAAAATCATTTTCAAATATTTTCAAAATGAGTCAGTTGGGAGTATTTACCAGCAAAAGCTGACGTATTTTCAAAAGACTAAGATTGCAGGTACAATACGAAAATAGGCTGGAAGTGCTCGGTAGTGAATAGAGGATCTTGCAAATCCTAGATCTGCCCAAAGTCTGTTTTACATTCTTTCTTTGTACAATTTATGATCCGCCTATGGATCTTCTATTACGAGCTTGTATATTATTTTGTATTTTGAACATTTGGTTTGTAATAGTAATTTAAATCCAAGACTTCCGCTGTGCTGTGTTTAATTGACTATGATGATATCAACTTTACGTCACGATATTCCCTACCCGGGCCCACATGTGTATGGATTTGGTTGGAAATCCGGGGTGTGACATCATATCATATATATACACACACACAAACGTTTAAAATTTTAAATTAAGAGGATTAAATAATTCGTCAATATACACTGTATATGTGTGTGATTAGTCGGCTTTATATATATATATATATATATATATATATAGAGAGAGAGAGAGAGAGAGAGAGGGGATGGATCTTGAGAAAATACAAAATTACCAAAAAAAGCTTAAATACACAACATTTTTTTATAATTTTGGGTAGCTTTTTTAGTTTTCTCATTTATATCTTGTTTTGTCATAATCCTCATATAAATGAGAAAACTAAATAGCTACCCAAAATTGTAAAAAAATGTTGTGTTTTTTAAGCTTTTATTGGTAGTTTTATAGTTTTCTCATGATCCATCCCCTCTCTCACTATATATATATATATATATATATATATATATATAGCCTACTAATCACACACATATATAGTGTTTATTGACGGATTACTTAATCATCTTGATTTAAAAACAACGTTTGTTATTTTAAACATTTAACTCACAACTAAAACCACCGTCTGTTAATTGCTCGTCTAACAAAACTTTGAGTATACTCTTTATTTATATGTAAAAATGGGATGTTACAAATATCCCCCATCAATTTAGGATTTCGCCCCTACAGGTCTAGATTCGGATCATGAACACAAGTATTTCTTGTTTCGAATGGTAAAAGAAGTGCGGAATCCAAGTTACACCACAAACCGAGCGAGTGTATGAACAATAAACAAAGAAATCGATGATTAAAGCTCGTATATTGATTTCGACAGAGTTTGGGTACAATGTTTACACAAGAAATGCTTTCCAACTCTCTATCCTCACACACTATACTTTGCTCTTAAAGCATATATGTTTCTAAGTGATAGTCCACTATTTATACTATTTCATAAAACAAACCAAACGAAGAATACCTATCTAAACGACAGTTCACATAATTTGTTTTCATTCAAACGATGGACTCAAGAGACCTGCCAAACGATGGCATGATTTATGAACTTCAAACTATGGTAAGCTATGCATGTTCCAAATGATACCAATTAACCAAACGATAGCTACATGCTATCGTTTGAATTCTTATAAAACGATGGTCTTGTATATTGTGTATAACCGATTGTTAAGTTCCAAACCATCATGCCATATCGTCTGGGCTTTCAAACAATGGTCCAAATATCATGTTGTTTAGCATCACATCTCATGTCTATAGCATATCGTTGTCACTTGAATCTTGTTACTAGAGTCAATGACGAAGGAACGTCGTCGATTTCTATCGTAACTGAACATCACTAGCTCCATCCACAAAAGTGCATCAAGAAACTCCCCCTTGGATGTAGCTTGTGATTGTCCAGTCTTCACATCTTTGGATCTTTATAAGTCTTCACTTGATACAAGCAAGAGATGCATCAACAAACTCCCCCTTGAATGCAGCTTGTGAATCTTCGATCTTCAAAGCTTCGGATCCTCGAGATGAAGACGAGTCGTCAGCTACAAGTGAATTCTCTTGGTCAACTGAGCGCATTCATGTCGTGTCATCACTCGCATAGCTTATATCTAACACATTCTCTTATTCTTTAGCTTGCTTGGATGCCATATATGCTCACACAACAGAGCTAATAACATAATGAGAACAAAACCTAAGACTTTAACCAATCTTAGAGAATTTTCAACTGAAAATTTCACCAAGTATTGATTTCAAACAATATCATTTAACGACACACATGAGAATACCTCTCATTCAACTACCAACCAACAATATTTGAAAGTTTCAAAAATTGTTCAATTTTCGTCCCTTAACTTCTAAAACTTGTCAACTTCAACCACTATGAAGATGCAAAAGTTAGAACAATTGTTTTCCGGCTTTCAATCAAGTTTTAGGTAGGATAGATTCGAGTTCAACATCAGTTCATCAAAAATAAGATAGAAATAAAAAAAAAATTGGCCTTCTATAAAGTTTATATTAAAATACACCTAAATATTTTTGGTTTTTATAAATTTTATATTAAAAACACCTAAAATCTTTTTGGTATTTTGAAAATTTTCAAATGTAGAGACGGAAAATAGGAAATAAATATTCATAGACATTCTTTTTACAAGTTTCGAGGGTAAGAGAATCATATCAACGTACGATCATGCCAAAACACACTTGTTACTCAATTGGTTAGCATTTTGGATAAGTATCTGATAATAATTATCGGCATCGTTGTCAGTATAAACTCAATAATCAAAAGTAATCATATGACTTGGAGATACGATTTCTTTATAAATTATACATACCGATTGATGTCCCTCCGCTCATGACACATTCTCGTATCAAGGTATGCACGAGAGTTCATCTTACTTGTGAGTATATTATTTATTATCTATTCACGTATAAGCTGTGAGATACTCACTTATTTGAAGGATGAAAACAAGCCCTATGTGATAAATCACTTACTTATGAGGAACTTGATTTTCGGATGGATGTAGCAAGTCCATGAACAGGTTAGTACCATTGTACCGACAAAGAGACGAACTTGACTCTTGGATGATAAATGCAATGTGATTAAAAATCACTTATTCAGAAGGTGGATGTGATAAGATTATCACTTATTGATGGTTATATACAGTATGTACACGTATGTATGACGTCATGGAAGTTCTAGACTTGCATCCTTGTTTTTCGGTAAAAGAACAACAATGAAGCCCAGATGATAAGTAGCATAAAGACCACATATATCAGAACCTCAGCAATCTATCAAATGAAATTTCGGTACTAAGACCATATGGTAATGAGTGGTTCCTTCGTAGATTTCAGTTTGTTATCTTTATACCCTATACACTTTAAACTGATTGTGAGCGTAATGATATGCCGTTAGTAGAGCTAGTTATCGTTTTTCGTTTTTGATTTAAAAAAGTTTCGACAGATCACTTATGTACTATCATTTTCTCTTTTTCTCGTCAGGAAACTCATTTATGTTTTTCTCTTGTTTTTCTCCCTTTTTATGTTTTTCAATGTTTTTGTAATTTTCTGGTAGACTTTACTCCACGTAAAAGTTCAAAAACTAAATTAAATTCTAAAAACATCATTTAGGATTTTCTCAAGAAAAAAATATTTACTAAAACAATTTCCCAATGTCGATTTACTCTTGTTTTACCTTAATGTCATTTACCAAATTAATTAATGTAAGTCCCAAATCAGCTTTGGATCACAATGATAATGATTGGCAAATACACAAACACCTACTGATCAGGTGTTTGAGTGATAAAAGTAAGAAAACAAGTAGAAGATGAAGGATCTTGACCAAGTGTTAATCAACCAATGTTAATATGCAATCCCATATGATATAACATGATCATGGAGCCTAGATATCCGGATTAGACATAAGAAATTCAGTAGAACAAACTTGAATAACACAAATTAACACACCTAGTCCAAGAAACTTGGAATGCTAGGGTGTGGGTTGCTTCTATTTATAATACAGCTAACCTGCGTAATTATAATTACGCGGGTAAACTAATTTCACCGCTTCTGATGGGACAGATTACAAAAATTACATTTTCAGCCCTCCAAACACTATTAAACTATTAAAACAAGCCCTAAACTATTAAACTCAAATACCAACAGTCTCAAAACGTTCTAACAATTATTCAAAAAGTGACTTATCAAAAGCTTTGGTAAATGAGTTATACTTTGGTAATCAGTGTGGACCCTAGCAACATCAATAAGTTTCTTCTTGAAACAATCACGTGTGAAATGATATTTGGGATCGATATGTTTGGACTTGGAGTGTTGTACATGATTTTTAGTAATCCGTAAAGCAGCTTCAAAAACGACAAATATAGGAGAAGTTAGGAATTCAAAACTAAAGTCCTGCATCTACTTCTGAAGCAGGGATATAATATATTATTTTATATTTATTTGATTTTAAATTCCTTATATTTTGTTATCTAGTTTGGTTTTTAAATTATGGTTCCTATCATGTAAACAGGATGTCTAGGGTTTATGTTTGGATAGGTTTTGATTGAATTTGATTATAAAAGAACTTTGTTCTTGGAACCTTTGGTTCGAAATAGAGAGTTTGTTAGCTAATCGTTCTTGAGCTATTTGATCGCTTCTAAAACTGCATCAGTTGGTGGTATCAGAGTTCTTGGTTATTCGAATGGCTCTATGTGAAGCGAACTGCATATTTACTCGTCAATCACCGACAGAGGCAACGATAAAATTGTGTTTGATTTGCAAGATCGTAAGTGATGCAAGACATTTACAAGTTAAAATAGAAGATTATCCTTTAATATTTATAATTTGAATTTCGTATTTTATCTTATTTAGTAACATTTTTAAGTATCATTCATATCCAATAAATAGGATCTCTACCAAAGGCCCAGGTCTAGAGCAACTGAAATAAAATTAACATTAATGAAAATTTGTTTCAATACATTAAGTAAATAAAGATCTAAATGATTTAATTTTGTAATTTAATAAAAAAATATAAACAACCCAATAGCATAATTGATTAGGAAACGACATTGTACATACCTATCTAGAGTGCTCTGGTATCAGATCTAGGGTTTGGAGGATGCGCAACGGCGGCCATGGTCCTGAAACCATCGACGATTAATAGAACTAAAAGACAAAGATCGAATAGGAACAAAAAAGAAAGATGAGTGCATTAGAGATTTGGGAGGATAAGTTAGAGGTGGGAGACGGATGAATGGAAGAGGAGAACTTGTCTAGGGTTTTGGGTGAGAATGGATGAAAGGAATATGGGTTTTGTGGGTCTAACAAAACGAGTATTCAGAATCCATGAAAGAAAAGGGGCGCCAAAAGCAAAAGCTATCTGCATAATAGCACACGTGTCCAATATCTGAAAACCAACCAAATTTTGCTACAATGTTCAACCAATGAATCTGCCCACATTAGTTTGACACAAAATGAAAGTTCACTCCAACTTTGACCCCAATTAGTTTGCCTTACATTTTGTAAGCAACTTTGACCCTAAACGTTCACCAAATACAAGCAACCTTTGTGCAACTTGTACCCATGTAGAAAAAACTGTCAGGCATAACCTAGCATGACATAACATAAATAAAATGAAGAGTAAAATGCAATTTGTGTTTGTTGGGTTTAGGGGTGCTGTCAGGTTGCGTCCCTCAAATGAAAATTTCACTGCCCGAGTCTCTGACTTGTGAAAAGCTCTACGATTTGAGTCCCTTTGTTATGTATCTGTTAGTTTGACTGTTAAATCAATTTAAGTAATCTCACCATTTAAATTAAAAAAACAAACAAAACCTACATCTAATCCTAAATCTAATTTCTATATCTTTTGCGCATCATCATCATCATCATCAAATCTTTAAGATCTTCATGAACAAGAACAAGAACATCATTAAATCTTCACGAACAAGAACAAATGAATATCAAAATCCACAATCAGTTTGATCTTCATGAATAAGAAATTAATATCCTCTTAAAGAAGAAAACCCAACACACAAATTCAAGAACAAAACCCAAATTTAAGATCTTCGGATATTGTTTATAAAACATCTTCAAAATATAAACATCTTCAATAAACATCTTCAAAATAAAGAATATGAATTCTCGAACATGAACATCATCATCACAAACATGTTCATCAGATCTTCAACATGAACATCTTCAAATTTCACCTTCAAACACCATCTTCAATCTTTATCATCAATATCATCATCAGATCTTCAACATCAGCATCTTCAAATTTCATCTTCATAACCACCACCAAAATCATCTCATCATCTGTTTCAGATCTGAACAATCACCAAAAATTATATTAAAAACTTAGATATAAGAACTTAAATCAACAAAATCATCTCATCCACTAACATGAGATTCAAGAACATCCACTACCAACATCATCTCATCCAACCTAAATCAAGAACAACCACCACCAACATCATCTCACATTCAACCACCCCCAACATCATCATCTCGGATGTAACCACCACCAACATCATCTCATCCAACTTAAATCAACCTGAATATGAGATTCAAGAACAACAACCGCCAACATTATCTCATCCACCACCCTCACACCGCTACCACCACCCCTTTACTCAGATTCAACATCCTCTCGCGGCTCTCTCTCTCTACGCCCTTTCTTTTTCTATCTAGAATACGAAGGTGGAAGGGTGGCTAGGGTTTGGAATCAGATAAGAATGAGATGGGCTGAATGGTGCCTAGGGTTTGGGGACTGGCCATAGCTTAGATTGTTGTTGTTTGAAGATGATGATTGAGGAAGATTGTTGTTTGAAGATGATGATCGTAACCCAAGTGATTATGTACAATTGATACACATACAAAAGAAGCAAACTGAACTTTTATTAAAAATTATATTAGTCTGAGTACAACATATTATTTATTTACCATATTCCACATCTAGGAACTTCTAGATCTTCAGATCTCAGTTATCTTCTCTCTATTCCTAAGAGAATCTCATTGTTACATGTGACAGTATACTAAAACGACGTCAGCTATATACTGGTGAGCTCATGTTATACAGTTTATAAAACGAACACAATTGACATGCATGCAACATGGGTTGTGATACTTTGGGCACAGGAAAACCCTGTGCCATTCATGACCTTTTCACAACCACCAGCAATGGGCTTGTCATACCCCAACCATCGAATAAGTATGGTAGTGTTGTGATGCATACGAGGAACCCTATCCTCTTTTCAACTAGTTCAACATATCCCATTAAGCATATAAGGATCCAAATACACCACTACCGATAATTGCACGTTACAACATTGTTATATTATTATCAGTTCAGACAAAACGAGTATACAATCACAGTTTTAAAATATACATGATAACTCACATGTTTTAGAGTTGCTTTACAATTCCTTAGCCTTTGCTAACATTGTCATGTACTATCTCAGAGTCCTGACACAATTACATAATCCTAGGTTAGGTTACGGTACACATATCTAGTCATTATCATAGTTAGATATTGGTTAACGCTGCCTTGTTTAAGTATGGTTGACCATCCATGCCTAACTAAGGCTAGCTACCCAATACCCACCCCTCACAATAATATTAACACTACTAATACTACTACTAATAATGTTACTACTACTAATAATAATACTAATATTAACTACTAAAATAAATAATAAATAACTGAACATAAACTTAAACGAGAGCACACCTTAAAATTATCTATGGCACGTTGATGTAGACTTTCCCTACTTCTGCTCCTAAAACGACTGCTAACAACACCCAACGGGGTGTCGTATGCTCGAGATTCTCTTTATACTAGAGCGTTACTGTTAAAACTGATACTCTAAAGAGCAATTGGGACTTCTATTTAAAGGAAGCAAGCAAGCACCTCAAAACATCGGATGTGGGATTCAATTGACATGCCTACTTTCCTATTTGACCTGCTAGCTAGATTGTTTGCTTAGATATTAATTCAACTGCTTTTTTCGTATAACTTTCAAACCGTAACGTTTTATAAAACCATGAATATGCCACTGGGACGAGCTCATATTTATATACATTTAATCTAAGTTTCGTTAAAAACAGAGTAAGGTCAAAAATAATAAATTTGGTTATTAATATTAAACGTTCTCCTATAATAGCCAAGGCTCATGAAGATATTCACATTTCACACAACCATCTTACTCGTGCAATAATATATGAAAATTCAATAATATATGAAATATAAATTACATATTTCATACAGTTATAACCAGTACATTAAGGCCCAGGGTATTACAATGATGATGAGAGAGTGAATTAGTGAGAGAGTGAATTAGTGAGAGAGTGAATTAGAGAGAGAGAGAGCGCAACTAAGATGTCGAGATAGAGAGAGAAAGAGAATTGGGGTGAAATTATCGAAAAAATGGGGAATAAAGTTATATAACCAAGAGCAAAATGGTTAGTTTACATGAAACTAACCGGAGGGACTCAAATCATAGCGAATTCATAGGGTAGGGGCTCAGACAACGAAAACTTTGCTTTAGGGACGCGACCTGACAACACCTCTAAACCCTTAGAACGCAAACTACAATTTACTCTATATGAAACATAAAACAAAATGAAACTAGGAAGCTTAATACACTTTGGGCCTATGGAACCTAATAGCTTCTTCAATTAAAGATAAAAGAGCATAGCAATCCTCCTATTATAGAATCTATAATCTATAATATATATAATCTATAATATATGGATAATCTATAATATATATATGTATATATATATATATACTCTTTCAGTTGAAAGAGAAATGATAATTAGTGACCAATGCCCACCGCAAAAAAAAATAAATTACAGAATAACTAAGTACGTCTGAAAGTCAACCAAAATTTGAAAGTCAATCAAAATTCATTTCATCATCTTAAGAGCATCTCAACAAGGTGTTCCGGTGGGTGGTTTGCTTAGCGGACGAGGAGTGAAACGGTCTGCCTTGTTGGAGGAGATTCGGTGAGTGTTGGTTTGCTTGAGTGGACGGCCAAAGAGGTGGAATTGTGGGGACCAATTACAGATCCACATGTTAGAACACGAAGTTAGTTAGCTCATGTATTTAGAGCATCTCCAATGGTGGTCAAAGTCTATAATCCAAACCCGCCACATCATTCCAAATCTTAACCATTCCAAACCTACTTTTTCCTTCAACAATAAACTATTGCAAATCTTCATATCACACCTCACTTTAAAAAAAATAATTTTTTATTGAATGTTAGTGTGTGGTCCCTACTAAACCAAACTGGACGCGTCCAGTATGCCAAACCGGGCACAAAGAGTCAAACTCCTCCAACGGTTGTCCTCATTTGCTTTATGGGTTTGGATATTGGACAAGGCGTCTCCAACACCGTTGGCGATGCTCTTATAAAGCGTTACATCAAAGTCTAGTCAGTTTCATTTGTAACAAACTCGATTCTTTTAACGGTGAGGGTAGTGTTATTAATAGTAAAAGATTGTTAGCGATAAGGGTGGGAGTTGACTACAAAGTCCATTTTTCTTACAAAGTGTAAAAAGTCATAAAACACCATAATGTCAACCATAAAACACACTCAAAACACACACATAACGACGTGGTGAAGAATACTAAAACGCCATATTTGTGGGTTTTGTGTTGTGTTTTGGATGATAAGGCTTTGATTATCGATTGACTAACATTAGTGTGTTTTATGTTGATTGTCATGTTGTGTTTTATATTATAGTTCTACCATGGTGTGTTTGAAGTTTTTATGGATTGTTAGGGTTTGGATATTGTGTTTTAGTGATCTTCACTCTGTTATTTGTGGGTTTTGTGTTTTATGGCCAAAATTGTGGTGTTTTATGACTTTGTACATTTTGTAGGAAAAATGAACTTTGTAGCCGAACACCACCCTATATATAATTAATATATATTTGGTTGTAGAGATTGTATATAACTCCTAGTTATTAGCCTTAATATGAGTTTTTTTTTTGCTGAAATAGTGCCACCTTCAAAAAAAATTTCACAACTAATGTCATGCTTAAAAATTTTCTCAAGTAATGCTAAAGTCATTGCAAATGGCGATTTTTCGCATCAAGTAGGCTATGGAAGGGAATTGGCAGGGAATGTAAGCTTTTAATCATTGGTTTTTGTAGAAGTTGTCATTGCAAATGGCGATTTCCGATACAAATTCCATTGGTAATGGCGATTTCTGGTACAAATACAATGTGAATAGCGATTTCTCACCGAATACTTTTTTTTTAAATACAACCAGTGGCAAAACTACAAACTTTTAACTAGGGGATTGTAATAGAGTTTGACTTTTGTCAAGATTAATGGTCTCTCATTAAGCATCATCTCCTTAATAGTCTTCAGTATTAAGTGAATAACTGTTAGTTGGTTTATGCAAGACTGATATAAGTGATGAAACTAAAACTATTTTACTTTTATTTGAGAGTGCTAGCACAACTATTTTACTTTTATTTGAGAGTACTAGTAAAAATACTTACATTTCTTACTTTACAACAGTTGCTTCTTATTAATAAATATTAATCTGTATACTAAGATAAATATTAGATCAGAAACCTTTAAAATATTAGTAATTTTTTTGAAAGGCATTCATTCGTAAATAATAGTTTAAATCTACAAGATACAACTAATTAAATAATAATAATATAATCACTGAAAGAAAACTTTTGCAGAAGTTGCCATTGCAAATGGAACACGTACCGCCATTCATTGAAAGGCATTCATTCGTTTAAATCTACAAGATACAAATAATTAAATAATAATAACATAATCACTGAAAGAAAACTTTTGAAGAAGTTGCCATTGCAAATGGAACAGTACCAGAAATCGCCATCACAATGAATTATACAAGAAATCGCCATTACCATTGGAATTTATACCAGAAATCGCCATTTGCAATGATAACTTCTGCAAAACCAATGATTAAAGCTTATATTACTTGCTATAGCTTACTTGATAATCCGCCATTTGCAATAATTTTAGCATTACTTGTAAAAATTTTGAAGCATGACATTAGTTGTGAATTTTTTTTTAAATAGTACTATTTCAGCGAAAAAAAACTCCCTTATTATTCAATGAGAATAATCACCTTTAGGACAGTGGGTCAACTTTTCTTGGACGAATGAGTCAAGGAAAAAATGATAAAATACAGAGTTCGAAGACAATATATGTCTAATGTAGACAGCTCATCCACCAAGAAGTCAGATTTTAATCACCAAGTAATTCCTTGCCGTGTGACCCAGGATACGGGGAACTACATACCCAACGGCGACGGCGACGGCGACATAACAGTATGATGGATCCTTGAGTCTGTGCAAACGAATTTTCTCCTCATACTGTGCCATGTTATAGTCACATATTTTAACTTCATCTAAATACTAGACATTAATAACGCACCCCACCAATTAATAACGCACCGGTACTATATATGTACTATAATTGGTGAGATATCGCATCCATCTCATGCTAGATATAGCTAGGAACACTTTACATTTCTATATATATATATATATATCATCAGAATCTTGAGAGGAAAAATGGACAGAGTAGCTATATTTGTTCTTTTACTTGTTACACTCCCCATTCAGAAAACCTATACTGCCGAAATCGATATCATTTCGGATTTACAGTTCTTGACAGAAAAAGACACATTGGTGTCGCCCGCCGGAACCTTTGAACTTGGCTTTTTCAAGCCGGGTAGCTCTGAGATCAGATACCTTGGTATTTGGTATAAGAAAATATCTGTCCAACCAGTGGTTTGGGTTGCCAACAGAGATCTTCCACTCTCCGTCGGATCATCAGGCGTGTTAAAGATTGTCCATCCAGGAAGTCTTGTCCTAATGAGCAATAATAGTATAATGTGGTCATCCAACACAACATCATCAGGAAATGCAATTGCAAAGCTTGATGACATGGGAAATTTAGTCATGACAGACGGAGACAACAAAAAGATTATCTGGGAGAGTTTTGATTATCCAACTGATACCCTTTTACCTGGGATGAAGTTCGGGAGGGACCTGTTGACGGGCAGGGAACAGCGTCTATCGTCATGGAAAAGCAGTGAAGATCCAGCTCCAGGTGTTTTTACCCACAGCACTGACACACATGGTTATCCTCAGCTCGTACTCAAACAAGGCAAAGATATGATCAAATTCCGGGCAGGACCATGGAATGGTATGGGGTTTAGTGGGGATTCGACTTTCGGCAGGAACAAGATCTTTACGTACAATATGGTTATTAATGAAACAATGGTAGCTTATACTTATAATCTTATAAACAGTTCTGTTGTATCGAGGTTAACCTTGATTTCTTCCGGGGAGCTACAACGTTCAGTGTGGGTAGAAGATGCTAAAAATTGGCAGCTTGTGGTTAGATTCCCAAGAGATATATGTGATTCATACAACATTTGTGGTGCCTATGGAAGTTGCAGCACTGTGAAGACACAGAGATGTTCATGCTTAGATGAGCCAAAATTTGTGCCTAGAAACCCAAAGGGTTGGGAGGATGCAGATTGGTTGGTGGCTGTATGAGGCGAACATCATTGGATTGTGAAAATGGAACAGATGGGTTTATAAGGTATCCTAATGTTAAATGGCCGGACACACACACTTCCTGGTTTAACAAGAGCATGAACCTAAAGGAATGCAAAGCAATATGCCAGAAGAATTGCACTTGTATGGCTTATTCAAATACAAATATCGTAGGGGAGGGAAGTGGCTGCTTGATTTGGTTTGGTGACCTCTTAGACATCAGAGTAATCACCGAAGGCAACGGTGGTCAGGATATATTTGTAAGAATGGCTTTCTCTGAATTAGGTAACTATCTCTTACTAAATTCTGCCAAACATGTATATATATTTTAACACAAAAACCAATCTACACGGATTGATTTTCATCTGTACAAACTTACTAAATTCATGGCTTGCTCAACCAGTGTCCGAGAGAGGAAGAACAAACATTAAATTAATTTTATTAGCAGTCTTTCTGGGAGTTGTTCTTATAGGCTTAAGCTCTGCATTATTCTGGTATGCATGGAGAAAAAGGCAACATGGTAAGCTATGTCTGTATGTTGCAGTACAGTTTGGAGTAATATGAATTCTTTCAGTAGTTTTTGTCAGTTTAAAGTCTATTCTATTTCTATTGCATAGGGGGGTCACTGCATGTCTTTGAAAGGCAGGAAGAAGCCATGGAGCTACCATTGTTTAGCTTTGCTACAGTAGCAAAATCTACTGCTAGTTTTTCATCAGATAATAAACTTGGAGAGGGTGGATTTGGACTTGTTTATAAGGTAAACGTATAAAGTGCTTTGCCTGCATTTTGCAAAGTATAACATAATATTAAAGATCCAATGAAGTTACACTTTGATGTTTGTATAGTATTCACATTGGAAATGGTAATCTTCAGGGTGTGCTAGAAGGGAAAGAAATTGCCGTAAAGCGTCTCTCCACAACTTCTAGACAAGGACTCGATGAATTCAAGAATGAAGTGATTTGCATTTCAAAACTTCAGCACCGGAATCTTGTTAAGCTCCTCGGATGTAGCATAGAGGGAGACGAGAAATTGTTGATCTATGAATACTTGCCAAACAGAAGCCTAGACCTGTTCATATTCGGTCAGCATCATATATAATATCATAGTTGATATAAAATGAAACTATAATGAACTAAATCTACATGTTTGGCAGATAAAACACAAAGCACACTTCTTGATTGGACAAAACGATTAAACATCATCAAAGGAATTGCCCGAGGACTTCTTTATCTGCATCAAGATTCAAGACTACGAATCATTCATAGAGATCTTAAAGCGAGCAATATTCTACTAGATTTGGACATGAACCCAAAGATATCAGACTTTGGCATAGCAAGAAGCTTTGGAGGAAATGAGACTGAAGCAAACACAGAGAGAGTTGTTGGTACATAGTAAGCTACAAAACCCAACTGTATATTCATTATCTTTTTTCTTATGTTCATTTCTTAAGTTCAATATTTTTAGAAACATTTTGCCGACTGCAGTGGCTACATGTCTCCGGAGTATGCATTAGATGGTCTTTTCTCAACGAAGTCAGATGTGTTTAGCTTTGGTGTTTTGGTGCTGGAGATTGTAACTGGGAGTAGAAACCGGGGATTCGTTCATACTAAGCAAGCCAATAACCTTATTGGACATGTAAGTTCTACCGCAAATTGCTCTTTTGATTCGTAAGTATAGTTCTAACTCTAAAACCAAATAACTATTTCTATACTATGTTCAGGCATGGAGAATGTATAAGGAAGGCAGGTCAATGGAACTCATTGATTCAACTTTAGATGAACCAGTAGATCCATCGGAAGTTTTAAGGTCAATCGAATTGGGATTGTTATGTGTTCAAGAAAGTGCAGATGACAGGCCAGACATGTCATCAGTGGTTCAAATGCTAGGTAGTGAGGGTGCATTGCAGAAACCAAAGCAGCCAGCATTTTTTACAGAAAGGAACTTACTTGTTGCTGATTTCTCTTCAAGCACTTATCCAACAAGCTCAACCAATGGTTTAACCGTTACAGATGTAGTTGCTCGATAACAATCACATTCATAACTCCATAATGTATATTTTTTTCTTAGCGTTCCGGGGCGTATAGTGGTGGTCGACTGTGCAAGGTTGCTGGAAAGTCGGTTGTGAGTGTTGGCTTATTGTTGACCAAACCTCCACGAATTGATCTTCACATCTGGTGACCGAATCTTCAGGTGATAAACATTACAAAGAGTTGAGCTGGTGTTGACCAATAATAAAGGATCTCCTGTTGAATAGGAGTTTAGCTGTTTTATTTTGGTATTTGTTCATTCTAGTTGATTTAGTTTTTTTGTTTTTAATTTTTATGCTTTTCATTCAAATCAGTACATAAATCTGTAATGCATTTGAGCATGACTCAAACTTTAAACCATTCATTAATACATAAATCATTCGACTATTTGTTTCATGTTCTTTCCTTGATTAATTGCTTTGATATTGGATCCAAATACAACATTTGGTATCAGAGCTTCCAAGTTTTGATCCGAGTTTATGCCAAAATTTCCACGTTTCAACACCATACAGGCCATTACAAACCCTAATTCTTCCAAAGACCACTCTGTTTTATTCTAGTGCCCAATCCTCACACCTTCAAACTATAACACCTGGGCTATCAAGATGGAAGCAATTATGGACGCCCATGGGTTGTGGGAAGCCATCGTGCCATCGCGATATCATGACAATAACCTTATTGGACATGTAATTTATTCGTACTGCCACAAACTATTATTTTGATTTGTAATTATAGTTCTCTACTTTATAACCAAATAACTATTTCCACATTATATTTATGCATGGAGAATGTATAATGAAGGCAGGTGTCTGGAGGTTTTAAGATCAGTCGAAGTGGGTTTGTTATGCGTTCAAGAAAATCCAAAAGACAGGCCCGATATGTCATATGTGGTTCGAATGTTGGGAAGTGAGGGTACATTGAAGAAACCTAAACAGCCAGCATTTTTTACAGAAAGAAACTTACATGGTGCTGATTTCTCTTCAAGCACTTATCCAACAAGCTCAACCAATGTTGTTACTGTTAGAGAGGTGGTGGTTGCTCGATAAAAAGAACAAACATAAGTTAAATGTTAGGGCTGTGCTTATTTAATAACAGGTTATATTCTTATTCCTAATGAGCACATACATACCTTTGTGGGATATAAACCTAATCCGATTGGTCAACCCGAATTGGAAGAAGCTTGACCCAATAACTGAAGTGTAGGAGTTGTATCTTGAATTTAAGAAAGTAGTTATTTCACGGAATAGTGTAGAGTGGTTACATCCACCCACTACTCCCACTATCTGGTTTTCCTTTAATGTTTTTGTTCAAGTATATATAAGAACAAGTTTCATTGACGTATTCCAGCATTGTAATCACCAAAATTTAGTAGTATTTATGTTCTATAACCCTCTCACTAAGACTGTGTAGCCAAATAACGCCAAAGTCATGTCATCCACTTAACACCCCACACACCATTACGGGTAGGCGTTATCGAGGGTGTGAGCCTTTTTCCATTAGCCGATTAACGACGCAAGGGAATGTGAGCATGCGTCCACCAACTTTTCATCAATCATACATACACACTTCGTTTTTTTTATTTTAATTTACATGTGAACCATTACATATTTTTGAGAATCCCTACCTACAGGGTAGTGCCGTGACATTCATTTTTTTAGTTAAACCAGTATACATAGTCTAATAAGCTTCATAATTCTACCTTCTCCTACCGAAGCTACCTTCTTTGAAGATTCAAATAAATTAAAAAACTAACAAATGAAGTGACTTCGAGGTAACTCGTATGAAGGTCAACAAATGAATTGATGGGTTTTCCATGAGGCTGAACACAACCGTGACCAATATTGTAACACTCCAATCTGGTTTGGGCTGACGTGTCACTAATAAAATAGCTATAGCCTATAGATATCATTAATGGTAGAAACATTGTGCTTAAGCAAATTTCAAATCATTACAAATGTTTGATATGAAACACTAAACATTTTAAAGAAAACACAAAAAAATAATCTTTGTTAATTTTTTCGTCTTCCATATTCATAATTTATTAACGTACGCTCTCTTCACACATTCCTATCCCATGATTCCCTTAGTACATGTCATAGGGAAAAAAGAAGAAGAAAAAAAGAAAACATCAAGAAGAAACACGGTTGAGCCAAAAACCGATTAGTAACAAAAGAAAAAAAGTAACAAGTGTTAAAATCTGCCAAATGATAATGGTGGTGAGAGGCGAAGGACAACAGGAGCAACTATGATTAGAACCATTGGTTCTAGGATTTTTGATTTGAATATGTTATTATATATTATCATGGAGGATTGGATGCTGTATATGCCAAAAGACTACCACCTCATAGAGGTACATAGACTTGCAACCTATGTACCCACATGTTATGATTTTGTATTGTTTCTGATTCCGCACTGAGTACTTCCTGTTGATACTATTATTGTTCTATGTATATGTATCTGTATTAACATCTTGATATTGTATCTGATTGGATTTGTCACTTCTGATTTATATATGATATGCACTTTGCTATATCTTTATTTCATATCAGTCGCGTCGTATGCGTTATTTGTATGATAACATGTGTTGACGTTCGTTATAACTCACTTACATATGTTATGCTAAAGCCATAAAAATCATTCAACAAGGGGTCATGAACCCCTTGTTCTCTCGGATTGTTGCTGCAACCATAGCAAAGGAAACCTGGGAAACACTCAGGTTAGAGTTTTAGGGTGACTCTCAAGTGTAGGCAATGAATGATGGTGAGGTAGTTGGTGACTATTTTTCAAGAGTCCATGGGAATGGTTAGCCAACAAAGGGCCTATGGAGAAGATGTAACAAATCAGAAAGTGGTTGAAAAGATTCTAAGAAGCTTGTCCCCAAAAAGTGATTTTGTTGCCCCTTTTATTGAAGTGGCTTATGATTTGGCTACTCTAACCCCAGTCAAACTCATGGGCTCCCTTCAATCACAGAAGGAGAGTTTAATTGTAGGAGTGTGCGACAAAAGACACCAGAGGAGCGCTTGATTAGCAAGCATTACAAGCTATGCAACCACAGGACGGATATCTCTTTTACAAAGAGTTAACTTCGGTTTCCGAACATATGGTTTGTCTATATTAACTAGTAGAGCCCAAAGTCCATATTTTTAACATATCATCTCCCAATGTTTCAAATTTTTAACCCTTTTCGTCTAAATTGCTAACTCAGTTCGATTTTTTATTAAATTGTTAATTGACCAAAATACCCTTTTTTTAATAACAGATAAAACACATTGACATCATCCCTTTTAAATAAATAACAACCTTAAATTAAATGTGACGATACTATATAATAATAATAATAATAATAATAATAATAATAATAATAATAATAATAATATAATAATAATAATAATAATATAATTAATGTTAATTAAATGTGAAATTAATCAATCTAAACTAAAATAAGAGGGAACCCAACACCAACCCACTTGTTATCTTCAACTCCCACTTCATCAGGAATGTTTTTTTGGCGACTATCAGGTTTTCGGCTAGAGTCGCTTTTGGTGGTTTCCCATGAAGGGAGTTTTTACTAAATCTTGAATAATTGATTTAAAAACTTTGTGCTGTTAATTTCGTCCACGTGGGTCAAATTCTTCGCCAGATAAAAGAAGCATATTCCTTACTATTCATATGGGCTAAATAGGTTATTTCATCCATGTGGTTGTCCATATAAATTAGTTGACCCCAAAGTCCAAATTCGTAACATATGTGTCCCAACGTTTCAAAATTTTAAGCCTTTTTTAACTAAATTACTAAGTTAGATTTTATTGTGAAATTGTTGCTAATTGACAAAAATACCCCTGTATTTTTTAAATAATGAATAAAACACATTGACCCTATCCGTTTTAAATAAACTAGAGTTAGAGGTAAGCCCTTGCTTCACGGCGGGCGACAATGTGGCGGTGGTTCAGCCATTATCGTTTCGGTTCATTTTACATAAAAAAATCAATCAGTGTTGTATGGGTTCTTTTCTTTATGATATCTCATAGCGTCGACATTCGGTATCCACCTACTTATTAGACAAAATATAATATTGTGTTAGTATAGTTTAGAAGTGTAACATTGTGGTCTATATAAACCACATCTAATGTAACCCTAATTACAACTTCTAATAGAACACAATTCTCTGATTTAATTTGGTATCAGAGCTTTGGAGTACAACCATTGATGGGGCGGCCGGCCACCGCCGCCCTACCACCACCACAAAACTGCGCACGGTCTTCCTCTTCTACCCTTCTGCCGCCCTTAACCATCACAACACCAACATCACTAGAATTGCTTCTACCCATGGCGAAACCCTAGCCACCACCACAAATACCATTGTTTTACACTAAAGCCCCGACAACCACCATCGCCACAACAACCAGAACCCTAGCCGTCACGGGTAACCCTAACCCTAGCCGCCATCATCACCATGAAACCCTAGCTCCATCAGTTTCCGCTGATACAAACAAGCATTCGTTGCTGCTACAAACAAACCATACCTCCCAGTGCTTAGGGTTGCAGAAATAACCTGTAATAATCAAAACCCTAAGTCGTCGCAGCCACATTACAACAGTGGCCCTTTTCCGGCGACTAAAACCTCAAAAAAAAATAAAGGGGTCTTGATATGGAGAAGACGATAGGGGAAACAATTCTCTATTAAAATTGTTGGTTGAAAAAAAAACAGTTAAAAAGAAAAACAAAACAAAACAAAACAAAAGAGGTCTTGATAGGGGAGAAGACGACAGGGGAAACAATTCCCTATTAAAATTGTCGATTGAAAAAAAAACAGTTGAAAAGAAAAACACTACACAAAAGTGTTGCTGTTTAAGAATTGTTGTGGGAGAACAAGGTGTTACTGAAGAACAAGACGAAAGTAAGGAGGAACTCCGTGTGCTTAGTTTGCGGGCGAGTATTAGACAAAATATAATATTGTGTTAGTATAGGGTTAGAAGTGTAACATTGTGGTCTATATAAACCACATCTAATGTAACCCTAATTACAACTTCTAATACAATACAATTCTCTGATTTAATTCTACTTATAAAAAAAATGAAAAAAAAATAATGGCAAAAAATTTTTTAAAGAAAGGAGATAAAAGTAAAAGTACATTTAAACATGTAAAAAAAGTAAAATAAAAAAGATAAAAAAAAGTAATAATAAAACCACTTGATAACTACATAGGAGCAACACAAATTTAAGTAGCTTAGTGGCAGATAGAAGGGATCCATTTTGCTCACTATTCTATATAATTACATTTTCAAAAGTAGATGTACAATACTTTTTTATTTTATTGGTAATTTCACATGTTTATAATTACCATTTTCATCTAAAATTTTTATTTGAATAAGAAAAAACCAATATATCTATATTTAACTAATTTCTTATAATTTTACATATACATATACACACTTACATAGCTAAAGTTAAACAAAGTAAAATTAAATTATTATTTTTTCTTTATCAATATGTATTTTTTATGTTATAACTACATTTTACTTTATTTTGTACCACTTATAACTTTTAAAATACGATATTTAATATAACTTGGAGTGTGTAAGTTTGTATTTAACTTTAAGATTTTACAATTTCTTAATTTGTTAAAAATGTCTTGAAGACTTTTCATTTGTATTTAACTAGCTTTTGCCCTGTCCACGTTGTGGGGCAATAAACCGAATATTTTTTTCTCATAATATGTGCGTCTATGTTTCGGTTACTTGTACTTATAACATGATCTAAAAATTACTTCGAGTCAACCACTTAAAACAAAACACTACCATACTTTTGCTAAAAAAACAAGAACGATGGAAACAATATAATTTTAAACTGGGGACAAAATTGTATTCTTAAAGACAAATAAGTGTGTGCTAGGCTGCCGTTTGGCACAAAAAAATTGCAGCGAGTCAACCAATTAAGATAAAACACTACCATAGTTTTGTAAAAAAAAATTATAACCATTGGATGATATAATTTTACAACGCGGGCAAAATCATAATTTGACAGAAAAAAAACAAAAACAATGGCAAAACTGTAAATTTGAATTGAGGGTAAAATCATAATTTGGCTAAGAGGAAAAACACAAAACTAATGGTAAAACTATAAATTTTAATAGGGCAAAATTGTAATTCGCCCTCATTGTAGGAAAAAAAACTGTAGCGCCTCGTTTTTTTATTTTCCTTATTTAGAAAATGTAAATCATATTCCTATTTATGGAAACTTGTCTTGTTCGTATTTCAACTTCCAATCTTGTAATCCGAGAGTTTGATCATGATGAAAATGCGTTTTTATTCACACTTATTCATACATAAATACATAATATTTAATCAATGTCGAATGCATGTGTTTTATGCGAATCCAAATTATACTTGACAAACAAAGTTTATTCTAAAAAAAAATTTGTCTGACCATAACCTACGGCCGAGGACCATAGGTTACGGTCCGCAGCTGCGGGAAATGGTCCTAAAGCGCGATTTTTCAACCTTTTCCCCCTTTTTCATCACCAATCACCTCCTAACCCTTTTAACACTAACCCTAACCCATTTCCTTATAAGTAAAAGCCTCCACTCTTCCATTTTCACTATCCAAACACTTAATCGCTTCTAAAACACTCCAAAACATCCATAAATTCTGAGTTCTTGACAGAATTGTTCAAGTACAAAAGTGAGTTCAAACTCACTTCTCTTCATCTCCTCTTCACCAAATCTTCCTCTACAAAGATTGGATTGCCTCTAGGATTGTTTCCACATATTTTCCATGGAAAACCAAGGTGGAACATCACCATTTTGAGGTCCAAACTTTCTGTTTTGGAAGATAAACTTTATTTAAACTTGTTTTCTCTGAACAAACTTGTGCTACTTGTGTCTCTAATCAAACCCATGGTTAGTGAGCTAAGCCAAGGTTGTTTCTTACAAATTAGGAGTTGTAAAATACTGTCAAACTTTCTATTTTGTAAAGGGTTTTAACCCACAAGTGTTGGAACCATCCAAGCTTGACAAAGCTTGTGTTTTGGTAAAGGTGTGATTACTTGGAAGCCTTGGCTATCATACGTTCAATCCACCACCTCACTAGATGATTTTCATGAAACTATGTTCCACCTTCAATTGAAGTATCTTTTTTATTCCATTCATGACCATCCGAATTGCCCTTGTGACAATTTGTGCATTGGTGAATCTTACGAAAGAGGTTAAAGGAAGGTTATCCTCATACCTCCATGCATGACATCTATGAAATCTATGACTTATATGATAACTTAATGATATACTATATAAAATATATATGTAAATAAGAATTATACATAACTGAACTTTTGACAATGATCATATGGTTACTTGTCCTAACATTAGGTTATATTATCTAGGACTTAATCTCCTCGTTACGATTCTAATGGGCATGACCCATGAAATTACAGCTACCCTACGGGGACTATAGTGTCAAAAACGAGTGTTAAGTCTAGATGATTATTTTTTTCGTATACATACTTTGGTATATTTAATTTCCTAAATCCTTCGTTATAATCCGAATACTTACACACCTACGTTTCCTCATGTAGGGTAACTCGGTGTCCCACCTTCAAACAACTAACTCTTCATGGAATTACCAAGTTAAAGCTTGCAAAACCGTAAGTACACTTGACCCATTTTCCTTTTTATACAATTTGGGTTGTAACATGTTAACGTACAAAATACACAAATACACACAACATACTTTATACACTCAATCCGTTATACATGCTTATTGTTATGCTTAGGTTCATGCTAGATTCATACATGCTTCTTTTCATTAACTTAGCTAGACCAAACTTAACCTATATATCGCTATAGGAGTAGCACACCGCCCGTCGGGGTATTGTTAAGCTTATTCTTATTCTTAAAATAGTCTCGTTACTTTTGTGGCGAGGGACAATTAATTCTTGTGGACACTTGGGTTTGACATTTAGTATTGCATGCTAGCTTACTTTGTATACAATTGCCATGTGGGATTTGAGCAAACTCTTTTATACTTATGCTATGTAATTTAAAACTTGTGTACTTGTCAATGCTTTTGTGTTGAACTATACTTTTAACATGTTGCAAGATAAGAATGTTGAACATAATGAAAACTTAGTAGGGAGGGCATAGAAACGCATCTAGAATGCTAGGTTTTATGTTATAATATTGTTGAATTTGTTGTATTTGGATTTATATCGTAATTGACTATTTGATCAATGAAATGAAATGAGTTTTGAATTTAATATTGTCGCAAATAGTGTTATGATGTCTCTAGTAATCTATTTCGTCTCACTCTGATGTTTTCGCCATCAGTTGGGGTATGACAAAAACGATAGCAAAACTTAAATTTGAACTAAGGGCAAAATCGTAATTTGGCTGGGAGGAAAAAAACAAAACCAGTGGCAAAACTGTAACTTTTACCAAGGCAAAATCGTAATTTGGTTGGATGAATAGGGAAGTGTCGGGCAACATGGGAAAATCATAATTTTACACAAGGGCAAAATCGTAGTTTTTAACAGGGGTAAATTCGTATTTTTTTTCTGAACCAATGGCGGAGTGCCAGGTGGGGGCAAAATCGTAATTTGTTAAAAGCTAAAACGATGGCAAAACTGTAATTTTAAACTGGGGTAAAATCGTAATTTTGAGCAGGGGCAAAATCGTAATTTTTAATTAGGGGCAAAATCGTATTTTTTCTGAGTCAATAGGGGAGTGCTAGACAGCTATCTGTTACTATTCCGAAATATTGTATTTGTAGTATTGATAAATAAATAAATATTTCTTTAGTTATATTTAACTTCTTTCATATTATTTTATCATAAACTATGGGGTAGATTATCCAACCCATTTCCTATTCACCCAAATTTTGCCTCCAGTAACAAAAATTTATGTATAATGTTAATGTTGATCGAATAGAGTATAATGTTAATGTTGAACGAATTATGTTTACTGTATTATTAAAATGCAATTTATGGTTAAATAAACATTAAATCATCACAAATTTGAAGCTTCCTGAAAAATAAACTATTGTTTCTGTGTGTTAGAAATAGGTTGGACTTATAAAGCTCATAGAATCCAAACCTTCCTTTTATAAATAAAAAACAAATACCTTACAAAAAGTCAATTACTACTCAAATACACATCACATACAAATACTCAAATACATACACATAGATATTCAAATGCATACACATATACATACACATCACATACAAATACATACACATATGCATACACCTTCAAACAAATACATATAAATACATATAATTACGTTTTTTTGTATTGCTAGGATGGATTGAATTTGATAAAAGTTGTAAGTTTGAGATTTATACATTAAGGAAATCATCAACCGTAGGAGTTCACATCGACGTTGAAGATCGGGAAATCATATCTGTGATCTCCTCTCAAACCTACACACATATTCACTTACCCAATCGCTAGACTTTAAACCAAAGGTTAAATGTATGTGATTGGGGGTTTGGATATAGATAGACTACAAGACTCATTCGCTAGATCACATTCTAGCGATTAGGCCTGATCGTTAAAACCCCCATGCTCAATCGCTAGCCTAGCGATTAAGCGCAATCACTACAACTCATCAACATTTGTATATATATATATGTAAAAATACATTTTACATATGTAACATGTCACACCCTGGTCGTAGCGGAAGCGCAAGTGTGTGACTATTAGGTAATCATTGCATCCAATATAGTAAACATTATAAATTAACAACGATGCATGCCATTCATAAGTTTCAATTCATATTTACAACCATCAAAAGGTAAAGTCACATTGTTATCAGTTTTAGATCACTCGTATAAACATAGTTTAAAAGACATTTTTCCAAAATAGGATAGTGTTTTAATCACAATTTCATGCTGAGGTTTTGACCTCTATATACCCAAACGAAGTTGGGATATAAAAGGCAAACCCTTCAAAAGATAATACATCGTTGTCTTGACAGTTCCCAAACCCGGATCCCATCACCAGCTCAAGTCCTGCGTCCTGAAACACGTGTAATTTTAAAAAGTCAACATAAAGTTGGCGAGTTCATGTAGTTTAATGTTTTCATATCCAAATGTCATCTTTGAAAACCTGTGTTGAAATCCAAGTATGTTATTAGCATAAATGAGTTAATTTAGGGATCTATCTGTGTGTCGCGAACATCCTGACATACTAGTGCCATAAGTAAGTAACCAACCCGAGACTACTTTGACATCATTGGGATCACAAAAGCACTCCGAAGGGTATACCAACAAGGAGTGGAACGGGTCTCAAACTTAATAGATCTACTTCTTTTGCACCTTGGTCACTAAGTGATTAATGGTTACTATTGTCATCATCATACTTACGCACAGTGATCTGTTATCTGCTAACCCATAGCTAACATACTGTTTCATGTATTTCCCCTCGATAGTTTAAAAACAAAACTTGAAATAATTGAAAGGAGGGACATGAAACTCACAGTTTTTGCGTTCCTTTAAGTCGTACTGTTTAACTTTTGGTGTCCACAACGTATTGTAACCTACATACGTATTGGTTTCATTAGACACCTAGGTCTTAATGGACCTTGTACTCGTTGTTCATCTTGAATTCTTGTTATTTATTTACTTGTTATGATTGAACAACTTATAATGTTATTATAGTATTGGTAGTTTGTTTGTTTGATGAATATCGTTATATATATTTCTTAAATATATATATATACATATATATATATTATTGTTTTCAACAATGTGTGTTCTGGGCCTTGTCCTTCACATGTTATTGGGCCTAGCCCCATGTAATTTATGTCTTTGGGCCTAGCCCACGTATTTGTGTCTTTGGGCCTCTATTAGTTTTGGGTCTCATTCATAACTATTATGGAATTTGGGCCCAATATATGATTTTCACAATTTGGGCCTAGCCAAAATGTATATATATGTAAGCCATTTTTTTATTATAAGTGTTTACTTATAATATTTCTAATCATTTTAATACACTTAACTTTCCGGATTTTTCATTTCGATAACATATACATATATGTGAATGCCTAAATATATATTTAGACTTGCCGTCGGCGTTGTTTATTACATGTTCGTTTTCGTCGAGAATCGTCCGTTGTCGTCGACGTGAAGGTGAAATCTTGAATGTCCGCCTATTGTTCGCATTTGTTTTAATTGTCCGATTTGTTGTTTCGACGCATTGTGAGAGTGTATTTATTATGTCACCAATACTTGGTGTATTGTTTAAGTGTTTGTATTTTGTACAGAATTGGGTATTTTATTGTGAATACCCTAAATTTTCTAATACATACATATACAATACACACATGTATACATATTATTTACTAGCAACAAATATGCATACAACACTTGTATCATTTTTTCCTTACAAGAATATATATTTGTAAAAGTATTTATTTTTTTTCTTGTAAATATATATTTGTGACTTTATTTTAAACACTTGGTTATTTAGAGATAACCCTTGTCATTAGAGTCCACTTAATGACGTTTTAAGTTACTAATAATGTTTAGTCCCACTAATCACCCCACTAATCATGCTTTAATCGCGATTAGATTTTTAGAAAATTTCGCCATAGTTTCCCCTATGGCGTTTTCCACGTTTTTAAAAACGTATTTAAAACCTGTTTAAACTCATAATCATCATCAATAAACCATCTAATATTTATTTAACATAATTTACATATCATCATCCATAACTTTTGTTGTTAAAAACTCTACTAAATCAAGAGGGTTTTTAATGTTTGTTATTCTTTTCAAAACAATACTTTATCATGTTGTTTAAAAAAGTTCATGCATGTAACCCTTTGATTACTACACATTTTTAATGTGATTACACTTAAATACATATGTTTACTTCCTACAAAAATCATTCGTATGTATAAACATTATTTTTAAGTTGTAGTATTTTACATGGATGATGTAAGTGATGATCTTGTTTAGATTTAAACCTTATCATGTAAAAATCCTTATTTTTATACAAAATCACACAAGATCATCCTACATTTATATCATAATATCAACATAAACAACTTCAATATACAATCTAACAACATATAAGTATATAATCAACACAAAATAAACAATATTTAGTGTTATTTTTATGTTGTATTTTAGGGTTTTTGATGTATCTTTTCTTGATTTTCAAGATGATCAACTTGTACACTAATAATCTAAGCACAAAAATAAGCTAGATTATGGAGGAGATTAGCTCACAATGGGTGCACAAGTTCCTTGAAGATTTATAAGAAAAGTAAGCTCCTTAGAAAGCCCTAATGAGCTCCATCCATGCAAGCTTCCTTAGAGGTCTTGATTAAGCTTCAAATGGTGTGGAATGTGGTGTTCTAAGGTGGCTTAATGGTGGCTTAGAGTGGAGGTGGTGGAGCCGTGAGCAAGAAGGAGAAAAGGAAGGAAAATGTTATGAATTTTTGGTGAATGATATGGTAAGAATCATGAAGTGTTAACTTATATAATTGCACATCTCTTCCTATCTCATCAAGATCTAAACACACCATGCTTAAGATCACAATTTTTCAACAAAAATCAAGTGGATGAGACCCACTTTGTAGACGTGTATATGAGGGGGGGGTGAAATGTAACTTTGATTTTTACCACATGTTATAAATAAAGATATTTTGGTGATTAAATTAATTATGGTGATTAGGGTTAATCTTCTAGCATCTTAAGCATAAGGCTTGTGTATACGGTGTAATTATATGGCGTTTAATCCATATGATCCTCCAAAATAAGTTTCGGATGGCGGATATGTCGCTAGATCGCTCATCGTCGAAGTATTCGCTAATAAACGGAACTATATATTTATTACCGGAAGCGTTTGTTTTCGATTACCACAACTAATGTGGTGTCAAATTAGTGCATTTCCCGTCCAAAAATATTCACGACTAGTTCGCTAGATGAATACACGATGAATTAGGGTTGCCGATATGTCTTCCGTTCTGTATCGGCACTTTTATGATCTGCCGTCGAACTTTTCCGAAAGTTGTGTTTCCGTGACCTCATGTTAGTTGAATGGATTCCGAATTCCAAATAATGCTTAACTAGTTCACTAGACGCTCGGATGAGGCTATCGGCCACTAAAATATTCGTCGTTTCGACGATCGGCCGCTTTCCGGTCGAATTGTGCATTGTTTGACGAATTGCCAGAAACGACGTGTTTTGTGCATTTTTGCTATTCTCACCTTATTTTAGGATGTTTAATATTGTTTTATTCTAATCTTGACATCCGGAATCCTCAGAATCGGTCTTGCGGAAAAATCGCCATTTGTCGCCTTTTCGGTCGAAACGGACAATTTTGCAATTTAGGCGTTATACCGGAAAGTTATGTATTATTGTAATAGTTGTTCTCAAATATGTGTTTTCATTTGTATATGGACTCAGGTATGGCATTAACATGCCGTCATTTCTTGTTCGGATTCGTTTCAGCGGGTTTTTCGACACGGTTAGTGTCACCGCATTTAGTGCATTCAACACTTTCTACCAACACTTTTAGGGCATTGTTTTGGTCTGTTTCTCGTCGTAACGGAAACTATTATATGTTATGATCAGATTTACTTGCCCTAGTAACGTACGACTTAGTTTTGATTTTAAATTACGATCATCATGCATGAGATTATAATATGAAATTAGTGATTACATTGTACGGAATTTCCAGTTATTTGCCAGTTGTCACATACTCCCCCTTTCAGCTTGAGGCATCCACTGAAGGAGTCTTCTCGAACAGGTGGGGGTATTTTAACTTGATTTAATTTAATCGCTTACTCAGGACCGTGACGCGAGTTCCAGCATACCTTCACCAGTTTGATTTGGCTTCTTCTTGTCTTTTGGACCTTCCAGTCCATGACTTCAATTGGTTCTTCGGTGAATTGTAATTTGTTATCAACATGAATTTCATCTGCTGGAATGACAACGGTGTCATTTGTTGGACTTTTCTTTAGATTAGACACATGAAAGGTGTCATGTACGTTATTGAGTTCCTCTGGCAGTTTTAACTTGTAAGCCACAGTACCAATCTTTGCCAGAATTTTGAAAGGTCCAATATATCTCGGGTTGAGCTTCCCACACTTCCCGAATCTAGCTACGCCTTTCCAAGGTGAGACCTTTAACAATACTTTGTCTCCCACCTCGAAGGAAAATGGTTTGCGTCTTCGATCCGCGTAGCTCTTCTGTCTATCTCGGGTTGCCTTAATACGCTCACGTATCTTAAATATCTTGTCTGTGGTCTCTTGTACTAGCTCGGGACCAATAAGTTGTCTGTCACCGACTTCCACCCAACATAGCGGTGATCGGCACTTTCGTCCATATAGTGCTTCGAATGGTGTGGCCTTGATACTGGTGTGATAACTGTTATTGTAGGAAAACTCTACCAACGTAAATGAGTATCCCAGTTTCCGCCTAAATCCATCAAACAGGCCCGAAGCATGTCTTCTAATGTTTGAATGGTTCGCTCGCTTTGACCATCGGTCACGGGTGAAAGGCTGTGCTTAAATCCAAGCGAGAACCAAATGAATTTTGAAATGATTGCCAGATACGCGATACAAAGCGACCATCTCTATCAGAGATTATCGAGATTGGTACACCATGACGTGCCACAATCTCCCTCAGGTACAGTTTCGCTAGTTTCTCCGTACTGTCTTTCTCGCGGATGGGTAGGAAGTGAGCTGATTTGGTTAGCTGGTCAATGATAACCCAGATCATGTTATGACCTCGAGAGGTCCGTGGTAGCTTTGTAATGAAATCCATTGATATCTGCTCCCACTTCTAAACCGGGATCTCTGGTTGTTGTAATAATCCAGATGGCTTTTGGTATTCGGCCTTGACCTTTGCACAAGTTTGGCATTTCCCAACATAGGTCGCAATATCTCTCTTGAGATTAGGCCACCAATAATATTCTCTCAGATCCTGGTACATTTTGTCCGATCCTGGGTGAGTACTTGGACTTGTGCGCTTCGTCCAGCACCAAGTCTCGCAACTCACCATAATAGGGAATCCAAATCCTTCCCATGAAATATTGAGTTCCATCCTTGTTTGGTTCCAATTGGTTTTCCATTCCCTTTAATGATTTAGCTGGAATGTTTTCCGGTTTCAATGCTTTTTGCTGTGCCTCACGCACTCGGGTTGTGAAGTTCGTCTGGATTGTCATCTCCAAGGCTCGCACCCGTAATGTTTTGATTCGTTCTTTTCTACTCAAGGCATCTGCTACGACATTCGCTTCGTCCGGGTGATACTTAATCTCACAGTCATAATCATTCAACAGTTCCACCCAACGACGTTGGCGCATATTCAATTCCTTCTGATTGAATATATGTTGAAGACTTTTATGGTCTGTGAATATGGTACACTTAGTGCCATATAGATAATGATGCCAAATCTTCAAGGCAAATACCACGACACCTAGCTCCAGGTCATGCGTGGTATAATTCCTTTCATGAACTTTCAACTGTCGTGACGCGTACGCGATGACTTTTTCTCATTGAATTAACACACAACCTAAACCTTGATGTGATGCATCCCAGTACACCACAAAGTCATCGGTACCGTCCGGGAGGGATAGTATTGGTGCTTTGCATAGCTTCTCTTTCAATACTTGGACTTCCGATTCTTGCTTCTCTCCTCAATCGAACTTTCTATCCTTCTGGGTAAGCGAGGTTAGCGGTTGGGCAACCTTGGAGAAATTCTCAATAAATCTCCTGTAATATCCCGCTAATCCTAGGAATTGTCGTATTTCGGTGGGAGTTCTTGGCGTGGTCCAGTTCTTTATTGCCTCGATCTTTGAAGGGTCAACATGGATCCCGTTCTCGTTTACCACATGGCAAAGAAATTGTACCTCGCGAATCGAAAATTCGCATTTTGAGAACCTGGCGTATAACTGTTCTTTCTTCAGCAGTTCCAGAATGGTTCTCAGGCGTTGTTCGTGCTCTTTCTCGGTGCGTGAGTATATCATCTATGAATATGATCACGAACTTGTCAAGGTATGGCTTACACACTCGCTTCATCAAATCCATGAATACTGCAGGGGCGTTTGTAAGGCCAAAAGGCATAACGAGGAACTCGTAATGACCGTAACGAGTTCTAAACGCCGTCTTAGGAATACTTTCCTCCTGGATTCTCAACTGATGATATCCGGATCTTAAATCAATCTTCGAATAAAAACTTGATCCCTGTAACTGATCAAACAGATCATCGATCCATGGTAATGGGTACCGGTTCTTGATAGTTAACTTGTTTAACTCCCGATAGTCGATGCACATGCGAAATGTTCTGTCTTTCTTCTTTGCGAACAACACTGAAGCTCCCCAAGGTGAGAAACTCGGCCTTATGAAACCTTTTTCGAGCAACTCTTGCAGCTGCGTGGATAGTTCTTGCATTTCCGAGGGCGCTAGACGGTATGGAGCTTTTGCCACAGGTGTAGCTCCTGGCACTAAGTTGATATGGAATTCGACTTGTCGCGGTGGGGGTAGTCCCGGCAAGTCCTCCGGAAAGACCTCGGGGTATTCCCTCACTACTGGTATGTCCTCAATCTTGCGTTCCTCTGCCTTCTTATCCACCACGTGGGCAAGAAAAGCGATGCATCCTTTCCTCAAGCATTTCTACGCCTTCATGCAGTTTATGATTCGAAGAGGCGTGTCATGCTTATCCCCGTGAATCATCAAATGTTCTCCGTTGGGTAAGGGGATGCGAATGATCTTCTCATGACATATAACCTCTGCTCGATTGTTGGATAGCCCATCCATTCCAATGACAACATCAAAACTACCCAGTTGAACTGGTAATAAATCTATATCAAACTTTCGTTCACCCAATTCTAACATACATTTCTTTATTATTTCTTTCGACTCTACTAATATTCCGTTAGCTAGCTCAATCGAGTAGGGAACATCTAGTTTACTCGACTTTACCCCAAGTATATCCCTAAACTCCTTAGAAACAAAACTGAAATCTGCCCCGGTATAAAAAAGAATAGATGCAAAGTGATCATTGATAGGGAACGTACCAGTGACCACGTTTGGATCCTAACGAGCATCCTTAGCTCCAATTACAAAGTTCTCTCCCACGCGCTTGATTTGCTTTAGGGCAATCTTTCTTGAAATGTCCTTTGTCTCCGCATCTAAAGCAACCTTGCTCTCCAGTATTGGTTCGTCACACATCGGAGCGGTGTCCAAACTTACCACATTTTCCATACTTGGGGCCACGACATTCCCCGTGGTGGTGGAAAGGACACTTGGGACATTTTGGTGCGTCCCCAGTATAAGCTTTCTTAACCGCAGTGTTCGTGGTTGTGGTAACATATGCTTTGGTTTCCTTAACTTCCCTCTCGGCTTGCCTCTTGTTATTGTTGTGGTTACCATGAGAACCTTTCTTGAAGTGAGAAAATTTCCGTTTGTTGGAAACAGTGGTCTCTTCAGTAGATTCTTTCTTGTTTCCACCAATCTCTGTGGGTTTTGAAGAGGTAACCAAACTCAGAATCTCTGGGACAAGTCCCCAAATGTACCTATCAATACGCTTGAATTCAGGCTCTACTAGATAGGGCACCACTCGGGACAAGTCATGGGATCGTTGCGTATACCCAGCAATGTCTGAACCAAGAATGTCCTTCTCAGTCCAACGTACGAAAGCTACAGCGCCTCCGGGACCATCGAAGTTCAGAGGTTTACAGTCAAGAAACTGCTTATATGTGCACCCTGAAATCATTGGATACGCCATTTAAGCGTGAGTAAGTAGCACGAGTAAGATGGATGAGAGTGTATCGAGGTTTTATTAGAAACCGTGTATTACCAGTGGGAGGATTTACTCCTGTTGAACCTCCTGTACCGCCACTATGCTCAGAGCGGTTTGCCTCGTATTGTGCAATGGCTTGGGAGATACGTTCGTTCAGCTCCTCTTGTGTGGTGGGTAGGGGGTTGTTGTTTGAGCTTCTTCTGCGAGGCGGCATTGTCTTCTAACACAATATGTTAGTCGAATAATACTTTCATGTTATTATTATCATTTATTATTTATTTATTATTATTATTATTGTTATTATTATTATTATTATTATTATTATTTTTATACATATGCAACAGCACATCGGTACATGATAAGTAAATAAATGAATATATGCAAACGCCATATGCACACCCGTCGTCATCATACACATGGTTCGCCACATCATAAAGTATAAATCATAATATAACCACAGTGCAATGCATCAATCATAAAATCACCACATTATGACATAATCAACCATAACATAAAAGAAATACAACGTAACATAAAAAAAATACACTTTAATACAATGACAACTTGTTAAAATTTGTTCGCGAGAAGCCAAAAAGGACTTAGGGGTACACAACCCTAGTCAATACAAGTCTTTTTCATTACAAAAGTACCATTTTCTACTACATTGCTTCTTCACGTCAATAAGTTGTCTTCCAAAAGCTGGGATCTTCAGGGCTGAGTCTTCATGAGCCAAAACAACAAAAGTACAGCTGATCCCCAAAATATATCTACAAACATGCTACTGGGTGGAGGGGGTGGTGGAAATGGCGATCGTGGGAACATGCTGTGATAGTAGGCCATCTCCTCCTCGAGGCTAGAAATGCGCCTAGTAGCATCCGTCTGAAACTGCTCTAGCTCCTGCACTCGTGCCTCGGACGGGCATGACGAGTGATAGAGGTAGAAAGGTGGTGATGGAGGTGGGTATGATGGTGGGGGTGGTATCGGTGATGACAGTGGCGGGGGTGTCACTCTGGTAGTGGCGTGAGCAGTACACTGCGACTCTATCTCCCAAATCCTATGAAAGATCAGAGAAAGCTGTAGGTCATGTGATGTCACCCTTTCCTCCATAGGGATCGGAGGAAAGTGTGAGGGATGATAAGGGTCTGAAGGGCTCATGCCTGGTGGAGCTTTTGGGGTAAACGTACCTGTTGGAGTGTGTGGGTCGTGGGTCATACATGGGGCACTCTATCAGAGAATGAAAGTCCTGGCATATGAGAAGGTCCAGCTGCAGATGGGTTGAAGATAGGGTGGTACGTGGACCTCTCAGAAAAGTAGGGTGGTGGCTGCTCGAGGGCACGCAGAGTGCCGCTTAGAGAGTAGAAACGGGCAGGTCCTGTATAATGAATGGGTCCAGGGTTGGGACTCTACAGGGAACGGGCTGACGCGAGCCGATGAGGCCACAGGGGGTGAATACATGGATGCAGGAATGCCTGGGACGGCGGATGAAGCATCGTCCGCCTCATGCTCACTTGGAGCAGCATCAATAGATGACGAGATGTCCACGAATGGAATATCTAGGGGTGGGATCTCGAGTATAGCGATATCATCGAATACCTCGCCATCTCCCAGGTCGTCCTCCATGTGCTCCACGTGGAACACTAGTATCTCATCGTCGTCATCATCCAAATCAATCACGGGAGGGACCACAGCAAGGGGCACGACCAGATGCACAATAGCGTGTTCACCCTCCGGTGACCAGATGTCATGCGGTGGCTGAGGGACGGCCAATACGTCGTCTGCTGGAGGTGCATCTACCTCCATGGGATCGATCAATGCTAGTGGTTGGAAGTCCCCATCGTCTCCATCTTCGGCTCCATCCCCTAAAGGTTGGGCCTCGGCAGCAGGATCATATCCATAATCGGATATATACTCCTCTGGGTCTTCCTCATAACTCGATGCTGAAGCCATAGTCCTGGCAAATAATCCGTACAATACATATATATACATGTTAGTAATCTATTATTACTTATGATATATTTCATATTAATCACCATTTCTCATGCAAAGCTTGTTCTCTTTTGTATTCCATGGAATCTTACTGTTTTGTGTCTATTCATTATTGACTACTCACATATTGAGTCTGCTCATTACTTATAGTGGAGCTCGTGTGATAGATCCTTGTGTGATAGTGACATAATGAAAACCTTTTTGTTATTTTGTTTTAATTCCAAAACATTTCTATCATGTTTTAAAACTTTGTTTTCATGTGTGAGCCCCTGGTGATTGTAGACCAACTTTTAGTAAAAAGTTTTTCCCCGGTTCACTACAATCGGAGCTCTGATACCAGCCTGTCATACCCTGGTCGTAGCGGAAGCGCAAGTGTGTGACTATTAGGTAATCATTGCATCCAATATAGTAAACATTATAAATTAACAACGATGCATGCCATTCATAAGTTTCACTTCATATTTACAACCATCAAAAGGTAAAGTCACGTTGTTATCGGTTTCATATCACTCGTACAAACATAGTTTAAAAGACATTTTTCCAAAATAGGATAGTGTTTTCATCACAATTTCATGCTGAGGTTTTGACCTCTATATACCCAAACGAAGTTGGGATATAAAAGGCAAACCCTCCAAAAGATAATACATCATTGTCTTGACAGTTCCCAAATACGGATCCCATCACCAGCTCAAGTCCTGCGTCCTGAAACACGTGTAATTTTAAAAAGTCAACATAAAGTTGGCGAGTTCATGTAGTTTAATGTTTTCGTATCCAAATGTCATCTTTGAAAACCTGTATTGAAATCCAAGTATGTTATTAGCATAAATGAGTTAATTTAGGGATCTATAAGTGTGTCGCGAGCACCCTGACATACTAGTGCCATAAGTAAGTAACCAACCCGAGACTACTTTCACATCATTGGGATCACAAAAGCACTCCGAAGGGTATACCAACAAAGAGTGGAGCGGGTCTCAAACTCAATAGATCTACTTCTTTTGCACCTTGGTCACTAAGTGATTAATGGTTACTATTGTCATCATCATACTTACGCACAGTGATCTGTTATCTGCTAACCCATAGCTAACATACTGTTTTAATATGACATGTATTTCCCCTCGATAGTTTAAAAATAAAACTTGAAATAATTGAAAGGAGGGACATGAAACTCGCAGTATTTGCGTTCCTTTAAGTCGTACTGTTTAACTTTTGGTGTCCACAAAGTATTGTAACCTACATACGTATTGGTTTCATTAGACACCTAGGTCTTAATGGACCTTATACTCGTTGTTCATCTGAATCTTGTTTTATTTCTTGTTATGATTGAACACTTTATAATGTTATTATAGTGTTGGTAGTTTGTTTGTTTGATGAATATCGTTTATATATATTTCTTATATATATATATATATATATATATATATTATTTATGTTTTCAACAATGTGTGTTCTAGGCCTTGTCCTTCACATGATATTGGGTCTAGCCCATGTTTTCTTGTCATTGGGCCTAGCCCATGTATTTTATGTCTTTGGGCCTAGCCCATGTTTTTGTGTCTTTGGGCCTAGCCCATGTATTTTTATATGTTTTTGGGCCTTTATTAGTTTTGGGCCTCATTCATAACTATTATGGAATTTGGGCCCAATATATGATTTTCACAATTTGGGCCTAGCCCAAATGTATATATATGTAATTCCATTTTTTATTATAAGTGTTTACTTATAATATTTCTAATCATTTTAATACACTTAACTTTCTGGATTTTTCATTTCGATAACATATACATATATGTGAATGCCTAAATATATATTTAGACTTGCCGTCGGCGTTGTTTATTACATGTTTGTTTTCGTCGAGAATCGTCCGTTGTCGTCGACATGAAGGTGAAATCTTGAATGTCCGCCTATTGTTCGCATTTGTTTTAATTGTCCGATTTGTTGTTTCGACGCATTGTGAGAGTGTATTTATTATGTCACCAATACTTGGTATATTGTTTAAGTGTTTGTATTTTGTATAGGATTGGGTATTTTATTGTGAATACCCTAAATTTTCTAATACATACATATACAATACACACATGTATACATATTATTTACTAGCAACAAATATGCATACAACCCTTGTCTTATTTTTCCTTACAAGAATATATATTTGTAAAAGTATTTATTTATTTTCTTGTAAATATATATTTGTGACTTTATTTTAAACACTTGGTTATTTAGAGATAACCCTTGTCATTAGAGTCCACTTATTAACGTTTTAAGTTACTAATAACGTTTAGTCCCACTAATCACCCCACTAATCATGCTTTAATCGCGATTAGATTTTTAGAAATTTCGCCATAGTTTCCCCTAAACTATGGCTTTTTTCACGTTTTTAAAAACGTATTTAAAACCTGTTTAAACTTATAATCATCATCAACAAACCATCTAATATTTATTTAACATAATTTACATATCATCATCCATGACTTTTGTTGTTAAAAACTCTACTAAATCAAGAGGGTTTTTAATGTTTGTTATTCTTTTCAAAACAATACTTTATCATGTTGTTTAAACAAGTTCATGCATGTAACCCTTTGATTACTACATATTTTTAATGTGATTACACTTAAATACATATGTTTATTTCTTACAAAAATCATTCGTATGTATAAACATTATTTTTAAGTTGTAGTATTTTACATGGATGATGTAAGTGATGATCTTGTTTAGATTTAAACCTTATCATGTTTAAATCCTTATTTTTATACTAAATTACACAAGATCATCCTACTTTTATATCATAATATCAACATAAACAACTTCAATATACAATCTAACAACCATATAAGCATATAATCAACACAAAATAAATAATATTTAGTTTTATTTTTATGTTGTATTTTAGGGTTTTTGATGTATCTTTTCTTGATTTTCAAGATGATCAACTTGTACACTAATAATCTAAGCACAAAAATAAGCTAGATTATGGAGGAGATTAGCTCACAATGGGTGCATAAGTTCCTTGAAGATTATAAGAAAAGTAAGCTCCTTAGAAGGCCCTAATGAGCTCCATCCATGCAAGCTTCCTTAGAGGTCTTGATTAAGCTTCAAATGGTGTGGAATGTGGTGTTCTAAGGTGGCTTAATGGTGGCTTAGAGTGGAGGTGGTGGAGCCGTGAGCAAGAAGGAGAAAAGGAAGGAAAATGTTGTGAATTTTTGGTGAATGATACGGTAAGAATCATGAAGTGTTAACTTATATAATTGCACATCTCTTCCTATCTCATCAAGATCTAAACACACCGTGCTTAAGATCACAATTTTTCAACAAAAATCAAGTGGGTGGGACCCACTTCGTAGCCGTGTATATGAGGGGGGGGTGAAATGTAACTTTGATTTTTACCACATGTTATAAATAAAGATATTTTGGTGATTAAATTAATTATGGTGATTAGGGTTAATCTTTTAGCATCTTAAGCATAAGGCTTGTGTTTAGGGTGTAATTATATGGCATTTAATCCATATGATCCTCCAAAATAAGTTTCGGATGGCGGATATGTCGCTAGATCGCTCATCGTCGAAGTATTCGCTAATACACGGAACTATATATTTATTACCGGAAGCGTTTGTTTTCGATTACCACAACTAATATGGCGTCAAATTAGTGGATTTCCGGTCCAAAAATATTCACGACTAGTTCGCGAGATGAATACACGATGAATTAGGGTTGCCGATATGTCTTCCGTTCGACCGTTCGATCGATATCGGCACTTTTATGATCCGCCGTCGAACTTTTCCGAAAGTTGTGTTTCCGTGCATGTTAGTTGAATGGATTCCGAGTTCCAAATAATGCTTAACTAGTTCACTAGACGCTCGGATGAGGCTATCGGCCACTAAAATATTCGTCGTTTCGACGATCGGCCGCTTTCCGGTCGAATTGTGCATTGTTTGACGAATTGCCAGAAACGATGTGTTTTTGTGCATTTTTGCTATTCTCACCTTATTTTAGGATGTTTAATATTGTTTTATTCTTATCTTGACATCCGGAATCCTCCGAATCGGTCTTGCGGACAAATCGCCATTTGTCGCCTTTTCGGTCGAAACGGACAATTTTGCAATTTAGGCGTTATACCGGAAAGTTATGTATTATTGTAATAGTTTTTCTCAAATATGTGTTTTCATTTGTATATGGACTCGGTTATGGCATTAACATGCCGTCATTTCTTGTTCGGATTCGTTTCAGCGGGTTTTTCGACACGGTTAGTGTCACCGCATTTAGTGCATTCAGCACTTTCTACCAACACTTTTAGGGCATTGTTTTTGTCTGTTTCTCGTCGTAACGGAAACCAGTATATGTTATGATCAGATTTACTTGCCCTAGTAACGTACGACTTAGTTTTGAATTTAAATTACGATAATCATGCATGATATTATAATATGAAATTAGTGATTACATTGTACGGAATTTACAGTTATTTGCCAGTTGTCACATAACACTCATACATATAAGCATACTATTTAGCACACAACTAAACCTAGTCTATTTGAACATCAACGGACACACCAAAATTCACTAACATGTATATGTTTTTATCTTGTTTCAAAAACTAAATAACAAAAATTATTTTATACGTAATTTTTTTGTGTCTTAAAAAATATTAAAATGTGCATGCAACGATTAATATGTGCACGCAAGAAGTGGTTTACGAACAGAACCAAAACTGATTTTTTAAACCGTCTATCAAACTGAACAAACCAGGGCCGAACCGAACCAGTGGTTTCACTTCAAACCGTGTACAAAAAACGGTTTTAAAACTGGTTCGGGTTTAAAAAAATAAACCACTTTTCAAGGTAAAAGAGACGGAACCCAGTAAATTTTTATTATGAAATAAAATCTTACACAAGCGAGAGAATGTTAAATTTCCAGTAGACATGTCCTCGAGTGAATTATATTCAACTATCTACAAAATAAAACCTATCTTGTATACAAAGTATTTAAATCCATCTAACTCAATACCTCTCACAATGATCATCTCAACACAAATAATACTATCCAATGTGGGGACAATGCTAGGTTTAATTCCGGGTAAGGATTAATACAGATTATTATGCCTTTTAAAGAAGAAACAGGTTCAATCCTGGATAAAAGTAAATAATATAAATTATTATTATATTATAATAAAGTAGAAGTAAGGATTGCAATTAAAAAAATAATACTAAAACACATTCCATGTATCATTTGTTGACGCCAATCATAAATTTGCAAGCCATGTAATAAAGGATCTCGAGCCATGCAACACCTTCTCCAAACATGTATAAGGGAATCTCGAGCCATGTAGCAATATTTCAAGCTATGCAATAAGAAAGACATGTATAAGGGAATATTGAGCCATGTAGCAATATTTCAAGCTATGCAATAAGAAATCTTGAGCCATGTCATAATGTCTCAAGTCATGCATAAATAAATCTTTAGCCATGCCACAGTAATTCAAGCCATGCAACAATATTCCGAGCCATACAAAGAGTGATTTAGAGCCTTTCCGTAACTATTTAAGCCATATAAATGAAACAGGCTTCTCTCTTTCCTACAACCCTTGTATTTCAAGCTATGCAACCTGCTTCACCATTGTATCTCAATTTTAGAGATGGGTATTTGATACAGGGTACCGGTACGGTAGGAGAGTTCAATGGTTTGGTTTACGGTTAATTAGTTTTTTATTTTTTATTTGTCGTAACGGAACACCAAACCGAGCTGAATTGGAATATTGCCTAACCGAATTAAATTCGGTTACGAATATGAATTCGGTTACGATTTTGGTTAACCGAATTAACCAAATTCAGCCAAATCAATTTTTTTTTCAAACATGGGAAAAATACAAAACATGAGGAAAATAACACAAGTCGAACAGGAACATGAGAAAAATACATCAAAGTAGACCATATTTGTCATGCTGTTAATTCATAAATTATTCAGTAATTTAATATATTTTGTTCTAAGTCGAATGGTAACACATCATCTTCTGCCATTTCAACATTTAAATTGGTAAAACTTATCATTTATATATTTTCATCTACCCTACTAAAACAATTAAACTCAAAACCCAATTTTATGCACACCCACAACATGGAAATTAAATCGACGACCTACCCCTAACTTTATCATTTAAAAACCAATTTTGTTCACAGTGGTGGGGATGTTCTACAAAAGAAAAGTAAGGGGAAAAGACCGACACAGTTCACGAATAGGATTTAGGATTTCTTTTATTGTTTTTTTGGTGTTTTGGATGATGAATCGGCTAACAAGTAAAGATGGATTTGGGCTTTGGTATGGTATATATATATAATTATATAAAAATTAAGAAGTTAAAACCGGTATGGATATGGGCTAAAACTAACACTTAATCTATATAGATACATTCATACATATAATGTGAGAGTGTATTGTACAATTAGGCTTAACGTACGTTGTGGGTATAAAACATACGGTTTTTTGGATGGAAGGTAAATTCGCTTGTACATGAAAAAAAAATCCGCATGTTAAAAAAAATAATCGCATGTTGAAAAAAAAGTTGCGTGTTAGGAAAAAAAACAAATCTAACGTTGATTAAAAAAACCTCAGGTTATGAAAAAATATCCGCATGTTATATATTCATAGTATACGTGATCAATTGTACGTTAACCAACCTCTACGTATAATTATATAAAAACTAGAAGTTGAAACCGGTTAATTCGGTTTAAGAGAATTGCCCAAATTTAAAAAAATGTCTAACCAAATTTGAATTCGGTTACGCTTATAAACATAACGATATAAACAAAATGCCCTAATGATAAACACCCCTACAGTTTCGGTAAGATATCCTTGTTTTGGTAGATTTACCGGTAAATACCGGTACCTTACTGATTATTTTCGATACTAATATCTATTTTTCTCGTTTTCCAAGACTGGTACCGGTCCGGTACCATGCTCATCCCTACTCCATTCTCAAGCCATGTAATCACTTCCTCGTGGGCCTTATTTATGATGCTAACATAGCCTATCTCATTTACATAGCTTACATGTCTAGAGCTTTTCAAAAACTCGGCACAAACTAAACACCCACTCTAGTTTTCAAAAACCTACCATTGGTTTACACCTCAATATCTAAATTCAGTTTCCTCTAGAGGTGGGAAAAAAAAACAGTTAATTAATTGGAATTAAAACTGGTTATTAACCGATAGAACATTAACCGGTTAGTGGTTAATTTTAACCATTGGTTAGTAACCGTTTATAAATATCTAGTACAGGAACCGGTTGTTAACATGTAGATTGATTAACAAAAAACGAAAAATAAAAAAGGCGAAAAACGGGTATTTAACAAAAAATAATCGGCTATTAATTGAACTGGTCAAAGTAATTAACCGGACCAGTTAAAGCATTAACCCGCTAAAGTAAAAAGGTGAAATTAACTGCCATTACTGGTTAACTGAACCAATTATAAAAATTAAACCGTTTATGCACCTCTAATTTTCTTCCATTGGCCCAAAACGCACCCTCCCCAGCCCAAACAAACATATAAATGTTTATAAATCTCACTACACAGGCCCACAATTATCCTACACCATTAATTAATCATCAATTGGCCTATCATACTATTTATCCATATTGGACTTTGCATTTCTCATGTCGGCCATAAAATTTTACCAACGACACGGTACCATTCCATGGGCCAACGACGATTATTAAAAACCCCTTCAGGCCTAAACAAACTCTTTCTAAATCATAAGAAAAATATTGACTATCCATCCTTTTGTGATCGGCCCCATACACACCAAGCCTAAAACATTCTCGATTGTTCCCGAAAACAACCTGAGGAATATACCAGGCCCAACACCGATATTCCTTTATACGTACCACCCATAAGCCCTGTTGTATATAGGGGTCTAGGATAAGTAATTTGAAGAAATTAACAAACCTTGAACCCATATTGAAATTGCAAAATTTATTATGAAACCTCGATTAATCTCTGAATCGTTTGATGAATATCAGATAAACCTACTTGCAGATACATGTAATGATTTATCGGATTAGACAAAGATTTTGCTCTTGACGGAATTGAACTTGAAGAATCTGTTAAAAACTTTTGTCGATAGTTTCTTGTTCCCATGTAACCAAACGCACGTCTCATGCTCGTATGTATATTACGTGTACTTTTACTTTGTGTGTGTTATATCGATCCAGAAGCCAGCCTCATGTCATAATCATTATGGGCCCCAAAATCAAATCACGTAAATATCATAATCGGCCCAAAAAGGTCAATTAATGTACCAACCATTTAATAGACTTTTAACATGTAATGGGCATTAATATTAGTGGACTTTTTAATAGAACAACAATATGAAACTAATCATTAAGACCACAATAAGAAAAAAATATTAAGCATAAAACAATTATTTGAGTACTGGGCCCATATAACATTCGTGTTAAATGAGTCCGTATTCCCCCATTACCTAACTCGATTAATCATCGAAGTTATTGTCTTGATCAACAAGTTAATCCAATACCTTAAAACCTACGTCGATAACATTAAAATTACCAACAAACCCCGTTGACAGTTTCCTTTATATATAACAACCAGACCAATTCACCTGCTCATGAAGTTATTAACCACCAGAGCCCATCACTAACGTCAACTTTTTTTGTCAGCGTTGACTTCTTTATTAGTTTCTTTCAGCCATAAATTCCACCTAAATTGACTCTGATCTGACACAACAAACTCAAAAAATTTGTACCTTCGTAACCCGTTGTACTCATTGTAATTCATTCCGCCATTATTCCTTCTCCATTCTTGATCATCTCTGGTTTTTTCAGAGTTATGTATCGGGTTTCCTCCTTAATTAGTCTATAGGCATTATCTAGTGGAGATGGATATGATCGGGTGGTTCCGCTGGTGACACGATGATACTCCAATGGTCCGTTAGTGATCCAAATTTGCCGTTTAAAAAAAAAAAAGAAAAAAACTCCCCAGCTTTGTACTTGTTTTGGTCTTTCAATAAGCAAACAGTATTGAAAAAATGAATTACATCTAGTCTCGCCTCAATGGTACCAAACAGAATTAGCCAAGTAATGAAGACTGAACATTTGTCAACTCTAAGCCCATATTCAAAAGGATTGAGTAGAGTCAGCAAAATGCCTTAAATAAAGTGACTGGCTTTAATCTCCATCTTATCAGCATTAACTAGAATCCATGCAGATTTGTTTAGACTTTAGACTCTTCCTGCAGCTTTGGTTGAGTCTATAATATGATATGATATTGCTAGCAAGATTACAAATCACACTTTGCAGTCTGTTGCAAATGCCAAATTCATTAAGTCTCAGCCATCCAGAACTCAAACTCCACCAAACCATTACACCAACTGGTAGGGTTGTTACTGATGCTTTGTTGCATGTGGCTCGTGCTGTATAATTAAGCCTCTAAGACACACAACACTACCCTGGTGTCAACCTCTTTTCTCCTGATCAGCCATAACATTTATGTCACTGATTTACAGTAACTTAAAACTCCACTAAAAATTAGTTTTGTCTTAAGATACCATGTTACGCGTAAGTGATTTCAATTCCACATTGGTTGAACCTGATAGAGGAGGGGGTTGTTTTGGTTTACTTGTTAAATGGGTTCCCTCTTATTTTATTTTAATCTAATTAATTCTAATTTTAATTTATATATATATATATATATTGTATTTATACATTTTTTTTTAAAGGGAGTCTTATATATAATTTGATGTTATTTATTTAAAAAGAGCGGGGCCAGTGTGTTTTATTTAATATATTTAAAAAACAGGGCTATTTTTCACAAATCAACAGCAATTTACAAAAAAAATTAATTGAGTTAGTAGTTTGGACGGATATCGTTAAAAATTTGAAACGTTGGGACATGTATGTTAAAAATTTGGACTTTTGGCTCAACCAACTAAAATCGACAAACACTGTTTACGTATACGGATACCTAACTTAACTCTTTACAAAAAGTTTGTTTGTTATGAATGTATCTTTTTAGCTAGAACTTGGGTCAGGAAAGCGATGGGTCTAAATTGTTAAGTAAAATGTTGTATGTATTGTATGAATTGCTTAATATAAGATAAGCATATGCTATATACAAGTCCATACACACTCAAGTCATTATGTATACCTGTTTATGATCAAGTCATCACGTATACACATGCTTCAACATTATGTCACCAAAAGTTATCAAATATGCCAAGACACCAAGATGTGTGTTGATAAATTCAATGGGAAATTGATACATGACATCATTAAAGACCAAGATTCTGTTTGAATCATCAAAGTATCATATGGTGAATCAATGCAAGAACCCAACACATATTTGCTAATTGAAGATCAAGATTTGGTTTAAATCGTCAAAGTATGTGAATAAATTCAAGAACCCGACACATAATTGTTCATTGAAGATCAATAATCGGTTTTAATCATCAAAGTATAATGTGGGGAATCAACGCAAAAGCGATATATGTTATTTGACCAAACAACAATTGGGGTTCAACATGAAATTTGAAAATGAGTCGGTATGAAGATTGGAAAGAAGCTAACAAGAACCCAACATGAGGAATCAAGACAACAAACGACAATGCTAATATGATATGGGAATTGGAATGATCTAACACGTTTTCTATACTAATCCCGAGATTCATAAAAATGAGACTTTTATAAAACCATGACACTTCCCAAAAGTAATTTTATAAAACTTTAGACAAGTTTTATAAAGCTCAAATGTATGACAAAATAAACTCAAGTATTATTTTGGAATCCAAGACAAAATTCGCAATTTGAAATGTGTATGTATCTTCCATATGTGGTGGTATTGATGGAAGTTATAAACAAGTTTAAAATGGTTTGAAGTCAAAACAATTATGAAAGACACCTTCCTTACTTTACAAAATGAAAAAGAAAATCTTTCTTTTTTTTCATTTAAAGTCCTTACACTTTTGTATGTATGCCAAACACACATTTTAGGAAGCTTGAAATCTAGTGTATGTGTGTGGAAACGGGTTTGGAAGACAAGATATGACAAAACACCACGTTCAAAATAGAAGATGATAAGAATATAACCAATCATGTCAATCCCGGTTAATCCATCGACGACCTCCAGGTTGACCTCCGTTTGGGCATACTGTTGCTTTTTGTGTTTTGGTGTTGTGTCTATAATTAAACTCTTCCACAACCGTTTTCTTCACCCCTTTTGCTCTAAACACCTTCTAATATATACCAAATAGATCGTCCGATCTCTTATTCCTTTTCATATTATCCTATCACTAGCGAAGATTAATGATCAAGAAGATCAAGAGCATGAAAGCAAGAAAGGGAAAAAGAGTGTGTGCTACTAATACTTATCATATGCCACTCTTGTATTTTATAATAACCACAACCACTCAGATATTTGCATTTGGTGATTATCATTATGTAAAAGTGAGAAGAGAGTTTGGTGATCACTACCATACATAGGGCTGTTTGTTTACCTCTTAATGAGGCTTTTAATGGTTTAGACCTCTTATTGGTTCAACTCTTAATGGTTCAGACTGTTTGTTTCGTAAGCAGATGTTTGAATGATTCAGACATTTGCCTCTGAATGGTTAAGCATTATACTAAGCCTAAATGGTTAAGACATTTTATCTGAATTGGTCAGACATTTGCCTCTGGACGGTGAAGCATTATATTGAGTCCGAATGGTTAAGACCTCTTATCTAAATTGGTCAGACATTTGGCTCTGAACGGTTAAGCATTATATTGGCTCCTAATGGTTAAGACCTCTTACTGGTTCAACACTTAATGGTTAAGACCTCTTACTCGTTAAGCACTTAATGGTTAAGACCTCTTACTGGTTAAGCACTTAACCATACAGAAGTTGCCAAACAACCCCTTAGTGAGACAAGTGTTGAAGTGATCACTTCCTTGTAAAGAGTGAAATGAGTGTATGTTTTAAAGGTGACCACTACCTAGCTTAATGAAACGAATATGAAGATAACTATCTTTGTTTAGTGAGATGAAGAAGGTAATCACTTCCTTGATTTAGTGAGACGAAGAAGATAATCACTTTCTTTGAAGAATGAGGATTTTTATAAGGTGATTATTACCTTTATCTGATGAGACGCCGGTGTACGGGTGTGTCTATTTCCCTAAACTGTGTACATACTTGTTTGTCTATTATTAGCATACAACAACAATGATATCTAAAACTTAAGCAAGAAATGTCTAGGAAACTAATCACCCCCTCTAGTTCTACAGCTTGTATGTAAAAAAAAACTATTTTGAGCAAGTTTAAAATGAATAAAAAATCAAACACCAAACACAAAGACATATAGTGGTTAGGGAGGATGTTAACTAACCCACCTTACATTTATTTATTTACTTATCTATTTTTTGAGCTTACGTGACTAAGTTAACTTGCTAATTACATTATTTTTTGCTTTACAGATTAACGTGATATTAGATGCTGGTCATGTTGATGAACAACTCTTTTATCTAATGATAGATCTAGTCTGTCGGAAACCAGTGCCCATCAACAAGTTATATGCTTCTATAAGTTTTTACATCATCTTTTTCATCTCTTATGATGGTGCTGAAGCTCATTTTAAAATATGAAACTTATGAATTGTTGAGGGTCATCAAAGAGATTTCATTAATCTGTAATCAACTCATTAACAGGTCAATCTAGTAATATTGATAAATTATTATCATATCGCAAGGAAAATAGTATTTTTTGAAGTCGTGGGCCCCCAAATAGGTTGAGCTGCCCTGCCCAGGTGATGCTTTTCTTACATAGCTTAGAAATTCAGCCATAATCGATCAACTAAACAGTCATATGAACCTTCAACACATGGAGTCATCCCAATTTACAATGACTGTGGGGCAACTTTTCTTGGACCGCCGAGTTAGAAGACAACATGTGTTTAATATATATATATATATATATATATAGCTCAGCAACCAAGTAAAATGCTATCCGTGTTACCCAGGATACGGGGAACCATATCCCCATTAACTTAATCTACATATTACAGAGCAATTAATGCGACCCCAGCAATTACTGGGTCAGTTAATTGCGCACATGTAATATCTACTATGGTTGGTGGAAAAATACTTCTATCTCATGCTAGATTTGAATTATCAGATCAAGCTTGAGAACACAATCAGATTTTAATGGAGGGATCAGTAGCTATATTTGTTTTTTTACTTGTATCACTCCCCATTCAGAAGATCTATACTGCCGAAATCGACATTATTTCAGATTTAAAGTTCTTGAAAGAAGGAGATACATTGGTCTCGCCAGCAGGAACCTTTGAACTAGGCTTTTTCAAGCCTGGTGGCTCTGGGAATAGATATCTTGGTACTTGGTATAAGAAAATATCTGTCCAAACAGTGGTTTGGGTTGCCAACAGAGAACGCCCACTCACCGTCGCATCATCAGGCGTGTTAAAGATTGTCCATCCAGGAAGTCTTGTCCTAATGGACAATAGTACCAATGGTATAATGTGGTCATTCAACACAACATCATCAGGAAATTCAACCGCAAAGCTTGATGACAATGGAAATTTAGTCATGACGGACAGAGACAACCAAAGGATTCTCTGGCAGAGTTTTGATTATCCAACTGATACTCTTTTACCTGTCATGATGTTCGGGAAGGACTTGTTGACAGGCAGGGAATGGAATATATCATCATGGAAAAGCAGTGAGGATCCAGCTCCAGGTGAATTTACCTTTAGTGTTGACACACGCGGTTATCCTCAAAGCTTACTCAAAAAGGGGGCCACTATCATATGGCGGGCTGGACCATGGAATGGTATACGGTTTAGTGGGGCTTCAGCGTTCAACCAGAACACGATCTATACTTACAATATGGTTATTAATGAAACAATGGTAGCTTTTCGTTACGATCTTGTAAACAATTCTGTTGTATCAAGGTTCAACTTGAATTTTTCAGGGGACCTAGAACGCACGGTGTGGGTGGAAGGTTCCAAAAAATGGCAGCAAATCGCTACACCAGGAAAAGGGATCTGTAATTCATACAACATTTGTGGTGCTTATGGAAGCTGCAGCACCGTGAACCCACAGATGTTCATGCTTGGATGATACAAAATTGGTGCCTATAACCTACAGGGTTGGAAGGAAGCAGATTTTTCTGGTGGCTGTGAGAGGCAAACACCATTGGATTGCAAAAATGGAATAGATGGATTTATAAGGTACACTAATGTAAAATGGCCGGACACACAGACTTCCTGGTTTAACATGAGCATGACCCTAAAGGAATGTAGAGCAGTATGCCATAAGAATTGTACTTATATAACAAATATCGCAGGGGTGGGAAGTGGCTGCTTGATTTGGTTTGGTGACCTCTTAGACATCAGAGTAATCACCGAAGGTAACGGTGGTCAGGATATATTTGTAAGAATGGCTTCCTCTGATTTAGTGATGACTTTCTAAACGTTTTGCAGCGGAATTATCCAGATAACTTGGTTTCATGATTGAATGATTAATTGATAATGATCAAGATTTGCAGTGAACAAGTGTGGACAATTCGGAAGTTTGGAATTGTCTTGGTACCGATTATGGTTCCCCCCAAGAACTAATATATATATTCATATAATTGACAGTTATGTGCAGTTAGAATTGGAGGGAATAACCACCTTTGAATCGGTGCCTTCCAACCATCATAACCGCTCAAATATCTCGAATATACACATAAATATAAGTAATATAACCTAAACTAAATACATATAATCATACGAATAATTATGTTTATATTGTCTAATACACCCCCCTAAACATAATTATATTTGTGAGAGTGTATCAATACGCTTTTATTTGCATCATCTAGGGCTTCTTTTGCCCGATTGATGTCGAACCTCCTCCTAGTTTGCAGCCTCTTGATTCCTTTCCAATCGTTACCGGCGAAAAATGCATAATGTTCAGCCTCTTTTCCTGCAGCATCTTCATTTCTTGAGTTGCCCTCCGATTGATCTGCTTCATACACTAACATTTCGTCTACTTTACTCCTGCTTCTTCTTGGATCAACCACCGTCTTGACTTCCTCTTTCCCGTGCACCTTCTCTTGAGTTGACTTGTACTTGTAATAGTAGATCAGCACGTCCAAATACATGGCATATAACAGTCTCATAAACTCACCTTCATTATAATCAAAACCTATCTCTTTGGCAATCATTGCCCACATATTGTTTTCAGTGATCCTTCGGTGTCCACCCTCTCGTTTAACAACCATGTACAAATCCAACAAACACACTTTTCGGTTGTCAGATACATATGCAGGTAGTGGTCTTGTGTTCATTTCTAACTTCTCCTTGAGAAACCAATCAATCATATCATTGAACTTGGTTTCGAGATGATACTTATAGTTCATGACATACTCTTCATCATCAAGCATATCATGAAGTCCCTTACAGTCTTGAAAGACATTGCTTGAAGTATTTAAACATTCGAGTCTGGTTCGTTTGTCGATACATTCAGACTTTCAAAATAATAGTTCAAAAATTCCGTTTTGAACTTTTCATGGTCCGATTCTTTACTAATCACAGATTGCTTTTCTAACATACCAACTTCTTCTTCCTTAGTCATCCCAGTTATGTCACTTTTCTTATTAATTAAAGGAACACTAAACGTAGTGTAAAACCCCAAACAGAATCTTTCAACGATATCAAACAACCTTGTGAGAGTGTGGAAATCAAACACAAGGTGATTCAAGTAATAATAGCAACGAAACACAATGAACTATAAGAACAAAATACTTGCATTCACCGTAAAGATGACTGATACAAGACCTTGGTTTCGGCTGCCTAGTTCCTTACAATTGTGCAAACTGATCTATCAACTGACCAACCTTCTCAATGACCTAGAGACATGTTTATATACTATGTGACTCGAGACCACCCTAAGCCCAATCAAATAACCTGGCCCAGCCGAAACCACTAATACATTGCGACCCAATATACATTTCGACCAATAAACATAATGAACACTAATACAAGATCAACTCTATCTTATGCATAAACCTTTATGTTCTAACATTCTCCCCCTAGGTTTATGACATAAGTTCCTTCATCTTTATCTGCTGCCACCATGATTCTTCTTACCAGAACCTTGCTTCCTCACATGTAATACTCTAGCAACAGCAACAGCTGAAGTCCAACTTTTAGCACACTCTTCATATTTCTCAGTTACCCGGATTTGATTCTGAGCCAGCACTTCCAGATCCTCAATACTCAAATTCAACAAGTCTAGCGTATCAACCAACCTGAATTGCAAATCCCCATCATAAACAATAATCACCTTCCCCAACGATTCATCATAAGCCCAAAAATGCATTGACTTTAAGCTACCAGGAGGGATCTTCTTGACTAATGGAATGGTCTTCTCCTTGTCAGTAGGTGGCCAAACAACAGTCTTCATTCTCTTATTTGTAGCAGGATCTCTAACACCATGAGCAGGCTTTAAGAAGGATTCCGCAGTATGCATTGAAGGAAAGCCTCTTGCCACCTCTCGTTTCAGTCTTTCAAAGAACATAAATCCTCTACCATTCGGTTTGTCGTCAGCATACGGAGCATTTGCAAGCATAGCCAAATCCACCTTTGTAAACGTTTGCAATTGAGAAGGCTTGGAATACCACTCCACTAGCCCAACTTTCCTTTTAACCCACCACATCTTTCGATCGTTGTCAAAACCCCAGCTAGCAATACCAGATTTGTTCCCAACCCTATCATACAAACTATCTCCAACCTCCATCAAATGATGTGTAGCTTGAACGTATAGATCAGCTGGATTTAAATTTTTATTCTTTATCACTACCAGCTCTCGCTTTCTTTTCAACCATTCAGCCTTTTCTTTTGCTTTTCTTTATCTACTGATGGAGAAAAATATGAATCCATAGCTTCAGCCCGTTCAGCAGCATTCTCATCAGCAGCTTGTTTATATTTCTCCACATCATTGGGATCTGCAAATTCTTCCCCAAATTTCTTCTCTAATTTTCCACACAAATCATAGACAATTGAGAACAACAAACCCACATCTCCTTGAAGTTGATTTATTTGTTGATCCTTTTGCTCGACCAGGTCTTCCAACTATACAATCTTGGCATCCTTATGAATTGAATCTTGTTCAATCACAATGATCCTCTTCTTTAAATCTCCAACACTTACAAACTCATCCTCATCACTAGAATCATTAATAATCGGCATCTTTTGTCTTTCTTCTCTTCTCACACCACTGGAGCTACATGGCTCATCTGTATAGCAGTTGATAAACTTTCAGTAAAGGTAGCTTCAAGTGGAATTGAAGTTGTTACCGGGGTTTCTGATGTAAAGACATGTTCTTCAGCAGCAGCGAGAGAAGTCTCGAAATTGAAATCATATAAATTAATATCAGCATCCATCATAGATTGATCTTGAATAGGTTCAGCAAACACCCCGGGTCTAGGGTCCTTCTTTCGGCGTTTAATTGGTTGTAGTGAAGGATCGAAAGGAGGATTCCCAATACCTTGACTAACTGTCTTTAAGATCAACTCTAATCTTTCCGCAGTAATCTGGCAGTATCAACCTCAGCTTCAATAGGAAGCTCATCATCCTCACCATCATGTTCTACCAAAATTTCTTCAATATCAGAATCAACATTATGAACATCAGTTTTCTTGTAACTTCAATGTTCTGAACATCATGTTCCTCAGCAATCACAACATTCACCTTAGCAGATACTCTCTCAGATTGCCCAACCACCTGCTCAACCACCTCTTCCTCTATTTAAGCAAACTGTCCAAACTTCTCCAACGGTAATTTACCAACAAACTTGACCGCGGTATTCTTTTTAGGCATTAAAGCACCAAAACATGAGGGTCCCATAGGCTTTAACTCCAAAGTATCACCCTTTCTTTCTAAAGCAGAATAACGAGCGTCAAAGATCATTTGAAGAAACCTGGGGTACATCACAAACTTGTCTTTCCTCACACCCAGAATGTTCCTCTTCGTTCCTTCAAACACATATCTCGAGTAGTTGGAAGCTTGATTGGTAATTAGACACACAAAAGCCGCAGACTGTGTAGAGTTTAATTGATCCGTTCCCCCTCTATTCTCAGTCATACACATCATGAACATATGCATCAACAAACGCCAATAGGGATGCACAAGCTTCTTAAGGGGAGGAGGATACATTCCTTCATAACTCAATCGTGGCAAAACAGCCACCTCTCTAATGATTTGCTCAGTAACAATAACATCTTTATTCTGAATCACCGCCTCAATAGATACCTTACCATCGGCTCCTTGCTCTACAAACCTTGCAGTCTTCCAGAACTTCTGAACGAGGCTTTCGTAGATAATAGGATTGTCACGAAGAGCGTGATTTTGCAACTGTGAAGACCTTTGATCAGGGAGGTATAAAGTTCCTTGTGTTTTTCGGGTGGTGAAGCTAAGTAAGCTGCCTGATTGTGTCCCGAATTATCTTTAGATCCATGATACTACAAAACAACATAAGTTAAATTAGCATTTAACGCAAATGTAGAAAACATGGAACTGGCAGAAATGCCTGAAACCAACTCAAGGTTTCCAGTCGGAACCATTTGCTTCGAGTCGAGACCAGAAGATCTCGAGAGGAAACCAAATGGATTGTGAGTCGAGATCACGGTCTAGACCACAGAGACTCGAGTCGAGATCTCAGTAGAAACCAAGGTCTCAAGTCAAGTCTTGAGTCGAAACCAAGAAGATCTCGAGTCCCCAATATCTTCTTTCTCAACCCGAGTCGAAACCAAATAAAAATCTTTGACCAGTCAACTTGAAGATCAAACACTAATAAAAAATCTTAATTTTGTCAAAAACCACATTAAGTCCGAAATTAGGGTTCTTAATCATCTTCAAATCTTCATCAGATCTCTAAACAGTTCTTGCAAATCTTCAAATAAAAGCGATTATTTGATCTTAATATGCCTGTATCAGCAACTGATAAGAGTCGAAACGAAGAAAAGTAAAGTCGGAAAGGAAGAGAGTCGCCAGAAAAGAAAAGATTCGCCGGAGAATAAGAGAGAGAGAGAGAGAGAGAGAGAGATAAAAGATTTCGAGTGAATGGTGATATCTCGAGTCGAAACCCTTATATACCTCCACTGTTCATGGACCGGGCCCTGACAACAAGTCAGGCCCAACTCGAGACCAGTGGATCCGAGTCGAGACACGCTGTTCCGAGTCGAAACCAGCTGTTCCGAGTCGAGATCATCCATTCATTTGAGAAAACAATTTTCAAAAATAATCCTTATCTTTTCGAGCATGTTTTACGAGATAAAAACCCATTAAACAAAAATAAATAATTTCTAACTATTTATAAAAATGAAATAAATAGGAAAGAACCGTAATTGCTTAGGGATCAAATCACGAGACTATGGGCTTGACATCACTTATCAACACTGATCTACTACCGAATGATCTGAACAATTGTCAGTATATTTATCCATCTAAACTCATCTCCTTAGACCTTTTCCATATGATTGCCTGTAATCAATTTTCATCATGTTTTAACCAATTAATAACGAACACCCAAACAAATACTAATCAAATCCCGGAATTTGCAATGCACACTCTATCATGCAAGTGGATTTCCTACCACACATTTTCACAAATCAGTTCGGGGTTCATGAAATCTTATCTGAGATTGGATTGAGAAGAGAAAAGAATAGATCAAGAGCAGAGATGATATAATATACAGATCAAATGAGATTTTCTCAGTTTGACATAGGTTTTTGGGGTTTCTTTTGGGCACTAGAGGGCCTCTTTCGGGTGTAATGTGACCTACAAGGCGACAGACGTACAGCTAGGTCTTTACTCACGCAAAACAGAAGCCAACGCTGCCTAGCACCTCCAGGTCTTTGCTCACGCAAAACAAAGTAGATACATGACTTTTTAGACAAGATGTCAGAACTAGAACCAACTGGTGTCATGTGTATCGGGACATCACACAAACATTCAAATAGAAATGAGCTAATTCCAAGTGACTTTCTTTCCTGAGGTCATAGACTAATTTAGATTCTAAACAGGCAATCATTGTTTCTAGCTTTCATGATAGAGCCTACCAACACATCATTCTAGAGCTAAACTATTTCGATACTGGTTTTACATGAGTCAGCCCTTTGTCATAATGTGAGAGTACATTTCACTTCCCCACATACAATACATCTTTTTGTATTTTTCAAATTTTTAATGTTTTTGTATTTTTCAAATTTTCTCCCCAAAATTTTTGCATAAATAAAAACTACCTAAGCATAGAAAACTTTATGAACAAATTTACCTACAAAAACATGCACAGTCAGTATATCGGATCATTTTTAGAAAATTCACAAGCACCTGAAATTTCGAGCTGCTGACAGGTTTTGTGAACACATCTGCAGCATTTGCATCTGTGTCAATTTGATCTAATTGGATAAGACCTCTGTCAAAACCGGCTCGAATAAAATGAACTTTAATGTCAATGTGCTTGGTTTTGGAGTGGAAGACAGGATTTTTGACAATTTGAATTGCAGCATCATTATCGTAGTATATAGTAGTATTTGATAAGACAAACCGTAATCCTGCAATTGATGTTGCATCCATACCACCTGAGAACAAGAGGCAGAAGCTGCAACATATTCAGCTTCAGCTGTGGATATCTCCACTGCTTGCTGCTTCTTGCATTGCCAAGAAATGAGCTGATCGCCAAAAATTGATACCCAGTGGAAGTGGATTTCCTATCACTGTCAGAGCCTCCAAAATTGCTATCAGAGAACGCAAATAAGTTAAAACAAGAATCTCTCGGGTACCACAAGCCAAACCGAGGTTTGCCTTTAAGATACCAAAAAAGTTCGTTTAACAGCAGTAAGATGAGAAAGTTTAGGATTAGCCTGATATCGAGTGCAGTTGCAAATGACGAACATGATATCTGGACGACTTGCAGTAAGATACATCAGCGAGCCGATCATAGATCTATAGAGACGTTAATCGACCGGGGATCCTTCAGCATCTTCTGTCAATAAAAGTCTTTCTGCCATTGGAGTTTCAACTGATTTTGCGTCTGTGAATTTGAATTTAGCGAAGCACATCATCCACATATTTTCCCTGATGAATAAGAATGCCTCGAGAATCCTGGCGAACTTGGAGACCCAAGAACATAGTCATCTCCCCGAGAGCACTCATCTCGAATTTCTTTTTCATTACGCTCTCGAATTCCCTATATAAGTCTTCACTGGTTGATCCGAAAATAATATCATCGACATAAATCTGAACCAGGATCTGATCCTTGCCCACTCTCTTAATAAACAAAGTTTGATCAATCGTCCCACGAGTGTACCCATGAGCCAGAAGATGCTCAGTCAGCGTTGCATACCAAGCCCTTGGTGCTTGATGTAACCCGTATAGCGCCTTATCAAGCTTATAAGCAAATTCTGGATGATCTGGATGAACAAAAACCAGGTGGTTGGTTGACAAAAATCTCTTCTTTCACTTCTCCATATAGAAATGAGTCTTTACATCCATCTGATAAACAGTGAATCCCATGTAAGATGCATAAGCTAAGAAGATCCGAATAGCTTCAAGCCGAGCAACCGGAGCATAGACTTCATCATAATCTAGACCTTCAATTTGTCTAAACCCCTAGACTACTAATCTTGCTTTATTTCGAATAATTACTCCTGCAAAATCTCGCTTATTTCTGAATGCCCATCGAGTTCCGAGTTTGCGTTTCCCTTTCGGCAACTCAACAAGCTTCCATACTCCAAGCTTTTTAAACTGGTTCAGCTCTTCATGCATAGCATCTACCCAGCCTGGTTCCTGCAAGGCTACATCAACAGATTTAGGTTCAATTTGAGAAATGTAGCATGAATATAAGCAAGTATTAATAGTTCCAGATTGGCTCCTGGTTTGAACTCCAGCATGGACGGAACCAATCACATTCGAAATGGGATGATTCCGCTGAACACTCGTAGGGATGGCAAATTCTGGCACACTGTCGTCTTGAGTAGAATTGGTGTTGCTTGACTCCCCTTCATTAGATGCACCTGTGCTGTTAGCCACAGAAGTAGTAACCACACAATCTTCAGGAATAGGATCATCGAACATTCCGTCTGATGATGCACCTTCGGGGGAGGCCTGGGACGAAGTTGAAGGATGCTCTGTGAAGACCATTCCAGGTGGATCTATGGTATGGCTCCTAGAACTCCCTGTAACATCCGTCAAAAACCGGTTTTTTACCAAACCCGCTTCGTTTCTTAACCGAACAATCAGTTAAAAATTTCGTTGCGTATTTAATGCTCAAATTAATTTTAAAAGATACATAATTAATAAGTATATTAGAATATAAAAGTTATATTTGAAAAATTATTAAAAATAGTGATTTAAAAATAAAGTGCTGAAGCCGGGATTCGAACCTGGGTCAGCCGAGTCAACGGGTCAGCAAAGCCTTAACTCTCATCCATCAAACCACTCCGCCACTTGTGTTCTTTGGTAACATACCAAAACAATTAATTCAAATATCACAAACTCGAATTCAAACTGACGCGCCCAATCGCAGTCGTCGGAAATCCTGACGATTTCGCCGAGATTGGACGGTTTCTTCTGATTTAACCGAAGCATTAACCTTAACATCAGTTATAACCGATGTCCAGTCCGCGACATCCGTCATAACCGCCGGAGAAATTATTGACCGACGAATCAAGTCGGTAATCGGACTAAATTCATCGATGTTCTTCCCTATAAATACACCCACAAGCCTCTGTTAACTTTTTCGCTCACAACCACACAAATTCTCGACGTAATTTCACTCGCCGGAAAATATCTGCAAGTCGCCGGAAAACCGAGACTTCCATCTATACGGTAATTACTTCGATTTTTCTGTTTCATTCCATTATTGGGCAAAATTCTAATATCAATCTCCCACCCAGAATCCTTTCCAGACGACGTTGCCGGATTATCTGTTTTCACCAGAAAACTTTTGAAATTTCAGAAACCTGCTGTTAACCGGTATGATCATTTCAACTTACTGATAATCGTTACCCAGTGGTTCCAGTTCACATCTAATCCCTCCAAATTTTTGACTAATCCTATCAGCCGAAGCTCACCAAAACAGAGCCGACGATCTTGCCGGACTTCCGAAGAAAGACGAACAGTTCGGTACAATCAATCCTCAAACCTTTTTCTGTTCGTTAAGTTAATTTAACAAATAACAGTCAGTTAATCGATGTCTGTGTTTTGAACGAAGAAGATGAAGTTGGGAATGTTATAAGATTAATTAAAATCGATATTATGAACGGGTTAGACACACTGTCCAGCGGTGGACTGTGTGCAAACAATATGCATAACGTCTCGAGTTCGATCCTGGTCACACACATTCGCTGTAATAAAATGCCTTTTTTTTATTAAACTGAACCGGGTTAACTCAGTAAGATGTTAAATATAATAATAACCAGAATATTTACCAAGTTAACTAAACCACAGGTCCCGGGTTCGAGACCTGTGGCAAGCACCGAGTCATGCAATTAAATCGTTTTTAAATAAATGATTTTCGGATTAATCTAATTAGTATATAAATATAATTAAAAACAGAAATGTTTCGGGTTAGACACGTAGCTCAGTTGGTAGAGCTGCGTGCACGCGTACGAGAGGTCACGGGTTCGAGTCTCACCCAGCGCACACATAACCGACCGAACCGGTCAACAAGTCAACGGTCAACGGTCAAACAAGTCAATGGTCAACAGTCAAAAATCAACATTTTTTTTATTACTTTTATTTATTTATTAAATTAAAAATACTTAAAAATAACATTTTTAAAGTTAGAAAATAGCCTTAAACTCACAAAAATATATCCAATCATCCTACTAAAATTGATTAATAAAATCCGCTTATTTACCGAACCATTATGTTATTATCTAGGTTAGTTTCACTCGTGGTTAAATCCAACTTTGTGCGCATTCAACATCATCAACCGAACGCACCCAATGTGAGTGAATCTTACAACTCTCCTTTTTAATTACACGTTTTGGGGTGTATCATGTGTCACTTAAACAAATTCGTTTATTCAAACTCGTGCCATACCATATTATGATTTAAACTTAGAATGCTAATATTGTTTGTAGTTATGTTTTACATATTGTCTAGTTGTATGCAAATCATTCATTAGGCCCATCAGTTCGTAGAACAACGCGTGCCTCAAAACTCATTCATTAGGCCCATCAGTTCCTTGTGGGAGACGAGTTGAACAACGCGTGCCTCAAAACTATCTATTATTGTATGTGTGTGCATTATTTAATATTAAGTGTTTTGTGAACAAATTTACATCTACGTTTACTCATATGTGGTTATGTACTTTATTTTATCAATTCAATAAACTTGTTCAAATGTTTTTCATAGGATTCACTCGCCAACTTTTTGTTGATCCAAAAACCATTTTTTCACATGATACAGGTGAACAGGATGAAGCAAGGAAAACATAGGAAATGCCTTAGAAGAAAATAATGAAGTCTAGAATGATGTGTAGGACATGATGTAATTATGATTGTATTTTTCCCTTTAAATTGTAATAATAAATATGAAACGTTATAATAAATGTCATGAGCTTTGATGATAACCCAATCATGCCCCGATCACCTTTTTCCGCTGCGGGTCGGGGTGTGACAGATTGGTATCAGAGCCATGACTATAGGGATATAGGATAGGTTATTAGACCCTTAGAGCCTATACTATAGTTGACTAGATTTTAATTGTTTATGTGGTTACATGCAAACTTATGATATTTATTTGTTTCATATTTATTACATACACAAATGCATGCAAACATTTCCAATATTACATTTTGTGATACATAGTGGATTATACTTACAGTCAAACATACATACTTACATACACATTCATCATACATATTTCAATGTTCATATATTCAAATCATCTTTATACTTTCGTTATTCAAAGATTTTGTCGCATTTTTTTTCATTTTTCAAATCTCATCAAAGTGAGTTCTGCGACGGGCATGTAGTAACTGTAAGGGTACAAGTACCGGTAGTCGGAACGTCCTGTCTAGGTTGGCATTCGTATAAATCCAATATAACGGACCAGTTTCCCTACCTGGGGACTAACGATGAGAGTACGAAGGACCTATTAGGCCAAAGCATGCCACACCAAACGTCGTTCGAACTAACCCCACTTTGAGGTGTCACCGTGTCCACACCTGGACACATTCCGAATATCATACGTTACATATATATTTCTCGATTTTCTCCGGGTTTTAGTGTACGAAACCAGGCTAACACATGCGAATCATATGAAAAACCCGGTAATCATGGGGGCCCACATGATTACGAAGGTGAAGTATGGCGGCATTCAAGGCCCAATTACGAGCAAAGCCCAAGACATCCTATGGATGTAGTAGATTTATTATTTTATATTTTATAAATGTTCATTCCTAAATACGACCCATGATCCCAAAAACATCCAACTCATACTCTTGATATGTATTCCTTGTAGATGTCTTCTAGCCTCGCTCGTAGGAAGATGAGAGCAGGAAAAGGCCGCGAGCGCATGGCTACCCTAATCGCTCAACAAATGGCTGCCGTAATACCCAACATTGTAATTCAAGTCCAACAAGCCCTTACCGCTAATCCCGTCAACCAAGAAGATCAAAATGATATCAACCCTCCCCCAAATACCACCAAATGCACCTACAAGCATTTCAAATCATGCGACCCTCCAAAATACGAAGGGACTGAAGGTGTCACCGCTCTCCTCCATTGGTTTGAAGAAATGGAGAACACTTTTCTAAATTGCGATTGCCCCGATGATCGCAAAGTGCGATATGCTACTGGTCGTTTATTTGGAATAGCACTTACTTGGTGGAATACAGAGAAGGCCAAACGAGGTGTTGAAGATGCTATGACTTTAACTTGGGATGAATTGAAGGAAATCATGACCAGACGGTTTTGCCCAAGGAGCGAAATCAAGAAATTAGAAGATGAGTTCTATTCGTTGAAGCAAAAGGAAGGCGACCACACCACATACAACAAAAGATTCCTCGAGTTAAATCAAATGGTTCCCAACTTGTTCACTCCTCTTTACCGTTTGATCGAGCACAACATTCGAGGTCTTCCGTCAAAGATTCAGGACTCTGTAATAAGTACCACGCCTGCAACTTTGGAAGCAGCAATGGAGTTAGCTACAGAGCTCACCGAGAACCGCATCCGGAATAAAGACTTCAAGGAGGAGAAGAAGAAGGATAAAGCATCAACTGAAACTTCAAACTCCACCCAAACCGAATCCCCTTCTCAACCCATTTTTAAGAGAAAACGAGATGGGCAACTTTTCGCTGTCACCCAACGTAATCAACCAATTTCACAAGCCATACCCATCCAAGCTATCCCAATCACGCAAATAGCACCCAACTCAACTTACCCAAATAAGAAACCATACCTTGGACCTCACCCTCGATGTAACACCTGTTTTTATCACCATCCATCTACCTTACCTTGTCGACTATGTGCGAATTGTGGACGCTATGGTCATTTGAGCAAGGTTTGCCGCACCTCTCAAAACCAAATCTCTCCCCCTACTCAAAACATGATCCAAACCTATCAACAACCCCAATACTCCATGTTCCCATATGTTCGAACTTGTTTCAATTGTGGTGACCCTACCCACTTTAGAAACACGTGCCCTCGATTGGTTAACATCATAAACGCCCAAGCTCAAGCAAATCCAGTTAACCAAGCAAATCAAGGAAACCTAATCACTAGGCCACCAGCAAGAGGTAGAGTTTTCAACATCAACGCCAATCCTGTTGAAGATAATGACGGCCCAAACGAAACCACCCAACTAGTCCCCTTCACCGAAAATCAAGATTCAACTCCAACCGCTTAGTTTTATGTTTTTCTTTATGTTATCTCAAGCTTTGGTTGATTGTGTTTATTTATGTTTTAGAGTCACATAGAACCAATCATAACTTACGGATAAAGCCAATGAAAATTTGACAAGAATATGGTGGATATGCCGCTGGTACTTCCTATATATAAGCATTCTTGCCAAAGGATCAGAGGCATTATCTGGCGGTTATGAGAAGTTCCATGTAGAATTTAGTATTGTCTTGATTGAAGTTTGTTTTGTACTCACTGATTTAGCATTTATAGCATCTCATCATTTAAAGAAATTGGATTGTGTTCCATTTCTACATAGGCTAACCTCTCCATCATAACAAACGAGAGAGGTACTGTCATCATTCAAACATGTATGCTATCAGAATTAAGACTCAAGCTATGGTTGATTGTGTTTATTTATGTATTAGAGTCACATAGAACTAATCATAACTTGCGGATAAAGCCAATGAAAATTTGACAAGAATATGGTGGATACGCCGCTGGTACTTCCTATATATAAGTATTCTTGACAAAGGATCAAAGGCATTGTCAGGCGGTTATGAGAAGTTCCATGTAGGATTTAGTAATGTCTTGGTCGAAGTTTGTTTTATACTCACTGATTTAGTATTTACATCATCATACATCTCAACGTATTTCAAAGTTCATCATTTAAAGAAGTTGAGCTATATCTCACTTCCACAAGGACTAACCTCTCCATCATAACAAACGAGAGAGGTACTGTCATCATTCAAACATGTATACTATCAGAATTAAGACTCAAGCTTTGGTTGTTGTGTTTGTTTATGTTTTAGAGTCACATAGGACTAATCATAACTTACTGATAAAACCAACGAAAATTTGACGAGAATATGGTGGATACGCCGCTGGTCCTTCCTATATATAAGTATTCTTGCCAAAGGATCAGAGGCATTGTCAGGCGGTTATGAGAAGTTCCATGTAGGATTTAGTATTGTCTTGGTTGAAATTTGTGTTACATTCACTGATTTAACATTCATATCATCTCATCATTTAAAGAAATTGGATTGTATTCCATTTCTACATAGACTAACCTCTCCATCATAACAAACGTGAGAGGTACTGTCATAATTCAAACATGTATACTATCAGAATTAAGACTCAAGCTTTGGTTGTTGTGTTTGTTTATGTTTTAGAGTCACATAGAACTAATCATAACTTACTGATAAAACCAATGAAACTTTGACGAGAATATGGTGGATACGCCACGGGTACTTCCTATATATAAGTATTCTTGCCAAAGGATCAGAGGCATTGTCAGGCGGTTATGAGAAGTTCCATGTAGGATTTAGTAATTTCTTGGTTAAAGTTTGTTTTATACTCACTGATCTAGCATTTATATCATCTCATCATTTAAAGAAATTGGATTATGTCACCAATCAAACATGTATACTATCAGAATTAGGACTCAGACATTGGTTGTTGTGTTTGTTTATGTTTAGAGTCGTATCATAGAACCAAGCATAACTTACTGATAAAACCAATGAAAATTTGACGAGAATATGGTGGATACGCCGCTGGTACTTCCTATATATAAGTATTCTTGCCAAAGGATCAGAGGCATTGTCAGGCGGTTATGAAAAGTTCCATGTAGGTTTTAGTAGTAGAAGTTTTGTTTTAGGATATAACCTTATCTTTCCAAACATATCAAAACTCTTGCGCATGAAATCATATTTAGTCTATCAACTCTGTTTATCAATATTCATTATCTTAGGCATAAAAAAGCGATTCCTGTAGCAGGGTACTCAACCCTTACAAGGAACGTTACCGCCTCAAACAAAAATTTAAACTCTTACTCTTTTTCTAAGTATTTAATGGTCAATTAAAACACCATCCTTTTGAGACAAATATGTCACTACTTAAATTTCGGGACGAAATTTCTAAAAAGTAGGGGATACTGTAACATTCGTCAAAAACCGGATTTTTACCAAACCCGCTTCGTTTATTAACCGAACAATCAGTTAAAAATTTCGTTGCGTATTTAATGCTCAAATTAATTTTAAAAGATACATAATTAATAAGTATATTAGAATATAAAAGTTATATTTGAAAAAGTATTAAAAATAGTGATTTAAAAATAAAGTGCTGAAGCCGGGATTCGAACCTGGGTCAGCCGAGTCAACGGGTCAGCAAAGCCTTAACTCTCATCCATCAAACCACTCCGCCACTTGTGTTCTTTGGTAACATACCAAAACAATTAATTCAAATATCACAAACTCGAATTCAAACTGACGCGCCCAATCGCAGTCGTCGGAAATCCCGACGATTTCGCCGAGATTGGACGGTTTCTTCTGATTTAACCGAAGCATTAACCTTAACATCAGTTATAACCGATGTCCAGTCCGCGACATCCGTCATAACCGCCGGAGAAATTATTGACCGACGAATCAAGTCGGTAATCGGACTAAATTCATCGATGTTCTTCCCTATAAATACACCCACAAGCCTCTGTTAACTTTTTCGCTCACAACCACACAAATTCTCGACGTAATTTCACTCGCCGGAAAATATCTGCAAGTCGCCGGAAAACCGAGACTTCCATCTATACGGTAATTACTTCGATTTTTCTGTTTCATTCCATTATTGGGCAAAATTCTAATATCAATCTCCCACCCAGAATCCTTTCCAGACGACGTTGCCGGATTATCTGTTTTCACCAGAAAACTTTTGAAATTTCAGAAACCTGCTGTTAACCGGTATGATCATTTCAACTTACTGATAATCGTTACCCAGTGGTTCCAGTTCACATCTAATCCCTCCAAATTGTTGACTAATCCTATCAGCCGAAGCTCACCAAAACAGAGCCGACGATCTTGCCGGACTTCCGAAGAAAGACGAACAGTTCGGGACAATCAATCCTCAAACCTTTTTCTGTTCCTTACATTACGATGGCACATAATGTTCGTTAAGTTAATTTAACAAATAACAGTCAGTTAATCGATGTCTGTGTTTTGAACGAAGAAGATGAAGTTGGGTATGTTATAAGATTAATTAAAATCGATATTATGAACGGGTTAGACACACAGTCCAGCGGTGGACTGTGTGCAAACAATATGCATAACGTCTCGAGTTCGATCCTGGTCACACACATTCGTTGTAATAAAATGCCTTTTTTTTATTAAACTGAACCGGGTTAACTCAGTAAGATGTTAAATATAATAATAACCAGAATATTTACCAAGTTAGGCACACAGTCCAGCGGTGGATTGTGTGTCAAACTAAACCACAGGTCCCGGGTTTGAGACCTGTGGCGAGCACCGAGTCATGCAATTAAATCGTTTTTAAATAAATGATTTTCGGATTAATCTAATTAGTATATAAATATAATTAAAAACAGATATATTTCAGGTTAGACACGTAGCTCAGTTGGTAGAGCTGCGTGCACGCGTACGAGAGGTCACGGGTTCGAGTCTCACCCAGCGCACACATAACCGACCGAACCGGTCAACAAGTCAACGGTCAACGGTCAAACAAGTCAATGGTCAACAGTCAAAAATCAACATTTTTTTATTACTTTTATTTATTTATTTAAATTAAAAATACTTAAAAATAACATTTTTAAAGTTAGAAAATAGCCTTAAACTCACAAAAATATATCCAATCATCCTACTAAAATTTATTAATAAAATCCGCTTATTTACCGAACCATTATGTTATTATCTAGGTTAGTTTCACTCGTGGTTAAATCCAACTTCGTGCGCATTCAACATCATCAACCGAACGCACCCAATGTGAGTGAATCTTACAACTCCCCTTTTTAATTACACGTTTTGGGGTGTATCATGTGTCACTTAAACAAATTCGTTTATTCAAACTCGTGCCATACCATATTATGATTTAAACTTAGAATGCTAATATTGTTTGTAGTTATGTTTTACATATTGTCTAGTTGTATGCAAATCATTCATTAGGCCCATCAGTTCGTAGAACAACGCTTGCCTCAAAACTCATTCATTAGGCCCATCAGTTCCTCGTGGGAGACGAGTTGAACAACGCGTGCCTCAAAACTATCTATTATTGTATGTGTGTGCATTATTTAATATTAAGTGTTTTGTGAACAAATTTACATCTACGTTTACTCATATGTGGTTTGTACTTTATTTTATCAATTCAATAAACTTGTTCAAATGTTTTTCATAGGATTCACTCGCCAACTTTTTGTTGATCCAAAAACCATTTTTTCACATGATACAGGTGAACAGGATGAAGCAAGGAAAACATAGGAAATGCCTTAGAAGAAAATAATGAAGTCTAGAATGATGTGTAGGACATGATGTAATTATGATTGTATGTTTCCCTTTAAATTGTAATAATAAATATGAAACGTTATAATAAATGTCATGAGCTTTGATGATAACCCAATCATGCCCCGATCACCTTTTTCCGTTGCGGGTCGGGGTGTGACACTCCCTTCAGCCTCTTCTTCGTCTTCAATATCACCAACAGAAAGCGGTTGCTTAAATGAGGATACACCTACATCTGCGGAAACACTTGACAGAATATTAAATGATGTAAACAAATAAGCATAATCATATAACCAGTCTGGACCGACTCTAGCATCCGTAGCATTTTCTTCTAGCCATTGATGTTGCACGACTCGACGACTTTCTTTGTTACCTTATTGTATACTCTATAGGATGATCCTTTAGAGTATCCAATGAAGAAACACTCGTCTCCCTTGGCCTCAAACTTCCCATTGGGTCCATGAGTAATAGAACAGGACAACCAAAAATGCGGAAGTGTGAAAACGAGGGCTTACGACCTTCCAGAATCTCATAAGGAGTTTTCATATGACGTTTGTTTACTAAAGCATGATTCTGGATGTAACAAGCCGTGCTAACAGCTTCAGCCCAAAAGAAAATAGGAAGCTTCGAGTCGACCAGCATGGTTCGTCTGCCTCGATGAGAGTACAATTTCTTCTTTCAGCCACTCCATTCTGTTGTGGAGTTCGAGGAGCACTATACTATCGAGCGATTCCTTTCTCAACGCAGAGAGCATCCAAGGTGATAATTTTGAATTTGGTCCCATTATCTGATCAGGTAGCCTTTACCTTTGTACCTGTTTGATTCTCAACCAGAATAATAAATTGTTTGATCAAGCTTGCAGTCTCGTTCTTATGGCTTAGAAAGTAGACCCACGTATATCTTGAGTAATCATCTACTATTACGAGAGAGTAGGACTTCTTCCCAATGCTAAGAATGTTCACAGGACCAAACAGATCCATATGAAGCAACTCAAGCACAACTTTGGTTGAGGGTACTGGTTTTGACTTTTGAGGCTTCCGATGAGCTTTACCCTTGGCACAAGCAACACATTTCTCTATCAACATGAAGTCTTTTATCGGTAGATCACGAATTAGTTGACCTTTTGCAATACGATTCAGATTCTTCATGTTAACATGCCCAAGACGACGATGCCACAACTGACATCACGTTCAGATATCTTCGAGAAAAAGCAAGTAATCTCTTCACATGGTTTCTTTATTCATGTCAATGACATAGGCATTTCCTTTCCGTTCAGCAGTCATTAACACCCAGTCATCAGGAATCACAATCCCAGGCTTCAGCACATAACATCCCTTTTTTTGTAAAATGAACTGTATTTCCTCTGTCACAAATATGCGAGATGCTCAACAGATTATGTTTTAGTTCAGGGACGTAATTCACATTTTCGAAGCTGAGTACGCCGTTCTGCACAGTTCCTTTAAGCGTGATCTGCCTGATTCTCCTCCCACAAAGGAGATATGTTCACCATTAAATTCTTTAACATTAATAAGCTGGGACAAATCTCCTGTCATGTGCCTAGAACAGCCACTATCCATGTACCAAAGTCGCACGATAGTCCTCCACAGCTGTTCCTACACGAAAAGCGGGATTAGAGAGTTTTAGGAACCCAGCCCATAGTGGACTTGGGTTTTCCTTTATCATTTACATATGATACTCTTTTCCAAACAAAATTATTTTCATTTATAAGTGTTAAGGGTTTCTTATGTTTCACTTGAGGCTTAACAGTAGAAGATTGTGCAACCTTGTTTTTGGGTTTCCAATAAAACTCTTTTCCATCTTTAATTATCTTGTTTTGAAAACCCTTTTGACATTTTGGTTCTTTAATTTGGTTGCATTTCAATCTTGATCAGAAGGTTTAGCCTTTCGATTGCTATTATTTACTGTCTCAAACTTGGGGGTCTTCATAGACTCAGAATAACGTTGTCGATTGTGCGTAACCTTCTGATTTTGTGCTTGTTTAACCTTCGGTTGCATATTTGAGTGAACACAATTTCTAGCTATGTGTCCAGGAATTCCACAATTGAAACATGTCTGTCGTTTCAATATATGAGAATTCTGGGATCTAGCCGCATGGGCAGATCTGTTGGGTCTGAATGATTTGGCATTAGCATTCAATGTTTTAACTTTCTTTGGCCGCTCTACTTGTGATCCCTGTGCTTGTTCTGAACATGAAGGTACCTGTTGACCAGAACTAGCACAAGTGTGAGATTTAGATCTTTGATGATGTTGTTCTTTTAAAGCGTTTTCTAATTTATCATCAGAAGACAATTCATCTTTAGTCTCTGATCCAGAAACTGTATTGAGTGACTCATTGTCAGATGTGAAAGTCTTTTCTGTCTCAAAATCAGTTTCAAAATCAGATTCACATGATTCTGAATTGAATTCATTCTTCAAAACGGTTTCGTGACCATCCTTCAAAGAGTTTCAGAGGTCTCACTTGAGGATGCTTCATCAGAGAGACCTGCAGAAACTGATTCTGAAAGATGATCAGAATTAGTCTGTTCAAAATTTTCTTTCTCATTAGATGATTCAGTATTAGTAACATAGAGCACGACACACCACATTCATTAGTAGCTGAAAATAAACTATCATCATGCAAAGAATCTAAATTGTCACAACCAGAATCAAAGTTTTCACCCAAAACATCAGACCTAACGCACATAGTACTAAAAATTTCATAAAACGAAGTGTCAGGTTCAAAATTATTAGAATTTGCATCTGACACAAACTCTTGTTCATCACAACTCTTATCTTCGACAACTACTTCATCTGTAAGGGAAGAAGAAGAATTAGTATATTCAACAAAATTTGGAACAAGATTCATTGGCTGATCTGTCTGTTTTCCAATAGGATCACAGCTGACCGATGCCTCATCTGTCTTTTAACCATAAAACATACTGTCCATCTGGACTACTTCTTCTTCTGACAAAGGTAAATAGGTATAATTATGGTTAAAAGGAGGGGTTACGTTTTTATAACCTAGACCACTTCCTTTCTTCCTTTGTTGATACACTAATTGCTTGTCACATATTCCTTTGGCCAATTTGCTGGAAGCATCAAACCTTTTAATGTTGATTTCGGTTGTTTGAAATTTTTGTTTGATTTCTTCCAGTTCCTTGGTCAAAGTACTTATGGTTTCTCTTGCATCATCGTATACATAACATTTGACGCTCAGATCTTGTTTAAGTTTAGAAATGTCTTTTCTTTGAGCCTCAATTTTCTCTTTGAAAAGTCTTTCGTTCTTTTTCAATGTAGCATTTAGACATTTCAAATCATTTAGATCTGAGACTAACATTGAGTTGTGTAAACGATATGACTTTACAGTGCTTGACAATCAGGAGTACATAGACAAGAACTTACCTCCTCTGCTGTAAGTCCATGAACTTGAGTCATAAAAGCCATGTTGTTAGTTGGTGCTAGATTTTCTGGAGCATTTAGATTGAGATATTGAATTTCAGAACTCCAGTCAAACGATCCGTTATTTTGCACCACCATGGCTGTGTTCACAGAAGTTCCACTCGAGGTAGATGTTGAAGTAGTAGTCACTGGAATAATAGTTCTTACGAGGGTTTCTAGCAACTGGCTGAGCAGGAATGGAATTCTTGTTCATGGATTGCTTTGTACATTCTCTAGCCATGTGTCCCGGTCATGACAATTGTAACACCGAACCTTGGACTTATCAAATCCCACCTTTTGATCTCCAGGATTGGTCCAGTTGTTCTTTCCGGTTCGCTAATGAAATTTCTGGCTCTGAAAGTAGCCATTGCCATTTGCCATGTGATATCCATCTCTTCCACATTATCTGGATTCATCTGATATAAGTCAGATGTGGCAACGCTTGAATAACAAGCTCTCCTGCAACAAAGGCATTTAAACAGTTTATCACTGATGTAGCTAAGTCGAGATTTTCTTTGGATTGCTGAGAGAAGAAAGCCATCATCTCATTCTTTCATTTGAAATTGAAGCAGATGCATTGACAGGTGATGGAGCAGCAGTATTCATTGATGATGAAGCAGGTGAAGCTACATAGAAGACATTTGCGGGAGGAGGTTTAGATATTGTTCGTGCCGAAGATGAGCTTCCAAACATTTGGAAGCCAGATTGAGAAATGAGAGCAGCATTGTTTGAAGATGACGCTGTAGGAGGAACAGTGTGAGAGATCATCTCAGAAAGACTGCATCTAGCCAAATCCTTCGTCTTTTTGATCATAGCCACATGATGATCCTAGCTCTTCGGCAATGCATTTAACAGCTGTCTGTTCACCAAGGCATTTGACAAAGGTAACTCTGCAATGGTCATCTGCGTGATCAGTTTCACGAACCTTTGAATTTGATTCTCCACAGTTTCTCCATATATATGATTGAGATTATTAAAGTTTTGACTCAGCAAATTACGTCTACTTTCTTTCATATCTTCATTTCCTTCAAACACCTCATGCAATGAATCCCACAACTCTTTGGCAGACTTGGCTGTTCTGAAACCAATAGCAATGTCTGGTCCCCAAGCCATGGTCAAATAAGCCAACGCTTTCTCATCTTCTTCGACAATATCGAAATCTTCGTCTGAATACCGTTCGACTGGCTTTTTGATTCTAACCCCCGGTGCATCGTCTCTCTCATATGTAATTTCCCTTGGTCCACGCATAACGCTTTTCAAAAACTTACTGTCCTTTACTTTAACATGTTTCTCGAATCTCCACTTCCACTCCTGAAAATCATCCCCCTCTAACAATCGAGGAATTCTAGTAGTAGTCCCAATTATGGAGTCAAGTTCTTGATGCTTATTTATGGGAGCTAAGTCAATTATTTGATTTGTGGAAGTCATTTTTTAATTATTAATTAATTTTAAGGTCCAGAAGAAGTCCACAAATAGAGTCCAGATATGGTCCACAACTAATTTGAGTCGAAATCTAACAATCGAGATAGAGATCTATAGATATCGAAACCGGAGACGGAACCCTTTGATGTGAGTCGAGAACACCTGATGCGAGTCGACAACACGTGATTGCAAGTAGAGACAGCAAGTAGAGACACGGAGACAGCGAGTCGAGACCTCCCAGAATAAATGAGTAGAAACAACCAGTCGAGACAAGCTGAATCTCGAGTCGAGAAGGCGTTGATTACGAGTCGAGACCGAGATGGTTGCGAGATGATGCTGGTTGCGAGACGAGATGAGGCTTGATGCGAGTCGAAACCTCAATATGCTAGTCAAGATGAGGCTGGATGAGAGTCGAAACCTCAAGTTTGCGAGTAGAAACCACAGATCTCGAGTAGCAACCTGCAAAACAAGATTAGATCAAAACGCGCTGCAATCCCTGAATATCAGCACTTTCCAAAGTTCAAAAGATTATCCAAATCTTTTGATTCTCCAAAGATCTTCCGCAAATCAGCAAACAGAAAACTTTGACCAATCGAACCAAAACAACAATGATTTTGAAGAACAACTGAAGAACAGATGATGAACACTTCAAACTCCAAACCTGTAAACACTCGTAAATCTGCGAACACTTGTAAACTGGATCAGTAACAGATAAAATCCTTGAATCTGAGTGATATCTAACCGAACCAAGATGAAGGTTTCTTGGCTCTGATACCAATTGTAAAACCTAAACAGAATCTTTCAACGACATCAAACAACCTTGTGAGAGTGCAGAAATCAAACACAAGGTAATTCAAGTAATAATAGCAACAAAACACAATGAACTATAAGAACAAAATACTTGCATTCACCATAAAGATGACTGATACAAGACCTTGGTTTCGGCTGCCTAGTTCCTTACAATTGCGCAAACTGATCTATCAACTGATCAACCTTCTCAATGACCTAGAGACATGTTTATATGCTATGTGACTCGAGACCACCCTAAGCCCAATCAAATAACCTGGCCCAGCCGAAACCACTAATACATTGCGACCCAATATACATTTCGACCAGTAAACATAATGAACACTAATACAAGATCAACTCTATCTTATGCATAAACCTTTATGTTCTAACACGTAGGGAATAACTTGCACTTGTCTCCGATGAATTTCACCGTGAAACCTTGAGTAATTAATTGATCTAAACTTAACACGTTTCTGTCGATATCCGGAGTATAAAACACACTCTGAATACGAATTTTCTCCGACGCAGACATTACTTCAACGACCCCTAAGCCCTTTATAAAATAAAACTGGTTCTCTCCAGATTTTGTTTCAACACTGGACATGCACTTTATTCGTTTAAACATATCTAGATTGCCAGAAAAATGATGTTTCAGAGATTTACTTACATACCATATCTCCGACCAGAATCCTCCATCGGTTCCGTCTACCAGATACTCCATCCTCTGACCACTCTCATGATCATGGTCTTCACTTTGTTGTTGCTGTGTTCCAGTTCAATTGCAAGACGGATCAGTTGTGTTTCTTCGTCATCTTTCTTCATCTTGCAAGTTGAGATTTGATGTCCTGCTTTGTTGCAGTAGTAACACCGTCTCTGCAACCATCTTCGTTCCCTCTTTACATTGGAACAATGTTTACTTGGCATCATGGAAGAAGTTGGCTAAAGATCAGAATCGTTTTCGCCAGTGGCTCTGATATCACATTGATGACTTTCTAAACGTTTTGCAGCGGAATTATCCAGATAACTTGGTTTCATTATTGAATGATTAATTGATAATGATCAAGATTTGTAGTGAACAAGTGTGGACAATTCGGAAGTTTGGAATTGTCTTGGTACGGGTTATGGTTCGCCCCAATAAACTATATATATTATATATATATTCATATAATTGACAGTTATGTGCAGTTAGAATTGGATGGAATAACCACCTTTGAATCGGTGCCTTCCAACCATCATAACCACTCAAATATCTCGAATATACACATAAAATATAAGTAATATAACCTAAACTAAATACATATAATCATACGAATAATTATGTTTATATTGTCTAATATTTAGGTAACTATCTCTTACAAATTTTCAGGGCTATTATGCATCTCTTAAGTACTTACCAATGTTGTGACTGTTGTGACTATGTTAATATCATGATGTTGCGCAACCAGTTGCCGAGAAGCAAGGAAGAAACATCAAATTCATCTTATTAGCAGTCTTTCTGGGAGTTGTTCTTATAGGCTTGAGCTCTACACTATTCTGGTATGCGTTGAGGAAAAGGCATCATGCACAACCAATGGGACAAGGTAAGCAATATATGTAAGTTGAAGTACACTTTTGAAGCATATGAACTCTTGAGCAGATGCTGTCAGTTTAAAGTTTGTCTTATTTGTGATGCACAGGGGAATCGTCACATGTTTGTGAAAGCCAGAAAGAATCCATGGAGCTACGTTTGCTTAGCTTCTCTTCACTAGCACAATCTACTGCTAGTTTTTCACCAGAGAATAAACTTGGAGAGGGTGGATTTGGATCTGTTTAAAGGTAAAATTATGAAGAGCTTTCCATGCATTTTGCCTAAGTGTGGCATAATATCGCATCATATATAATCCATAAGATTAGAAACGTATTTCAAAGACTCGACTAAGACACACTGTAACTTATGAAACATAACAAAAGACAGATCTTTGTGTTATAATCATGTCAGTTATAAAAGGATAAAAATGGAAGCCACACTTTGATGTTTGTATAGTTTCACATTGCAAATGGCAATCTTCAGGGTGTGCTAGAAAGAAAAGAAATTGCAGTTAAGCGTCTGTCCACGAATTGATGAGTTCAAGAATGTAGTCATCTGCATCTCAAAACTTCAGCACCGGAATCTTGTTAAGCTGCTGGATGTAGCATAGAGGGAGACGAGAAATTGTTGATCTATGAATACATGCCAAAAAGAAGTCTAGACTTGTTCTTATTCGGTCAACATCATATAATGGCCATTGATTTAATATCAGGAACTACCTATCTACCGATACTATAATTAACAAACTAAACCTACATGTTTTGTAGACGAATCACAAAGCACCCTCCTTGATTGGAAAAGCGATTCCACATCATCGAAGGAATTGCCCGAGGACTTCTTTATCTGCATCAAGATTCAAGAATAAGAATCATTCATAGAGATCTTAAAGCTAGCAACATTCTACTAGATCTGGACATGATCCCTAAGATAGCAGACTTTGGCTTAGCAAGAAGCTTTGGAGGAAATGAGACTCAACCAAACACAGAGAGAGTTGTTGGCACATAGTAAGCTACAAAACAAACTGTCTATTCATTATATTTTTCTTAAAGTTCATCATATTACTTTTAGAAACGTTTTGCCGATTTCAGCGGTTACATGTCTCCGGAGTATGCATTAGATGGTCTTTTCTCAACAAAGTCAGATGTGTTTAGCTTTGGTGTTTTAGTGCTAGAGATTGTAAGTGGGAGTAGAAACCGGGGATTTGTTCATACTAAGCATGACAATAACCTTATTGGACATGTAAGTTAGTGTTTGGCCACAAAATACTCTTTGGATTTGTAATTATAGTTCTCTACGCTATAACCAAATAACTATTTCCAAATAATATGCAGGCCTGGAGATTGCATAATGAAGGCAGATCAATGGAGCTCGTTGATTTAACTTTAGATGCAAGCGATCCATCTGAAGTAATAAGATCAAATCGAAGTGGGTTTGTTATGCGTTCAACAAAGTCCAGAAGACAGACCAGATATGTCATCTGTGGTTCTAATGTTGGGCAGTGAGGGTCCATTGCAGAAACCTAAACAGCCAGCATTTTTTACAAAAAGGAACTTACATGCTGCAGATTTCTCTTCAAGCACTTATCCAACCAGCTCAACCAATGGTTTTACTGTTACAGACGTAGTTGCTAGATAATGCGCACCTGTAACTTCACCTTTAGGGTTGTGCTTATTTGTTTCTTAGTACCATGAAATACAAGGCTATGTTTCCATTCCTTATGAGCATATTAGCTTTGTGGAGTATAAACCAAATCTGGGTGGGTCAACCTGAATAGAAAGAGGCTTGAGGAAATCACCAAGGTATTGGAGTTGTATCTTAAATTTAAGCAAGTAGTTATTTCTTGGAGTTGTGGTAAGAGTCAGACCATCCTCCCACTACCCCCACTGTCTAGTCGTCCTTTGATGTCTTTTTTAAGTATGAACGATATTTATATTCAAGTACCTGGTAATCTTTGTTTTCCAGCATTATAATTTCTTTCTTTTATGTAACAATATTTATATTCAAGAAAACCTTGTCCCTAAAATGTGAAGATCAATTTAATCAAGATCATCCAAAAGAAACCGATGGGCTGCTCGTTTGTTTATTAGTTTGCTAACTGGGTCGAACAATTACTCTATTTTATGTTTATTGTTTATGTTTTCGGTTTGGGCCTAAGGCCATTAAACATTGGGTCGTTAGTTAGAGTTCATTAGGGTTAAGTATGGTATTAGTATTGGGCTTGTTAATTAGGGAACCTGTAAGTCCGGTTTGAAGGGTAATGCAAAGGTTGGAAGACCAAGGAAAGCCGGATTTCGTTGCTTCAGTGCCATCAATTCGGTCATATTGCATCGATTTGCCCAAGTAAGTACGTTGACTTGTCACCCTTACCCGTTGAAAGTGATTATCTTGTTAACGATACTTGCGATGGAGATTGGGATTCAATGTGGGTGGTAGACCGAAGTTACAAAACGCATATGACCGGAAACAAGAAGTGTTTAAATGTTTTAAAAGGCATTTCAGGTTGGTTAAAATGAGAAAAAGAAAGATTTTTCGTTTGTACACATGATTGGTGAAGTGAAAATCCCGGTAGATGGAAAGTACAAGACGATTTCTTGTGTTAGTTATGTGCCCAGTCTCGAAAAAAACATTTTGAGTCTAGAGCAATTACTACACCAAGGAATCGAGACGCACACATTCGGTGACACGTGTGTCTTGAAGAAAATGTTTGGTAGTAAGACGAAAGGTTTTGATTTCTTCGAGAATAAATCGGAAGTTGATCTCAAGCAAGAATATCTCGATAAGTTCTATGAGAATCTCGACGTAGATAATGGTTTACAAGAAACAATCGAGGATTACTACGAGAAGGAATTCAAGAAGGATAAGAAAAAGAAAGCATACGGTGAAGGTTCGTCAGGGACGAGCAAGAAAGAAATTGTAAACTCGAAGAAGATGAAAGCAGGTTTCATGATCTATCATGAGGGTTTGAAAGATAACCCGTCCGAGTCAAAGGAGGCGCTTCGAGAAAGGGCTGTGGTACTCATCCAATCCGAAGAAGATGTCGAAAACGACATCATCATTGAAAGTTGCCTAGAAACAGTTGATCATATCACACTTCACGAGGAGTTAACGAATCATCAAAAGTTCTACGATGCCACGTTTGAAGAAATAATCATTTGGTTTATACCTTGTTTTCTTGGTATCGTCAAGGAGCGTGTTATGCCTCCTACTCTACTAGATGGACATGAAGTAAGCTTGATATTGTTGCACCAAGTTGTGAGATGTGACGGTGGTTTCAAGAAGGTAATGGAAAATGATGCGTTGGACGAGATAGCATTCAAGTGCGGTTACGATCCGGATGATGCGCAAATGGTTAAGATTGCTTATATCTACTATTTGGAATTGGTCGAATGGCATTTTGATTTCATGAAGCGCAAGGAAGGCTAAGGAATCAAGAAATGGTTGGGTCAAAGATGATTCAAGCGATGATGATTTGGTAATCGTGGTCGAGGTCGCCAACAGCAACAACAACAACAACAAGTGATCAAGATCAATTTAATCAAGATCATCCAAAAGAAACCAATGGGCTGCTCGTTTGTTTATTAGTTTGCTAATTGTTCTTGCTTAGGGCGGTGAATGAAGATCAATTTATTCAAGATCATCCGAAAGAAACCAATGGGCTGCTCGTTTGTTTATTAGTTAGCTAATTGGGTCGAACAATTACTCTATTTTATGTTTATTGTTTATGTATTCGGTTAGGCCTAAGGCCATTAAACATTAGGTCATTAGTTAGAGTTCATTAGGGTTATGTATGGTATTAGTATTGGGCTTGTTTTGAAACGGTGTGTGTGAAGGATTATAACCACACAAACGGTTTCTAGGGGATCGACACATCCCTTCATGCAATTGACAAATCCCTTCAACACACATGTTCATCAAGTATAAATAGGGTTTCAACATTCAGATTGTATATATGCAAGTTTCTGATTAATCAAGGTCATTTGCTTCAAAGTTCGGTTATTGTTAGTTACGATTCTGCATACTTCAGTTTGTTTGTTTATTCGTTGTTATTATGAAGACAACTTAGTGTGATATCTGTTACATTACATTTATGACTGCAAACATACACGTTCTTGTGTCCGTTCACAATGGTCATGGGAACCGTAAGTAATGATACCAACAAAATGTTTTGTCCTTCTACCTCCTACCCCCGAAGGTACTTTCTTTGAAGATTCAAAAAGTAAAAAAAAAAAATAAATAACAAGTGATATTAGAACCACTACATTGCCACCTGATGCATGCCCAAGTATATGCCAAGGCCAACCATGTCAGGTTCAACCTCATCAGGTGGTTTGCACGTAGAGTAAGAAGCTAAGAGGGTAGGTGAAAAAGGTAGCCTCACCTTTCATTACCTTGATGCTCATAAAGTCCAATTATTTACTATGGGCTTTGAAGATGCGGGTAAACTTACAAGAACAAGGACTGTTGGTAGTGCTACAAGATGTTGAAGAGCAATTAGAATACTAGATCATATGACACTTGCTGTAATTTACCAAGTAGCGTTTGAGGAAGGGCTATTTATGCTAAGTGAGAAGAATTCAACAAAGGAAGCTTGAGAGACGCCACAAATGATACAAGTAGGTGTTGAAAGAGTGAAATTAGTGAAAGTTCAAACCTTGAGAAGTGACTTAGAGGTAACTCGCATGAAGGAAAAACAAATCAATTTTTGAGTTCTCAATGAGGTTGAAACAATCCTAACGGATATTGTAATACCCTAACTCTGTTGGGTTCGTTGGCTTTGATAGCCGGCCCTAATTAATTAGGTCAACCGGCCCTAATTAGGTTGTTAGGCCCATTTAGTTAACTTGTTGACTATGGAGCTAACCCTAATCTTATTCTATATATACCCATGATGTAATTGTAATCTTTGTCATTTAATGAACAGTTATGAGCATCTAACAAAAGTGAAACCCTAGTTGCAGCACGTGGACGTAGGTAGGTTACCTTGACCAAACCATGTAAATTTTCATGTTATTTATTTTTGCTAGTGTGTGTGTTTGTTTTGCTTGAGCCTACTCTGATCTAATACCTGGCATCAAAGCTTCTGGTTCAGTTAAACACACAGTTCACATGGTTATCTATAGGTCCACCTGCGGACGGTGTTAAACTGTTCCTTGTTCAAATGACACACACACAAGTGCAGAATCCAAGTGTGCATGCAACCAAAGCAAAGTAAAGAACACGGGGTAACCAAAGATTCACTATCTTTATTAATGATTGAGCACAAGTACAAACATATACACACAATGCTCGTATGACTCAACCAAACTTGTTGTGTTCTTGTGTCTTCTTCTACAGAGATAACCAACTCAAAGAGTAACAAGCTCTCTGGTCTGACTAACTAGCTAACCCTCACTGAGAGGTACAAGTCTGCTTATATAGTGTCTGTCTACTTTCGTACGAAATACGAGTCTAGACATACTGAATACACTATTTCACATGAGTCACAACTCCAAGATTTTGTGCGAGACACTGTTTCGTATGAAAAGCTTATTTCGTACGAAACAAGTAACACATTAGATACTCAAGTATTTCGTAAGAATCACCTGATTCGTACGAAAACTCTAACTCGCACAGAATCCTCTCAATAGGAGGACGTGTGTAGACTTGACGTTTCCAAGACTTATCAGTATGCACACATGCAACTGATTAACACAGACAAGCTAAGATGTCATACTAGATCAAGATAGAAGGATATCTCAATCTATTCGACACAGCCAAACCTATACAGACACTTGAGTAAAAACTGTACAATTACAACTGTAATTAAGAACAAGCGACAGACACAAAACTGTATCAACAAACTCCCCCCTTTGGATGTTGCTTGGTCTTCGGTCTTTGGTCTTTGGTCTTCAGACTTTGGTCTTCACATAGAATGGTTTGGAGTATCAACAAACTCCCCCTGAAGATCTGCTATCCATTGATAGATCTGCTATCCAATGATTAGAGCATCAGGTCTTCGAACTTCTAAGAAATTTCAAACCTTTCTTGTTTCCTCTTCTGACTTGTCAGATTTCTTCGTTGCTGGTCTTTGTTCATGTTCTTTTGTATCAATCTGTACTTAATAGACAAATATAATTAGAACACAACTTTCTCAGGGGATATACACCAAAGACTTATCATAAAATCTTTGTATGATTGTATTCCCTGAACGAGATACACACACTCGTATGAATTCCAGCAGCAGATTTGAGAAAAACAAGGGACTAGGTCAAATCAAATGACTAGGTTCATTCGTATGAGATACACACACTCAAACCAATTTCAGATTTTGGTTTTCTTTGATGGATTACTTGTCGCAAGATATTACTTTATGAAGTTGCGATATCAAACAAATGGTTTTCTGGCGTATCTTGGTATAAACTCTCGAGTATCAACTTTGGCTAACTTTCAAAAAGTAATTACATAAGCAACTAAGTAAACTAGACTTAAAAATAAATACGCAGATAAACTACAATCTTTTTCGAGTTTCAAGGTAAAGGAATCATACCAACATTTTAATCTTTGTCAAAGACGGTATTAGGTTTTCAAAATTAAACAGATAAGTATTCAACTATGATTATCGGTATTGTTGTCCATGTAAGCTCAGACTTATCAGATGTAATCATGATTAGGAGATATAATTAAGGTATGGATTTATACTTACTAGCCGGTGTTCAACCACATTACGACACATTCCCGTATCAAGATATGCACGAGAGAAAATCTTACCGGTGAGTATGCTGCTTTATCATCTGTTTTGACGTATATGAAAGATGTGAGATGCTCACTTATTTTTGATTGAAAACAAGCCCTTTGTGATTTAATCACTTATTGAGGAGGAACTTGATTTTCATATGCATGAGGGCACAGGAGTAAGTCTGTGAACAGGTTAGTACTATCGTAACGACAAAGGACAAACTTAGCTCCCGCATAAAGCTGTGATATTTTATCACTTATTTTGGGGATGTGATATTTTTATCACTTATTTGATGGTCGTATGCAGTATGTACACGTATGTATGATATCGTGGAAGTTCTAGACTTGCGCCACCATTATTTTTCGGCAAAAGATTCAACCATGATACCCAAATGATAAGCCAGCATAAAGACCGTATATCTCAGAAGCTCGGCACTCTATCAAATGAAATTTCGGTACCAAGACCATATGCCAATGAATGGTTCCCACCTGGCGTTCTGTCTGTTAAGTTTATATCAACCTGCACTTGTGAGCCTACCGATACATCATAAGTAAAGCTACTTATCAATCTTCTTTCTATGCTTTTAACCATTTCTGACAGATTTACCGGTGAATTTCATCATCTTCATCTTATCCAAGAAACACATTTTTTATTTTTCTAATGTTTATGTATTTTTATGAATTTTCTCCCCTTAAACAAAGAAAGTAAATAAAAGACATATTTTTGTATTTTCTTGAAATTTACTCCCCCTAAAATATAAAACTGAAAATCTTTTTGTAGTTTTATATTTTTAGAATAGTATATACAAAAATAGTTAGCCATGGTTGAGTTACTCGGGTTTTACCTTGATGCCATTGACCAAAAGTAGATAATCAAAACGTGATTTATCAAAGGCTTTGGTAAAAAGGTCGGCACGTTGGTGATCAGTGTGGATTTTAACAACATCGATAAGTCTCTTTTCATAACAATCTCGTATGAAATGATACTTAATTTCAATGTGTTTTGTTTTTGAATGCTGTACAGGATTCCGAGTGATCTGTAAAGCAGCTTCATTATCAACAAAAATAGGAGTAGTAAGAAATTCAAAACCGTAGTCGCGCATTTGCTGTTGAATCCATAGAACTTGAGAGCAGCAACTAGAAGCTGAAATATACTCAGCCTCACATGTTGATGTAGCTACACAAGTCTGTTTTTTGCATTGCCATGTGACTAGGCAATTTCCCAAGAACTGACATCCTGCTGTTGTTGATTTTGCATCAATTTTCAGCCGCCATGATCAGAATCACTGAATGCTGTCAGATCAAAGTTATCATCCTTAGGGTACCATAGACCAGTGTCAGGGCGACCCTTTAGATAACGAAAGATCCTTTTCACAGCCATCAAATGAGAAACCTTCTGACTAGACTAATAGGCACCAGAAGGCATGTTGGGTACATTATATCGGGTCTTGAAGCAGTAAGATACATGACAGATCCGATCATAGCACGATAGAGAGATGGTTCTACATGTTCACCCATTCTGTCTGAGTAATCCCATGATTTTGAGCTAATGGAGTTCCCAAAGGTTTTGAGTCATCCATCTGAAATCGTTTGAGAATATCTCCGACGTACTTGGTTTGATGGATAAAAATCCCTTCCTTTGATTGCTGAACCTGCAAACCTAAAAAGAAAGTCATTTCTCCCATTGCGCTTCATCTCGAACTTCTCCTCCATAACCTGTTCGAATTCTTTGCACATTTGAGTGTTAGTAGACCCAAATATAATATCATCAACATAAACCTGTACTAGCAACAAGTCCTTGTCCTGTTCCTTGATGAAGAGAGTACAGTCGATCAGGCCTCGTAGAAAACCATTCTTCAACAGATAGGTAGACAACGTTTCATACCAAGCCCTCGGAGCTTGATGAAGACCATATAACGCCTTGTTGAGAAGCCAAACCTTGTCAGGATGGAGTGGATCTTCAAAACCTGTGGTTGCTCAACATATACTTCCTCTTCTACCACACCATGAAGAATTGCACTCTTCACATCCATCTGATAAATGGTGAACTTCTTGAAGGACGCATAAGCTAAAAAGATTCTTATGGCCTCAAGTTGTGCAACCGGTGCATAAACTTCATTGTAATCGATCCCTTCGACCTGATTAAAACCTTGAACAACCAATCGCGCTTTGTTTCTCACAACAACACCTCGGTCATCCTTCTTGCACTTGTACACCCCATCGTGTACCAATCTTCTTGTAGCTGTCAGGCCTGTCAGCCAATTTCCAGACGCCTAACTTCTGAAACTGTTGAAGTTCTTCCTGCATGGCTTCAACCCAAGAGTCTTCTTTCATTGCCTCCTTCCATGATTTTGGTTCTACTTGGCACACATAGCAGGCAAAAGACAATCATTTAGACCACCAGATTCCCTGATTTTCAAATATAATCCACATTCTGGTTGTGTCAAAGCTGATTACAAGTCTGCACACCACTCTGGACATCTCCAATAATACTCTACTGAGGATGGATATTATGAATTCGAGCTTCTAGCACATCAGAAACCAAGAATTGATATCCAAATTGTTGATATTCAGATCAACAGTTACATCGAGAGTTAGATTTGATGACGTTGTAGATGCCTGACCTTCAGTCGTTCCTTGAGGTTGAATATTTGACGTACCATCTGAAATTCCAGAAACCGCACCAGAGGCAGCTTCATTTGCATCATGAAACTCATCGTCTTCTGACGAAACATTATAATCTGCAGCGTCTTCGAATTCCTCATTTTGAACAAGATTGTTAACCGAAGTCGATACTTGAGGGTTAACAATAATTGGTCGAACTAGTGATGAATCTACTGCAGTATCACTTTCCAATAACATCTGAGCAGCAGCTGTTGCATCATCAAAAGTCGGCAGATTAAAGGAGTCAAATAGCCCATCGTAGTCGAACATCCAAGGAGCACCCGGAGCTCTTACAGCTTCTGTATATCTCTGAACCTTGACTTCACCCCATTCTTCAATCTTCTTCGAAGACCAATTCCACACTCGGAAATTACGAGTAGCATATCCAAGAAAGAAACCTTCGATAGCCTTGGGACTAAACTTTCCTTGTGGGTCAATCATAGTGCATGGAGCTCCAAAAGGTTCTAAGAAAGAAACATCCGTTTTCCTTTTATGTAACAACTCCAAGCATGTCTTCCCGTGTCTCTTCACCGTCAGAACTCTATTCATTGTGTAGCACGCAGTAGACAACAACTTCTCCCCAAAATTGAACGGGAAGTTCTGATTCTACTAACATGGTTCTTGCAGTTTGAATAAGAGTTCGATTTTTCCTCTCAGCGACGCCATTTTGTTGTGGAGTGTATCGAGAACTATACTCATGCATAATATCCTTTGAAGAACAGTACTCATCCATAACTTGATTCTTGAATTTAGTGCCATTGTCGCTTCTGATTCTCCTTACCTTCAGATTGTACAAATTTTCTAGCAGAGTCAGAGATTCTTGAGGATAGTAGGAACTTCACTCTTGTGTGCCAGCATGTTTACCCATGAGAATCTGGAATAGTCATCTGTAACTACCAGACAATAAGAATCACCAAAGGTTGTCTTGTGTTTCATAGGTCCAAAGAGGTCCATATGAAGACGTTCCAGTGGCATATTCACAGTGTTAATTTTCTTCATGGGATGGGACTTTCTCACTTGCTTCCCTTTCTGGCATGATACACAAAATCTTGAAGATGAAAGTTCTTCACTGGTACACCATTCACTAGATTGTTCTTCACCAAATAGTTCATTTTCCTCAGGTGAATGTGTCCCATACGTCTGTGCCAGGAGATTGATTCCTTCTCGGTGGCTTTAGAGACAAAACATGTGACTTGTGTAGAAGTTGTAATAGCTTGGCTCATATCAAGAATATACAAATCATTAATTCTTGGAGCCGACAGGAGAATCCATTCCTTGGGGATATTGAATCCAGGCTTCAGCACATAACATCCGGCATCATCAAAATGTACCGTGAACTTCTTGTCATAGATTTGAGAAATGCTAAGAAGATTGTGATCAAGTTGCCGCACATAATTGATCTTGTCGAAGCTCACAACACCATTGGAGACCATTCCTTCTCCAGTGATGTATCCGCCTTTGTCACCAGCAAAAGCAACATAACCACCCCTTATGCTTTTCACATCATATAGGAGCCGCAATTCGCCCGTCATGTGCCTTGATGCTCCACTGTCAACAATCCAATGACTGTTTACAGTTCCTCCTGGAACACCCTGCACATTCCATAAACAAGATTAGTTTGAGATGGGACCCAAGCCTTAGTGGTCTTGGGTCGTCCCTTATCATCGAGAAATGTAATCTCAATTTCTTGATGATTAACAAACTGAGAAACTCCTTTTGAACCATTCTCGGTCTTCTGTTTCCAAGATCCTTGTTTATTACCAGATTTACTATTATTTACAGTTTTAACAGTGTCTGGTTTTATTGACTTTGAAGATCTTTGATCTTTTTTCGAAGAATCCGATTTTAAAGCTTTCTCAACTGCTTTTACTTGTTTACGTTTTTGTTTCTCTTTTTGATCTTTAATAATTCGTTTATCTTATGTCGGAGAAACAAATTTACGTTTGCAAGTTGGTTCATGAGGGGTTTTCTCTATACATCTTGATTTGGCTAGATTTTTACAATCCTTTATAATGTGGCCAAATTCTCCACATTTGAAACATGTTCTCCTTCAACAAAACTAGGAGATCGTGTTTCTCGACTTGATGTTGAATTTGTGGATACTTAGGTACTGGGTTCATTTCCATTACATCCATCAGTGCGTTGGGTATAATTGTTTTGACTATTTCTTTTCAAAATCTTAACTTTCTTTACAAAATCAATATTAGATTTTCCTTGAAAAGACTTTATCGGTACCTTTAGAACTTACAAATTTAACAGTTTTGGCTTTTTCTTGTAACCAGAGCCTTTTGCTTCAACCTTCGGTTGAGAAGTTGTGGGCTTTTCAACTCGCTTCCATTCTTTTTCTTTTGAAGCGGATAATGGTTGTGATTTGGTTGACTTTTTCTTCTCTAAAGGTTTGGTTGTTGACTTTTCAAAAACCTGATCTATAAAGATTGGATTTACGAATTGGAAAATCTTTGTTTGAATAGATTTTCTTATCTCCAACCAAAGTATATAACACATTATCTACTTCTTGTGTAGACACACTTGTCTTCACAGATTTCTTAGGAACTGTCTCTTGATTCTCAACAGATTGAGTACTAGGAGTAGCAGACAATTCTACTCTTTTCCTTTCATCAAGAGGCTGATCCTGATCATCATTTCTTGATTCATCATCTGATGTATCATCCTCTTCTTCATCAGATGATGAACTTTCTGGTTTGCTTGGTTCTTGAGAGGAATTGCCTAGTTTGAACCCTAACCCTGCTGCGAATTCCTCAGGATTCAAAGGTATAGAGGGTTCAAAACGAGGCATCTCCTCTTCATCAGGCATTTTGGTATAGTTGTGTTTCATTGGGGGTGGACACGACTTATACCCTATGCATTGAGCATCTCCCTTTAGTTTTTGAACTTCAATAATATGATCAAGCACATATTGGGAGTTGGAATAACTTTCCAATTTGCGTTTGATCGAATCATATTCGCATTTGGCGATGGCTAACTCTTTCTTTGTTTCTTCTAGGAGATTAATGTAATTATTAATTCCTATCTGTTTATTCAAAACTGTTTTTGTCAATTCAGAAACACTTTTCTTAAGGGTTTCTATTACAGATTTGAATTCTTTTTCATTTCTAGTTAGCGCCAAATTCGCCTCTTTGCATTTTGATAGTTCAACAACTAAATTCTGATTATGACTGTTGACGGTTTCATATTTTATTTTCAATTCAACACAGTCATTGCAAACAGTAGGAGGGTCAGAATTTACCTGTTTTGAAGAACCTTCAACATTTTCCATAAAGGTAGTGTGATGAGGAAAAACTGCACCATCTGTAGAGAGTGCCTCTGTCTCTTTTACCGCAGCTTCTGCATTCCCCGTCATACATACCTTTTCACTTTTCAGCAACTCAGCTTCACTCAGTAATTCTTCAACCTCAGCTTCACTTCCTTTCTTCACATCAGAATCAGACTCATAACCATCTGAACTTGAACATTCTTCACCAGAACTACCAGCATCTCCAGATGTATCATCATTATTTTGAGTGTTGATGTTGTGATCATCCTTGTTTTGATCCACGATCCTTGCATAGCATGCCGTTCTTCTGTTGTTTTCAGTTCCCAATTGTACTGACCAATCGCATCCTTCATCAGACTGAACTACCATAGCTCTGTGCATGTTTGAAGGTCCTGATTGATTGGTGTTGTTAGAGTTGCCAACAACTACTATTCTTCTTTCGTTGTTGTACTGTGCTGTGTTGGATGGTTGAAATTGATTACGAAAGGGGTTGTGATTTCCTTCCTTACTAGGTCTTGTGCATTCCCGCTTAAAGTGACCTCTTTCTCCACAGTTGAAGCAAGTAACAACGGTTTTGTCAAAGCCGTATTTAGTATCCTTCTTGCTTTCTAAACTGGTTCTACTCGTTCTTCTCATATAATCCTTCGCTCTTCTCATAGCGCTTGCAAATGCCCACTTGATGTCCATCAGCTCGATTTCATCTCGGTCAATTTGTTCATAGTCTTCGTTTGTCAAATTGATGTTCCCTATTTGACCTGCAACTAAACCACAATATGAACTGACCATGGTATTTAGAAGTTCTGCATGTTCCTGTGCAACTTCTACGTTGATTTTGGAGAGATTTGACGTGTCAAGTTTGACAGTGTTGGGATTTGTCGATTGACTGTTGCTTCCATAGAAAGATTGTTGAGGAGCTTGCTATGGAGCTTTCTGCGCTAAGTCCCTTGGCTGTGGAAGGAAGGCTTTCGGATCAAAAGCTTGTCCATAGGCTTGATTACTTGAACCTGTAGATTGACTTGATTGGACAGGCTGGGGTAGGAAAGGGTTCACGTTTGACACAAACGCGGTCTGCAGCTTCGGTTGCTGACTTGAGCTTGTACCTGCATTAATTCCTCCAAAATACATCTCAGGGTTTTGTGGAGCAGAGACTCGTTGTGCCTTCCGGAGTTCTTCTTCATTCTTGTTCTCCAGTTTCTGCACAAATTCATAAATACTAATTTGGTCCAAAACACCTGTATGTTTTAAAAGATCAATAAATTGACCCCATTTTGGTGGTAAAGCATAGCAAATCGCATCACAATTTCTTGTGGTGCTGTTAACACTTTATATAAGTACATCTCGCTGAGAAGATGATAAAACCGAGTGGTCATATCATTCAAGGTTTCGTTCTCCATGAACATGAAACCTTCAAACTCTTTCTTGAGCAGATCATGCTGAATCTTCCTGGTAGCAGCGTTACCTTCACCTCTTGCTTCCAAAGTGTCCCACAAATTTTTCGTTGTAGTACAATACACAAACTAATGATAAATGTCTTTATGCAGAGCTTGTGTGAGGATAGCAAATGCCTTTTTCTCTAGATCGTAAGCTTTCTTGTCACTTTCGACTAGATTGGCAAAGGTGGTTGGATTTGATCCAGCTTCTTCAAGTGCTTCATTGTAGGGGATAGTGAAACATGTCCAAATTCTGTGTTCTGTCCAAGAACGTATGTATGAAAACGACTTTTCCAGAAGGATAATCATTCATATGATTTAGCTTAGGCGGACGTTGTTACTCCCTGTTTCACTTTCGCTCATTAACAGAGTTTGGATGCTTTGATTTTGATTCGCAACACATGCCCATTGATTTGTAGAGATCATTGTTTTATGTTGTGGCATCAAAGATTTTGCCCATGATGTTGCGGAGCTTTGCGAGGACTCCTGATTTGAGCTTGAACAACTCCAATCCCACGGGTTAGAACTCATTATATTTTCTTGTTTAATGAACATTTAAAGGTTTAAGGTTTCAAAATTATAATTACCTTTTAAAATTTTCAGATTTGAAAATACGACAAATTCTTAAACTCACAAAGCTTTGAAAAACACGAAAAACAATCAAAAACAGTTTCGTGCGAGACAACTGTTTCGCATGAAAGAGTTGTTAAGTACTGAACAGATATTTCGTGCGAATCAAATGATTCGTCAAGAACAGATGTTTCGTGCAGATCAGATAAATCGCACCAATCTTTTTCAGTCGCACCAAATGTTTTGTTCAGCGTTTTTCAGAGGAATCTTTTCAGAAATGGTTTGGTGAGAAATTTCCTTTCTTGTGTAGACCTGCTTTTTCGAAACTACCTGTTGTCTTACCCACTTTTAGTTAAAACACAGATTAACAATCCACAGTCCAAGTCCAGGTCCAAGTCAGAAAATGTCAACCCTACCAAACTAATCATATTCAACTTTTTGTAGATTTCTTTTCAAGGGTGTTCTACAGAAAAATTTTTACCACAAAATTTTCTGCATGCAACAGATTTTAACCAAGTTTTAAGTTATTTATTAATCCAAAACTTAAGTTTTCTGCTGGAGGCTCAATAACACTTCAGAAATCTTCAAACTAGCTCAGACACAACTAAGCCCGGTTTTGAACAAGGAAAGAGCCAAAGCTCTGATACCACTTGTAGGTCCACCTGCGGATGGTGTTAAACATGTTCCTTGTTCAAATGACACACACACAAGTGTGGAATCCAAGTGTTCATGCAACCAAAGCAAAGTAAAGAACACGGGGTAACCAAAGATTCACTATCTTGATTAATGATTGAGAACAAGTACAAACATATACACACAATGCTCGTATGACTCAAACAAACTTGCTGTGTTCTTGTGTCTTCGTCTACAGAGATAACCAACTCAAAGAGTAACAAGCTCTCTGGTTGACTAACTAGCAAACCCTCACTGAGAGGTACAAGTCTGCTTATATAGTGTTCGTCTAGTTTCGTACGAAATACGAGTCTAGACATACTGAATACACTATTTCACACGAGTCACAACTTCAAGATTTTGTGCGAGACACTGTTTCGTACGAAAAGCTTATTTCGTACAAAACAAGTAACACATTAGATACTCAAGTATTTCGTACGAATCACTTTATTCGTACGAAAACTTTGAATCGCACAGAATCCTCTCAATAGGAGAACGTGTGTAGACTTTACGTTTCCAAGACTTATCAGTATGCACACATGCAACTGATTAACAAGACAAGCTAAGATGTCATACTAGATCAAGATAGAAGGATATCTCGATCTATTCGACACGACCAAACCTATACAGACACTTGAACAAAAACCGTACAATTACAACTGTAATTAAGAACAAGCGACAGACACAAAACTGTATCAATATTATCGTAGGAGAGGGAGAGAATTGTTCAAGAGGTCATGTGTCGCTGCCGCCGACTTGGTTACATCCTGTACCGGATATGTGATAATGGCCGTACGGTTTAGGGTTTGCTCTGTTGGGTTTTTGCTGCAATTCTGGTTGTTTTGGGGGAGAAGTCGCTGATTCGGGTGCTTTAGGTTTCTAGTTTATTGAAATTTGCTCGGGCTTCAGGTGCTTGGTTTCTATAGTTTTTTTTATTTTCTCGTTTGCATGGCTGAAAACAGGAGTTCCGAATTAAGAAGTTTAACGATACTAATTTTGCATGGTGGAGAATGCATATAGAGGCATTTCTTGGTAAATGTGGTTTGGATATGGGACTGGAAAAAAACCTGCTGGAATGATAAAGTTACCGAAGCAATTTGGGACTCAAATGATAAGAAGGCAAGAGGTAAAATTACAATAGCTTTGATGGGGAATGTTTCCTTTAAATATTATGAAAGAAACAACTGCTCGTGGTATGATAACAGCTTTGTTAAATATGTTTGAGAAGTCGTTTGCCGATAATAGGGTATTCTTGATGAGGGAACTATTCACAATGAGAATGAACGAGGGTAGTCTAGTTGTTGATCACATTAACGAAGTCAATTCGATTTTGTAAAGGTTAGCAACTATGGGAATGAAGTTCGATGATGATACTCAGGCTGTGATTTTATTATATTCCTTACCTGATGTTGGTCAGGATTTGTGGCAATAGTCACTGAAACTACTAGAACTGGAAATTTAAAGTTTGATCAGATCCGGGATAGTGTTTTGGGTGAAGACATTTGCCGGAGGAACTCTAGTGGAGGATCTACTTCTGGTATGTTTAGTGTTAGTACAGGAAGAGGTAATAATAGAAGAAGTGGAAGTCGTGGGAAGAGCTTTTTTAAATCTGGAAGAATGTGAGGTGTTGGAACTATGGTGAAAAGGGTTATGTTAAAAATGAGTGTCTTGGTCCTCATAAAAACAGTGTTGTGTCAGATGGAGAATCTGATAGTGACGTACTGGTTTGCTGTGAAGAGTCTACAGACTTTTGGGCTATGGATTCTCGTTCTTCGTGTCATGCCATGCACAGCGAGGAAACGATGGTGAATTTGAAAAAAAAGAAGATTTTGGAAAAGAACGATTAGCTGACAGTCATGTTCTTAATGTTACGGGTATGGGAGATATCAATCTAAAGACTTCGCTAGGCATACATGGAACTTACAAAATGTCAAGGTAATTCCAAGTTTACGAAACTTATATCTGTTAGTCAACGAGATAAACAAGGACTAGATGTTAAGTTTGTGTCACACCCCGTATTTTCAACAACACACCGGTGGGCCCGGGTGGGGAATATCGTGACGTAAGTTGATATCATCATAGTCAATTAAACACAGCACAACGGAAGTCTTGGAGGTAAATTACTATTACAAACCAAATATTCAAAATACGAAAAATAATATACAGACGGCTTGTAATGAAGATCCACAGGTGGATCATAAAATGTGCAAAATGTATAACAGACTTTGGGCAGATCAAAGGATTTGCAAGATCCTCTTATATCACTACTGAGCAGCTTCCAGCCTATTTCGTATTGTACCTGCAAGCTTAGTCTTTTGAAAATACGTCAGCTTTCGCTGGTAAATACACCCGACTGACTCATTTTGAAAACATTTTTAAAATTCGACTTAAGTGCACATGGCACAAATCTTTTATATGTTTGTCAATACATATGGGGGCCCAGTATAGAGACCGAGACATGATTAACGTACACACCGCTTATGAACCCACGAAGGAGTTATCCCAACTTGTGGGTAAAAATAATTTAGCATTCGCATCTGTCAGGTGTATGCCTACACCCCGTGCTTTGGTCGTCGCCATTAACTAATGTAATGAGCCGAGGATATCCAGGACACGGTCGTTAACCCCCAATGTTTAAGTTATCAAACAAAACTGATCAAAATGGAATATGGGATTTACTAGCCACAATCCGGCATTCGATTGATCCCATTTCTGACCAAGCGGTAATAATTTACCGTAACCCAAGCCCGTATAGGGAAAATAAGTCAAGAGTAGTTACCTGAGCTAGTCTTGATTAATAATGCAAGATTAAATATTCTCAGACGTATTCAAAACGAAATAAGTGCAGATAGCATTTACTGGAAGGGTCTAGTCTGGATTATGGCATAAGCTAACCAATTAAAATGCTAACGGTCTTAAGTTAAGTCATAGACTTAGACCGACTAGCGTATGGATCAAAAACGGTATGATACGCTAGATTAAGCGATGACCGGATAGAATGTAGTTTAAACCCAACAAGTACTTAAGACTTGTATATATATGGGTAAACAATTAACATTCTGGAATTTAAGATTAAAATGATAAGGTTAAACCCGTTTCGGTTAATTTTCGTAAACAGTTACATATACTTAACCGTATGCATATAAGCGATATCGGGTAACCGGATGAGTTATGAACAAGTTCTATATGTCATTATACTTTAAGTAAGTTATAATATCAGTAGGATATCAACTTATATGCCCGAAAAGGTTTTTGAAACGAAATTATGCCTCATAAGGGCGTTTTGGTAATTATATGTCGTATAAAAGGAACTTGCATGTATTCTGATGTTATGATCATAAACGTTCTGGAAAAATACTTAATTTGTGATAAATTATCAGTAAAAAGTCACACATGAGTGTGATTTATGGTTTAAGACCAAACTATGCACCGAAAGGACATTTTGGTCATTTAAAAGTATAGTTTACGATATTATACTAAAATCAGTTTAAATCAGAATATTAACATCATAATATGTTAATTACATTAACATATCAGTAGGTAATTCATTTGCAAGTTTATTGTTGATTAAAACCTTGTTTTATGTAAAAAGGGCATTTTAGTCAAATTTTGACATTTTACGGAACTTGTGCATAAACTCAGATTATGATTATGATCATGTAATATAACCTCAGATGGTTATGCTACATTGTATTATGCTCATAATGTGACATTAATTCAGAAGTTAACTAATCTAAGTCGGGTCAAAATGAAAGTCAAAGCAGAAGTCAATACTTTGCGAACCGACTCTAGGATTAAAATTGACGGATCGAACATGTACCACATGTTCTAATAATTATTACCAACTTGTTTAAGTGTTAAAAACATGTTTATAACATATATAAACTCAGATTATAATATTCATGAAATCTGACCCGTTTGACTTTTTAAAACATAAACTTTAACCCATCAAGTGACCTAGTAAACATGATCTTTAGGAGGTGACCCTTTAAGGGGTTAATACCTTCCTAATTACGATCACTTAGCCATGTTCATTTCGAACAATGGCTGGACCATAATGGTCTTAACCGAAAGTCAAGGCATTTGTCGAAAATGCTTGACTTTTGGCTATTAGAAGCCTATAAAAAGAAAAGAGCGGAGATTGAGCACTTACAAGTGATCCAAGGGAAACTTAGAACTCAAAGGGAAGCTCCTAAACAGTCAGGAACTTCCAAGAGTGGAATAGAGAGGAGAAAGAGTGAATGAGCAAAGAATGAGTGAACTTAAGTGTCTATTTATAGTGCAAGAGGTGCAAGGAGATGGAGCCATGTGTTAGGGGTGTTGTAGGATTACTACAAGTGTCTAGAAAGGTGTCAAGAGCTAGAGGAGTATGGCAATTTGCAGGTTAGGTGTCATCCTCACAAAGATTTGGGGTTTTAACACAATTAGTCCCTCAAAAATAGTTTTATTAAATGTCATGAATTGTTCCTTGACTTATATTTCATGACATAATGGCACAACTAGTTCTTTTTGTTCAACATGAGATGTATTGAAGAAGGGTACGAATAACCGAACGTTTATGGGTGTCACACTAGTTGTTCTCACGGCTTATAATTGTTTACTAGCTTATACGTGAAAAATACGATACTTATGGTTTCATGGATTAAAATTACCCAAACTAGTAAGGTTAAAGGTTCGGTGAAGGAGCAAAATGCTCAAGGATGGTAAATAAAACGATATCGTCTTAACCGAGAGACGTTCGGGCCTTAAAGTGGCTTGATAAAATAAGTAATATGAAAATAAAAAGTCTGGGGGCCTTTGGGTCATTTAAAGAAAGTTAAAAATGGTGAAAAATAAAGGGTTCGGGGGCTCGCCGTAGGCTACGGTCGCCAGACGGTAGCTTACGGTCAATGTTATTTTGCTTCAGCAACATCAGCACCGTAAGGTTATCGGTTAGTTATATATAACATTTTTGTGAATTTTGGACTTGTTTTAGGTTTAGTTGAGTGGCTAACTTTTGAGGTATGATCCGTGGCTATGTACATGTCGGTATATTACCGAACATGAATTTTACGAGGTGTTTTCAGAATTAATCCCTCTCGTCCAACATTAGCATATTTTCAGAATTAATCCCTCTCGTCCAACTAGTGGCTCATATGAGAGTCAGGACTTCGTAAAAGATCACTCAGAGGCTCAGTATAAGCATGATGACCCCGATGTCACTCAGAGGTTGGGCATGTTGACACTAATGGTCACTTAGAGGCCAATTTTAAGCATGTTGACACTAATGGTCACTCAGAGGCTAAGTTTAAGCATGTTGACACTAATGGTCACTCAGAGGCTAAGTTTATACATGTTGACATCAGAAGGTCACTCAGAGACTTAGTTTGAGCATATTGACACCTTCAGCCCCTATTAATCTTTAATAGACTTATATATATAAAAATAAATATAACACGTGTCACTATATTATTGGACACGATTTTACGAGGTGTTACATCCTCACCCCCTTAAAAATCTTGACCTCGAGATTTTATTCAAATAGATGGGGGTACTTTTTTCGCATAATGGACTCAACCTCCCATGTATACTCGGGGCCGTGAAGGGCATCGCACTTAACCTTTACTATAGATATAAATTTCCTTCAGAGCTTCTTAACCTATCGATCCTCGATCGAAATCGGTTTCTCAATGAACCTTAGGTTTTCATATATTTGCACATCTTGATGTGACATTGCTAGCGATCTATCGGCTAGATATTTCTTAAGGTTAGATATGTGGAATACATTATGAATTCCACTGAGCTCCTCTAGTAGCTTAAGCTTATAAGCTACAGCGCCGACACATTCGATTATCTCAAATGGTCCAATATATCTTGGGCTTAGCTTGCCCTTCTTTCCAAATCTCATTACACCTTTCCAAGGTGATACATTCAGCATGACTTTGTCCCCTACTTGGAACTTGAGAGGTTTACGCCTCTTGTCAGCATAACTTTTCTACCTATATCGGGCAGCTTTGAGATGATCACGGATTTGCACAATCTTATCCGTGGTCTCCAGGACAATCTCAGGTCCAGACAGTTGGGCTTCCCCAACTTCAGCCCAGCAAACATGCGTTCTACATTTTCTCCCATATAAGGCTTCAAAAGGAGCAGCCTTGATGCTTGTATGATAACTATTATTGTAGGATAATTCTATTAGAGGTAAGTGGTAATCCCAACTTCCACCTAAATCAATTACACATGCTCTAAGCATGTCTTCCAAAGTTTGAATAGTGCGCTCACTCTATCCATCCGTCGGTGGGTGGTAAGCCGTATTAAAGTTCAATCTTGTGCCTAAAGATTGTTGGAAACTTTTCCAAAAGTGATATGTATATCTAGTATCTCTATCGGATACAATAGATACCGGCACACCATGTAGGGACACAATCTTGTCCACATATAGCTTTGCCAACTTATCAGAATTATAAGTCTCTTTAATTGGCAAGAAATGTGCTGACTTGGTCAGCCTGTCCACAATGACCCAAATCGTGTCATTGCCACGTTTGGTCTTAGGTAACTTGGTAATTAAATCCATAGTTACCATTTCCCATTTCCAAGTGGGAATTTCAAGCTGTTGTAGGAGTCCTGACGATTTCTGATGTTCGGCTTTAACTTGCGAACACGTCAGAGATTTAGCTACATAAGTGGCTATGGATTTCTTCAAACCCATCCCCCAATAATTCTTTTTCAAATCTTGATACATTTTATCACCGATGTTCTATGAATAGTTAATTAAAAATAAATCAAATTACCCTAATTCTAGACTCAAATTAAACTCTACACTCCTAAATTACTAACCTACTAACCGGCAGTTGGACCGATCAATTGTAGAATAGCATTAAGCAAGTCCGGATTATCGAACCCACGAGACTCTCTAATTACTATGACTACTTAATTTAGACTCGATTAAAAACTTTATATAAATTAAGGGGGTTTTCTACTAATTCTAATTTGTTAATTAAACTAAAACTACTAAATTGGAACAAATCAAATTGTGAACTTTTTAGGAAATTGGGAATTAAATCAGGAAATAATGAACTAGTCACCTAGGTTGGATTTTTAGACTACTACTCATTTGATTTGATATTAACTTATTAGGTTGAATGTTATACCGGGATCTTGAAATATTAAATCCTAGGTTTACCGAACAGGACCCCCGACCCTTCTCAGGAAGACACATATGATAACCTACAATTATTATTTGTTTACCGGTTCTAAAGATTTCTTTTCAGTTATCTTTGAATTTAGTAAAGTGTCTAATTAGTTAACTACTTTTCAATAATTAACCTAGACCAACTACAACTTCTAGTTTAGCTTAACCGACTTAACTATGATAAGTAAATTAGATTTGAGAATTTCTCAAAACCTAAACCTAAAAATTTATCTAATTAATTCAGTTAACTAATTATTATTTCTCAATAACTAATCTAGGTATAATGACAAAACTGATTTTATATTTCATTTAATTGTTTTCCCGGTTTTATTGGCCAATTTACCGACAACTTCCCGAATCCCTAAAGACACGAAAAAACAACAAAAACCTATTCTATGGAAGACATCCACCTAGATTCATGTAAAACAATTAAATAATCACAAATCAATCAAGATCATGCAAATACACTAAGCTAGATAATTAAAGTTGTGAACTTTACCAATTACACATTCAAACCAAAATTAAACTATAATAAATCAAACTTTTATAAAATCAAATCATCCAAACCTAGGTAACTAAATTAAATCTAGCAAAGTATCATGTTTGAAAAACTAAATCAACAAGGTTTAGAACAAGAATGCATAATCAAGTTAAACAAAGAAGTATAAAGCTCGAGAATGTTGCAATAAAACCGTTAAAGCTCCTGCCTCAAAACTCCTTGATAACCCGAACGACTCCTGCAGACTTGATCTTTTTCTCCTAGCTCAGAATCTCCAGAAAAATTGTTCCAAAAGGCCTAAGTTCGTCCAAGTTGATCCCAAGATGTGTTTTAACTTAATAATGGCTCAATAAATAACAAACAAATCCAAAACCAACCCAGTTTCGAAACTTTCTGTATAAAACACCCTCTCACCGGCTGCAAGAGGGATAAGGCCTTTCGGTCGCGCCCCGCGACCGAGGTAAGTTTCTGGAGATAAGTATCACCCTCTCGTCCCCCGCGAGAGGGATATAACCTGTCGATCGCGACCCGCAAGAGTGTTAAAAACCCCTAATTGTGATTCGTTTCCTCTTTTTTGATCCAATCACGTTCCGGCTAAGTTCTATTTACCATTTTAGCTCGTTTTCCCCATCCTTCCAACCGTTTTCATGAACCAGGACCTGCAAAACGCATTTGGATTAAAAGTAGATAAATTCTTGACAAACCGAAACGAAAATGTGCTACAACTTTAAAAACTCTACATGATAAATGTATGTATTATTCAATACATCAAATATCCCCACTTTGCACATTTTTTCGCCCTCGAAAAAGAATTGTGCACAAACGGAATCATAACCAAACAATTAATCGACTTCAAAAATTAAGGTTATTTTCATTAGGGAATCAGATTTATGTTAACCGCGATTGCAAGTATTGGATCCACTTAAAATCAAAATTCGCTTCAAACGTCTTATCATGTGAATTTAGTTTAAGTGCGGTCAATCTACCTAGGGTCTCACACTAGAATCCACAGTACCCCTAATCCCACCTCAAGCTTATGGAACAAAAGGAACGAATTATTTAAACCCTTTCCTAACCGTTTTATACCAAAATATAAAGAATATAAAACCAAGCAATTTTCTTTTTTTTTCTTTCATTCGAGCATTTGATTTTTTTTTTGCAAATCTAACCTAAAGGCTGTCTCAACTAGAGTCACCATCCCCGAGAGCGATAACGTGGACTTCGATATTTAAAATTTCAACTAATCCTAGAGGGATTCTCGATCAGAGTCACCATCCCCAAGGGAGATTCCATAGGCCTCGTCTACTTTTCAATCAAGCTCATTTTCCTATTTTTTTTCTTTTCTTTTACATGATTAAAATTCTAAAGATTTTAGCTTATAACGGCATTCTTTATACTATTTTCAGCGGTTTCAGTTTCCCATTTTTCCTAGATGAGTACCCACTAGTTGACCGACAATTAAGGTATATTAATCTCAAAGAATATAAGAACCGAATCGAGCCTACTCACATATCCCAAGTTAGACACGAACTCACTCTTTTATTTGTCATATTATTATAATTTGAAACCGAATAGAAAATTTAATTTTTCTATCATTTTGCGTTTAATTTCATGCAAACTTCTTTTTCAAAAGACATTTTCGGATTTTTGTTATTTTTTTTATGTTTTTTAAACTAAAATACTCTACCACACTACTCTACTATCTCATCCCCACACTTAAATTTTGCAATGTCTCCAATGCAAGGATGAGACAACCTACCACTCAAAATAAAACCAAACAAAATAAATAAAGAAAAACAAAATACAAAAGTGAAGCGACTTAGCTGGTAGTGCAAGACTGTCAATGTGCTAGTCAATCCATTTCATGCTCTCCAGTCCGAACAGCATACCACTCTCAAACTTACATGTGAACGGAAGCAGCATACAACATCGACCTATCACCATACACTTACAAAACATAATATGATAAAGCAATTAAATAGATTGTTTTGAAGATTGTCCACCATGATACCCAAACCATTCAACACCCCCACAAAGTAAATTGTTTAAATTACAGACCATTAAGAAATTAAAACAACAAAAAATAAAAATAACGATAGAGCTCCACTGTTGCTTCAATCGTCCTCCTCCGACTCTTCTGACGCCTCGAATACTTGATACGGTTGAACGTCCTCCATACTAGCAAACTGACTTGGGCCCGACTGACCACCTAGATGCTGAAAGTAGGATGGAACCCCCACATTCAAATTTTGCATCATATACCTCATCCCATTTTCCAGCCTTCACTGGCTAGCCTCATGCATACGCCTACTCTCCATCATGGTCTGGCGAACTCCACCAAACTGCTGGTCGACATAGCCTCGCAGGTCCCCAAACCCCCTCTCCATCCTGTCATATAGAGAATCCAAAGTCAGTGGGTCTGGGCGAGGCTGACGAAGAGGATACTGTCGTCCTCGCAGCTCCTGACGCATGACCGGTCGCTGATATTGAGTGGGGACGCCAGCCTGCATAGATGATGCAGCTTCAGATCCTGGAGGCGAATGCCCCTGAGGTCCCTGGCGGACTGGCTCCCAGTTAACAGGCTCTTGGGTTATCAAAATCCTGGCAGCCTGGAGGTCTCGAATATTCATGACGCGGGGGGCGGGGCCTTCTCTTAATCTGTCTTGGGGATATATGTCGAACACCCTAAACTCTCGGCTAAGCACGTAATCAAGGGCCCATAATACACCCTTGCCCTAGGGCCTCCCCTCCACAGTCGCTTCATCGACCATGCAAATATAGTAGCCAGGTTTGTCGGGCGTCCTTGCACCATGCACATCAGATAGAACAAACTTACCTGATTTACCTTGTTGTCCCCCCGCCCTCTTCTAACCAGTGTAGCAGCAAGAATCTTGTGGATAAACCGGTAGACCGGATCAATAATGTTGCTTGCTACCATATTGTTTGAACATGGAGCAGAAGAGATAGTACCCCAAAACCTGGCTAGTTCATCCGTCTGAACACTGTGGGGTGCCTCCTTTTGAAGACCCCCTGAAGACTAGTGGAGAAGTCCGGTGCCTGAACCTCCTCTAACGAGTATATCTGCGAGGGCACCGCGAACTGTGGAATCGTCATTTCATAAACTTGCCTCCCCAAAGCGAACGAGATAGCATCACTCTCATTAAATTTACCCTGCTGGTATTCGAACGTAGAGTGAAAATCGTAAGTAATCTCTTTATACTGTCTGGCTCCGCAATTCAATACCCTCCTAAACTTGTCGCCCAACAACTGTTCAATCCTACCCCTTTGACCCAGATGGTCAATCATATCCCAGTCGATCCGTCTATAGGGCAACAGATCAAGTGACTAGGTTAGAAAGCCTTTCCCACTCGTAGGAGTCTAGATCGAACTAAAGAAGGGGACTGTCCACTATCCTCGTGCTCTGCCCATGGGGAATACCGTCCCCCCTGTACCTGATTTTGCGTCGACCAAAATACAAAGGTTGCTGTGGTGCATCAGCTGGGTCACCTCTCTTGCGAGGTGTTGGCCCTCTCCTCTTTCGTCCAGCACGGCTTGAACTACCTTCCCCAGACATCTGCATAAAGCACAAGTAAGACAAGTATAGCATTAGAAAGAGGCAACCACATAGAACAAATGACCGTATAGCATTTCATTCGTGGTCATTGTCTGAAAAAGATAAACACTTTACCACATAATATTAGATACATTTTAGCAGTGTGTAACATTATTAATGAATAAAATCGAATCCCGCCCGAATGAAGATTGATACGGGCGAGACAGAATCCTATATGCATGAGCATCCAAATGTTACTAACCCCCAAAATATATCCAAAACAATACAACTACCCCCCTTTTGGCACTTTAAGTGCCCTCAATTAAAGCCGAGGTGCCGAAAAATGAGCCAACATTGAGTGTAAATCTAAAGATAAAACTCTATGAACTAGCAGAAACAACGGGTTGAAGATCTTAAAAATCCGAGTTTTAGTACCAATATTAACCAACCCGAATCCCCACACCCAATGTTGGACCTCACCAAACCCCCAAGAAATACCCTGCATGCACTTAATCTACCCACAGAAAGTAACAACCATCACCATTAAAACTCAAACCAAACCCAGTGTATCCCAATCTGTTAGAACATTTTGAGACCGTTGGTACTTGATTAACCATAGTTTGAGCTGGTTTGTAATAGTTAGACAATCTAAAAGGGTCAAAAGTGCAGTTATGTGAAAGTCATATGTTGGCGACGTAATTAATAACCCAATGTATTTGTTAAATACGTTAGGTAGTCAGTTTGTATAAATATGTGCTTTAATGAATGTATTGTCCAAGTTTCTTGGAAAATTTTGGTGATTACTCTTGTGTTATGATTATTGTTATTGTGCTTACATCCGAATATCCAGGTGCTGTTATTGATTACATCTTTTTGGAATTTCATATACAACACTAGTTGTTTGATCCATTCAAGATTCTTCATCTTTATGGTTTGGTTTTTCTTAACTTTTACACATTCAAACAACTAATCTATAGTTGTTTGAGTGATAACAATCAACCACTGTGATTCGAATCTGTTTTGGGACTCACAATTTGGTATCAAAGCTTTTGTGCTCTTGATTGTTTGAGTTTTTATTAAGATTCTTCAAGTTTTGAAGGTTTTTCAAAAGTTTTCAAAGTTTTATGGTTTTTCAATTTTTTGGGCTTAAAATGGCTTGATTTGGTGTGTTTAATCATTGGGTTGTTGTTAATCATTGATTTGGTAAACATTTTGGTCATTTTGCTGCAAAGAAACATGAATTTTGAGTCGTTTTTGGGTGATTAGAGGGTTTTTGTTCGTACTAAAACCCTTCTGGGCGTATTTATTTTTGAAGTTGGTGTAGATATTTTTGAAGACAGCGTATTTAGCTTTGAATATCACGTATTTAACAAATACGCTGGGTTTAAACTAGCGAATTTGTTGAGTTTCAGCGTAATAGTGCCAGCGAAATTAATCGAAGGCGACTTTGAAGTCAGTGATACAAATCCTCAGCGATTTTATCACCGTGATTAGCGAAATTAACCCAACTTTTGTTTGTTTTTCAATATCCACCGGATTTAGCTTTTTTGCAGGATAAAGTCGCATACTCATCAGCGTAATTGATCTCAAGTGTAGCGTATTTAATCTCAAGTGCAATGTATTTGTCTCATCTGTAGCGTATTTATCTCCTTTGCAGCGTAATTGTCTCCTGATTTAAATACTCTCCAGCGTATTTAATCACTGATCAACCATAATGTCTCTCAATCAACTCAATCTGATTGCCTAAGCCGAGTTAGAAACTAGAACTGCTACAAGGCATCCGAAGTTGAAAGGATCGGAAAATTTTAGCAGTTGGAAAAACAGGATGAAAGCCTTCTTTGAGTATACTGACTATACTCAATGGATGTCAGTCATAGTGGGCCCGCATGTTCCAATGATATTTCATGACGACATTCGTACAATCAACGAAGACCCATCAACGTTCACAGAAGAAGATAGAACTCTCATTCAACGTGACCGGAGGGCTCATGCTGCTCTTACTATGGCTCTGTCCAAGGACGATAACAACTTGTTTGAAGAGTACACCTCTGCACATGAACTGTGGTTGGCACTAATCGACCACTATGAAGGAAACGAGGAGCTCATGGACAACAAAAGAGACATGGTCCAGAAAGAGTATGACATGTTTGGAAGTGTTCGTGGCGAAAGCTTATCCGACCACATTAGTCGATTTCTGGGAGTGCTGACTAACATGAAGAAAGTGGGAAATCTTGTTGCAAATTATGCATCAATCAAGAAGCTGCTAGATTCTCTCCCTAAAGAATGGAGCCTTACATGCATGATGATTAAGAGAACTTTCTTGACCAGCACAACTCTTGTCACACTCTCGGAACTGATCAACACTCTAAAAGCCTTTGAAATGGACATTGTCAAGAGAGAGATGAACCAAACTGGGTATTCCCAGAAGATTACTCAGCAAGCTTCTGCAACCTCGGCCCCCAAGAATATGGTGTTTCTTGCTCCTATCACCTCATGTTGATTAAATTCTCAAAGTGTTGTCGAATCTTATCCGAATGCTCCCGCAAGCTCTGTGAAGGCCTCATCATCCTCCGAGAAGACTACCGTGGCCAGTGACGCTCAAGCACTTAAAATATCCACAGAACTTGTCGCTTTGTTTAATACCTTCTTAAGCAGCTATGAGGCTCTCATGTCAGGAGAGTTGACAAGAGATTTCCTCACAGCTAAAGACATGTATCAAGTGGATCCTGACGACATGGAGGAGATGGATTTGAAGTGGCAGATGGCAATGATCACTCTTCGATTGAAGAAATTCCAAGATAAAATGGGAAAAAGGCTAGCTCTCGGAAAAGCTGGATTTGACAAGTCCAAGCTGAGATGTTACAATTGCAAAAATCTGGGCCATTTCAAAAGAGAGTGTCCGTTGCTGAAGAACGAGAATGCCAAACTCAACCAGACAAGAAGACCGGTGGCCACTGAAGGAGTGACAGTATTGCTGAAAACAACAAAAAGGCTTTAGTTGTGGAAGATTTTGACGGGTCAGAGGAAATAACTGAGGCTAAAGGTGAAATTAACAAGGCCCTCATGGCAAACATCTCTACTGTTTCTGTCATGTCTGCTTCAAATTGTGTTGAAAAGCAAACCGCCAAGATTCCAAAAGATGAAACTGGTCTGAAAAGCATCATCAATCCTGTTGAACAAACCTCAGAGAAGGGATAACAGAAAGCTGAAATGAATGAGTCGAAGCCTACAGTTCAAAAAGCCATCAGTAGCAGCAAGAATGAAGCAGTTGGAACTTCTACCACCGCCATGAAGTCAGAAACTGAGGATAAAGATTTGGTAAATAGCATACCATATGAATTTAAAGCGAAGCTATGCTCCAAACCATGTTTGAACGTCGTCACACTACAAATCTCTCAACCATGACATAATTAAAGAAAAAAAAAGATTTTGAAAATTAATGTAGAACTAAAAGAAAATGAAGCTGCATATCAGCGAAGTTAAACTCAACCATAGCTGAAATGCAGACTTTAAAAGAATTTATTTTCAGAAAAGATTTTATCATAAATGATTTGACCGAAAAACTAGAAAAAATCTCAAAACAAAAATAACAAATTGCAAATCATTATTGACAAATGGAAAATTAGTCAAAAAGCACTGGTTGATATTGTAAACTGCCAATGACCGACATTCATAAAGGATGGAATTGGATATAAGGATAAATTCGGAAATGAAAGAAAATTATTTCCTCCTCTGCACAGCAAAAAATATGTCCCTATGCCATCTCCTGATCCTAAAAATGATTTAATCGATAAAAATGATCTTTTGGATCAAAATGTTTTTTATAAACCACAGAACAATACTAACATATCTGAAAGCAATGCAGATCTGTGTGAGGGTCAAGAAGATGTGTGCGATGAGGAAGATGAATGTGGAGGTTCAAAAATAGGAATCGGTTACTCAGGCGACAGTTATTCAACAGTTAACTGGTTCGCCTGGAATTGTAATAAGACAAACAAAATTTCTATTCAGGATAACCGTAATAGTTTATCTAAGATGGATGATTGTAACGACTTTGTGCCAAAATTGAACATTCGGGATGACTGTAATGGCCTTGCGCCTACACTTAAGACTCATAACCAAGTGCATGCTAAGGTTGAGAGTCATGACTTAAACTCTGTTTTTAATGATGAAAATGTTATGCTTGAATCTCCTGTCTTTGTGCCAGAATGACGAAAAACAAATTTTGGAAAGTTCCTTACAGAGGAAATTCCCGAGTTTGTTCCATCTGTTGCAGGTACTTCAGAGACTGATAAAGACTTTACTGAAGAAAGCAGTAGAGATGATTCAAGCACAACAACTTCAGAGAGTGATGGAGAAATGTCAAATAAAAGTCAAGAATCAACCTCGTCATCAGACAGTGTGCATAGTGAGGACGAAATTGAAGATAAGTATCATCCTGACAAGAAGTTGAAGAAAGTCAAAGATTCAAGCCATGTTACGTCATCAGATCCCTCAAGCAGCTCTAGATTCTCATCACATACATCATCTTCGCACTCAGCACCCAGGAAGAAAAGATCTAACTACAAAAAATGCTTTCGCTGTGGTCATTTAGGACATACTGCAAAACATTGCAAAAGCAAGAAATTTCCTATACCTAATCAAGATCTTGTTAAGAGTTTTACTGATCAATTTGACAATCTAAAGAAATCAGTAAAATGCATAGTTGACTCAACTTATTTTTGTAAAAGAAAAGAAACTCTCTTGCTCAAAATCATGATAGAACTAATGTAAAACAAGTCTGGGTTCTAAAAGCTAGCTAATATGTACATATTTTTTGTTGTTGTTGTTGTATAACAGAATAAAATTCAGAAATGGCTTCAGATGCTCATGGAATATGTTTGGCATGTTGACAGCGGATGCTCCAGGCATATGACTGGGTTAAAGGGTCTGCTTAAAAACTTTCGAGTTATCGATGGTGATTTTGTGTCCTTTGTCGGAGACGAAAAGGGAGGGAAGATCGTCGAAATGGGTGACGTCGTGTCGGAAGCACTTACTCTGGAAAATGTAAACTATGTTCCAGAGTTGTGTTACAATCTCATGAGTGTATCACAAGTCTGTGACAAAGGAATTTCGGTGCTTTTCAATGACACAGAGTGCTTATTCCTCAAACCAGAATACTCCGTCCCTGCAGAAATGATCATGCTTAGGGCTCCCCGTCAAAATAATACCTATGTGCTGAATATGAAAAATGCCAAATCAAATGAGCAAATGACATGTCTTATTTCAAAAGCATCTGAATTGGAATCACTGCTGTGGCACAGGCGTTTGGGGCATGTGAACTTTAAAAACATAAATAAGCTTTCTAAATTAAATCTAGTAAGAGGTTTACCTATGAAGGATTTTCCTTTTTCTGAAAAATGCATCACATGTGCCCAAGGAAAGCAACATGAAAAGCCACATAAGTCCAAAGCAGTGAATACGATCTCCGCCCGTCTGCAATTACTTCACATGGATCTTTTCGGCCCTATAAGCGTTAAAAGTTTAGCTAAAAGATCTTATTGTTTGGTAATTACAGATGATTTTTCAAGGTCCTCATGGGTGTATTTCCTCGAAGCTAAGAGTGAGACAACTTCCATTCAGAAAAGCTTCATCCCTATGATTGAAAACCTAATCAAGCTGAAGGTGAAATCCGTAAGAAGCAACAACGGTACAGAATTCAAGAATCATACGTTTGTCTCCTTCTGCAAAGAAAAAGGAATTGGTCTTCAATACAGTGCTGCCAGAACTCCTCCGCAAAATGGTGTAGCGGAACGCAAGAACAAAACTCTCATCAAAGCTGCTAGAACTATGCTTGTCGACTCCAAGCTTCCCATTATCTTCTGGCTGAAGCGGTCAACACAGCATGCTACGTTTTGAATCGTGTTCTCATTGTCAAACCTCACGGAAAGACAGCTTATGAACTACTTTTCAAAAGGAAGCCTCTGATAGATTTCTTCAGACCGTTCGGATGCTCATGCACACTTCTCAACACTGAAGATAATCTCATCAAGTTTGAAGCGCTAGGTGACGTATACTACTTCATGGGCTACTCATCTTCTCAAAACGCGTATCGAGTCTACAACAAACGGACAAAGATGGTGATTGAATCATATTACGTCGATTTTCAAGAAAGAAACTCCACTAATATTGGAAGCGCTCCAAATTGGTTTTATGACGTAGACATTGTATTCAACGCTTTCGACATTACTGAACCCGTCACTGAATCCGAACCTGCAGAATCCACCTCTGTATTGTTTGATCCTTCAGACATTGGTTTTACTCCTTTTACAACCCATTGTTTGATCCTTCAGACATTGGTTTTACTCCTTTTACAATCCGTTTCACCCCAGCCTCTGCATCTCCTACTCTTCCTGTTATCGAAGTAAATGGTGACACATCTGCTGAGAATGCATTTGCACATGATGATTCTTCTTCACAGCAGGTTGTGCATAAACCTCCTAAAGAAGAGGAACTCCAATTATCTACGTCGATGAACATTTCGCTAATCTGCCTCAACAAGTGGAAACTCACACCAACGCACGGTACAAGACCAATCGAAACCATCCAATTGAAAATGTCATCGGTTCTGTTGAAGATGAAGTTCGAACACGCTAACAAACACATACCATCAACACAGGACTGTATGCAGCTTTTCTCTCACAGTCTGTCCCAAGAGATATCAAAGAAGCAATTCAAGACTCTAGCTGGTTACAAGCCATGCAAGAAGAATTAGCCCACTTTCGAAAACTTAAAGTCTGGGAAGTCATTGATTTACCAGATGGAAAGTATCCAATTGGTACCAAGTGGGTGTTTCGAAACAAGATGGACGATCGTGGTGTAGTTATTAAAAATAAGGCAAGATTAGTAGTTCAAGGTTTTCGGCAGGAGAGAGGGATTGACTATGAGGAAGTTTTTGCACAGTTGCACGCTTAGAAGCTATCAGAATCTTCTTAGCCTACGCTTCGTTCAAAAACTTTAAGGTGTTTCAGATGGATGTAAAGAGTGCATTTCTGTATGGAAAGTCAAAGAAGAAGTCTATGTCTGTCAACCTCCAGGTTTTGAAGATCCTCACTTTCCCGTGAAGTACTATAAGCATGACAAAGCTCTCTATGGTCTTCACCAAGCTCCTCGAGCATGGTACGAGACTTTGTTAACATATCTTCTAGAATGTGGGTACTCAAGAGGGAAAATTGATACACTTTTCACAAAGCGGATCGGAGATGACGTGATGCTGGTGTAGATCTACGTAGACGATATCATCTTTGGGTCAACTGATGAAGCTCTTTGCAGGGAGTTCGAGCAAGTTATGAAGGCAAAATTCGAGATGAGCATGATGGTAGAACTTACGTTTTTCTTGGGATTAGAAGTGAAGCAGAGAGAAGACGACATACTCATTCATCAGGCTAAGTATATCAGAGATATTCTATCCAAGTACAACATGAATGATTACAAATTTGCCAGTACTCCCTTTGTTGCTCAGACGGAACTTACTTCGGATCTTCAAGGAAAATCCATGAATAAATATTTCTATCGTTCTATGATAAGCTCGTTAATGTATCTGACTGCAAGTAGGCCTGACATTATGTGGGCTGTCTGTCTCTGTGCGCGATTTCAGAAGGATCCGAAAGAATCTCATGAAGCTGCTGTCAAAAAAATCTTTCGCTATCTGAAAGGAACTCCCAAGCTTGGTTTGTGGTATCCTAAAGATAGTAATTTTGATTTAATTTCTTACTCTGACAGTGATCATGCATGTTGTAAAGTTGACAGAAAGTCTGTCTTAGGAGGCTGTCAATTTTTAGGAAATCATCTCATTTCGTGGCAAAGCAAAAGCAGACAACAGTCTCCACATCAACTGCTCAAGCTGAATACATGGTAGCTTACAGTTGTTGTTCTCAAGTTCTCTGGATACAAAATCAGTTGTTGGATTATGGAATCAACGCTATGAAGACTCCTATATTCATCGACAACGAAGCGTGTCTTGGAATTGTGAAGAACCCTATCCACCACTCCAGAACTAAACACATCGAAATTCGCATTCATGCGATCATAGATGCGTATGAGAAAGGATATATTCAAGTGGTACCGGTGGATACGATGCAATAGAAAGCTGATATATTCACGAAAGCCTTCGATAAAACTCGTTTCAACCAGTTGGTAACCTGGTTGGAGATGGTCAACTTCCTTGAGTGGAAGTGATTAAAAAAATAAAAAAACATTTTTAATCTCATAAAATGTGCCCACAAAAAAGATTTTCTGCAAATTTTAAAATTTCTTTTCAAGCAATGAATTCTCAAAAATAAAATTTAAGGGGGGAAGTAATTCCATAAAAATACTGTTGAAACAAGAATCCTTGTTTGACTCCTACATGAGAAATGATAGAAAAACTGCTAACACTTTGTTTGATCTTAAAATAGAAATAGATTGAGGCCCCAAGCAACGACTGTGTAGTAGATTCAGCAATACCTTGAAGTAAACTGCGAAAAGGAGGCAAAATCTAATGAACACACAAGAATTCTGGATACCCACAATGTCGTGCAACTTGCGGGTAAACATTGCGGCGTATGGCTTAATAGTCTTAAATCTTGCGTTGATAGATTGCCAAAGTCTGAGATTTTGGGTCTTTATATTGACTAATCATTCGGGGATATCATAGTTGCTCTTCTGCTGCATCCAGATATATGCTGACCTAGACACAATTATGATATCTTTGCACAAGAGCCAATGCGGCCAAAACCCTACACAAATGAAGCTCCCATTGAGAATCATTCAAGTGCTTAAATCGCACCATATTTGGTATCTGTCATAGCCCTCATTAGACTTTGGTCTCTTTGCTGTACGGAAGTACTGACATGAACACCAATTGTCTAATGTTGAAATTTCAAATACGAATGAGGTCAATATACTCACCTGCTATGAGGAATCTTTGCGCATACCTTGATCGCGGGGGTATGTCCTGATGTGGGACTCACGGGCACAACATTCTGACAGTTAAGCATGAATGGGGGAACATCGAATTTCTCGTCAATATTACCACAATATGATAAAAGGGCTCTCTGATCGCATGTTGAAAGATAGGTGCATGGATTTAAAAGGACAAACATACTGAAAGTTTTTCTGTGCCTTGATTATTCAAAATATCTAATAATTTATCTCAACCTAACGAAGTGTCACCAGTATGATCTTCTGCAGGAAAGTCACAGGATCTGAATTAGTAAGCATAAATTTTATGTGAAAAAGGAAACTTTCTGGCCCTAAAAAATGATTTTCAGGATCCAAATTGCAATTTTCCATTTTCCTTAAGCTTATTTTTAAATTCCTGCACTATTTTTAACCAAAAGGCACATTTTTCGAGAAAATTTGAGGTTTTCGAGCGTAATTGATTTCAAGATTCTTAAACTTGAAGAAACCTTAAAAATCCTCTGGGCGGCGTATTTAATGTTCCAGTGTAATTATTAATTACACTGGAATGTAAATTTGTATATATACTTTATGTTTCATTTTGTGTAAATATTTTCAATTTCAAAACCTCTCATCGTCTTCTTCATCAATCAAAATACACTTACATCTTTCAATCTTCACTTTGTGAATCTGAACGGAATCGATATCGGTATGATTTTGATATTCAAGTGTTCATTGTTCTATGTTTGAGTGTTTCAAATCATCGTTTTTAGCTTCTGTTGCGTGGATATATATATACATTGATCTGGTTTCTTCCGGTTTTCAAGGGTTTATCAAGAAAATTTTGAATATAGCGTATTTAATTTTGAATATGGCGTATTTAGTTTGAAGATAGCGTACTTGTTCAGAACAGTGATTGGAGGATTTAAGTCTTGAACGCGAGTTCAAGCAACCGGCGTATTAGATAAATACACCGGTAAAGCTAGCGTAGATATATATCTACACTGGCTTTACTTAAATTCGCTGATCGTTGATCAGCGTAAATAATTCTTCTTTGGCGTAATTGTCCTTGGGAATTCTGTTCATAACACAGCATGTCCGGCTTAAATGAAGTCATAAGCCAGGGTAGATAATAGCGGATTTAAAACCTTTTTATTTTTTTAATTTTCTTTTCTATATTTATTTATTATCCAAAAATATATTATATGTATAAATATATATATATATATAGTTTTAATTCTTTTTATTTTATTATTAATATACTTATATTTATGTATATATATATATATATATATATATCTAACTAGGTTCGTTTTCACCTTTCAGGAATGGCTCAACCATTAGTATAGGACGGCACAAGAAAACACAATCAGCCGATCACTCTAGTTCCTCCAGAGCCAGATTTCGAAGATGTGATGGACTGGCTATCACGGAGCAAAATTAGTTATGCGGTCCAGGCGAATCCAACAATTTACTCAATCCACATAGAAGAGTTCTGGAGAACTGCAAGGGTAAGAACGTTGAACAATGTCAAGCATATCACAGCGATAATGAGGAACAAGGAAATAAAGGTGACTGAGGAACGAATTAGAAAGGTTCTGAGCCTGGGAGACAACGCTAGTGATCCATTAAAGCTCAAGAAAGAGGAAATTCTAGAAGGCTTTCGTGGGATGAACTACAATGGAGACTTTCGCCACAAGAATGAAATCAAGAAATTGGGGCTTACAAAATACTGGAGGTTCTTTCTGCACACGTTCTATATGAGTATCTATCATAGAAAAGGCGGTTATGATGGGTTGAACTTAGAGTGGTCCGCGGCTATGCTAAATCTGTGCACGAATCAGCCGTTCAACATTTCTGGATTAATTTTCTATTGCATGATCGACAATGTTAATAAAGGTGCATGGGCAATGTATCCTAGATTTGTGCAACTGCTTATTGACGATCAGCATCGGAACCTGCCACACGATGGAAACACATATCAGTTTCAGCTTCCCAAAGGAAGGCATATTACAGAGTTGAAAACCGAAGAGTGGGTGATGTTACACAACTGGATGTATCGTGAAGAAAGACTTCTAGTGGTTCTAGCTGCATACAACAAGTATCGAGAAAAGGCAAGGAAAAGTCGAGAAGGTGGAAGTCATCCCGTTGATGTTGCTGAACAGGCTGAAGTAAAAGAAAAAATGCCACTAGTTCGTAAGCGTAAAGAAAAAGGAAAGAAAGTGGACGAAGAGGAACCGTCAAAGAAGAAAAGCAAGAAAGATGCACCAAATCCAGAGCGAATCATGGTTGATAGCATTCGCGCTGGTTCGACTAGGGAAGAAATTGAAAGAATGCAAGCCATCCATGCGGTTGCGGAGGCTGAGAAACGGGAAAGAAGAATGAAGAGAAGGGAAATGACGGAATCTGAAACCCCTGCGGTTGTTACGTCGGAATAAGAACAGTTGGATAGATTTGTGGAAGGACTTCTGACTGCGCCAAAGAAAAGAAAAACAGGCGAAGGATCATCAGCAAACGTTCCACCCAAACCACCTGTATCGGCTCAACCTCCTCCTCAGCAAGTTCCATCACGACCCACACCATTTCAAGAGCTTTATAACTGTTTATCAAAGGAAATTGGTTTGTTTCCTGCTAAGGAATTCTGCTTGCTGAAGAATCAAATGAATGACACTGATGTGCTAAAGAAAAAGTTGAAAGAACAAAGAAAGAAGAATAAAGAATTGCACTCGTACGTCCACACGCAATCAGAATTTATCAAATTTCAACAGGAAGGTCTTGAAAAACTACATGAGCTAGTGCAGGAGCTATACGGTGCTGCGAATAGAAAGCCAAAGTACTCGAGCAAAGACATCTTCAACTTTGACTTATTTAGAGAAAGAGAACAGAAAAAGAAAGCTGACAGAGCTGAAAAGAAGAAGAAACGTCTTGAATCAGCAGTTGACGTTAGTCTTGATGACGATAGTGATGAAGAGGAAGTAGACAAAGCCGAAATGCCAACAAAGTTTCTCAAATGGGATAGAAGATGATGTATTGTATGAAACGGATGGAGGAGATGAGTTCGAACCGCAGCACCTGGAGTGGTTTAAAAGGAAAAAGCGAAGATGCCAGACTTTTATCAAGTGATCACAGTTGAGAAAACAGAGATCACGGATAAAATCATCAGTTGGAAATACTCCAATCTTACCGAATGGTTTGTGGTAAAACGACGAGGAGGAGTAATTCGATCCTTTCGAAATGCCCACGACATGCAAAGCTTACCAACATGGGATATACAAGAGCTCAGCAAGCACGATCTGATAAATCCGACAAATAGCAGCATTGGCGGAGATCTAGAAAGATTAATTCAAAGAGAATGCATGTGAGGATTTTCAGTGTTCAAACCTCAGCGCCCTAGAAGACGAGTATCTAAGACTACCAAAGATCCGTTCACCAGAAAGGGAAAGATTACATGGGTCATCCATCCTGCGAAAGTTGTACCTAGGGTGAAGCTACCTCCTGAAGAGCCGGTGACTCTCACGAACTTCAAGAAGTGGTTTTATGATGGAAAGACGGGTGAAGCAGTCATCAGGTCATACTCAAATGAAGACATTCGTAATCTAGAACCAATGGATGTATTTATGTTTTGTCTTTCCAATCTGAATGTTCTATACGGACACAAGATCAACGTTGGAGCAGGAAATGAGTATCTAGAGGAAGGGATGCTTTTTCAAAGGGCAGTTGAGCGCGTGTGGGCTCGAAATATTGAAGTGTTGGAAATTCTACTCAGGATGGACGCAAAGAAAGAAAAGGAGGAATCCAGAAAGAAGAAATCAGTTGAGCCTGAACCATACTCTCCAACAAGCAAAGATCCATCATCTGATTCTGATCTTCAAATCGTTACACCACCTCCGACTTCATCCACATATAGAGTCACTAAGGAGGGCCAACAAACCACAAGTGAAGCTATTTTTAACAAACCCACGGAAGTAACAACAGACCAACCTACCGATCAAGCTGCGCAAGAAAAGGATCGAGGATCAGCCGCAGACCCTGAAGCTCCGAGTCAACAGTGAAGAAACTCAAGCACGCAACGGTCTAGGGGGATATTGTTAGAACATTTTGAGACCGTTGGTACTTGATTATCCATAGTTTGAGCTGGTTTGTAATAGTTAGACAATCTAAAAGGGTCAAAAGTGCAATTATGTGAAGTCATCTGTTGGCGGCGTAATTAATAACCCAATGTATTTGTTAAATATGCTGGGTAGTCAGTCTGTATAAATATGTGCTTCAATGAATGTATTGTCCAAATTTCTTGGACAGATTTTGGTGATTACTCTTGTGTTGTGATTCTTGTTATTGTGCTTACATCCGAATATCCATGTGCTGTTATTGATTACATCTTTTTGGGATTTCATATACAACACTAGTTGTTTGATCCATTAAAGATTCTATATCTTCATGGTTTGGTTTTTCTTAACTTTTACACATTCAAACAACTAATCTGTAGTTGTTTGAGTGATAACAATCAACCACTGTGATCCGAATCTGTTTTGGACTCACACAATCCGCAAAATAACCTAACATGCAACTATTAACAGACCAAACACCAAAACATATGCAACAACTAGATATATTATGAAAATGAAAGCATAAATGTTGCGAGAAAACATACCTTGGCGGCGATCTATAAGAATTAGTAAGCAAATAAGGGAAAGGTTGCAACACAGGTAGAGAGCTCGGTTAAGTGGAAAAAATGGAGGTTTGCACTTAAAATTGGGTTAAGGTTGATGTAGGGAAGCAAAGGGGCAAGATTTGGGTGAATGTGGGTTAAAAATGGTGAAATTTGGTGAGGAATAGGGGAGGAGCCGTAGGTGAAAGTGGTGAAGAAATTGTTTGAAAATGAGGAAAAGTGGTTGCTAGGGTTTTAAAATGCAGATAAGGCCTCTCGCGCACCGCGAGCGAGATGGCTTATGCCTCTCGCTCCCCGCGACGAGTGGTGGTTACCAGAGTTTACAAGCCTCTCGTGGACCGCGAGCGAGATGGCGTATGCCTCTCGCGCCCCGCGAGAAGTCTGTTTTCACAGAAAGTTTTGAAAATTTTCAGGTTTTGTGCCTTAGAAAATTTTTGAAAGATTTCATTTGTCTATTATAACTTACCTGCAAAACGTACCAGCAAAATTCCAGCTCTCCATCAATGGTGGCGTGATATAACCTACAAAAACAGCTAAACCGACCCACAAACACAAAAAATACACAAAATATGAAAACATTAATTAAATAAAAAAACATGAAGCACAATGAAATACCAAAATGTACATACTCTACACTTGAGCCGATACCCAAGAACTTATGCAGTATGAGGTGGAACTTCGAGAGGAGTTTCCTCCGTCTCGGTGGGATCTAGTGGTCCTCCTAAATAGTGCTTCAATCGATGCCCATTGACCTTCCATGTCCCTCCGTCCGCTTAATCTTTCAGCTCGATTGTTCCATACGGAAATACCTCATTTACCACATATGGGCCGGACTATTTCGACTTCAACTTACCAGCGAATAATTTCAATCGCGAGTTATATAAGAGCACTCTGTCGCCGATTTGAAACTCTTTCACACCTTTCAATCCCCTGTCGTGCAGTGCCTTAGTTTTCTCCTTAATGCTCCATGAACGCTCATACGCCGCATCCTGAAGTGCCTCCAACTCGTGAATTTGGAAGTATCGTCTCTTGGAAACTTGAGTGAGGTCCAAATTCACGGTTATCAAAGCCCACAACGCCCTATGCTCAATTTCAACTAGGAGATGGCAGGCTTTACCATAAACGATCATGAAGGGCGTGGTGCCTAGCGGTGTCTTATAGGCGGTTCGAAACTCCCATAAAGCATCATCTAACTTATCGACCAGTCCTTTCGACTTTTGCCTACCGTCTTCTCGAGGATCCGTATCACCCCCTGTTCGCATTCTCCACTTGGCCGCTCGTCTGAGGATGATAAGCGGTGGAGAAGGCGGTGAGTGACACGTAGTGCGCCAATGCCTTTTCCAGGACGGCATTGCAGAAGTGTGTGCCACGGTTACTAATAGTAGCTCATGGGGTACCGAAACGGGTGAATAGCTTCTTAAAGAATCTCACCACCACTCGTGCATCATTTGTATGTAAAGCTTGAGCTTCAACCCACATGGAAACGTAATCAATAGCCACAAGAATGTACCGATTCCCGCTAGAGACGGGAAACGGTCCCATGAAGTCGGACCCATACATCGAAGACTTCAAGAATTTGGATCGGATGTTGGGGCATCTCATCCTTGGATGAGATGTTGCCGATGCGCTGGCAACGATCACAAGTCTTAACGAACTCTAGAGCGTCCTTAACTACTGAGGGCCAATAAAAGCCGCAGTCGAAAACCTTTTGTGCGGTGACGTGCAGACCATGATGACCTCCTGTCAGTCCCTCGTGCACGTGCCTCAAAATCTCCGCCCTCTCTTCTCTACTAACGCAGCGCCTGAGAATCCTATCTCCCCTACCCGAAATAGAAACGGGTCATCCCAGATGTATCGCCTCACATCGCGGAAGAATTTCTTCTTCTGCTGTGTGGTCATCCCCTTTAGTACCACTCCATTTGCGAGATAATTCACAAAATCGAAAAACCATGGCATCCACTCCTTCTCCGCTGCCACAAACTCCACTAACTCATGGGGAAATCTATCAACGATCTCTTCTTCCCTAATTTCTTCTCTACTAGGATCCTCTAATCGGGATAGATGGTCAGCGGCCACATTCCCTGCTCCTTCTTATCTCTAATCTCTATGTCGAACTCGGAAAGCAAGAGAATCCACCGAATGAGACGAGGCTTTGCGTCCTTCTTTTGGAAAAGAAAGCGTAGAGCCTCATGGTCAGTAAAGACGATGGTTTTGGAAAGGACGAGGTAGGAGCGGAATTTATCAAACGCAAATACTACTGCCAAGAGCTCTTTTTGTAGTGATGTAGTTCTCCTGAGCGTCATTAAGGGTTTTACTAGCGTAGTAAATAGGATGAAAATGTTTATCACGTCGCTGACCCAAAACGGCGCCGACCGCATAGTTGCTCGCATCAAACATGAGCTCGAAGGGCAAGCTCCAGTCGGGTGAGACGAGGATAGGAGCACTCACCAGTTTCTCTTTAAGGATCATGAAGGCTTTCAAGCAGTCGTCATCAAAGACGAAGGGTACATCTTTTCGAGGAGTCGTGTCATGGGGCGGGTGATCTTTGAGAAATCTCTAATAAACCGTCTGTAGAAGCCCACATGACCGAGAAAACTACGGATGGACTTGACGCTAGTCGGTGGAGGGAGTCTGCTGATAGTATCTATCTTCGCCCGATCGACCTCTATCCCTGCCCGCGAGATCTTGTGCCCTAGCAGTATTCCCTCTGTCACCATAAAGTGACATTTTTCCCAGTTAACCATTAATCTCGTCTCGACACACCGTTTCATCATCGCATCTAGGTGACCAAGACATTGATCGAAAGTGTTTCCATAGACAGAGAAATCATCCATGAAAACCTCCATCGAGGTCTCGATCATGTCCTGAAAGATAGCAACCATGAATCGCTGGAAAGTAGCCGGAGCGTTACATAACCCGAACGACATGCGGCGATACGCGTAAGTGGCGTACGGGCATGTGAAGGTTGTCTTCTCTTGATCCTCGGGAGCAATTGGGATCTGGAAGTAACCTGAGAACCCGTCAAGTAAACAATAAAATTGTTGTCCTGCGAGTCGCTCCAACATCTGATCGATAAACGGGAGCGGCAAATGGTCCTTGCAGGTGGCGTCATTTAATTTACGATAATCTATGCACACCGCCAGTCCGTGATTGTTCGCGATGGGATAAGCTCCTTCTTCTCGTTCATGACCACTGTCATTCCCCCCTTCTTGGGAACAACCTGAGTGGGGTTTACCCATGCCGAATCGGAGATCAGGTAGATGAGACCAACTTCCATCAGCTTGAGCACCTCCTTCTTCACAACTTCTTGAATTTCCGGTTTAGAGGGCGCTGAGGCTGCACGACTGGCTTAAAGACGTCCTCCATGAGGATCCTATGCGTACAGAAGATAGGGCTATTTCCCTTGATATCAGACAGTTTCCACGCGATGGCCTCCTTATTGGATTTTAGGACCTCTATTAGACGCTCCTTCTCCTCCGTTGACAATTTTGAAGAAATGATAACGGGTAAGCTTGAATTGTCACCTAGGAACACGTATTCTAAGTGGGACGGGAGGACCTTAAGCTCTACGGCTGCTGGGGTCTCTAAAGGTGTACTCTCACTAGCCGCACTAACCTCACAGAACTCTAAGGTCTCGGAACCCCTAGGAGGTCGTCCCCTATATCCTCGATGTCGCTCTCCTCAGCTACTAAACTCTCAGTCACTAGGTTGGCTCCGCTAATATACTCTAAACAGTGATCAACACACGACATGAATGAATTCAAAAAGTATACGGAGTGAAAAGGGCCATTATCGCTGTCGCCACCGCTCGGGTGTTGCATCGACCTTGCGATTTCGAACGTGACGTTCTCGTCCTCGACGCAAAGGGTGATTTTCCCATCATGAACATCAAGGAGTGCTTTCACGGTGCGCATGAATGGGCGACCTAAGATGATGGGTACCTTCTCGTCGGCCTCTATATCGAGGATGACGAAATCCATGGGAAAGACAAATTTGTCAACCTAAACCAATAAGTTCTCTACAATTCCCCTTGGATACTTAACAAACCTATCGGCCAACGACAGCGATATACGAGTAGGGGTGAGCTCCCCTAAACCTAATCTCTCATAGAGTGAGAAAGGCATCAGATTTACGCTCGCCCCAAGATCGGCTATAGCATGAGCTGGAGCAATGGAGCCGCCGAATAGGCATGGAATCGTAAAGATATCCGGATCAGTCAGTTTTTCAGGTAACTTGTTTAAAACCACAGCGGAGCATCCTCCAGTCAACGGGACATTCGAGAGCTCCCCCAACCTATCTTTACGTTTTAGAGGATCCTTCAAAAACTTAGCATATTTAGGCATATGCTGGAGGGCCTCGATGAAAGGGAGATTGATTTTTAACTGAGTAAACATGTCAAGGAAATTCCCGTATTCCTTGACATATTTTTGTTGTTTCATTTGTGTGGGTAGGGTAGGCGTGAAGAATCTACGAGTGGTGATGGCCTAACCTCTACCGGTTTTCTCTCTCTCTTACTCTCAACTGAAGGTCCACTGGTTGGTGCGGTAATCGCTAGGTCTAGCCTGGTGTGCACCCTAGGTGGAGCCTCCATCTCTATTTCCTCATCCACCGCCTCATCACGCTCCTTACCTCTACCTCTACCCCCTCTCTACCCACTTCTTTCAAACTCCTACCACTGCGTGTAGTGATCGCTTTCACGTGTTGGTTCGCCAGGTTAGGTTGGATATTACCCGCGAACTAGCCGTGTGGCTGCTCTTGCAGCTGCTTAGCGTTACTACCTACCGACCTCTGCAGATCTAAGAGTGCGGACTGTTGATTTTTCAAGAAAAATCGTGTTCCGCAAGAGTCTTCTGGGTGGCCTAATCCTTAATAACTAATTGAGATAATAACTCTTCAGTCCTATCTAGACTACCCCCTGAACCTCCACTCCTAGTCTGACCCTCCTGATTCGAACCCCCTCCACTAAATTGACTAGAGTGACCTGACCCTTCACTAGTGTAGTGACCCTCCTAATTCAAACCCCCTCCACTAAGTTATTATTACTATTATGCCAGTTTAGTTATAATTGGAAGTACTATTATTAAAAGGATTCGTCGAACCTCAACTTTGACCAGTGATGAACTCTACCTGCTCGACAGTGAGCGTAGGACACTCAAACGTGTCATGACCCCCTCTACACACCTCACACCTATCTACCTTCTTCTTCAGCTCCTGTATCTCCTTAGTGACCTCCCTCTTAAAGCTATCTAAGGCAGCCGCTACCGTAGTTTCAAGCTAACTTGGTGTAGACACCGATTAACCGGAAGCGTACGAGAAACTGGAATTGAATTCCTGCCGGCAGTGCTGTAATCTACATCAGAATGGGCAAAGCTTTCGAAAAGTCGTTGCACTCAGCTACTATTTTCTTTCCCATCAAGTGTCCATCAGCAGAAGTATCGAATCGAGCGCGGGTCTCATGGGTGAGACCGTTGTAGAATTTCTCCACAAGCGCCCAGTCCGACAGACCGTGTTGAGAGCAGCGGGACACTAAAGTTTGTAAACGCTCCCAAGCTAGATGGTAGGGCTCGTTAGGTTCCATCGGAACGAATGGATATGATCACGAAGGCGGGATGCTTTTGCGGTGGGAAGTATTTTTTAGGATATGATCCAAGTGGAAAGCGTACCGGGTGGTTGAGAGTCAAGCCAGATGGCGGCTCGACCCCTGAGAGAAAAAGGAAAAACTTGGAGGAAACGGGCATCATTGCCCGCACCCTCCATATTGAAAGTGTGACAGAGACGGTGAGGCGGTTTATGTGTGCGGGCGCATCCTCATCATCCCGACCGTGGAATTGGCAAGAGTTAGTGATAGCGGTCATGATACAGGAAGGGATTTGCCAAGCTCTATCATTGTTCATCGGGGGAGGGTGATGAGTGAGTTTGCACCGGTGAAGCAGGTGGTGGACTGTTGGTAAACGGTTTGATTATTATTAGCCATGTGAAAGTTAGGTGGTGGCGGTGGTGGGCTTACGTTTCTATGAACTAGGCGAGATGATGGGGAACCAGGTGGTGAAGGCTTTGGTGTAAAATCGAAATCGGGCTGTATAAAGGTACGGGATGAACTTGAAAAAGTGGAGGAAGAAGCACTTACCTTTGGTGCGGGGGAGAAAGGCGTATCCGTCGGCGGCTTAGGCGGAGGTCCTTGCGAACGCGTATAGGGCATCCACTAAACCGGAAACACTACAAATACAAGAATTCAGCAACGACAATTAAAATATATGTTAGCAAAAATAAATATTAAACTAATTAAATAATTTAGACTCCTATGACGCAAACGAAAAATACAAATTAAACATAAGTGTAATAACAAAGCCTAAATCGAGTATTCAACGCAATTGCCAATGAGAGAATCCCCTGCAACGGCGCCAAAAACTTGATTAAAAGTAGTTAATTAAAAACAAATCAAATTACCCTAATTCTAGACTCAAATTAAACTCTAGACTCCTAAATTCGGCAAGTGGACGATCAATTGTAGAATAGCATTAAGCAAGTCCGGATTATCGAACCCACGAGACTCTCTAATTACTATGACTACTTAATTTTGACTCGATTAAAACACTTTGTATAAATTAAGGGGAGTTTTCTACTAATTCTAATTTGTTAATTAAACTAAAACTACTAAATTGGAACAAATCAATATTGTGAACTTTTTAGGAAATTGGGAATTAAATGAGGAAATAATGAACTATTTCACCTAGTTGGATTTTTAGACTACTACTCATTTGATTTGATACTAACTTATTAGGTTGAATGTTTTACCGGGATCTTGAAATACTAAATCCTAGGTTTAACGAACAGAACCCCCGACCCTTCTCAGGAAGACACCTGTGATAACCTACAATTATTATTTGTTTACTGGTTCTAAAATTTCTTTTCAGTTATCTTTTAATTTAGTAAAGTGTCTAACTAGTTAACTACTTCTCAATAATTAACCTAGACCAACTACAACTTCTAGTTTAGCTTAACCGACTTAACTATGACAAGTAAATTAGATTTGGGAATTTCTCAAAACCTAAACCTAACAATTTATCTAATTAATTCAGTTAACTAATTATTATTTCTCAATAACTAATCTAGGTATAATGACAAAACTGATTTTATATTTCATTTAATTGTTTTCCCGGTTTTATTGGCCAATTTACCGACAACTTCCCAAATCCCTAAAGACACGAAAAAACAACAAAAACCTATTCTGTGGAAGACATCCACCTAGATTCATGTAAAACAATTAAACAATCATAAATCAATCAAGATCATTCAAATACACTAAGCTAGATAATTAAAGTTGTGAACTTTACCAATTACACATTCAAACCAAAATTAAACTATAATAAATCAAACATTCATAAAATCAAATCATCCAAACCTAGGTAACTGAATTAGATCTAGCCAAGTATCAGTTTGAAAAACTAAATAAACAAGGTTTAGAACAAGAATGCATAATCAAGTTAAACAAAGAAGTATAAAGCTCGAGAATGTTGCAATAAAACCGTTAAAGCTCCTGCCTCGAAACTCCTTGATAACCCGAATGACTCCTGCAGCCTAGAACTTTTTCTCCTAGCTCAGAATCTCCAGAAAAATTGCTCCAAAAGGCCTAAGTTCGTCCAAGTTGATCCCAAGATATGTTTTAACTCAATAATGACTCAATAAATAACAAAAAAAAATCCAAAACCAACTCAGTTTCGAAACTTTCTGGGTAAAACACCCTCTCGCAGGCCGCGAGAGGGATAAGGCCTTCCGGTCGCGCCCCACGACCGAGGTAAGTTTCCGGAGATAAGTATCACCCTCTCGCCCCCCGCGAGAGGGATATAACCTGTCGGTCACGGCCCACCAAAGGGTTAAAAACCCCTAATTGCGATTCGTTTCCTCTTTTTCGATCCAATCACGTCTCGGCTCGGTTATATTTACCATTTTAGCTCGTTTTTTCCCATCCTTCCAACTATTTTCATGAACCAAGACCTGCAAAACGGATTTGGATTAAGAGTAGATAAATTTTGACAAACCGAAACGAAAACGTGCTACAACTTTACAAACTCTACATGATAAATGTATGTATTATTCAATACATCAATCACCACCTGGGTGAACTGAGTATCTCGAATTTATGTACTTCTTGGATGATTAGTTCTCTAAGTCCCCAAAGATTGGAACCCAGATTCTTCCATTGAATTTAAGGATTCCATCCTTTCCAGGCGTTAACTGATCAATAGTTCCGCCTAATCCCTTATTAGGAATATTAGCCTCTAATAGGGCTTGCTTTTGCGATCTAATAACTTCTCATTCAAGCTATTTTTGAGCTCAATGCTCTTGGTGTTAATCCTAATAGGCTGAACTCTTTCCCTGCGACTTAATGCGTCAGCAACGACATTTGTCTTGCCGGGATGATAGCCAATTTCGGAATCGTAATTATTAAGGGTTTCCATCCAGCGGCGCTGTCGCATGTTCAAATCCTTTTGATTTTAAAGATGCTTAAGACTCTTATGGTCAGTGTATATAATACACTTCGTGCCATATAAATAATGTCTCCACAACTTAAGTGCAAATACAATAGCACCCAATTCCAAGTCATGGGTGGTATAATTCATTTCGTGCTCCTTTAATTGTCGTGATGCATAAGCAATTACTTTGCCTTTTTACATTAGTCACACATCCCATGCCAGTGTGCGAGCCATCATAGTAAACAAAAAAAATCCTCAATACCCTCAGGTAGAGATAACACAGGAGCATTGCTCAACTCCTTTTTCAGAATCTCAAAAGATTCTTTTTTTGTTTTGAACCTCAGTCAAACTTGACATTCTTACGGATCAAGGTAGTTAAAGGAGTGGTGATGTGTCTCAAAACACCGTCAGTTGTCAATGTAAATTGTATATTATTTTTATAGGTTTTTATTTATTTTTGATAGTTAAAGGTTTGTATTTTATTACTTTGTGTCTTGACAGGTTTCGATGTGAAAATGGAGCTTAAACGAGTAAACTGGTTAATTTTATTTTATATAAAAAAAGTAAACACGAAAACCTTATAGTTTTGGAAACTAAGTTTGCATTTTAAAGGGTCAATTAATGTTTTGGGAGATATAAACTAATTTGCGTGAGTTATAGATAAATTGAATATTAAATTATATGATGAGCTTTAAGTGTTATTAATATTCTTTTACTTGGACTTGGTTAGAATTTGATTTAATTGCATATGTTTTTGTGCAAAATATGACAGGTCCAAAACGGAAAAAAGGAACTTTGAAATTTCCCTTGAGCCCATTAGAGACAACTAGAGAAAAGTCGGTGCATAAGAGGATTTATTTTGTTGACGCAAGTAATGGCTGGAGGGGAATCAACTGGAATTACACGCTAGCCCAGGCCAATTTGATGTTAGTGATATGGTGGACAAGGCCCACTTCACTTTCAAGATCCGCTGAAGGAGCCCAGTTGTGAACTAAGAGTTTTAGTCAAATTGTGATACCCAAAGAAATCTAAGGCGTATATATTTAAGAATACATACCATACGAAAGAAAAAAAGCGGCTGCACATAGAGGAACATCAGACGAACGGTTGAGTAGGGACGCAAGGAGAGAGCAACTAAGAGGTAACAGCTTCGCGATTCAAGATTAGAGTCCAGGTTTTGCAACGAGTTAGTGTCTAGTTTTGATATACTTTGTGTTTATTGAATTTAGGACCATGATTTGTTATTTATTCGAGACTTGTTTCTTGTTATTGATTATGATTCTTGGCTAAACTCCTTATCATGCCCAGGTTATATGATTGCCATGTTTTGACATTTATTTTGTCAGTTTATGGATTTATTATATGGAATTAATATTAAAGTAAAAGACTTTGGTTTTAAGTTTAGATGTTCATGCGTATTTAATGTTGTTTGAATCTTATCACATGTTTCACTTGCGTTTTTGTGGATGTCTTCCCGTATGAATGCCTAGTTAGGTCGTGGACTTTGTGTTAGCGATTAGTTTGCGGTTAATAGGCCAATTTACTGTAGAAACTACGATTAAGTTCTTAATATGGTTAAGTATTCTACCAATTTTGATAGCTGAGAGGTGAGAGATTGTCAGTCTGTCTTTAGTGTTAGATTGCTAGGGTTAGATACTTTGAGAGAAGATTACCTTAGTTGCCCTTTCACTATTTGCTTATTGAATCTAATAATAAAACCATAGTTACCTGTGATTTTCTCGCTAAGAGGTAGATTGTCTAGAGCGTACTTTATTATTACAGTGGGGAAGCCCAAGAAGGAATCCTCCAAACCGGTAGTTCAACAGCTTACTAGGTTGCCATAGGTGTCTTCTCGAGAAAGGTCGAGGGTCCTGTTCGGTTATCCTATAGGTTTAGTATCTTGAGATCCCAGTTCCACATTAGTTCCATAACCGATAGAACGTCTCAAGCATGTGTTGGATTCTAGCCTAGGTAGTGTGTTTCCTGTCATCTGAATTCATCCTCTGTCTTAGTTCGTGTCTCCGCTAGCTTTAGTTAGCTTAGTTAATATTTAATTAAATTGCAAGTTTAGGATATTTAGAAACCCCCCAATCAACAAAACAAATTAAGTCGAGTCTGTTAAGTTAGTCGAGTCTAGTAATCGTAATCAGTAGAGTCTTGTGGGTTCGATACTCGGACTTACTTAGACAATACTACATTGATCGGTACACTTGTCGGTTGTGTGGTCTAGGATTTAGAGAATCTTAGTTTATAAATTTAAAACTTAGAGTGTCTAGTTTAGGGTTAAAATTAGTTAGTTTTTATAGACCGCTTTTAGCACATCAAGTTTTTGGTGCCATTGCAGGGGACTCTTGGCAATTGTGTTTATTAGCTTTGACTACACTTAGCTGTTAAATCTGTGCTACTTGTTTTTTTATTTTTTTGTGGTGAGTCTTGTAAGTCTACTTGCTTTTGTATATTGATTCGTAAGAGTCTAACAGTCTGTGTCTTTTATTTCTTTTGAGTCTTTTAAATATGTGTGAGATTTGTGGAGGGCCCCATTTTACCCTTATATGTCCACAATATGTGGGGTCTTTAGCACGTTGTTACGCTAACCCTTTTATGCAGCCGCAACCATATTATTCACAGGGTTATCATTCGTGCTATTATGATGATCCATATCAGCAACCGCAGCATAACGAGGGGCAATATTATGATCAATACTCCAATAGCAACTCTGTTGGGGATCAAGATAGTGCTTGGGGCAGGATAGAGGAGTTGTTGGTTCAATTAGTTGCTAAGGATGCCGAAACCCAGAAAACCCTAGCGGAGCACGATATCATCCTGAGAAATTGACAAACTGCCCTTTTAGATCTTCAACATACCGTAGAAGACATTGCTAGGAGACTGAATGAAGATAAAGAAGACGTAGAAGTTCAACCAGAACAGCCGAAGACTGGCTATATGTATGATACGGAAGGTAACTACCTCGGTTACATGCTTTCTAATGGGGAATTTATCCCAACATTTCTAGAACTGGGGAAAGAGATACCGTATGAAGATGAGTCAGATGCAGAGATCACTCCAGTCACGGGGACGAAAGTGGACAATGAAGTCCCACCTCCGGTACCACAGGTTACTATATATGATTTTGGGAGTGACTCTGATGATGGAATAGATGAAGAAGATTGGGCTGCTTATCAAAGGTTATTACTGAATTTAGAAGTGACTGAGGAAGTGGAGTTAGGAGATTTAATAGGGTTATTGTTTGGTGTAGAGGAAGAAAATGAAGAGGTTGAAATTAAGTCGTCTAGGGAGGATGAGTTTTTAGAGTTACAATTAGATGGTTTACCGGTCTATGAAGATGTAGGAGAGTTGGATCCTGATGGGGATATAGCATATTTTGATGCCCTACTAGTAGGTGAACTGTCAAAGGTGATCGAACCTGCCCTGGATGAAGAGACTAAGTGTGGGGATCATCTTGCAAAAGTGGTGGAAGAGGAAGAACACACCAGCTGCCCGTGGTGTTAGTGATAGGTGAAACTGTAAAATCAGCAAAGCCATGGGAGAAGGTAAGGAAAGAGAAAAGACAGGATCGGATCTGGAAGAGGATCGAAGGTTTATATACGTTGGAGGGGAAGGAGCTATTCAAGCACGATCAATTCTCTCGCTACATGCCGCGCATTTGGTTTCTTCCAGGTAAGTATAAATTCTGGTGGTCTGACCCATTTAATATATTTTAAAATATTTTATTATTCCGCCGTTAAATTTTTAACTATTTTTGAGGACCGGGTGGAATTAAACGGGTTAGATAGGGTCCAATCAAAGAAAAACCTCGGGATTAAGTTCAATTGTGGGGAGGTTGTGCAGAGTTTGTTAAATCTATATATTTGGTGTATTTTCGGTCCATTCACGGTATGCGTTTATGTGTATACTGAGTCGTTTATTTTGTATCATGAGTCTAAGTTAGCATTATTTATAAGTTAGTTTTTGTGTCGAGTTGGTACTGCTTTGGTTTTAGTTTGTTTTTGTTTATGCAGGTATGGATATGTACCACCCGTACGCAATCTTCATGCAAGTGATTTTGGAGCTGCTTTTCGAATATCAGGCATTTATCGAGTATGTCAGTAGGAGTCAGTGGCCGATCGTGTATGAAATGCTATACGATCAGAGGTGGATTGGACGAGAATTCGTGGTTTCAAAATTAAAAAAATGAAAAATCAGAAAGTGTTCTGATTTAAGAAGTTTGCAAAATAAAAACGGAAAATGATAGAAAAGTCGAGTATGTTTGTTTCTCAAATTATAATAATATGAGTACAATAATTTGAGCACGTGTCTGATTTGGGATATGTGGGTAGGCTCTTCCGGTTGTTAGGGTCCTTTGAGCTAAAATACTTAACATGTTAGGATACCGTTGGGTACTCATCTAGGAGAAATAGAGAAGCCGAAACCGCCAATAAGAGTATAAGGAATACCGTTATAAGCTAAAAGTCTTAGAATTTTTTGTCAAAGAAAAAATTGTGAAATATTAAATATTGAGCTAGATTGAATATAAAAGATGCCTATGTAATCTTTATTGGGGATGGTGACTCTGATTTAGATTTCCTCTAGGTTAAGTTAAGGATAAAATGCTAAAATACCGAAGCTCACGTGTCGCTCTCGGGGATGGTGACTCTGGTTGAGACAAGCTTTGGGTTAGGCATGCAAAAAGGTCTAGTGCTCATGAATGAAAAAAAAAAGTTTGATTTTAAATTCTTTGAGTTTTGGCATAAAACGGTTAGGAAATAGTCAATAGACTGTTCCTTTTATTTCATAAGCTTGAGACAGGATTAGGTGGAACTACGACTTTTTAGTTTGAGACCCTTGGTTGACTGACCGAACTTGAACATAATTAAACATGATAAGGGCCTAGGAACCGGTGTTTAGTTTAAGTGGATCTTATATCTGCAATCATAAATTAACACGTGTTTGATTTATAATTAAATAATCTAAGTTTTGAGATCGAATATTTTCTTTGACTATTATTCGGTAGCATATATCTTTTTCAGGAACGAAAAAGAGGTAAGCGTGGGGATATTGGATGTGCCGCAAAACACCATCAGTTATCAATGTAAATTGTATATTATTTTTTATAGGTTTTTATTTATTTTTGATAGTTAAAGGTTTGTATTTTATTATTTTGTGTCTTGACAGGTTTCGATGTGAAAATGGAGCTTAAACGAGTAAACTGGTTAATTTTAATTTTAATAATAAAAAAAAGTAAACACGAAAACCTTATAGTTTTGGAAACTAAGTTTGCATTTTAAAGGGTTAATTAATTAATGTTTTGGGACATATAAACTAATTTACGTGAGTTATAGATAAAGTGAATATTAAATTATATGATGAGCTTTAAATGTTATTAATATTCCTTTACTTGGACTTGGTTAGAATTTGATTTAATTGCATTTGTTTTTGGTGCAAAATATGACACGTCCAAAACGGAAAAAAGGAACTTTGAAATTTCCCTTGAGCCCATTAGAGACAACTAGAGAAAAGTCGGTGCATAAGAGGATTAATTTTGTTGACGCAAGTGATGGCTGGAGGGGAATCAACTGGAATTACACGCTAGCCCAGGCCAATTTGATGTTAGTGATATGGTGGACAAGGCCCACTTCACTTTCAAGATCCGCTGAAGGAGCCCAGTTGTGAACTAAGAGTTTTAGTCAAATTGTGATACCCAAAAGAAATCTAAGGCGTATATATTTAAGAATACATACCATACGAAAAGAAAAAAAGCGGCTGCATATAGAGGAACATCAGACGAACGGTTGAGTAGGGACGCAAGGAGAGAGCAACCAAGAGGTGACAGCTTCGCGGTTCAAGATTAGAGTCCGGGTTTGCAACGAGTTAGTGTCTAGTTTTGATATACTTTGTGTTTATTGAATTTAGGACCATGATTTGTTATTTATTCGAGACTTGTTTCTTGTTATTGATTATGATTCTTGGCTAAACTCCTGATCACTGCCCAGGTTATAATGATTGCCATGTTTTGACATTTATTTTGTCAGTTTATGGATTTATTATATGGAATTAATATTAAAGTAAAAGACTTTGGTTTTAATGTTTAGATGTTCATGCGTATTTAATGTTGTTTGAATCTTATCACATGTTTCACTTGCGTTTTTGTGGATGTCTTCCCCGTATGAATGCCAGTTAGGTCGTGGACTTTGTGTTAGCGATTAGTTTGCGGTTAATAGGCCAATTTACTGTAGAAACTACGATTAAGTTCTTAATATGGTTAAGTATTCTACCAATTTTGATAGCTGAGAGGTGAGAGATTGTCAGTCTGTCTTTAGTGTTAGATTGCTAGGGTTAGATACTTTGAGAGAAGATTACCTTAGTTGCCCTTTCACTATTTGCTTATTGAATCTAATAATAAAACCATAGTTACCTGTGATTTTCTCGCTAAGAGGTAGATTGTCTAGAGCGTACTTTATTATTACAGTGGGGAAGCCCAAGAAGGAATCCTCCAAACCGGTAGTTCAACAGCTTACTAGGTTGCCATAGGTGTCTTCTCGAGAAAGGTCGAGGGTCCTGTTCGGTTATCCTATAGGTTTAGTATCTTGAGATCCCAGTTCCACATTAGTTCCATAACCGATAGAACGTCTCAAGCATGTGTTGGATTCTAGCCTAGGTAGTGTGTTTCCTGTCATCTGAATTCATCCTCTGTCTTAGTTCGTGTCTCCGCTAGCTTTAGTTAGCTTAGTTAATATTTAATTAAATTGCAAGTTTAGGATATTTAGAAACCCCCAATCAACAAAACAAATTAAGTCGAGTCTGTTAAGTTAGTCGAGTCTAGTAATCGTAATCAGTAGAGTCTTGTGGGTTCGATACTCGGACTTACTTAGACAATACTACATTGATCGGTACACTTGTCGGTTGTGTGGTCTAGGATTTAGAGAATCTTAGTTTATAAATTTAAAACTTAGAGTGTCTAGTTTAGGGTTAAAATTAGTTAGTTTTTATAGACCGCTTTTAGCACATCAAGTTCTTGGCGCCGTTGTCGGGGACTCTTGGCAATTGCTTTTATTAGCTTTGACTACACTTAACTGTTAAATCTGTGCTACTTGTTTTTTTTTTTTGTTTTGTGGTGAGTCTTGTGAGTCTACTTGTTTTTGTATATTGATTCGTAGGAGTCTAATAGTCTGTGTCTTTTATTTCTTTTGAGTCTTTTAAATATGTGTGAGATTTGTGGAGGACCCCATTTTACCCTTATATGTCCACAATATGTGGGGTCTTTAGCACGTTGTTACGCTAACCCTATTGTGCAGCCGCAACCATATTATTCACAGGGCTATCATTCGTGCTATTTTGATGATCCATATCTGCAACCGCAACATAACGATGGGCAATATTATGATCAATACTCCAATAGCAACTATGTTGGGGATCTTGATGGTGCTTGGGGCAGGATAGAGGAGTTGTTGGTTCAATTAGTTGCTAAGGATGCCAAAACCTAGAAAACTCTAGCGGAGCACGATATCATCCTGAGAAATCGACAAACTGCCCTTTTAGATCTTCAACTTACCGTAGAAGACATTGCTAGGAGACTGAATGAAGAGAAAGAAGACGTAGAAGTTCAACCAGAACAGCCGACGACTGGCTATATGTATGATGCGGAAGGTAACTACCTCGGTTACATGCTTTCTAATGGGGAATTAATCCCAACATTTCTAGAACTGGGGAAAGAGATACCGTATGAAGATGAGTCAGATGCAGAGATCACTCCAGTCACGGGGACGAAAGTGGACGATGAAGTCCCACCTCCGGTACCACAGGTTACTATATATGATTTTGGGAGTGACTCTGATGATGGAATAGATGAAGAAGATTGGGCTGCTTATCAAAGGTCATTACTGAATTTAGAAGTGACTGAAGAGGAAGTGGAGTTAGGAGATTCAATAGGGTTATTGTTTGGTGTAGAGGAAGAAAATGAAGTGGTTGAAATTAAGTCGTCTAGGGAGTATGAGTTTTTAGAGTTACAATTAGATGGTTTACCGGTCTATGAAGATGTAGGAGAGTTGGATCCTGATGGGGATATAGCATATTTTGATGCCCTACTAGTAGGTGAACTATCAAAGGTGATCGAACCTGCCCTAGATGAAGAGACTAAGTGTGGGGATCATCTTGCAAAAGTGGTGGAAGAGGAAGAACACACCAGCTGGCCCGTGGTGTTAGTGATAGGTGAAACTGTAAAATCAGCAAAGCCATGGGAGAAAGTAAGGAAAGAGAAAAGACAGGATCGGATCTGGAAAAGGATCGAAGGTTTATATACGTTAGAGGGGAAAGAGCTGTTCAAGCACGATCAACCCTCTCGCTACATGCCGCGCATTTGGTTTCTTCCAGGTAAGTATAAATTCTGGTGGTCTGACCCATTTAATATTTTTAAAATATTTTATTATTCTGCCGTTAAATTTTTAACTATTTTTGAGGACCGGGTGGAATTAAACGGGTTAGATAGGGTCCAATCAAAGAAAAACCTCGTGATTAAGTTTATTTGTGGTGAGGTTGTGCAGAGTTTGTTAAATCTATATATTTGGTGTATTTTCGGTCCATTCACGGTATGTGTTTATGTGTATACTGAGTCGTTTATTTTGTATCATGAGTCAAAGTTAGCATTATTTATAAGTTAGTTTTTGTGTCGATTCGGTACTGCTTTGGTTTTTGTTTGTTTTTGTTTATGCAGGTATGGATATGTACCACCCGTACGCAATCTTCATGCAAGTGATTTTGGAGCTGCTTTTCGAATATCAGGCATTTATCGAGTATGTCAGTAGGAGCCAGTGACCGATCGCGTATGAAATGCTATACGATCGGAGGTGGATTGGACGAGAATTCGTGGAGCTTACTCGTTATTAACCAGCTAAGTCCTTTCTGATTTATTAATTAACAATTTTTTTTTATTTCTTATTTATTTTAGTCTTTTGAGTCGGTTTCCATCCTACACTGAGGGCAAAGTAGAGTTTAAGTGTGGGGATAGGAAACTATCGTTTGAGTGTGTATTGAGTCGTTTGAGACAATAAATTTTTCAAAAATATAAAAAATTAAAAATTAAAAAAAATGAAAAATCAGAAAGTGTTCTCTTTTAAGAAGTTTGCAAAATAAAAAACGGAAAATGATAGAACAGTCGAGTATGTTCATTTCTCAAATTATAATAATATGAGTACAATAATTTGAGCATGTGTCTGATTTAGGATATGTGGGTAGGCTCTTCTGGTTGTTAGGGTCCTTTGAGCTAAAATACTTAACATGTTAGGATACCGGTGGGTACTCATCTAGGAGAAATAGAGAAGCCGAAACCGCCAATAAGAGTATAAGGAATACCGTTATAAGCTAAAAGTCTTAGAATTTTTTGTCAAAGAAAAAATTGTGAAATATTGAATATTGAGCTAGATTGAATATAAAAGATGCCTATGTAATCTTTATTGGGGGTGATGACTCTGATTTAGATTTCCTTTAGGTTAAGTTAAGGATAAAATGCTAAAATACCGAAGCTCACGTTGTCGCTCTCGGGGATGGTGACTCTGGTTGAGACAACCTTTGGGTTAGGTATGCAAAAAGGTCTAGTGCTCATAAATGAAAAAAAAAAAAAGAAAAGTTTGATTTTAAATTCTTTGAGTTTTGGCATAAAACGGTTAGGAAATGGCCAACAGACTTTTCCTTTTATTTCATAAGCTTGAGACGGGATTAGGTAGAACTGCGACTTTTTAGTTTGAGACCCTTGGTTGACTGACCGAACTTGAACATAATTAAACATGATAAGGGCCTAGGAACCGGTGTTTAGTTTAAGTGGATCTTATATCTGCAATCATAAATTAACACGTGTTTGATTTATAATTAAATAATCTAAGTTTTGAGATCGAATATTTTCTTTGACTATTATTCGGTAGCATATATCTTTTTCAGGAACGAAAAAGAGGTAAGCGTGGGGATATTGGATGTGCCGCAAAACACCATCAGTTATCAATGTAAATTGTATATTATTTTTATAGGTTTTTATTTATTTTTGATAGTTAAAGGTTTGTATTTTATTATTTTGTGTCTTGACAGGTTTCGATGTGAAAATGGAGCTTAAACGAGTAAACTGGTTAATTTTAATTTTAATAATAAAAAAAAGTAAACACGAAAACCTTATAGTTTTGGAAACTAAGTTTGCATTTTAAAGGGTTAATTAATTAATGTTTTGGGACATATAAACTAATTTACGTGAGTTATAGATAAAGTGAATATTAAATTATATGATGAGCTTTAAATGTTATTAATATTCCTTTACTTGGACTTGGTTAGAATTTGATTTAATTGCATTTGTTTTTGGTGCAAAATATGACACGTCCAAAACGGAAAAAAGGAACTTTGAAATTTCCCTTGAGCCCATTAGAGACAACTAGAGAAAAGTCGGTGCATAAGAGGATTAATTTTGTTGACGCAAGTGATGGCTGGAGGGGAATCAACTGGAATTACACGCTAGCCCAGGCCAATTTGATGTTAGTGATATGGTGGACAAGGCCCACTTCACTTTCAAGATCCGCTGAAGGAGCCCAGTTGTGAACTAAGAGTTTTAGTCAAATTGTGATACCCAAAAGAAATCTAAGGCGTATATATTTAAGAATACATACCATACGAAAAGAAAAAAAGCAGCTGCATATAGAGGAACATCAGACGAACGGTTGAGTAGGGACTCAAGGAGAGAGCAACCAAGAGGTGACAGCTTCGCGGTTCAAGATTAGAGTCCGGGTTTGCAACGAGTTAGTGTCTAGTTTTGATATACTTTGTGTTTATTGAATTTAGGACCATGATTTGTTATTTATTCGAGACTTGTTTCTTGTTATTGATTATGATTCTTGGCTAAACTCCTGATCACTGCCCAGGTTATGATGATTGCCATGTTTTGACATTTATTTTGTCAGTTTATGGATTTATTATATGGAATTAATATTAAAGTAAAAGACTTTGGTTTTAATGTTTAGATGTTCATGCGTATTTAATGTTGTTTGAATCTTATCACATGTTTCACTTGCGTTTTTGTGGATGTCTTCCCGTATGAATGCCAGTTAGGTCGTGGACTTTGTGTTAGCGATTAGTTTGCGGTTAATAGGCCAATTTACTGTAGAAACTACGATTAAGTTCTTAATATGGTTAAGTATTCTACCAATCTTGATAGCTGAGAGGTGAGAGATTGTCAGTCTGTCTTTAGTGTTAGATTGCTAGGGTTAGATACTTTGAGAGAAGATTACCTTAGTTGCCCTTTCACTATTTGCTTATTGAGTCTAATAATAAAACCATAGTTACCTGTGATTTTCTCGCTAAGAGGTAGATTGTCTAGAGCGTACTTTATTATTTCAGTAGGGAAGCCCGAGAAGGAATCCTCCAAACCGGTAGTTCAACAGCTTACTAGGTTGCCATAGGTGTCTTCTCGAGAAAGGTCGAAGTCCTGTTCGGTTATCCTATAGGTTTAGTATCTTGAGATCCCGGTTCCACATTAGTTCCATAACCGATAGAACGTCTTAAGCATGTGTTGGATTCTAGCCTAGGTAGTGTGTTTCCCATTATTTGAATTCATCCTCTGTCTTAGTTCGTGTCTCCGCTAGCTTTAGTTAGCTTAGTTAATATTTAATTAAATTGCAAGTTTGGGATATTTAGAAACCCCCCAATCAACAAAACAAATTAAGTCGAGTCTGTTAAGTTAGTCGAGTCTAGTAATCGTAATCAGTAGAGTCTCGTGGGTTCGATACTCGGACTTACTTAGGCTATACTACATTGATCGGTACACTTGTCGGTTGTGTGGTCTAGGATTTAGAGAGTCTTAGTTTATAAATTTAAAACTTAGAGTGTCTAGTTTAGGGTTAAAATTAATTAGTTTTTATAGACCACTTTTAGTACATCAAGTTTTTATAATCTGATCCCTTTCTCACTGTACGAGCGGTTAGGTTTAGGGGAGCTGACCCCTACACGCATGTCTCTGTCATTAGCTGATAGGTCGGTTAAGTACCCGAGGGGAATTGTAGAGAATTTGTTGGTTAAAGTCAACATATTTGTCTTTCCTGTAGACTTCGTCATCCTCGATATGGAGGCCGACGAGAAGGTTCCCATCATCTTAGGTCGCCTATTTCTGCGCACCACGAAAGCGCTCATAGACGTTCATGATGGAAAAATCACTCTTCGAGTCGGTGACGAGAACGTCACATTCGAGTTCGCAAGGTCGATGCAACACCCAAGTGGTGGCGACAGCGATAGTGGCCCTTGTCACTCCGTATACTTCCTAAACTCATTCGTTTCATGCGTTGATCATTGTTTAGACTATATTAGCGGAGCTGACTTAGTGAATGAGAGTTTAGTATCCGAGAAGAGTGATAGTGAGGATATAGGGGACGATGTCTTCAAGATTCCCGAGACCCTAGATTTCTGTGAGGTGAGTGCTTTCTGTGAGGTGAGTGCTGCTACTAAGAGCACACCATTGTCGACACCAGCAGCCGTAGAGCTTAAGGTTCTCCCGTCTCATTTAGAATACGCGTCAAGCAGACTTCCCCCACCGACTAGGGTCAAGTCCATCCGCAGCTTTCTCGGTCATGCGGGCTTCTACCGACGGTTTATTCGAGATTTTTCAAAGATCACCCGCCCCATGACTCGACTTCTCGAGAAAGATGTACCCTTCATCTTCGATGACGACTGCTTAAAATCTTTCACGATCCTTAAGGAGAAACTAGTGAATGCTCCTATCCTCGTCTCACTAGACTAGAGCTTGCCTTTCGAGCTCATGTGTGATGCAAGCGATTATGCTGTGGGCGCCGTTTTGGGTCATCGACGGGACAAACATTTCCACCCTATTTACTACGCTAGTAAAACCCTCAATGACGCACAGGAGAACTACACCACTACAGAGAAGGAGCTTTTAGCAGTGGCATTCGCGTTTGATAAATTCTGCTCTTACATTGTCCTGTCCAAAACTATCGTCTTTACGGACCATGCGGCTCTGCGTTTCCTTTTCCAAAAGAAGGACGCGAAGCCTCGTCTCATTCGATGGATTCTCCTGCTTTCCGAATTCGACATAGAGATTAGAGATAAGAAAGGAGCAGAGAATGTGGCTGCTGACCATCTATCCCAACTAGAGGACCCTAGTAGAGAAGAAATTAGGGAAGAAGAGATCGGTGATAGATTTTCCCACGAGTCAGTAGAGTTTGTGACAGCCGAAAAGGAGGGAATGTCGTGGTTTTCCTACTTCGCGAATTATCTGGCGAATGGAGTGGTATTGAAGGGGATGACCACGCAGTAGAAGAAGAAATTCTTCCGCGATGTCAGGCGTTATATCTGGGACGACCCATTTCTATTTCGGGTAGGGGGAGACCGAATTTTGAGGCGCTGCGTGAGTCGAGAAGAGGGGGCAGAGATATTGAGGCCACTTGCATGAGGGACTGACAGGAGGTCACCATGGTCCGCACGTCACCGCATAGAAGGTCTTTTATTGCGGTTTTTATTGGCCATCAGTTGTGAAGGACGGCCTAGAGTTTGTGAAGATGTGTGATCGTTGCCAGCGTACCAGCAACATCTCATTCAAGGACGAGATGCTCCAACATCCCATCCAGATTCTTGAAGTCTTTGATGTTTGGGGGATTGACTTCATGGGACCGTTTCCGTCTCTAGCGGGAACCGGTACATCCTTGTGGCTATTGATTATGTCTCCAAGTGGGTTGAAGCTCAAGCTTTACACACAAATGATGCCCGAGTGGTGGTGAGATTCTTAAAGAAATTGTTCACCCGTTTTGGTACCCCACGAGCCATTATCAGTGATCATGGCACGCACTTCTGCAATGCCGTCATGGAAAAGGCATTGGTGCGCTACGGCGTCACTCACCGCCTCTCCACCGCCTATCATCCGCAGACTAGCGGTCAAGTGGAGAACGCGAACAGGGGGGTAAAACGGATCCTGGAGAAGACGGTAGGTAAGAGTCGAAAGGACTGGTCCGAGAAGTTGGACGATGCTTTATGGGCGTTTCGCACCCCCTATAAGACACCACTAGGCACCACGCCCTTCATGATCGTATACGGTAAAGCATGCCATCTCCCGATGGAATTAGAGCATTGGGCACTGTGGGCGTTGAAGACCGTAAATTTGGACCTCACCGAAGCAGCCAAGCGACGATTCTTTCAAATTCACGAGTTAGAGGCACTTCGGGATGCGGCGTATGAGCGGTCATGGAGTTTGAAGGAGAAAACCAAGGCGCTGCACGATCAGAGGTTGAAGAATGTAAAGGAGTTTCAAATCGGTGACAAAGTGCTTCTATATAATTCCCGATTGAAACTGTTTGCGGGCAAGCTGAAATCCAAATGGTCTGGCCCGTACGTGGTAAATGAGGTTTTCCCGTATGGAACTATCGAGCTGAAAGACGAAGCTGATGGAGGGACATGGAAGGGTAACGGGCATCGATTGAAACATTATTTAGGAGGACCGCTAGATCCCACCGAGCCGGAGGCGACTCCTCTCGAAGTTCCGCCTCAGACCGCGTAGATTCTCGGGTTTCGGCTCGAATGTAGAGTTTGCAGAGTTTGGTAGTTAGTTGCATTTTGTGTTTTTATTTAATTCTTGTTTCGTATTTTGTGTGTTTGTTTGTGGGTCGGTTTAGTTGGTTTTTGCAGGTCACATCACGCATCAGTCATGGAGCACGAACGAATGCAGGTACGTTTGATCAACCCGGTAGAACGAGTGTGATTCCGTAAACCACAAAGCTAACATGAGAGTTTCTAAAATTCAAAAATTTTTCTAAGGCATAAAACCTGACAAAAAACAAGAAACTTTCTGTGGAAACAAGCCTCTCGCGGGGCGCGTGAGGCATAAGCCTCCTCGATCGCGGCCCGCGAGAGGCCAATAAGTTCCGGAATCATCACTTGGTAGCGGGGCGCGAGAGACTTAGTAGTTTCTCTCGCGGCCCGCGAGAGGCCTTATCTTCACATAAAAACCCTAGCCTCCACTTTCTCACATCATTCACCACTTTCTTCAAACACCTTCCGGTTTTCACCCCATTTTCACCATAACTTCACCATTTTCAACCCAAATTCACCAAAATCACCCACATTTTCTTCCCTACATCATTCCTCACTCATTTTTACACGATTCCACCCGGCTTTTACCCTTCTACTCGCATTTCACCGGTGTTTTAAAGTTTCAATTTTTGTGTACCAATCTTACAGATCTACAACAAGGTACGGTTTTTTGCGACTTTTATGCTTCCATTCTTTATTTTATATCTCTTTGTTGCGGTTATTTTGATGTTTGATACTGTGCTAGTTGTCGGTTCGGTTAAGTGCGGGTTGGGTTCAACTGGGTTGCTTTTGAGTTTTGATAGTGGTGCTGGTTATAATGTGTGGATAGATTATGTACATGCAGGGGGTATTTAGCGGGTTTGGTGCGGTCCAACATTGAGTGTGGGGATGAGGGTTGGCTAACTTTGTTTTTAAACGAAAATCGAATTTTTTTAAGATAGTCAACCGTTAGTTTTGCCATGATTCAACCTATTTTATCTTTCATTATACACTCAATGTGGGCTCGTATCTCGGCACATCAGTTTAATTGAGGACAATTAAAGTGCCGAGAGGGGGTAGTGTTTGGTTTTGGATATGTTTCGGGGGGTTAGTAACATCTGATTGATCATGCATATAAGATTCAGTCTCGCCCGTAATCAATCTCCATTCGGGCGAGATTTGGTTTTTATCAAACTATAATGTTACACTCGCTTCAAATGTATCTTAATCATGAAGTAAATTGTTCTTCTGTTGCAAACCACGACCGCGAATGAAATGCTATATGGACGTTTATTTATGTGGTTGCTTTCTTTCTAAGGTCATGCTTGTCTTACTTGTGCTTTATGCAGATGTCAGGAGAAGGTAGCTCGAGCAGGGCTGGCAGAAAGAGAAGGGGACCAACGCCTCATCAGAGAGGTGACCCCGCCGACGCGCCACAACAACCCTCTTACTTCGGCAGGCGCAGAATTAGGTATCGGGGAGAAGGTGTCCCCCGTGGGCAAAGCACGCGAATCATGGACAGCCCTCTCTTGCAGTTCGATTTAGACTCCCATGAGTGGGAGAGGCTCTCAAATTTAGTCACTTGTGAGTTGCTACCTTACAGGAGGATTGATTGGGAGTTGATTGATAATTTGGGACAGAGGGGTCAAATCGAGCAGCTACTAGGGTATAAGTTCAGAAGGGTGCTAGATTGTGGAGAAAGACAATACAAGGAAATCACTTACGAGTTCCACTCCACTTTCGAATACCAACAAGGGAAGTTCAACGAAAATGACGCGGTTTCTTTTGCCTTGGGGAGGCAAGTATTTGAAATGACAATCCCACAGTTTATAGTGGCTAAGCAAATATACTCAGATGAGGAGGTTCAATCGCCGAACTTCGCCACGAGCTTGCAGGGTGTCTTCAAAAGGAGGCACCCCCATAGTGTTCAGACAGACGAGCTCGCCAGATTTTGGGCCAGCATCTCTTCTGCCCCGTACTCAAACAACATGGTGGCGAGTGATATCACTGATCTCATTCACCGATTTCTTCATAAGATTCTTGCTGCTACGTTGGTTGGGAGGGGTCAGGGGGACAATAAGGTCAACCAAATGAGTTTATTTTGTTTGATGTGTATGGTAAAGGGACGGCCGACAAACCTGGCCACAATATTTGCTTGGTCAATGAAGAGACTGTGGAGGGGGGCCCGAGGCAAGGGTTTATTGCGGGCCCTTGATTACATGCTTGGCTGAGAGCCTAGGGGTGTTCGACAGATACCCCAGGACAGAATGAGAGAAGGCCCCGGCCCCTGTGTCATGAGCGTCAGAAATCTCCAGGCTGCCGGAATTCTTACAACCCAAGAGCCTATTAGCTGGATACCAGCCTGCCAAGGACCTCAAGTGCAACCGCCTCCCGGGTCCGAAGCTGCATCTTCTATGCAGGCGGGCATCCCTACTCAATACCAGCGGCCAGTCACCCGCCAGGAACTGCCAGGACGACAGTACCCTCTTTGGGAACCTCACCCAGACCCACTGACCTTAGATTCACTTTATGACCGGATGGAGACTGGGTTCGGGGATTTGAGAGGTTATGTGGACCAGTAGTTTGGCGGGGTTCGCCAAACCATGTTAGAGAGTAGACGAATGCACGAGGCCAGCCAGAGGAGGCTAGAGGATGGGATGCGCTACATGATGCAGAATCTAAATATGGGAGTCCCGTCTTACTTTCAGCAGCCATGCGGTCAGGCAGGTTCAAGCCAGTCTGCAGGGATGGAGGATGTGCAGCCCTACCAGGTATTTGAGGCGTCCGAAGAATCTGAAGAAGATGATTGAAGCAGCCGAAGATCTTTATCTTTATTTTTTCTTTTCTGCTGTTTTCAGTTATTATGGTTTGTACTTTTAAACAATTTACTTTGGGGTTGGTGTTGGTCGGTTTGGGTATTTGTTGATGAACAATCTTGCAAAACTGTTGATTTATCTGGTTTTATTATTATGTTTTGTAAGTGCGTAATGCTAGGTCAATGTTATATGTTGTTCCGTTCACATGAGAGCGTTGAGAGTGGCATAGTAACCGCGTTCGGTTTGGAGAGCACGAGTGGTTTGCCTGGCACATCGACAGGCTTGCACTACCAGCTAAGTCGCTTCCTTTTCTGTATTTTATTTTTCTTCTTATTTGGTTTGTTTGTTTTTATTTTATTTTGAGTAGTATTTATCTCGTCCTTGCATTGGGGACAATGCAAAACTTTAAGTGTGGGGATGGGATATTAGAGTAGTATTATATTTATTTAAAAAAAATCCGAAAATGTCTTGTGAAAAAGAAGTTTGCATGAAAATAAGCGGAAAATGATAGAAAAATTAAACTTTTATTCGGTGTCAAGTAATAATAATATGAGAATAAAAAGGGTCATTTAATGTCTAATTTGGGATGTGCGAGTAGGCTCGATTCGGTTCTTATTTTCTTTGAGCTTAATACACCTTAATAGTCGGTCTACTAGTGGGTACTCATCTAGGAGAAATGGGAATCTGAAACTGCCAAAAATAGTATAAGGAATGCCGTTATAAGCTAAAATATTTATAATTTTTAATCATGTAAGAAGAAGAAAAAAATAATAGAAAATGAGCTTGATTGAAAAGTAGATGAGGCCTATGGAATCTCCCTTGGGGATGGTGACTCTGATCGAGAATTCCTCTAGGATTAGTTGAAATTTTAAGTATCGAAGCCCACGTTGTCGCTCTCGGGGATGGTGACTCTGGTTGAGACAGCCTCTAGGTTAGATATGCAAAAAGAAATCAAAATGCTCAAATGAAAAAAAAGAGAAAAATAAAATTGCTTGATTTTAAATTCTTTATATTTTGGTATAAAAAGGTTAGGAAAGGGTTTAAACAATTCGTTCCTTTTGTTTCATAAGCTTGAGGTGGGATTAGGGATACTGTGGACTCTAGTGTGAGACCCTAGGTGGATTGACCGCACTTAAATTAAATTTACATGATAAGAGGTTTGAGCCGAATTTTGAGTTTAAGGGGATCCAATACTTGCAATCGGGGTTAACATGAATCTTGTTCCCTAATGGAAATAATAGTAATTTTTGAAATCGAGTAATTGCTTGGTTATGATTCCGTTTATGCACAATTCTTTTTCGAGGGCGAAAAAAGAGCAAGTGTGGGGATATTTGATGTATTGAAGAATACATCCATTTATCTTGTAGAGTTTGTATAATTTCAGCGTGTTTTCGTTTTGATTTGTCAAGAATTTATCTACTTTTAATCCAAACACGTTTTGCAGGTCTTGGTTCGTGAAAACGGTTGGAAGGATGGGAAAAACGAGCGAAAATGGTGAAAAGAACCGAGCTGGGATGTGAGTGGATCGAAAACGAGAAAACGAAACGCAAATCAGGGATTTCAACCCGGTTGCGGGGCGCGACCGGCACACATTAACTCTCTCGCGGGGCGCGAGAGAGTGATAGTTATCTCCGGATTACAAACTCGGTCGCGGGGCGCGACCGGGCTACCCATACTCTCTCGCGAGGCGTGAGAGAGGTGTTTATCCAGAAAGTTTCGAAACCTGGTTGAATTGGGACTTGTTTTGTTATAAAAAGAATCCTTATTGAGGTAAAACTCATCTTGGGCAAATTTGGACGAACTAGGGTAGATTTGGAGCTATTTTCTGGAGAGTTGAAGCTACACGAAGCGGATCTAAGCTGCAGGAATTGTGGTGGTGATCACGGGAGTTCAAAGCAGGAGCTTGTCACGGTTTATCATACCAATCTCCACTTCGATTTCTTTGTTTTGATCAATCATGCTAACTTCTCATCAACTTTGTTTTAATTACTTTTTAAAAATGTTATTAGGCTAGATTTTCTTCGGTTACCTAGGTTTTGGATGATGGATTCATGAAACTTTGATTTGCTTTAATTAAATTTATGGTTTGAATATTTAATTGGTAAAGGTTACAACTTTAATGATCAAGTTTAGGGTATTTGCATGATCTTGTTTGTTTGGTGATTGTTTGGTTGTTTTGCATAAACTTTGGTGAATGTCTTTCATATAATAGGTTTATGTTACTTTTCGTGTTCTTAGGAATTCGTGAAGTTGTCCGTAAAATTGGCCAATAAAACTGGGGAAACAATTAAATTAACCATAAAATCAAACTTGGCATTATAACTAATTTGTTAATTGAGAAATTGCAATTAGTTGGCTGGATTAATGTGGTAAATTGTTAGGTTAGGGTTTTGAAAATTCCCAAGTCTAATTTCCTTGTCATAATTGAAGCAGTTAATCTAAACTAGAAAATTGTAGTTGGTCTAGGTTAATTATTGAGAGGTAATTAATAATTAGGCACTTTACTAATTTGAAAAGATAATTGAAAAAGAATCTCTAGGACCGGTAAACAAATAAAAAAGGATAGGTTATTGTAGGTGTCTTCCTGAGAAGGGTCGGGGGTCCTTTTTAATAAACCTAAACTTTGATATGCTAGGATCCCGGTAAAATATTCAACCAGATTAATTATTGTTAAATTGAAGTAATAGTAGTCTAAAAGTCTAACCTAGGTAACTAGTTCATTATCTCTTGATAAAAATTCTAATAAGTCCCTAGAAGTTCATAGTTTGGTCATTCAAATTTATTAGTTTTAGTTAAATTGATAATTTAGATTTATTAGTAAAACCCACCTTTAAAATATATATAGGGTGTCATTGAGTCTAAATTAGTAGTCTTAGCAATTAGAAAGTCTTGTGGGTTCGATAATCCGGACCTACTTAATACTATTTTACAATTGATCGGTCCACTTGCCGGTTAGTAGTTTAGTATAATTTAGGAGTCTAGAGTATAATTTGAGTCTAGAATTAGGATCATTTGTTTTGTTTTTAATTAACTACTTTTAGAACATCAAGTGGCTATCCTCGAAAAGTTCTCAATGAACCTCCTATAATAACCGGCCAATCCTAAGAAACTACGAATCTTCGATGGAGTTCTGGGTACTTCCAAATTCATTATGGCTTCTATCTTAGCGGGATCCACTTGGATACCACACTCACTTACAACATGTCCAAGAAATTGGACTTCCCAAGCCAAAACTCGCACTTAGAGAACTTAGCATAAAGCTTCTCTTATCTTAGCAATTCTAAGATGCACCAAAGATGTTTTCCGTGATCAACTTGATTACGAGAGTAGATAAGTATGTCGTATATGAAGACAATGACAATCTTATCTAGGTACGCCTTGCAGACTCTATTCATGAGATCCATGAATGCTGTAGGTGCATTTGTGAGCCCAAAAGGCATCACCAGAAATCGTAATGACCATAACAGGTCCTGAAGGCAGTTTTGGGAACATCCTCACTTCTAACCTTTAGTTGGTGGTATCCTGATCTCAAATCGATCTTAGAGAAGTAAGTAGCCCCTTGTAGTTGATCGAACAAATCATCGATCCTGGGCAGAGGATAACGATTCTTGATTGTTATCTTGTTTAGTTTGCGGTAATCAATGCACATTCGCATTGAACCGTCCTTTTTCTTAACAAAAAGAATAGGAGCTCCCCAAGGTGAGGAACTAGGCTGTATGAAACCTTTCTCTAAAAGTTCGTCTAATTGTATCCTTAATTCCTTCATTTCTGTTGGTGCTAACCGATACGGAGCTCTTGCAACAGGTGTCGCTCTTGGTAGGATGTCAATCCTAAACTCCACTTGCCTATCTGGAGGTAGACCTGGTAATTCCCAGGGAAAACATCGGAATATTCCGAGATGATGGGAAGGTCTTCAATGTTTGGCTTAGGCTCGTTGATAGTGATTTGTGCCATGTAAATGACATAGCCTTTCCCTAGACACTTGGGTGCCTTAAACAATGACACTTTATCTGGCAATCCATATTGTGAATCTCCAAGGATGGTGAGCATTTCACCAGATGGGGTTTTAATTTCGATGAGTTTCTTATGACATGCAATGCATGCTTGGTTATGAGATAACCAATCCATGCCTAAGACTACATCGAACCCCGCCAATTTTATTGGCAGAAGAGAGATAGGAATTGAATTATTCTTAATGGATATAAAACATCCATCAAGAATGGAAGATGCTGTTTCTAAGGTTCCGTCAGTAAGTTCTACTTCATAAGTTACGTCTAGAGTTCTTATGGGTAAGTTTAATAGTTTGCTAAACTTATAGTCCAAAAATGACTTATCTGCACCCGAATCAAAAAGAACTCTAGCATATATGTCATTAATGAGGAATGTGCCTGTTATGATGTTGTTGTCATTAACAGCCTCTCTAGCATTCATCTAAAAGGCACGAGCTTTTCCTTTCTTGGCATCTTCAGGCTTCGCATTATTACTCTTGAGATTCTTAGGGTAGTTAGTCTTATTATGCCATTTTTCATTGCAGCCGTAGCAGACGGCATCCTTAAGATCCTTGCATTCTAGGGTCTTATGGCCCATTTTCTTACAAATACCATAGGGTTTAGCCTGTGGATCAAAATTACACTGTCCCCAGTGCTTACGGTTGCAGGTCTTACAGGTCAGCGTCACGCCCGACTTATCTTGGTTCCTTCTGAACCCAAATCTCCCCTTATTCATCTTATTAAATCTTTGGGAGTTACCATCCTCTCTCTTCCTTTTCCCCTCAGTCTCAGTCTTGACTGACTTTTGTCTCACTAGATCTAAAGTGAGAGAGAGGGATAGGTCAACAGCAGACCTATAAGTAGTAGGCTGAGCAACCTTCACCATGCCTTTAATCTCAGGCGCTAACCATTTATAAAACGCGCAATGCGTTTGGGTTCAGGTGACATCAGATAAGATACTAATCTGGATAAGGAATTAAAGTCGGTAACATACTTCCGATAGTCCAGATTTTTCATTGTAAGAGTCAGAAAATCTAACTGTATCTTCTCCACCTCATGATGTGGGCAGTACGTTTCCTTAACAAGGTCCGCAAACTTGGTCCATCCAAAGTTATACAGCTGTACTTTTCCTTTTGACTGGACCATGGCCTTCCATCATATTAGAGCATCGCCCTTGAAGGATTGGGATACAAACTTCACCACATCCTTATCAGCACATATGCTGATATCTACTATCGTTTCCATTTCATCGAGCCATCTCAAGGCTTCTATTGCTGCCCTTTCTCCATAAAAATCTCGGGGTTTGAAGGAGAAGTATTTATAGGTACATCCATCTTTAGAAGAACGGGACCTATCATTAAATTCTAGTTTCTTTGGTTCACTCTTCGCATTTAAAGAGTGAACAGAGCTCTCTTTATGAGCTGAAGATGGTGGGATTGATAATGGTCTGTAGCAAGTAGCACTCGACTCCCTAAGTTTCTCTATGGCCTTTTCCATGGCCTTTCCAACAGCTGCATCTATGCGAGCTTGGAAATTATCATCATTGATGGCTATGTTGTCAGCTTTATTTGAGTTAATATCTCGGTGGCTACTTGCGCCTCTTCCGAGTTAGCCATTCTTGAAGCTTTTGGTTCTAAATACCAAATTAAACTTCTCTTAGCCATGGTATTAATAACCATATTGGCTATAAGACTTGGATACGTAGATCCATTGCCTATTCAAACTAGTGTGAATAAAATCACAACTCTTAGGCTTATCATACCGTTATTTGGCCTAGGTCTTAAAAGGACCATCAGAGGCAAATTACAATTTGGACATAGTCCATATACATTTCTAGACAGTAGATCGTAATGTCACAACTGTCATTGTCATATTTAAAAATTATAATAGCTTATAGGCTTGTCACGAAGGACATTAAAAATATGCACATATGTCTGTCATTAATGGACATAATAATATGGCACATAGGCCTGCCATTAATGGACATAAAAATATGGCACACAGGCCTGTCACTAATGGACATAAAAATATGGCACACAGGCATGTCACTAATAGACATAATATACTGCACATTGGCCTGTCACTAATGGACAAAATTATGGCCCGTAGGCACTACATCACTAATGAATGTTTAATCATAGCCCATAGGCACTACATCAGTAATGGATGTTTAATTATTATCATCGCATTGATGATATTAGCGGGATCAAAATTGATCATATAGGCTATATAATAGGTTAGGACATAGTCCATTTACCTAGACGGTTCGGGTGGTTCCTCAAGTCACACTATCAAGAGTATTAACATTACTTGAATGTTAATATAGATGATCCTAATGGTCGATTAATAGTCACGGTCGCATTAACCTTAACGACTTGGAGGCTTGAACATAGTCCACCACCTCTGGATAGAAGGATAATTCTTCCTTAACTATCATGGTAGAAGGCTATTCATCCTTAACCATCATTTATAATTTGGCCAACTAATATAGATTTTGCCATTTATCTAATCAAAACCAATAAGATCTTTTGGAATTATATACCTGATCATAAATTTCGAGTAAAATCGAGACGATCGCTTGAAGAGGATGAGTACATATATATATATATATATATATATATATATATAAATTCCAAAATATTTCATTAAATGACAATAGAAATTACAATACTTGAAATAAATAAATAAAGCTAATTTTCCATGCAAGGACTAAAACAAATAACTTGTCCACGCAGGAACTAAAGAAATAACAATATCCACGTTGGGACTAAACATAACAAAAGAAAAGACTTCACTCGTCCTTCTTTCCCTTTACCAACTTGGAGAGCTTCTTGAAGAAATTATTTGTCTTCTTCTCCGTCTTCTCCGCTTGTTGTTGCATTTCCTTCATTTGTTCCAATGCCTCGTTAATGGCCTCGAGTGGTGGCGGAGGTTGTGGTTGTGGCATAACAGGATACTGGTACCCATAACTTGGATATCCAGTAGGTGGATAAACGGGTGGGAAAGGAGACAGGTAAAGTGCGTTATGCATGCTTGCATATAAGGGTCATGCGACAATGCTTGGTAATCTACTAGCGTTGATGGGTTAAAAGTATCGTATCCAGATATATCCGGATATGTAGGGATAGGGTTATTAAAACCCGATGGTGATGGTTGAACCACTAGTGGTGGTGTCGGTTCCACCACAGGTGAAGCATTGGAGGGTCCACCCATTTGTGGGTCCTCGTGAATGGTTGGATAAGTTTTGGCTAACGGTGGCAGCGATCCCGACCGTTGGCCAGCACGTACCGACATACGTGCTTCTTTTTTCTTCCTTGGCGGTTCCGGTGGCGATTGGGGTTGTCCTACCGGTTCCATGTGGATATCTTCTTGCACAGGAGGTTTTTGGGAGTGATGGGTAGGAGTGTTGGCAAAGGTGAATTGGTTCCAATATTAGTCCCACTCATTAGGAACTTGATATGGCGATACGACATAGGAGTTTAAATCGCTCGATATCTCGATGGGATGCGCATTTGAACCTGACAGCGCCATCTCCAGTCCGAGTCTTCGTCCATGGGATTGGGTAGGTTTATTTGGTTTTGGTCGGCTGGGGGTGTATTAAAGTATTGGTTGGGATTAAATTCATCATGGTAAGAGTGATGAGAGTGGTGGGAGTGGTGTGAATGATGTGAATGGTAGGAATGATACGAGTTTTGAGTATGAGAAGGTGAATGTTGTGATAACGGCCATGAATCCCCTGAATCCTTATAAGGGTTCGGGTGATGGGGATGCGAAGGGATATGTCCCGATGGTCCTCCCCTCATTGGTCCTTTACCTCTTCCTCTTACTCCTGACGGCATTTTCCTGTTAAAATCAAATTCAAAAACAATACTAATAATTTAATACTGAGATGAGTAAATCCTAGGTCAAAGCCTAGACTCGGAAGTCTAAAGAATGTGCTTGTGTAAGTTTGAGATTAAACACAAAAATGCTAGTGTTTAATTCTCTCAAACGTTGGCTCTAATACCAACCTGTCACACCCCATATTTTCAACCAAACACCGGTGGGCCCGGGTGGAGAATATCGTGATGTAAGTTGATATCATCGTAGTCAATTAAACACAACACAGTGGAAGTCTTGGAGTTAAAATAAGAATACAAACCAAATATTCAAAATACGAAAAATAATATACAGACGGCTTGTAATGAAGATCCACAGGCAGATCGTAAAATGTGCAAAATGTATAACAGACTTTGGGCAGATCTAAGGACTTGCAAGATCCTCTTATATCACTACCGAGCAGCTTCTAGCCTCTTTCGTATTGCACCTGCAAGCTTAGTCTTTTGAAAATACGTCAGCTTTCGCTGGTAAATACACCCGACTGACTCATTTTGAAAACATTTATAAAATTAGATTTAAGTGCATAGGGCACAAATCTTTTATAACTTGGGAAAGTCAGCGTTGTAACCTTGTTAACAGCTTTACATGTTTGTCAATACATATGGGGCCTAGTACAGAGACCGAGATATGATTAACGTACACGCCACTTATGAACCCACGAAGGAGTTATCCCCAACTTGTGGTAAAAATAATTTAGCATTCGCATATGTCGGGTGTATGCCTACACCACGTGCTTTGGTCGTGGCCATTAACTAATGTAATGAGCCGAGGATATCCAGGACACGGTCGTTAACCCCCAATGTTTAATTTATCAAACAAAACTGATCAAAATGGAAAATGCGGATTTACTAGCCATAATCCGGCATTCGATTGATCCCATTTCCGACCAAGCAGTAATAGTTACCGTAATCGAAGCCCGTATAGGGAAAATAAGTCAAAAATATTTACCCGAGCTAGTCTTGACAAATAATGCAAGATTTAATATTTTCAGTCGTATTCAAAATGAAATAAGTGCAGATAGCATTTACTGGAAGGCTCTAGTCTGGATTATGGCATTAGCTAACCAATTAAAATGCTAACGGTCTTAATTTAGTTTATAGACTTAGACCGACTAGCGTAATAGATCAAAAACGGTACGATACGCTAGATTAAGGGATGACCGGATAGAATGTAGTTTAAACCCAATAAGTACTTAAGACTTGTATAATATGGGTAAACAATTAACATTCTGGAATTTGAGATTAAAATGATAAGGTTAAACCCGTTTAGGTTAATTTTCGTAAACTAGTTACATATACTTAACCGTATGCATATAAGCGACATCGGGTAACCGGATGAGTCATGAACAAGTTCAATATGTCATTATACTTTCAAAAAGTTATAATATCAGTAGGATATCAACTTATATGCCCGAAAAGGTTTTTGAAACAAAATTATGCCTCATAAGGGCGTTTTGGTAATTATATGTTGTATAAAAGGAACTTGCATGTATTCTGATGTTATAATCATAAACATTATGGAAAAATACTTAATTTCTGATAAATTATCAGTAAGAAGTCACATATGAGTGTGATTTATGGTTTAAGACCAAACTATGCACCGAAAGGGCATTTTGGTTATTTAAAAGTATAGTTTACGATATTTTATTAAAATCAGTTTATGATCAGAATATTAACATCATAATATGTTAATTACATTAACATATCAGTAGGTAATTCATTTTCAAGTTTATTGTTGATTAAAACCTTTTTTTATGTAAAAAGGGCATTTTAGTCAAATTTTGACATTTTACGGAACTTGTGTATAACTCAGATTATGATTATGATCATGTAATAACCCCAGAGGGTTATGCTACATTGTATTATGATCATAATGTGACCTTAATTCAGAAGTTAACTAATCTAAGTCGGGTCAGAATCGAAAGTCAAAGCAGAAGTCAAACTTCGCGACTTTCAGTTGCGAACCGACTCTAGGATTAAAATTGATGGATCGAACATGTTCCCACATTTTCTAATAACTATTAACAACTTGTTTAAGTGTTAAAAACATGTTTATAACATATATAAACTCATATTATAATCTTTATGAAATCTGACCCGTTTGACTTTTTAAAACATAAACTTTGACCCGTCAATTGACCTAGTAAACGTGATCTTTAGGAGGTGCCCCTTTAAGGGTTTAATACCTTCCTAATTACGATCACTTAGCCATGTTCATTTCGAACAATGGCTGGACCATAATGGTCTTAACCGAAAGTCAAGGCATTTGTCGAAAATGCTTGACTTTTGGCTATTAGAAGCCTATAAAATGAAAAGAACATAGATGGAGCACTTACAAGTGATCCAAGGGAAACTTAGAACTCAAAGGGAAGCTCCTAAATGGTCAGGAACTTCCAAGAGCGTAATAGAGAGGAGAAAGAGTGAATGAGCAAAGAATGAGTGAACGTAAGTGTCTATTTATAGTGCAAGAGGTTCAAGGAGATGGAGCCATGTGTTAGGGGTGTTGTAGGATTACTACAAGTGTCTAGCAAGGTGTCAAGAGCTGGAGGAGTGTGGCAATTTGCAGGTTAGGTGTCATCCTCACAAAGATTTGGGGTTTTGACACAATTAGTCCCTCAAAAATAGTTTTATAAATGTCATGAATTGTCCCTTGACTTATATTTCATGACATAATGACACAAGTAGTTCTTTTCGTTCAACACGAGATGTATTGTAGAAGGGTACGAATAACCGAACGTTTATGGGTGTCACACTAGGTGTTCTCATGGGCTTATAATTGTTTACTAGCTTATACGTGAAAGATACGATACTTATGGTTTCATGGATTAAAATTACCCAAACTAGTAAGGTTAAAGGTTCGGTGAAGGCGCGGAATGCTCAAGGATGGTAAATAAAACGATATCGTCTCAACCGAGAGACGTTCGGGCCTAAAAGTGGCTTGCTTAAATAAGTAATATGAAAACAACAAAGTATAGGGGCCTTTGGGTCATTTAAAGAAAGTTAAAAATGGTGAAAAATAAAGGGTTCAGGGGCTCGCCGTAGGATAACCGTAGCTTATCAACGACATCAGACCGTAGCCTACGTCCTAGACCGTAGCCTACGGTCCTAGACCGTAGCTACGGTCTAGACCGTAGGTTATGTTAGTTAATATAACATTTTTGTGAATTTTGGACTTGTTTTAGTAGTTAAATGGCTAACTTTTGAGGTATGATCGAGGGTATGTACACGTCTCGGTATATTACCGAACACGAATTTTACGAGGTGTTGGTAATCCTTCCATTGTCCAACATTAGCGTATTTTCAGAATTAATCCATCTCGTCCAACTAGTGGCTCATATGAGAGTTAGGTCTTCGTAAAAGATCACTCAGAGGCTCAGTATAAGCATGTTGACCCCGATGTCACTTAGAGGCTGGGCATGTTGACACTAATGGTCACTCAGAGGCCAAGTTTAAGCATGTTGACACTAATAGTCACTCAGAAGCTAAGTTTATGCATGTTGACACTAATGGTCACTCAGAGGCTAAGTTTATGCATGTTGACATCAGAAGGTCACTCAGAGACTTAGTTTGAGCATATTGACACCTTCAGTCTTTAATAGACTTATATATATATATATTATAATATATAATACGTCTCACTATATTATTGGACACGATTTTACGAGGTGTTATAGTTTAGTGATAGGAAGTGGAAAGTGGTTGATGGAAATCTTGTTGTTGCCTATGGGAGGAGAGGGGTTGTTGTATTTAGTTGAGGTACATGATGAGGGAGTAACCGTCCCTGTTAAGCATAAAGTTTGGTTCACTATATCTAGTAAGCAAAAGAGGGTTCAATAAAACTTGAATATGGTGTTTTGGGGATGTCAGTTAAATTGGTCGGGGTCTAAGTTGAAGTCATTTAGGAGATTTTCGTGATAATGGGAGCATGGGTCGTGTTCGGGGTACAAGCACAAAGAGTTGTTGGGTTTTGAAGACGAATGTTCCGATCGGAGAAAAATGCTCTCCTGGAAATAGTTTGTATAATGTGGAGAGTGGTATTAGTTCTCGGTATATCTCTGGAGCTGGTGGATCGTGCAAGCCGATTGAGACATAGGGTCAGTGGCGGTTTTAGTCACGGTTAGGTATGAGGTGCTTGATAAGAGGGGTAGTTACAACTAGGTGGATATGACTAGAGACTTAGCTTGTTCTTGGGAACTGGAGTCTTGGGTTGGAGCTTGTGAGAACTTCAATTGGTCTCTCAGGTGATACTTAATGGGAGGGGTGGTTGCAGCTAGGTGAATATGACTAAAATCTTAGATTGTTCTTGAATATGGCTAATATGAAACAAATATCTATGCAAATGCATATAAGATGGAAAATGAAAGAACAAATCCAATCATATATATACATACATTATATATATATATATATATATATATATATATATATATATATATGTACGAGGATGGATTATGAGAAAACTAGTTTAATGATAAAACAAAAAAACTAACTAAAAAAGTTTAAAAAACATATCAATTTATTTTTCGGATTTTTTTAATAAAATTCGCTATATATAATATGTAAAAAAAACTTTTTTTTTTAAAAAGAGTTGTATTGCACATGTACATTAATATGAAAAAGCCTAAACCACCTACCTATCCTCACCGACACCCTAGAAATCTAAACCCACCCCCCACCTCCACCCCCAAAAACCTAAATTCAACCTCTCATCAAAAGCCTAAAACCCCACCTCCAAAAAACCTAAACCCCAACCCTACTCCTAAAACACTAAAACTAAAACTAAACCCTAAGCGTAACCCCCCCCCCCCCCCTTTAAAACCTAAACCCCCCTCCCCCACACCCAAAAACCTAATCCGTAAATCTCAAAAAAAACAACTTACCCTAAAAGCTAAACTAAACTCAAAAGTTAAATCTAAGTATATAATACACATGTGCAGCACATACATATAATGCACATGTGCAATACATATATAATGCACATGTGCAGTACAAGTTTTTTTTTCTTTTGAAAAAAAGTTTCTTTATACATAAAAAGTAGTGATTTTCTATAAAAAAATGTAAAAAAAAAATTAGTATGTTTTTAGGCTTTTTTAGTTAGTTTTTTAGTTTTCTCATTTACATGTAGTTTCTCATGTAGGACATGGATCACAATTTTATAATAAAAAGTATATAAATAAATATAAAAATTGTAAAGATACTCTCTTTACATAATTTTGGAAATCGTAGTACCCGTGCCGTGTACAAATCATACAAAATTAAATATGGAATACAACATATTTAAATAAATCGATTCAAATCGTTATCTTCAAAAGATAAAGTCTTCAACTTGATCTTTAGTAACGTATTCTTGTAGTCTCCTTAGCAAGATCTTCAAAAGATAGAGTAATCAACTTTGTGCTCGAACAAGGCTTTCTTGTAATATCCCTTGCTACAAGAAAGAACAAACGATGTTGACGGTTGTGGCTGAGGCACGTGTTCAACACGCTTCCCTTAAAATAGATTTCACGCCTCTACTAAATATGACGCGTCTGTCTCCCAGGGTACAACAGCCGGAGCAGTCTGTACTGCCGGAAATGGCCACGCGTCCTAGGTTACACCGGATAAAATTATAGTGTTTGAACTTGTGGAGAAAATAATGATACAAAAGGATGGAATCGAGTAGTTACCTTTATATAATAGTATTATATAATGATGTATTTTATTCAATTTGAGTCCATGAATATTTATTTTAAATATTAGTCTAATCACTTCTATATGTTATATATATGAAGATCATGGCACCAAAAAGAAGAAATATACGCCAACTTCAACAAACCCCTTTACCTGCATCACACGCTAAACTAGATGCTCTGCTGAACCAGCAAATCGCTGAAGCGATCGCACAACACGAAACAAACTTTATCAATCAGGATAACGAAGCTAGGGTTCAGACCCCACCGAGAGTTCTAAATCTGGCTAACGGTTGGTTATTCATAACCTTACCAAAAGAATTTTCATTAATATTTATTTTCAAAATTTTATATTTTTTTGACAATTTTTTAGAACAAACATTTCAGGGTGCACGTACGAGCAATTCTTGGATTGCAAGCCACTAAACTTTGATGGCACTGGCAGTGCTATGGCATTTGTTCGATGGACTGAAAAGACAGACTTTGTGATCCGTATGAGGAATTGTTCTCCTAATTAGAGGGTTATGTATGTTTCGGGTTTGTTCTTTGACGAAGCTCTTTTGTGGTGGAATCTACAAGTGCAAACACTAGGAAATGCAGCCGCATATGCTATTACTTGGGAACGATTGAAAGAAATGATGAAAGAAAAATATCGCTCAAGAGCTGAACTACAAAAGTTAGAGACGGAATTTTGGAACTTAACTATGATTGGATCCGACATTTACGACTATACTCAACGTTTTCATGATCTCTCATGGGTTGTTCGTAAATGGTAACTCCTGATTTCAAACGAATTGAACGTTACATTTGGGGATTTGCCCATGAGATCCGAAGTATGGTCACATCATCGCATCCGGCTACTATCACTGAAGCTATAACGATTGTTGTGAGTCTTACCGAAGAGGCGGTAAGAATGAATATGTGACATCCCGGCTTTTCAGGTATCTTAAACGCGCTACTTCACGGTTATTCATTCCTACGCTAATTTAATTCGGAGAATTAAATTACACGCTCGCAATAACTACGCTAACTTTGTGAATTTATTGGGTGAATTACGTGCTATGTGTGATTAGATGTTTGTATATTTTGTAGATTATTGTATCACGCCTTGAATCGCGATTATTAGTTATGTAAAATAATAATAATAAATAAATAGCCGAACCGAACCGAGCCACGAAACGTGTCGACCTCACCTCCTTGCGGCCCAAGGAACTAACCTAAACTTGAGGCCCAAGCTACATACCCAAACCCCCCCCCCCCTTGCGGTCGCGCGCCCCCCACCCCCTTTCCCCTTTCTTTTTCCTTGTTTTATATAAGTGTAGGCATGCATGTTATAGTTTCAAAAAAAAAAAACACACAAAACCCTAGTCCCTAAGAGAGCCGACGGCAGCCCCCCCCCTCCCTCTCTCACGATCGCAAGCCCTACAACTCCCAGATTGATTCCAATCTCGTCCCGGTTCGCTAATCATCATCGTTTCAAGGTTAGGGTTTAATTGTTTTGCGATTCACATTAGGGTTTGTATAATCTTAATCATGATTGTGTGTAATGGTAGGATTATTAGTATGAAAAGAGTTGTGATTTATGATTAGTTTGGAGGATTGTGCGATTCTTTGCGATTGTGATGTTATGATGAATACGAAAATCATAGGCTGCGTTTTAGCGATAAAGATCATGTTATATGATTAGGGTTTGCATGAATATTGATATACATGACGATATTTGACAAATAAACCTGTTCTTGATCATTATTATTAAGCGTCTTGATCGTTTAAGCATGTTCTAATGCGATAAAAGTCGAAAACAGGTTGCTGAATGGCATTTACACCCAACTTCAGTTGCCTGTAACCTGATCATTATTTATCGAAAAGTGGATTTTCTGAATCCTAAAACGTGTATTTTTGAAAAACGCTTCTATTGGCACCAGATTCATATTTTTCTGAGGTTGTTTGCTATTTTTAAGTGGTCATTTAGTGCAGCTGCTGAAGCTGCATAAATTCTGCAAAATTTGCTAGTTGTTTATCGAGTCGAATCTCATAGTCTGTAGAGGATTGGGTCATGAAATTAATACAGTAACTGGAGATGGGAATTTCCGGAAAACTCCAACTGGAATTTTGTTAATTGGATGAACGATGATTTTTAAATAATTTTTCCCGTGGACTGCAGTCAGAAAGCGATGAATCTGACTGCAGCCTAGTATATAAATATTTATAAATAACTGGTAGAGCGTTAGGTCTTGAAAAGTTTACATAAAATTCTACAGTTTAGTTGACACCTCCTGTAAAAAAATGGAATTTTTGGAATGTTGGAACTATTTTATAAAAATCCTCGAAAACAGCCCAGTCATGAGCGTACAAGCTGAAACATGATAATTTGCGTTTGTGTGTACCAAAGTGTTGTATGAGTTAATCTGTATTTATGACAAGTTGGTTTGATCATTATTTTGGTATGATGATACTTTGCATGCATGATTGTGTTTTCGAATTGGTTATTGCGTGTGCCGCACTGTGTGTTAGTTATGCGTAAGGTTTTGTATCAGTGTGTTCACACACTAACTTTAAATCGGTTGATATGTTAGGACGCGATTAGCGGTCCCATCATTTGCTACTTTTGTGTTACTCTAACCGAGCAATTAAAGGTGAGTTCACGGCCCCTATTTTATCCGGTTTTAAACAACAGGGGGAGAAACATGTATACACTATATAACTCTATCTTTTACGTTATGCGAAATTAACGTCGTTAAACTACTCGGTAACTAAGTTAATGTTAATGTACGTTATGGTCACTAAGTAGCTATATCACGGAAGTCCTCAACAAACTCTCAGATCGTTAGTATTGGGTTAGATAGCGGGGAAATTATAATTAGTACTACTGGGCCCGACAAGCCCCACCCGAGCTAGTCGCGCTAGCCGACCGGGTATGGTCAATGGGTGATTAATTTGGCCTAACTTTCGCCATGGTTAGTGATAGACCTGGCAACACAGAGGCAACAACAGTCAGCTTCGATCGCGAACTCTTATATGACGTAACTTTAGGCTCGCTACATACATGTTAACATTGAACTTAATTATGAGCCAACATTATTATTCCGGGTTAGGAATAATGGAACTATATCGTTATTCCGGGTTAGGAATAATGGAACTATATCTTTATTCCGGGTTAGGAATAATGGAACTATATCGTTATCCCGGGTTAGGGATAACGGGGGAAAACAAACTTTTAACCGAACTCGTGAACTTATAAAAACCTGTGAACTCACTCTTATTTAATGTTGACACTTGTTTCTTTACATGTTTCTCAGGACGCTAGGAGCGCTAGGTGCACTCACTTGCATTGATCAAGACATTTTTATCGAGTCTTATTTACGAATATTGTTTGGGATTTTTGGTTTTGGCGTTTATGTTGGCGCCCGTTACTTTACTTTACTCTAATGTTTCCGCTAAACTTTGAAACTAATGCTTCCGCTAAACTTTGAAACTAAGATAATTTGAAAATAACTATGAATGGTTAAACAAATGTTTTTGGAAGTCGTTCGATATTACTAGTGTCTCAGATTCTGGTTTGTTCACACGCCTCGCGGTAAAACTCCATAAGTGAAAATTGAGGGTGTGATAGATTGGTATCAGAGCCTCTAGCTATAGAGAACCAGGTTTGCATTTAAAAGTAGACCTAAACTATAGCTGTTACACGACACTAGACTTAGTTGGCACCGAACTGTGATATCTCGTTGTGTGTTATACTACAGTTGTTCTATGTGAGATATATATGCATATTGTGATATACGTAACTCGTAACTAACTACACAACCCAACAGGCAATGTCATCATCATCATCCGACAAATCTCGACAATCAAGGGCGCCGGGGAAGGCACCCATGGTCGAACCCTCACCACCTCATGGCGTGGAGACACGCTCAGCTGCTAGGAAAAGACTCGCTCTAGGAGGGGAGTCATCCTCCCGTCCGACCACCGCTATACCGGTCGAACCAGTCAACTCGTTAGAAGTAGGGGACGACCTACTTAGGGATATGTTAAGGAAACAATAAGAACAGCTAGAGAGAATGCAGGAGACTATCGAAGCACAAGGATGGATGATACGTCAACTAACTGGTAAAACTGGAAGGCTCGAGGAAGAGCAACATGAGAATAGGAAAGTTCAAAACATTTTAGCTAAGGATCTTCGTGCTGAGCAGCTGAGGGCTGACTGGCTCGAAGACAGAGTTCTTGAGTCCAGTTGGAGGATTCAAGAACTGGAGCAGAATCAAGCACCTGTCCCAGTACCCGTACCGGCCCCTCCAGCGCCGGTAGAGGAGGAAGAGGAGGATCCAGAGGAAGACCCGGAGGAGGATTCAGAGGAAGACCCGGAGGAGGATCCAGAGGAAGACCTGGAGGAGGATCCGGAGGAAGAAGAGCCGGAACAGGACCCGGCTGTTGAAGCTGAAAACGCCGCAGAGGATGACGGCAACGATAGCGACTTGGGAGATGGAGACGTAGAAGAATGACTCGTCTCGCCAATCCCCGCTTTGTTTTCTTTAGTTTGTTCGTTTTCCACTTATGTTTGAACTTGAAATTTTATAATTAAACTGAGATGTTTGGTTGGTATGTTGTGAGACGTTGCAATTTATTTAATCGAATGTTCCTTTTGATTGTTTAATTTGTTGGGTTGACATAACTTGTGTGATGATTGAAGTGTGGAATATGATAACTATATTGGATATATATACTTATCGGCGTGTGTTTGTGTTGTCTTGCGAAGATCTGAAATGGCAACTGGACGTCGCGGAAACCTCAACATGTCACCTGAAGAATTAGCCGCAATGATCCAAGAACACGTGAATGCTGCTCTGGCAGGTGTTCAAAACCCACCAGCAGGTAACCATTATTAAATTTTCATGGGAAAATCTAATAGTTGGGCTAGTAGACTTTCTCGCTGACTACCTATCCTCTGTCTTCAGGAGGGGGTCTTAACCCTACAAGATGTTCCTCGATGCGAAACCGAGCAAGTTCACGGGTGTTGAAGGACCCATAGGACTGGTCCGTTGGATTGAAAAGTCTGAATCGGTGTTCGAGATGTGCAATTGTCTTGAAGCCAATAAGGTCAAGTATGTTGCCTCAACGTTGGAAGATGGGGCATTAACCTGGTGGAACGCACAAGTCCAAACACATCGACTTGTTGCGGCGAACGCAATGGCCTGGACCGAGTTTAAGGCCCTAATCAAGGAGGAATACTGTCCGCGGGACAGAGTTCAGCAGTTAGAGCAAGCGTTATGGAACCACAAGATGGTAGGGTCTGAAATTGAAGCGCGGCCAAACATCATGATCTGGTGTTCCTATGTCCCGATCTGGCTAACACCGTCGAAAAAACGACTTGAGTTTTATCTTGGGGGTCTGGTCCCTGAGATCCAGGGCATGGTAATGTCTAGCAACCCTACGACGGAGCATCAAGCGATTAGGCTGGCGCATAGACTCACCGATAAGGCGGTGGAGCAAAGGAAATTGCCACCTCGGGGTGCAACCGAAGTCGTCCCTGATAACAAAAGAAAATTTGAAGACTCACCTGCTCGACAGTCTTCGTTAGCCCAGCCACAACAAGGAAACCAGAAGCGGTCCAACAATTTCAACAACAATCGGGGTCACAATAATCAGTCTGCCAACAACACCCATAACTCAAGCGGCTATGCGGGTTGAAAGCCGCAATGTAACCGTTGTAACCTCCATCATCACGGCCCTTGTGCCGGAAATCGCTGCCAACGATGTGGCAAAGCGGGACACGCGGCAAAGAATTGTCGCGGGGAAATCATGTCTCAACAAAATCAGAATCAGCACCAGCGTCAACAGCAAGGTATTAACCGGGGGTGCTATCAGTGTGGTAGCACTGCCCATTTCAAGCGAGACTGCCCGCAGCTTCGCAACAACAACAATGGTGTGAACAACAACAACAACAACAATAACAACAATGGCAACAATGGAAATGGTGGCACAGGAGGTGCCAAAGATCGTGCATTCACGCAGGGCCGCGTAGAGACCAGAAACGACTCGAACGTGGTCACCGGTAAGTTTCCCCTTAACGATCATTTTGCTACTGTACTTTTTGATACGGGTGCGGATAAGAGTTTTATATCTGAGTCTTTTAGGAAGAACCTAAATCTCACGCCTAAACACCTAGAGACCCCTTACGTCATAGAACTAGCCGATGGTAAATCTATAGATGTGACCCATTTAGTAACCGGCTGTCAACTTAAACTCGCGGGTCACACCTTTACCATTGATCTGATGACAACTACCCTGGGTAGTTTTGACGTGGTAACCGGAATGGACTGGCTATCCGACGTCCGAGCTGAAGTTCTCTGTTTCGAGAAAGCTATCCGTATTCCGCTCTCTAACGACGAAGTCTTGATGGTGCAAGGCGAGAAGGCAGGCGCCGTCACAAACATCATCTCTTACATGCAAGCTCAGAAGTATCTTCGGAGAAAGAACTCCTTCGCTTTGCTCGCACTGGTCACCGAGCAGCCTAAGGACGAGAAGCGGATTGAAGATATCCCCGTCGTCTGTGACTTTTCCGATGTGTTTCCAGAGGAGTTACCTGGTCTTCCACCACATCGATAAGTGGAGTTTGAAATCGAATTGGCGAACCATGCGACTCCTATCGCCAAGGCCCCGTACCGCCTAGCTCCAGCAGAGCTGCAAGAGCTGTCTACCCAACTTCAGGAGTTATTGGAAAAAGGATTTATCCGACCCAGTACTTCGCCATGGGGAGCTCCGGTCCTTTTTGTCAAGAAAAAGGACGGGACCTTCCGCATGTGCATCGACTACAGGGAACTCAATAAGGTTACCGTCAAGAACCGATACCCATTACCTCGCATCGACGATCTCTTCGACCAACTTCAAGGGTCAAGCTACTACTCCAAGATTGATCTACGGTCCGGTTATCACTAGTTACGTGTCAGGGAGGAGGATATCTCCAAGACGGCATTTCGCACTCGGTATGGCCATTATGAGTTCTTGGTCATGCCCTTCGGTCTCACCAACGCACCCGCGGTGTTCATGGACCTCATGAACCGTGTGTGTAAGCCGTATCTCGACAAATCTGTCATCGTGTTCATCGATGATATACTCGTCTACTCTAAGGGTGAAGAAGAACATGCTGAGCATCTACGATTATTGCTAGAACTACTTCAACAGGAGAAACTATATGCCAAGTTTTCGAAGTGTGATTTCTGGATTCGGGAAGTTCAGTTCCTCGAGCATATCGTGAATGAAAAGGGTATACACGTTGATCCCGCCAAGATCGATGCTATTAAGAACTGGGAAGCACCCAGGACACCGACAGAGATCCGCTAATTTTTGGGTTTGGCCGGTTACTACAGATGCTTCATTGAGGGATTTTCCAAGATCGCACAACCGCTTACCACTCTCACCCAGAAGGGCACCAAGTATGCTTGGGGTGACAAGCAGGAAGCAGCATTTCAATTGCTGAAGCAGAAACTTTGCAGTGCACCCATTTTGTCCTTGCCAGAAGGGACAGATGATTTTGTGGTATATTGTGACGCTTCCATTCAGGTATTGGGATGTGTACTCATGCAACGTGATAAGGTCATCGCGTATGCATCCCGACAGTTGAAGGTTCACGAGAAAAACTATACAACACATGACCTAGAATTGGGAGCAGTTGTGTTTGCACTTAAGATTTGGAGACACTATCTATATGGAACAAAGTGCACAATCTACACGGATCACAAGAGCCTCCAGCATATCTTTGACCAGAAGGAGCTGAACATGCGACAGCGTCGCTGGGTCGAACTCCTGGACGATTATGAATGTGCCATTCGGTATCACCCGGGTAAAGCTAATGTGGTAGCTGATGCCCTCAGTAGGAAGGAGCACTTGAAACCTCATCGGGTACGAGCACTACAGTTCACCATTCATTCGAGGTTACCCGAACAGATACGCGACGCGCAGCTAGAAGCAGTTAAGGAAGAAAACATCAAGGCCGAATCTGTGGGAAAGATGGAACGCGATTGGGAAGTGAAACCCAATGGTGCCCGGTATTTCATGAATCGTATATGAGTACCTCTTTACGGAGACCTCAGGAAGCTAGTTATGGACGAAGCACACAAATCCCGATACTCTGCCCATCCTGGTTCGGATAAAATGTATCAAGACCTTAAAGCCGCGTACTGGTGGCCCAACATGAAAGCAGATATAGCCACCTATGTGAGCAAGTGTTTGACTTGTGCGAAAGTCAAGGTGGAATACCAGAAGCCATCAGGGCTACTTCAACAACCTGAGATCCCAGTGTGGAAATGGGATCAAATCTCGATGGACTTTATCACTAAACTCCCGCGAACTCCAGGTGGTTGCGATACCATCTGGGTAATCGTGGATCGTCTAACTAAGTCCGCACACTTCCTAGCGATCAAAGAAACAGATAAGATGGATAAGTTGACTCGCATCTACATTAAGGAAGTAGTTTCTCAGCACGGGGTGCCAACGTCCATCATCTCAGACAGAGATGCTCGTTTCACGTCCAACTTTTGGCAGTCACTTCAGAAAGCGTTGGGTACACGCTTAGATATGAGCACAGCTTATCACCCTCAGACGGATGGTCAAAGTGAAAGGACCATTCAAACCTTGGAAGACATGCTTAGGGCATGTGTGGTAGACTTCGGGAACAGTTGGGAAATCTATATGCCTTTAGTGGAATTCTCGTATAACAACAGTTACCATACGAGTATTCAGGCAGCATCGTTTGAAGCATTATACGGTCGCAAATGTAGATCACCGGTATGTTGGGCAGAAGTCGGTGACAGTCAACTCACAGGTCCTGAGTTGATACTTGAGGCTACTGAAAAGATTGTGCAAATCAGAAACCGCATGGCAGCGGCATGAGATCGACAGAAAAGCTACGCTGATCAACGACGCAAACCACTCGAATTTCAAGTGTGCGATCGCGTCCTACTGAAGGTGTCACCCTGGAAGGGCGTAATCCGTTTTGGGAAATGAGGCAAACTAAACCCACGGTACGTAGGCCCATTTGTGATCTCGAAGCGTATCGGGCCCGTAGCTTATCAATTAGACCTTCCTGCCGAACTAAGTGGAGTTCACAACGTTTTTCACGTGTCCAATCTGAAGAAGTGTCTATCAGATGAGACCCTAGTTATTCCATTGGATGAGATTCAAGTGGATGAGAAACTGCATTTTGTGGAACAACCTATCGAGATCATGGATCGTGAGATTAAGACTCGAAGGCACAGCAAGATACCGATTGTCAAGGTTCATTGGGACTCTAAGCGTGGACCGGAGTTCACGTGGGAAAGAGAGGACCAAATGAAAAGCAAATACCCACACCTTTTTGCAGCTGAGCAGCAATCTAACGTTACCACCAACTAAATTTCGGGACAAAATTCTTTCAACATGGGGATGATGTGACAGCCTGGATATTTCTTGTACCATTGCTAACAAACTGAATCTTTGTGCGTTGCATTCTAAACCGCGTTTACTCAATTTTCGGGACGAAAATTCTTTCAACATGGGGATAATGTGACATCCCGGCTTTTCAGGTATGTTAAACGCGCTACTTCATGGTTATTCATTCCTAGGCTAATTTAGTTTGGAGAATTAAATTACACGCTCGCAATAACTACGCTAACTTTGTGAATTTATTGGGTGAATTACGTGCTATGTGTGATTAGACGTTTGTATATTTTGTAGATTATTGTATCACGCCTTGAATCGCGATTATTAGTTATATAAAAAAATAATAAATAAATAGCCGAACCGAACCGAGCCGCGAAACGTGTCGACCTCACCTCCTTGCGGCCCAAGGAACTAACCTAAACTTGAGGCCCAAGCTTCTTACCCAAACCCCCCCCCCCCCCCCGTTTGCGGTCGCGCGCCCCCACCCCCTTTCCCCTTTCTTTTTCCTTGTTTTATATAAGTGTGGGCATGCATGTTATAGTTTCAAAAAAAACACACACACACACAAAACCCTAGTCCCTAAGAGAGCCGACGGCAGCCTCCCCCCCCCTCTCTCACGATCGCAAGCCCTACAACTCCCGGATTGATTCCAATCTTGTCCTGGTTCGCTAATCATCATCGTTTCAAGGTTAGGGTTTAATTGTTTTGCGATTCACATTAGGGTTTGTATAATCTTGATCATGATTGTGTGTAATGGTAGGATTGTTAGTATGAAAAGTGTTGTGATTTATGATTAGTTTGGAGGATTGTGCGATTCTTTGCGAATGTGATGTTATGATGAATACGAAAATCATAGGCTGCGTTTTAGCGATAAAGATCATGTTATATTATTAGGGTTTGCATGAATATTATATACATGATGATATTTGACAAATAAACCGTTCTTGATCATTATTATTAAGCGTCTTGATCGTTTAAGCATGTTCTAATGCGATAAAAGTCGAAAACAGGTTGCTGAATGGCATTTGCAGCCAACTTCCGTTGGCTGTAACCTGATAATTATTTATATAAAATTGGATTTTCTGAAGCCTAAAACGTGTATTTTTGAAAAACGCTTCTAATGGCGCCAGATTCATATTTTTCTGAGGTCGTTTGCTATTTTTAAGTGGTCATTTAGTGCAGCAGCTGAAGCTGCGTAAATTCTGCAAAATTTGCTAGTTGTTTATCGAGTCGGATCTCATAGTCTGTAGAGGATTGGGTCATGAAATTTGTACAGTAACTGGAGACGTGAATTTCCGGAAACTCCCACTGGAATTTTATTAATTGGATGAACGATGATTTTTAAATAATTTTTCCCGTGGACTGCAGTCAGAAAGCGACGAATCTGACTGCAGCCTAGTGTATAAATATTTATAAATAATTGGTAGAGCGTTAGGTCTTGAAAAGTTTACATAAAATTCTACAGTTTAGTTGACACCTCCTGTAAAAAAAGTGAAATTTTTGGAACGTTAGAACTATTTTATAAAAATTCTCGAAAACAGCCCAGTCATGAGCGTACAAGCTGAAACATGATAATTTGCGTTTGTGTGTACCAAAGTGTTGTATGAGTTAATCTGTGTATATGACAAGTTGGTTTGATCATTATTTTGGTATGATGATACTTTGCATGCATGATTGTGTTTTCGAATTGGTTATTGCGTGTGCCGCACTATGTGTTAGTTATGCATAGGGTTTTGTATCAGTGTGTTCACACACTAACTTTAAATCGGTTGACATGTTAGGACGCGATTAGCGGTCCCATCATTTGCTACTTTTGTGTTACTCTAACCGAGTAATTAAAGGTGAGTTCACGGCCCCTATTTTATCCGGTTTTAAACAACAGGGGGAGAAACATGTATACACTATATAACTCTATCTTTTACGTTATGCGAAATTAACGTCGTTAAACTACTCGGTAACTAAGTTAATGTTAATGTACGTTATGGTCACTAAGTAGCTATATCACGGAAGTCCTCAACAAACTCTCGATCGTTAGTATTGGGTTAGATAGCGGGGAAATTATAAGTAGTACTACTGGGCCCGACAAGCCCCACGCGAGCTAGTCGCGCTAGCCGACCGGGTATGGTCAACGGGTGATTAATTTGGCCTAACTTTCGCCATGGTTAGTGATAGACCTGGCAACACTGAGGCAACAACAGTCAGCTTCGATCGCGAACTCTTATGTGACGTAACTTTAGGCTCGCTACCTACATGTTAACATTGAACTTAATTACGAGCAACATTATTATTCCGGTAGAATAATGAACTATCGTTATTCCGGGTTAGGAATAATGGAACTATATCGTTATTCCGGGTTAGGGATAACGGGGGAAAACAAACTTTTAACCGAACTCGTGAACTTATAAAAACCTGTGAACTCACTCTTCTTTAATGTTGACACTTGTTTCTTTACATGTTTCTCAGGACGCTAGGAGCGCTACATGCACTCACTTGCATTGATCAAGACATTTTTATCGAGTCTTATTTACGAATATTGTTTGGGATTTTTGGTTTTGGCGTTTATGTTGGCGCCCGTTACTTTACTTTACTCTAATGCTTCCGCTAAACTTTGAAACTAATGCTTCCGCTAAACTTTGAAACTAAGATAATTTTAAAATAACTATGAATGGTTAAACAAATGTTTTTGGAAAATGTTTAAATAAATCATATAGAGTCGTTCGATATTACTAGTGTCTCAGATTCTGGTTTGTTCACACGCCTCGCGGTAAAACTCTGCAAGTGAAAATTGAGGGTGTGACAGAATAAGCTTTCAAGAAGGGGTTCTGAGAAGACCAGGGAGACACGTGTGGAGTCATCTTCGTAAGACAATAAGATAAAATTTTCTCATTTCAAAAAGGGATCGAGGTCAGACAACAAGAAGAAGGAAATCCCGCAACGAAATGGGGCAAAGTATTTGTGGCTACAACAAAAACTAGACCAAAAGATATGTTGGGAATGCACCAAAATGCAATAAGTGTGGATATCATCACCATAGTGGATGCCGAACCACCAGGTGTGATAAGTGTGGAAAGTTAGGACATCGCACAAAGAATTGTTGGGGGAATAATTAGGGAAATAAGAATAGAGAAAGAGAGAAGGCGGTAGCAGAAATGGAAATGGAAAAGGAAAAAACCATGGATGTTATGGTTGCGGAGATTTGGGTCATTTTAAGAAAAATTGCCCAACGTAAAATAAAGGCCATGGTTAAGCGTTTGTAATAGGAGCCCACGAAGCGCGCCAAGATCCGAATGTGATCAGTGGTACATTTCCTATCAACAATCATTTCGCATATATTTTATTTGATACTGACGCAGACTATAATTTTATATCTTAAGAGTTCAAAGATATACTTAGAATAAATTCAAATAAATTAGATATGTGACATCCCGTACTTCCAGGTTAACGCCGTTAACCCATTTCGGTTAATTACAATTTATAATCGCACAAGCTAGTAACACACGAACAAACATATGGGGTTAATTTGATCAACTTTGCAAAACGAAGGACCTGTGTGTCATTTTATAAAGTCATGTTGATAACTTTTTGTCCAAGTTTGAGAATTGGAAAACTTGGAGGACCTTTTGTGCATTTGCTAAAGTTTTGTTTAAAAAATTATATAATAAAACCAAACCTAACCCTAGATCACCCCCATTCTCCAGACATCGACCTCTCTCCCTCTCTCACTACTCTCTCTCTAGAAAACTCAAGAAGAAGCAAGGAAAACTCATTTTTTTCGGGTTCTTAATCTTCATCTCTAGCACTCTAGGTAATCCTTCTCAAACACACTCATAACTTGTTATTCATGGTGCATTTTGATTGATTTCTTGTGATTCTTGATATATGATTACATGGATTTTATGTGTTAGGGTTTGCCAGAATCATGTATTTTAATGTGTTGATGATGATACTTGTTAGTTAGTAACTCTATGATCATGTATGCATGCTAGGGTTTTGATTATGTTTAATGTTGATGCTGAATCTTGACGCTAAATTCATGTATGTGGTGTTGTTGGGGTTTTGATTGCTGAAAATAGGGTTTATAGTGTCATAAACATGTTATAATTGAAAGCTGAATCCAAATAGAAGCTGATTAGAATTTATAGCCGACTTGTATTGGCTATAACGTAGGCAAAACTGAGCAAAAACGTATGTTTCTTAAGTCTAAGATGAACTTCCAGGAACAGCCTTTCAAAACTCACTAGAATGGCATTTTTTCGATGAAAAATGAATGTTTTGTGAATTTTTCCGTATTGAAGGTTCAGGCTGCGTTTTCTGGCAGAATTTGCAGCCCATTACGAATGTCATAAGTCAATGTAGAAATTGTTTTATGATCTGAAATATTTACTGTAGGACGCTCCAGGGCGTCATGAAAATATCCAACTAGAATTTCATAAAAATAATAGACGAGGATTTTTAAATTATTTTTGGCGTAAACTGTCATCAGAAAGTTGTAGATCAGACCTAGGTGTAGAGAATGATTTTTAGTGATTTTTCTGTAAAGATTCAGGTTATGAGAAAAATACAGGTGTATTCAAGGACTAAATGACACGTTGTGTTAAAATATATAAATTTTATGAGTTCGTTTAGTATTTTAAATAAATTCTAGAAATCTGCCTAGAAACTGACATGAAACTGCAATGAGCTGAAAGTAGTTGTGAATGTTTTAAATATGCTTATATGTTGTACCAAAGTGTTATATGTTATTAGAAACGTTAACGGGTGTTTATGAATGCGTTATATCGAATTAGACGATCATATGCCCAAACTTACCTAAATGAGTAATTGTATGACAACGTGATTCTGTGACTATGTGTTAGACTACGTGTAGAATTCATAAATTAAACTAATTGAAACGGTAAACATATCAGGAGGAGATTGACTTTCCTGATTACCTTTTAAGTTTATTACCGAGCAAACTAAGGTGAGTTCACAACTCTTTTCTAAAAGCATGCGTCCTTGGTTTTGGACAACACTTTTTACGGTATCCCTGGTTTGGGCTACGCGCGCGTCCCTTGTGTGGACCACTGGAACAAGCTATCCACTGGAGGTGGGTAGTACACTTAGACTAAACGAAACCTCTATCATGAAAGTCCCTACATTTTACCGATTAAATTGCCGGGTGGGCATACGCAGGGTATTAGTTGATAGCGCTATTAGGTTTAACAAACCTCACACGATGCTGGAAGCCGAGCATGAACTTCTAACCTTCACTCTTGCTTTAATGTTGATAGACATTATTGAGGGCACAAACGAAACGTCAGCATTCGGTACACAGTTTAGTCATATGATGAGGGTTAGCTACCTGAGTCATACTTAAATCAAAACGTTGTGAACTTTACTTTTACTAAACTCAAATTTTGTGAATTCGCCAACTTTATTGTTGACACGTAGTTGCATGCTTTGCAGGTCAGTAGGTACAGCTTTGGACGGGCATTGCAATCGCTCGGAGTGGGTGGTTCATTTAAACGTATTGTTTTGAACATTTATCTAACTTGTAGTTTTAAGTTCCTGTTGGTTTTTAACTTTATTTTCCTTTGCAACACAAACTACCTTTTAAACAAATTAAAACCTTATCGCTAATCATGTCGATAGTGATGCTTTTATTATTTTAAATGGTTCGTTCAAACATGATTAGTGGCTAGATCCTGATCGGTGACACACCTCGCGGTAAACACACCACATGTGGAATTTGAGAATGTGACAGATTGGTATCAGAGCCATTGGTTATAGTGTACTAGGTTTGTAAACTTTTTTTAAAAACCATACTATAACCGTTCTTTGTAGAAAAACCACAACGACACCACATTCCAGATTGCAAGGTTCGTCATACTTTGATACATACATGGTAATTGTATTACTTGGCATCTACGCGTGCATTATTTATTTACAGCACCATGACTTATGTTCGAACTAAATATGTAAACATTATATACCGTAGGAACCCGTCGCTCCTGAACCACCGACCCAATCATAATACTCAACCCATTTACTCCATATCAAAAGGTTACAAGCTCGGCTTAAAACCATTCCAAACCATACAACCAACGCGTCCATTTGCGTACGATACCCATGATTTAACGTTACCGAAAAACGTTCCCAAAAGTCGTCCTCGACATTTTTCTCATATTCCAAAATAACCCCTAACAAAGAATATAAGCTTCTACGGAGTCATACCTTTGCGTACGTGACATCCTTGGCACGTCTATTTTACTCTGAACTCCCGACCAAAATGCGAGTATAATCTTGTTCCACCCATAACTTAACCATACGACTTCAGTTTCATGTGTTCTACCTATCCATGCAATCGTCTCGACATGCCCGACATCTAAAAATTATCAGTGTCATCCGCCAACGCCGCCACTGCTACCAGAATACAGATCTGACTCTTCGTTCGTTCGATTTTGCGCGTCAATATTCGAGTAGACCAAAACCGACTCAAACAAACTCGGATTTAGGCGAATAATATGTCCACACGTTCGTGTCGACGAATCGCATCATATACACTTGTCACCATCACTGGAAACTAACGTTATAGTGACTGGAAAACTAAACAGTGGCTGGAAGTCACAGTTTTGCACGATTGTCATCGCGTAGCTCGAAACCTTATCATCCGAAGTCCGTTACGGACAAACGATATATCCACGTGAGCGTGACGTAACAAAATTTCATCCCGTGCCATTGTCATTATTGGCTACTGCTGGAGCTGCCGCTAGTGACCAGAATATTGTCGGAATTCTTCGGTTATTTGCCGGATTCTTTGTTTTCCACTTAATTCCTCGCCTGAGCATAATCAACCTCCCGTTCCTTCGATCCACAACCGAAATAGCGTAACACTAACAACCATATCAAAATCCCCATCAATCACAAGGCTACCCCCATTACCCTGTTATGCGGTTAATTCTTAGTGTAACTTGATTTACACCTTAGCATACCCAACTCAGTAAATGGATGTCTCCTAATGATTCGGTGGTCTTAGGGACATTGAAAACGGAGATGCGGATAAGTCAACCCATAGATGAACGCGATGATTTAGACATTTACCTTACCCCTTATATTGCATGAGTCGTTATTCCATGAGAGTTTTTCTTTTTATGCGAATCTCTTCACTAGCATGTGCATTGGCCGATGCTTACCGTCTAATGCGACATATAGTTACTATTATCAGCTTGGACAAATCTATCATTTCTTTATTGCGGTGACACTACATCTTTGCTTCTCCATGCAGAAACTCTAATAAGATTTCGCTCTTGCTTAGAGAATTTGGTAAGCTCGACTTTCGATCCTTGGTGACCACTTCTTGAACCCTGAAGATGGTGATATGTTCTTGATACGACCATACCATTTTGAACATGTTTTCGCGTCCATGCATTGAAACCTCTTGATGACATATGGGCTATTTTTAATTCATCCGCACAGCATAATTCAACCCTTTCGAGTTTGGTTGCTTACCGGCTTGACAAATCGTAAACTCGTTTAAGTTCATGGGTCATAGTGAATATTTCTTTACTCGAAACAACCTTTTTTCTTTGGTTAACTCTTGTTATGCCAACACCATTGACGTAGCACTTTTTTGGTGAATAACGTTCTTTATTACTATTTTATACCACTTGCGTACGACCAACTACATTCTCGACATTGGATAAATCCTTACTATTGATCCTAAAACATTTATGTATTGCATCAAGTTGAACACATTAATTATGGCCACAATTTGTTATGTTCTTCACGTTTTATCCTGTTGCGCTTAAATGAATACCATAGTTCTTATCTAAGCCTGTCATACCCAAATCTTCGCTTGGTTAAATCACTCTCTACAAACGTTCCTCGAGGAGCAACGAGCCATACTTAAGTTCATCAAGTGCAGGAGCACAAAGTAAATTTTCTACTTCCATGAGGTATGCCGAGGTTAACACCTTTTCCATGTGAAAGTACCTTATTTATGTATAACTTCGTCTTCATCGACCTCTTTATTTCTGTACTTGGTCATCTCGTCTATTGCAACCAATTACAACCATAATACCATGATTGATACCTACCAAAAATCTCATTTCCCTCTGCATGAATGCGGCAAGATGCTACCATTCTGAGCTAAAGGGGCATGATGCTTGACTAGAGCTAGACAAGGTGACTGTCAAGAACCGCTATCCACTCCCACGCATTGATGATCTATTCGACCAGCTGCAAGGGTCGAGCTATTATTCAAAGATTGATCTGAGATCAGGCTATCATCAGTTGAGAGTCTGAGACGAAGACATCTCTAAAACAACATTCAAGACTCGATACAACCATTACGAGTTCCTTGATATGCCTTTTGGGCTAACAAATGCATCAGTGGTTTGTTATGGATCTTATGAACCGGGTGTACAAAATCTACCTTTACAAGTTCATTATTGTTTATATTGACGATATCCTAATCTACTCTAGAAGCCAGGAGGAACACGAGCGAGATCTGTGCCTTATTTTGAAACTCTTAGGAATGAACAGCTTTATGCTAAATTCTCAAAATGTGACGTTTGGCTTCATGAAGTCCATTTCCTCGGTCACGTGGTCAATGAAGCTGCGATTCATGTTGATCCAGCCCAGATTGACTCTATCAAGAATTGGCTTGCACCTAAAACTCCAACTGAAATCCGCCAATTCGTTGGCCTGGCAGGTTACTACCGTAGATTCATCGAGGGATTCTCCAAGATTGCCCAACCCCTCACTACTCTAACATAATAGGGTACCACTTATGAGTGGAATGATATCCAGGAGTCTGCTTTCCAATTGTTAAAATAGAAACTCTACATGCACTGATCTTATCCTTACCAGAAGTCACCGATAATTTTGTTGTGTATTGTGACGCATCTATCCAAGGTCTTGGTTGCATTCTGATGCAACGCAAGAAGGTAACCGCCTACGAATCTCTCCAGCTCAAGGTTCATGAAAAGAACTACACTACCCATGACTTAGAATTGGGAGCCGTAGTCTTTGCCCTCAAAATATGGAGACACTACTTATATGGAACTAAGTGTACGAATGACACCAACCACAAGAGTTTTCAACATATTCTTGTTCAAAAGGAGCTCAATATGCGATAGCGTCATTGGGTTGAACTCCTGAATGACTATGACTGTGCGATCAGGTATCATCCGGGCATAGCTAATGTGGTAGCCGACGCCCTCAGTCAAAAAGAAACACGACCCAAGTGGGTTCGAGACTTGCAACTCACCATTCATTCTAACTTCCTGATCAGATCCGTGTTGCCTAAACCGAAGCATTGAAGAGGAAAACCTTCAAGCTGAGGCCATGTGGGGCATGGAAAAACAACTTGAAACTAAATCGGACAACATTCGCTATTTCATGGAGTGGATATGGGTCCTATTCACGGAAATCTGAGGGACCTCGTTATGGATGAAGCTCACAAATCTCGCTACTCTATTCAACCTAGTTCTGATAAGATGTATCATGACCTGAAAACCCTATACTAGTGGCCGAATATGAAAGCTAACATAACCACCTATGTGAACAAGTGCTTGATCTGTGCTAGAGTCAAGATAGAATATCAAAAGCCATCAGGGTTACTGCAACAACCGGAACTACCAATGTGGAAATAGGAGCAAATTTCCATGGATTTCATTACTTGTCTACCCAGAACTCAAAGCGGGAACGTCACCATTTGGGTGATCGTGGACCGCCTAACCAAGTCAACTCCCATCCTCGCGATCAAAGAAACCGATCAGTTTTCCAAGCTTACCAGCATATACTTGAAGGAAGTAGTCTTTAGGCATGGAGTGTCGACCTCCATCATCTCTGATCGTGACCCACGTTTCACATCTGATCTGTAACAAGCTATGCACAAATCATTCGCTCACGTCTAGACATGAACACAGCCTTTCACCCATAAACCGATAGTCAAACTAAGCCACCATTCAAACCCTAGAAGACATATTGTGAACATGTGTCATTGATTTTGGTAACGGTTGGGAAAGACACCTACCTCTGGTGGAATTCTTTTATAACAATAGTTACCACACCAGCATTCAGACTGTACCATTTGAAGCGTTGTATAGACGGAAATGCCGATCACCTCTTTGCTGGGCCGAAGTTGGAGACTATAATATTCATAAAAAAATGAATGAATCCTAAAACCCGACCAATTTTTGTAACTCGATCCTTTTTCATATTCCATGTAATTTTGTTTATTGTTTAAGCAATAAAATGTCTTGGATTCTATGTTTTGATCATACATGTTATCATATCAGGTGATTGATAGTCTTATACATGTTTTAGACAACCTTATAAATTCATTTCCATGTATTTTGAAGCAACCCTCCATATCTCAAGGTCTAAAACTAAGGTTTTCCTTAAGTTAATCAAAAACTTTGGAGATCCCATGAACATACTTAACACATGACATCCTAACCTTCTTATCATTCAAACTTCATTATATACATGCCTTAAGATAGGACATTGTGTTTTGGAGAGTTTAGATGTAAATGATCGCAAGTAAAAAGCTCTACATGTCGTATTCTTAGTTTTGTCATAAGATGACTTTCGGGTGACTTTCTTGCTAACTTTTCTCCATCCTTGAGCTATCATTCTGGTTCATTAAAGCTCCAAGATATACTTGGTATACTAAGGATCAAGTAGGTTCAAATGGTGCATAAAATTGAGCTCCAGCGTAACGGGAATCACAAACACAAGTTTTAGAACATAACCCTCGACCCGCATCAAGACCAAAGGTTTAAGCCCAATTCTCGACAACATGGATGTTGGATTACTCTCTTCCATATGATAGTACTCTGAAAATAATGAATGTAGGCGAAAACCATGCGCAAAACGGAGTTATAACCAAGCGGGAATCGCGAAAACAAGTTTGGTGTTTGTTACTGATTTGAAAGACGCGAAAATCTTGTTTTAAAGTCATCCCACATCGCCCCAATGACCATTTTGTGCTCCATTTCACACCTATAAATACCCTTTGCTTAGTTCTTTATAGCTTGCAACTCCTAGTTTGAGTATAAACAAGTGGAATAACCAAATTTGGTGGCTCCACAAGCACAATACCCCTTTGGGTGTGGTGTGTAGTAGTTTTTATTTCCGCTTTCGACGAGGAGGTGCTGCCCTTCAAGCTCTTCTCCTTTTGTAAAGTTCTTCTTCGAGGTAATCTTCCTTTCTTTTTTTTTCTATTTTTTTATTATTTTTAATATTCATTTATTTATTGCTTTCTTAGTTTAATTAGTTTAGTTTAGGTTCTTAGTTAAGGAGCATTAGGCTCGTTAAGGTAACCTAGTTTTGGCTCGCCTTTAGGCTTTTCACAGCCTTGTAGAGGCTCGTTAGGATTAACGAGTCTAACATATCATGTTCGTTCATTTAGCTTTGCCTAGCATAACGGTTACTTTTTTTGTTGCATTCGTTTTTCTAGCTTAAATCACGCTTATCAATTGTATTTTCTCCTTATTCTCGTGCGGTTTTTCCCAAAGGATTAAAAACGCAAACACTATGAGTGAATCCTTACAAATTCCCTTTTTTATTCACGTTTTGGGGTGTATCATGTGTCGTAATTTACTTTATTTATATAAATACATGTGCTACCACCATTATGTGATCTAATGTGTATATTTGTTTGTTGTGGTTATATGTGGTTACATTTTATCATTTTAGTGCAATCATTCATTTAAGGCCCATCACTTCCTCGTGGGATACGAGTTGAGCATCAGGTGCTCATTAGATTGGCTCCGTTTGATTACGCCTTGATCTCAAGTTCATCATTCATCATGTTCATATGTTCATTGTTGATATTATGTGGTTTGTGATTTAATTATATATACATATGCTCATATATGATCCATGCACATTTTTACTGAAATAACCAGTTTAACAAACTGTTTAAATGTTTAACTTAGATTCACTCGCCAACCTTTGTTGACCCAAAAACCATTTTTACACATGATACAGGTGAACAGGTACGAAGAGAAGATGGGACATAGGATGAGCCTTAGTTAACAAGAAACAATTAGTGCAATATACTTGTTATAAACATCATCTTGTGTTTTTAATTGTTTATATGAATTATTTGTATTGTGAGACACCTGATATAAATTAATGAATATTTAAAACAAGTAATAGCAGGTCATAAGCTCGAGTTAACCCAATCATGCCCCGATCACCTATTCCGCTGTGGGTCGGGTGTGACGGATTGGTATCAGAGCTATTGACTTTAGGGATATAGGTAGGTTATTAGACCCTTAGAACCTATACTTTAGTCAACTAGCACCTATGTGCTTATGTGATTTCATGTTTTGTTTGACTTATGATTTGCTATTGCTTAGACATTTAAATTCCTTTCATTTCACACAGAAACGCATGCAAGCACTCTCTTTGTTACGTGATTATGTGATACGTGCAATGTGTTATAATTATGTCATGAAGTCTACATATATGTTACATATATACATATCACTCCACCTGAAATGTACCATACGAAACTTATGAAACCCTTATTTATAAGTTCTCGATTTCCTTTAAATTTTCAAAACATTTCTCTCCATTTTCCAAATGCTTATTTTTATGTTATTTAAACTTTTGTGATGTTTTTCGTTTTCAAACCTCATCAAGGTGAGTTCATACGGGCATGTAGTAACTGGAAGGGTTCGAGTACCGGTAGTCGGGATGTCCTGTCTAGGATTGGCATTCGTATAAATCTGAATTAACGGACCAGTTTGTCTACCTGGGGACTAACCCCACTTTGAGGTGTCACCGTGTCCACACCTGGATGCACTCCTACTTTCATATGTTACATTAACATTTCTCGATTTTCTCCGGGTTTTAGTGTACGTTACCAGGCTAACACATGCGAACCAGACGAAATCCCGGCAATCATGGGGGTCCACATGATTACGAAGGTGAAGTATGGCGGCATGCAAGGCCCAATTACGAGCAAAGCCCAAGAACACTTTAAAAGTGTTGTGTTATCATAGTTAATGTTTTCAAATACACCCCAAAGTTTTCATTTTATCATATGTTTATATTTTTTTTTTCGCATCCCTGCTAGCAAATCCATCAATAGAATCTCACAATCTCGTTTGCTAAATTCCTTGTAGATGTTTTTTTGGCACCTTCTTGGAGGAAAAAGAACCGGAAACTCTAGTAGACGCATGGCTGCCCAAATTGCCAAGCAAATGGCCGCCGTGATTCCTAACATTGTGATCCAAGTTCAACAAGCCCTCACTAATAACCAAGTCAATCAAGTCGAACCAAACGCTGTAAATGCTCCCGCAACTACATCCAAGTGCTCCTATAAGCACTTCAAGTCTTGTGACCCCCCAAAATATGAGGGAACAGAAGGGGTCACTATACTCCTACGATGGTTCAGAGGAAATGGAAAGCACCTTCCTAAATTGTGACTGCCCTAACGATCACAAGGTTTGTTATGCTACCGGTCGTCTCATTGGGGCAACTTTAACCTGGTGGAACACTGAAAAGGGTCGAAGAAGGGCTGAAGCTGTTGTGGCCCTAACTTGGGAACAACTCAAGGAACTAATGACTAAATGTTTCTGTCCTAGGAGTGAGACCAAGAAGTTAGGAGGAGAATTCTACCGCTTAAAGCAAAATGATGGAGACCATATGGCCTATAACAAGCGTTTCCTCAAGCTGAACCAGATGGTCACAAATATGTTCACCCTCCTTACCATCTCATTGAACATTACATTAGGGGTCTTCCTTCTGGTAACCAGGATTCCGTGATGAGCACTGTACCCGCAACATTGGAAGCTACAATAGAATTAGCCACCGAACTCACCGAAAACCATTTCCGAAATGGAGACTTTAAAAAGAAGGGCACAAATGACAAGGTTTCAGTGGAAGAGCCAAAGACAACCAAGATCTAAACATTCTCCCGTTCTGATACCAAACGAAAGCGTGACGATAAAACTACGTTATTGCCTGACTAACCCAACTTCATAAGCCGTACCACTCCAAGCCATCCCAATCACCCAAATGGCACCCAACCCAGCTTACCTAAACAAGAACCCTACACTGGTCCCCACCCTCAATGCAACACCTGCCACTATCACCACCAACTCACCGTACCCTGTCGTCTATGTGCCAATTGTGGGCGTTATGGCCATTTGAGTAACACGTGTCGCTTTCCTCAAAACCAAGTTTCACCTCTTGCCCAAAACATGATCCAGCCCTACCAACCACCGCATTACCCCATGGTGCCATATGTTCGAGCTTGCTTTAACTGTGGTGATCCTACTCATTTCAGAAACACATGCCATAGGTTGGTTAACATCATCAACGCTCAAGCCCAAGCAAATCCAGTTAACCAAGCAAACCCAGTTAACCAAGCGAATCCAGTTAACCAAGCGAACCAGGCAAACCCACACCCCCACCAGTAAGAGGGGGAGCCTACAACGTCAATGCAAACCCAGTTGAGGTCAACGACGGTGCAAACGAACAACCTAACTAGTTTTTCTCCCATCATGAAGACTCAAGACTCTACTCCAGTTGTTTATTTTATTTTTATTCCCAATCCAAGCTTTAATAAATTCCATTTCTTGTCCTGACTATTCAAATTACCATTGTTTTCAATTTGGGGAATAATGTTTTAAAATTTTATTTTTTCATATGAATGCCATTAATGCAATTTATATCACGCTATGCCAATTTGTTTCATTGCATGTCTCTATACATCGATTAATTTCATGTTATTCATGTCATCATACATCACGACGAACCCCATCTCATCATTTAGGAAGTTGGGTCATGTCTCACTTTTTCATAGACTGACCACTTCCTCATAACACATAAGAGAGGTACCGCCGTCATTTAGTCTTGCTTTCTTCGGATTCGAGATTCAAGCATGGGTTGTTGTGTTTGTTTATGTTTGGTAGATTTTAGGATGAGTCACATACTAATCGTGACTTAACAAGAAGGCCAATGAAAATTGACAAGGCATGGTGGATACGCCGCAGGTACTTCCTATATATAAGTGTTCTAGTCTGGTGATCAAAAGCATTGTTAGACGGTTATGGGAAGTTCTGTGTAAGTAGTGTCAATTTCAGTTTGGATAACGATGTGGTTGATGATTTCGTTTTGTGATGTAACTTTATCATTATGACGCTTCGATTTCTCAAACCCCTTATCATGAGACAATATCCAGTTAGCCATCTCCGTGTTACAACACTTTTCATTTTCACACCTCAGGCATCAAAAAGCGATTCATGTAGCAGGTATTCAACCCTTACTAGGGAGTTACCCCCTCAATCAAAATCCAAACTTCACACTCACCTGGTTATGTATATCCTTAGCATCATCGAGATTTTTATTACCTAGCATACTCGAGATCCAATCTATAAGAAACCCTATTAACTAACCCTCAAGAACGGTTTCCCTCCTAATTTTGGAACGAAATTCCCAAAAGTAGGGGAGACTGTAACATCCGCCAAAAACGGTATCCATAAATCAGACCCACTTTGAAATCCGGATCCTAACCTTTAAACTTCGGAAGTTTTCGCGAAATAAATAACCATTGAAAGATTTTACTATTTAATTTAAATTCATTTATCGATTTATTTATTTATTAATTTAATTTAATTTCATTAATATCACAATTAAAATCATTAATAAAATCTAGTTAGTTTTGTTACGTTTTAAAGTGAGTTTTAAGTAATATGAGTTAGTAGCCAAGTTAGTTTGGATAGCAGAGTTAAGGGGTCTGAATTGTAACATTTCAAAACTTTAAATTTAAAAAAGAAATATAAAATAGTGGACCAGGGATTCGAACCCGGGTCTCACCGACAAACAAAACACTTGAGCCACTCCACCGCATCAAACATTTGTTAAAATTTCCATTTCCAAAATCCTTAAACACTGCAATCCCTTTTGAATTACCTTTACCCCCAATGTTAAATAGCTAAACGGTTACCTCCTAATTTCGGGACGAAATTTCCAAAAGTATGGGAGACTGTAATATTCATAAAAAAATGAATGAATCCTAAAACCCGACCAATTTTGGTAACTCGATCCGTTTTCATATTCCACGTAATTTTGTTTAATGTTTAAGCAATAAAATGTCTTGGATTCTATGTTTTGATCATACATGTTATCATATCTAGTGATTTATAGTCTTATACATGTTTTAGACAACCTTGTAAATTCATTTCCATGTATTTTGAAGCAGCCCTCCATATCTCAAGGTCTAAAACTAAGGTTTTCCTTAAGTTAATCAAAAACTTTGGAGATCTCGTGAACATATCTAACACATCACATCCTAACCTTCTTATCATTCAAACTTCATTATATACATGCCTTAAGATAGGACATTGTGTTTTGGAGAGTTTAGATGTAAATGATCGCAAGTAAAAAGCTCTACATGTCGTATTCTTAGTTTTGTCATAAGATGACTTTCGGGTGACTTTCTTGCTAACTTTTCTCCATCCTTGAGCTATCATTCTGGTTCATTCAAAGCTCCAAGATATACTTGGTATACTAAGGATCAAGTATGTTCAAATGGTGCATAAAACTGAGCTCCAGCGTAACGGGAATCACAAACACAAGTTTTAGAACATAACTCTCGACCCCATCAAGACCCAAGGTTTAAGCCCAATTCTCAACACCATGGATGTTGGATGACTCTCTTCCATATGATAGTACTCTGAAAATAATGAAGTAGGAAAACCGTGCGCGAAACGGAGTTATAACGAGCGGGAATCAGAAAACAAGTTTGGTGTTTGTTGCTGCTTTGAAAGACGCGAAAATTTTGTTTTAAAGTCATCCCACATCGCCCGAATGACCATTTTGTGCTCCATTTTGTTTGGTGGCTCCACAAGCACAATACCCCTTTGGGTGTGGTGTGTAGTAGTTTTTATTTCCGCTTTCGACGAGGAGGTGCTGCCCTTCAAGCTCTTCTCATTTTGTAAGTTCTTCTTCGAGGTAATCTTCCTTTCTTTGTTTTTTTATTTATTTTTTTAATTATTTTTTTAATATTCATTTATTTATTGCTAATTAGTTTAGTTTAGGTTCTTAGTTAAGGAGCATTGGGCTCGTTAAGGTAGCCTAGTTTAGGCTCGCCTTTAGGCTTTTCATAGCCTTGTAGAGGCTCGTTAGGCTCAACGAGTCTAATATATCATGTTCGTTCATTTAGCTATGCCTAGCGTAACGTTTACTTTTTTTGTTGCATTCGTTTGTCTAGCTTAAATCACGCTTATCAATTGGATTTTCTCCTTATTCTCATGCGGTTTTTTACAAAGGATTAAAAGCGCAAACACTGTTAGTGAATCCTTACAAATTCCCCATTTTATTCACGTTTTGGGTGTATCATGTGTCATAGTTTACTTTATTTATACAAATACATGTGCTACCACCATTATGTGATCTAATGTGTATATTTGTTTGTTGTGGTTATGTGTGGTTATATTTTATCATTTCAGTGCAATCATTCATTTCAGGCCCATCAGTTCCTCGTGGGATACGAGTTGAGCATCAGGTGCCTCATTAGATCGGCTCCATTTGATTAAGCCTTGATCTCAAGTTCATCATTCATCATGTTCATATGTTCATTGTTGATATTATGTGGTTTGTGATTTAATTATATATACATATGCTCATATATGGTCCATGCACATTTTTATTGAAACAACCAGTTTAACAAACTGTTTAAATGTTTAACTTAGATTCACTCGCCAACCTTTGTTGACCCAAAAACCATTTTTACACATGATACATGTGAACAGGTACGAAGAGAAGATGGGACATAGGATGGGCCTTAGTTAACAAGAAACGAATTAGTGCAATAACTTGTTATAAACATCGTCTTGTGTTTGTAATTGTTTATATGAATTATTTGTATTGTGAGACACTTGATATAAATTAATGAATATTTAAAAACAAGTAATAGCAAGTCATAAGCTCTTGAGTTAACCCAATCATGCCCCGATCACCTATTCCGCTGCGGGTCGGGGTGTGACAGAGATAGTCAAATTACTGGACCTGAACTTATGCTTGAAACATTAGAGAAGATCGTTTAGATAAGAAACCGAATGGCAGCAGCTCATGACCTTCACAAAAGTTATGCCGATAAACGTAGAAAACCACTGGAACTTCAAGTGGGTGATATGGTTTTGTTGAAAGTCTCACCATGGAAAGGTGTGATTCACTTCGGGAAGTAAAGCAAATTAAATCCGCGGTACGTTGGACTGTTCAGAATCGTAAAAGAATATGCCCGATGGCCTATAGACATGATTAACCGAGGAATTCAGTGGAGTTCACAATGTTTTCCACTTTCAAAAAAAAATGTTTGGCGGAGAAACACTCGTCATTCCATTGAACGAGATCCAAGTGAACGAATAGCTATGGTTCATTGAAGAACCAATCGAAATAATGGACCGGGAGGTCAAGATACGGAGACACGACAAGATACTGATTGTTAAGGTTCATTCCACTAAGCATGGACTGGAGTTCACATGGGAAAGAGAGGACCAGATAAAAGACAAATACCCTTACCTCTTTACAACCGAAGCATAGGTTGCATATAGCACAAACTAAATTTCGGGACGAAATTCTTCCAACGGGGGTATGATCTGACAGCCTGGGAAAAATCTCAATCAAACTTAGCGACACAATTCATGCTTACTCAATTTTCGGACGAAAATTCTTTCAACATGGGGATAATGTGACATCCCGTACTTCCAGGTTAACGCCGTTGACCCATTTCTGTTAATTACAATTTATAATCGCACAAGTTAGTAACACACAAACAAACATAAGGGGTTAATTTGATTAACTTTGCAAACGAAGGACTTGTGTGTCATTTTATAAAGTTATGTTGATAACTTTTTGTCCAAGTTTGAGAATTGGAAAACTTGGAGGACCTTTTTTGCATTTGCTAAAGTTTTATTTAAAAAAATTATATAATAAAACCAAACCTAACCCTAGATCACCACCATTCTCCAGATATCGACCTCTCTCCCTCTCTCACTACTCTCTCTCTAGAAAACTCAAGAAGAAGCAAGGAAAACTCATTTTTTTCGGGTTCTTAATCTTCATCTCTAGCACTCTAGGTAATCCTTCTAAAACACACTCATAACTTGTTATTCATGGTTGCATTTTGATTGATTTCTTGTGATTCTTGATATATGATAACATAGATTTTATGTGTTAGGGTTTGCCAGAATCATGTATTTTAATGTGTTGATGATGATACTTGTTAGTTAGTAACTCTATGATAATGTATGCATGCTAGGGTTTTGATTATGTTTAATGTTGATGATGAATCTTGATGCTAAATTCATGTATGTGGTGTTGTTGGGGTTTTGATTGCTGAAAATAGGGTTTATAGTGTCATAAACATGTTATAACTGAAAGCTGAATCCAAACAGAAGCTGATTAGAATCTACAGCCGACTTGTATTGGCTATAACGTGGGCAAAACTGAACAAAAACGGATGTTTCTTGAGTCTAAGATGAACTTCCATGAAAAGCCTTTCAAACCCCACTAGAATGGCATTTTTTCGACGAAAAATGAATGTTTTGTGAATTTTTCCGTATTAAAGGTTCAGGCTGCGTTTTCTGGCAGAATTTGCAGCCCATTACGAATGTCATAAGTCAATGTAGGAATTGTTTTATGATCTCAAATTTTTACCGTAGGAAGTTCCAGGAGGGCATGAAATATCCAACTAGAATTTCGTAAAAATAATAGACGAGGATTTTTAAATGATTTTTGGCGTAAACTGTCATCAGAAAATTGTAGATGAGACCTAGGTGTAGAGAACTGCCTAGAAACTGCCTAGAAACTGACATGAAACTGCAATGAGCTGAAAGTAGTTGTGAACGTTTTAAATATGCTTATATGTTGTACCAAAGTGTTATATGTTATTAGAAACGTTAACAGGTGTTTATGAATGCGTTATATCGAATTAGACGATCATATGCCAAACTTACCTAAATGAGTAATTGTATGACAACGTGATTCTGTGACTATGTGTTAGACTACGTGTAGAATTCATAAATTAAACTAATTGAAATGGTAAACATATCAGGAGGAGATTGACTTTCCTGATTACCTTTTAAGTTTATTACCGAGCAAACTAAGGTGAGTTCACAACTCTTTTCTAAAAGCATGCGTCCCTGGTTTGGGTTAACACTTTTTACGGTATCCCTGGTTTGGGCTACGCGCGTGTCCCTTGTGTGGACCACTGGAACATGCTATCCACTGGAGGTGTGTAGTACACTTAGACTAAATGAAACCTCTATCATGAAAGTCCCTACATTTTACCGATTAGATTGCCGGGTGGGCATACGCGGGGTATTAGTTGATAGCGCTATTAGGTTTGATAAACCTCACACCGTGCTGGAGGCCGGGCGTGAACTTCTAACCTTCACTCTTGCTTTAATGTTGATTGACATTATTGAGGGCACAAACGAAACGTCAGCATTCGGTACACAGTTTAGTCATATGATGAGGGTTAGCTACCTAAGTCATACTTAAATTAAAACGTTGTGAACTTTACTTTTACTAAACTCAAATTTTGTGAATTCGCCAACTTTATTGTTGACACGCAGTTGCATGCTTTGCAGGTCAGTAGGTACAGCTTTGGACGGGCATTGCAATCGCTCGGAGTGGGTGGTTCATTTAAACATAATGTTTTGAACATTTATCTAACTTGTAGTTTTAAGTTCCTGTTGGTTGTTAACTTTATTTTCCGCTGCAACACAAACTACCTTTTAAACAAATTAAAACCTTATCGCTAATCATGTCGATAGTGATGCTTTTATTATTTTAAATGGTTCATTCAACATGATTAGTGGCTAGATCCTGGTCGGTGACACACCTCGCGGTAAAACCCCACATGTAGAATTTGAGAGTGTGACAAGATATTCCTTTCACTATCGAACTTGCGAATGGAAAAATGATTGTAATCTGGTGAGATTGTTAGAGGATGCTCTTTAGAGCTTGGTGGATGAAAATTTAACATCAATCTATTACCCATTCAATTAGGTAGTTTTGATATCGTGGTTAGTATGGATTGGTTGTCCAATATAACCGAGCCGAAGTCATGTGTTGCGACAAAATCAATCGTATTCCTCTTCCTAATAACGAAACACTTCTTGTTCTTGGCGAGAAGAACGAAATGCCATCACGAATTATAACTTGTATGAAAGCTCAGAAGTGCCTACGGAAAGGATGAGTAGCATTCTTAGCACACGTAGTTGACAAGAAGCCCAAAGAGCCGAAACTTAAGGAAATCCCTGTTGTGAAGGAATTCCCCAAAGTTTTCCCAGAAGACTTTTCGGGAGTACCACCACAGCGACAAGTTGAATTTCGAATAGACTTAATTCCGGGAGTTGCACCCGTAGCAAAATCTCCTTACCGACTAGCTCCTTCAGAAATGCAAGAGCTGTCCACGCAACTTCAAGAGTTGTTGGACAAAGGTTTCATTAGACCAAGTTTCTCACCCTGGGGAGCTCCAGTTTTATTCATGAAAAAAATGGATGGAAGTTTCAGGATGTGCATAGACTATCGAGAATTATACAAGCTCACGATCAAGAATCGGTATCCATTACTGAGGATCGATGACTTGTTTGATCAACTTCAAGGATCGATTTTCTATTCAAAGATTGACTTAAGGTCAGGATACCATCAACTTATAGTTCAAAAAGAAAGTATTCTGAAGACGGCATTCCGAACTCGCTATGGTCATTACGAGTTCCTTGTTATGCCTTTTAGCTTAACAAATGCACCAACAGTGTTCATGGATTTAATGAATTGTGTGTGCAAGACATACCATGATAAATTCGTGATAGTATTTATCAATGACATATTGATATATTCACAAAACAAGGATGAACACGAACATCATCTTAGAACTATCTTGAATTATAAAGAAGGAGAAACTGTATGCAAAATTTTCTAAATGCGAATTCTGGCTTCACGAAGTTTAATTTCTCAGACACGTAGTCAATGAGAAAGTTATACATGTCGATCCATCTAAAATCGGGGCCATTAAGAATTGGAATGCACCAAAGACACCGATCGAAGTACGCCAATTTTTAGGATTGGCAGGTTATTATTGGAGATTCATTGAGAACTTTTCAAAGATTGAAAAACCACTAACTTCCCTCCCTCAAAAAGATAAGAAGTTTGATTGGGGAGAGAAGCAAAAAGCAGCTTTCCAACTGCTCAAAGACAAACTTTGTGATGCACCAATTTTATCACTTCCAGACGGTACGGATGATTTTGTAGTTTATTGCGATGCATCACGTCAAGGGTTAGGATGCGTATTAATGTAACGAGAAAAAGTTATTGCATACGTATCACGCCAATTAAAAGTTCACGAGAAGAACTATACCATACATGACCTAGAATTATGTGCAGTAGTATTTGCATTAAAAATTTGGCGTCATTACCTTTACGGTACCAAGTGCACAATTTTTACTGATCAGAAGAGTTTTCAACATATATTTTTACTGATCAGAAAACGGGTTCGTTTCGCGTCTATTTACCAAATTTGGGGTGCGTTGATAACTAAAAATTACTTGAAACCCAAAATTTACCCCGAGATGCTTATCAAAAAAAATTTTACATTTTGTATTTTTCCAACTCGTGGTAAATGAAGGTAATAGTTATAAAATGACTACGTGACAAGTCAAATGACTATTTGAGCCATGAGATACCTTGATTTATATTTAGTAGTATAAGAGCTTGTTTCATAATAATAATAAAATATATTATATTTGACCATACTCCGTTTTTAGCGAAACGTCGGTCAAAGCGTAGAGAAAAATAAACTCGTTTCAACGGCATATTTATAATTTTATAAAACACTATATTTTGACAGTTACATGAGTAATAAGTGAAGCAGCTAAATTAGTTATAAATTTATAATAAATATAATATCAATAAAGAAAACAATTTCAAAATCGCCTTTCTTTTTTTTAGTTTTATCGAACTTAGACATACACACTTTTGTCTTTTTTTTTCTTTTCATTTTACCACCCTCTCAAAGTTTCTACTCCTCTTTCAATTATCCGAAAACTTTATACATGTTCTAGCTTCAAATCTAGGGTAAACATATGTTATATAAGTAAATTAATTGGGTTTGTAAGAAAACATATGTTTACTTTGTTTTAAACCAAAAGAATTTTTTTATCCATAAAACCTTTGTTAAATATCCATGAACAATGTTTGAACTCGTAAAACATGTAAGATGGTTCATGGTGTAATAATATGTAAAGTTACAAGCTAGGGATAAAAAAACATATAGATTCGACACAAAAACGTCTCTTGAAACCCTAATCGAAAAAAGACAATCAAAAAGGCTTGAACCATTATGTTGAACACTTTTTATGACGTAAATGGACTGTACGTAAAGAACATGGCTTTACACGAGGACTGGACTGGTAGGAATCGCACAAATACGCTCTAAACACAAGGTGTGCATCCTAAAACCGAAAACAAAGCCTAAAAAGGGTTGTTTGATCATATATTTTGGAGTGAGCATAGTTATCCTATGAAACTTTACAGGGTGATAGCATACAGTAAAATAAGGGTCTCTACAAAATTTAGGAATTTTTCGATGATATGAGAATTTCTGGTGAATTTATTGGTATTTAATGACATTAATTCAGGAAAAATAGCAAACAAATTCAATAAATCCCCAAATTTTGCAAAGTAACCTTATTTGATATAATAGTACTCCAAAAAAATTTGGGGTCTATTGGTTAAACCTTGATATTGTTTTAAAAATCACGTTTTATCGAAATTTCATATTAATTTATTTTATAAATCAAATCATTTCATATTAATTTATGATTTTTGACTTTGTATGTGATCATACCATTATCCTAATCTCTAAAACAATCAACCGTGATGAAGAAGGAAAACAATGAACAAAAGCCAAAACCTGATATTTAAATCATAACATTACCAACGCCGTACTTTGAGGCTATTAGCCCGTTTTCGGATGAATATCCGCATCCGAACTCAGTATATAACAATAACTGATCCCAAAGCTACTTTTTGTGATTAAGCGTACAATACTAATACTAAGATCGAACTACCACTACAATTTACACTACAATACTACTATTGCATACTATGAAAATACGCTATCAGGTGAGTTTCATGGCCCCACTTTTGTATAAGTTATATTAAACGTTTTGGGGGAAAAGCATGCTTCATACGCATATGCACATGAACATTGTTTTGATATGAATTATCTGAGTGTATCCGTGTGAAATATCTAGCACATGAAATCCTCAGGTGCACAAGTGATTAACCATTTGTCCGGTGAATATTATGGATAGTACTATCTGATGACGAGCCTAAACCGCACGATATAGTTCACTAGACATTGTGCACCACACATTTGGCGGTTCCACATATTCATTGTGTAACACCCAAAAACGGGTTTGGTAATCAAACCACATTAATATTAAAGAGCGGGTAAAAGACCGTTAGTGGTAAAAGTGAACCCGTAAACAAAATAACTAGGAACAAATTAATCTAGTTAATTACATGTATATAAGAAACAAGACAATGAGTTTTAGTCTCATTTATAATCAAAACTGAACTTGAAGGACTAAAGCTGTCAAAAAGGGAACTTGTTTTTTTAAAATCACAAGAATTAAATTATAAAACACATAGTGAGTGTGTGTTGGTCGATCATCAGGAGGTGGAGACAAGGGGAAACTCTAGTTCATCCAAGAATCATCAAATAGAAAGGGAAATTGGAGCTCAAACTTGTGCATGAACATGAATTATCAATCACTTAGACTAGGGGATTGTAAGGTATGTTTAAAAACCTAGATTGGTGAAAGTTATGATATGAGACAAGTAGAATACTTGCAATTTGGTTGTTGGATTATGATCCAAAGATGAAACTAAGTGTATATGTATGCTTGATTTTGTTAGACATAAATAGATTATGAAATATTTGATGTAAGATTTCTTTTAAGTGATTAACAAGTAGATTATGAAGTGGGTTTTGATTATATGATGAAATTGATGATATATGAGTTTCATGATCATCATACTTGTATTTATGTGTAAGATACTTGAACAAATTTGAGATTCGAGTAAGTGTTCATACATGACTTGAAATTGGTTTTGTATGGGCATGATGAGATTGATGTTATATACATGTTAAGAGATGCTTGAAATCATCATGTGTATATAAATATTTAAATCCTTTGGCTAAGTTTGATAATCGGGTAAATTTCATACATATGCTGCAATGGGTTGTTCATGGTGATGAAACTATCCCTAGTTCTTGTATAATATTGATAGATTAGCATAAGATGATTGAGACTATGTTAATTTAATGATTTACGATTTCATGAACTTGGTTGAGAAGAGTAGTTAAAATGGTAGCCTAAGAATAATGCCTACAAGGTATTTGACGAATTACCTAAATGAGTTGTTGAACTTAATTGTGCATTTGCATATGTTAATAGGCAGTTGACTTATAAAAGTCAAACTGACCTATAATAGGATCAAATGGTAATTTTGATATAAAGTCCGTAAGTTGGGATAGTCTTGATAATAATGACTAATATAATCATCTTGCGAATCATAAAAGGTAGTTTGACGCTTGACATGCTAGGTGAAAGCTTAGAAAGAAGCAGGTCAAACGGATCGAATACGCGTGGAAAACATAATCGGATTTCAAGGTAAGTAAAGCTTACATCTTTTAAGTAGAACACATACTTATAGTATTGGTCAAGCATAAGGTAAATTAGCATTTGAAATATGACGTTCCGACGCCAAGTGATACGGGCCGGAACAAGTGAAAATGGTAAGAAACCATAATTGATTGTAAAAACGATAAAACGGTAAATTAGTCATGTGATGACCAATAAATATGGAGTTTTGAAAATTACTTTATGGTGTAAACCATAACGGGTAATAAGGGGTAAAATGATAATCCGGTCACGAGTTGACGGATAAATAAAGAGTTTTGAAAAAGACACCATATGGCGTAAGTCATAATGGGTCAAACGAATTAAGAAACGACTTTTAAGTAATATGATCACATGGTGTAAATCGAAATGTGTACCACCTCATAAAATTCGTATTCGGTAATAAACCGACACGTGTATATGCCCTTAAAAATACCTCAAATGAGTTATCCACTCAACTCCTTAAACAAATCCAAAAATCTAAAAAAAAAAGTTTTTAAACCTAACAGTAGCTTACGGTCCGGGACCGTAGCCTACGGTCCAGACTTTCTGTTAGAATTTATAACTAACTGTAAGCTACGGTTTGGCAACCGTAGCTTACGGCGAAGCCCTGAAACCTTGGTTTTTCACCATTTTAACTTTCAATTATTAACCCTAAGGCCCCTAGACTTTATTATTACATTTTCCTTGCATAAACAAGTCATTTTTCATCCCGAACGACTCCCGGTTAAGGTGATATCTTGTGATTCACCAGTCTTGAGTATTACACATCTTCACCGAACCTTAAACCTTACTAGCTTGGGTGATTTAACCCATTAAACCATAAGTATTCGTATCTTTCACATTTAAGATACGCTTATAAGTCATAAGAACACCTAGTGTGACACCCGTTAATGTTCGGTTACTTGTACTCTTTTTAATACATCTCGTATTGAACGAAAAGACCAAGTTGTATCTTTATGTCATTGGATATAAGTCAATGGACAATTCATGAAAATCCACAAAACTATTATTGAGGGACTAAAAGTTTCAAAACCCCAAAATTCTGTCAAGATGCCACCTCTCCTGCAAAATGCCACACTCTTGCAGCTCTTGACACCTTGCTAGACACTTGTGATGATCCTAGAACACCTCTAACACATGGCTTCATCTTCACACACCTCCTTGCACTATAAATATCCCACTAGTTCACCTCATTCTTTGCTCATTTACTTCTTCTCCTCTCTTATTACCCTCTTGGAAGTTCCTCACCATTTAGGAGCTTCCCTTTGAGTTCTAAGTTTCCCTTGGATCACTTGTAAGTGCTCCATCTATGCTCTTTTCTTTTTATAGGCTTTTGATAGCCAAAAGTCAAGCATTTTTGACAAATGCCTTGACTTTCGGTTAAGACCATTATGGTCCAGCCATTGTTCGAAATGAACATGGCTAAGTGATCGTAATTAGGAAGGTATTAACCCCTTAAAGGCACCCTTCTAAGGTCAATTGACGGGTCAAAGTTTATCATAAATATTATAATCTGAGTTTATATATGTTATAAACATGTTTTTGACACTTAAACAAGTTAGTAATAATTATTAGAACATGTGGGAACATGTTCGATCCGTCAATTTCAGTCCTAGCTTGGTCTTAAACAATAAACCACACTTATGTGTGCTATCTTACTGATATATATCACAAATTAAGTATTTTTCCAGAATGTTTATGATCATAACATCAGAATACATGCAAGTTCCTTTTATACGACATATAATTACCAAAACGCCCTTATGAGGCATAATTTTGTTTCAAAACATTTTCGGGCATATAAGTTGATATCCTACTGATATTACAACTTATTTAAAGTATAATGACATATAGAACTTGTTCATGACTCATCCGGTTACCCGATATCGCTTATATGCATACGGTTAAGTATGTGTAACTAGTTTACAAAATTAACTGAAACGGGTTTAACCTTATCAATTTAATCTCAAATTCCAGAATGTTAATTGTTTACCCATATTATACAAGTCTTAAGTACTTTTTGGGTTTAAACTACATTCTATCCTGTCATCGCTTAATCTAGCGTGTCGTACCTTTTTGATCCATTACGCTAGTCGGTCTAAGTCTATGACTTAAATTAAGACCGTTAGCATTTTAATTGGTTAGCTTATGCCATAATCCAGACTAGAGCCTTCCGGTAAATGCTATTTGCACTTAGTTCATTTTGAATATGGCTGAGATATAAATCTTGCATTTTAATAAAGACTAGCCCAGGTAAATACTCTCGACTTATTTCCCCTATACGGGCTTGGGTTACGGTAAATTATTACCGCTTGGTTGGAAATGGGATCAATCAAATGCCGGGTGCAGCTAGTAAATCTGCATATTCTATTTTAATTAGTCTTGTTTGATAACTTAAACATCGGGGGTTAACTACCGTGTCCTGGATATCCTCGGCTCATTACAATAGAAATGGCCACAACCTTAGCGCGGGTGTAGGCATACACCCGATAGACGCTCAATAATGCATTCCCACAAGGTTGGGAAGAATTGACTCCTTCGTGAGTCCAAAGTGGTGTGTACGTTAATCATATCTCGGTTTCTGTACCGGGCCCTGTATGTATGGACAAACATGTAAATCTCTTAACAAGGTTGGACGGTCAACTTTCCCAAGTTATAAAAGATTTTGTGCTAATACGCACTTAAAACTTTTTTGAAATGTTTTCAAAATGAGTCAGTTTGGTGTATTTACCAGCGAAAGCTGACATATTTTAAAAAGACTGAGCTTGCATGTACAATACGAAAATAGGCTGGAAGTGCTCGGTAGTGATAGAGGATCTTGCAAATCCTAGATCTGCCCAAAGTCTGTGTTATATTCTTTCCATGTACAATTTATGATCCGCCTGGATCTTCTATTACGAGCCTGTATATTATTTTGTATTTCGAACATTTGGTTTGTAATAGTAATTTTACTCCAAGACTTCCGCTGTGTCGTGCTTAATTGAAAATGATGTTATCAATTGACGTCACGATACTCCGCACCCGGGCCCACCGGTGTATGGATTTGGGTTAGAAATCCGGGGTGTGACAGGTTGGTATCAGAGCCAACGTTTGAGAGAATTAAACACTATCCTTCTTGTGTTTAATCTCAAACTTACACGAGCACATTCCTTAGACTTCTGAGTCTAGGCATTGACCTAGGATTACTTATTTCATTATTAACTTATTAGTATTGTTTTTTGAATTGATTTTAACAGGAAAATTCCGCCAAGAGTAAGAGGACAAAGTGGGAGAGGAAAAGGTCCAATGAGGGGAGGACCATCGGGCGCATCCCTTCTCAACCTCACAATTCAGATTCCTACCAAGAATCAGGAGATTCGTCTCCTTGGCAACCAGCGAGACACTCTGTCTCTCATAGACACTCGCCCCCACATTCCTAAAATTCTTACCACTCTCACCACTCCTATCATTCACACCATTCCCACCGCTCTCCTCATTCCCATTCACACTCTTATCATGAAGAATTTAACCCTAACCACTACTTTAACATGCCTCTAGCCGATCAAAACCAGTTGGACCAACCAAACCCTATGGACGAGGACTCCGACCCAGAGTTGCCGCTGTAAGGATCGAATACGCATCCCATAGAAATTTCAAGCAATTCGAACTCTTATGACGGATCGCCTTACCAAGGTCCTAAAGAGTGGGACCAATATTGGAACCAATTTACCTTCGCCAACACACCTTCCCATCACTCCCAACCACCTCCTATACAAGAAGATGTCCACACGGAACCGGTGGACCAACCTCAACCACCACCTAAACCACCAAGGAGGAAGCGTGGAGCACGTATGTCGGTATGTGCAGGACAAAGGTCGGGATCGCTGCCCACCTTTGCCCAATTCCTACCCCACAATTCAAGAGGACCCACAAATGGGTGGACCCTCTAATGTTTCACCTGTGGTGGAACCAACCTAACACCTACAATTCAACCACCACTATCGGGTTATAGTAACCTAATCCCCACATATCCAGACATGTCTGGATATGATCCTTTTAACCCGTCTACACCGGTAGACTATCAAGCATGGTCGCATGACCCCTATATGCAAGCGGTTATGCACAACGCACTTTACCCATCTCCTTTCCCACCTGCTTACCCACCTACTGGATATCCAAGTTATGGGTACCAGTATCCGAGTATACCACAACCACAACCTCCACCACCACTCGAGGCCATTAATGAAGCCTTGGAACGAATGAAAGAAATGCAGCAGCAAGCGGATAAAACAGGGAAGAAGACGAACAAGTTCTTCAAGAAACTCTCCAAGTTGGTCAAGGGAAAGAAGGACGAGTGAAGTCTCTTCTAATATAATTAGTCCCTGCGAGGACATTGTTATTTCCTTAGTCCCTGCATGGACATTTTGTTTCAGTAGTCCTCGTATGGAAAATTTATTTCAATGTTTTTAGTATTGTAATTTCTAATTTGGAATTTAATGAAGTATTTTTTTGAATTATATATATATATATATTCATCTCTCTTCAAACGAGCGTCTCGATTTTACTCAAAATTTATGCTCTACTATATAATTCCAAAAGACCTTAATAGATTTGATTATGCCACTGGCGTTTACCACACATTTGGCCAAGAAATGATAGTTAAGGACGAAGGGGTCTTCTATCAGGATAGTTAAGGGAAGTTATCCTTCTATCCAGAGGTGAGGAACTAGGTTCAAGCCTCCAAGGTCGTTAAGGTCAAAGGTGACCGGGACCATTAATCAATCATTAAGGTACTCTTATGTTAACATTAAGAAATGTTCATACTCTTGGTAGTGTGACTTGAGGAACCACACTAGCTGTCTAGGTAAAAGGACTACGTCCAAAGACCTACTATATAGCCCATGTGATCAAAGTGATCCCGGCTAGTGTCATCAATGCGATGACATGTGACAGGCTGATATGTCGTAAATTTACATCTGTTATGATGTAGGCCAAGGTGCCCAATTTATGTCCAATGTGATAGGCTGATATGCCATAAATCTACATCTGTTATGATGTAGGCCAAGGTGCCCAATTTATGTCCAATGTGACAGGCTGATATGCCATAAATTTACATCAGTTATGATGTAGGCCAAGGTGCCCAATTTATGTCCAAGGTGACAAGCTGATATGCCATATGTATTTTGTCCTAAGTGACAGGCTGATATGCCATATATTATGTCCAATATGACCGGCCAATGTGCCCAATTATTATGTCCATTAATAACAAGCCTATGAGCTATGTAATTGTCAATTATGACAATAACAGTTGTGACCTTACGACCCACTGTCCAATAATATATGGACTACGTCCAGATTGTAATTTTCCTATGATGGTCCTATTAAGACCTAGGCCAAATATAGATATGTTAAGCCTAAGAGTTGTGATGTTATTCACGCTAGAATAGGCAATGGATTGTTATATCCAATGTATAAAGCAACATGGTTATTGTGCCATGGCTAAGAGAAATTTTTTTGGTATATAGAACCAAAGCTCAAAAGATGGCTAACTCGGATGAGGCATAAAGTAGCCACCGAGATGTTGACTCTAACAAAGCCGAAGATAGAGATAATGATAATGATAATTTTCAAGCTCACATCAATGTGGCTGTTGAAAAGGCCATGGGAAAGGCCATAGAAAAGCTTAAAGAGTCGAGTGCTACTCGCTCTAGACGATTATCAATTACCCCATCCTCAGCTCGTAAGGAGAGCTCGGTTCACTCTTCGAATGCGAAGAGTGAACCAAAGAAAATAGATTTCGATGATAGGTCATGTTCTTTTAAAGACGGGTGTACCTATAAGTATTTCGTCTCCTGTAAGCCCCGAGACTTTAATGGGGAGAAAGGAGCTGTGGTAGCCCTAAAGTGGCTGGATGAGATGGAGACGATCGTAGATTTCAGCGGTTGTGCTGATAAGGATGTGGTCAAGTATGTATCACAATCCTTTAAGGGCGATGCCCTAATTTGGTGGAAGGCCATGATCTAGTCTACAGGTAAAGTACACCTGTATAGTTTGGGATGGTCTAAGTTTGTGGACCTTGTTAAGGAAACTTACTGCCCACCCCATGAGGTGGAGAAATTAGAGACAAACTTTTTGTCTCTTTCAACGAAGAACCTAGATTGTCGGAAGTATGTTTCAGACTTTAACTCCTTATCTAGGTTAGTTTCCTATTTAATCACCCCCGAATCCAAACGCATTGCGCGTTTTATAAATGGATTGGCACTGAGATAAAGGGCATGGTAAAGGCTGCTCAGCCTAGTACCTATAGGTCCGCTGTGGACCTATCTCTTTCCCTCACCCTTGATTTGATAAGACAAAGGTCAGTTAGGACTGAAACTGACTGGAAGAGAAAACAGGAGGATAATAACTCCCAAAGATTCAAAAAGAAAGGAAATTTCGGGTTCAAGAAGAACCAGCACGCGTCCAATGACAAACCTCTGTGCAAGAACTGTAAATATAGACATTGGGGACAGTGTAGTATAAATCCACAGACTAAACCCTATGGTATCTACAAGAGAAAGGGGCATAAGACCTTAGATTGCAAGGATCTTAAGGATGCAGTTTGCTACAACTGTAATGAAAAAGGGCATATTACGTTCAATTGCCCCAAGAACCCCAAAGGCAATGATACAAAGCCAGGAGAGGCTAAAAAGGGGAACGCTCGTGCTTTTCAGATAACTGCAAGAGAGGCTGTTAATGACAATAACGTTATAACAGATACATTCCTCATTAACAATATTTACGCTAGAGTTCTTTTCGATTCGGGTGCGGATAAATCATTTGTTGACCATAAGTTTAGTAAACTATTAAACTTGCCCATAAGAACTCTAGATATAACATATGAAGTAGAACTCGCTGATGGAACGTTAGAAATAGCATCTTCCGTTCTTGATGGATGCTCTATATCCATTAAGAATCATTCTATCCCCATCACTCTTTTGCCAATGAAATTGGCAGGATTCGATGTAGTTTTAGGCATGGATTGGTTATCCCATAACCAAGCCCGCATTGCCTGCGATAAGAAACTCGTCAAAACTAAAACCCCATCTGGTGAAATGATCACCATCCCTGGAGATTCACACTACGGATTGCCAGACAAGGCATCGTTATTTAAAACATCCAAGTGTTTGGGGAGAGGTGTGTCATTTACATGGCACAAGTGACTATCAACGAGCTTAAGCCAAGTATTGAAGACCTTCCAGTTATCTTGGAGTTTTCCAATGTTTTCCCCGAAGAACTACCAGGCCTACCTCCAGACAGACAAGTGGAGTTTAGGATTGATATCATACCAGGGTCAGCACCCATAGCTAGAGCTCCATATAGACTAGCACCGACGGAAATGAAGGAGTTAAGAGTTCAATTGGATGAACTCTTAGAGAAAGGCTTTATTCAGCCAAGTTCCTCGCCCTGGGAGCTCCTATCCTGTTCGTTAAGAAGAAAGACGGTTCAATGCGGATGTGCATTGACTACCGAGACCTAAACAAGTTAACAATTATGAACCGTTATCCATTACCCAGGATCAATGATTTATTCGACCAAGTCCAAGGGGTTAGTTACTTTTTTAAGGTCGATTTGAGATCTGGATATCATCAGCTGAAGGTTTGAAGTGAGGATGTTCCTAAGACGGCCTTCAGGACCCGATATGGTCAGAATTCTTGGTGATGCCTTTTGGGCACATAAATGCACCTCAGCATTCATGGATCTCATGAATAGAGTCTGCAAACCGCATTTGGATAAGTTTGTCATTGTCTTCATAGACGACATACTTATCTATTCTCGTAATCAAGTTGATCACGAGAAACACCTTCGATGCATTCTAGAATTGCTAAGGCAGGAGAAGCTTTATGCAAAATTTTCTTAATGTAAATTTTGGCTTAGAGAAGTCCAATTTCTTGGACATATGGTAAGTGAGCATGGTATCCAAGTGGATCCGCCAAAATAGAGGCCATAATGAATTGGGAAGTACCTAAAACCCCGTCGGAGATTCGTAGTTTCCTAGGATTGGCTGGTTACTATAGGAGGTTCATGAGAACTTCTCGAGGATAGCCACACTTTTAACTACCTTGACTCGTAAGAATGTTAAGTATAATTGGGGTCCAAAACAACAAGAATCTTTTGAGATTCTGAAACACAAGTTGAGCAATGCTCCCGTACTATCACTACCTGAGGGTGTTGAGGATTTTATCGTTTACTGTGATGCCTCGCACACTGGCATGGGTTGTGTGCTAATGCAAAAAGGCAAAGTGATTGCTTATGCATCACGACAATTAAAGGTGCACGAAAGGAATTACACCACCCATGATTTAGAATTGGGTGATGTTGTATTTGCACTAAAGTTATGGAGACATTACTTATATGGCACAAAGTGTATTATATACACTAACCATAAGAGCCTCCAACATCTGTTCAATTAGAAGGAATTGAACATGCGACAGTGCCGTTGGATGGAAACACTTAATGATTATGATTGTGAAATTCGCTATCATCCCGGCAAGGCAAATGTCGTTGCTGATGCCTTGAGTCGCAAGGAAAGGGTTAAGCCCATTAGGATTAACGCCAAGAGCATTGAGCTCAAAAAATAGCTTGAATGATAAGTTATTAGATGCACAAAAGCAAGGCCCGATTAGAGGCTAACATTCCTAATGAAGGATTAGGCAGACTGTTGATCAGTTAACGCCTGGAAAGGATGGAATCCTTAGATTCAATGGAAGAATCTGGGTTCCAATCTTCGGAGGACTTAGAGAACTAATCCTCCAAGAAGCGCATAATTCGAGATACTCAGTTCACCCAGGTGGTGACAAAATGTATCAAGATTTGAAAAAGAATTATTGGTGGATGGGTTTGAAGAAATCCATAGCCACTTATGTAGCTAAATGTCTGATGTGTTCGCAAGTTAAAGCCGAACATCAGAAACTATCAGGACTCCTACAACAGCTTGAGATTCCCACTTGGAAATGGGAAATGGTAATTATGGATTTGATTACCAAGTTACCTAAGACCGAATGTGGCAATGACACGATTTGGGTCATTGTGGACAGGCTGACTAAGTTAGCGCATTTCTTGCCAATTAAAGAGACTTATAGTTCTGATAAGTTGGCAAAGCTATATGTGGACAAGATTGTGTCCCTACATGGTGTGCTGGTATCTATTGTATCTGATAGAGATACTAGATATACATCTCACTTTTGGAAAAGTTTCCAACAATCTTTAGGCACAAGATTGAACTTTAGTATGGCTTACCACCCATAGACGGATGGACAAAGTGAGCGTACTATCCAAACTTTGGAAGACATGCTTAGAGCATGTGTGATTGATTTAGGTGGAAGTTGGGATGACCACTTACCCCTAATAGAATTCTCCTACAATAATAGTTATCATACAAGCATCAAGGCTGCTCCTTTTGAAGCCTTGTATGGGAGAAAATGTAGAACGCCTGTTTGTTGGGCTGAAGTTGGGGAAGCCTAACTGTCTGGACCAGAGATTTTCCTAGAGACCACGGATAAGATAATGCAAATCCATGATCGACTCAAAGCTGCCCTTGATAGGCAGAAAAGTTATGCAGACAAGAAGCGAAAAACCTCTTAAGTTCCAAATAGGGGACAAAGTATTATTAAATGTATCCCCTAAGAAAGGTGTGATGCGCTTCGGAAAGAAGGGCAAGTTAAGTTCGAGATATATTAGACCATTCGAGGTAATCGAATGTGTCGGTTCTGTAGCTTATAAGCTCAAGCTGCCTGAGGAGCTCAGTGGAATCCATGATGTGTTCCACGTATCTAATTTAAAGAAATGTCTAGCCGATGAGTCGCTAGCAATGTCACATCAAGATGTGCAAATTGATAAAAACCTGAGGTTCACTGAGAAACCAATTTCGATCAAGGATCGACAGGTTAAAAAGCTCCGAAGGAATGTTTATACCTATTGTAAAGGTTAAGTGGGATGCCCTTCGAGGCCCCGAGTATACATGGGAGGTTGAGTCCACTATGCGACAAAAGTACCCCCATCTTTTTGAATAAAATCTCGAGTTCGAGATTTCTTTTTAGGGGGTGAGGATGTAACACCTCGTAAAATTCATATTCGGTAATAAACCGGCACGTGTATATGCCCTTAAAAAATACCTCAAATGAGTTAGCAACTCAACTCCTTAAACAAATCCAAAAATCTAAAAAAAAATTTAACCTGACAGTAGCTTACGGTCTGGGACCGTAGCCTACGGTCCAGACTTTCTGTTAGAGTTTATAACTAACTGTAAGCTACGGTTTGGCAACCGTAGCTTACGGTGAAGCCCTGAAACCTTGGTTTTTCACCATTTTAACTTTCAATTATTAACCCTAAGGCCCCTAGACTTTATTATTAAATTTTCCTTGCATAAACAAGTCATTTTTCGTCCCGAACGACTCCCGGTTAAGGTGATATCTTGTGATTCACCATTCTTGAGTATCACACATCTTCACCGAACCTTAAACCTTACTAGCTTGGGTGATTTAACCCATTAAACCATAAGTATTCGTATCTTTCACATTTAAGCTAGTAAACGCTTATAAGTCGTAAGAACACCTAATGTGACACCCGTTAATGTTCGGTTACTTGTACTCTTTTTCAATACATCTCGTATTGAACGAAAAGACCAAGTTGTATCATTATGCCATTGGATATAAGTCAAGGGACAATTCATGACAACCCACAAAACTATTCTTGAGGGACTAAAAGTGTCAAAACCCTAAAATTCTGGCAATATGCCACCTCTCCTGCAAAATGCCACACTCTTGCAGCTCTTGACACCTTGCTAGACACTTGTGATGATCCTAGAACACCTCTAACACATGGCTTCATCTCCACACACCTCCTTGCACTTTAAATAGCCCACTAGTTCACCTCATTCTTTGCTCATTCACTTCTTCTCCTCTCTTATTACCCTCTTGGAAGTTCCTGACCATTTAGGAGCTTCCCTTTGAGTTCTAATTTTCCCTTGGATCACTTGTAAGTGCTCCATCTCTGCTCTTTTCTTTTTATAGGCTTTTATTAGCCAAAAGTCAAGCATTTTCGACAAATGCCTTGACTTTCGGTTAAGACCATTATGGTCCAGCCATTGTTCTAAATGAACATGGCTAAGTGATCGTAATTAGGAAGGTATTAACCCCTTAAAGGGGCACCTCCTAAAGATCACGTTTACTAGGTCAATTGACGGGCCAGTTATGTTTTAAAAAGTCAAACGAGTCAGATTTCATAAATATTATAATCTGAGTTTATATATGTTATAAACATGTTTTTGACACTGAAACAAGTTAGTAATAATTATTAGAACATGTGGGAACATGTTCGATCCGTCAATTTCAGTCCTAGAGTCAGTTCACAACCGGGTCGCGAAGTTTGACTTTTGCTTTGACTTTCGATTCTGACCCGACGTAGATTAGTTAACTTCTGAATTAAGGTCACATTATGATCGTAATACAATGTAGCATAACGCTATGAGGTTATATTACATGATCATAATCATAATCTGAGTTTATGACAAGTTTCGTAAAATGTCAAATTTTGACTAAAATGCTCTTTTTACATGAAACAAGGTTTTAATCAAAAATGGACTTGCAAATGAATTACCTACTGATATGTTAATGTAGTTAACATATTATGATGTTAATATTCTGATCATAAACTGATTTTAGTATAATATCGTAAACTATACTTTTAAATGACCAAAATGCCCTTTCGCTGCGCACAACTTGGTCTTAAACAATAAACCACACTTATGTGTGGTATCTTAGTGATATATATCACAAATTAAGTATTTTTCCAGAATGTTTATGATCATAACATCAGAATACATGCAAGTTCCTTTTATACGACATATAATTACCAAAACGCCCTTATGAGGCATAATTTTGTTTCAAAACTTTTTTGGGCGTATAAGTTGATATCCTACTAATATTACAACTTATTTAAAGTATAATGACATATAGAACTTGTTCATGACTCATTCGGTTACCGATATCGCTTATATGCATACGGTTAAGTATATGTAACTAGTTTATGAAAATTAACCGAAACGGGTTTAACCTTGTCATTTTAATCTCAAATTCTAGAATGTTAATTGTTTACCCATATTATACAAGTCTTAAGTACTTTTTGGGTTTAAACTACATTCTATCCGGTCATCGCTTAATCTAGCGTATCGTACCTTTTTGATCCATTACACTAGTCGGTCTAAGTCTATGACTTAAATTAAGACCATTAGCATTTTAATTGGTTAGCTTATTCCATAATCCAGACTAGAGCCTTCCGGTAAATGTTATCTGCACTTTGTTCATTTTAAATACGGCTGAGATATAAATCTTGCATTTTAATCAAGACTAGCTCAGGTAAATACTCTCGACTTATTTCTCCTATACGGGCTTGGGTTACCATAAATTATTACCGCTTGGTCGGAAATGGGATCAATCAAATGCCGGGTGCGGCTAGTAAATCCGCATATTCTGTTTTAATCAGTTTTGTTTGATAACTTAAACATCGGGGGTTAACTACCATGTCCTGGATATCCTCGGCTCATTACAATAGAAATGGCCACGACCTTAGCGCGGGTGTAGGCATACACCCGATAGACGCTCAATAATGCATTCCCACAAGGTTGGGAAGAATTGACTCCTTCGTGAGTCCAAAGTGGTGTGTACGTTAATCATGTCTCGGTCACCGTACCGGGCCCTGTATGTATGGACAAACATGTAAATCTGTTAACAAGTTGGACGATTAACTTTCCCAAGTTATAAAAGATTTTGTGCTAATACGCACTTAGAACATTTTTGAAATGTTTTCAAAATGAGTCAGTTTGGTGTATTTACCAGCGAAAGCTGACGTATTTTCAAAAGACTGAGCTTGCAGGTATAATACGAAAATAGGCTAGAAGTGCTCGGTAGTGATAGAGGATCTTGCAAATCCTAGATCTGCCTAAAGTCTGTTTTATATTCTTTTCATGTACAATTTATGATCCGCCTGTGGATCTTCTATTACAAGCCTGTATATTATTTCGTATTTCGAACATTTAGTCTGTAATAGTAATTTTACTCCAAGACTTCCATTGTGTCGTGTTTAATTGACAATGATGTTATCAACTGACGTCAGGATACTCCCCACCCGGGCCCACCGGTGTATGGATTTGGGTTGGAAATCCGGGGTGTGACAAAATGGGCTAAATGGGTGAGATGGCAAATAAATACCATCTCCTAATGATAAATGGTCATTTAGGCCAAACGGGTCAAATGGTGATGTTATCACCATATCACCATTTGACAATGATGACTAATGTCGCTTATTGAGTTTTGTGCACATAGGAAGAATAGCGTATGACTTGCATTACAATTAATTAGCAACTAATATAGCAAGGTATTAAAACGGGTCAATGCTATGACCCGAGCCAGGTATGTGTAATGGTCAAACTCTCAATGAGGACTTAAAGTCCAATGAGAGTTAATCGAGTCATGAGTGAACATTGGATTACCTAAAGTAAGATAAATCTAATAATTTAAATTGTAGACATTATGTTCTTAGGAACATAACGATTTTAAATAGATTATGGTTAAAAGTGCCACTTGGTCAAAATATGCTTTTAAAAGTCCTTCGTCGTAAAAGGACTAAAGTTGACCAAAACGCCATAGAATAATAAATCGACCAAATGACCCTTGAGGGTAGTTTAAAAATGAGTTTTATAAGTAAGTACACCCTTTCTGTAGTGTAAAAGCAAATGGCATAAGACGTTTTGGTTTAATGCCTCTTAACGGGTCTTTTTCATAAATTCCTCTTAACGGGAAGAATTCGGAAATATATAATTTTCACATTGGAAATATATGAATTCTATATTTTTGGTGGAAGATAAATAGAAGTCTTAGTGTGGAAATAAAAGGTTTGGAAAGAAGTAGCGATATTTAAGCTTAAGTGCTTAAATTCCTTAACGGATCAAAGTGAATATGCGCATAAACCGGTTAATGGTTGAGTAATTCATAAAATTATGAATCCAGGTTAAGGATTTCAGGTTAAATATGTAGGCAAACATTTTACGGACATTTAGAAACAAGTTTCAAGGGAAACGGATGAAAATTGAATAAGTTACGGAAGTTTTCGTAACAAAAACGGCAAGACGGAAATACCTGCAGCAGCCCACCGTAAGCTATGGTGGCCAACCGTAGATTATGGCTGGCAACTTCTGAATGAAAACAGGAAATAGTGTTTTACGAAAGTGTCTCTGCAAGTCCCGATTCGTGTTTTAATGTACGCGACTTGAAACGGGTCAAACGGACAAAAAAACAATACAGTACCAAAACTGGTGTAGTAAGTGGCGTCGTCGACGCGATGTTTGGCCGTTGCCGATGCAATATGGTTGTCCTACGCCCAATAGTACTTCCTACGGCAGTTTGTCGTGACGCAACAAAAAATAAGGCGTCGTCGCCGATGCCACCTCAAAAGTTGTTTCTTTTTTTTTATTTGACTATTTTGTTAAGTTGATTATGTTGTGCTTTCCATTATTCACTATAATACTAATAAATTGCAAATTTCCAGTTTAAGGTAATCGCAAGCACACTTGGATGACGATCAAGCTCAACGAGGAACCGAACACGATCAGGGTTCAAGCTTCTGCAATTTGTTTAGCCATCATGAAACCAAACAACGATAATATGTTGAAATGTTTTAAATTTTTAAGAAGTTTAAAGAAACTACAAATATAGTATGGACGTGTAATTGCATATAAATTCTTTTCTTGCGAAATTTTCATAAAATTTTTTATTTATATATTAAGGGTCTTACACATTGTACTGTACTGTACTGGCTATGTTGTGTTAGACATAGCTACTTAGGGTACTGTTGTTTATTTGTTGTGTTGGTTTTGACCATGGTGATTTGGTAGACGTCCAAGCTTCACTTGTAAACTTGGTATGATTACATCACATGTGTAGAACTTAATTATGTATTTGCTGAGTGAGACAAGTAAAACCTATAAAACTCACAAACTATTTGTAGTTGATCGTTCCTTTTTAGACAAGCTTTTCAGGTAACTTGGAACTGTCTGATACATGTGTTTGTTGCTTTAAGTTTTGTGTTTCAGATAATTACGCACATCGAAACATGCTTACAAGATGAATTATATGGATCGCGGGAACATTCTGTTGTAGCATACTCATAGTATGTAATCAACAATGTAACTTGATGTATAGTTTAATGGCAATATAGTATCTTTATAAACAATGTGCTTGTACCAGAGGTGTCTGTTGTATCCCTTTAGTTTCTGCTGCTAGTTGGAGTGTGACATGAGGGAATGTGAAAGCTTAAAAAAATTGAAAATTTTGAGAGTTTTGCAAAAATATACTCAAGCAGGTTTATACGCACTTGAAAACCGGATTTTTCAATGTAAATTATCAACTTTTCAAATGCTAACTTATTGGTGTAGGTCGTTAGTCATGGTCGTACTCAGATTGGGTTTGTTAGTAAGAAATGGGTAAGAAGTGTTTGACTAGGAATAACAATCTAGAGGGTGGACTTTTCATGCATGTGTCACGTTTCAAGCATCAATCAGATTGTTTCGTGAAAGTGATTAAGGCATTAGGATTACACATTAGGATATTTATTCTGAACTTTTTTTATTTTTAGATCGTACACTAATACCATATCTAGACACCAAAATGAAAACCGTTCATGTGCTTATATTGATAAATCAATATCATAAACCCACATAAACAATAATTCTATGATAGACATATCAATTAAAGCCTTTTTTGCTTTCACCTTGTATTTTATGAAATTTTGGTTGGATATGTGATTATGTACTTAAATTGCTAGATCTTTGGTGAATGAGTCTACCTCGTTCTTTAGTAATCCAACATAGACGTTTTCTACCATATACAAATATGGGTCAAAAAAGGTCATCGTATTCAAAAAGTCAAGAAAAAGAGATCCGACGTTAGTGTTTCCCAATAGGCGAAAAATGCAAAAGATGGGTCAATGTTTGCCCCACCATAGATAATAGTTGAAATTGGTCATTTTATACCCAAGGTTAGAAAAAGAATGTTTCAGTAATGGACCTTGATAGAAGGTACCCTTACCCGACTTATATTTCAAAAACTTTCGCCATTTATAATCCTTAATACACACCTTAACCCAAAGCCAAAAGTTATAACCTATAGGATTCCTTTTAATTCATTCACAATTTAGGTATACTCTGAGAAGGCGTGGTTGCATGCATGCATGGGGAAAGCTTGAATGCCTGGTAAGCTCGATTACATTTCTTGTTTTGAAATGCTTAAATCTGATTATGTGTGAGTTGTTTGACTTGGGTACGACAATGGAACTTAACCGAGAATTGGTGTTAATGAGTGAGGTGTGCCTGTAAATGACGGTTGGATAGTTGCATAAGAGCTTTGCTTGTGACGAGCAAAGGATAAGTGTGGGGATGTGATACAAGGGTGTTTATCTCAGTTTTAACGTGTTTAACAATGTGGTTCTAAGTATTTAATTTTGTGAATCAATTTACTTTAAGAATGATTTGGTTTGCAGGTACCGTGAGCTTAACGGATGGTTTTCAAGAGCTAAACGAGGGTTTGGAAGCACGTGGATCGCACAGGAATTGAACACACAAAAAGATGGAGAAAATATGGGGTAGGGTGCAATTTACACCCTCACCAGATCATGGGAGCTCAAAGTGGGGGTGTATTAGAGTAGAACTGGAAGTTTGTCATGCATGGGCGCAAATTACAACCAACAGGGTGTAATGTGCGCCCTATGTCGGTTGGTCTCGCGAAACTAGGGTTTTGACACCCTATATAAATCTAACCTACCCTAAACGATATTGATTCACTCTCAATTAGTTTTTAGGCATTCCAACCTATTCAAAGGATACAAGTTTATGAATTCAAGATCCACAACAACCAGTGAAGATTCAACCATGCTGATGAGCGGCTAAACTACATGTGATCTCCTCTAGGTGTAGGATTTGTTATTGATACTCTTGATTTTAAGTTTTAACCTTCGTTTTTGGATTACATTTTTAATCACTTTAGTTTTGATCAGATTAAATGTGGTTTTACATTTAAATGATTTGGTTTTGTTAATTATTAAATTGATGACTTTTTATTATGATTTGCTTATTGGTTTATGTTTCACAATTATCGAATTAGTGTTTGTGTGAATAGACCCGTTAAGGTCGGTTCCATATCCATCACTTGTTTAATCATATGCATAGTCACTTTTAATGACTTTCCATTAGTTTAACTAGATCACCTATGTTTTATCAAACCTCAAATCCGGAGGAGATTACCTTTTCTCCGTATTGTTCACAACTCAAGTTAAGTGTGATAAGTTTTCGACAATCAGATCTCAATTTTAGAGTTTTAAAGTTTTAATCAAAGAAGCATTCAAACTTTGACGTTTTTTGCTAATTCGCCATTGTTCCACACCTACTTACCCTTACTAGTAAAGGTAGCTAGGTACTTATTTAAAACTTTATTTTTGACAAACCTTTGACATCAATCACACATACAATATCACTATTAGGAGTATAATATCAAATCTCTAGTAAGTTAATCCTATGCACACATATACATTTATCTATATGAATATCAACCAAATCTTTTCAAGAAAGACCTCCTTCAACAATGATTGGTCAAGGATTGGTTATGGATGTTTAGAACAATCACTATGTGTAACGACATGTTTTCACAAATTAACACTTTCAACAATTCATATACTAGACGTAACAAAATAAGAAAAAGTTCTTTAGTGACTTGTTGAATAGCCTTTAAGTGGGATATTGTTAAGGAATAAGGAGTCATGACTCTTGATTAGCCTTCATGTGGGATGTTGTTTGAGGCTTCCTCAATATCTGAATTCACACTAACGACCACCACAGATAAATACTGGAATTAGGGACTTGATCTTTATGCAGGGGCGTAGCTTGGTTGACCTGCCCTCACCAATTATAGGTATTAATTTTCTGATTTTTCATTCGAAAATTTTATAAGTATTGAGCTCGGCCCTCATCAGTTATTTTGCCTAAAAATTCTTGGCCCCTTGCCAATTTTCTTGTTCAAAAATTTTATACATACTATCTTCTATTTAGTTATAAAAAATAAACTATATAAGAATGGTCCTTTGAATAAATGAAGATTAATTAGATATTTGGAGTTATTATTGTTTGACCTGACGTGAGCTGAATCTCCGACCCTATCATGTAACCCGAAATATAGCAATGGGAGAAAAATAGGCCCATAACTTTCGGTCCCACGGAACTTTTGATCAAGCTTCTCCCATGACGAACATCCTTACGTAAACTTAAGCATCAAGTTATCGACTCTAACCCAACTCTTATAAACATATACTCATTTTGCTGTATTCATAGGTACTCTTGATCTTATTATTGTTAATACAATCTCTCACGTGACGTACACCAATCAAATTGATCGAACGATCCATGATATATCATGTGTTCTTATTTTTCTTATGCTTTTTAGGTGTCTAAATATTTCTTAGATCACATGCTTCCCAACAACTAGAGGGGACGGATATATATAGGGATGAAGTATTTGTAACAACAAATACAAATATTGGTTATTGTAGAACTATTGTCGATAAAGCGGTGTACTTTAGCTAGTAGGTGATGCTCAGCCACTACAAAACCAGCTTTCATCCACCAAGTAATTTCTTGCCGTGTGACCCAGGCTATGGGGAACCACACATCCCCACAAGTAATTTTCGTACATAATTATTTAAAAATAAAATGGACGGATGGAACCATAAACTTTAATTCGTCTTCATCTTGTGACAAGTCATAATCACCTTTTTTGTATTTATCAGAATATGAGACACCAAAAAAAATAAATAAATAAAAAACAAGATGAACACAACCCCGTCAATTAATGACTCATTAATACGCACAGGTATCATAAACTATGGTTGGTGAAAAAAAAAACTTCCATCACATGTTAGAGATACCAGGAAACAAGAAACAAGATACAAGGAAAATTATCAGAAATTTGGGAAGAAATTATTAGATTTCAATGGGAAAAGTAGTTATATTTGTTCTTTTACTTGTTTCACTCCACATCCACAAAATCTATACTGCCGAAATCGACATCATTTCGGATTTACAGTTCTTGACAGAAAATGACACGCTGGTCTCACCGGGCAGAACCTTTGAACTCGGCTTTTTCAAGCCGGGTAGCTCTGCGAATAGCTACCTTGGTATATGGTATAAGAAAATATCTGTCCAAACAGTAGTTTGGGTTGCCAATAGAGATTGCCCGCTCACTGTCGCATCATCAGGTGTGTTAAAGATTGTCCATCCTGGAAAGCTTGTCCTCATAAACCATACCAATGGTATTATGTGGTCATCCAACACAACGTCATCAGGAAGGGCAACTGCAAAGCTTGATGACACCGGAAATTTAGTCATGACAGATGGACACAACACAAGGATTCTCTGGCAGAGTTTTGATTATCCAACTGACACTCATTTACCAGGAATGATGTTCGGGAAGGACTTGTTGACGGGCAGGGAATGGAATTTATCGTCATGGAAAAGTAGTGACGATCCAGCTCCAGGTGACTTTACCTTTGGCATAGACACAAATGGTTATCCTCAGAACATACTCAAAAAAGGCCCAGATTTCATCAAATTCAGGGCTGGACCATGGAATGGTATACGCTTTAGTGGGGCTTCATCGTTCAACCAGAACACGATCTTTACTTACAATATGTTATTAATAAAACATTGGCAGCTTTTACATATAATCTTGTAGACAGTTCTGTTGTTACGAGGTTCACCTTGATTTCTTCCGGTGATCTACAACGTTCGGTGTGGGTGGAAAGTGCTAAAAAATGGCAGATTACAGTTACATTACCAAGAGGAGACTGTGATTTTTACAACAATTGTGGTGCTTATGGAAGCTGCAGCACTGCAAGCGCACAGGTATGTTCGTGCTTCGGTGAGACGAAATTTGTGCCTAGAAACCTAAAGGGTTGGAATGAAGCAGATTGGTCTGGTGGCTGTGTGAGGCGGACACCATTGGATTGCAAAAATGGAAAGGATGGGTTTATAAGGTATGCTAATGTAAAATGGCCAGACACACACACTTCCTGGTATAACATTAGCATGACTCTAAAGGAATGCGCAGCGGTTTGCGTAAAGAACTGTACCTGTATGGCTTATGCAAATACAAATATCACAGGAAAGGGAAGTGGCTGTTTGCTTTGGTTCAATGACCTCAAAGACATCATGGTAATCACCGAAGGCAACGGTGGTCAGGATATATTTGTAAGAATGGCTTCCTCTGAATTAGGTAACCCCCTTCTACTAAATTTGGCTAAACATGTATATATTTTAACACAAAACTAATCTAAATGAGTCGTTTTATAAGAAATGGTTCTACACGTACAGATCTATTTTTCTGATCATACAAACTTACTTTTGTCATGGCTATTATTTATTAAGTACATGCCAATTAATGTTGTCGCTGTGTTAATTGATGGAGTATTAGGATTGGAACACACAATAGCCTACATTTAGCTAAAATAATATAATCGTTTATTAAGGCTATGTCCCATTTAAATAGACGGAACATAAATTTTAAAGGAAGCTACCCAAAAAATAACAAACAAAACAACTTATTCCTAATAAATATTTGAAGAGTGGCTAAACCCTTGACGCCACTTTATTCGGCGCGAAACGGCTAGACTTCACAACACTGCTTGACTACTCTCTTCCTGACTCACCATTTGAATTATTTCTAACGTTGCTATCCTGATGTTGCTCAACCAGTTTCCGAGAACCGATCAGGAAGTACACACATCAAATTAATCTTATTAGTCGTCTTTCTGGGAGTTCTCCTAATAGGATTGAGCTCTACATTGTTCTGCTATACATTGAGAAATAGGAATCATGCACAACCAACGGGAGAATGTAAGCAATATCTTATGCTGAATATTTTAGAGCAACATGAATTATTGAACAGATTCTGTGATTTTAAAGTTTGTCTTATTTCTAATGCATAGGTGAATCTTTTCAAGTCTGTGAAAGCCAGAAAGAAGCCATGGAGCTACCATTGTTTAGCTTCTCTACAATAGCAGAATCTACTGCTAGTTTTTCACCAGAAAATAGACTTGGAGAGGGTGGATTTGGGCCTGTTTATAAGGTAAAAGTCTTAAAATGCTTTCATGTACTTTGCTTAAGTATATAACAAAATCCCATCATATATAATGCAGAAGAATAGAATTGTAATTAAATGATCCAATGAAGACACACGGTAATTCAACAACCATGACAAAAGATATGAATCTTTGTATTTTAATTATGCCACTAATACAAAAAGATTAAAAAAATGGAAGCCACAATTTGACTATGCATAGTTATTCACAACTTAAATTGTGATCCTCAGGGTGTGCTAGAAGGGAAAGAAATTGCAGTTAAGCGTCTCTCCAGGACTTCCAGCCAAGGACTTGATGAGTTCAAGAATGAAGTCATCTGCATTTCAAAACTTCAGCACCGCAATCTTGTTAAGCTCTTTGGATGTAGCATACAGGGAGATGAGAAATTGTTAATCTATGAATACATGTCCAACAGAAGCTTAGACTTTTTTATATTCGGTCAGCGTCATATTATAGTCCTTGATTAATATCAGGAACTACCTGTTTACTAAAACTATGAATAATTAAACGTATATGTTTGGCAGATAAAACACAAAGCACACTCCTTCACTGGACAAAGCGATTCCACATCATTGAAGGAATTGCCCGCGGACTTCTTTATCTGCATCAAGATTCACGACTAAGAATCATTCATAGAGATCTTAAAGCCAGCAATATTCTACTGGATGTGGACATGAACCCTAAGATATCAGACTTTGGCTTAGCAAGAAGCTTTGGAGGAAATGAGACTCAAGCAAACACAGAGAAAGTTGTTGGCACATAGTAAGTTACAAATTCAACTCTAGTTTTTTTAATGCTTTATCTTACTTTTAGAAACATTTTTATCTGCAGTGGTTACATGTCACCCGAGTATGCACTAGATGGTATCTTCTCAACAAAGTCCGATGTGTTTAGCTTTGGTGTTTTGGTGTTGGAGATTGTAAGTGGGAGTAGAAACCGGGGATTCGTTCACACTCAGCATGACAGTAACCTTATTGGACATGTAAGTTCTTGACCGGCCTCAAACTACTGTTTTAATTGTTCTGTACTCTACAACCAAATAACTATTTCCACACTATAATCAGGCATGGAGAATGTATAATGAAGGCAGGTCAATGGAGCTCATTGATTCGACTATAGATGAACCAAGCGATTCATCCAAAGTTTTAAGATCAATAGAAGTAGGTTTGTTATGCGTTCAACAAAATCCAGAAGATAGACCAGATATGTCATCTGTGGTTCGAATGTTGGGCAGTGAGAGTGCATTGCAGAAACCTAAACAGCCAGCATTTTTTACCGAAAGGAAGTTACATGGTGCTGATTTCTCTTCAAGCACTTGTCCAACAAGCTCAACCAATGACTTTACTGTTACAAAGGTAGTTGCTCGATAACAAGCGCGTACATAAGTGTTAGGCATTAAACTTAAAACAGACAGGTTTTGGGGAGTTTGTTAAATGGGAATTTGATGGTTCAAACGTTAATCAAACTATGTTTATGATGTATGGATTTGAATTCCCCAAATGTCTAGTATCTGACGGTTAAAATTTCAGGCTGTTTTGAATTTCCTACAAATATTTTATGGCAGCTTTAGTAATGGATGGTCATGAGCTACTGGATTCTAACTAAAGCTAAAGTTATTTTTTTTGGCTGTGATTAATGTACATTATTTCTTTCAAGAGTCTAATCACCTAATATATAATCGTTTCGACCACCTATCACAATTATAAGCTCAAGATTCTTTTCTCGCTATCTCTTATTTTTTTTAAATGTATCTTATCACAAAATATAGTTTTATAATTTAAAATTTTCATTATAATACACGAGTTTCAAACCTAGTATGGATCTATATATATGGGTATGTTATTTCCTTGTTAAATTAAAGATTTGCAATGAGTTATTGAAAATCATCATATTAACAACAGAAGCCAATCTCACACTAACAACAAACGACATGAAAATATTGGAATTATGTGCTCCATTATGAATGTCAGGTACATAAACTTAAGGGTCAAGTTATTAACTAACCGGGATATTATAAACGTGCCTCTCATTTAGCTGCAATCAATAAAACCTCTTTCTGTAGGAGTGGTTTTTCCAGGATTCGTTTCTTCATCATCAACCAAAACAATAAACAGAAGATGAAAGATAGATAGAACGAGAGACTGAAATAGTAAACAAGCTGATTTTGCAAATAAATGATTCAATTATGTATAACCCAACACACAAACTTGTTTGACGTAGTACAGACTTTTATAGCATATGACCCAATTCGTAGATGCAGTTTTGTTGGTGACGTTTCATGTGACACCTCTGGTACGTTGCCATTACATACCCTATGATGACATACAAACTTTGAAAACATTTCAGCATAGTGACTCCAGCCTATAAAAATGTAACTAATTAAGTGTTTTGACCCAATATTAGTAATAATAATAAACAGGTAAAAAAATTTTGTAAGGCCCAAACTTAAATGGATTAATTTCAACACTCACCTAGACCTAACTCGGTCAAACTGATCAAGTGAACCATTATGTATCATGTGTTCTTATTTTTCTTGCTCCTTTGTTGTCTGAATATTTCCTAGGCCACATGATTCCCACAACTGACAAGACGGACATGTGGATGGACGTATGTGGAGGTAACAACAAATACAAATATTGCAGATTGTAATTAACAGTAGGGTAATTTAACCACTTGGTGATGCTCAACCACCAAAGCCAGCTTTTAGCCACCAAGTAACTCCTTGCCGTGAACAAAGACGTAAATACAACACTTATTAAATAAAATAATGGACTGGTGGAAACGAAAATTCAAATCAAGGAAAGACGAAAACAAAATTTTTTTCTTAATTCTTTGTCATGTGATAATCACATTTTTGAAATGTATAAAAACAAGAGACACTCATTGAATAACCACAGGTACCATGTACTGGTAGGTGAAGAAATCACTTCATCACATGCTAGAGAGATCATATAGCTAGGAATAAATAACAATATATAAGGATATTTATAAGGAAATTAGGAGGAAAATTTTGAATGGAGAGATTAGCTATATTGTTGCTGTTACTTGTTTCACCCCACATTCAGACAATCTATACTGCTGAAATCCACATCATTTCAGATCTACAGTCCTTGACAGAACAAGACACATTGGTCTCGTCGGATGGAACCTTTGAACTGGGCTTTTTCACGCCAGGTAGCTCTGGGAATAGATACCTTGGAAGTTGGTATAAGAAGATATCTGTTAAAACAATGGTTTGGGTTGCCAACAGATCTCACCCACTCACCGTCCATCATCAGGCGTGTTAAGGATTGTCCATCCAGGAAATCTAGTCCTCATGGACAATATTACCAATGGTATATTGTGGTCATCCAACACAACATCCTCAGGAAATGCAACTGCAAAGCTTGATGACATTGGAAATTTAGTCATGACAGATGGAGACAACAAAAAGATTCTCTGGCAGAGTTTTGATTATCCAAGTGATACTCTTTTATCTGGAATGAAGTTTGGGAGGGACTTGTTGACAGGCAGGGAATGGCATCTGTCATCATGGAAAAGTAGTGAAGATCCAGCTCCAGGTGAATTTACCTACAGCATTGACACACATGGTTATCCTCAGGACATACTCAAGCAAGGTGCTGATGTCAAGTTCCGGGCAGGACCATGGAATGGTCAACGGTTTAGTGGCGCCTCAGAGTTCAGCCGGAACAAAATCTTTACATACAATATGATTATAGTCCTTGATTAATATCAGGAACTACCTGTTTACTAAAACTATGAATAATTAAACGTATATGTTTGGCAGATAAAACACAAAGCACACTCCTTCACTGGACAAAGCGATTCCACATCATTGAAGGAATTGCCCGCGGACTTCTTTATTTGCATCAAGATTCACGACTAAGAATCATTCATAGAGATCTTAAAGCCAGCAATATTCTACTGGATGTGGACATGAACCCTAATATATCAGACTTTGGCATAGCAAGAAGCTTTGGAGGAAATGAGACTCAAGCAAACACAGATAGAGTTGTCGGCACATAGTGAGTTAAAAAAATTAAGTGTATATTTATTATATTTTTTTCTCTTTATATATGATTTATAAACAATTTTCCACCTGTAGCGGTTACATGCCTCCGGAGTATGCACTAGATGGCATTTTCTCAACAAAGTCAGATGTGTTTAGCTTTGGTGTTTTGGTGCTGGAGATTGTCAGCGGGAGTAGAAACCGGGGATTCGTACATACTAAGCATGACAATAACCTTATTGGACATGTAAGTTCTCCGGCCACAAACTACTCGTTTGATTTGTAACCGATTAAGTTATGTATTCTACAACAAGATAACTATTTCCACACTTTATTCAGGCGTGGAGAATGTATAATGAAGGCCGGTCAATGGAGCTCGTTGATTCAACTTTAGATGAACCAAGTGATTCATCCGAAGTTTTAAGATCAATCGAAGTGGGTTTGTTATGTGTTCAACAAAGTCCAGAAGACAGGCCAAACATGTCATCGGTGGTTCGAATGTTGGCCACTGAGGGTGCAGTGCAGAAACCTAAGCAGCCAGCATTTTTCACAGAAAGGAAATTTCATGGTGCTGATTTCTCTTCAAGCACTTATCCAACAAGCTCAACCAATGATTTAACTGTTACAGAAATAGTTGCTCGATAACGAGCACATATATCTTCACTTTTCGGGTGTGCTTTTTGTATTCTTGATTCCATCAAATACAATACATGTCCATTCCTAATAAACACATAACTTCACGTTATATACTTATTTCTTTGTGTTTTGGGGAAGTATATCTTTGATACAGCGAATTAACACACTTGAACACAATCGGCTTTGTGATACACCTCCAAGACTCTTCTCTTTCACTAGAACCTCAACACCAAACTTTCTGATTACAAGTGAAAGCTACCAAACTCTATGACCGTAAAGGTCAGGATATACTATGAAGTTTATTTGGGTAGAAAGGTTAGTAAGTAATATTTTAGTAATCAAGGGCTAAGATTAAATGGGTGAAATTGAACAAATGATGAAGGTATGGGGGTTTCTTAAGGGTATTCTAGTCCATCCAAAGCAATAGTTTCTCTTTCCTTTAATTTCCCCATCTTTAAAATATTAATAACTTTTTCATATGATATTACTTTTTATAAAATTGCACCAAAAAAGAGTGTCTTTTATCTTTAAAACGAGTATACTATTACTATATTTTAAAAAAAAATTGGAAACCCAAATGCCTAAACACAATGGACAAAAAACATAAAAATTTCTTTTTTCTAAAACGCAATTGACAAAGAAAACACAAAAACATGTTGTTTCTAAAACGGAATTGACAAAAAAACATAAAGAAATGTCTTGTTTCTAAAACGCAATGAACAAAAAACACAAAAGACATGTATTGTTTCTAAAACACAATGGCCTAAAAACACAAAGAAATGTCTTTTTCTCTAAACGCAATGGACTACAAATACAAAGAAATGTCTTTCTTTCTAAAATGGAATGAAATAAAAACACAAAGAAATGTCCTTTTTATAAAACATAATGGACTAAAAACACAAAGAAATATGCTATTTCTATAACACAAAGGACATAAAACACAAATAAATGTCTTTTTTCTAAAACGCAATGGACTAGAAACACAAAGAAATGTTTTTGTCTAAAACGCAGTGGACTAAAAACACATAAAATGTGTTGTTTCTAAAACGCAATGGACTGAAAAACAAATATTGTTTTTTCATTTTTTGTAAAACGCAATGACTTAATTCAAAAACCCAAAATGCAATTCAAAAATTTCTGACACAAACCGAAGCCGATTTCTTCGGATTTCTTCAACGATTGACGAAATCTGAATGCTAGAAACACTTATCAGTGATCTAATCGAATGGAGTGATTCGCTTCAAAATCATGAGAAAAATGAGAAATTGTATGAAATTAAACTGGGTTTCTTAAAAAAATGTCGAAAAACACGTTGATTAAGTGTTTGAATCATTGATCAATAACGAAATTGCACTATGATGTAGTGATTATTGAGATAGAAGGTGAAGAAAAGGTTGAAGATGGTGGGTTCTGAAAATGGTGGTTTTGAAGTTACTGGGAAAGAAAAAGAAGAAGATGGGATAAGATTGACTAAAATACCCTTCCCTTTATTTTTCAATTTTGCCACATGTCATAACCCTATTCCTTCCTACCCAAACTATACTTCCTATTTGATCCTCTCACCATACTCAAATACAAAAGCCGACTCAATAATAAAAAATAGTTATGTTCAAAATTCAAACTTAACAGATAGAATTAGTTTACCTACTCCAGCAGTCCCATGAGATCTTCCTTGACTCCCAATGAGGTTTATCCGTTTACTAGCTTCCTCATGAGAATTAGGATTAGTTCTTTCATTTAGTTAATTGTAGATAACTAGTCTACCCTATGTAATTACTATTTTCTTGTTGGTCTATCTCGCTCCCAATAAATAATAAGTAGAGGGGATTATCTCTTGTAATAAACACACTTCATATTATAACATTAGTTCAATACCAAGTTATATGGTATCAAAGCTAAGGTTGCTCTAGCTTAGGTGACCCTCTTCGCGGTGACCATTTCTGGCCAAGTTTCGGTCACCTTCCCTGACAAATACTACATTTCCATTTTATCTACAACCTAAAACCACCACTTATGTTCCCCTATTCAGTTTCCCTGCCCAAACCACCACCAAATGCCACCATTATTCTCAGATCCGTTCGGTATTCTGCCAAGTAAAGTATCATCGCTGCCACCACTATACTTAGAATACTCCGATCTACAAACCCCAAAAGTTTCAAACCATGCAACTGCCCAAATATTTGTCATTACTGCAAGTTGCCTAGACACACAAAGTAAAATTGCCCAAATCGTGCCCCTGATCTCAGCCGATATCTCGTCTAGCTGCTACTAGTGAGTCTTCTAACCTGATACTGATACTACTCCTTATACACGTTTAGCAAGGAGGATTATACTAGACACCAACAACTATTGGCCACACAATCGCCTGCTCCTTGCCCACAAGCCAACTCAGCTAATTCAGGTATACTTCCTAACCTTGACTCATCCTAGATTTAGGAGCCACTCATCACATGACTAGGAATCAAAGTATCATGTCTAGCCTACATACCAGTTCGTCATGGATCGATTCATAATTTGAAAAATCTAAACCTTTCATATCTGTCTTCTTGGTTCCTAAATTCCTTGATAGCCTTTGTTCACTAACTCGAATTACCAAACAAAATAATTGTTCTGTAACATTTTATCCTACTCACTGCATTTTTAGGAACTCAAGACAAACCAGTGATTGGCACCGGTTTTGAATTAAGAGGCCTCTACCGTTTGTCCTTTACCATAACACCCTAAAGCCAACATATGTGATTCAAGTATTAGGGAGGCTCACTGCCGGCTAGGCGACCCTTCTATAGTGGTTCTTAGGCAAATGAGACCGGATGTTCCATCTTGTTATGGTTTTCATTGCGAGTCATATCAACTTGGTAAACATATCAGGCACCATTATCCCTAGAGTGTCCAATAGGGTCAGTACTTTGTTTTGAACTGTTGCATTATGATGTCTGGACCTTGCCCTATGAAATCAACATTGGGTTTTAGGTGTTTTATTACCTTTATTGATGATTATTCTTGTGTTACGTGGGTGTATTTGCTGAAATCTCGTGCTGAAATATATTCAATCTTTCATGAATTTCATTCCTATGTCCAAACTCAATTTAAAACCACCATTGAAGACTTATGTACTAGTAATGCAAATGAACATTTTTCCACTGATTTTTCTACGTATGTGCATTCAAATGGCATTATTCATCAATCTTCATGCATCTATACACCTAAAAAAATGGTGTCTTTGATCATAGAATCGCCATTTATTAGATGTCACTCGTGCGCATAATCATGATTCATCCTCATGTTCCTCATCGATTTTTGTGAAACGTATTTATTGCCGCTTATCTAATTAACCATATGCCCTCACATGGATCAAACCCCGTTTTTTGTCCTCTTTCCTAGGGAAATCCATTTCCATTGTTCCCCAAAATATTTGGATGTTTCCCTTATGTTCATGATCATCGTCTAGGGACCCAAACTTGACGCCCGAACTATTCGTTGTGTCTTTGTAGGTTACTCTCGTGTCCAGAAAAGTTATCGGTATTGTAGACCTTCTCTTAGTAGATACTTTACCTATTCCGATGTTACCTTCCATGAAGTATACCCTTTCCTTCTCGTGCCCTCGAATTTTGCTTCTGATCCATTTCCCGATTTTAATATACCTGAATCTCACATCATCCCCACCTTTCATGTGCCATATGTTCCATTTACCCACCCCCCCCCCCTACAGACACCACGTTCGTGTCCTGCTGCCTTGGGCCTACCGATAGATCCCCTGCCATATACTGACATACCTATTGTTCTTAGAAAATAACCTAGACACTCCACCCATTATACCAGTGGTGCTTCTTTGGTCAATAGGTACCTAAACCTCGACAAGATTCAAATCAAGAACTTGGACATATATTAAGCCATAATCTAGGGTTTTGCGTACATATCACAATATCTATTTGACAATCGGCATATGACTCTACTCTGGTTCCTCCATGGCATAACTCGCCACTTCAACAGAGTAGCTCTAATCTGGTCTAGTGTGCACCAGGTAGCTTGGACTTTTGATGACTCATAAGTACTGAGTCACGTTTACTAGTTCCCATCTTCATCTTTTGACGCCTGCAAATGTGGCTCATTAGGCATTGAGTATAGTTCATGTATAGTAGTATTTTTTTAGTATCTTACTTAAATACTCATTTTGTTTTAGTGTAATCTTACCAGTTTATTGTGAAACCTCGATATCCAGGTAGTATGATAGTTTTCTGAGATCCTGCATCTCAATAATAGTTGTCACTCTTGTCCAAGTCCTATGTTCATGAGGTCTGTGTAGTGAGCCGAGTTAGACCTTTTGCTTTCTTTAAATTTTACATCTTGGTTTACAAATGATACCATTTTGTGTAGATCGTATAATGTGTACGCTTTAGTTGAGGGTTCAATGCTGAGGTTCCCCACTCCTTTGTTATGATCGTCTAGCTTTTTCATGTTGATCGGAGGGACTTGCATATAACTATGGTACCCAAAGACAGAGAGGTGTGCCAAATTTGGTTTGCGACCCTTTAAGGCTTCATACAGGTCACATTCTTCAAGGATTTAGTAGATTATTGGTTCAAGAAGTAAACCTCATGCGTCAGACTTTCCACCCAAAGATTTTTAGGAATATCCCATTTAGAGCTAACGCGTCAACATTACATTAATCAAAACAAGCATAATTCGAAAATCTATTTAATAGTCACGGTTTAACGAAGGAAAACAAAGGACCTAGCTAATTGATGTAGTATAGTGTTAATTTAAAATTATAAGTGATCTCTTTGTTAAATTTTCTTGAGTACATGTCAAAGGAAACAAAAGAACATAACAAAAAGAACACGGATCCAAAATCGCTAACAGATAGCACAATAGTAGTGAGGCGATAAATGACGTTCAAGTCATGCAAAAACCCAGCTAACCTAAATAGCTAGGATAAGCATGGTATCGTATTCACAAGGAGCATGTGACCAACGTTACAAGGGTTGTCTGATTAGTTATACTAAACTTAAATTTGATAAAACTTATAACGAAGGATAATCACAAGCCAAATGTGTTAACCTAACTATCAATAGCCGAATAAGGAACACTTGCTAGCATGCCTTCTTAGTGAAATCAATTTGTACAATATAAGATTTATAAAACAATCATTAGTGATTGTCAATAAACTCAAGAAAGACAAATTCGTTCTTCAATAATCACAACAATTCAATTTTTATATATGACTATAAATAAACAATTCATGTTCAAAACAAGTACTAACCAAGTCAAAAATGTTCACTAGCAAAATCTTGCACCTGGGTTTATGACATGTGGTTTAGCCAATCATAATAATAGAAAAATCTGAGTCATTGAAAGAAACTCCATTATGTATTGACCAATCAAAATTCTTGCTCAAAAGTAAAATTAAAAAGAAAAGTCACCAGATTATTTTTCTTCTTGAGCCAACTGAAAACAAAGATAAAGACCGTTGTGTTTCGATTCATGTGCCAGCTGCAACCTCGTAAGCCGTCGAACTCCCCCTTTCTGTTGGTTCTGTTGTTTGATCCAACGTGCAGTCCAAGCCCCAAACTCCCATCATAATTGATTTCAATCACAACTAACTAGTTAAGCCCAAATGATGACTTATTTTAATCATAGCTTTTGATTTGTCATCCCGCCAGAAGGCGGTGTTTGAGTGCCTGAAAGGTCCACATGCTCAGGAATTTTTGACCGTTATACCAATTGAGGGTTGAGACAATGTATGTCTGCAGTAGAATATAGAGTCATTCTCAAATACCGGTTGATGATCCCTATGTACCCGGAAGATGAAACTTACCCGATATGTCGTAAAGCTTGTATGGATAAATACGGGGAGCATGCAGTTCACTGTAAAGAGCTCCCTGGGTTCAAATATCGGCACGACTGGGTGCGTGATGCTTTTTGGGACATCTTAAGAAGAGCTGGGATTTCGGCTAAGAAAGAGGCCACTGTGAATTTCCTCACTGACTCTATGGAAGGGAGATCTACTCTGCGACCAGCGGATCTGCTCGTCTTTGGCTGGGCTGGGGGGAAACATGCTTGTGTAGACCTCACGGGGGTTTCCCCTTTGGTTGGTTTAAGGGAAAATGGGTTTGTAGCTGGACAAGCGGCAAAAAAGGCAGAATCAAAGAAAGTGGATAAGCATGCTAAAGCTTGCGCAAAGAACCAGCATGTCTTTGTCCCTTTTGCCTTTGATACTTTTGGCTCCCTAGCGCCAGAAGCTATCCACTTCTTAACGAGGGTTCAACGGGTCGTCTACAGCAATTGTTCAACCCCAAGGGGGCAAGAGTTTGTATTTGGAAGGTTAGGGTTTGCAATTCAGAAAGGATTGGCGGCGCAGCTTGTTGCCCGCCTACCTTCTATTTTAAGGTAACTTAGCAAGTTTTCTGTCTTATATTTCATTTAAAAAAAACAAACGTGTTTCATGTTGATGCTAATAGTCTACTCTCCATTATCCAAACCAATGGATTTTGTCTTTTCTTTGTTTTGTTCTCGTGGGTTTTTGAGCTTCCATTAAAATAGACAAATGAGTTTAATCAAATTAAGAAAATGGATAACTAGTGAGCTACATAACTATTAATTTTTTAAACAGCTAAACTTACATATTATGAAATTGAACCTTTACCTACTTTTATTTTAAACTTTATTTAATTATCAATACTACTGTTCTATTCTCAAGTGAAAACATAAAATTAAAATCATATGAAGTTCAATTAAAGTTCTAACACAACTTTCTTTATATTAAAACTCATTTATAATATTGCTAACTGCAATTTTTTAGTCTGTTAAAACATAAAACAAAAAAAAAGCATTTAAGCATTTAAATTCTATGTATATATATAGATAAATGAGTTTAATTAAATTAAGAAAATGGATGACTAGTGAGCTACATAAAAGTTAAAGTCATATGAAGTTCAATAAAATTTCTGCACAAGTTTTTATATTAAAACCCATTTATAGTATTGTTAACTCCAATTTTTTTAGTCTATTAAAATAAAAAAAAGAATTAATTCTATGTGTAAATGATAAAAATAAGAGTTAATTGCAAGTTTTGTCCTTCATCTATATACTAGATTTTAGGTGGTGTACTTTGTCTTTAAAATTTACAAGTTTTATACTTATTGTTTCAAAATACTATATAGTATGTTATTTGAGCCTAATCCAGTTAATTTTAAATCTTAAATAAAGATAATTTGGTCTTTTTACCAATTTATAAAAAATACCCATTTTAATAATTAAAACAAAATAAATTATATATATATATATATATATATATATATATATAAACATCTCTCTAAATCCACATACTCTCTCCCTCTCAAGAGCCTAACACATCACCGGCCACCACTCACCTTAGTGACGGATCCATGCATGTTTTGTAGGTTCACATAAACCTATTTGGTTTGGAGAAAAATGAGAAGAATTAGTAAGAACATTGAATGATTTGTGAAAACTTAGTGAAAATATAACAAAAGAAACCCATCAAAAAAAATTTCTGGATCCGTCACTGCTCACCCCCACACCACCACCATCACTTTAGGGTTCTTGCTAACTAATTTGGAGGTGGAGAGTTCAGACAGTATTGATAACGTTAAGGCGAAGATTCAAGACATATAGGGTATTCCGCAGGACAAATAGAGGTTGATCTTTTCCGGCAAACTGTTGGAAGACGGTTGCACCCTTGCTGATTATAATATTCAAAAGGAATCCACCATGCATCTTCCGTGGTGGGTGTTAAGTGCTTTAGTAGTTGTTTCTCTAATTTAGAAGGGTTGCTGTTTCTTTGATTTGGAATGTGATGTGATTCAGTGTAAAAAAAACAAATTGGGCAGTTGATTCCTTGTTTTACTAGTGAGTTGCTTTGATTTTTATTCTAACTTCTTTAGTAATAGACAGACTTATGTGACTCTGTATGGATTATAAACGAATATAAAGGTTTTAAATTCTCAATCTAGGACCGCAAATGAGCTTGATCCAACTGCGTTACGCTAAGCTTAACCTTGAAGCACCAGTTGATTTCAGGTGGTGGGGGTGGGTGGGGTGGTGGCTAATGGTGGTAGGTGATAGGTATGGTGGTGGTGGGTTAGGCTCTAGAGAGAGATTAAAAGATTAGTGACAGAGAGAATGTGTGTGTTTAGAAGTTATTAACATATATAATATATATAAGTCATTTTGTTTTAATTATTAAAATGGGTTTTTAAATAAATTGACAAAAAGATCAAATTACTCTTCACTTAATATTTAAAATTATATGGGTTAGGCTCAAAGGATATAATGTGTAAAATTTTAAAACAATAAATACAAAATTCATCAATTTTAAAGACAAAGTACACCGCCTAAAATTTAGTATATAGATAAAGAACAAAATTTGCAATTCACTCTAAAAACAAATGCATAATTAACTAGGTAAGCTACATCAAAAGGATTTTCGGATTTGGTGGAAAAGGAATTTTGTAAGAGGCTAGATTATATTCATTATCACGGGAAATTCTTCCTTTATATCTTTGGTTCCAAAAGTTAAGGAACTCTATCCCTATCAGACTATAGGCTCATTACTCAAAATGGATTAATTTCAAAAGTTTTGGCTAACCGGGTAAAGCTAAATATGGGCACGGTTATAAGCAAGATACAATCAGCTTTTTAACTTTGTAAAAACATATCGAGGGTCCGCTTATAATCAATAGGTGATAGGATGGCTAAAGAGAGATAAACAACAACCGGTGTTGTTCAAAGTGGATTTTGAGAAGGCGTATGACTTGATGCATTGGGTTATCTGAACTCAAATTTGAGTCGAAAGGGCTTTTCCTCTGTGATGGAGAATATGGGTAAGAGGTAGTGTGTTGTCTTCTCGAGTTTCGATTTTGTGAACGGGTCACCTAGCTCGAATTTCAGCATCAAAAGGATGTTAGGCAGGGGGATGCTTTGTCCCTGTATTTATTTATAATCATTATGGAAGCTCTCAATATGGCCTTGGTAAAAAGCAGGGGTGTTGGTATTTTAGGGGTATCAATTTTAATTTTAGCGTAAGCCGTCCTATCATTTAGTAACTCGTCTACACCGATGATGCGATCTTTGTGGGTAATTGGTGTCTCAAATGCTCGCAATCATTCTTAGATTCTAGGATGCTTCCAATTGTCTTTTAGGTTAAAGTTTCTTTTTAATAAAAGTAATGTGTATGGAGTGTGGGTGGAGTAAAGGATAATTATGAACATGGCTGGTCAAATTAGATCTCAACTAGGATCCTTCCCATTTAAATATTTGGGGTAGTGGGCACCGGATATGAATTTGATTCGTTATTGGGAACCGGTTATGGAGAACTTTGAAGTTAAGACATCTACATGGAAAGCTAAAACTCTTTCATATTGGGGTCACCTAACTTTAACAAAGTTCATTTATGGGGAGCATTCCCTGTATTTCTTTTCACTATATAAAGTGTATTATTGGATTATAAATAAGCTAGAGAGCATTCGACGGAAATTTATTGGGTTAGTAATAGCTAAAATAACATGGTTATTGGGTTGCTTGGGACAAGGTGATAACCCCTAAGGAATATGGGGGGGGGCTATGATTAGGTAGTCTGAAAATCAACAAACCTTACTCTTCACACAAAATGAAGGCGGAAGTTAAAAATGGCGGGATAAATTTATGGTCTAGGCTTATATATGTTGTTATAATAACCCTCGCTCATATAACCCAATCCTGGTTAAAATATCCATTACGGGGCCATGGAAATCACCCGTTGGAAAAATGGGAATTCAAGTGGCCTGAAATAAAAAAAATCAAAACTTCCCTTCTCTGGACGCGCTATGGATTGTATGAGGTTCTCATTGTAGTAGTCCCATGTCGCATAAAATATTACTGGTAGCAACATTTCACCATTGTTTGACACCTTTGGCTTCCATTGCCACCCTTCTTCTCTATTTGACACATAAGGAACACTAATCCAACACTTAGAAGCCTTCCAAGACACTTGTCCAAGCTTCCTCCACCTTCAATTGCTACAAATAGCAGCTTATTTGGTTCTAATTTCTCACACCTTCAAACATTGACGCTCAAAGTCTTATGTAACCATTTAGTCTTGTCATTCCAAGTTCCTCCTCCGGTTTTCTAAAGTTGTCATCCAAAGTTGGCAAGTCCTTATCTTATACTCTTTCATTTACAATTTTTCTCATAGTTTAATCCCATTATTTCGCTTGACATTCGATTACTCTAGTCAGCCATTTTGAAATTAAATTTATCCGAATGATCTTCATAATGTTGGAAATCAAACCCTTAATTTACATCTCTTGATTTTCATGTCTAAGGGGTTCAATTTGACAAGTCAAACCGTACACTTTATAAAATAAAAACTAAAAATAGAATAAACATATAATGTTGCTTGTTTAAATAACTAGTATGATCTTTATATTATAAAATCAGGTTGCAAACTTCACTAGAAATATTTTTACCATGTTCGACTTATTATGGACCCGTTTTTCCTCTCGAACCCATTTATACGAATACAAATCGTTAGAAATTGTTTAAACCATTAAAACGAACCATAATGACTTAACATCTTTCCAAATCTTTTCAAATCAAATATAGGTTAACAAAACCACAATGTATGAGACTTCCTCACTCGTATGGTTAACCAACATTTGTTCCATTAAGCTTTTAATCGATATCTAACAAAACCGTTTTCAAATCCACATTAACCGTGTCACACCACAACCGACGGCGTAAACATCGAGGCGAGACGTAATAGATTGCTCAAAGACAACATAACGCTAAAATTGTGATAATAAAATTAAAAATTTCATTTCATTTCATCGAATAACACATTACATTGTTCATAGAAAGGAAGTACAACAAGTGGGAATTTCATACTAAAACAACAAATTACACAAATAAACTTTTGGTGAGATTCTAATCCAACTTAAGTAGATTTCTTGTAGTATCATCATCAAATATTTCCTACAACATGTATAAATATCTGTCAACACAAATTATGTCTGTGAACATACTAGCTTGTCTACATAGTATAAGTGTGAATAACGCTCAAATCCACATGTTTAAATCAAACCATGGTTTAGTTGATATTCTGGTTGGGTTTTTGGAGTAAGTATTATGCATATATACATAATATTCAACCATGGTGTATATCTATATGTGTATATAGCATTACATATATTGTCATGTATGTCAAGAATTAGAGGTAGGTTAAATCCATTCACCTCAAGAATTCACCAATGCACGAAATCACCAACACGGTTGGTAATTCGGATAGCCATGAATGTAAGTAAGATATATGCAAGTAACCTATCTAATTTTCTAAGTAACCAAGCAAGGATAATTAGACAAGTGCTTCCAACATGGTGTCATGGAGACTTGGTGTAATCTTGCTCACTGTATTACTTGGAGATTACTTAGAGCATTACAAGAATAAGGAATAGAGGTATATGACCTTTAAGTTTTTGGAATAAAACCTCAATCCAAGTCACTTAACATAGAGCTTTGTTGGTAACTTGGAGATGTTTCAAAAAAAAGTAAAGATTTACGAGTTCATAAAGTTTAACAAAAATCCTAACTTATACCTAAAAAAATGGTGTACCATCTTTGTTTACCTTTGTAAACATTGGTAATACTCCTACAGTTTATCCAAGAAAGGAGAAAAAGAAAAAAAGAAAAAAAGTGTAAGAACAAGCTCAAAACTCACTGTTTTGGAAGCTTGAACAATTTGTCCAAAGCTGAGAACTTTGAAGATTAGAGAGTGTTTAGCAGGTGTGGGATTGTTATATTTATAAGTGGAGATTAGGGTTTGGGTATTAATGTAGTTAGTTAGGTGTTAGGAGGAGGGAAAGAAGTTCAAAACACAATTTTCGCGAGCTGCCAAGGAGTTTGCCAGAGCGGTCCCTTCGAACCACAAGGGAAACACTATACGCTCCGCAAGGACCATAAAAATTCAAAAAAAAAAAAATCCTTTTTGGTCCTTACACTTGTTTGTCTTGTTATTTTATGCAATAATCTCAATGTTAATCATGTTTTGGACATTGTAAAGTGTATGCAAGTATGTATAAAATAAAACACGTATGATTACATTCCAAACAATAATAAAATCTTGATGCATGGCTCAGTTTTGGATAAAAACGCATATTCGGTAATTGCTTACGTATTGTGCAAGTATGGTTAGACAAAAGTAATACAAAATATGATTTTCATTATGATCGAGTTTCGGATTACAAAGGATTGATATTGCAATATGAATTACAATAAAATGAAAAAGAAGGGAAATTACGAAACGTTACAAACTGCTCGAGTCACAACGACTTATAACGATAAGTAAAAATCCTCATGGATATATTCCTATCTCAGGACTACGACCCTCCCCCCAACAGTAATCGCACCATAAGCTAATAAACTTTGATCCGGCTGTACTATAAACTATTTACGCTGTGTTCAACCGCTAGTACATGTAAATAATCTTGACTTATTTCATTAAAACGTGGGATATAGTATAAAATCTATTGGTTTTTGTATCACATAATGGTGCTAAATGCTTACCACATGATAATTCTTTTTAATATGTATTGCTTGATTAACATAAATGCATTTGGCATTTAATCATACATATATGTATATCTATCTGGGGCGTGTGATATCCATTATTTCAATGATCATAAGCGCAGTGTATAGGCATATACCTGACAAACAAAGGATCCTAATCTTTATACATACATACGTACGTACGATAACATACATAACATACATACATAGAAGATGTATAAAAACAAATTATTATTTTATATTGTGATATTATATATCTACACACTATATTATATTATAATGCATCACCTATAATACACCCTTAAATTTTAAGTAATACAAACATTATTGCATAAGGTACAACACTTAACGCATGTGTTAATTTATTTCTGGGGCCAAATTAGTCTTTTTAAATAATACTAACACGTTTACTCCATCTTTACTAAAGTTTTGTTTAATCAAATAATAATTAAACTTTTGCCCCTTATTTTAAACAAATCACCCCAGCGATTTTTTAAAAGAAAGTTCACCATACAAACGAGCATTTTATTTTCTTTAATTTGAGTATAGCGTTGCTAAAGGTTTTTCATTTAAAAAAATTGATAGGTTACGTGATTAACAATGTTTAGGGATAATTAATAACCAAATCATTAACTGAAACCGAATAAAAAACAAATGAAAAGAAAACGGAATCAATCGAAAACCAGATTAATAGAAAAACTGATTAACCAAAAACTAAATTAACCAAATATTTTTCATACATAACTAGCCTTTATATACTTCCATTTCATATATTTATATCTTTGTTTCATGTTTTATACATCTTTTCCTTGTATTTATATCTCCATTCCATTTATTTTTAAGCAAAAATTTTAGCCCAAGTTTATGTCTGGTTATTAACTGAACTTAACTGAACCGAAAACCAATACTTTAACCGAATAAACCAAACCGGTTGGTTAAACAAAGTAACCGTTAGCTTCGGCTTTGGTTAAGGCTAATAACCGAATTAAACCAAACCGTACACACCCTTAACTAGAGGTGGGCAAAAAAAACCGGTTTCCAAAAAAAAAACAAATAAAAACCGATTCGATTGTAAAAAAGACCAGTTTATACAAGAACTGTTTTCAACCCAGCCCGACCCACCAGTTCCTATACATGTTCTTAGTTCCTATACATGTTCTTCATACACGTTAAAAAAACATTTTGAAACTCGTTTTTTTATTAGTTAAAAACTGATTTACCAATCGGTTTCTTTTTTTACCCCAACTCAATTTAAAAAAAAGCATTTTTTTACTGGTTAAGAAACATTTTTTTAATCCGGTTTGGGAAACCCGGTTTGAAGGCTGATCCAAACGGTCGTACCAGTTTAGATCAGTGGTTTTCAACCGGTTTAAAACCTGAATCGGTTTTTTATTTGAAAAATAAAAAACATATGTGGTTAGGTTTATAAAAGAAACCTGATTTTTACATCTTTACCATAAACAATATTTGTGTCCTCGACACATCACATAAATACGTTTTCCTTATCATACGGTCACGCTTCTAATATATAATAAAGTGACTCATCTTGGAGGCTAAAAAACTCTATTTTTAGCAAGACACGTCCCAAAGAAGCTCAAACTTCCCCAAACCTCATAAATGTGCAGCTTTGGTTGACGTTCAAAAGTTTCACGCCCCCACACCCACTATCTCGTGAAAGCAATGGTTAGCCACAAGACATTTAGCCTTTTGCCATAATATCTTCTTGTCACTCCCACTCTTTTTGTTTTTATTATCTCTCCCTTGAAAAAAATCTCTACTCAAAACAACCCATCCTCCATTTGTTTATTAATTGCTTCCACAAATCTTGTGCTTTCTCATATTCACCCACACACACACACAGCCTTCTACACTAAGTGACTCCCACTTCAAGCAAAGGTACCTCATTCATTGACCCATTATCAATCTTGATTACATGCTGATTAATTCGGTAAAAATGTGTACTTTTTGTTAAATTCAAACATCTTATGATATGGGTCTCACAGTATGTGGTGTATATTGGTTCATTTTATGAAATTACATGTGGGTTATTCAAGATTTTGATAGATTTCATCTGGGTCAAATCGCATTTGTGTGAATTTGTGTGTTTCCAACATAAAGTTTACATTTTTAATCTTTATGGGTAAAAAATAAAGGAACCCTTTTGTGAATTTTTAGAAATTTATCTGGGATTTGTTTCAGATTAGGGGATAATGGTGAATTTGGGGCTGTTTTCTGAGATCAAGCCTGTGGTATCTGTGAATGTGAGGTTTAGAATACCTTATTATACTCAATGGGGTCAGAGTTTGGTTGTGGGTGGGTCTGAACCGGTCCTTGGGTCTGGAAATGTGAAGAAGGGTCTTCTGTTGACCCCTTTTCATGAAGGGGATGAACTGATATGGGACGGGAGTTTGACGGTTCCGATGGGGTTTCAAAGCGAGTATAGTTATTATGTAGTGGATGATAAGAAAAATGTGTTAAGGTGGGAAGGTGGAAATAAGAGGAAATTGGTGGTGCCTGAAGGAGTTGAAAATGGGAAGGTGGTTGAGTTTCATGATCTTTGGCAGGTAAAAGTTAAAGCACTTTCTTTTTTTTTTAAATGGTATTTTGTTATATTATCAGTTTTTATATTTTATATAATGAATGACACTCTGTTAGTGGAATGTCGTACTTGAATGCAGAACGGTAGTGACAGTCTTCCTTTCAAAAGTGCATTCAAGAATGTCATCTTTCGCAAGAGTAGCAGTTTGGCTATTGAGAAACCGCTTGTCGCGATTCAGAATAAGCTGGATCATGATGGTAATGTTTTAAAATTTCAATTTTGAGGTCGAAAAATTGTTTCTTGAATAAATGTTCGATTTGTATTAATATATTATTACTCTGATTTGGAAAATGCTTTCAGATTCGGTTATTGTCCAGTTCAAAATATGCTGTACAAATATAGCAGAAGGAACATCGGTAATCGTAAATTATATCCTGTTACTTATTAAAACTTCAAACATTTATGTAAACATGTAACATCCATGGGACCCGTGTTCTTGTTACAGATATACGTAATTGGAAGCTCTTAGAGCTTGGGAAATGGAAAGTTCATGACGGACTCAAACTTAATTATTCCGGTGAATCAGTTTGGGAAGGAGACTGTTTAATACCGAAGGCTGCTTTCCCATTAAAATACAAATACTGTAAATACGGGAAAAACGAAAATTTCTCTCTGGAGTACGGTTCAAACCGGGAGGTCAAGGTTGACATTTCAGCCAGTGGGCCAAATTACATTGTTCTATCAGACGGCATGATGCGAGTAAGATGTTGTTAGATAATTATTTTTACACTTTTTTTTTAATATGTGTGAAAATGGGTTGTGCTGAATTTGTCATGTTTATAATTAAGGAAATGCCATGGCGGGGTGCGGGTGTTGCAATCCCGATTTTTTCGGTGAGATCAGAGGATGATGTAGGCGTTGGAGAGTTTGTTGATCTGAAATTAGTTGTTGACTGGGCTGTTGACTCGGGATTTCATTTACTCCAGCTTTTGCCGATAAATGATACTTCTGTGCACAAGATGTGGTGGGATTCGTATCCGTACAGGTATGCAAATTACTATATTATGTTACGAAATATAAATATATTTTTGTTTTTATTTATATTACTACCTCATTGCGATGCAGCTCTCTCTCTGTATTTGCGTTGCACCCGCTATACCTCAGACTCCAGAGACTTTCAGAAAATATCCCAGATGATATCAATGTAGGTCCCACTTTCTCGTTCATACAGTATTTAGAATATCGGTTGTATGTCTTTTACCATATTCTTTTGTGTGATGTAACAATATACTAGGGTAAAAATGAAATTGGTTTAAGAATCTTATGTTACTTATGAAATAATGTTGAACTTTTGGTACATCAGATTGGCTTTTGTAGTAAACATGATTAATGTTTTACTAAAGCATGATATTTCCCTTATGCTTATCTGTTTCTTTTTGCAGCAAGAGATACAGAGGGCAAAGAAAGATCTTGACGGGAAGGTAGTTCTCTTTTCATTTTCGTATCTAATAGTTGATCCTGCCTTTATATAGTTTTTTTTTCCATTAGGCATCTGAGCTGATTTTACTGTATTTATCTTACATAATGGCAATGCAGTTAATATCGCCGATATGTTGGTTATCGGTCCTTTGGTGAGATATCGGTCAGAATATCAGTACCGATACTATCGGCGATATTGACCGATACATCACCGACTTTCCCGATATCAATATCTTTCTTCTTAGTTCTACTATTCGTCTTTCTTCTTATTGCTGCTATTAGTGTTTTAAGTCTTAATTGTTACTTGTTAGTGTAGCGTTTCAAGTCTTAATCAGTTCTTACTTGCTACAATTCCCGATACTGAATTGTTGGTGCTAAATTGCCATATATATAAATTCAACATGATATTAAAATTACCAATATCTCCAATATCGGTCCTTGACCGATATCCGATACGGCATTAACTACTTAGCTGTATAAAAGTAAGCTTAAATTGAGTCCAACACGATTGCCCTTTGAATGTTGAAATTAATCTTACATATTTCCTTTTACTGCTAACCACTTTTTTTAATATACATTCAAAGACGCCCTTCTTAAGCTGCTAGTTTTTGAAGTTACATTCATTTTTCTGATGTTTGAGGAAGCAACACTTACCTATTGTTCTGAATTTATCGATTGCAGAATGTGGATTATGACGGTACTATGACTACAAAGCTTTCAATTGCCAAGAAGATATTCGATTTGGAGAAAGATTCGATACGAAATTCTGATTCCTTCAAGAATTTCTTGTCCAGAAATGAGGTACGTGTGGAAACTGGAAAATTTACTACATGTTTCTTTATTTTTCTTGACTTCATGTTGTTTATCTGTTTTGTTGTATGATACAGGAATGGTTAAAACCGTATGCAGCTTTTTGCTTTTTACGAGACTTCTTTGAAACTTCAGACCACAGTCAATGGGGCACATTTAGTCAATTTTCAAAAGCTAAGGTGGTCATGATATTTGTCATATTGATATCTATTTGTTATGTGTTGACTGTTGACTTTCTAACGTGTATATATCATAATTTCATCAGCTTGAAAAGCTTGTGTCCGAGAACAGCTTCCACTATGACATCATATGCTTCCATTACTATATACAGTACCATTTGCACTTACAAGTAAGTTATTATATCATTATATGTCTGATATGCTTTTCTGCAATATACAATATACGTAGCAGAAAAAAAAAAAATATTATTACTTTCTTTGGGATTATTAGTTGTCAGAAGCAGCCGAATATGCGAAAGAGAAAGGAGTGGTATTAAAAGGCGATCTCCCAATAGGCGTCGATAAAAATAGTGTAGATACTTGGGTATATCCGAATTTATTCCGGATGGACACCTCTACGGGGGCCCCACCAGATTATTTTGACAAAAATGGTCAAAATTGGGGATTTCCTACTTACAATTGGGAGGAAATGTCTAAAGATAATTATGCTTGGTGGCGTGCTCGTTTATCACAGGTTTCTCACTTCATATTCGGATGTTATTTATCTATTTATTTATTATTAACTAGTAACTCGAACTTATACCGTCAAATATTTGACCCGACTCGTTTTCGAACAAAATTCACATCAAAACGTAGACCAACTGAAAACACACATGAAAATAAGCATGAAAACGTATTCTATTTGACCCGACTATTGGACTATAGTGTTATTTATGAGCCCACGGGCCCACTAAGCATCTAGGGTTTGCATTCATACTACTCTAATTGATACTATCTAATACTGACTCATTACTGCTAAAATTTACGTTGAAACGTAAACCAACTTGGATTTATAACGAAACGTACTTAAAAATAAGCACATAAGAAAATAGTGTATCTTTTACGTTAAAGAATGGTATCATGGGTTGCGGCAGAGTCGAAACGTAAAGTAAGTTGAATTTGTGCCGCTTGGTGAAAACGTATTATATTTGACCTGACCCGACTCGTTTTTGAACAAAACGTACGACCAACCAAGACAAAACATAGACCAACAAAAAATGTACATAAAAATAAGCACGTAAAACTCAAGGGGGGTCAAAGGGAACATTTACTAAGTTTTAGAAAGCTGAGGGGGTGTAAGTGGCAATGCTAAAAGTTGAAGGGTTGAATATACAAAAAGAAAAAAAAACCATGGATGGCATTGTTGTAAATATGGCAAAAAAACAATAAGAAATAGAGGTTGTGTCTTAAGTACTATTCCTAAGACACCCTCTTTTGTTATATAAATAGTAATAATAATTTATTATGCCTAGTTTCATTGTCTGTTTCTAATGAAATCTTTGTTGAACCCATTTTTTCGATGAAAGATGGCAAACTATTTCACGGCCTACAGGATAGATCATATATTGGGTTTCTTTAGAATATGGGAGCTTCCGGCTCATGCAATGACGGGTCTAGTCGGTAAATTCAGACCATCTATCCCACTCAGTCAGGTAAATTTATGGTGCATTTTTCTTTTTGTTATATTTAAAACGATAGCGATGCTGTTTTGTTATTAATAAGATTTTTTTTTTAATTATAGGAAGAGCTTGAAAAGGAGGGAATTTGGGACTTTGACCGACTGAGCAAACCGTACATTCGACAAGTGTTCTTACAGGTTTCTTTATTTCTGAATTTGGCTTGTTTAGTTGTATTTTTTATTCAAAGGGTCATATTTTATTGATGTTATTTGTTTTTATTTTCAGGAAAAGTTTGGACCGTTATGGACAGTCATAGCCTCTTATTTCATGAATGAAATTAAGAAAAATCATTATGAGGTCGCATAGTTTTCTTGCACCGGTGCTTTACTTTCCATACATACTACTAGAAATGAAAATTTTGACCCGTTTACTTTTGAACGGGTGGATTCGGGTTATGTTTTATCTCTTTAACGGGTCAAACGGGTTGTAAGTCGCCCGAATTGTGTTTTCAATGAATCTAACCTCCTAAGTCATGTTATTCAAACACTTGGTTTATTATTAAAATTATATATTTTAATCATATTTGACAGACTAATAAAAAGTTGACCTTTTTAGTCAAAGAGTGTTCTAGGGGTCAACCCAACCGAATTGGCCTGTTTAGACAAGATACCCAAACGTGACGACCCACCCATTTTGTCACCTCCAAATTAACACCCTTCAACATTGCAGTTTAAGGACGATTGCAACACGGAGAAAAAGATTGCTGCCAAACTGAAATCACTCGTTGAGAAAAAATTGTTGTTGGAAAATGAAGATAAATTAAGACGGGATCTTTTCGATCTTGTGCAGGTAAAATACATTACACACACACGAGGAATTGAAATTAGTGCCATTCATACTATCCCTTGTTTTATGATTATCCTATCCTGTTTCGATCTACTTAATATTATATAAACGTTCATTGGCAGAATATAGTGCTTATTAGAGATCCCGAGGATGCTAAAAGTTTCTATCCTCGTTTTAATCTAGAAGATACATCAAGTTTCAAGGATTTGGATGAGAACAGGTACTTTATATCTATGTCATTAATGCGGTAAAAGATCGGATATTAGTCAAGACAGATATTTGAGATATCAGTTATTGTGGTGGGATATTGGTAATTTTAATATCATGCAGAATTATTATATATAGCAATTTTAGACTAACAATTCAGAATACTCCCCTACCATTAACAAATTAACCTTTCGCAACCTGCAAAACACTAACTATTGTAACAAGTAGGAACTGATTAAGACTTAAAACACTAACAGTTCAAAATTAAGACTTAGAACACTAATAGAAGCAATAAGAAGAAAGGCTGATGGTAGAACTAAGATGAAAGGTACTGATATCGAGAGAAATCGGTGATATATCGGTCAATATCGCTGATAATATTGGTACTGATATTTTACATGGGGACCGATAACCGTATATCGATAACCGATATTAACTGCATAGTTTTATATACAAATCAAATATGTTACATATAAACGTTTCTTCTTTTTTTTGTTTTTCCAACTTGAAAGGAAAACTAAAAAAAAAAACTTCTTTTAATTCTGTACAGCAAGAACATATTTAGGAGATTGTATTACGACTACTATTTTCATCGACAAGAGACTCTTTGGCGCCAAAATGCGATGAAGACTTTGCCTGCACTTCTAAATTCATCAGATATGTTAGCCTGTGGAGAAGATCTAGGCCTAATTCCATCTTGTGTTCATCCCGTATGCCTTCTTTATTACACTTATAATTACTTCTTTAATATCGTTTTATTACAAGTGTTTCGTCACGACTTATGTTTTAAAATGACTCAATGCAGGTTATGCAAGAGTTAGGATTGATAGGCTTACGTATTCAACGTATGCCAAGTGAGGCTGATTTGGAGTTTGGTATTCCTTCTCAATACGACTATATGACTGTACGTTCTCCGAACATCATTTGAGTTTCTTCCCAATTTGTACTTATAAATCATGAATCATAAATAATAAAGCGATGAACTTGTTGCAGGTATGTGCTCCTTCATGCCATGATTGTTCTACCTTACGTGCATGGTGGGAAGAAGATGAAGATAGAAGACGTTCGTTTTTCAAAACCATGATCGGTTCTGACAGTCTGCCACCTGAGAAATGTGTTCCGGAAATAGTGTATTTTGTGTTGCGTCAGCATGTTGAATCTCCATCAATGTGGGCAATATTCCCTTTACAGGTATTTTGTTTTTAATCATGTTTAGACAAAGAAAAATATGACATAATTTCATCTTTCAGGGTGTTTGGGTACAAGTTTCCAAACTGTAACTTCAATAATCAATCTTATTTACTATTTTGCCTCGCCTTTTTAGCTTAGTTCGAAGGCTTTTCACCCATTAATAATCTTTGATTGTATTATATTACTAGGAAAAAAGATATTTGTTGGAATTATAGCTGAATAATGTTTTTTTTTGTAACACTTTATTGAGACAATATATGAAAAATGGTATTATAGTTGGTAAAAAATAAGTTGTCGTATTTTAAATTTTAATATTTCAACATAATATAATGATGTCAATTTTGGTCATTTTATTATTTCTTAAAATAATGAGAATTAGCCAAATCAAACAACTCACCATCTTATTGTGCAACTCTTCAAGCAGCAGAAGCACATCCAAACACTATATTGTGCAACACGTTTTCACATAATTAGTTTTAAAAATGCACATACAAACACGTTCTTTTTAACATTATGTGCAAGTAAATGAGCTTTTTTTATGTCCAGGATTTGTTAGCATTGAAAGAAGAATATACAACACGCCCTGCAACAGAGGAGACAATCAACGATCCCACAAATCCTAAGCATTACTGGCGATTCCGTAAGTATAACCCTTTTGCTCGTCAACTTTCCAAACAACTTCATATGTAAGAATGATGATGTTAATCCTTCTATCCTTCAGGTGTTCATGTGACCATGGAATCTCTATTGAAGGATACAGACCTTACGACAACGATTAAACGACTTGTTTGCTCGAGTGCAAGATCTTATCCTGGTCAAGAAGAAGCTCAACCAGGAGTAGCCATGGTTCCACAGAAGCAGCAAATTGCCGGTGAGCAGGAGAAGATTCGGCTTCCTAACCAAGATCCAAAAATCACAAGCATAGCTGTTCTGTAAGGTTGTTTTTACATTTTTTATATGTTCCCAGAAGCCTTTTGACTTTATTCACTTTCCTTCATGGATCATTGTTGCCATAAAAGTATGTAAATCTGGGCTTTGGATTCTTTGAAAGAAAATGCTTCAATAAAAATGTTGTATATGTTTTTCTCCTAAGCAGTTAATCTGGTAAAAAAATTGGATACGACCGATATATTTGAGATATAGGATATATCGGTCAATATCGCCCGATAATATCGGTACCGATATTTTAACCAATATTTGACACCAATATAGGTTTTCTCATGCAAGATTCTAGGTCTTGATTGTGATATTGACATGCGGATTCTTTTTGGGTTTTATAGAAATTCGTGTATGCCTGGATATCTCTTGTAAATTGTGAATGGGTTACTTTTAGATTGAAATATTTTGATGGTGCTAGTTAAAAGTTCAAATAAATAATTCACAAGAATAAATATGCAGATCTTTTATGAAAAAGTGTACTGGAACTAGACCTATATCATTCCTTATATAGGGGACGGACCGTCACTTTTTTCAGTTGTTAGTTGTAAGTTGACAGTTGTAACGGTTAACAGTTAGACAAGCATATCAGTGGAAGACCATCGGAAAACTAACTTTATTAGCGGTAAGTTAGTTACTGTTGATAAGCAAGTTGTCAATGACAACCAAGTTGTCATTCATAGTTGGTTAGTATCATCAGTTATATAAGTCTGTATTCTTATTTCCTTTTGTTTTTATCTCAAATAAATCCCGATTATACTAAGATAATATGATGAAATTAAAATCATCAACATCATTCTCATTGATAACTAAAGAATTATATTATTTTATTATTATATTATTATTATTATTGTTATTATTATTATTATTGTTGTTGTTGTTATTATTATTATTATTATTATTATTATTATTATTATTATTATTATTATTATTTCTTATTTTTTTATACTAATGTATTTTGTCCTTTAGTTTCAAAAATAAAGAGAATTAAAATATTCAATTACACAATCAAGTCCCACAGATTTTCGTCGCTCAAATCACCCTCATTTTCATCTTTTACTTGAAATTGTTAAACCCAACATTCCTTCATTGTTTAAAATTCTTAGATTCAACACATATGTTGTAGACTAAATTTGAAAAAAAATGTTAATAACAGTGCACATGTATAAAAGATAGAACAAAAACAATCGAACCTCCTATAAATCCTTATATAAGGGATTGTTAGTGAACTCAGATAACTCGTGACCTTATTTGGGATAACGACATTAAACTCGGTATATTAACCCAACATATAACCTAAACTAATTATATTCAAAACAACCTCCAAAAAGCTAAGGTCCTAAAGTGATTGCTTTAGGTTTTAGCCCATTGGGCCACCTTGATAACCATGGTATAATGGTATAATATAATTTTTTTGTCTTATCGTCATATATACTATGTCTAACAAAAAAAAAAAAAAAAATTCCTGAAACTGGGCACTAAAAAACCAAGGCATTCCCAACTTGGTTCCATACCAAACCCTACCCTATTATTATTTAAATCTGGGTCCAACCCGTGAATACCCAACCCTACCTTATCAAAACCCAAAAAACCCGAAACCATAACCGAAAAAACGCGATAACCTTCTCTTTAAAAACAGGTTCCATGCACCACCCGAATCATACCCGGAACTGATTTGTGCACCTCTAATTGATCAATTCATAGATGCAACACAAAAGTTTGACAAACTTACTATTGAATTAATAATTAGTACCAAAACTAACAATTTCTAAAACCTTGAGATCAAAATGGCAATTAAAAAAACATTTACAATGACTTCCATATTTTCAAAGGTTAACAAAGAGAGATGGAGAGAGAAGAATGGACGTTCATGTTCATCCTCCATGTCCACTACAAAAAGGCGCATTCATCCAGTTTCAAAATTCTTCTCTTTTGCGTTCTCTTATTCGCTCCCTGAACGCCTCGCCAGTGTTCAGGGTCTCCCATTTACAAACACACATATTTGCAATCAGATTTTGGAATGGGGGAGTAGTATATTGCAAGGCCACAACAAATTTCCATTTTCTTCTGTAATTTCGACCAGACTACATTAACATGCGAACAATTGTTCTTTTGTTTCCTCTTGCGGTTATTGTTTGTTGCAATCTTGTTGTAACGGAGGAGCGGCTGAATTGATGATGGTATTAATCTTTTTTTACGTACGTCTTGTTTATGAATGTTTCATTATTCAGAAATTGTTTTCATGCATGCAGGTTGTCGGAGATTAGCGACGTGGATCTTGCAATTGACATATGCAATCTTGTAGTGTATGCCAATGCCCAAACCAATGCCAAGTAAGAATGTATTTTTTTTATGAATTTGTATTTATTTCAACACTTTGATATATATTTTTAAGAATCGGAAAATATGCTTATAAATTGTGTTTTCTATTTTGTTACTGTTTATAGAATGTTTATTAGGTTAATCTATTGGGACTTGTATGATGATGTAATGCTAATTATTCTGTAAATGTGTATATTTTTATAAAGATGAACAATAATTGGGGTGTAGACGCCCTGAGCTAGGTCGGCTCGGCTAGTTTGGGCTTAATGAGCTGAAATGTTGAACTCGAGTTCGGCTCATAAAAAGCTCCAGCTAGCTCTATTATTTACAAAAAAATGATTTTATGTTTATAGTTTTATACACATATTGATGTATATAATAGCTAAAAGTAATATTTTTAACATAAACATAATGCCGGATTTATAAACAAAAAAATTATATATTAAATCTGTGTTATACATTCCAGTTATAATTTGTGTATATTAATATTTGGGCTTTAATTTAAACAAGCCAGCTAAATGAGCCTAATGAGCGAGCCAAACCTAAGCTTGGCTCGGGATCAACTCGTTTACAAACCAGCCAATTTAGTACGGGATTTTTTTGAGCGAGCCATGAGCTTTTTGAACAACCGTAACAGTAATGTCTCAAAAGATATGTTTGTTTATTTATTGCTCTATCCCCTGACAATAGCTTTTTGGCTATGACTCTATGAGTGGGATGTAGCTACTTATTATTTTGTTTTGAAACCTGGTTGATTCTAATGACTTTGTTTGGTAGGCATGTGATTGCTAATCTCCTATGGAAAGACGACTCCTCTGAAAGATTTTCTTAAAACCTGCTCTTTAGTATGTTGTTGCAGCCATTCTTACTTACACGATATACACCAGGATGGCTGCAATCATTGATCGTAATCATGGATTTAAGCCACTTGACCAACTCCCAAGATGCAGACTCCAATCTTACTCTCAGTTCGATCCCAGCATGCACGATTCCACGCATAACATCACACACACATCGAATGTCTCCACTACTCTTCACAAAAGTTATTCCACCCCATGCCTTTCTTTAGCCACTAACGTGAAACAAGAGGTTGAATCACCTAATCCACGAATCGAAATCGTCAGTGGTCAAAAGGCTCCAAAGGTTCATGATCTTGTAGCTGAGGTTGCCATTGCATTAGCATCTGGGGTCAAGCCTACACCAGTGCCAAGCGGGCTTGGTGGGGCCTACTATATGCAATCAAGAAACGAAGGTAACAGTAACAACACAATTGCGGTTGTGAAGCCAGCCGATGAAGAACCATTAGCATTCAACAATCCTAAAGGCTTTGCAGGCCGGATGCTGGGCCAGCCCGGAATGAAACGGTCCATCAGGGTAGGTGAAACCGGGCTTCGTGAACTGGCTGCTTATTTGCTTGATCATGGTGGCTTTGCAGGCGTTCCTCCATCAGCACTTGTCAAAATCTGTCATGTCACTTTTAATGTAAACGTAAACATGGGATTGGCATCAAACCCACCTTTTAAAATCACATCTATACAGAGATATGTAGAACACGAGACAGATGCAGGAGATTTTGGCCCGTCTAGGTTCTCAGTTTGCTCAGTTCATCGTATTGGCATACTTGACATTCGGCTCCTTAATCTGGACCGACACGCAGGGAACATGCTTGTGAAGAATTTTAATGGGAACCATGTTGCTGGGAAGGCTGAACTTGTCCCTATTGATCATGGGTTTTGTTTACCCGAGTCATTAGATGACCCGTATTTCGAATGGCTACATTGGCCCCAATCTTCAATCCCGTTTTCAGAACTAGAAGCTGATTATATCTCAAGTCTTGATCCGTTTAAAGATGCTGAACTTTTAAGAACAGAACTTCCATCAATTAGGGAGTGTTCTGTGCGTGTTTTCATTCTTTGTACCATTTTCTTGAAACGGGCAACTGCTGCAGGGCTTTCTCTTGCTGACATAGGTGAAATGATGACAAGAGATTTCATCGGAGGTGAAGAGAGTTGGAGTATTTTGGAGAATATTTGCGTAAACGCAAAGGCTAACTTGGATATGGAAATATTAAGTAACGGGAGTGATGAGAATAAAGAATTTGATGAAATGTTTACATTTGATAAGGTGTTTGAAGACAGTTTGAACCAGGATCAGGATGTTTCAACACTTCCAGCAGATGGTAAACCAACAAAAATGATGAAATATTCATCTGAAGGAGCAAGGGGTAAGTTAATTGATCCACGTTTGACCCGACTAGTACAAGAAAGTGGCATTAAAGATGGTTGTGGTCCAGCCGGGATATCAATACCAAGAAGCGCGAGTTTTGCAGCTCATAGCAAAAATCCTGATACCGGTGTGTGTGTTTCATTTGAGGAAATGAAGGAAGACGAATGGTCCTCATTCTTGGAGTATTATGAGGAGCTTTTACCAGAGGCTTTTCTGCAGAAACAAAGCACCAGCATGTTGAAACAGAGGTTAGGAAATTCTTGTGAATTCTGAAGAGAATGCTGATTTCATGAACAAAAAAAGGTATTAATTAATTTCAATATATTAGCTTCAAGTAACTGTACAATGTACATTATACATAGCCAAAACTACCATTGTTGTAGACCGTAGATAAGTATATGTCGGAAAAGCGAAGGACTAATCGGCCATCCTTTCCATCTACCCTTTAGGTTACATTTCATTCATTTGTGTTTTTTTACCCTGCATAGAAGTCATATAAGCAATCGTTCGAGTCATGGAAGCCGATTTTTTATTTTGCAAAATACATTGGAAATACTTCTCAACTGGTGCATAGGTCATGTGTCGTAAGTGTATGTATAGGTGTGTGTTTTCCCCTTGGTTTATTACGGTAAGGTGTCATGTACTATTATTAACTTGTTTGAAGGTGGATTTACCTAGTATTTGTGTTGGTCATTCTAACAATGGAAGTGTTGTATGTTTTATGTAAGTAGCAGTACTATAAGAAGTTGGGTTCCATATTTCCATGTTCATAAACTGTTAAAACTGATCAAACCGAAGTAGGTCGGCTGGTTCAGCTGCTTTGGTGGTTTAACGGTCCAGTTTTGGTGGTTTGGCTATTTAATGACTGGGCCGGCGGTTAATCTTTATTATTTTTGTAAGTTGGAACAACCATCTATGTATGTGTTATATTACTAAACTATATTTATCGTTTTTAAAAGTTTAATACTAACTAACGATATTGAAAAAAAAAAATTCAAACTGCTAAAACCGAATTAGCCGGTCCAGTTGACCCGACAACCTAGCCAGTTTGATTTATTGTTCGATCTGTGCCGTGAGAATAATAGATGGAGAACAAGAGACTGGGTTGGATCTTCAGAATGGCTTTAAATTGCTTTTAAATGTCATGGCATCTAAGTAATTTAATTTTTTCAACGACTTAACTATCACCACGAAGAGTTGTATTCATAAGAGATTCTATATATGTTGCCTATTGTATATGGGCGGCTAAAGGGGAGTGAGAGCTTTGCCATTGTTAGCGGTGGAGTTTGTGTTGTGGTATATAATTATGCATACAGATATAGATATCATACATAGAATTGAAAGCAACATAAATTATTACTACAATCTTTTGCTGAAAAGGCCCTAAAGTTATTATCCACTTTGGGCCTTCAAAAAGCTTGAACCGCTCCTGCCTTCCTATCCTATGTTATTATACTAGATAACTACAGGTGTACAAAAAAATGGTTTGGGCCCACCGACGTGGAAACCAACCCGCCTTGACCCTGAAAAAAACCGGTTTGGGACCAACCCGATCCATCGATTTGGTACCGTTCGGGATTTATTTTTCAAAATGCGGCTTCGGCTGGAACCCTTTTTTCTGACCTCGAACAAAACCGGTTTCATAACTAGTTTTTACCGATTTATACCTTTGCCAGCTACCAACGGCTATATGGCGTTTTTTTAACTGTTTGGGACGATTTTTGGCTGTTCTTTTGTCATATTTTTTGTGTATTTGACTATTCTAAACTAGTGTAAATATATAGGTGGTGTTTTGGTTGAGAATCTCAAGAATAAAAAACGTTCTCAACTCGCAAAAAACTATAAAAAAACTACGTTCAAAAAATGCAAGCTAGCTGCAAAAAAAAATTCTCAAGCGCTCATCTTGCGAATTTATAGTGATTTGCAAGCTAGCTGCAAAAAAAAAATTCTGAAATATGGTACAATTTCAATCTATATGAAATATCGAGTGGGCCGAACAAGGCTCGGTGCAAGTTTTGTGGTAATTTTTCGCCAAAGATGCATATTCGACTTTGAAGAACCACACAAAAATGAAGTATTGCAAGGCTTTGAAAGGATAACCGACTGAAGGTCAAACTTCGATGTCAAAGGAAGGAAGTTTATGGGTTTATAAGTTGAAGCGGTTCTTGAGGGAATGACGCAATTTGTGATTCAAGAAATCTTGCCATTCCAACACTTCGACAACTAATATTTGACTTCGACTTCACTAATTCAATGAACTCTCCAACCGCGTTATAAACATGTAAGTCGTGCAACCCGATTGTTTAAATATGTGGTAAAAGGTTATAAAAGAATAATAAACTGGTGTTAACATAACTTCCGATACTTGGTCGGCTTCTCACGGTCTACCTAACTCATACATTTGCGTTACTATTCATTGGTAAAACACGATGCTTGGCAAATGGTGAAACCTATGGTTGCGTTTCAGTTGTTTGATTATCCTACAACGGTGAAAATTTTATTTTATCATTTTGACAAGGTTATTAGAATGTTTAAATTGCAAAACTAAGTATTTTCAATATCTTTTGATAACGCGTCCGAAAATACAGGATCGATACAACAACTAAAGTTAAGATATTCACTTATTTGTGACATTGCTTTTTTCTATTGTTGCTGTGTTGCACACTTCCTAAACTTGATTGTTCCAGATGGTCTAAGAATGACCGAACCAACAAAAGAGGCTTTTAAACAAATGTTACACGACATTTTAGCTCAAATAAAGCTCGCTCAAGATATATCAAATTTTGTAAAGAATTGAAACACTGTAGGTCTCAACTGAGATGTATCTACAAGGAGGAATTCAACATGTAACACGTTTGAAAAAGCTATTTGACAAAAATATAGTAATAGCTTATCATGTTATACGTTCGAACATGGACAATTCGATTAGGCCTTTTCCTCAAAGGGGTTGGGAAATTATTACACAGAATCGTCTTACTAATAGTTATAAAAAACATAACAACTATTATATCATGAATTTATCATCCCACAAGTCCTTTGTAACTTAACCAAATATATATAATGAGCTAAAGAAGCTTTCTCTTAGACAGCTATGGTTCTTTATATGGGTTAGAGATGGGTCCCGACCCCCCCCCCCCCTTTTTTTTATTCGTAGTAGTGTAAATTATACCGGAAATTTCTGAAATTTTTTTACGTAGTGTAAAATATTAGATTTTGAGAGTCTGGCCTCTGATTTTATGGAACACTAAGTTCAGAATTCGCCAATGCTCTTAGAGCCCCACCAATGATAGAAAAACTTAGAAAATACACTCAATAAATGCAGCCGATTATTACATACTTTTGTTGTCGCATTGAACCCTTGTCTAAACGTACCAGGGGTTAAAACTTTACATAAAAACACAACTTATGATTTGTATTTACTTAAAGAGAACCATTTTATTGTCAAACCTTGTGGGGAAAATTTAGTAAACATTTATCAAATATGTTTGATGTTCACCCAACAAAATAAAAATATGGTCAAAATCAAACATTTATGTATCAATGAGAAATGTAACAAGGGGAAAAGTTCGAGTAGTAACCATGATCCAGTGTTTAACTTATATAATACTTTAATAAATGAAAATACAAAAAGGCAACAGGGTAAGTCTACAAGTAGTGAACTTGAAAGGTATCAAATGACAGACTTCTTATCAGCCATGACTCTAGGCGATTTACAAAATTATGATATGTTGGCTTTGTGGCAAGATAAGGAAGATCAATTTCCAATCCTAGATAGTGGCCCGAGCTCTACTAATTGTCAATGCTTCAATGGTAGCTTTGGAATCTGCTTATTCTATTAGTGGCTTGGGAGAACTAGACTCACTACGGAATTGGTCGAGATGTCCATTTGCATGAAGGATTACTTGTACACGACGGAAAGAATCCATTAATATATGAAGGCAAAACATACGAGGTCCACGTAGATGACGGATTGACATATCCAATGACCAACAATAATTATTTACGATCAATTAGCTTGGGTTCTTGTGGCGACGAGTAAAATATTAACACTTTTTATTTTTTTTCCATTGTATTTTTACTTATTTGCATTTTTTTAAATTAAATGGTTAAATAAAAACATAAAACAAAATTGGTTTAAAACAGGCTTGGGCTTGAATCGGTTCCGACCCTAACCGGTTCCAATGGGTTCGATATTTCAGCCATAAAACCGGTTTTAGCCCAAACTGGACCAAACCGGTTTAGATATGTAAAAAAACCCCGGTTTGGTTAGGAATGGGTATTTGATGGAGATTAATGAGGAACCGGTCCAAGAACTTGCGAACTTTTACATGGACCAACTTGACAAGGAAAAATGGTAGAAATGGCCCAAACTTAAAACGAGCATAACTTGGGCAAGGATTAGAGTTACGAGGCCCACGAGCAGACGACAGAAAGGTTTTGACTCGCTGGATCAAATGGCAAACCATCATGGCCCGACTTTCAGGCCCAAAATCATCTGACCCGACCAACTTGGGTCGTATACAAATTAATATATAGCTACAGATATAACTTAATTGACCCCCAATTTAAAAGAATGTAGTCACAAGTGTACGCCATCTGTTGAGAGTTAATTATACATGCTTTTGATCGTCGACACACACAATACGTGCATGTGTAGGTTACTAAGTTCTAACTTAATGTAACTAACCCCTAGACTTTATAAAGGTTACAAATACATAATTTAAACTAATTACAATGAGACCTTGGAGTTGAGATGCGAGAGATTAACATCTTCATTCGCCCCCTAATCACGAACATTAATCTTTGAGTTGTTGTAGGTCTTGAACTACGAGCAATTTTCTCATAGTAATGAATTTGATCATTGCATCCTTTGTTAGTATACAAAACATACTGATCTTCCTTTGGATTTTTCTTCACACAAATTGATTGTTCAGCTTTGACTGACCTAATTTGTATCACACAAACTTCTTCTTGCGTAGTTTTCTCAACACAAACTTCACTTTGGATTGTTTAAATCACTAATACTTTTCTTGTATTTGTATCGCACAACAATTCCTTTTCTGATCTAGTCACATGATTATTCATATTCTTCACACTTTTATCACATTGCATGATTTAATTTTCTCTTCGCAGGTTGTCTCACACAACAGGCCCATTCTTCATCATTGATTACTCAATCAATTTCTTTGCTTTGACCTTATCCACTCAATAGATTAACTGATTGCATCCCACTCGGGTTGTCTATGCATCACACAATTTCTTCATTTTGATCATATCACATGACCAAATTTCCTATTTCTAATTCTCTTTGACGTCTAGGCACATCAGAAGTGTAGATTCGTCGTCCTTCTCTTTCGGCTAAGAGCGATTTTGTTTCTTGGTTTGACATTCATAGGCATAGTGTCCGAGTTTTCCACATTTGTAGCAAGTGATTTCGGTATATCAGGTGTTTCTTGCATGCTATATATCATCCTTTTGTGGTTTTTCGGCTTCTTCTGAATCTTAAGAGGTGTGTCCCACCTCTATGATGATAATTGCTTCTACCTCGAACTTGTGGGGGTGGAATCTTCCTCTTCCATGATTTCCAACACGTTGTCCACGGTTCATGTTATTTCCATGATGTATGTACAAGAGTTCTTATAGATTGTTCGATGTGCCTAATTTTTTTTATCAAAGGTTTTCAATCTACGAATAGCCTCGGCAAGAGTCATTATGAGTAGATTGGAGTATTTTCTATGGACAAAAAAATCTGAATCAAGCTATTGGGCATGACGTTTAGATGTTTTCGTACTAGAGTTGGCTAATTAAGCGTTGTTCCAAATTCGCTGGTCCTTGTAATAATACTATTTATCTTTGCAAAAAACGTGTCTATCGTGTTATCGTCGTTCATTTGCATCGGTGATGAGTGTTTGCAAACGTGCCTTCTGCACCTGATGTACTCCAACATACCTTGTTTTTGGTGTGTTCCAAATCTATCTTGTAGTCTTGCAATTTGCCACTTGCAAAACCACATCTTCCAGTGATGCAATGGCTGTTTTATCCTTTTTGTCAATTACTTACGTTCCTTCTGTGGGTTCTATCATATCCTAGAGTCCATTTACTTCTAGTGTGGTCTTAATACGGATAGCCCATACCGTATAGTTTGTTGATTTTGAATTCAACACTGATAGTGAGTTAGATATCCCACATCCTTGTGAATTACAATTTCTTGATTCGAAGTGTGTATTAGACATGATTTCTGATTGTATGATTTTCACTTTGACAAATTGTATTTTTACAACCACATGTGTTTCTTGTTTCTAAACTATACTACCAATACAAATACAAAATTTAGATTCTAAATGGAATACGCAAAATTGATTTTTTTTGTTTCTTGATTCTTGTATTGTTAAAATCCAGATTTCTTGAACCCGATTAACACCTTTTGGTTCTAAACTTGATATGTGAATACCACCCTATTGTGCACACCACCAAAATTGATTCTGATCTTTGTCTAACAACCCTTGGTTTCGTTCTTTCTCCCTAGTTCATTACTCCCACAAACCAAAACCTGATCGCAAGCTACAAACAAACGAACAACCTTTGTAGTTGAACCCTAATTGAGATTTTGTGCCTCATGTGATCCCTTTGTGAGTTCAAATTGCTATACCCGTGAATCAATATCCAGAGCCTGATGCTCTAATACTACTGTTGGCTCAGATTCACAAATTGATATTGAAAATTGAAAGAAACACTAATAGAATTCACATTAATTCAATATCTAACTTGTGTGTATTGCAACTTGAAAACCTAAACCATATTTATACATGATGGAACGACATGTTGAAAAGTCACATCCCTTCCTTTGGTGTCGCTTTTGATCATAGGGTCTCCTTTGGCGTTGCTAATGATCGAAGACATACATAACAAGTGTATGTGTAGGTTACCAAGTTCTAGTTTAAGATATCTAACCCTTAAGACTTTACATAGATTACAAGTACATAGCAAAACATAAATTAGACTATTAACAATGAGACCATTGGACTTGAGATGTGAGGGATTAACATCATCAATTGTTAGTCAAAGATTATGAAAACATTCAACCTTTCTATAGAAGTAACACACATAATATTAGTTGCATATATGTTACAAAAGAGTTTTTTTTGGCAAACTATAATTAAGCTGACACAGCACAGCAACCACATAGAGAAAGTATAAAAGTTTGAACTCCACAATGATTTACATTTTTTGTTTTGAGGACTAGTTAGAGCTAGAAGAAATGCTCAGGAAGCTGTCCCAGCTTCCATACTTATCACTAAAGCCCTTTCCACCTCTTTCTTTTAGAAATTTAGTCACTATAGCTCGAGCACTAGCATCCCAATTTCTTGCCATATCTTCAAGAGAGTGTATTCCAGTAATTCCACAAAGCAAAACATTGAACTTAGTCAGCATTTCATCATACAATGTCCCCCAAGGTTCATTGCTGCCAGAAGATATTAGATAGAATATATTAATTAGCAAGGGTTAACTATAATTATCTTTACCAGAAGATATGATTTAATTAGGCTGTATTCCTATCTATAGTTGATTAATAGTACATAATACATCAGAAGGTTTTCATTGTTTTATATACTTCTTTTGAATGTTTTGTCACTTACTTCAATGCAGCATGGCTCGATTTAATGATTTTAGGTGCAGATGCTGGATAATTATCCGGAACAAGAAGTAGTATGACAAACTCTGGCATCTGTATAAACAAACAAAGACCAATTTTTAGTAAAGAAGCCAAATGTATACATAAAATGCAGATTAAAATGTATGCTTTCTTTTTATTCTCCTTTTCTTGTCCGGTTTACAAATGGTGCAAGTGATGTTAACCAGGTCTCTCCAACAAGTGTTGAAAATTCAAACTAACAAGATGTATGTGTAATTAACCACTTAAAAGAAAACTTTCCTTAACAATTTCAAAATTCCTTTTTATCAAATTCCGTAAATTTCTCCGGATCTGTGAATTTGAGCTTTGAAAACCGCATCTCGAAATAGATCTCAGGTGCTGCTACAGTCTACCTTTTCAGATGAAGCACCTTTCTGTGGGTTGAGTAGGGAACAAACATTCCTGAACAAGCACTTCACTGTGGTCCCTTCATGAGCTCCAAGAATGTTAATATCATATCTTCAGAACGGTCTATCTCAATAGAGGTCTCAAGTAGCTTGCTGTTAATCTTTTAATCTCCTCCAATATTGCAGGATTGCTTTATTAGAATCAAATAGATTGCAAGGAGATTAAAACAACAAACATGAAGAGAATCAACCACTAAGAAGACACCAAGTATAAAAACATGCTATGAATCTCTATGAAAAAACTTGCAACTTATTTGTGCAATAAATTTACCTGGATCTTTTTCCTCTTGTTCGCCGACGTTTCTGTTGAACATGTGTCCCATCTTTGAGAAACAAACTGTTCACTATACAATGACGGGACACTTCACTCGCGTTTCCTTTTTTTTAGTGGCTCATGATCATAATCTAACAAAACATTCGTTTCATCTTGTATATGTGTACAAACTAGATTTGGTTTTACCTAAAATAGCATAACAACTTAGCAATCAGCACCAAGAATAATCATTTAAGGACATAGCTTAAAAGGTGTTCTCAAATCATATTTCAGAAACAAATGTACCATTTCGGTCAAATGAAAAACCGGATCTTTTGAGGTGTCTGGTTCTTGTGAAGGTGGATCCATGGGTGTTTTAGATGGAGCGGATGCATAAGAAGAAAGTAAAATTGGAGATTGAGTTGTTGAGTGTGGGGACAAAACACTATTGACACCAAATTTTAAGGTTGAACTTGATGTATGCTGAGGAATTAGGTTTAGAGTAGATGGAAGAGAACACTGAGTGGATGGATACTTGTTCACTAATCCTGAACACAAAGGAGACATCCCATGGTGAATTTTTGATCCGGTAAACTCATTTTTTTTGTCCATCGGTGCTTTCATTTTTCCAAAGTTGAAATTCTGATTTGCCACAGGTGGTTGGTGGATAAGTGGACGAGATGGAAAATCAGTAGCAGTTGTGTTTGGAAACAAACTGATTTCATAACTGGACCCGACAACACTGCTAGTCATTGGACCCAAATTTATCTGTTCTGTTGTGGTTAGAACACTTGGTTGTGGATGTGGTCTTCTTGACCGAAAGTTTTTGTTAAAATTCCACATGTTGGCTTCTAGATTTGTAACCCTTTGAGATAGATTTGGTGATACATTGTTTTGCATCCTCATGGCTTGAAGAGGCTGCACCTGTGGTCCTTTAGGTGGCTGATGGGCAAGTTCACAGGGCTGAAAATAATAGCCAGGCTTATGAATATGATAACTGGTGTAGTTAACGATCATATTCATAGTGTTATAAAGCATCTGACTATTTTGGGGCAGCAAATCAGCTCTAGAGATATTCAAGAATGTCATGATGTTTTCCAAATAAGTTATGACTCTTTCATAGTAATTTGACTCATCCATATTTGTTGCCTGCAAAGGATAATCACACGTTAATAAAAGAAGGATTTATGTGTTGATAAATGGTATGGACTATGGTATGATTGAGTTGGACCCGAATGCGCAACTCCCTGACATGGTAATGCATTTTCAGTAGTTCATTGTGGTATCTCTCCTTCAATACTCTAATCTGTAACCAACATTAAATAACTTTGAATCAGCAACAGATTGTTAAAACCATAAAAAGATGTGAACAAATAAAACAATCATGAGCAAAAAGCAGGAAATCTGGATAAATACCTGTCTTAATATGTATTGATGATATGCACTGGTTGAAAGAAATTGACTAGGGGTGGCAAACCCCACCGGATCTGCCAATTAAGATCAAAAGGCAAATACTCACTAACATAGTAAGGACTAATTAAAATCACAAGAGTATAACAGGACCCAAACCAGACCAATCCAATTCAGTTATGGATTATAAATGGATGTGATCGGTTCCAACTTGGAGTGGGAACCAAACACAAACTTGAGTTTTCCAACTCTAAAACCATAAATGATGCGATTTCAAGTTTGGTTTAAAAAAGTGGTTATGGACCATAACAGAATTAACCAAACCAATAACCGGTTCATTTTAAGTAAATCTAGGATTGCAAAACGAAATGAATATAGCTTGCCTGGTTTAATATGGTCCGAGTTTGGTTTTACAGTTTTGTAATGTATGTGCTTGAAAAAAACTCTGAGAACCAAAAAATCAGTCCTAATAACATGCACTAATAAATAGTCTATACACAGATCTTGACAGGACCCAGATCGTTTTTTATTTTGTATATGTATAAATATAATTAGATTTATTCTTTAACATATAAATAAAAATTAAAGTTTTTTTATCTTTAAGTTATAATATAAATTTTATTAATAATATAAATCACTAGCAATAACACCAGTTTTTTTTTTTTTTTAAAGAATACCCCAAGCATATTTTAAGAACAATAAACTAAAAGCAACCCACTAATTGCACAATATATAGCTTTTTGAGGGACAAGGCTGTTAATGAGTAACTAAAGTTTAGGGCCAGTTATCATCTCTATCAACGCTTATATGTTCTAGTTAAGAGTTTTGGATTCGATGTTCTATTATCCCCTAAAAATTGGAGATCAAGCCTATCTCGAATTTGGCTATTTGTAATCGTTCTTTCAGTAATCAAAGCTTTCATTTTCTAGTTCTTATCATTGGTTCCATTTCCGGGAAACAATTTCACATATTCGATCTTTTTTTTTCTGAAATAGGGAATCAATTTAATATTTCCAATCGGGAAACTAATTCAATGCAATCTAAAATCTTATCAATTTAATTTTGCAAATTCGTGATTCCTCAAATCTGATTTGGAAAAAACAGCCCAATCGAAAACCCATATTTGAAGATGTCACCTGAAGATGTTCTCATTGCCCAATTAACCACAATTGCATCCCGACTCGAGTCCATAGTGTCGCATTTAAAAGATGATGTTGCAGCAATCAAGATGGCTTGGATTGATGACAAGGAAGAGTCTCTTTCGAGTGAGACGGGAAATCTCAAATTCCTAGAGGCCACCGAGGAAACGGTTGACCAGGTTCGGGAACCCTTAGAACCCGTGACTAGTCAGGAGAGAAGGCCAAAATTTGTTTACACGTGATTCTTGAAGAGGCAGAAAATCAGACCCGCTCTGAAGAAGAAGAAGACGAGAATCACAGGGATGAATTGACTGCAATTAGTCTACCAGCCATCCCGAATGATGTGTATCTAGCCAATTGGGTCAATTGGATAATTCAAGTGATCAAGTGAGTGTCGACTAGTGGGTAATTCAGTCAGTAGGTATTTGACCAGACCTGGGAACCCACTAAATTATTTGCTAGAATGTCTTTTGGGGGAACAGTTTGCAGGTTTAGTGGATCCATTGCAAGGCCATCACCGAAGGTACCCGCCCCACCTATGTTTTAGCTCAAAGTTGGGAAATCGACCTGCAACGACATTCTATTTTAGCTTATATATGGGTCCATGAAGCCGGTCAGCCTACAATTAAATGGCTAATTGCTTGGCACGCTAATTCCTTTCTTTTTGCCTTAGGACAATCTGCTTTTCCGGGTGGGTAGCACTGATACGATCCCAGAATTGGGTCAAAGCAGTTACGGGGTGGGTGGGTGGGGGGGGGGGGGGTAAGTGGGTTAATGAGTAACTAAAGTTTAGAGCTAGTTATAGTCTCTGTTAATGCTTATATATATCTTTTGTTCTGAAGAGTTTTGCACTCGATGTTTTATTTTTAAAAAAAGTAGGTTTCTTTCCTAAAAATTGGAGATCAAGCCTATCTCGAGTTTGGCTAATTGTAATCGTCCTTTCAATTACCAAAGCTTTCAATTTCTGGTTCTTATGAAAGGCCTTGCCTTCAGGCTTTTCGGTCTTAATAAGGGTTTTGCCCATGAATCGGTCTAACAAGTCTCAGGTCGGTCACACTCTCTAGAAAAAACACTTGCACGGTACTCAAGTTAGCCTACAACCATGAGCCTTTTCCTTATTAAGAGTCACAGGCCAAGGACTTTTTGTTCATAACGAGTGTATATACATCTACGATGTTATTCAATTTGTCAAAGAATATCCTTTCCTCTACTTATGATGTAGTCCATAACATGAACGTAATCAACAAGTATCAAAACACAACTCTATGAAAGAGGTATCAATTTGCATGGTATATATATACACACACATGGTCTAATTTACCAGCTTTTTAAGTTACCTGAGAATTTGAGATTCCTATAAGTTTGTGGTTGCCACCCTCCTGATATCAAGATACCGGAGCTCCCCGTCGCTTGTTGTAGCTGTGACTGATTTTGATTTGGGCATGGCTGCATTTTACTCATGCCATAATGTAACTTTCCATAAGAAATTGATTAAGTTGGCAAATAATACGTTTTTATTTATGTTGAAAAAGCAATATTTTAAAATGGAATGTTATTTGTTGATACAGTCCAACACTGCCGAATAGGGGAGGGGGTCCTGATTTCAGAAACCCACTCGGTTTAGAAAAAATGTTAAAAAATTAGTGGAAACCTAGAAAAAAAATTCCTAAATCCGCCACTGCAATCCAACTTGATAATAAGAAGATCAATAACATTTGTGTTTTCTAATTTGTTAACCATAATAGTGGCGCTTTAAAAGAAATCTGTATATTGATACATACAATTACAAGAGATAAATCAACTCTTACAATAAATCCACGTGACGCAAACGTAGAAATATGAAGCTTGAACAAGTAAGACAGTTACAAGCACTAAGGGGATAAATGACTGAATCATGAATATATGATCAATCAGCATACCGCAATTGGCGACTCTCCTCCCAAATTTGTGCTATCAGTTATAGACGGAGTCAAGGGAAGGCTAGGGTTATTTGGATTTATGGTCGTGACATCCTCACTAGCCAAGAAAATAAACAAGTTAACACAGAACTTGCTTACAACAGTAACTGAAAAGAAACATTAGTACTAAACAAAAAATGATTAACATTTAACAAAATTAAAATCAGCCTATTAATTGATCTGTTCACATTGTTTTACATATATGCAAGAATTAGCACTAAACATCACATAAATTATTTTTTGTAAAGCCCCCTGGTGTCCCTTGGCCAAATGAAAGAAAACAAGGGCTAAAGTTTATTTTTGGTATATCTTGCCCCCTTTACCATACAGGGACCTAAACAACACATAAATGCACACACATGCAAGCAAAGTGTGTTCCATGATCCAGTGACATATATATATATATATATATATTTGTAGATGACAAGTTATTTTCACAATTAAGAAAATTCCAAAAGATGGTCGGTCATGTGGACGTGCATAGTGAAAGCATTCGGAAAAAATACGTGCATAAGCAAAAGACAAGCAAAGCGTGTTTCATGATCCAATGCAAGATATATAATGTCAATAACAAATTAGGTTCACAATTAGGGATATTCCAAAAGATGATGGGTTACGTGGATGTGCATACTAAAAGCATATGGAAAATATGCGTGCATAAGCAAGCGACAACAATTAAGTACTCGCATAAAAATATAATTTATAGAAGTTATTTTTGTTTTTGGTGTCACTAAAAAATATAATTTATAGAAGTTATTTTTATTTACGACTAATCAACTGTATAGAAACCTTCAAAACGGTCTTTCATAAGAACTTTCTCACATGTCCATTGTTGGCTATAAAGCGAACAGTGGTTCGGGTCAGCGGGTGTCACGAGGAGTATTGATGGGAAAACGGTGGTGACCGATGATCAGTTTCAGTTCGTTTCGGTGGTGGTAAACTTCATAACATTAGCAATTTTCAATTCAGATTAGATCAAAACCCTATCCTTCCTGTCAATGATAAGAACGGAAAAACCAGTGTAGATTGTTCTTTTTGGCTGAAGTATCCGATCGTAATTTGCGGGTAGACGGACGGAAGAAGATTCGTTAAAGCGGGGAAGCTTTCAGTCTTGTCGTGTCTAGCAAGAAAAGAATAAAAGTGTAAAAGCGAGGAGGCTTGTTTTTTCTTTGATCGGTGGTAAAGAACGATGAGGTTCTGCTGATTGGGAAGAGGGAATATCAAACTTGGTCAAGGGATTGGATTTGTCCATAGTGATGAAATGTGAAGAAACGAATCCAATTCAAGATTAAGGGGGGGGGGGGGAATGAAGACGTTAATCTTGAATTAATGAGATAAAGATAAAAAAAGATTATAGATAATTCTTGGTGAATTATTTTAGAGATAATTGTTGATTTAAATTAGATAGGTTTATCTAGTTGGTTAGTTTATTTAATTAAATAGAGTTCAAGTCAGGTAAGGACTAGAATGCGTTTTAGTATAAATAGAGGCTTAGGATCATTGTAATTTGTGTGCTTCATTAATAAATAAATAAAGAGTTGAACAATTCGTTCAAAAATCGTGTTTACGTGTTCGTTCAAGGGTCTATTTTCCGACAATTAACTCTTTTTGTTTAACATTACTAGTAAATGATGTGATTATGCACAATATAGTATAGATCACTAATAATGGTGACCTTTTGATGACAGAAATTTATATTGAAGCCATGTCAACAAACCTTATCAAATGTTATGAATTGAAGGTCAATAAAGCCATTGCCTGTTACTTCTTCTTCTTCTTCTACTTCTTTTTTTTTGGAAGTAAATGATTGCAAACGAAGTATTAGAAAATAACAAATATTGCCATGTTATAATAAATTCTCTCTTTTGTGGCATCTTCTATTTTTTTATTTGGATCCTTCCCAATATATAAAGAAAATATTTGAACTTAATTCCTTCCTGCAATAACTACCAATGAACTTTCTTCTTTGGCCATCAGCGGTAAATATAGCTATAAAGCCACAAGGGAAGGCCATGAATGTCTATAAACTACGCGCTTCTAAACAATCTTAGTACCATAGATTCAGAAGCACAAGAAGTATATCTCGCGCAATCAGCAATTATAAGATAAGTAAAACCTTAGCATACCTAAAGTTTATCAGAAATGTTTTTTAACCTAACCAAAATACGAGAAATTGACAACTTCCCACACAAAAAAAAAACAACAATAATAATAATAAACTAATTATGATAATACTAATTACTTACAATAAAAAATAATAAAACTCTACATAACAAACACTTGATAAATTTATGCAAACTAACGTAAGAATCGCTCGGTTCTTGAACACACATATATGTTATAGAACTCTATTGATCGGTTCTTGAACACATATATGTGCTAAAACTCTAAAAGCAAACACCTCAATCATATGTACATTTATATGTCAAATATATATATATTTTTTTTGTGAAATAACTACATCTGGAAAATTTTCTGTTCAAAGAAAGGCAATTCAATAACCTCATCAAGAAATTAAGGTTATTTATTGACCTCTTGAAAACATAAAAAACTATGGAGATTTATATAAACAAAAAGTGTCGGAAAATAATGAAACTTAAATTTAAACAAAAAATCCCATTCAGACATTATTACCAAAAGACCTTGTGAAAACGATCCCATCTTAATTGCTCGACTATGCAAAAAGTTAAATACATTGAATGCGTGTTCATAAAAAAAATAATAATAATCAAGAATTTACCTAGAATCATTCAAAGCATCAGCCACGAGTTGGTACTCAAAGAAGCTCTCGAAATCAGTATTATCCAGATCAAAGTCCCAATCAACTGGCAGTTCACTGCTTTCGGTATTCATCATGCAAACAATGCAACTTCAACCAAACAGAAAAGAAAACAAAGATTTAAGGGTTTTGAATACAACCCTATTGAAAAGAACTTGAGTCGATCAAACCCTAACAATATCAGTCTACTATGATCATTTTATGGTGATGTGACAGACAGCTGACGCTAGCAGAAATTAAGTCTGATTCTACGTGGCATTAGCTATACTTAGTGCTGTCGGTGTGGTCAATGTACTATACTGATGTAATCAACGTTACAATTTGGTGAAGCTATATGCCACCTTGAGTTTCTACTTCTTTGATGAATTTAAAGTGTTTTTTTTTTTTCATTGAGGTTGCTGTTTGCGTATGAAAGTTTGTATATATGCACGTGGTCTATTGTTTAGTGTCTTTTTTAACGGCAAACTAGCATCCTTCTAGACCCGCGTTTCATAGGATTTGAACTCATCTAGGATAGAAGGATTCACCTAAGCTCGCAAATCTATACGAGTAGATCATTAATATAAATATAATTAATCTTATGTGGTATAGTAAATATGGAGTTACATAATAAGTTTACTATGATAAAAATAACTATATATTACATTATGCTATACACATATATAAAACCTTATCTACAAATAAAAATATAAAAACAATATATATGTGTAAAAATAAAAAAAAATCAGATCTATATTAAAGAATATACGCATTCAACTCAAGTTTATAAAATTATCCACGAGACTCAAAACCTCTTATATGAGCCGAGCTCAACTTACATAAGTATGAGCTTGACTCAAATAGTTTAACATCCCTTGCTTAAAAAACATGTATTAAGTTAATGAGTTGTGGTGTATAAACCTGAAGGTACTTTTTTGTAAGTTATGAAAAAGAAATTAACTTGATGATAGTGAAGAGGTAAATTGAATTGATATAACTTTTAAGAAGGTGGGCTAAACATATCTCATTATCTTACTTGTCATACCACACCTATATAAAAAAGTACATTAAACATGGTCAATTGCCCTAGAAAAGTCATTCTTTTAATTTCTTTTTAAAGATTTCTGTATTAACCATAAGTCTAGGTAAATAATATTGTTTGAACATAAAATAAAAGTTCTAATTAGTTATTTTATGTAAAGAACCATTGTTGATAAAAATATAAAGCGAAATAAGTTATTTCGATAGTAAATATATTTTCGTCTGGAAATGTGTTTTATCTTTGCTTTGCTTTTAGTTGGTTTGATTATTTGCTTTTTTTAGACTTCAGTTTAAAAAAATAATATATTATCTTTTTATAAGATTGTAAGTTCAAGATATTATATTTTAACGCAATTTAGAAAAGAAACTCATATATTTATAAGATTATAAGATCAAGAGATTATATGTATATACATTTTTTTTAATAAAACAAAGGTCTGAATTATATTGATATGAAATCCTAAGGAGGCTTAAAAAAATAAAAATAATGTAAATAGGTGCGTTTTAGCAACACCTGAAATGTGTTATTGTAATAATTGACTTTCTATATAAAGATAAATGTTTATAACAAACTTTTGTTTTTTATGTTTAATTAATTTTGAAACTTTTGTCTCAAAAAAAATTAAAAACTTAAATACAGATATAAAAATTACATTATTATTTCCAAATTTAAGTTGTGTCATAGCTAATTATCTAATTCAACTAGGGTATATGTAACACGTTAAATTTTCATCATAGCATTAATTAGCCTTGTTAGTATAATATTTTTCTTAGCACTAAGCCTTGTTAGTAAAAAGATTTTCTGAGTAGCATGAGTTTATAAAAAACTGAATGAGTCCATAATGTCTTGTTTTAACTTGTTTAATATGTAAAATTTGATAACGACTTGTTTTAATTTGCTCATTTTGACTTGTATACTAGTTTAGATAAATGGTTTACATTATTTTAAATGCTTCTGTAGATTTTAAATATCTAATGAGCTTAGGATTGACTCCCCGGTCTGATACTCCTTACACCAAGTATTAAACATAACTCAAAGGACAATAAGGTCTTTATGTACGTTTTAAATTTATCGGATTGTAGTGAATATATCTATATGTGTGTGGGTACACGTGTATTGAGATCATAAAAGAATAATATTGCGAGAATAAAAGGAAATCCATAATTGTTTAGTTCTTTGATAAATTAGTGATTCATATTTTGTAAATTTAGTTCTTAAACACAAATGCCTATGTTTATGTACACAACAAACCGTTAAATTAATTTGTTTATATATTTTTTATAACCGTTTATAAATACATGTGTACGTAAGGTAAAAACTATTACAGAACATTAAATTACTACAAGAAAAAAAAAACCCTACATTCTTCAAAACTCATGGTTATAAAAAGAAATCATCTTAGTGATAATGAGAGGTAAGCCGTCTCTGAATTAACTCTAAAATGTGGTGTAATAGTTGACTTTGTTAATAAACTAGGTTAGACATCCCCGCTACACGATGGGGTGTTTGGTAAGAAAGATGATGAGTGTGATTACATTATGATAAATAAAGAACCTACATATATGTATAGTTTGTTTTGTTTCTAATAAGTTGCATGTAGATGTAATGAGTAAAAAAATAACTTGATAGTTTATTTTTTTAACAACAAATTCCTTTTGCATTAGCATGATATAGAGACTTCATTTTTGTTGCAAAAAAGATCTTCCAAAAGATTGTTCTGATGTATATAGTCGAATTTCAAGAAGTTGACCTACATATAATATCACTTCATTCATATGAAAGCCATTAGCTTGTAAAGGTGCATCAGTTTTGTTAGGACAAAAACTTGCAAATATATATTAACTCCTTACATTCTAATGCGAATATATTATATATATATATATATATATTATAATATAAATAAAGAAATGTTTATTTCAGAACAAAATTAAATTTAAATTAAAAATAAAAAGCATATAACATCACTCCATTCACATAAAAGCCAGTAGCTTGTAAAGGTGCATCAGGTATGGGTGCTTTATTAGGACAAAAACTTGCAAATATATATCAACTCCTTACATTCTAATGGGAATATATATATATATATATATATATATATATAAAAGAAGTTTCATTTGAGAATAAAATTAAATTAAGAATAAAACGAATAATAAGTACGATTGTAAAATATTAAATAGTTTTTCTCTTATTTCGTTTATTATTATCTTTGACTAATAACTATTCATAAAGATTATTATACTTCACATTAAAATTTTTGCCTACACACATCAAAATTTATCATACACGTTTGAAATTTGTCCTACATATATTGAAATTCATCCTATTGAAATTTATCCTACATATATTGAAATTCATCATATACATCTCGTAATTTATTCTACACTTTAAATTAAATTTATTTCTTCTTTGGAAAAATATATATATTTTTTATTTGAAAATAAATTACTAATTTAATGTAGTTAGCTATTAAAAATGAAGACTATCAATTAACGATCTACCTAAGTTTACCATTATACCCTTACACTAATATTTAATACAAAAATTAAATTAAGTAAAATAAATTATTCTTATTGGTTGAAATTTCTTCTTTTTATTCTTATAAAAAAAATTTCTCATCTGAACCCTCCAATATATATATATATATATAATATATATATATATATTATACACCCGATTTTCGATATAGCGAAAGCGTGTGCGAGGTGTGGCCAGAGCGGCAATCGTTGCATTCAACCAAGTAAACGAAAATTTTAACACGTTACAAAATGTTCATCCATACGCTTTATTTAACACAAGTTTAACATACAACCTTTTATTTTGAAACATACCACAAGTTTAACAACATTATTTAAAATTCAAACACGAATTTACAAACACAATAACAAAGACTGGATGAAAAATAAATCTTGACTTCACAACATATGAACATGTTTCCCCGAAGACCGTACACTAGTTTCCTATAATACATGTTAGTTTTAAAACAACGTCAACAAAAAGCTGGTGATTCATGTTATAAATTTTGTATCAAATGAATCATCAAAAACATTTGAAATAATAAACTTGTTTAGTATAACTTAATGAAACTTGTAAGATCATTAGTGTGTTATAAGGACACTAATCTGTATGCCGAATAAGGTGGCAACCAACCCTTGACGATTTGTTGTGTCTGAGACAATCGTTTTAGACACAAAAGCACTCTAATACGATCTGTTATTATTGCCGTAATAGAGTGGGGCTCGCTCAAACCTAATAGATCTATCCCCTTATTCCTTGGTACTTGTTATTCATTAATGGTCCCAATACTTGAGCCTTATTCACATATGATCTAAATATTTTCATTACCAAGCTATACTAAATATAACATGTATACATCCACGCACGTTTAAAAACCATAAAAACGTTTAAATAAAAAGGGAAACATGAACTCACTGATTTCGTTCCGTGCAAATCTCATTCGATTCCGATACTTTGTTCTTTTTCGACCTACAAGTGTTCTATTCTCATTAGACACTTAGGCTATCTTTCGTTTTTCGTACAAGTATTTTATCTTGAATTTCATACTTGTAATTGTTAGTTTTTCTTTGTTGGTATACATACTATATAATACATATATATATATATATATATATATATATATATATATTTATATCTAGATTATTACATATAAATGAGCCTAGCCCATAATTTAATTGTAAAAATTCAATCTAAAAGTTTATTACATATGGGCCTAGCCTAATTTGCTTACTATGTGTGGGCCTAGCCCAATTCGTTTCATATGAGTGGGCCTAGCCCATTTCATTTCATGTATGTGGGCCTAGCCCAACCTAATTTTATTTAAAGTGGGTTAAGCCCAGTTAGTTTGTAAAAGTGGGCCTAGCCCAAGTTAAAAATGAAAGATTGGGCCTAGCCCAAAATAGTTTATAGAAATGAATTAGTCTAATTTAGTTTTTATAAAAGTGGGTTTAGCCAAAAGTTAATTTTATAAAAGTGGGCTTAGCCTAAGTCTGATTTTTATACAAGTGGACCTAGCCTAAATTAATTTATATAAATGGGCTAGTCCATATAGTTTATAAAATAGATTTAGCCTAATATAATTTTATGAAAATGGGCTTAGTCCAACAATTGTTTAGTTGGGCTTAATTCACGGTTTTTTATTAAAATACTTACTAGTAAATGTTACAACTTATAAAAATTTATTCGTAAAAACTACTAGATATAAGTTAAATTTTTATAAGTCCTAGTACGTAATAAGTGTGACGGTTGATTTGTTCGTTTTGACTGCTATGTTTGCGTCAACCATTTTATTCATTTCGTCTTTGTCGTTTGTTTCGTTTATACCATATATTTTATTTTGTCCGAAATGTCCAAGTTGTCCGATATATTATTTTGTCAAAAGTTGAATACTTATACATGTGACAACCGGCAGTTTCCGGTTGTAATCACGCGCATAACAAACAGTAATACTATTATAATCAACGTAATTAGACGTAAATTAACTTATCAGGCCCCTGGAGAGCCTAGGAACGTCTACTTGCTTCTCGTTACGCGAATTGGCGACAATCGAGAACACTAAAAGCGAATCTGAACGATAAGCGAACTGATGTCGACCAAATACTGACAACATCTAAAAGCACGAATTTTACACTTGTATTTATCATACGGTTATGATTTTGATGAATTATCATGCTTTGAACGTCACAAAACGCTTACATGAACGAAAAACGCGTCCGCAGGAACGCACCAACAACGAAACGGAAGCCACAGACTAGAGATACGTCTAAATATTATTACAACATGATATATTTGGATTCGTTTTCGAATTTTAGCGCTCACAAAAGAAACCAGAACGAAAAACGGATAAAAAACGATAAACAGGGCAACTACGCAAATTTTAACGCAACGAACAGATTTCACGTCAAACAACGACCCCTGAAATAATTTTAAACATTTTCGAGTCCAGATAAACATTTTAGGACTTTCGGGTTTTGAGAATGGGCCTTGGATGCGTATTGGGCTTGAAAAACACGATAACGGGCCTTGAGCCCAACCCACTAATCCAAACCCTAAATAAATAAACTAATTAACTCTATTCCCTCATTTTCTTGTTCAAGAAACCCTAGCACACCACTCAAGATCCCCTGCCTTTCTTCTCCCTCCCCTTCTCCGATCGCCGGTGTCCGATGAAGGCACCGGCCGACGCCGGTCATCCCCTCCGACCACACACCACCTGCACTCACCCCTTTCCCTCGTCTCTTATACACACACACACACACACACACACCCGAATACATACGAATAGAGAGACAGCAGATAGAGAGATGGAGAAACCGAAGAGAGAGAGACTGCTAGAGAGAGAGAGAAAGAGAGAGTCAGATTGGAGAACGTGAGAGGGGGCGGCTGCAACGCAGCTTCGCGGCGGCAGCCGCCGTATCTACGGCGACGACGGATTTCGGGGTGTCCGGTTTTGGGGGGTGTGCGTTGTTTGATGGATGGGTTTTCGGTTTGTGCGGCAGTAGAACGGCGGCAAGTAGCGGCGACAATGGTGGTGGTCGTCGCGGTTCAGTTGAGGTTCAAGTTTGGGAAGTTGTTTCGGGTTCATCTCGGATCTAGTTCGGTTCAGGAATCGGTTCACGTCGAGTTTCATTTCCGGTTCACTCGATTCAACACAGTTCCGGTTCACTCGATTCAACACAGTTTATCTCCGGTTAAGTCTAGATTTCCCATTCAGGTTTCGGGTTCGCCTCAGTTCAAGTTCGAAACATGTTTTCAATATTTCAGTTTCGTTTCGATTAGAGCTCATTTTCAGTTCGGTTTAAGAATCTAAATGTCTGATTTCAGGTTCGGTGTTCGGTTCGGTGCGGTCAACAAAAGTCAACGGGTCAAACCCGGTCAACACGAGTCAACCCAGTCAAACCTGGTCAAACCCGGTCAACGGGTCAACTCGAGACTCGGTAAAATTAATTACAACGCGAAATTTAATTATATTAGTTTATAATTATTATTAATAATCATTATCGCGAAACCGAGCTCAAAACCGACCCGTTAACAATTCGACATCGCAAAGAGTTAAAAATAACTACTAAGTCGACGTACGCTATCTTCGGATAATCATTAGTTAAATTCGAACCGACGTTAGTTAAATATATAAATTAGAAATTATAAACCGGCGAAAATTATATTCGAAACACGTCGAAAAATTATATATATTTTTGCGTACATTGCAGGTTGTGTTTTGATAATAAATCGACAACTAGTATTGTCGGCATCGTCCGAAACAGAGGAAACTCTGCCCGATTTTCGTAAAATCCGTTAAACGAAACGGGACACATTTCAAAGATAAAACGTCCGAATTCAAACGATTATTATAAAATAAATATAAGTATATATTTATTTTGTCGACGCTAATAAAAACGTTCAAAACTCGAGCCGACAACCTTTCAACGAGCGCGATTTCAAGACACCAAGTTTCGGCAATCCGTTATAATAAAAAATAATATTTATTTATGTTTAATTCGAAAGCCGAATTCAGAAATATATTTCAAACAACGATAAATTATTCGAAGGACGATCGTATATTGCTTATATTTATTTCGAAAACGCCAAGGATTCCGAACGCTCTTACAAGACGAATACAAGGTGCGAATTATTTCAAACAAACGAATTCGGAAATCGTATTACAAGAATATTATATATATTCGAATGTCGTGGCGTTGAAATACTTTTATAAAGATAAATATAGTTATATTTATTTCTAACGTCGACGACGCGAACACGTACGAATACTTTTGAAGGATTTCTATAACAATAATATATATTGTTTATGTTTGATTTCAACGTCAAACGAAGTGCGACACGATACGCCAGACTCTTGCACAAATACGAAATGTATTACCTATACAGATATATTTTCGAGTATATATACATTATATCTACGAAAAATACGAAGGGTCGTACTATTATCCGTCGACGTACACAACGACTAATACGCTTTCATGAAATATAGTATTGTTTATATATAACATATATTTCAAGCCTCTCGAAAACAGAATTGTTTCTAAGAAAACCATAGGTTGGTTAACCGAGTTAAGACAATGACAATTTCATCGAATCGTATGAGTAACGATTCGGTAGAGCTCAATAACGCGTAGTGTAGCTACGTTATATCTAGAAACTTACAAGTTATTCCATTTTAGGAATACCTTAGATTGCATGCTAGCAAGTCAAGTTGTGGAGACAACACTATGGAAATCACATTAAGCTAGCTTTGCACTGGATTATCCAGGTGAGTTCATAACCCCCACTTTTACTGTTTTGCACTTTTATAAATGTTTTCGGGGGTGGAAAGACATGCAAGTTTTGAAAAAGTACACAATATTTCGATGAACGAAAACAACAGATTTCTAAACCATGATACGAATGAACTCAAACAAACTCAGATGGTTTAAAAAAGGTTATTTCTAAACCATGTTGCAAATGAATTTCAATAAACTCAAATGGTTTACAAAAGGTTTATGTTAAACATACCGGTTTTACAAAACACTCGCGTATTTTCGAAACGTGCATGAGTTTCATGACTAGTGATGGGAAGGTCCTAGCTACTACGGGACTAGTTTGTCCTGCTAACAAGTAAGGGGACTGGTTGGTCCTGCTTACAATCATAAGGACTGGATTGTCCTATCTACGAATAAAGGGATTGGTTGGTCCTGCTACAGACTCAACAACTAGTGACGGGAAGGTCCTAGTTGCTACGGGACTGGTTTGTCCTGCATACAAATAAGAGGACAGGTTGGTCCTGCTTATAAACACAAGGACTGGATTGTCCACTACTCAACACTAAGGGCCGTAGGGTCGCTTAAAACTGTACAGTGAAGTCCTCGCTGCTATCGGAACTATAACCACCTCCTAGTCTACCGTCTTGAGTAAACGGTTTGGCGAGGCATTTCCTAGCTTGGGGTGGGTTATAGGCTCATGCGGGCATGTTGTCTTTGTCGTACGCGGACATCGACGGTTATTCAAATATTACAAAAACAAGGTTTTCAATTGACATGTCGGGAAAAATGGTTTTATTACGTTTTCTCAACAATATTTAAACCGGTTACCAAAAAGGTTTAATTAAATATCTTTTCGAACAAACTATGAACTTGCCAACTTTGTGTTGATTTTTTTTCATGTTCTTTCTCAGGTTATGATTACAAGTATAGGGATGGTTGGAATAGGAGAACCCATGAGGATTCGAGTAGTTAGCGGGCATTCACTTATTAGAAGTCTTAGCACTCACGTCTTCTTCCGCTGTGCGATGAAGATGCCATTCGGTTCACGCCCCGGCTCTGATGCGAAATGGATAACACGGGGGTGTGACAGAGTGGTATCAGAGCTATAGGTTCTAGCGAATTAGGTATCAAACCTGGCCATGATAATAGATAGGTTTCTGTGGAGATACCTAGGCTTTAACCTCACGTTTTTTTGGGGACATTAGATCATTAAGACTTGAATACATACAGAACGCCTAGTACTCGAATATGGGTTCCAACCGTGGCCGAAAACAATAAGTCAACGTTATGATTTTAATCATACACTAGTGTTGTATTTAATGCATGGTACACGAAAACACTACATACCGTAAGCAAAACCATGAGGGTTTTGGCAACGTGCATTTAGGATCTTTGGAAAGCTTATGACAATGTCCATTAAAGGTCAACACGTAGGAACCACGATTATTAGCTCAGACAAATACATTACATATATTGTCGCTGGTATTTTATTTACCGAGCAAGTATCCTACGTAAAACGAAATGCTAGTGTGAAAATATACATGAAACTTAACCGATGCGACAACAGATGTTGAAGTACATCACATACGACTTTCAAGGCGCGGCCTTGAGGAAACATGACATTACGCCAACGATGCAAATCCCGTCAGCGGGAGAACTACCGACCAGAATGCGGCAATTTGTCACGTGGTCCTGTAAGCGACACGAAACACACGGAAGTACGTTCAAACGAGAATTCATAACAGTCGGTACTTATTACAACAGTAAATCGCAACAATTGGCGCTGCAAAAGAAGTCACATGTCATCGCATTCCCCCTACATTATTAACGATGATTACGCCATATTCGACATTCAGTGGTAATGTCACGAAACAATAAGTCATCACAGGAAATACCAGGTAAAGTCCTCGAATTCCTTTTGTTGAAATTTCAACTTTGCATATACTTAGTAGGTTTGCACACCTCTACTCCTCATAACGGTCATTGTATCACGGGAAATTCTTTCATGATCAGCGAACGCATATTACATCATTTCTTGACATATTTACATGATACGCATGCCTTGTTTGTTACACATGTGGTTAACTTGATACGTGGAGACCATCAGGGTTCACTTCGAATGATCATTTCATCAATAGTTCAAAGGTTGGTTCGCTATACTCAAATTTTTACTTTGTGATCTAGATGACCTGTCTTATTGCAAATATTGACTCCTTGATATCGAGTCAACGAATTCTTGAAATTTCATTTTCTTTCCAAGTTGCATACATGGGTTTTCGTTGTAACCATATCGAAACTTCTTGGTCGATCATGTATTCATTGTTGGATTGTGTCAAACCAAGTTCAATTGTTTGAACTTGCTCATTGTATACAAAGTTCAATTCAAGGATTTCATATGATGGATTGAGGCTCTGATATTCAAAGTAATATCAATAAGCAATTCATTTGTTTCGAACCATAGTATACTGGTTCAGTCTGCACCTTATTAAGTCATTTATTGGTTACGACACCTTGTGGTGGCGTTACACTAGTTGAAGCTTGTGCTAATCTCGCTTTCACGACTCATGTACGGATTTAATTTCTTGATTTTCTATTCATTTTTAAATCCCCTTGTTGGATCATTTTCTTAAAACATCCTTAATACAATCGTGTATTAAGGAGACGGTACACAACTTTATGCCCTATTTCAGTGTACCTCGTAACGGTTCTTTCAATATCGGTCAAAAATTTTGGGATACTTATTGTTCTTCCACTAGCGACCGAAAAATTATATTTATTTGTTCTTTCATTTTCAGTTGAAAATCCTATGGGATTTATTTGGGACAAATATTCATACTTACTTTATTGAACTTTTCGTTGTAAACACGGTGAAATTGTTCGATCACCGCTATTATTGAATTATTTCGATGGCCCCGCCTTATGGCGTTGGTATAAACTTGTAGCTTGGGCTAATCATTGAAAGCGATCTTAATGCAACTATGTATTAAGACAATGATACACTAATTTTGGTTGTAATTCGGTGTATTCTTGCAATTCAATAGTGTTAACTTATGGTTCGAAAAGTTAACAGATCATCTTCATGTTTCTAATTCAGTTGAGCTTGTTGATTCAAAGTCTCACCAATCCAAAAACCAACGCTAGTCTCCGTTGGTAAAAATTTCTATCGTATATGAAATTCATTTACATATTGTGAACGTCTTGGAAATCTATTTGTCGAGAATCTCATTTGTATGACCCATGTAAACTCAATCACATTGGTGATTATGTCATTACGTTTCGTTCACTTGGCATCGATTCTGAAAACATATTCAGTTGAACCAGTGGGTTCATGTTGTTGTAGTAAGACATTGTGTTCATATAATCCAGACAAGTCTCGATGCGATTACATGGTTATTTACCTGGGTATTTTTAATACTTACCTACATATGACAAAAAAAATCTAATGAGAAAACATAACTTAAATTTCGAGGACGAAAATTTTATAACAAAGGGAGAATGTGACAATTGACAGTTTCTGGTTGTAATCAAGCGCATAACAAACAGTAATACTATTATAATCAACGTAATTAGACGTAAATTAACTTGATCAGGCCCCTGGAGAGCCTAGGAACGTCTACTTGCTTCCCGTTACGCGAATTGGCGACAATCGAGAACACTAAAAGCGAATCTAAACGATAAGCGAACTGATGCCGACCAAATACTGACAACATCTAAAAATACAAATTTTACACTTGTATTTATCATACGGTTATGATTTTGATGAATTATCATGCTTCGAACGTCACAAAACGCTTACGTGAACGAAAAACGCGTCCGCAGGAACGCACCGACAACAAAACGGAAGCCACGGACTAGAGATACGTCTAAATATTATTACAATATGATATATTTGGCTTCGTTTTCGAATTTTAACGCTCACGGAAGAAACCAGAACGAAAAACGGATCAGAAATGACAAACAGGGCAACTACGCAAATTTTAACGCAACGAACATATTTCGCGTCAAACAACGACCCCCAAAATAATTTTAAACATTTTCGAGTCCAGATAAACATTTTATGACTTTCGGGTTCTGAGAATGGGCCTTAGATGCGTATTGGGCTTGAAAAACACGATAACGGGCCTTGAGCCTAACCCACTAATCCAAACCCTAAATATATAAACTAATTAAACTCTATTCCCTCATTTTCTTGTTCAAGAAACCCTAGCACACCACGCAAGATCCCCTGCCTTTCTTCTCCCTCCCCTGCTCCGATCTCCGAGGTCTGGCGAAGGCACCGGCTGGCGCCAGCATCCCCTCCGACCAAACACCACTTGCACTCACCCCTTTCCCTTGTCTCTTGTACACACACACCCGAATATATACGAACAGAGTGACAACAGATGAGAGAGAAGGAGAAACCGAAGAGAGAGAGAGCCAGCTTGGAGAACGTGAGAGGGGGCGGCTGCGGCGCAGCTTCGCGGCGGCAGCCGCCGTGTCTCCAGCGGCGGCGGATTTCGGGGTGTCCGGTGTTGGGGGGTGTGTTGTTTGACGGATGGGTTATTCGGTTCGGGCGGCAGGAGAACGGCGGCAGTAGCGGCGACAATGGTGGTGGCCGTCGCGGTTCAGTTCAGGTTCAAGTTTGGGAAGTTGTTTCGGGTTCATCTCGGAACTAGTTCGGTTCAGGAATCAGTTTGCGTCGAGTTTTATTTCCCGGTTCACTCGATTCAACACAGTTTATCTCCGGTTAAGTCCAGATTTCCCATTCAGGTTTCGGGTTCGACTCAGTTCAAGTTCGAAACATGTTTTCAATATTTCAATTTCGTTTCGATTAGAGCTCATTTTCGGTTCGGTTTAAGAATCTAAATGTCTGATTTCAGGTTTGGTGTTCGGTTCGGTGCGGTCAACAAAAGTCAATGGGTCAAACCCGGTCAACACGAGTCAACCCAGTCAAACCTGGTCAAACCCGGTCAACGGGTCAACCCGAGACTCGGTAAAAATTAATTACAACGCGAAATTTAATTATATTAATTTTTAATTATTATTAATAATCATTATTGCGAAACCGAGCTCAAAACCGACCCGTTAACAATTCGACATCGCCAAAGAGTTAAAAATAACTATTAAGTCAACGTACGCTATCTTCGGATAATCATTAGTTAAAACCGAACCGACGTTAGTTAAATATGTAAATCGGCGAAAATTATATTCGAAACACGTCGAGAAATTATATATATTGTTTGCGTACATTGCTAGTTGTGTTTTGATAATAAATCGACAACTAGTATTGTCGGGATCGTCCGAAAACAGAGGAAACTCTGCCCGATTTTCGTAAAATCTGTAAAACGAAACGCGACACATTTCAAAGATAAAACATCCGAATTCAAACGATTATTATAAAATAAATATAAGTATATATTTATTTTGTCGACGCTAATTAAAACGTTGAAAACTCGAGCCGACAACCTTTCAACGAACGCGATTTCAAGACATCAAGTTTCGACAATCCGTTATAATCGAAAATAATTATTTAAGTTTAATTCGAAAGCCGAATTCAGAAACTATATTTCAAACATCGATAAATTATTCGAACGACGATATAAGAATACGTGCTTATATTTATTTCGAAAATGCCAAGGATTCCCAACGCTCTTACAAGACGAATACAAGGTGCGAATTATTTGAAACAAACGAATTCGGAAATCGTATTACAAGAATATTATATATATTCGAATGTCGTGGCGCTGCAATACTTTTATAAAATAAATATAGTTATATTTATTTCTAACGTCGACGACGCGAACACGTACGAATACTTTTGAAGGATATTGTTTATATTTGATTTCAACGTCAAACGAAGTGCGACACGATACGCCAGACTCTTACGCAAATACGAAATGTATTACCTATACAGATATATTTTCGAGCATATATACATTATATCTACGAAAACTACGAAGGGTCGTACTATTATCCGTCGAAGTACACATTGACTAATACGCTTTCATGAAATATAGTATTGTTTATATATAACATATATTTCAAGCCTCTCGAAAATAGAATTGTTTCTAAGAAAACCATAGGTTGGTTAACCGAGTTAAGACAATGACAATTTCATCGAATCGTATGAGTAACGATTCGGTAGAGCTCAGTAACGCGTAGTGTAGCTACGTTATATCTAGAAACTTACAAGTTATTCCATTTTAGGAATACCTTAGGTTGCATGCTAGCAAGTCAAGTTGTGGAGACAACACTATGGATGTCACACCCCGACCCGCAGTGGAAATAAAGTCGGGGCATGTTTGGGTTATCACCAAAGCTCATGATATTTACTAATAAGTTTCATTTTTATTAAATTGGAATTCAAACTTCAAATATTCAAACACAAAATTCATACAAGCACAAACAAAACCAAAACAATGTTCAGCACGCAATAACTTTGTTTAATCTTCTATGGCCATCCCTATGTGTTTCTTTCTTAAGCTTGTTCACCTGTATCATGTGTAAAACAAAAGGTTTGGGTCAACAAAAGTTGGCGAGTGAACCTTAATAAAACATCTAAATAGTTGGATTATATTGTTGTTGAATAAAAATTGTGCATGAATCACATGTGAGCATATGTATATGAATAACTAATCACAAACCACATTATATCAATAATGAACACATGACATGATGAATGATGTACTTGAGAAGGCTTAATCAAACGGAGCCGATCTAATGAGGTACCTTATGCTCAACCCGTATCACACGAGGAACTGATGACCTAATGAAATGATTACACTGAAATGATAAAATATAACCGCACATAATCACACAACAACTATACACATTTGATCACAAGATGATGTTAGCACAAGTGTTTGAATAAATATTAAAAATGTAGACACATGATACACCCCAAAACATGATTAAAAAGGGGAATTCATAGAGATTCACTCACAGTGGGTGCGTATTCTTGATTGATGATGAGTGCGCACGAGGGAAAGATTGGACCGAACAACGAATACTACCCTAAGATAATAAATACGATACCATACAAACAAATTAATATTTGGACTTAATACTTTTTATTAGGTTATTAGGTTATTTTGGCTAAAGTTATATTTTTGTATATATTAAGCTCTTAAAAGTATAAAGGTATATGAAATATAAGTTAATGGAAATAATAGTATTTAAATGAATGAATAAAATAAGAGAATAAATAAATAGACTATAATAAAAGAAATATTAATAAAAAAAGGCTGTCAGATCTGACCGGGTTTTTGTGGGATTGGATTGCGTGTGACCGGATTCGAACTTGAGACCTTGCGGTTGCGTGCACGCAGCTCTTCCAACTGAGTTATGTGTCTAACTCGAAAGAATCCTGATTTTAATTATATTAATACACACTTTAGACTTTTCCAGAAATCAATTTAAATTAAAAAGATTTAACAAGTTCGAACCGGCGCGCACTACGGGTCTCGAACCCAAGACCTTAGATGTGACTTGCACCCAGCCCAACCAACTGGGCTGGGTGTCTAACCCGATGAAACTTGTTTTTTTATTTCTTTATATACATACTACGGATTGATATAATTTATCAAAAACAAAAACTGTTTATATAACAGTGATACGGTAGGGAGCCAGATTCGAACCGGGGACGTGTATATTGTGTTTGCACACAGTCCACCACTGGACTGTGTGTCTAACCCGTTTAAAACAACCGATTTAATTACATAAAACACTTAAACCACTTCGTCTTCTTCACTTAAATCCTTTTACCCCGAATGTTTACCCGCCCAAAAATAATTTCCCTTGATTCATGGATTTTGCTCTGATTAACAGAAACAATTTTACGCAAGCTAAAAAGGAAAGTTTAAAAGATTTCGATTAGAGCACTACCGTTGGACAGGACCGCCGATTGCAGGATTTCCGGTGACTCAAAACTTCCGGTGACAGAGCTTTAAATGAGCGAGAGCAATGTGATTTCGGTTGAGAGTGTGTGCTTGAAGTGACGAGTAGAAAGGAGTATTAATAGAGGGGTTTGAGGGTTCGGTTTCTACGATTTGATTTCGGATTGATTGACAGTGCATACTAAATTAAAGAATCTGCCAAAAATAACAGTTGAACAGTTGTCGAATTTGAGGAAAAACGCGTGGATTGGCGAGATCTACGTCGAGGAGATTTGTTGAAGTTGCAGGCTTTCTCTTGGCTTAAACATATGTATATTGATATGCTAATAATAACACAACTTGTGTGTGTAGCGCAGTGGTGCGGAGTGTGTGAAAGCCCGGGAGACCCGGGTTCGATCCTGGTTTCCCGCTTTTCTTTTTATTTTAGTTTTTTATTAGTTAATTATAAAGTTTAATTTAGCTTTTTATTTATTTGCTAATTCTTTAAGTATAGTTCAATTTAATTGGTTATTATTTATTTATTATAAATACTTGATTCTAATAAAATAAAAGGCTAGAAATAATTAATGAAATTGGCGCGGGTTTTCGAGACCTGTTTTACACGAATGTTACAAGTATCCCCTACTTTTAGAAATTTCGTCTCGAAATTTTAGTAGTAGTTGTAACCGGAAAAAGATGCAGGTACTTTTCGCGTATTGAGTCTTCACGTTCCCAAGTAAACTCGGGTCCTCGTTTTGACTCCCAACCACCATGACGATTGGAATACGACTTCGCCTCAAGCGCTTCTCACCGAAATCCATGATTTCTTCTGGTCTTTCAACAAAGTGCATTGATTCATCAACTTGAATATCTTCCAAGGGAATATGGAGATTTTCGTCGGTGAGGCACTTTTTCAAGTTTGATACGTGAAACGTGGGATGAATTCAGTTGAGTTCTTCTGGTAGGTCAAGCTTGTATGCTACCGGACCTACTCTTTCGAGTATCTTGAATGGTCCCACATAGCGTGGTGCTAGCTTGCCCTTCTGACCAAAACGAACCACTCCCTTCCACTGTGATACTTTTAAAAGTACTTGGTCACCAACCCAAAACTCCAAAGGCTTTCATCGTTTATCAGCGTAACTCTTTTGACGACTTTGAGCCGATAGAAGATTATTTCGAATTTGGTGGATTTTGTCAGTTGTTTCTTGAATCAGTTCAGGTCCGTTGATTTGCGCTTCACCAATTTCGTGCCAACATACTGGAGATCGGCATTTACGACCATATAAAGCTTCAAAAGGAGCCATGCCGATGATTGAATGGTAGCTATTGTTGTACGAAATTCAACTAACGGTAGGTGAGTGTCCCAATTACCTTTGAAGTCTATGACAATGCTCGCAACATGTCTTCAAGGGTTTGTATGGTACACTCAGATTGACCATCAGTTTGAGGGTGAAAGGTAGTGTTGAGGTCTAGACGTGTACCCAAAGCGGATTGTACGCTTGCCATGTTCGTGAAGTGGCTGTCTCGATCTGAAATGATACTTAACGGTACACCATGACGGCTTACGATCTCATTGATATAGATACGAGCTAACTTCTCGTTCTTGAAGTCCTCGCGAATTGGAATGAAATGCGCTGATTTAGTAAGACGATCAATGATTACCCATATGGTGTCATACCCACTGGAGGTGCAAGGTAACCCGGTAATGAAATTCATGGTTATATTTTCCCACTTCCATACAGGTATCTCGGGTTGGACTAGAAGTCCTGAAGGTCTTTGATGTTCTGCTTTCACTTTGGAACATGTAAGAACTTGGAAACAAAAAACAGCGATATCCTTCTTCATGCCAGGCCACCAGTCGGTGTATCGTAAGTCTTGATACATCTTATCGGCTCCTGGATGTATAGAGTATCGTGTTTTGTGTGCCTCATTCCTGAGGAAATCGCGAAGGTTGCCACGATCGGGTATCCAAATACGGTTTAAGTAGTAAAGAATGCCGTCGGATTTGGTTTCTATTCTGAGTTCGGCTCCACAAGACAGCTCATCGCGTACGTCATTTTCCTTACAGAAGTGTGTTGAGCTGCCCGAATTCGATCTTTGAGGTCGGTTACAATTTGAGAACATAGAAGATGATGGAATTTGCATATTCCTTTCTATTGAGTGTATCAGCCACAACGTTTGCCTTGCTAGGATGATATCGAATTTCACAGTCGTAATCATTTAGGAGTCGACCCATCATTGTTGCCTCTTTGTTCAACTCTTTTTGATTGAAGATATGTTGAAGACTCTTGTGGTCAGTGTATATTTCACACTTGGTGCCATAGAGATAGTGTCTCCATATCTTTAGAGGAACACGACTGATCCAAGTTCTAGGTCGTGAGTGGTATAATTCTTCTCATGCACTTTTAGTTGCCTAGAGGCATAGGATATCACCTTTCCTCTTTGCATCAGAACACAACCTAACCCTTGCTCTGACGCGTCGCAATAAATCACGAAGTCTTCGCAACCATCAGGCAGTGTAAGGATAGGTGCATTGCAAAGCTTTTGCTTCAAAATTTGGAAAGCCTCGTCTTGCTTGGGTCCCCAACTAAAGGGTTTTCCCTTGTGAGTTAAGGCTGTGAGTGGAACAGCGATACGAGAAAAATTAGCAATGAAGTGTCGATAATATCCACCAAGCCAAGAAATGACCTAACTTCGGTAGGAGTACGTGGCGCTTGCCATTCTTGTACTGCCTTGATTTTGAAGGGTCGACATGAATTCCTTTGTCATTAACGACATGACCAAGAAATTGTACCTCTTTTAACCAGAACTCACATTTCGAGAACTTAACATAAAGTTTTTCAGTCCTCAAGAGTGTAAGAATAAGTCGAAGATGTCGCTCATGATCGGATTTTGTCTTGGAGTAGATAAGAATATCATCAATGAAAACTATGACAAAACGGTCGAGATAGGGTTTGCATACCCTATTCATCAAATCCATGAAGACAGCAGGAGCATTGGTTAACCCGAAAGGCATAACCATGAATTCATAGTGACCATAACGAGTTCGAAAGGCAGTTTTTGGAATATCTTCATCGCGCACTCTAAGTTGATGGTAACCAGAACGAAGGTCGATTTTTGAAAAACATGTGGCACCTTGAAGTTGATCTAGGAGGTCATCAATACGAGGCAATGGATAGCGATTCTTGATATTCAACTTGTTGAGCTCTCTATAATCAATGCACATGCGAAACGTTCCATCTTTCTTCTATACAAAAAGAACAGCTGCACCCCAAGGCGACGTGATAGGACGTATGAATCCTTTGTCAGACAGCTCTTGTAGTTGACTAGCCAATTCTTGCATCTCAGATGGCGCTAACCTATAGGGATATTTTGCGACTGGTGTAGCACTAGGTACGTGTTCAATTCGAAACTCGACTTTTCGCACAGGAGGAAGTGTCACACCCCGACCCGCAGCGGAAAAGGTGATCGGGGCATGATTGGGTTATCATCAAAGCTCATGACATTTATTTTAACGTTTCATATTCATTAATAAATTTAATGGAAATTTACAATCATAATTACATCATGACCTAAACATCAATCTAAGCTTCTTTGTTTTCTTCTAAGGCATTTCCTATGTTTTCCTTGCTTCATCCTGTTCACCTGTATCATGTGTAAAAAGGGTTTTTGGATCAACAAAAAGTTGGCGAGTGAATCCTATGGAAAAATTTGACTAAGTTTATTTAATTGATTATGAAATAAGTGCACAACCACACATGAGTAAAAATAGATGTAAACTTATTCACCAATCAATTTAATAATAAACAATACACACATGAACAATAATGGATCGTTTAGAGGCACGCGTTGCTCAACTCGTCTCTCACGAGGAACTGATGGGCCTAATGAATAAATTGCATAAACTTGACAATATAAAATACATAGCTACAAACAATATAAACTCAATAATACACACATGAACAATAATGGGTTTGTTTTGAGGCACGCGTTGCTCAAATCGTCTCCCACGAGGAACTGATGGGCTTAATGAATGTCTTTCAGATAAGTTGACAAAATGAAATACATAATCACAACAATATAAACAATCTAAGTTTAGATCACGATATGGTATGACACAAGTTTAAATAAACGAGTTAATTATTTTGTGACACATGACACACCCAAAACGTGTAATTAAAAAGGGGAGTTGTAAGATTCACTCACAGTGGGTGCGTTCGGTTGATGATGTTGAATGCACGCGAAGTGGTTTTAACCACGAGTGAAATTAACCTAGATAATGGCATAATTTTCGGTAAGTAAACGGATTTTATTAATCCATTTTAGTAGGATTGTTGGGTGTATTTTTGTGAGTTTAAGGCTATTTTCTAACCTTAAAAATGTTATTTTTAAGTATTTTTAATTGATTTTTAATTAAAATAAATAAATAAAAATAATAAAAAATGTTGACTTTTTTGACCGTTGACCGTTGACCTTTGACCTTGACTGTTTGATCGGTTCGTATGCGTGTAAGTGTGCGCTGAGTGAGGCTCGAACCCGAGACCTCCCGTACGCGTGCACGCAGCTCTACCAACTGAGCTACGTGTCTAACCCGAAATTTTTCTGTTTTTAATTATATTTATATATTAATTAGATTAATCCGAAAATCAACTTATTTCAAAAAGATTTTAATCAGTGACTCGGTGCGCTCCACAGTCTCGAACCCGGGACCTGTGGTTTATGTTAACACACAGTCCACCGCTGGACTGTGTGTTTAACTTGTTATATAACCTGATTTTTATTATACTTATATACAATTAAATAATCTCAGTTCCGCCTTATTTAAAAAGGTTGGATAATTGTCCGGACCGGTGCGGTAGTCCGGATTCGAACTCGTGACGTGTGATTAAACATTCACACAGTCCACCACTGGACTGTGTGTCTAACTTGGTTATTATTCCGGTTATTAATAAACTTAACATGTAACAGCGGTGACTCCGGTTCGGTTAACAAAAAAAAGGACATTTTTATTAAGGCAGCATGCGTGGGACAAGATTCGAACTCGAGACGTTTACGTGTTTATTGTGCACACAGTCCACCGCTGGACTGTGTGTCTAACCCGAGTTATAACTTGATTTTAATTATACTTATACACAACTGGAACTTCGTCTTCTTCGTTGAATTTAACCAGAATCGGAAGTCCGACTGGTTCGATGTTTTAATCGTGTTCTTTAGTGTTTTGAGGTTAATTACAGATGAGATATGTAAAAAGAATGAAAGATTTAAGCGTAAGGTATACCGACTGGACTCCTCTGTTTCTCCGGCAGAAATCCGGCGACAGCAAAAGATTCCGGCGTCGTGTGTCTTACAGCAGAGAGTCTTCAGCAAGCTTGAAAAGGATGGGGGTTGACTTCGGTATAAGCTCAGGGGGTTCAGTAAGGTTCAGAAGTGAAGGGTTCGGTTTTCCGGCGATGTGCAGAAGTTTTCAGGCGAATGGAATTACGTCGGGTAAAGGTGCGGTTTTGAGCGAAAAAGCTTGCAGAGGTTTGAGGGGGTATTTATAAGGCAGGTCATCGATGAATTTGGTCGATTTCCGACTTGATTCGTCGGTTAGAAATTCTCCGGCGGTTATAACTTGTGTCACGGACTCAGGCGTCGGTTATAACCGATGTCATAGTTAAAGTTTACGTTATAACTGACGAAACCGTCCAAATCTCGCGAGATCACCGGGATTTCCGACGACTGCATTTGGGCGCGTCTTTATTTCAATTTGAGATTTATGATATGAATTATTTGTCTCCATTAATTCACAAGAAATGCAAGTGGCGCAGTGGTTGAGTGTGTGTGTGTTAAGTTTCTGCTGAACCGGTTGACTGACCCGGGTTCGAAACCCGGCAGCAACATATTATTTTTATTTTCTTATTTTTAACAGTTTTTCAAAAACAAATTATATATTCCTATATAATAATTAATTATGTATCGTTTAAAATTAATTCGGGCATTAAATACGCCACGAAATTTTAAACTGATTGTTCGGTTAATAAACGGAGCGGGTTTGGTAAATCCGGTTTTTGACGGATGTTACAGTATCCCCTGCTTTTTAGAAATTTCGTCCCGAAATTTAAGTAGTGATATATTTGACTAAAAGAATGATGGGGTTTAGTTTGACAGTTACATACTTTAGAAAAAGTGTAAGAGTTTAAATTTTGTTTGAGGCGGTAACGTCCCTTGTAAGGGTTAAGTACCCTATTACAGGAATCGCTTTTTGTTGCCTACTGTAAAAATATTAATAAGCAGAGTTGATTCGCTAAATATGATATCATACATAAGAGTTTGGATATGTTTGGAAGAATATGGTTATATCCTAAAGCAAAACTTCTAATACTACAACCTACATGGAACTTCTCATAACCATCTAACAATACCTCTGATCCTTTGACAAGAATACTTATATATAGGAAGTACCAGCGGCGTATCCACCATATTCTTGTCAAAGTTTCATTGGCTTTATCCTTAAGTTATGATTGGTTCTATGTGATTCTAAAACATAAAGAAAAACATAAAACTAGACGATTGTAGTTGAATCTGGATTTTCGGTGAAGAGGACTAGTTGGGTATCTTCGTTTGGGCCGTCATTATCTTCTACAGGATTGGCGTTGATGTTGAAAACTCTTCCTCTTGCTGGTGGCCTAGCGATTGGGTTTTCTTGGTTTACTTGGGTTAACTGGGTTTGATTGAGCTTGAGCGTTTATGACGTTAACCAATTGAGGGCATGTGTTTCTAAAGTGGGTAGGGTCGCCACAATTGAAACAAGCTCGAACATATGGGAACATGGGGTATTGGGGTTGTTGATAGGTTTGGTTCATGGTTTGAGTAGGGGGAGAGATTTTGTTTTGAAAGGTGCGGCAAACCTTGCTCAAATGACCATAGCGTCCACAAGTTGCACATAGTCGACAAGGTAAGGTAAGGGGATGGTGATAAAAACAGTTGTTGCATCGAGGGTGAGGTCCAAGATATGGTTTCTTATTTGGGTAAGTTGAGTTGGGTGCCACTTGAGTGATTGGGATAGCTTGGATGGGTATGGCGTGTGAAATTGGTTGGTTTCGTTGGATAGTAGTGAAAAGTTGCCCGTCTCTTTTTCTCTTAGAATTGGGTTGAGAAGGGGATTCGGTTTGGGTGGAGTTTGAAGTTTCAGTCGATGCTTTATCCTTCTTCTTCTCCTCCTTGAAGTCTTTGTTCCGGATTCGGTTCTCGGTGAGCTCTGTTGCTAGCTCCATTGCTGCTTCCAAAGTTGCAGGCGTGGTACTTATTACAGAGTCTTGAATCTTTGACCGAAGACCACGAATGTAGTGCCTGATCAAACGGTAGAGGGGAGTGAACATGTTGGGAACCATTTGATGTAACTCGAGGAATCTTTTGTTGTACGTGATGTGATCGCCTTCCTTTTGCTTCAACGAATAGAACTCATCTTCTAATTTCTTGATTTCGCTCCTTGGGAAAATCGGCTGGTCATGATTTCCTTCAATTCGTCCCTAGTTAAAGTCATAGCATCGTCGACGCCTCGTTTGGCCTTCTCTGTATTCCACCAAGTAAGTGCTATTCCATATAAACGACCAGTAGCATAACGCACTTTGCGATCATCAGGGCAATCGCAATTTAGCAAAGTGTTCTCCATTTCTTCAAACCAATGGAGGAGAGCAGTGACACCTTCAGTCCCTTTGTATTTTGGAGGGTCGCATGATTTGAAATGCTTGTAGGTGCATTTAGTGGTAGTTGGGGGAGAGTTGATAACGTTTTGATTTTCTTGATTGGCAGGATTAGCGGTAAGTGCTTGTTGTACTTGGATTACAATGTTGGGTATTACGGCAGCCATTTATTGAGCGATTAGGGCAGCCATGCGCTCGCGGGCTTTTCCTGCTCTCATCTTCCTACGGGTGAGGTTAGAAGACATCTACAAGGAATACATGTCAAGAGTATGAGTTGGATGTTTTTGGGATCATGGGTCGCACTAGGAATGAACATTCATAAAATAATTATAGAAAATAAATCTACTACATCCATAGGATGTCTTGGGCTTTGCTCGCTATTAGGCCCTACATGCCGCCATACTTCACCTTCGTAATCATGTGGGCCCCCATGAATACCGGGTTTTTCATATGGTTCGCATGTGTTAGCCTGGTTGCGTACACTAAAACCCGGAGAAAATCGAGAAATATGTATACAACGTGTGATATTCGGAATGTGTCCAGGTGTAGACACGGTGACACCTCAAAGTGGGTTAGTTCGAACGACGTTTGGTGTGACATGCTTTGGCCTAATAGGTCCTTCGTACTCTCATCGTTAGTCCCCAGGTAGGCAAACTGGTCCGTTATATTGGATTTATACGAATGCCAACCTAGACAGGACGTTCCGACTACTGGTACTTGTACCCTTCCAGTTACTACATGCCTGTCGCAGAACTTACTTTGATAAGATTTGAAAATTGCAACAAAATCTTTGAATACTGAGAGTATGAAAATGATTTGAATATATGAACATTGAAATATGTATAATGAATGTGTATGTAAGTATGTATGTTTGACTGTAAATATAAACAAATATGAAACAAATAAATATCATAAGTTTGTATGTAACCACCTAATCAATTAAAAATTTTAGGCAGACTATAGTATAGGCTCTAAGGGTCTAATAACCTATCCTATATCCCTATAGTCATGGCTCTGATACCAATCTGTCACACCCCGACCCGCAGCGGAAAAGGTGATCGGGGCATGATTGGGTTATCATCAAAGCTCATGACATTTATTTTAACGTTTCATATTCATTAATACAATTTAATGGAAATTTACAATCATAATTACATCATGACCTAAACATCAATCTAAGCTTCTTTGTTTTCTTCTAAGGCATTTCCTAAGTTTTCCTTGCTTCATCCTGTTCACCTGTATCATGTGTAAAAAGGGTTTTTGGATCAACAAAAAGTTGGCGAGTGAATCCTATGGAAAACATTTGACTAAGTTTATTTAATTGATTATGAAATAAGTGCACAACCACACATGAGTAAAAATAGATGTAAACTTATTCACCAATCAATTTAATAATAAACAATACACACATGAACAATAATGGATCGTTTAGAGGCACGCGTTGCTCAACTCGTCTCTCACGAGGAACTGATGGGCCTAATGAATAAATTGCATAAACTTGACAATATAAAATACATAGCTACAAACAATATAAACTCAATAATACACACATGAACAATAATGGGTTTGTTTTGAGGAACGCGTTGCTCAACTCGTCTCCCACGAGGAACTGATGGGCTTAATGAATGACTTTCAGATAAGTTGACAAAATGAAATACATAATCACAACAATATAAACAATCTAAGTTTAGATCACGATATGGTATGACACAAGTTTAAATAAACGAGTTAATTATTTTGTGACACATGACACACCCCAAAACGTGTAATTAAAAAGGGGAGTTGTAAGATTCACTCACAGTGGGTGCGTTCGGTTGATGATGTTGAATGCACGCGAAGTGGTTTTAACCACGAGTGAAATTAACCTAGATAATGGCATAATGTTTCGGTAAGTAAACGGATTTTATTAATCCATTTTAGTAGGATTGTTGGGTGTATTTTTGTGAGTTTAAGGCTATTTTCTAACCTTAAAAATGTTATTTTTAAGTATTTTTAATTGATTTTTAATTAAAATAAATAAATAAAAATAATATAAAATTTTGACTTTTTTGACCGTTGACCGTTGACCTTTGACCTTGACTGTTTGACCGGTTCGTATGCGTGTAAGTGTGCGCTGAGTGAGGCTCGAACCCGAGACCTCCCGTACGCGTGCACGCAGCTCTACCAACTGAGCTACGTGTCTAACCCGAAATATTTCTGTTTTTAATTATATTTATATATTAATTAGATTAATCCGAAAATCAACTTATTTCTAAAAAGATTTTAATCAGTGACTCGGTGCGCTCCACAGGTCTCGAACCCGGGACCTGTGGTTTATGTTAACACACAGTCCACCGCTGGACTGTGTGTTTAACTTGTTATATAACCTGATTTTTATTATACTTATATACAATTAAATAATCTCAGTTCCGCCTTATTTAAAAAGGTTGGATAATTGTCCGGACCGGTGCGGTAGTCCGGATTCGAACTCGTGACGTGTGATTAAACATTCACACAGTCCACCACTGGACTGTGTGTCTAACTTGGTTATTATTCGGTTATTAATAAACTTAACATGTAACAGCGGTGACTCCGGTTCGGTTAACAAAAAAAGGACATTTTTATTAAGGCAGCATGCGTGGGACAAGATTCGAACTCGAGACGTTTAGGTGTTTATTGTGCACACAGTCCACCGCTGGACTGTGTGTCTAACCCGAGTTATAACTTGATTTTAATTATACTTATACACAACTGGAACTTCATCTTCTTCGTTGAATTTAACCAGAATCGGAAGTCCGACTGGTTCGATGTTTTAATCGTGTTCTTTAGTGTTTTGAGGTTAATTACAGATGAGATATGTAAAAAGAATGAAAGATTTAAGCGTAAGGTATACCGACTGGACTCCTCTGTTTCTCCGGCAGAAATCCGGCGACAGCAAAAGATTCCGGCGTCGTGTGTCTTGCAGCAGAGAGTCTTCAGCAAGCTTGAAAAGGATATGGGTGACTTCGGTATAAGCTCAGGGGGTTCAGTAAGGCTCAGAAGTGAAGGGTTCGGTTTTCCGGCGATGTGCAGAAGTTTTCCGGCGAATGGAATTACGTCGGGTAAAGGTGCGGTTTTGAGCGAAAAAGCTTGCAGAGGTTTGAGGGGGTATTTATAAGGCAGGTCATCGATGAATTTGGTCCGATTTCCGACTTGATTCGTCGGTTAGAAATTCTCCGGCGGTTATAACTTGTGTCGCGGACTCAGGCGTCGGTTATAACCGATGTCATAGTTAAAGTTTACGTTATAACTGACGAAACCGTCCAAATCTCGCGAGATCGCCGGGATTTCCGACGACTGCATTTGGGCGCGTCTTTATTTCAATTTGAGATTTATGATATGAATTATTTGTCTCCATTAATTCACAAGAAATGCAAGTGGCGCAGTGGTTGAGTGTGTGTGTGTTAAGTTTCTGCTGAACCGGTTGACTGACCCGGGTTCGAAACCCGGCAGCAACATATTATTTTTATTTTCTTATTTTTAACAGTTTTTCAAAAACAAATTATATATTCCAATATAATAATTAATTATGTATCGTTTAAAATTAATTCGGGCATTAAATACGCCACGAAATTTTAAACTGATTGTTCGGTTAATAAACGGAGCGGGTTTGGTAAATCCGGTTTTTGACGGATGTTACAGGAAGTCCTAAAACGTCGCCGGGAAAAACTTGTGGAAATTCTTTAACGATTGGAATATCTTTGAGCTTCCTTTCCTTGCCTTCCTTCTTGACTATGTGAGCTAGAAACGCGACATAATCTTTGTGAAGATATATACGAGCTTGAAGACATGACATCAATTTGAGCCCTTTCGAAGGAGTTTCTCCAAAATACGTAGTGTCTGACCGCCGCCGAGGGGAATTCGAATAAACTTTTCATGGCAAACTACTTTGGTGTGATGCTGGCTGAGCCTGTCCATACCGATGATAACATTAAAACTTCCCAAATTCATAGGAATATGATCATTCGAGAAATCGTGATCATTTAGGGTAAGAGTACAATTACGAACAATCGAATTTAACGTAATGGGTTCTCCGTCAGCAACTTCCACCGTGAACGATTCAGCGAGACTAAAACGAGGAAGATCGAGAATAGATTCGAATTCTAAAGACACGAAACTCTTATCCGCACCAGTATCAAACAATATGGATGCATAACTACCATTTTCCAGAAACGTACCTTTGACCACATTGTTATCAGCCCTTGCTTGATTGGCGTTGTTGTTGAAAGCCCTTCCTCTAGCAGGTGGATTAGCTTGATTAGCTTGGTTCACCGGGTTGGCTTGGGCTTGGGCATTAATGATGTTCACTAGGCCTGGGCAAGTATTACGGAAATGGTTTGGATCACCACAGTTGAAACAGGCTCTTATGGGCTGCATCATTGGGTAGTTAGGTTGGTAGTAAGGTTGAGCCATGGGCTGGGCAGGGGGTAAAAGTAAGGGTTGTTGGGCTTGGCCCACCATTTGGTTATTGGTTTAGGCTTGAGGTTGATTGCGGTTTGATCTTTGGAGTGTACGGAAAGTTTAGATAGTGTGACCTGCACAGCCACAACTTGTGCAGTATTGGCAAGGGTTCTCAGGGGGATGATGATATTGGCAGCGGTTGCATTTTGGGTGTGGACTAGTGTATGTCTTTTTGAATGGTGCGGCTTGAGAGGCAACTTGTATGATTAGGGCAGCGGTCATGGGAGGATTGGTTTGGGTGACGGCGAAATTTTTGCCATTTCGCTTCCTCTTACCAGCGAATTTAGAGGACGAACCTGATTGGGTTGGGGTTGGAGCTTCAACAGGTGTTTTCTTCTTCTCATCTTTAAAATCACCATTTCGAATGCGTTTCAGTGAGTTCCATAGCTAGTTCCAAGGCAGCTTCGAGTGTTGCGGGAGAAGTACTTAAAACCGAATCTTGAATTTTTGAGGGGAGGCCTCGAATGTAATGCTTGATTAATCAGTATAGCGGGGTGAACAGGTTGGGGACCATCTGGTTCAACTCGAGAAATCTCTTGTTGTATGAGGTGTGGTCTCCTTCTTTTGCTTTAAGGAGTAAAATTCGTCTTCTAGCTTCTTAATTTCGCTTCTAGGACAGAAGCGTCTTGTCATGATTTCCCTTAATTCTTCCCATGTTAAGGCCATGGCATCTTCAACACCTCGCTTACCCTTTTCCGTGTTCCACCAGGTAAGTGCTACCCCAAACAAACGTCCAGTAGCGTAACGCACCTTGCGATCCTCAGGATAGTCGCAATTGAGAAAAGTGTTTTCCATCTCCTCAAACCAATGGAGGAGAGCGGTGACACCCTCAGTCCCTTCGTATTTTGGTGGGTCGTAGGACTTGAAATGGTTGTAGGCGCATTTAGTGGGTTTGGGAGGAGGGTTGGCGATGTTTTGGCCTTCTTTATTTGTAGGGTTGATGGGATTGGCGGTGAGAGCTTATTGAACTTGCAAAACAATGTCAGGAAGTACCGTAGCCATTTGTTGAGCAATTTGAGTGGCCATGCGCTCGCTAGACCTTCTACCACCTCGTAAGTGTCTAGCAGACATCTACAGGAATATATGTAGGGAGATTGTGAGTTTGATAGTTTTCTAGGTGTCATGTGTCGTAAAAAGAATGAAAAACAACATTTATGGAATAACTGAAGGAAATAACTTAACTACATCCATAGGATGTCTTGGGCTTGCTTATGTTTGGGCCTCCAAATGTCTTCCATACCATAGCCTGTATAGTCATGTGGGCCCCCATGACTATTGAGCTTGGTAGGGTTCACATCGGTGTCGACTTGATAACACTCGCATCACACGAATGAAAATCGTAAAACATATTGCGAGATGCAAGGTCAGAGGTGTCCAGGTGTAGACACAATGACAACTCAAAGTGGGGTTAGTTCACACGACGTTTGGTGTAGCATGCTTTAGCCTAATAGGTCCTTCGTACTCTCATCGTTAGTCCCCAGGTAGGCAAACTGGTCCTTTATTTTGGATTTATACGAATGCCAAGCCTAGACAAGACGTTCCGACTACCGATACTCGTACCCTTCCAGTTACTACATGCCCGTTGTGAAAACTCACTTTGATGTGATTTGAAAAATATGAAAACATTGCAAAATCTTTGAAAAGAAAACATGGAATTTGTGAAATCGTGAGGTGTGTTGCTTACATAGGCATGATATGTTATGGAGATATGAACTATAATGAGCGTCACATATTAACATGTACTTGTGAAAGTGCTTGCATATATTTGTGTGTGAAAATAAACATAAAATATATAAACATCACGAATTTTGCATGTAACACATAAACAATTAAAATCTAAGCAACTATAGTATAGGCTCTAAGGGTATAATAACATATCCTATATCCCTATAGTCATGAGCTCTGATACCAATCTGTCACACCCCGACCCGCAGTGGAAATAAAGTCGGGGCATGTTTGGGTTATCACCAAAGCTCATGATATTTACTAATAAGTTTCATTTTTATTAAATTGGAATTCAAACTTCAAATATTCAAACACAAAAATCATACAAGCACAAACAAAACCAAAACAGTGTTTCAGCACGCAATAACTTTGTTTAATCTTCTATGGCCATTCCTATGTGTTTCTTTCTTAAGCTTGTTCACCTGTATCATGTGTAAAACAAAAGGTTTGGGTCAACAAAAGTTGGCGAGTGAACCTTGATAACTGCATCAATCTGTTTAGAAACAAAACAAGTAACTCGAAAAACCATTAGTCCTTTTCCACATTAAAGATAAACCAATATTTTATCTTATCATGCAAAAACAAACAACTTATCAGATTAACCTGGGAGACTTAAAACAAATCTTTTTGTATTTTTGTATTTTCTGAAAACAAATAACTAACAATAAAATAAACACTCTATTTTTGTGAGAATCACCGTTAAGAAGATCATATCAGCACTATCAAACTGTTTTCACACTATCTGATTATTTTATATGCAATATTCATGGAAAGCAGTTCAAGACGATTACCAGTATTGTTTATCCACTTAAGAAAAATACATGAACATTTCAAGTACCATTACCTCGTGATCTGTTTAGTTAATTTATACCGATATACTAGTATGTCCCACTTCAGAACATACCCCGCGATCAAGATATGTACAAAGATTCATCATAGTAGTTGAGTATACCGAAATCCATCCTTTTTGATTTACAACGTTAGATAATTGGTGATCAGGTCAGTACTTCCGTACAGCAAAGAGACCAAAATATCCAACGAGGGTTAGGACAAATACCAAATTTTGGTACGAATAATGCAATTTGCACATTTGAATGACTCTCTAGGAGAGCTTCTTCAATATTGGGATTTGGCATTTTTAGCTCTTTTAAGATATCTTGGTTGTGCCTAGGTCACATATATCTGGATGCAGCAGAAGGACAACCTTGATACCCCGGATGAAATAACGATATAACCTAAAACCTTAAATTTTGGCAATCTAACAACGCAAGATTTGAGGATATAAAACCATACGCCACTGATATGTTCCCCACTCATACATAGTTTATTTATGTTTGTATCACAAAGGTAAGTTGATTATTTCATGCCTTTTGCCTACTGGTACATCATATGATGAAGCTGCTATCAAACTTAAGCAATTTTCTTTTAGTTTCAGTGTGACAGTCCAACTTGCTGATGTACTATCATTTCTTCTTTTTCATACAGTGAAAAAATCTATCAATGATTTTCTAATTTTTTTTTGTTTTTGATTTTTGAAAAACAGTAAATTATTTACAAACTATTTCTATGGGAAAATGGTTATTCAGGATTCCTCATCCCGTTGAGTTCGACTAAATGTTCAAAACGAGCCCTGTCAAATGCTTTTGTGTAAAGATCTGCCAGGTTATCTACTGTGTCGACTCGATGTAGTTCAATTAATTTCTTTTCAGCACGATCCCATATAAAATGATGATGAATGTCAATATGTTTTGTGCGACTATGTTTTACGGGATTGTTGGTGATTGATATAGTGGCATTATTGTCTATCATAGTAGGAGTACGAGTGAAATTCAAACCGTAATCGCGCATCTGCTGTTGGATCCAGAGAACCTGAGAGCAACAGCTACCCGCAACAATATATTCAGCTTCACACGTCGAGGTAAACACGCAAGACTGCTTCTTGCATTGCCATGACACTAGCCTCCCTCCTAAGAACTGACAACCACCTGTGGTAGACTTTCTTGTAGATTTGCATCCTCCAAAGTCCGAATCAGTGAAAGCAATAAACTTCAAATCACTAGCAGCCGGATACTATAACCCAAGTTTAGGTTTCCCTTTCAAGTAACAAAGAATCCGCTTCACCGCTTTCATGTGGGACTCCTTTGGATTCGCTTGATATCTGGCACAAAGACATACTGCGAACATGATGTCGGGTCTTGAAGCAGTCAAGTACATCAGAGAACCAATCATTGCCCTGTATTGAGTTGGATCAACATCCTCCACACTCTCATGATCTGGACCAAGATTGTGATTCTCACAGATAAGTGTATTGAAAGTAGCGCAATCCTCAATCTTGAAACGAGACAAAATGTCATACACATACTTCGTCTGATGTATAAATATCCCATCCTTCTTCTGTTCAATTTGTAAACCCAAAAAGTAGGATAATTCACCCATCGCACTCATCTCAAACTTGCTCTTCATTACCTCTTCGAAATCATGACACGTGTTCTCATCAGATGACCCAAAGATGATGTCATCTACATATACCTGTACTAGCAGAAAGTCTTCCTTCTTCCTTTGGATGAAAAGTGTACTGTCAATCTGACCTCTTTCGAAACCATGTTTTAACAAATGTGCTGACAGTGTCTCATACCACGCCCTAGGTTCCTGATGCAACCCATACAATGCCTTATCAAGTCGATAGACTCGATCTGGATAGTCTAGATCAGTAAACTCGTCTGGCTGTGAGACATACACCACTTCTTGGACTTTCCCGTAAAGAAATGCACTCTTCACGTCAAGTTGGTAAACTTTGAAGCCCTTGAATGAAGCAAAAGCTAGGAACAAACGAATTGCCTCCAACCTTGCTACTGGTGCAAACACTTCATTGTAATCAATCTCCTCTTGCTGATTAAAACCTTTCACTACCAATCGAGCCTTATTCCTTATCACGATCCCTCGGTCGTCTTTCTTGCACTTAAACACCCAGTTAGTGCCAATTTCTTTTTCTCCTTCAGGTAGATAAACTAGCTCCCAAACCTTCAATTTCTTGAACTGAGCTAGTTCCTCTTGCATAGCTTCAACCCAACAATTGTCTTTTAGAGCCATATGCACATTCTTCGGCTCCTCTTGGGCAATAAAGCAGCTATACAAATATTCATTTATCAACCCAGTCTTCTGAATTGAAGTAAACAAACAGGAACCTTCGAGCACACCTCTTCTCGTCTGAACACCTCCAGCAAGATCACCAATGATGTTTTCAACTGGATGATCTCTGTGTACACGTGTAGTAGCAATAGTGTCAACAACTAGATTATCTCCCAGATTAGATCCAACCTCCCCCTGAATAGTAGCAAATGGATTAGTGAAGTCCTCCCCCTGAATAGGTTCAGACTCACTATCACTAGAGTCCTCTGGAGCTGCACTGGAAGAAGTTTCTGGAGCATCTGCCATCGAGACACTCGATCTAGGCATGAAGTCACACTCTCCATCTTCACTGATCACAGTATGGATCACTTGAGACTCATCTGCATTTAAAAAATCAGGAATATTAAATGATTTAAAGACACTGTCATAATCATATAATATAGGAGTAACACTCATTGATTGTTGAGGTGTATAACTAGTGATTTCCATGTTAAACACAACCTCAATTTTACCAGTTTTTAGATTAAAAACCCTTTTATTCGGTGTTCCAGGCATATATCCTAGAAAGTAACCCTCATCAGCTACCTCACCGGATTTTTGCTTATCTTTGTTTCGCACAATGGTGTAGGGTAATCCAAATGGTTCAAAGCCTTTTAAGTTTGGTTTTCGGTTAAACAATAGTTCGTGTCACATTTTGTTAAACCGTTTAGCTGTCAAAACTTTGTTCAGGACATAGCAAGCTGTGGTCACAGCTTCTCCCCAGAAGAGAACTGGAAGCTTTGAATCAGATAGCATAGTCCTTGCGGCTTCAATCAACGTCCTGTTCTTCGCTCAGCGACTCCATTCTATTGAGGTGTATAAGGAGCAGAAAATTGATTTTCAATTCCCTTGCGAAGACAATAGAGATCCAGAACTTGGTTCTTGAACTCCGTTCCATTATCACTCCTTATCCTCTTGATCCGTGCATATGGACATTTTCCAATTTTGTAAAAAGATCAATCAGCATCTCCGCTGTCTCATCTTTTGTACCTAAAAAGAAAACCCATGAATAACGTGAGTAATCATAGTGACAACTAAACAATAGTACTTTCCACCTATGCTCCTTACGTTCACTGGACCGAATAGATCCATATGAAGTAATTCATAAGGGGCATCTATGGAATTTACTATTTCATACTTGTGAGGTTTCTTATGTTGTTTTCCCTTTTGACATGGAAGACATTTATCTTCCACGTGAAACCTCTGCACTGGGACCCCTTCCACTAAACCATTTTTAATAATATAGTTCATTTTTCGGTAATGGATGTGGGCCATGCGTCTGTGCCACAACAATGACTCAGCCTCAGATGCTTTTGATAGTAAACACGCCACCACAGTCGATGAATCTTTGGCACCCATGTCCATGACATAAGTGTCATTTATCCTTGGCGCTCTTATCACTATCCAGTCATCCAGTATCACCAAACCAGGTTTCAAACCAAAGCTTCAGACTTTGTAAAGTGGACCGAGTGACCCTTGTCGCAGACTTGAGACACGCTCATCAGATTGTGCTTCAGCTGCTCAACATAGTTCACTTTGTCCAGTGTGATCTTCCCGTTACTCACTTTTCCTCGACCGGTAATGTGCCCTCCTTTAGCACCTGCAAAATTCACATATCCACCATCTATATTCTCAAACTCCGTCAACAGCCTTGCATCCCCCGTCATGTGCCTGGAGCAGCCACTATCAACATACCACAAGTTGATAATCCTCCTTAGCAGCTCCTGCACCATCCAACAAAATTAGTTAGATTGGAGGCCCCAAGCACTTAATGGTCTTGGGTCTTCCAGATTCATCAATCATAGGAACATCCATCCAATATCCATCACTCCTAATAGGAGTCTTGGATCTTTGACATGTTGATGGAAATGATCTTTGATTTCCACTCGGTCTGTGGTCCTGAGGTTTCCTAACCATGTTTGGACTTTGCGACCTTTGGAAATGATGATTTTGGTTCCATGAATTTTGATGATGATAATTTCTAAAGCCATCGTTATAAAAATTTCGACTACCAACATTCTGGTATCGATTTTGATATTGACCTTGACTTCTAAAATTATTTGATTGACCATTAAAGTTATTCATTCTTGGTGAACTACTTCTAGGTCTATCATATCTGCCTAATGCAGATGCAGGCTAACGATGAACTTGATGAGTTCCTTTTTCAGCCTTATCTACACCAACAACAACACTCTGCTGCTTGGTAGCAGATATCTTTGGTGAGTTAACCTTCTTCTCACCATCACCAATTTTCTCTGGTGATTTTTCTCTCTGTTTCTCACTTACATGTGCTTCACTCTTTTTGTTAGGGCAGCAGCTAGCTACATGTCCTTTTTCATGACATTTGAAACAAGATTTTCTAGTCGAAGACTTCTTTAAAAGCCTCTTGCTTAGTTTCATCAAGCGATGATGATGATGAAGATGCCTTTGAAGGATGTTGTTTAGTTTGCTTTACTTCTGATTTTTCTTTGTTTTTGTTCTTAGCAAACTGCACATTAGACTCTTTGGTAATAACAGGGACCTCTTCATTCACTCCCTTTAACAAAATAAACCTTTTTAACAAAAATTTGTTTTTGATTCTTAGGATGTGTATTCTTTGTTTCAAAACAGTGTCTCTGTTATTATCCTTCTTGGCATTTTCAGCCACATTACCATCCTCTGATGTGGAACTACCAGGTGTAGTTGACACAAAGTCTGTAAGCTCTTCTTCCTCTGGCAAGAAAGAATAGTCATGACCAAGTGGTGGTGGAACTTTATTCAAACCTTTGAAGCCCACACAAGTCTTGTCATTACTCTTCTTCAGGCCATTCATCATGTGTTTCATGACAAAAGATGAATCTCTGAATTGATTTAACTTCTTTTCAAGCTCAGAAATTTTAAGTTGTGCTTCAGACAACTCTTTGCACTTTTCAGAAACCTCTTTTGTTTTCTCACTCATCGTATCATGAGATAAGTCAATAACTTGAAGTTTTTCGTTTAGCTTACAGGTTAAATATTAATTTCTTCTTCATAACCTTTAATTTTCTTCAAGTATAATGACTCATTTCATTTTACGAAAAAGTTTGATTCTTTTAAGTTCGAGAGCTCATTAGCCAGACTTTGGTTTTGTTGTGTTAATGTGTCAACCTCACTTTGCAGTTCATAACATTTCAAACAAACAGAACTACTAGAGTTAGAACATACCTCGCCTGTTGATTTGCTTTGATCAGCCATGAAAGCATCAAAATCAGCAGCCATTTTCTTCTATGTAGTCATCTGTTCTCCATTATCTTTCTCAGCTACTTTCTCTTGCTCCTTCTCAGCATCAGCTTTCACATCTTCATCAATAATTGGAGCTATCTCAGCCATAAACGCCTGTGATGCGTTGTTGTCACTTTCCAGATGAACACTCCAATCATAAGAACCCTCTATAGCAGTAGAAATCAAGGCCTTTGATCCAGTGTTGTTTGTCGCATTCCTATTGCTTGCACCATGACCAGGAGAATCTTGAAAGGATGAACTAGGACGAGATTCAAACTTAGCTCTTTGACACTCTCTAGCAAAATTGTAACACCCTGTAAAAATCGTGTCCAATAATATAGTGACACGTGTTATATTTTAAAATATAGTCTGTTAAAGACCAATAACGACTAAGGGCGTCAACATGCTCAAACTGAGCCTCTGAGTGACGATCCGGTGTCAACATGCATAAATAAACAGCCTCTGAGTGATATTGGAATCAACATGCTTGTAATAAGCCTCTGAGTGATCCTTTGTGAAGTCCTAACTCTCATACGTGCCATTTGTTGGACAAGAGAGTTCAATTTTGTAAATATGTGAAAGTTGGATAATGGAGGGATTAAAAGTGTCAACATGTTAATTTATACCTCTGAGTGACCTTTTAACAAACCGAGAACTCGACAATGTCCGGGCATAATCCCGGGTATGCCAAGTATTGGCTACAGAGGGCTAAAAGTGCCAAAAAAGTGTTTAAAAAGGTTTTTAGGAGCTTTATAAAGTTCAGGGGTCAAAAGTGTCAACTTTTGAAACTGGCCGTTGGGCGGTCGCGGGCTGCGAGAGACCAGGCCTGGGTCTCTCGCGGAGCGCGAGAAAGGCTCTGCTGCAGAAAATTTTGTTTGGTCTCCAAGCAAAACTCCAAAACCATTAATTCGAAACCATGGCTTCTCTAAACTGCTATGCCACGTTTAGGGACACTTGTAAGCTTCTTCTTACACCCCTAAACACCTGGCTTCACCTCCTTTGAGTTCTCCAACTATAAATAGGTGTTCAAGTGTTCATTCCAACTTGCACCTTTCTAAAACATAACTCTTCGCCCTCCTCTGGAAGTTCCTAGCTGAAAGGAGCATCCAACTTAGTTCTCTTGCATTGTAGGAACCTCTTGTAAGTGTTCCTTACTCTTGCATTTTCGTTTATAGGCTTTTATAGCCAAAAGTCAAGCGTTTTCATAAAACGCTTTGAATTTCGGTTAAGACCATTATGGTCCAGCCATTGTTCAAAATGAACATGGCTAAGTGATCGTAATAAGGTAGGTGTTAGTCCCTATAAAGGGCACCTCCTGAAGATCACATTTGCTACACCAATTGACAGGTCAAAGTTATGTAAATAAAAAGTCAAACAGACCATTTTTCAGAAAAAATGATAAATTGATCTTATATATGTTATGGAACCTTTAAACACTTAAACAAGTTGGTAATAATTATTAGAACATGTATGAACATGTTCGGCTCGTCAATATCAGTTCTAGGCCGGTTCGCAACCGAAAGTCGCGAAGTTGACTTCTGTTTTGACTTTCGATTCTGACCCGATTTAGATTAGTTAGATACTGATCTAAAGTTGAATTATGATCGTAATATAATGTAGCATAACCCTCTGAGGTTATATTACATGATCATAATCAGAATCCAAGTTTATACGCAAATTCCATAATTATGCCATTTTTTTACCAAAATGCCCTTTTGAACAAAACAAGGTTTTAAATGATAATGAACTTGAAAATGAGTTTCCTACTGATGTAATATTAAAAGTAGGATTATTTGGGATGTTAAACCAAGTTATAAACTAATTTTTCAAGCAGTTTCTTAAACTATGTCGATAAATGACGATTTTAGTCCTTGTGACTCATAAAGTGATTTTAATCAATCTTTTCAAGGTAAATCATTTACCTACCGATATGTTCTATTAAATAACATATTTTAAACATTTTAATCTGATCTAAATGACAGTTTTCATAAACATCGCTTAAAAACGTCATTTTACGATATAAGCGCCGTTTCGGCGCATAGTATGGTTTTAATCCATATTATTGACCAAAACTTGATACCTACTGATTTTTTAACTTATTTTAAACATATTTACAGTAGGTACAGTTATAAACTCAGAATCCCAAATAATTTATAAACTATGTGTAAAATAACCAAAATGCCCCTTCGGTGCATAGTTTGGTCATAAAAGGTAAAATACACACATAATTGGTATCCTACTGATATTAAATCATAAATAAAGTATTTTTTCCAGAATACTTATAATCATAATATTAAATTATATTCAAGTTCCTTTTATATGATATAAAAATTACCAAAACGCCCTCATGAGCCATAATTTCGTTTTAAAACCTTAACGGACATACAAGTTGATATCCTACTGATATCTTAACTTATTTAAAATAGTGGCATATAGAACTTGTCCATGACTTATCCGGTTACCCGATATCGCTAATATGCGCACGATTACGTATATGTAACTATTTTACGGAACTTAACTGAAACGGGTTTAACCTTGTCATTTAAATCTCAAAATCCAGAATGTTAATAGTTTACCCATATTAAACAAGTCAAGGTACTTGTTGGGATTAAACTACATTCTATCCAATCATCGTTTAATCTAGCGTCATACGTTTTGATCAAATAAGCTAGTCGGTCTAAGTCTATGACTTAAATAAGACCGTTAGTATTTAATTGGTTAGTTTATGCCATAATCCAGACTAGAGACTTGCCGGTAAATGCTATCTGCACTTAGTCCTTTTGTGCACGGCTGAGTTATTAAAATTAAAAGAAGACTAGCTCCGGTAAATACTATCGACTTATTTCCCCTATACCGGCTTGGGTTACAGTAAATTATTACCGTTTGGTCGGAAATGAGATTAATCAAACGCTGGTTCGTAATAGAAATCCGCATATTCTGTTTTAATCAGTTTTGTTTGATAATTTAAACATCAGGGGTTAACTACCGTGTCTTGGATATCCTTGGCTCATTATAATCGAAATTGCCATGACCGTAGCGCGGGTGTAGGCATACACCCGATAGACGCTCAATTATGCATTCCCACAAGGTTCGGAGGAATTGACTCCTTCGTGAGTCCGAAGTGGTGTGTACTTTAATTGTGTCTCGGTTTTCATGCCGAGCCCCGTATGTATGACAAACATGTAAATCTGTTAACAATGTTGGACGGTCAATTAACCCAAGTTATAAAAAGATTTTGTGCTGATACGCACCTAAAACATTTTTGAAATGTTTTCAAAATGAGTTAGTGGCCGGAAGTGCTCGGTAGTGATAGAGGATCTTGCAAATCCTAAATCTGCCCAAAGTCTGTTTTGTATTCTTTCCATGTACATTTTATGATCCGCCTGTGGATCTTCTATTACACGCTTGTATATTATTTTGTATTTTTTAACATTCGGTTTGTAATAGTAATTTTACTCCAAGACTTCCGTTGTGCCGTGTTTAATTGACTATGATGTTATCAACTGTTGTCACGATACTCCCCACCCGGGCCCACCGGTGTATGGATTTCAGGGTTGGAAATCCGAGGTGTGACAAGGTTGGTATCAGAGCCAACGTTTGAGAGAATTAAACACTAGCCTTTTGTGTGTAATCTCAAACTTACACGAGCATATTCCTTAGACTTCCGAGTCTAGGCTTTGACCTAGGATTACTCATTTCATTATTAAGTTATTAGTATTGTTTTTTAATTGATTATTAACAGGAAAATGCCGCCAGGTGTGAGAGGACAAAGTGGACGAGGAAAAGGTCCAATGAGGGGAGGACCATCGGGGCGTATTCCTGCTCAATCTCATAATTCAGATGCATACCAAGAATCAGGAGATTCGTCTCCATGGCAACCAGCGAGACATTCCGTCTCTAAAAGAAACTCGCCCTCACATTCCCAAAATTCTTACCACTCACACCACTCCTACCATTCTCACCATTCCCATTCTCACCACTCCTACCATGTAGAATTTAACTCCAACAGTTATCTTAACACGCCTCCAGCCGATCAAAATCAGTTGGACCAACCACACCCTATGGACGAGGACTCCGACCCAGAGATGCCGCAGTCGGGATCAAATGTGCATCCCATTGAAATTTTGAGCGATTCAAACTCATATGCCGGATCGCCCTACCAAGGTCCTAATGAGTGGGACCAATACTGGAACCAATTCACCTTTGCCCACACACTTTCCCATCACTCTCAACCACCGCCTGTTCAAGAAGATGTCCACATGGAACCGGTGGACCAACCTCAACCACCAAGGAGGAAGCGTGGAGCACGTATGTCGGTACGTGTCGGACAAAGGCCGGGATCGCTACCACCTTTACCCAACTCCTACCCCACCATTCAAGAGGATCCACAAATGGGTGGACCCTCTAATGTTCCACCTATAGTGGAACCAACACCCACACCTGCTGTTCAACCACCACCAACGAGTTATACTAACCCAATTCCCACGTACCCACACACGTCTGGATATGATCCTTTTAACCCGTTTAAGCCAGTAGATTATCAAGCGTGGTCACAAGACCCATACATGCAGGCGGTTATGCACAATGCACTTTACCCGTCTCCTTTCCCACCTACTTATCCACCAACTAGATATCCAACTTATGGGTACCAGTATCCGGTTATGCCACAACCTCAACCACAACCTCCGCCATCACTTGAGGCCATTAATGAGGCCTTAGAAAGGATGAAAGAAATGCAACAACAGGCGGAGAAAATGGAGAAGAAGACGAATAAGTTCTTCAAGAAACTCTCCAAATTGGTCAAGGGAAAGAAGGACGAGTGAAGCCTCTTCTAATAATATGTAGTCCCTGCGAGGACATTGTTATTTCTTTAGTCCCTGCGTGGACATTTTTATTTCTTTAAGTCCTTGTATGGACAAGTTTATTTCATCCTTCTAGTATTGTAATTTCTTATGGAAATTTAATAAATTACTTTTGCAATTATATATATATATATATATATATATATATATATATATATATATATATATATATATGTAGTTCATCCTCTTGAAAACGAGCGCCTTGATTTTACTCGAATTTATGCTCTGCTATATAATTCCAAAAGACCTTAATAGATTGATTATGCCAAGTGGCACAGACCACACATTGGCGAAGAAGTGATAGTTAAGTACGAATGGGTCTTATATCAGGATAGTTAAGGGAAGTTATCCTTCTATCCAGGAGTAAAGGACTAGGTCCAAACCTCCAAGGTCGTTAAGGTTGAAGGTGCCCGAGACCATTAATCAATTATTAAGGTACTCTTATGTAACATTAAGAAATATTCATACTCTTGGTAATGTGACTTGAGGAACCACACTAGCCGTCAGGCCAATATGCCCAATTAATTGTCCAAAGGGACAGACTGATATGCCATATACATCTGATATAATGTATGCCAATGTGCCCAATTAATTGTCCAACGGGACAGGCTGATATGCCATATACATCTGATATGATGTAGGCCAATGTGCCCAATTAATTGTCCAAAGGGACAGGCTGATATGCCATATACATCTGATATGATGTAGGCCAATGTGCCCAATTAATTGTCCAAAAGGACAGGCTGATATGCCATGTACATCTGATATGATGTAGGCCAATTGCCCAATTAATTGTCCAAAGGGACAGGCTGATATGCCATATACATCTGATATGATGTAGGCCCAAAGGGACAGGCTGATATGCCATGTGCATCTAATATGATGTAGGCCAATGTGCCCAATTAATTGTCCAACAGGACAGGCTGATATGCCATGTACATCTGATATGATGTAGGCCAATGTGCCCAATTAATTGTCCAACAGGACAGGCTGATATGCCATGTACATATGATATAATGTAGGCCAATGTGCCCAATTGATTGTCCAAAGGGACAGGCTGATATGCCATATACATCTGATATGATGTAGGCCAATGTGCCCAATTAATTGTCCAACGAGATAGGTTGATATGCCATATATATATTATGACCAGTATGACCGGCCAATGCGCCTAATCATTATGTCCATTAGGGACAAGCCTATAAGCTATATAATTGTCAATAATGACAATGACAGTTGTGACATTGTGATCCACTGTCCAATGATATATGGACTATATCCAAATTGTAATTTGCCTATGATGGTTCTATTAAGATCTGGGCCAAATATAGATATGTTAAGCCTAAGAGTTGTGATGTTATTCACATAGTATAGGCAATGGATTGTTATATCTAATATTGAAAGCCGATATGGTTAATGCGCCATGGCTAAGTGAAGTTTTATTGGTATATAGAAACCAAGACTTAAAGATGGCTAACTCGAACGAAGCACAGAGTAGCCACAGGAATGTGAATCTAATAAAGCTGAAAACAAAAATATAGATGATGAAAATTTTCAAGCTCTCATTGATGCGGCTGTGGAAAGGGCCATGAGTAAGGCCATAGAAAAGCTAAGAGAGCCGAGTGCCACTCGCTCTAGACCCCTATCTATTCCACCATCTTCAGCTCATAGGGAGAGCTTTGTTCACTCTTCAAATGCGAAGAGTGAACCAAAGAAAATAAATCTTACTGAAAAGTCCCGTTCTGTTAAGGACGGATGTACTTATAAGTATTTCGTCTCGTGCAAGCCCGAGACTTTAACGGGGATAAAGGAACGGTAGAAGCCCTAAAGTGGCTAGATGAGATGGAAACAATTGTAGATATCAGCAATTCTGCTGATAAGGATGTGGTCAAGTACGTATCACAATCCTTCAAGGGTGGTGCCCTAACATGGTGGAAGGCCATGATTCAATCAACAGGTAAGGTACACCTGTACAACTTGGGATGGTCCAAGTTTGTTGATTTGGTAAAGGAAACTTACTGCCCAACCCATGAGGTGGAGAAGCTAGAGACAGACTTCTTGTCTCTATCAATGAAAAACCTAGACTGTCAGAACTACGTCTCCGATTTCAACTCCCTATCTAGGTTAGTATCCTATTTGATCACCCCCGAATCCAAACGCATTGCGTGTTTCATAAATGGGTTGGCGCCCGAGATAAAGGGCATGATAAAGGCTGCACAGCCTAATACCTATAGGTCTGCTATAGATCTATCTCTTTCCCTCACCCTAGATCTGGTAAGCCAAAAGTCAATTAGGATGAAACTGACGGAAAGAGGAAATGGGAGGACAATAACTCCCAAGGATTTAAGAAAAAGGAAATTTCGGGTTCAAGAAGAACCAGCACGTGTCTAGTGACAAACCTCTGTGCAAGATTTGTAAATATAGGCACTGGGGACAGTGTAGTATAAATCCACAAACCAAACCTGTGGTATCTGCAAGAGAAAAGAGCATATGACCTTAGATTGTAAGGATCTCAAGGATGCAGTTTGTTATAACTGTAACGAAAAAGGGCATATAATGTACAATTACCCCAAGAAACCCAAAAGTAATGAGGCAAAGCCTGGAGAGGCCAAGAAGGGAAATGCCCGTGCCTTTCAAATGAATGTCAGGGAGGCTGTTAATGACAACAACGTCATAACAGGTACTTTCCCCATTAATGATATTTATGCAAGAGTTCTTTTTGATTTAGGTGCAGATAAATCATTTGTTGATCATAAGTTTAGTAAACTATTAAACTTACCCATAAGAACTCTAGACAAAATTTATGAGATAGAACTCGCCGATGGAACCTTAGAAATTGCTTCTTCCATTCTTGATGGATGCTCTATATCCATTAAGAATCATTCCATCCCTATCTCTCTTTTGCCAATGAAATTGGCGGGGTTCGATGTTGTCTTAGGCATGGATTGGTTATCTCATAACCAAGCCCGCATTGCCTGTGATAAAAAGCTCATCGAAATCAAAACCCCATCTGGTGAAAGGATCACCATCCCTGGAGACGCACACTATGGATTGCCGGACAAGGTGTCATTATTTAAGGCATCCAAGTGTTTGAGAAGAGGCTGTGTCATCTATATGGCGCAAGTTACCAAAAATGAACCAAAGCGAAACCTTGAAGATCAACCAGTTATCTCGGAATATCCTGATGTTTTCCCTGAAGAATTACCAGGCCTACCTCCAGATAGGCAAGTGGAATTCAGAATAGATATTATACAGGATCAGCACCAGTAGCTAGAGCTCCATATAGGCTAGCTCCAACTGAAATGAATGAGTTAAGAGTTCAATTGGACGAACTCTTGGAGAAAGGCTTTATTCAGCTTAGTTCCTTACCTTGGGGAGCTCCTATTATGTTTGTAAAGAAAAAAGACGGTTCGATGCGAATGTGCATTGACTACCGGGAGCTGAACAAACTAACAATTAAGAATAGATATCCTCTGCCCAGGATCGATGATTTATTCGACCAACTTCAAGGGCTAGTTATTTTTCTAAGATAGATTTGAGATCAGGATATCATCAACTAAAGGTTAGAAGTGAAGATGTTTCTAAAACAGCCTTCAGGACCCGCTATGGTCATTTTGAATTCTTAGTGATGCCTTTTGGGCTCACAAATGCACCGGCAGCATTCATGGATCTCATGAATAAGTCTGCAAACCATATTTAGATAAGTTTGTTATTGTCTTCTTAGAAGACATATTTATCTATTCTCGTAATCAAGATGATCACGAGAAACATCTTCGGTGCATCCTAGAATTATTAAGGCAGGAGAAACTTTATGCAAAGTTCTCTAAATGCAAATTTTGGGTTAGAGAAGTCCAATTTCTTGGACACATGGTAAATGAGCGTGGTATCCAAGTGGATCCCGCCAAAATTGAGGCCATAATGAATTGGGAAGTGCCCAAGACCCCAACGGAGGTTCGTAGTTTCTTAGGATTGGCTGGTTACTATAGGAGGTTCATTGAGAACTTTTCAAGGATAGCCACTCCTTTAACTTCCTTGACCCGTAAGAATATTAAGTATAATTGGGGTCCAAAGCAACAAGAATCTTTTGAGATTCTTAAACACAAGTTGAGCAACGCTCCTGTGTTATCTCTACCTGAGGGTATTGAGAATTTTGTTGTTTATTGTGATGCATCACACACCGGTATGGGCTGTGTACTAATGCAAAATGGCAAAGTAATTGCCTATGCATCACGACAATTAAAAGTGCATGAAAAGAATTACACCACCCATGATTTGGAATTGGGTGCCGTTGTACTTGCACTAAAACTGTGGAGACATTACTTGTATGGCACAAAGTGTGTTATATACACAGACCATAAAAGTCTCCAACATTTGTTCAATCAGAAGGAATTGAACATGCGACAACGCCGGTGGATGGAAACGCTTACGATTATGATTGCGAGATTCGCTACCATCCAGGCAAGGCAAATGTAGTTGCCGATGCCTTAAGTCGCAAGGAAAAGGTTAAACCTATTAGGATTAACGCTAAGAGCATTGAGCTTAGAAATAGCTTAAATGAGAAGCTACTAGATGCGCAAAAGCAAGCCTTATTAGAGGCTAATATCCCTAATGATGGATTAGGTGGAACTGTTGATCAGTTAGCGCCTGGAAATGATGGAATCCTAAGATTTAATGATAGAATTTGGGTTCCAATCTTTGGAGGACTTAGAGATCTAATCCTCCAAGAAGCGCATAGTTCAAGATACTCTGTTCACCCGGGTGGTGACAAGATGTATCAAGATTTGAAGAAAATTATTGGTGGATGGGTTTGAAGAAATCCACAGCCACTTATGTAGCTAAGTGTCTGACGTGTTCGCAAGTTAAGGCTAAACATCAGAAACCGTCAGGACTACTACAACAGTTAGAGATTCCCACTTGGAAATGGGAAATGGTAACTATGGATTTGATTACCAAGTTACCTAAAACCAAATGTGGTAATGACACTATTTGGGTCATAGTGGATAGGCTGACTAAGTCAGCTCATTTCTTGCCAATTAAAGAGACGCATAATTCAGATAAATTGGCTAAATTGTGTGGGACAAAATTGTATCCCTACATGGTTTGCCGGTATCTATCGTATCTGACAGAGATACTAGATACACATCTCACTTTTGGAAAAGTTTCCAAAAATCGTTAGGCACACGATTAAATTTTAGTACGGCTTACCATCCGTAGACTGATGGTTAAAGTGAGCGTACTATTCAGACTTTGGAAGACATGCTTCGGGCATGTGTGATTGATTTAGGCGGAAGCTGGGATGACCACTTACCCCTAATAGAATTCTCCTACAATAATAGCTATCATACTAGCATCAAGGCTGCTCCTTTTGAGGCCTTGTATGGGAGAAAATGTAGAACGCCCGTATGCTGGGCAGAAGTTGGGGAGGCCCAACTATCGAGACCAGAGATTGTCTTAGAGACGACGGAAAAGATTTTGCAAATTTCTGATCGTCTCAAAACTGCCAGGGATAGGCAGAAAAGCTATGCTGACAAGAGGCGTAAACCTCTTCAGTTCCAAGTAGGGGACAAAATCATGCTAAAGGTATCACCCTGGAAAGGTGTGATGCGTTTTGGAAAGAAGGGCAAGTTAAGCCCTAGATATATAGGACCTTTCGAGATAATCGAACGTGTCGACACTATAGCTTATAAGATCAGGTTGCCAGAGGAGCTTAGTGGAATCCATGATGTATTCCACGTATCTAATCTTAAGATATGTCTAGCCGATGAGTCGCTAGCAATGTCGCACAAAGATGTGCAGATTGATGAAAACCTGAGGTTCGTTGAGAAACCAATTTCGATCGAGGATCGACAGGTTAAGAAGCTCCGAAGAAAGATGTTACCTATAGTAAAGGTTAAGTGGGACGCTTTTAGAGGTCCTGAGTATACATGGGAGGTTGAGTCCACTATGCGACAAAAGTGACCCCATCTTTTTGAATAAATCTCGAGGCCGAGATTTCTTTTAAGGGGGTGAGGATGTAATACCCTGTAAAAATCGTGTCCAATAATATAGTGACACGTGTTATATTTTAAAATATAGTCTGTTAAAGACCAATAAGAACTAAGGGCGTCAACATGCTCAAACTGAGCCTCTGAGTGACGATCTAGTGTCAACATGCATAAATAAACAGCCTCTGAGTGACATTGGAATCGACATGCTTGTAATAAGCCTCTGAGTGATCCTTTGTGAAGTCTAACTCTCATACGTGCCGTTTGTTGGACGAGAGAGTTCAATTTTGTAAATATGTGAAAGTTGGATAATGGAGGGATTAAAAGTGTCAACATGTTAATTTATACCTCTAAGTGACCTTTTAACGAACCGAGAACTCGACAATGTCCGGGCATAATCCCGGGTGTGCCAAGTATCGGCTACAGAGGGCTAAAAGTGCCAAAAAGGTGTTTAAAAAGGTTTTTAGGAGCTTTATAAAGTTCAGGGGTCAAAAGTGTCAACTTTTGAAACTGGTTGTTGGGAGTTCGCGGGCCGCGAGAGACCAGGCCTGGGTCTCTCGCTGGGCGTGAGAAAAGCTCTGTTGTAGAAAGTTTTGTTTGGTCTCCAAGCAAAACTCCAAAACCATTAACTCGAAACCATGGCTTCTCTAAACTGCTATGCCACGTTTAGGGACACTTGTAAGCTTCTTCTTACACCCCTAAACACCTGGCTTCAACTCCTTTGAGTTATCCAACTATAAATAGGTGTTCAAGTGTTCATTCCAACTTGCACCTTTCTAAAAAATAACTCTTCTCCCTCCTCTGGAAGTTCCTAGCTGAAAGGAGCATCCAACTTAGTTCCCTTGCATTGTAGGAACCTCTTGTAAGTGTTCCTTACTCTTGCATTTTCGTTTATAGGCTTTTATAGCCAAAAGTTAAGCGTTTTCGTAAAACGCTTTGACTTTCGATTAAGACCATTATGGTCCAGCCATTGTTCAAAATGAACATGGCTAAGTGATCGTAATAAGGTAGGTGTTAGTCCCTATAAAGGGCACCTCCTGAAGATCACATTTGCTACACCAATTGACAGGTCAAAGTTATGTAAATAAAAAGTCAAACAGACCATTTTTCAGAAAAAATGATAAATTGATCTTATATATGTTATGGAACCTGTTTTAACACTTAAACAAGTTGGTAATAATTATTAGAACATGTATGAACATGTTCGGCTCGTCAATATCAGTTCTAGGCCGGTTCGCAACCGAAAGTCGCGAAGTTGACTTCTGTTTTGACTTTCGATTCTGACCCGATTTAGATTAGTTAGATACTGATCTAAAGTTGAATTATGATCGTAATATAATGTAGCATAACCCTCTGAGGTTATATTACATGATCATAATCAGAATCCAAGTTTATACGCAAATTCCATAATTATGCCATTTTTTACCAAAATGCCTTTTGAACAAAACAAGGTTTTAAATGATAATGAACTTGAAAATGAGTTTCCTACTGATGTAATATTAAAGTAGGATTATTTGGGATGTTAAACCAAGTTATAAACTAATTTTTCAAGCAGTTTCTTAAACTATGTCGATAAATGACGATTTTAGTCCTTGTGACTCATAAAGTGATTTTAATCAATCTTTTCAAGGTAAATCATTTACCTACCGATATGTTCTATTAAATAACATATTTTAAACATTTTAATCTGATCTAAATGACAGTTTTCATAAACATCGCTTAAAAACGTCATTTTACGATATAAGCGCCGTTTCGGCGCATAGTATGGTTTTAATCCATATTATTGACCAAAACTTGATACCTACTGATTTTTTAACTTATTTTAAACATATTTACAGTAGGTACACGTTATAAACTCAGAATCCCAAATAATTTATAAACTATGTGTAAAATAACCAAAATGCCCCTTCGGTGCATAGTTTGGTCATAAAAGGTAAAATACACACATAATTGGTATCCTACTGATATTAAATCATAAATAAAGTATTTTTTCCAGAATACTTATAATCATAATATTAAATTATATTCAAGTTCCTTTTATATGATATAAAAATTACCAAAACGCCCTCATGAGCCATAATTTCGTTTTAAAACCTTAACGGACATACAAGTTGATATCCTATGATATCTTAACTTATTTAAAATAGTGGCATATAGAACTTGTCCATGACTTATCCGGTTACCCGATATGCTAATATGCGCACGATTACGTATATGTAACTATTTTACGGAACTTAACTGAAACGGTTTAACCTTGTCATTTAAATCTCAAAATCCAGAATGTTAATAGTTTACCCATATTAAACAAGTCAAGGTACTTGTTGGGATTAAACTACATTCTATCCAATCATTGTTTAATCTAGCGTCATACGTTTTGATCAAATAAGCTAGTCGGTCTAAGTCTATGACTTAAATAAGACCGTTAGTATTTAATTGGTTAGTTTATGCCATAATCCAGACTAGAGACTTGCCGGTAAATGCTATCTGCACTTAGTCCTTTTGTGCACGGCTGAGTTATTAAAATTAAAAGAAGACTAGCTCCGGTAAATACTATCGACTTATTTCCCCTATACCGGCTTGGGTTACAGTAAATTATTACCGTTTGGTCGGAAATGAGATTAATCAAACGCTGGTTCGTAATAGAAATCCGCATATTCTGTTTTAATCAGTTTTGTTTGATAATTTAAACATCAGGGTTAACTACCGTGTCTTGGATATCCTTGGCTCATTATAATCGAAATGGCCACGACCGTAGCGCGGGTGTAGGCATACACCCGATAGACGCTCAATTATGCATTCCCACAAGGTTGGGAGGAATTGACTCCTTCGTGAGTCCGAAGTGGTGTGTACGTTAATTGTGTCTCGGTTTTCATGCCGAGCCCCTATGTATGACAAACATGTAAATCTGTTAACAAGGTTGGACTGTCAATTAACCCAAGTTATAAAAAGATTTTGTGCTGATACGCACCTAAAACATTTTTGAAATGTTTTCAAAATGAGTCAGTTGGGTGTATTTACCAGCGAAAGCTGACGTATTTTCAAAAGACTAATCTGCAGGTACAATACGAAAATAGGCTGGAAGTGCTCGATAGTGATAGAGGATCTTGCAAATCCTAAATCTGCCCAAAGTCTGTTTTGTATTCTTTCCATGTACATTTTATGATCCGCCTGTGGATCTTCTATTACAAGCTTGTATATTATTTTGTATTTTTGAACATTCGGTTTGTAATAGTAATTTTACTCCAAGACTTCCGTTGTGCCGTGTTTAATTGGCTATGATGTTATCAACTGTTGTCACGATACTCCACACCCGGGCCCACCGGTGTATAGATTTTGGGGTTGGAAATTCGAGGTGTGACAGAAATGTCCCTAGTTGTGACAGTTGTAGCACTTCACTTTCGACTTGTCAAAGCCCACACTCTTGCCAACAAATTTCCTGCCTGTTTTGTTCATGAGCCTTTTCACCCTTCTAGAGATCATGGCCATCTGCCATTGTAAATCCATCTCCTCTAAGTCATCAGGGTCGATCTGATCATAATCTTCATCAAACGTAGCAGGATCAGATATTTTTCCCCGAATATAGTTCTCGTAAGAAGCAACGAAAGAAGCAAGCAATGCCAGGTGTTCTTCAGCACTTTTGACACTCAGAGGCATAGACTTAGAACTGCTGTTATTTGTTTGTTGTCTCTTAGCCCCTGACGAGCCTCCTAAAGCAGCAACAAAACATACTTTACCTTCAGAATTAGTCACGATATGTTCATTCTCACATGAGAGAAACGCCGTTGCAGTATCACTGGAAGCATTGTTAGAAGTTGAAGGTGTAAGACCTTTATATATTCCCGGATCTTGAACCTGATCATAACCCGTTTCCTTCTTCTTCATATTGAGCTCATAAGCTCTCAACTTCCCAACAACCTCTTCCAAGTCTTTCTTTTCATAATCAGCACCCTTTCTCATCAACGTGTAAATATCCCACTTTGCAGGTAAAGCATCCAACAACTTGTCGTTTATCTCCACATCTGTGTATCCCTCTATGTCATAATTATTGATTTCTGACATCAGATGATAATATCTCGTGATAATATCTTCTAGGGATTCATTTCTCATTCCTTTGAACACAGCAAACTGTTTCTTTAGCAAATCAACCTTATTCTTCTTCTTCACATCGGTATTGCCCTCATACCTTTTCTCTAGGGCATCCCACATCTCCTTCGACGTTGTGTAACGCTTAAATGTATGTTTGATGCCATCAGGTAATGACATCTTGATAGCAGCTAAGGCCTTCTTTTCAGACTCATACATCATCTTCTCAGCTTCAGACAAATTCACGTAAGCAGTAACACGTTGTCTTCCCTCAAAATCATGATTGGGTTAGCATACCCATCTTGAATACAGATCCACATCCGTGTGTCCTAATATTCAATAAAGGATTGAAACCTATCCTTCCAAGTAAGATAGTTCTCCACCTTCAGCATCTTTGGAGGTTTATTTGTGGTACCAGCCTCATGCTCCATCCTCAACAGCTCATTTAAGTTTGACATATTCGACGTTTTTACTGAACCGGCTCGATAAAAACGTTAAAACTTGTCCGAAATGAGTGGTTACCAAATTATACTATTAGCTCGTCTCGTTGGTACGATTCTAACGATATATAATGTCCGATTATGATTTTTGGGATTTTCGTGCCTTTTTTTTAAATCAAACGAGTCTAACTGTCCAATCGGTTCGTCAAAATTGTCTATGGATCAATTTCTATGTCTGAAAACGATTAATTATGGTTATGTCAGCTGGTTAAGTTTCCACCTTTTTATCAGTAACTCGGAACAGTGTAAAATCCGAAACGATAACTCTGGATGACAATCCGAAATGAAAATCCGGAACAGTAATTTGAGTTGATAATCTGAAATGATGATCCGGAATAGTGATCCGAGATGAAATCCGGAATGGACAGTTCTGATCCGAAATGGAAATCTGGAATAGACTACTTTGATACGAGATGGAATCCGGAATAGTTCTAATCCGAGATGGAATCCGGAATAGTTCCCAATCCGAGATGGAATCCGGAATACAATTTTAATTCGAAATTTCAATCCGAAATCCAATCCGAAATGGCTTCTGATCCGAAATACAATCCGAATTGCACTGATTTCCAGATCCGAAATGCAGATTCTGGTCTGAAATTCAAGTCTTCGATCGGAATTCCTGTGCTTTTTAATCCGGAATGCAAGGCTTCAATCCGGAATACTATGCTTTTCAATCCGGAATGCAAGTCTTCAATCCGAATTGCCTGCTGCCAATCCGAAATCACTGCAGAAAATCCGAAATACCTGCAAAAAATCTGAAATACCTGCAAAACCCTAAATAAGCCGTCACAAACTTCAAGAACAACCTCCAAAAACGCCCAAAAATCCAATTTTTTCTGCTGTTACGATTCTGAACCGAGCAATATCAAGAGTCGAATGCTCTGATACCAATTGTAGGTCCCCTTGTCCTTATGGATCTTGACAAAATCGTCTATCCAACCTAGAGTGCGGAATCCCCTAGATCAGATTTCACAGAAACAAGAACAAGAACACGAACAATTCCTTTAAACAGTCTTCTATTGATTATCCAACACAGTGGTTTACAATCAATTCAAGACTCTCTAGAAATCTCTCAGCCACTCTCTGTAGATTTCTCACAACCAACTTTCTGTCTTCTCTGTCTAACCTAAAACCCTAATGCATAACATGTATATATACTTCATGTTTACATACTAGGCTTTATACTGGGCTAGGCCATTCTCCAAGCCCATTATATCTCTAAACAAGCTAAACACAAATGCTAAGCCCAATTCAAAATATCCAAAGACTAAACTATTAAACTATGAAGCTGTTGTCACCAATATGCACCAACAATTTCGATGAACGAAAACAACAGATTTCTAAACCATGATACGAATGAACTCCAACAAACTCAGATGGTTTATAAAAGGTTATTTCTAAACCATGTTGCAAATGAATTTCAATAAACTCAAATGGTGTAAGAAAGGTTTATGTTAAACATACCGGTTTTACAAAACACTCGCGTATTTTTGAAACGTGCATGAGTTTCATGACTAGTGACGGGAAGGTCCTAATTACTACGCAACTAGTTTGTCCTACTAACAAGTAAGGGGACTGGTTGGTCCTGTTTACAGACACAAGAACTGGATTGTCCTATCTACGAATAAGGGGACTGGTTGGTCCTGCTACAGACTCAACGACTAGTGACAGGAAGGTCCTAGTTGCTACGGGACTGGTTTGTCCTGATACAAATAAGAGGACGGGTTGGTCCTGCTTATAAACACAAGGACTGGATTGTCCACTACTCAACACTAAGGGCCGTAGGGTCGTTAAAACTGTACAGTGAAGTCCTCGCTGCTATCAGAACTATAACCGCCTGCTAGTCTACCGTCTTGAGTAAACGGTTTGGCGAGGCATTTCCTAACTTGGGGTGGGTTATAGGCTCAAGCGGGCATGTTGTCTTTGTTGTACGCGGACATCGACGGTTATTCAAATATTACAAAAACAAGGTTTTCAACTGACATGCGGCGTTCACTTATTAGAAGTCTTAGCACTCATGTCTGCTTCCACTGTGCGATGAAGATGCCATTCGGTTCACGCCCCGGCTCGATGCGAAATGGATTACATGAGGGTGTGACAATAAATATTTTTATATTAGATCCTACATGAACTTAATATATAAATTTTATACAAAAATATATGTATAAATATTTGGTGATTTCTAAAATATACTTACAAATTATATATTTATTCCCCCCCCCCCCTTTCTGTTCAAGAAAAACTATTATATCTTAAACTTTTTCACCCAATTTTTGTTTAAACAAGTCGATAATCATTTTTAATCACAAAATCTTATGTTAACCATATCTTAATCAAGATTAATTTTTATAAAAATTTTCCATAGTTTCCTTTAAAATATAAGTTTTCCCATGTTTAGATAAACATGTTTTAAATAACTTTTCTAACTCAAATCATCATCCAATCACAAGTATTATACAAATGTATTAACAAAAATGTCATGAACTTGTTATAGTTTAAAACTTTCTTAAAATGGAACTTTATTATCACTTTTTAACAAAATTTCTAAATCATAACGTTTATTTAATAATCTATAATTTGTATGATCATCTTAAAATATAAAATCATGTTCATGGCAATTTTTGTTAATAAATCTTACTAATCTAAACATGCATATGTTTATATTATCTTTTTATACATAAAAATGCAAGATTCAAGTCTACTAATTTATGACAATTTCATGATCATCTATAATCATCAAGAAAACCACATAATTATGTTAGTGATTATAGTTTTATTAGTGTTTTTCAAGTCGTTTTCAAATATCTTTTAAAATGATCTAGTATATTTTTCATGAAATATAAAGTATAAGAATAAGTTAAGGAGCTTACTAATAGCACTTGGCTAGGGATGATCAAAATGATGATAAAAAGATCATCCTTGGATCTTCATGCAAACTTGAATTTCTTGAGTTTGGATTTAAAAAGTTGAAGGTATGGTTGGTAGTGTTTGGCCGGTTTTTGAAGCAAAAAGGAAAGAGAATGTGTTGTCTTTTGGTGTTTAAGAAATGAAAGGAATGGAAGTAAGTGTTGGTTTTGTGTTGTGATCAAGTTTTTACACCAAAAATTCACTAACCAGGCTCATAATCTTGCCAACACATTATCAAAACTTTGTGGCATGGGGGAACACACCCCATGTAGCCGTGAGTGGGGGGGGGTTGATTATTTTTTTATATAAAAACTTATAATTTTTATAAATTTTATTATTTTTATATATAAGTTTTTATAAAATCTAATTGTCCAACACTTTAAAGTGATGTTATAATATACCAAATTAACTTACTAGACTTATTGTTTTGTTGTTCGGTTGATAAATTTGGTTCGGGTCTTGTACCGGGTAAAATACTGACATATTGTGTTACATATAAAATTTTTTCATAATAGTTTAAGTACAATTTTTATTGTCCAGTTAATTAATCTAGCTCTCCAGACTAATAAATATGTAATTTTGAGTTCAGTTCCGGTACCGGCTTTGTGGTTAGGTTTTTACTAAATAAGCTGTATACTTTAAACAACAGGATTTATATATTGGTTTTATACTATTTCTAACATCCGTTATTATTATTAACTAAAAAATATTTAATTTTGGGTTTTTGGACATTTATTGTTTGTGCTGCGGAATGCTGTATTTTGCTGCAAAATGTTGTATTTTTTATGCAGACTTAGACAATTTTGTCACACCCCGATAAAACCATCAGAGTTGGGCGTGATCTGACTGGCATCTTCATTGCACAGCGGAAGTATTTTGAAATGCTAAGACTTCTAAAAGTGAATGCCCGCTAAGTACTCGAATCCCTAAAGGGTCCTCCTATTCCAATTGTGTCATAGTTTGAAAATATAACCTGAGAAAGAAACATGAGAAAAATCAATATAAAGTTGGCGAGTTCATTGTTTATTTGAAAAGATTTTAAGTAAATCTTTTTGGTAACCGGTTTAAATACAGTTGAGAAAACGTAATAAAACCATTTTTCCCGACATGTCAATTGAAAACTTGTTTTTATAATATTTGAATAACCGTCGATGTCTACATACGACAAAGACAACATGCCCGCATGAGCCTATAACCCACCCAAGCTAGGAAATGCCTCACCAAGCCATTTACTCAAGACGGTAGACTAGCAGCCGATAGCAGCGAGGACTTCACTGTACAATTTCAGGTGGTTAGTGTTGAGTAGTGGACAATCCAGTCCTTGTGTTTATAAGCAGGACCAACCTGTCCCCTTATTTGTATACAGGTCAAACCAGTCCCGTAACAACTAGGACCTTCACGTCACTAGTCCTTGAGTCTGTAGTAGACACAGTCCCCTTATTCGTAGATAGGACAAACCAGTCCTTGTGTCTGTAAGCAGGACCAAACAGTCCCCTTACTTGTTAGCAGGACAAACCAGTCCCGTAGTAACTAGGACCTTCCCGTCACTAGTCATGAAACTCATGCACGTTTCGAAAAAACGCAAGTGTTTTGTAAAACCGGTATGTTTTGCATACACCTTCCGTAAACCATTTGAGTTTATTGAAATTCATTTGCAACATGGTTTAGAAATATGAATTTTCGTTCATTAAACCTTTTGTAAACCATTTGAGTTTATTGGAATTCATTCGTTTCATGGTTTAGAAATATGAATTTTCGTTTGTCGAGATTTTGTATACTTTTGCAAAACTTGCATGTCTTTCCACCCCCAAAAACATTTATAAAAATGTAAAATGGTAAAAAGTGGGGTTATGAACTCACCTTGATATCCTTGTGCAAAGCTAGCTTAATGTGATTCCAAAATGTTGTTTCAAAAATGTGACTAACTAGCATGCAATCTATAACATTCCTATCAAGGAATAATGTTATAAGATTCTACTAAAATGACGTAGTTAAACTACGTGTCACCGAGCTTTACCGAATCGCTAACCGAACGATTCGCGGTAGGTTGTTAACGTAATGGAAAAGAATGAATTATACTTGTTAGTTTCCATTTAATGTCGGTGATAATACTAAGTTTGGATACACTTAGTTTCCTAGAGGTTCAGGGTATATATTTATATAAAAATATAAATATTTATAAGATTGTGTTAGTCGTCTCGGATGGTGGTACATGTACGTAACAAGTATTTGTAAAAAAAATAATACACGTTATAGACTCGTATAATGTGTTTGTACGGTTTCCGAGTAGTCGTCACGTACGTTGATGAATCATTTCGCGACTCGTCGTAGTTTTCGTAAGATGTACATATATATGTATCAATGCAAACGTAAATATATGTGTGTGTGTGTGTATATATATATATATATATATATATATATATAAACGTCTTGTAGCCGTATTAGCAGTCTCGCGTCTCATGGATAATTATCAAAATAATTATATAGTTGTTCGCTTGTTATAATCGACTTTCATTTGTTCGTTATCAAAATAACTCGGATAATATTATTTGCTAAGTGGTAACGCGTCGTATTCCATTTAGACTTTCAAAATATATATAAATCATTATAATTATATTATATAACGTCCGTATTCTAGACGTTTTAAACAAATATAAATAATTATATTTATTTTATATAATTGCCGACTACTAGGCGTTTGAAATATTTATATTTCTATTATATAGATTTCCGGGTTCCGTTATCTTGTAAGGCATGTTCGTTGAGATGTTGTAAACTTGTTTGGCGAGTTTTAAGGAGTCGTCGAAAGTAAATATATATTTATATCTATTTTATAAAAATACTTTGAATCCCGATAGGTGTGGTTTTTTATAATATAATTACGTTTCGGATTTTGGATTTTTACGGAAAACGGGCAGAATTTCCTCTGTTTTTGGACAATCCCGACAATACAAGTTGTCGATTTATTTGTCAAAACGCAATAATTCAAGTAACAACAATATATATAACTTTTAGTCATTCATTTAAAACATAACTTCCATCGAGTACAAGTTTAATATGTATACATATTTATATATGTTATGTCGTGATGTGTCGGCTCGGTTTTTAATTATATATATATATATATGTGTGTGTGTGTGTCTGTGTGTGTATACATATATATGTATTGTATAATGATGTCGGTCGGTTTTTAGCTAACACATACACAAGTTATATACGAAGGCTCGGTCGTTATTATATGATTTCGTTAGTTGGTTCGGGTTAGAGCTTGATGTCGCGTTAAAACGAAACCATAAGTAATTATTTAATAACTTGCGTTAATATTATTTTACCATGTGCCGTTGTTGACCGATTTTGACTGAGTTGACCATAGTTGACCGAGTTGACTGTTGTTGACTGCTATTGACTGAGTCGACCCGAACACAGAACCGAACACTAAATTTGTTCCGAACCACATGACTCTGTTGACCACCTTTGACCAGTCAATACAACGGTTGTCTGGGTTGACTCGAGCTCGAAACAAGACCCGAAATAAATCTGGAACATGTTGAATCGGAACCGAACCTTGATCCAAATCTGATGTTGACTGAGCCCAAGCCGACTTGAACTGAACCGAGACTCGAACAACCCGGTTTCCTTGTAACCCAAGACTGAACCGAGAGTGATGGCGAACCTGAACCAGCGCTCGAAACTGAATCGTACACCAAACCACCAGTACTACCTTCACCCGGCCACCACCACCATCACTGCCTTTGCTACAACCATCGCCATCACCACCCAGATCTGACACCAAAAACAACCACCATACCTAGGGTCAAGCGAGAATCAACGCACCACATACGCCACCTCCGACCTTTCTGGTCGCCGGAAAGACGGCTCTGCCGTCAATCACCATCGCCGCTCTTTCTCTCACTCTTCACCGTCTCTCTATCTTTCCAATCTATCTCTCTCTCACTCTCGCCGTCATCTTTCTCTCTGATCTCTCTCTCTGTCGGCACCTCTCTCTCCTTCTCCCTCGCTTGAACCCGACGCCACCCACCACAGCGTTGCCGCCTGTGGTGGTGCTCTTCTTATACAACTCCGCCCCATGTGGCGCTACTGCTACCGTCATGCGCCGCCGCCACTGAGTGGTGGTCGGTCGTTGTTTAACAGAGAAGGAGAAGGGCTAGGGTAGGAAGTGAGAGGTGTGTGAGTGGTCTAGTTGTGAGGGTGTGGCTAGCAAGAAAATCGGCGCCCATGTATCGCAGTAAAACTGATCTAGTGACCAGATTTGGTGAGAGAGAGCAGGGGTGACCTTGGGGGCTAGGGTTTGAACAATGGGGAGAAGATGAGAAATAGAAGTTTATATAGTTAGGGTTTTAAGTGGTTTAGACCCAGGTCCATTATCGCATATTCAGTCTCTTGTGTGGCCCAATCACGTCTTTACGGCCCGTTTTTGTTCCGAACCTCGTATAGTGTCGTATAATATTTATTTAAGTCTAAACATGTGAACTTTAAGTCAGGAGTCGGTTTTAACGCGTACATTCGTCAGTTGCATTAAAATTGTGCAAGAAGGCTTCGGTTGTCGTTTCTTGTCCGTTTTTCGATCCGGTTTCAACTGTGAGCATCAGAATTCAAAAGCGATATCATAATATATTAATATTTAGATGTAACTCTAGTCTGGTGCTTCCTTTTCGTGATTAATTGCCGATGCGTTCTGGTTTTCGTATAATTTCCGCGTTTGTGCTACGTGATGTTCAACCATCTGAATAATCCACATAATTATAAATATATGATAAATATACGCACAAAATTTGTATTTTTAAGCATTGTCAGTATTTTGTTCGATGTCAATTCACTTAAAGTTCAAACGCGCGCTAAAGTTCTCGAATATCGCCAAATCACGTAACGTGAATCAAGTAGACGCTCCTAGGCTTTCCAAAGGCCAAATTGAGTTAATTTATGTCAATTTACGCTATTTATTATTGTCTTAATGTTTGTTATTCGCGTAATTACGATCGAAAAGTACCGGTTGTCACAAATTTGGTGTTTTAAATAAAACTTTTATGGTATAACAGGCCAGGCATATCTTATGTCTTAATTCTGTCATATCAACTGTACCGTAACCAATACTTATACTTATTGCGTGTTCGCGTCTTTGTCATCCGTTTAGGATATGGTTTTATATGTTCGTGATTGTGACGAATTCATTATCATACAAAGCTATGATTTTGTCGAATTCCTAGATTTATAAGACTTAAAATCAAAAGTTAAGTCATGTTGTGCGGTAAATAGATAGTGTAATAGTTGTTCAGGTTGTACAAAATTACTGGAATTTTGCCGATTGTCACACACACACACACACATATATATATATAAGGGAAGGGTTGATTGGGGAACATCAAAAAAGTGTGAAACCGACTCAAACGAACTCCGATTGAACTTACTCCAGCGGCATTGGAACCGACTCGTCGACCTTGATAAGGGGAAGCATCATCACTAGATAATTTGATCGGGTGATACTCCATTCCGGAGTTGGCCATTTCTGGATCTGAATCATGCGAGCTGGTTTTGACTAGGATGTGGTGAGTTAAGGTAGCTTGAAGCATGAAACAATCCGTTCGACTGTGAGTGTGAATGTGAGTGTTGCGAGTGCGAATGATGTGAGTTTGATTGCTGTGGGTGCGGAGGTTCACTTGCTCGCATAATTCCCTTTCCTCGTCGTCTTTGTCTTGGTGGCATCTTTCCTGTAAATATCTATGTTTTACAAATCAATAACTAAATATAGGATTATTAGCCTAGTCTTAGAAGACTTAGACATATAGTTTTCCTATAGAATCTGCGACTGTGATATTTGATTTTAGACACAAAAGGCTAGTCTAACTCACTCAAATTGAAGATCTGACACCAACCTATCAAACCCCGACTTCCGGTGACACTCGAATAACCGTTAACAATTGATAGCGAAAGATATAATGATAAAGTATTAAATATAAAAGCTTGAAAATAAATTAAATAAAATTTGTAGCATTTTGTTCATTACAGAATATCCCACAAGGTAGGATCGAAATAAAATAAACTTGGTCAACCTAGGCCTTTAGCGTGGAGTCGCAAATTCCAAAGCTTATGGCCAAACCGTATATAGACTTTCTATTGAGGTTCATCACATGCAATTAATCTTTAAAAATACGTTAGTTTTCACTAGTAAATACTAACAACCGATACGTTTTTAGAAAACATTTTTAAAATATATTTTATTCAATAATCTTTGGGATAATTTCTTGTTACTGAATTACAGGCATGTCGTACATTTGGGAACCAGTATTATAACAAGAATGTGATCAATAAACATGCCAAAAGCATTTGTATCTGTCAGGTGTATGCCTACACCCACACTTAATAAGCATTTACAATTAAATGAATCAAGGCTCCTGGATACGGTACTATTAACCCCCTAACGTTTAACGTGTTATCAAACAAAACGGATTACAATGAATACCCACATCTATAAGCATTTGCCTATTTGCAATACCCGTACCAAGTGGCATTTGCCATATCCCAATTTTTAATATAAAAGTGGCTATAAAGTTTTTTCCTTTGCTAGCTGTCCAAAACAGTGTATTTGGTTCTCATAGCAAAGCCATATCCAAAGTATATTAATCTTAGGCGCGATTATCTGGAGGGCTCTATAGTCCTGAAAGAACATAACTATTTCCGTTAGAATGTTTACGGTCATTGGTAAGTCTTATGACTTAACCCATTATGTGATAACAGGGGAAAATCCTCAGACAATCTGACCTCTTCTTCGGTGACTATGTACCAAATTTTGGGACGTAATTTCTTTCAACTTGGGGATGATGTGACAACCCGCATTTTCAGGTTAACACTGTTAACTTTCTCAGTTAAATTTTTGTGATTTAATGAACACTCGTACATGTATTCATAAACTTTAATCTTTGTGACTTAATGAACACTTGTACATGCATTCATATCACACGTGTAGGTTATAACACACAAAATTAATACAAATTAGTGGGACTAGTCTTGTACATAAACTTAAAGTTAAATGTTTAACTTTCTGTACAAGTTGGAAAAACGAGGGAATAGTCTTGTCATAACATACAAAGTCAATTAGTTTAACTTTTCACAAAAGTTTGAGATTTATAAACATGAGGGACCAAATGGTGCAATCTACAAACTACAACTTAAAACAATGATTATAATTTTTACCCAACCGTAACCCACCCATAACCTGTGATTGTACGGCTCCCATCTCGGCTCCCTCTTCTTTGCGAACACACACACACACACATATCTCAGCCTTGCTCCCTCTCTCGGCAGCTCTCTCTCTCTCTCTCATTCTCTCTCTCTCTCTCTCTGCAACCCTAGTGTTGGTAAGTCTCTTGTTATGTTCATGTATACTTGTTCTGTGTTACTTGATTTGTATGAGCATATGTTGATATGAGTATGATGAGCTATACATGTATACGTATAAATGTAAATTTGTTGAGAAATCGGTTATATTATGTATGTATGTATGCATGATAGTATGTGTTGTTGTAGGTATTGATGATTTGTTGATTCGTATGTAGATGTATGTAGGTGTGTAATCGTTAGTGTAGACATGATTAGGGTTTCTAATTTGAAGCATGATTTTTACGAGTAAGGTGTTATACAAAACAATCCTAAAAATAAATAACAAAACTTATAACACTAGATTAACTTTAAAATATAAATTGTATATAAATAATATTCCTTGGCGATCTCTATTTAATGTAGCGTCCCTCGTTCTTGGTTGTGAAGTTCCTTCGTTTTCGTCATCTTCTTCCATTCCGGCAATAATATTCGCCGCCTCAAGCATCGCGCTAATATAAATAATACAAGATTGGGGTCAACTTTTTACACTTGTAAATCAGTGTCATCTTAGATAAAAAAAACAAATCATTAGCTACCACTACAGACGTAAAAAACAAACAATTACACTTTCTAAGGTTTTAAAACAAAGCTTACATTGGAATGATACATCAGAATCTTCACCATTGTGCTTGCAGATTTGAATTGCCGAAGTAAATAAGGGTTAGAGGACAAGGTAATGATTTTTTTCATGCTCGTCTCTTTAAATACATGTGTAAATGACATGTGCATAAAACAATATACAACCACGTGTTATCCAAGCATCCACGTTTTTCCCACAATAAAAACTGCCAAAATTTTCAAACTGTTACTGGATTTTTGTTTTAAGTAGAATTAATTCTGCTTCTACAACAAGATAATATGAATGTTTGGGTTTTTATGGTACTTCTCATTTTTTTCACATCTCAATAAGGAATTAAGGATAGTATTTTGTTTTTTTCGAGAATAATAAAAAGTACTATTAATACTTGTATTGTTGAAAATTTTCTCGTGTACAATTACATTTAACAAATGTTATATGGCAGCTGCCTTTACACATGTGTTATTTCTTTTATTTTTTTACTATCAATGTATTATGTCATTGTTCTATTAACCATTTTCTTGAGACATGGGTAGATGTCATCATCTTTGTCATTAAACAAAGCTCATTATGTAAGTATGAAAAAAAGATGATTTTTTTTTTCAATAAACATGTTTGAAAATTATTAGCAGTAACTTAAAATATTCATGAAGCTAAGATAGTTGTTTTGCAAGTTGGTGTATTAACAATTTTATTTTATTTATTTATTTGCAGGTTGCAGTTCTTGGCAACAGGATTTCCACACAATTTCTAACTTTTAATCAAGTTTAGTATACATTTATTATGGTTTCTAAAAAATAGAACGTGCGTTGCAATTCAGGTTAATACTTGGCTTCTTCAATTGGAATGTGTGGATTTTCAAAAAAAAAAAAAAAGAAAAATAAGACCACCAGTTGGTTTTATATTTTCATATGTATATTCTATAAAAGTGGTGTAGTGGGTTAAAAATTGTTAAACCATGTGTAGTGGGGCATTATTATAAAGTCTATTCCTTGGGTATGAAGCGATATGTGACATATGGGAGGTGAAGTGTAAAAGTGGTGTAATGGTATAATACCTCATAATGACTCAACAATGATTACCTAAATATTATTTTTTTAGAAAAATAAAACGAACTGATATTATGATGGATGAGTTGGAACTTTCTTATTGGTCATTTTAAAGTTGAGGAGGCCTGAGCTTTTCTTGATTGAATCACGCCGGGGGGGGGGGGGGTACATGGCATTATGGGGCAACTTCACGCTCACCTCACACTCCCACTACACATAGTCTAGGGGTGTTCAAAACAGGATATCCGAATTTTGGGTATTCGAAAATTCAGAAAATTCACTTTACTATCTGAATCCGTGTCTGAATTTTGGGATACTCGAAATCCGGATATCCGAAATTTGGGATACTCGAATCCGATATCCAATTTCGGATCCGAAATTTGATATCAGAAATTTCGGATACGTATTCGGATACTAAAACGCATATCCAAAATTCTATAATATCTAAATATAAAACATAAAAAAATACATCTTTCAACAAGTTTGTATCCAAGTATCAGTATCCAACATCAGATGTAAGTAAATCAACTTGGGTTGCTTTATGAAAAGAATAAGTCTCAGTAGTTAGTTATACAATGCAAATGTCATTGAAATTTAAGGTGTGTTCATACTGTTGATGTAGGATGGTCAATTTTGGGGGATTAAATGACCTCCGTACATATTTGATCTAATAAGCATCTTATTACTACTCTCTGTGAGTGAATTTTGTGGATCTGAAACGAAACATCTTACAATTAAAAATAAAAAATAAAAAAGAAATGATAACTAATCTACTTCACCTTAAAAAACCCACTATCTCGTCACCATTGAATTGAATGACCGGTAGGTTAGCTGTAGAATGGAGAAGTAGGATAAGAGGTCAAGAGAGAGGAGTTGGGCGTTGGGGAAAAGGAGTGTAGATTTTGGGCTTTCAAGCTAATATGTTATATATACTTTAATATTTTAGAAAATAAAGTTATTTAATTTTTCGGATTCGGATATCCAAAATATCCGAAAATTTTCAATACTACTATCCGAATCCGAATTTCGGATATCCGAGATTTCGAATCTTCATATTTTTCGGATAATACAGATTCGGAATATCGGATATAATTTGGATTCGGAATTTTTTAACACCTACAACTAATTATCACATGTTTCTATGTAACTGCACGATGGTTATATGTATATATATTTATATCATGGGATGAAGTCAGCATCCCAAACTTATTGTAACTATTCTTTCTTGAAGGAATTTTTCACACATAAAAAAATGTTATTTAGTGGCATATACTTTAGTGACATTTAGCTTTTGTGTCAGTAATTTAGGTTTTAATGACACTTTGAGTATCCAATATTTAATTAACACACACTTTTGGTGGCGTATAGTTTTTATGTCGCTAATTTAGGTTTTAATGGCATTTTGATGCAAAAACATTTGTTTAACACATATTTTTAGTGGTATTTAATTTTTATAGCACCAATTTATGTTTATAATGACACTTTGCGTATAACATTGATAATTTCGAGCACTTCTAATTTCCTTTATTGAAACCCATGTCTGATCTATAATTCCAAATTATAAAAAATTACTAACAAAAAAATATATATATAATTAAACAAACAAAATTCATCATAGTTCGTTAAGATTAGGGCTGTTCTTTTTTATCCGAAACCCAAAAACCGATCTGAATTCAAAGTCACCCGAACCCGAATTAGAGAATAACTGGAAAACCCGAACCCGACCAAACCGAACCTTAAATGGGTCGGTTATCAGGTCACTTTTTCCCAACTAAAAACCCGAACAACCCGACCCGCATAACACGAAACTTGAAACTCGAATAAAAACCCGAACATTAGCTGTCTTTTTTTATAGATGTGATTTGATTTGGAGTGTTTTCAATTCGAAACATTAATTTTCAAACTTTTGAATATTATCATACCATATTGTTAAATGGTATTTGAATTGTGATGATATTTTATAACAACAAGATATATTGATGATATTTTATGGAAAAAAAAACCGTTCTTTTTTTTTTTTCATTTCACATATAAACCCGTAAACCGGACAACCCGAACCCAAATAACCTGAATTTTAAATGGGTTGGTTATTGGATCAATTTTTCCTAGCCAAAAACCCGACCAAACCGACCCGAAAAACCCGAAACCCGAAACCCGAAAAATAACCCGAAGAACACTCCTAGTTAAGAACCACTGCGACTAAGGAATCCATCATTATCCAAAAAAAATAGAAGATAAACCATAATTCATGAGAATTCGTGAAAACCTGATCAGCTTAAAATATGCAAATAAGTTATACTACTTTTTTTTTTCATTTTTTAAACTCATAAAAATAAAAAATGATATATTAATAAGGAGTGATTATATTAGTTTCAAACTACATGAAATCCTCATCGGTTTAAATTTTACCTTTTATTAATTTATATGTTTACTAGACATGTATGCTTCACTCTTGCTACTTCTCAAGTGGTTCTTTACTGTATTCATTGTTCCTTGTTTTTAATTTGATTCATATAATATTATTTAGAGGACTTTGTTGATGATGCACATAAATGTATTGGTTACCAACAACATGCCCACCAAAGTGTTCGATGATTTGCTTACCACTAGGTCCTTGCTTTGTTTGGTCATGAATGTTTATTCTGATTTTCAAATTGCTACTCGAAACTTGTATGTTTTTAATAATCTTATCTTACTGTTTTTGTTTATTCCTAATTGTAACTGTCTTGACTCTAAAGGTACGATTTCAATGCTTTCAGTTTGTCTACGTAGAAACCACACGGTGACAAGAAATCTTATACATATATGTTATGTGTATTGTGAAAATATATACACGGATTTATCAAAAGGATTCTAAAACTCACTAGATTATGTAATTGGTGCAAAATTTGTTGGAAATTTTTATTATTGGTGTCGATTCTAGTTTACGTATGATCACCTTGTTGGAAATTATGATAAATAATTTAGTGATTAAAACAAAATGAATAAGAGATAATAAACTTTAATTGGTTCGTAGCACACATTCTACTTACTCAGATTTTTCTAACTTTGCATCCCTGAGAACTCTTGTTTCAGAAATGGCTAATGTTCAAGCAAATACATCAACAACTATTGGATCCACATCCACTACCATGGGACCATTAGTTGGTACCCAAGCGGCTCAAGCGGTTGCTAACCATGCTGAAAAACCAGAGAAATTTATTGGTTTAAATTTTAAGAGATTGGCAACAGAAGATGTTCTGTCTGACGACTATAAACCTTGCGAGGTTTCTGACTGAGTCCCCTCCGGTTTTCGCAGAAGGGACATCTGATGTTCAATCAGTGAGTGTTGTTGATGCATGGAAACACTCTGAGTACCTATGTCGCAACTATGTGTTGAACGGCTTGTCAGATGCATTGTATAACGTGTATCTGAAGGTTCCAACTGCAAAGAATTATGGGAATATGGTTCATAGCACACATTCTACTTACTCAGATTTTCCTAATTTTGCATCCCTGAGAACTCTTGTTTCAGAAATGGCTATTGTTCAAGCAAACACATCAACATTGTTGGATCCACATCCACTACCATGGGACCATTAGTTGGTACCCAAGCGGCTCAAGCGGTTGCTAACCACGTTGAAAAACCAGAGAAAAATTACTAGTTTAAATTTTAAGAGATGGCAACAGAAGATGTTCTGTCTGACCACTCTAAACCTTGCGAGGATTCTGACTGAGTCCCCTCCTGTTCTCACAGAAGGGACATCTGATGTTCAATCAGTGAGTTCTGTTGATGCATGGAAATATTCTGAGTACCTATGTCGCAACTATGTGTTGAATGGCTTGTCAGATGCATTGTATAACGTGTATCTGAAGGTTCCAACTGCCAAAGAATTATGGGAGTCGTTGGAACGCAAATACAAGACCGAGGATGCGGGTACTAAAAAGTATGTTGTGGCTAGATTTTTGGACTATAAAATGATTGATTCAAAGACTGTTATGAGTCAAGTTCAAGAATTGCAGATTATTCTTGGTGACATTTTTTCTAAAGGAATGAATCTTAGTGAAACATTCCAAGTGGCAACAATTGTTGAAAAGTTGCTCCTAGTTGGGTGGACTTCAAGAATTACCTTAAGCATAAGCGAAAGGAAATGACCATTAAAGACCTTGTGGTTTGTCTTCGGATTGAAGAAGACAATAGGCTATCACACAAAGGAAGTCTAGTTGAAGCTTCTGCAAAAGCAAACCTTGTGGAACATGGTCAATCCTCAAGGGGTCACAAGGGAAACAAAGGCCACAAGTTTAATGGCAAAGGGAAAAAACAAAGGTGTTGACCTTGGGCCAAAGAAAGGTGGTGTGAAGAAGAAGGTTGGTCCCTTTAAAGTGAAGTGTTGCAACTTCAGACAAAATGGGCATTGTGCTGATCAATGCAAAGAGCCTAAACGTGACACGCTCTTATGGTTGTTGATGATGGTATGCCTTTAGTAGCCATGATTTCAGACGTCACTACCATGATGGAGGAGGTAAATTTGGTGGCTAACGAGCCAAAAGGGTGGTGGGTTGACACTGGGGCAACCCACCATGTGTGCCTAGACAAGACCCTATTTAATACATTTAAAGAGGTGGCGGAGAAGAGAAGCTGTACATGGGAAATGCTGCTACAACTGATATCAAGGGAGAAGGTGATGTGATCTTAAAGTGGACTTCAGGGAAAGAGCTCACTTTGAAGAATGTGCTTTATTTTCCTGATTTGCGCAAGAGTCTTGTGTCGGGTTGGATGCTTAACAAGTTTGGCTTTTGTTTGGTTTCTGAAAGTGATACATTTGTTTTATGTAAGCTGGTATGTTTGTTGGAAAGGGTTATGCCCAAAATGGCATGTTCAAACTTTATGTAATGTCTATTAAGAAAACATGAATAAAAATGCTAGTACTTCTGCTTACTTGGTTGAGTCTCCTAATGTTTGGCATGGACGTCTTGGTCATGTAAATTTTAATTCATTGCGTCGTTTAATTAAATTAGATTACATACCAACGTTTGCCATGGAATCTAAAACAAAATGTAAAACATGTGTTGAAGCCAAACAAACAAGATCATCCTTCCAATCAGTTGAAAGAATAACTGAACCCCTTATCTGATATACACTGATGTGTGTGATTTAAAATCAATTCCAACCAGAAGTGGTAATAAATATTTATTACCTTTATCGATGACAATACAAGGTATTGTTATGTATACTTACTTAAGAGTAAGGATGAAGCAATTGACAAGCTTATCTTGTATAAAGCTGAAGTTGAGAATCAACTAAACAAGAAAATAAAACGTGTTAAAAGTATAGAGGAGGTGAATATGTTTCACCATTTGGGGAAGTGTGTGCAAAAAGTGACATAATACACGAGTGTACCCACCTTATACACCCTAATCAAATGGCATCGTGGAGCGAAAGAATCGTACACTAAAAGAAATGATGAATGCCATGTTGATAAGTTCTGGGATGAGCCAGGACATGTGGGGGGATGCCATTTTGTCAGCCAATTTTTTGTTAAACAAAATACCTTTCAAGAACAAGGATGTAACACCTCATGAGTTGTGGTGGGGACATAAGTCATCCTATAAATACTTGAAAGTGTGAGGGTGCCTGGCCAATGTGATAGTTACACCCCCTAAGGCTCTTAGAATAAGGCCCAAAACTGTTGATTGCATTTTCATTGGATATGCCAAAAAAACAGTAGTTCACATCGTTTTCTTATACATGAATCCAAGAATCCTGATGTGCGCAAGGACTATGTCATAGAGACAAGGCCATGAAATGTGACTTACTTTGAGGAAGAGTTTCCAATGTTAGAACAAAATCTTGCGAGTTTTTCAAATCATGCAAGTTCGTCAACAATGGTTGATGATATTGTTCGAGAGGAAACTTAAGAACAATCAGAGGCTGAAGAAGGTGAGCCAAGAAGAAGTAAAAGGCAAAGGACTGAGAAATCCTTTGGGCCTGACTTTCTTACATACATGGTTGAGAGTGAGCCTCAAACCTATCGAGAAGCAGTCACCTCTTCAGATGGACCTCAATGGAAAGAAGCCATCAAGAGTGAAATTGATTATATCTTGCAGAATCATACTTGGGGGTTAGTAGATCTTCCACCAGGGTGCAAGCCACTTAGATATCGATGGATATTTAAGAAAAAGATGAAAGCTGATGGCTCTGTCGACAAGTATAAGGCAAGGCTTGTGATAAAAGGGTTTAGACAAAAGGAAGGTCTTGACTATTTTGACACATACTCGCCTGTAACTAGAATAACCTCTATTAGATTGGTGCTTGCAATTGCAGCTTTGAGAAATTTAGAAATACATTAGATGGATGTAAAAACCACATTTCTCAATGGGTAATTAGAGGAAGAGATTTACATGGAGCAACCAGAGGGTGTCTCTGCTCCTGGCCAAGAGGGTAAAGTGTGTAAACTCGTCAAGTCATTATATGGCTTGAAGCAAGCTCTAAAAGAATGGCATCAAAAGTTTGACCAAGTTATGCTTAACAATGGTTTCAAAATAAATGAATGCGATAAATGTGTCTATGTGAAAGATACTTCTAAAGGTTATGTGATCTTATGCCTTTATGTAGATGATATGCTTATCATTGGGAGTGATGATAAGATGATCAGATCTACTAAAGACATGTTGAAAGCGAGATTTGACATGAAAGATATAGGTCTAGCTGATGTGATTCTTGGAGTAAAGATCATTAGAACCCAAACTAGTTTGGTGCTAAGTCAATCTCATTATGTTGATAAGATCCTTCAGAAGTTCAATCCAGAGGACACGAGTGTAGCTCAAACTCCAATTGATGCCTCTCAACATTTGTCAAAAAATAGAGGCGAGAGTGTTGCTAATTGGAATACTCAAGGATCATTGGCAGTCTTATGTATCTCATGTCATGTACTCGGCCAGACTTAGCATATGCTGTGAGTAGGCTAAGTAGATGTCACACCCCGACCCGCAGCGGAAAAGGTGATCGGGGCATGATTGGGTTATCATCAAAGCTCATGACATTTATTATAACGTTTCATTTTTATTATTACAATTTAAAGGGAAACATACAATCATAATTACATTATGTTCTACACATCATTCTAGACTTCATTATTTTCTTCTAAGACATTTCCTATGTTTTCCTTGCTTCATCCTGTTCACCTGTATCATGTGTAAAAATGGTTTTTGGATCAACAAAAAGTTGGCGAGTGAATCCTATGAAAAACATTTAAACAAGTTTATTGAATTGATTATAAATAAAGTGCGTAACCACATATGAGTAAATATAGATGTAAACTTATTCACAAATCACTTAATATTAAATAATGCACAACATACAATAATAGATTGTTTTGAGGCACGCGTTGCTCAACTCGTCTCCCACGAGGAACTGATGGGCCTAATGAATGAGTTTTGAGGCACGCGTTGTTCTACGAACTGATGGGCCTAATGAATAATTTGCATACAACTTGACAATATGTAATACATAACTACAAACAATATTTACATTCTAAGTTTAAATCATAATATGGTATGGCACGAGTTTGAATAAACGAATTAGTTTTAGTGACACATGATACACCCCAAAACGTGTAATTAAAAAGGGGAGTTGTAAGATTCACTCACAGTGGGTGCGTTCGGTTGATGATGTTGAATGCGCACGAAGTTGGATTTAACCACGAGTGAAACTAACCTAGATAATAACATAATGGTTCGGTAAATAAGCGGATTTTATTAATCAATTTTAGTAGGATTATTGGATATATTTTTGTGAGTTTAAGGCTATTTTCTAACTTTAAAAATGTTATTTTTAAGTATTTTTAATTTAAATAAATAAATAAAAGTAAAAAAAAATGTTGATTTTTGACTGTTGACCATTGACTTGTTTGACCGTTGACCGTTGACTTCTTGACCGGTTCGGTCGGTCATATGTGTGCGCTGGGTGAGACTCGAACCCGTGACCTCCCGTACGCGTGCACGCAGCTCTACCAACTGAGCTACGTGTCTAACCCGAAATATTTCTGCTTTTAATTACATTTATATACTAATTAAATCAATCCGAAAATCACTTATCTTAAAAACGATTTAATTGCATCACTCGGTACTCGCCACAGGTCTCGAACCCGGGACCTGTGGTTTAGTTTGGCACACATCCACCGCTGGACTGTGTGTCTAACTTGGTAATTATTCTGGTTTTTATTATACTTAACATCTTACGGAGTTAACCCGGTTCAGTTTTAAAAAAAGGACATTTTATTACTGCGAAGGTGCGTGTGTCAAGAATCAAACTCGGGACGTGTATGCGTGTTTATTTGCACACAGTCCACCGCTGGACTGTGTGTCTAACCCGAGATATAACTTGATTTAAATTAAATATATATAACCGAAAACTTCATCTACTTCGTTAAACTTAACCCAGAACCAAAGTCCGACTGTTTCGACAAATTAATCAATTTCTTTAGTAAGTTGTGATTAAATACATATGAGATTAATAAAAAATGAGAGAGATTAGGTATAAGATATTCCGACAGAGATCCCCTGTTTCGCCGGCGAGATTCCGATGACAGTAGGTTATTCCGGCAACGTGTATCTTGCGGCAGAGGTTCTTCAGGAAGCTTGAGGTGAGTGTGGGTGGCTTCGGTATGAGCTCTAGATGTTTTGTTTTTAGAGCAAGGCACAGTGATGAAATGGGTTCGGTTTTCCGGCGATTTGCAGAAAGTTTCCGGCGAGTGAAATTACGTCGAGGATTTGTGTGATTGTGAGCGAAAAAAGTTATCAGAAGCTTGTGGGTGTATTTATAGGGAAGAACATTGATGAATTTGGTCCGTTTACCGTCTTGATTCGTCGGTCAATAATTTCTCCGGCGGTTATGACTGATGTCGCGGACTGGACATCGGTTATAACCAATGTTGAGGTTAATGCTTCGGTTAAATCAGAAGAAACCGTCAATTATCGGCGAAATCGTCGGGATTTCCGACGACTGCGATTGAGCGCGTCAGTTTGAATTCGAGATTATGATATTTGAATTAATTGTTTTGGTATGTTACTAAAGAACACAAGTGGCGGAGTGGTTTGATGGACGAGAGTTAAGATTTTGCTGACCCGGGTTCGAATCCCGGCTTCAGTATTTTATTTTTAAATCACTATTTTTAATACTTTTTTCAAATGTAACTTTTATATTCTAATATACTTATTAATTATGTACCGTTTAAAATTAATTTGAGCAATAAATACGTAACGAAATTTTTAACTGATTGTTCGGTTAATAAACGAAGCGGGTTTGGTAAATCCAGTTTTTGACGGATGTTACAGTATCCCCTACTTTTTAGAAATTTCGTCCCGAAATTTAAGTAGTGACATATTTGTCTAAATAAGAATGGTGTTTAGTTTGACATTTACATACTTAGAAAGGAGTAAGAGTTTAAATTTTTGTTTGAGGCGGTAACCTTCCCTGTAAGGGTTGAGTACCCTGCTTCAGGAATCGCTTTTTGATGCCTATGATAATGAATATTGATAAACAGAGTTGATTGACTAAATATGATTTCATGTGCAAGAGTTTTGATATGTTTAGAAAGATAAGGTTATATCCTAAAACAAAACTTCTACTACTAAAACCTACATGGAACTTCTCATAACCGCCTGACAATGCCTCTGATCATTTGACCAGAATACTTATATATAGGAAGTACCAGCGGCGTATCCACCATATTCTTGTCAAATTTTCATTGGTTTTATCAGTAAGTTATGATTGGTTCTATGATGTGACTCTAGAACATAAATAAACACAACAACCAATATCTGAGTCCTAATTCTGATAGCATACATGTTTGAATGGTGACAGTTCCTCTCTCATTTGCTATGATGGAGAGGTTAGTTTATGTAAAAATAGAACACAATCCAATTTCTTTATATGATGAGATGATATGAATGCTAAATCAGTGAGTATAACACAAACTTCAATCAAGACAATACTAAATCCTACATGGAACTTCTCATAACCGCCTGATAATGCCTCTGATCCTTTGACAAGAATACTTATATATAGGAAGTACCAGCGGCGTATCCACCATATTCTTGTCAAATTTTCATTGGTTTTATCAGTAGGTTATGATTGGTTCTATGTGACTCTAAAACATAAATAAACACAACAACCAATGTATGAGTCATAATTCAGATAGTATACATGTTTGAATGGTGACACAATCCAATTTCTTTAAATGATGTGATGATATGAATGCTAAATCAGTGAGTATAACATAAACTTCAATCAAGACAATACTAAATCTTACATGGAACTTCTCATAACCGCCTGATAATGCCTCTGATCCTTTGACAAAAATACTTATATATAGGAAGTACCAGCGGTGTATCCACCATATTCTTGTCAAATTTTCATTGGTTTTATCAGTAAGTTATGATTGGTTCTATGTGACTCTAAAACATAAATAAACACAACAACCAATGTCTGAGTCATAATTCTGATAGTATACATGTTTGAATGGTGACACAATCCAATTTCTTTAAATGATGTGATGATATGAATGCTAAATCAGTGAGTATAAAACAAACTTCAATCAAGACAATACTAAATCCTACATGGAACTTCTCATAACCGCCTGATAATGCCTCTGATCCTTTGACAAGAATACTTATATATAGGAAGTACCAGCGGCGTATCCACCATATTCTTGTCAAATTTTCATTGGCTTTATCCGTAAGTTATGATTAGTTCTATGTGACTCTAAAACATAAACAAACACAATCAACCAAAGCTTGAGTCTTAATTCTGAAAGTATACATGTTTGAATGATGACAGTACCTCTCTCGTTTGTTATGATGGAGAGGTTAATCCATGTAGAAGTGAGACACAGCTCAACTTCTTTAAATGATGACATTGTGATATGTCGTGAGGTATGATGATATGAATGTTAAATCAATGAGTATAAAAACAAAACTGAAATAGTAATTCGCATTAAGATCCTTGGATAAATTTCCAATTTAAAATTGAGACACGTGAAAATTGAGATACATAAAGAAAAACATAAAACTAAGCGGTTGGAGTTGAATCTTGATTTTTGGTGAAGGGGACTAGTTGGGTGGTTTCGTTTGGGCCGTCATTATCTTCAACAGGATTGGCGTTGATGTTGAAAACTCTTCCTCTTGCTGGTGGCCTAGTGATTAGGTTTCCTTGATTTGCTTGGTTAACTGGGTTTGCTTGAGCTTGGGCGTTTATGATGTTAACCAATCGAGGGCACGTGTTTCTAAAGTGGGTAGGGTCGCCACAATTGAAACAAGCTCGAACATATGGGAACATGGGGTATTGGGGTTGTTGATATGTTTGGATCATGTTTTGAGTAGGGGGTGAGATTTGGTTTTGAGGGGTGCGGCAAACCTTGCTCAAATGACTATAGCGTCCACAATTCGCACATAGTCGACAAGGTAAGGTAGATGGATGGTGATAGAAACAGGTGTTACATTGAGGGTGAGGTCCAAGGTAAGGTTTCTTATTTGGGTAAGTTGAGTTGGGTGCTACTTGAGTGATTGGGATAGCTTGGAGGGGTACGGCTTGCGAGGCTGGTTGGTTGCGTTGGGTGACAGCGAAAAGTTGCCCGTCTCGTTTTCTCTTAGAAATGGGTTGAGATGGGGATTCGGTTTGGGTGGAGTTGGAGGTTTCAGTCGATGCTTTATCCTTCTTCTTCTCCTCCTTGAAGTCTTTGTTCCGGATTCGGTTCTCGGTGAGCTCTGTAGCTAACTCCATTGCTGCTTCCAAGGTTACAGGTGTGGTACTTATTACAGAGTCTTGAATCTTTGAAGGAAGACCTCGAATGTAGTGCTCGATCAAACGGTATAGGGGAGTGAACAAGTTGGGAACCATTTGATTTAACTCGAGGAATCATTTGTTGTATGTGGTGTGGTCTCCTTCCTTTTGCTTCAACGAATAGAACTCATCCTCTAATTTCTTGATTTCGCTCCTTGGGCAAAACCGTCTTGTCATGATTTCCTTCAACTCATCCCAGGTCAAAGTCATAGCATCTTCAACACCTCGTTTGGCCTTCTCTGTATTCCACCAAGTAAGTGCTATTCCAAATAAACGACCAGTAGCATATCTCACTTTGCGATCATCGGGGCAATCGCAATTTAGAAAAGTGTTCTCCATTTCTTCAAACCAATGGAGGAGAGCGGTGACACCTTCAGTCCCTTCGTATTTTGGAGGGTCGCAGGATTTGAAATGCTTGTAGGTGCATTTAGTGGTATTTGGGGGAGGGTTGATAACATTTTGATCTTCTTGGTCGACAGGATTAGCTGTAAGGTCTTGTTGGACTTGAATTACAATGTTGGGTATTACGGCGGCCATTTGTTGAGCGATTAGGGCAGCCATGCGCTCGCGGGCTTTTCCTGATCTCATCTTCCTACGAGCGAGGCTAGAAGACATCTACAAGGAATACATATCAAGAGTATGAGTTGGATGCTTTAAGGATCATGGGTCGTATTTAGGAATGAACATTTATAAAATAAATATCAAATAATAAATCTACTACATCCATAGGATGTCTTGGGCTTTGCTTGTAATTGGGCCTTGGATGCCGCCATACTTCACCTTCGTAATCATGTGGGCCCCCATGAATACCGAGGTTTTCATATGGTTCGCATGTGTTAGCCTGGTTACGTACACTAAAACCCGGAGAAAATCGAGAAATATGTATGTAACGTATGATATTCGGAATGTATCCAGGGGTGGACACGGTGACTGTAACATTTGTAAAAATCGGGTCTCCAAAACCCGCTCCGTTTTGTAATCAAGTACCAAGTTATAAAGTTGCATTAATTATTTATGATTATTTTGAGTTAAAACGATACATAATTAATAAATAAACTAAACTATAAAAATTATATTTGATAAAAAGTTAAAATAAAATAAATAAAAAATATATGAAGCTGCCGGGACTCGAACCCGGGTCAGCCAAGACTCTTAAACAACTTAACATTCATTCCCTAAACCACTCCGCCACAATGTGTTTTCTGTTAACTCTAGGAAAACAAATGAAACTTATACACAAACTCAGTTTAACCGATGATGCCATCTGAAAACCGGTAATCGGCAAACCAATCGTCAAATTGATTGTTTACCTCACACATTCAGTTATAACCGATGCACGACGGTTTCTAATCAAGTTAGAATTGATTTAACTTAAAGTTTCATCATTTTCGGTATTTGAAACCGAAAGTTCATCAAATTCCTGAATAACTCAAGCTTCAGTCCATTCTCGCGATTCAGAGCTATCATATCAATACTCAATTTCAATTTCGTCGCATTTTTGAACCATAAGATCATCTGAATCAGTTCGCCGGAAAATTTCTGCAAGCCACCGGAAAACCGGGACTCACATTCTCACGGTAATTCCTCCGACTCTTTCTGTTTAAAACATGTGATTAATCAGTCTCTAACACAACTCCATCATCAGAATCGATCCTAGTCAACGTTTATCGAAAATCTTATCTTCGCCGGAATATTTCTGAGACTGCCGGAATCACACTGTGAACTGGTATGATATCCTAAACTTCTTTTAAACCTTGTTTAAGTAACTCAACTTCATGAATAATCGATCAACGCTGTTAATTGGTTTCAACAGCCGGAGTTCACTTCCAGTACCGACGAACCTCCGCCGGATTTCTGTGAACAACATCAATCGGTATATTCTTTTCCTTAAACTCTCTCCATTCTCTACTTTTGAATTACTGTTAATGTCTGAAAATTGTATAAGTCATAAATCAATCATAACAAGTCGGATTATGCTGTCTGTGTAAATCGGCGAAGAAGATGAAGTCATAACACAACATAAGATTAATTAAAAACGGTATTTTAAACGGGTTAGACACACAGTCCAGCGGTGGACTGTGTGCAAATTTCACACACACGTCCCGAGTTCGATCCTTGCTACACGCACGCCTTGTGTAATAACATGCCTTTTTGATCAAGAACTAAACCGGGTTAAAACATATAGTTGTTAAGTATAATAAAAACCAAGATAATAACCGGGTTAGACACACAGTCCATCGGTGGACTGTGTGCAACATGAACTACACGTCGCGCGTTCGAAACTTGTCACGAGCACCGGTCCAATTGAATTAAAACGTTTTTGCAAATAAAGGAATTTTCGGTTAATTCAAATAAGTGTATAAATATAATTAAAAACGAGTTTATTTCGGGTTAGACACGTAGCTCAGTTGGTAGAGCTGCGTGCACGCGAACGGAAGGTCGCCGGTTCGAATCCCACCCGGCGCAGGTATATTCGCTGACCGAACCGGTCAACGGTCAACGGTCAACGCTTAAAAAATAATATTTTTTATATTTTTATTTATTTAATTTAATTTAAAAATCAATTAAAAATACTTAAAATAACATTTTTAAAGATAGAAAATAGCCATAAACTCACAAAAATATATCTAAAAATTTCATTAAAATCCTTAATAACATCCATCCATTTAATATATTTTTCCATTATTATTTAGGTTAGTATTCCTCGTCGACTCGCTCATCTAAATCGTGCGCATCTCACCATCTCCAATTCAACGCACCCAATGTGAGTGAATCTTTCAAATTCCCCATTTTAATCACGTTTTTGGGGTGTATCATGTGTCTTTGTTTATATACATATTATAACTAAACTATTGTGCATACATCATATCATGAACATGTGTATTTAGTTTGTTGCTGTTAAGTAGTTATTATTGGATGCAAATTATTATTTCAGTACATGCAATTGCCGAGGCCGCCGCTCCCCATTTATGAGGTCTGAGCTTGTTCCCCATTTTATTATGCGGTTGAACCTGGCGTGCCCGCATACGATCGGCTCCGTTTGATTGAGCCTTGATCGCACAGTTCATTTTACATTTTCAGTACATGCAATACGATCGGCTCCGTTTGATTGAGCCTTGATCGCACAGTTCATTTTACATTTTCAGTACATGCAATACGATCGGCTCCGTTTGATTGAGCCTTGATCGCACAGTTCATTTATGTTAGTTATCGTATGATATTGGTATATTCATGTATGCTAGCAAGTGTTATTGTATGTTATAATTGTAACTGCTATTTGCTAATGCTTGATTATTTACATTTGTTCATTTATGATTATGCACTATATTTCATTGCTAAACTAACCATAAAATCATTATCAAATGTTTATCTAATAAGGTTCACTCGCCAACTTATGTTGACCCAAAAACTCCCCTTTCACACATGATACAGGTGAACCAGCAGCAGCTAGGAACACATAGGACCTGGATTAGAAGAATAAAACGATTTAGTATTGGGATTGTTATGTTTGGTTATTTCCTTTGTATTGAATGAACATGTTTGGATGTTTGAAAATGTAACTTTGACTTTATTAATTATGAAACATAATAGTAAATGTCATGTGCTTTGGTGATAACCCAATTATGCCCCGACTCTTATTTCCGCTGCGGGTCGGGGTGTGACAGATTTGTATCAGAGCCATGACTATAGGGATATAGGATAGGTTATTAGACCCTTAGAGCCTATACTATAGTCGATTAGAAACTTATAAGAATTTTGTGTGTTATATGCCAAATTTCATGATGTTTATATGTTTTATGTTAAATGTTACATTTGATATTGTGCAAGCATGTTCATAAGTATGTATTATCAAATAATGCCTATCATGAAATCGTATGCTCATAACATATCACATCCATGAAAGCACACACCACATCATGATTGATTTTACAATGATTTTCGTGTTTTCAAATCTCATCAAAGGGAGTTCTCATGACGGGCATGTAGTAACTGGAAGGGTACTAGTACCGGTAGTCGGAACGTCCTGTCTAGCTCTAGATGTTCTGTTTTTAGAGTAAGGCACAGTGATGAAATGGGTTCGGTTTTCCGGCGATTTGCAGAAAGTTTCCGGCGAGTGAAATTACATCGAGGATTTGTGTGATTGTGAGCGAAAAAGTTATCAGAAGCTTGTGGGTGTATTTATAGGGAAGACATCGATGAATTTGGTCCGTTTACCGTCTTGATTCGTCGGTCAATAATTTCTCCGGCGGTTATGACTGATGTCGTGGACTGGACATCGGTTATAACCAATGTTGAGGTTAATGCTTCGGTTAAATCAGAAGAAACCGTCAATTATCGGCGAAATCGTCGGGATTTCCGACGACTGCGATTGGGCGCATCAGTTTGAATTCGAGATTATGATATTTGAATTAATTGTTTTGGTATGTTACTAAAGAACACAAGTGGCGGAGTGGTTTGATGGACGAGAGTTAAGGCTTTGCTGACCCGTTGACCCGGCTGACCTGGGTTCGAATCCCGGCTTCAGTATTTTATTTTTAAATCACTACTTTTAATACTTTTTCAAATATAACTTTTATATTCTAATATACTTATAAATTATGTACCGTTTAAAATTAATTTGAGCAATAAATACGCAACGAAATTTTTAACTGATTGTTCGGTTAATAAACGAAGCGGGTTTGGTAAATCCGGTTTTTGACGGATGTTACAGTAGATATACTAGTAATCCTAGTTCAGAGCACTGGAAGGGTATGACAAGATTATTAAGGTATTTAAGATACCCGAGAAACTATGGACTGCATTATGGCCAAAATCCAGCTGTTGTGGAAGGATTCAGTGATGCCAACTGGATATCTGATACGAAAGATTCCAGAGCTACAAGTGGTTATGTGTTTACCCTTGGAGTAGCACCTATATCTTGGAAGTCGTCCAAACAAATACTTATAGCTAGATCCACGATGGAATCTGAGTTTATCGCTTTACATAAAGCTGGAGAAGAGGCAGAATGGTTACGTCAATTCTTGGAATATGTTCCAAGATGGCCTAAGCCTGTGAAGGCTATTTGTATACATTGTGATTGCCAATCAACTATTGGTAGAGCTCAAAATCAATGTATAATGGCAGATCAAGGAACATACGACGTCGGCATAACACGATACGACAACTACTCTCAACTGGAGTTATCACGATTGACTATGTGAAGTCAAAGGATAACATTGCAGATCCGCTTACAAAAGGCTTAAGCAGAGAGGTAGTACATAAGTCGTCAATGGGAATGGGACTAAAGCCCTTGGAGTAAGTTTGCACAACGAAAACCTATCCTAGAAGATTGGAGATCCCATGATCTAGGCTCAATAGGACCACCTAATTGTACAAACTGAGGTCACTGTGGGGGAGTACCTCAACATACAAAGGGAGTTACTAACTTCCTAGTCCGTTCCTACTTAAATCAGTAATATCAAGAGAGGTTAAGCATATGGCTTTTAATGATTTGTAAATCACCTATGTTAGAGAAAGTGGGGTCGCTTCAAATGGAATTGGGGACACAATTCCTAGAGCTCTCACAGGAACCAGTATAGTGTTCCATGACCATAACAGAACAACTATGAGGGGTTAGCCAGACCAGGAAGAGTAATATGTGATGTGTAATAACGTCTATGTAAAAAGGAGTTGGTTCAAGGACATCGTGTCTATTAACTGCTAGGAGACTAAGTATATGTCACGAAGGAGGGTTCAAAAGGAAACTTACCTATCCTACATTACTTAACCGCTGAAATTTTACCGTGGCACTTGAGTGTGTGGGATGATCACCATTCATGTGGGGGATTGTTGGAAATTATGATAAATAATTTAGTGATTTAAGCAAAATGAGTACGAGATCATAAACTTTAATTGTGTGTTGGAACTCTAATGTGTGGGAAGTTGTGTTTATCCCACTTTGGTGGAAAGATAAATCTTTTGTTGATTTATATCTATAATTCTCTAACAGAATGTATTCCTATGTAGCAAGTCACACCCAGTGGTAGCCAGGAGGGTGCAAATCACCCGACACGCAGCACGCGCCGGGCCCGGGCATGGGACCGGGACGAGGGCGATGGGCGCAATGTGGCGCTTTGATGGCGCACTTTGCACTTCGCACGCTCACATCGTCGTGAGCCGCTTTGAGCCGCCTTTACTATTTTTTAGATGTGACTTGAGCCAGTGGTCTGGTGACTGTTTACATTCCTACTAGTCAAGTGAATTAAGTTCTCAGAATTCAATTGAGACTTAAGTTTTTATTGAATTCTGTATTCAATTCTGACTTCTGAATTGTAAACAGATGATATACAAAGCTGGTGCTTTGTCAGGAGGTACTAGAATTTTCGTATGATTCATAGACACATTCCACTTACTCAGATTTTCCTAACTTTGCATCCTTGAGAACTCTTGTTTCATGTATTCTTTCAGGTGCTAGGCTAATCCCGGTAGTACAATCTGCTCTGGCTGTTGTACCCTGGGAAACAGACGGGTTCACCTGGGTGGCCTGAAATCTGTTTTAAAGGGAAGCGTGACCTTCACGTGACTCAGTCACCTTTATGTTATGTTTTCTTTATTTCTTTGTATTTGTTTCTCAGTTCAATTTTGTTTTGTATTTTGATTATGTATACTTCAGTTCTTCTTTATGTAATGTAACCTGAATTTGATTAATAAAATTGTTATTCTACACTATTTTGTGAACGGTTGTCCTACACATCTCAATTTCATGCTTTCACTTTAAGTTTCAAATGTTAATTACAAAATACCAAACCGATAAATCAAACTGAAACTAACCCGTTTGTAGTGGTTTGGTTTGATTTGGCTTGGTTCAGTTTTAGTTTTTAACAGTTCAGATTTGGTTTAGAATAACAAAAGTTGTTTTAATAGTTTAACTCATGATTTAACTTAGAAACTATTAAAATTAGCCGGTGAACATCTCTAATTTTTGCCTCATAAATGTTCCTGAAATTAACATTAAAATTTAAATTTATCACCCAACTAAAATTCACTCCAGAAAAATAGAAGTTTCCCTCCCACTCTCCTCAATTTCCAGTTTCCCTCTGACCCTAGTCTCTCTTGTTCGCTATGAGTTCAAAGTTCTCTTTCAATCGTTCTTCAAATATCAACATCAACAGGTGGTTCTCTTTGGTTTCTGCAGTTTTCTTCACGAAATCAGTTTCTACTCTTGAGGTATGAAATGTGCAAGTTTGGGTTTCTCATATCATAACAATGCCCCTAACCCGAGTTAATCATTTGGTGTTCTCTCTTCAATAATTATCATCAACAGGTGGTGCACTATTGTTGCTGCAGTTTGTTCCACGAATCCGCTATTCATTTGAGGTACTTACGTGCAATCTTGTTTAATTTTTCAAAATTTCATTGGCGTGATTTGTCCCTTGATTTTTCTGTGCCAAGATAATTGGGCACAAAGTGTGAAGTTACTATTCATTGCTGAATAGGCTTTCTCTTTACCATTTTTCATTCATATGAGTGAGAATAACGTCATTATTTGAATAATTGGAGAGTTTGATTTTCATGTATTCTAATTATTTTTTGACATTGATTCCTTTATTGACATCAATCCCATTTCAGTTTTAATTCACTTAGACTAGTCACATTGACGATAAAGTTGACCAGTACCTAGAATAGCTAACTTACTTGATTCTTGAACCTTTCTTTCCATTGACATGTGCACCAATAATGAAATGTCTAATAGATAGGAAGCCTTTGCAACCCGATAATGCTTCTTGGTTCTTTCTTTTGGGTTCAAGCAGTTCCTCATCCAATAGCAAGGAAGCCTTTGCAACTAGATAACAAGAAGCATCTGGATGATGGTGACTTGTTCAGTAGCATCCTCGTATCCATATCATTGTGTTATCTCTTTTGTCTGGTTATATTTTTTGTTTTGTCTATGTTCTACTTCTTAACTATACTAAAGAACTGTTGCATCAAGGACTGTGATGTTCAAGCCCACTTCTGCAGCCTTAGTGTTCAGGTGTAGCACACGTGCAGAGAGACATAAAGAGGTACCAAGTATTATTAGTCTATGAATGGTTGATCTGTTTTGGTTTTATTTTCGGTAGGTCCAATAGGTTAAGTAATAACAAAAACTAGCTGACAAAGAAATGGGTGAAAACTGCTCAAAGTGTACTTTAGTGAACAAAACTATATGTCACCTATTATCAACAAGTTCAAATTTTTGGGCAAAAATGTTTGTAGAAAACTTGACCTGGCCTGTTTCAATCTGTGTATTCACATCTTGTGACCTGTTAGCAGTTTACAAATTAGCTACCTGGATGCTAATTCTCTCTTTATTTTTAAAAATTGTGTTCATTTTACTTCAATATTATTTCAAATTAGAAGAGAAGCAGCTAGCACCGAAGGCGGAGAAATTAAATGTGAGGCAAGAACCAATGTAAAATATCATTATGTTTACGTTCTTAGCAATATGAACATAAAGGTACTTGCATGCATGAACTATTGTTTGTTTTCTTTACACTTCATTATTTATATATTAACATATGTTTTTCGTTATATGTTATAGGTCCTTGTTATTGATTATTTGGTCCCGAACAACCTTTTATCAATGATAATGGTAATTACTTTTCTGTTCCCAGTTTTGACATAAGTATGGGCCAATATTTTATTATTGGCATATCGAATAGTGTCCTCATTGTTTGCATATTAAAAGGTCTTTGCAAGTATATGCTAGTGTCATTGCTAAGAAAGAGTTAACATGAAGATCATTTTAGTCGCATGAAGATACCGAAAGAGGCTCATGATCGCAATGAAGTTTCATGTTCTTTTATTCAAATATGTGTTAGTTTGTGTTCTATATGTATGGTATTAGACTTAAATTGACACTTATTAGATGTTGGAATATGTTTGGAACATGATCTAACTTTTAATTGAAGTGATGATATAGCAATTTCTACATTTTATAGTTTTGTTTTATTTAAAAATAAATAATGATTTTAATCTATTATAGTTAATATGATCGACGACTATAGTCGCATTTTACTTGATGTGAGTTTGTAGTGGCAGACAAAAAAGTGCCACTAAATGCCCCTATTAAAATGAGCGGCACACAAAAAAGTGCCATTAAAAGGCTTTAGCGTTACCGTTTCTAGTGGTACTTTTTTTGTGTGCCGCTCATTCCAATGGGGGCCTTTAGTGGCACTTTTTGGGATATTCGTGGCACTTACTGTATGAATCGCTTTTTATTTGTAGTGTCATTTAAAACAGCTGGGATTTTTTTATCTCAGGTTGATCAAATGGCTGAAATTGGTTATTGTTTCTTTAATGAGAACATAAGAATGTATAATTACAATTTTTCATAATATTAAATCCAATTTGACGTGGTCAACTCTTTAGACGCGTTAGTGTACACTGTGATCGTGGTTCATTCATTTTTTGACGTCGACTTCTTATAAGACGCGATCAGAAACTACGTCTTATGCTCTCTATCACCGTGTCTCATAAACATTTCTCCACTAGTGTAATATAGTGATTGCAGAAAGTTATTGTTCCTCAAAGATTATGAAAACATTCAACTTTTTTATAGAAGTAACGCATGTAACATTAGTTGCATATATATTATTTAAGAGGGTTTTTTTTTGCCATACTATAAGCTAGCACACCACGACAATCACAGAGAAAAAGTACACACATTTGAACTCCACACCGATTTACAAGTTTTCTTTTGATGACTACTTAGAGGTGGAAGAACTGTTCAGAAAGTTGTCCCAGCTTCCATACTTCTCACTGAAACTTTTTCCACCTCTTTTCTGTAGGAAATTGTTCACTACAGCTCGAGCACTAGCATCCCAAGTTCTTGCCATATCTCCAAGAGAATGTATTCCAGTAATCCCGCAAAGTGAAACATTAAACTTAATCAGCATTTCGTCATACAGCATCCGCCAAGGTTCATTGCTACCAGGTTAGTACAAAAAGATTCACATACTTTAATTTCTCTACATCAATATATATTTGTTAATATTAGGTATTAGATAGAATATACTAATTAGTGAGCGTCAATTGTATTTATGTTTAGCAGAAGCTATGATTTAAATAGGTTGTATTTCTATATATAGTTGATTAATAATACATAATACCTGAGAGGCCGGGTTGTTATTGTTTTATATATGGTCTAGTTAATCCTAACTTTTCTCTTGAATGCTTTATTGTCACTTACTTCAATACATCAAGGCTCGATTTAATCATTATAGGTGAAGATGCTGGATAATTATCCGGAACAAGAAGCAGTATGACAAACTCCGGCATCTGTATAAAGAAGCAAAGACAATTTTTTAGTATAGAAGCCACATGTGTACATCAAATGCAGATTTAAAATGTAATCTTTCTTATTTATTCTCCTTTTCTTGTATCAAGTTTAGAAATGGTTCAATTGTGCACCTGATATTAACCAAGTTTCTCAGTGTAAAATTCATAGTAACGCGATGTGGTGTGTAAATAGCTACTTAAAAGGAGACTTTCCTTGTTGAGAAACAATTTCAAAATTCCATCTTATCAAATTCCATAAAATGCTTTGGATATGTGAATTTATGCTTTGAAAACTGCATTTAGTAATGGATTTTGGGTGCTGCAAAATTTTACCTTTTCAGATGAAGCACCTTTCTGTGGACCAAGTAGGGAACAAACATTCTGAACAAGCACTTCACTATGTCCTTCATGAACTCCATGTATCTTAATACATCTTAGAGGGTCTATCCTCCATCAATGTCTCAAGTACTTGCATGTTAACCCTCTCTTAGATCTCCTCCAGTATTGCGGGATTCTTCTATTAGAAGCACATAGGTTGCAAGGAGATTAACACAAGAAACATGAAGAGAATCAAAATAGTAATAAAAGTAACAAATGCCACCAAGGAGACATCAAGTATAAAAACATGATATGTATCTCCATTAGAAAACTTGCAATAAAGTTACCACAATCTTCTTCTTCTTCTTCTTGTTCGTTGATGATTCTGTTGAGCATCTGTCCCATCCTTGAGAAACAAACTGATCATTATATGCTAATGGGACACTTGACTTGCGTTTCCTTTTTTTTAGTGGCTCATGATCATACTCTAACATAACGTTGGTTTTATCTTGTATATGGGTACTAACTAGATTTGGAGGTACACAATGTGGTATGATATCAGTCACCTTTTCAGTTGAGCTAATGTCAGTCAAGGAAGAAATTACTGCAGTTGATGGTTTCACCTGAAGTAGGAAAACAACTATAGCAATCAACACCAAAAGAAATATAATCATTCAAGGACATAGTTAAAAAGTGTTCTCAGATCATATATCAGAAACAAGTGTACCACTTTGGTCAAATGAAAAGCCTGGTCTTTTGAGGTTTCTGGTTCTTGTGAAGGTGGATCCATGGGTGTTTTAGATGGAGCGGATGTATTAGAAGAAAGTAAAAAAGGAGAACTACTTGTTGAGTGTGGAAGAGAACACTGAGTGGATGTACATTGGTTCCCTAATCCTGAACCCAAAGGAGACATCTCATGGTGCACTTCTGATCCAGTAAGCTCATCCATTTTGTTCATTGATGCTTTCATTTTTTCAAAGTTGAAATTCTGATTCACAACAGGTGGTTGGTCGATAAGTGGACCAAATGGAAAATTAGTAGCAGTTGTGTTTGAAAACAAACTGATTGGATAACTGGACCCGATAACACTACTAGTCATTGGCCCCAAATGTATCTGTTGTGTTGTGCTTGGTACTCTTGGATGTGGAGCCATTTGGAAAGATGTAATGGTTGGTAAACTTGGCAATCTTGATTGTGATGATTGCGGGCGTGGGTTTTCCAAAGGAAAACTATGATTAAAATTCCACATGTCGACTTCTAGATTTGTAACCCTATGAGTTGGATTTGGGGATGGATTGTTTTGCAACCTCATGGCTCCAAGGGGTTGAACCTGTGGTCCTTTAAGTGGCTGATGGGCAGGTTCATGATGCAGAGAATAACAACCAGGGTTGTATCTATGGTAGCTCACATAGTTAACGATCGTATTCATGATATTATAGATCATCTGTTCATTTTCGGGAAGCAAATCCGCTCTGGAGATATTTAAAAATGTCATGATCCTTTCCAGATAAGTTACGATGCTTTCGTAGTAGTTTGATTCATCCATATTTGTTGCCTGCAAAGGATAATCATGCCTCAATAAAAGAAGAAATTATGTGTTGATAAATGGTGTTAAAGATGGTATTATTGAGTTGGACCCAAGTGCGCATCTCCACGGCTTTGTAGTGCATTTTCAAAAGTTGGTTGTGGTATCTCTCCTTCAATACTCTGATCTGTAATATCAAATAACTTTGAATTAAAGATATGATAAAGATGCATCAAATGAACAATTAACGCAATCTATGAGCAAAAAGCAGGAAATCAGGATAGATACCTGTCTTAAGATGTATTGATGATATGCAGTGTCTGAATGAAATTGTCCAGAGGTGGCAAACCCCACTGGATCTGCTGATTAAGATCAAAATTCAATTGGTATTCACTATGATAACAAGGATTAATCAAAATCACGCGAGTATAACAGGACCAATAATAGACCAATCTAATGCAGTTAAGGTTTATCACCGAACTTGGAGTGAGAACCAACACAAACTTGGAGTCTTCCAATATTAAACCATAAGCGATACCGTGTACTAACATGTTGAATGCAACCCATCCTAGCATGCACTAAAAGCTAGGCTAGACCCTATTGGGCAGGCCTATCGGGTCTTGACCGGACGCATACCTTTTTTCTATTTTCTGTGTTAAAAAGTTTTGTTTATTTGTTTTAGGTTATAAATATATTAGTCGTTAACAACAACGCAAAACTTTAAAAAGAATACCTTAAGTATATTTTATTTTAAGAACAATAAACTAAAATTTAACTACAAATATGGTCTTGATCAACGAGGACTAACGACAACGTCTTCGGACATTTCGGCCTTAAATCAGTCTAACAGGTCAGGTCTTAGGGTCAGGATCTCCAGAAAAAACATTGGGACGATATTTAATTGGACTATGACCATGGGCCTTTTCCAGATTATAACAGTCTCGGTCCTATGACATTTTGTTCATACCTAGTGTATATCATGCAATCTACTTTATTATTGAATTTTTCAAAGATAGCCCTTCTTCAAGTTATGATGTAGCTCATAACATGAACATAAACAGCAAGTATCATAACATAACTATATGAAAGAGGTATCAATTTGCATGGTATACCACCAAAATCTTAGTATGTGCAAAAAATGTTCTGCATCTGCACATGTTCTAAGCTAATAGCTTTCTAAGTTACCTGAGAGATTGAGATTAATATAAGTCTCTTGTTGTCGTCCTCCTCCTGATATCAAGTTACCTAAGCTCCCTGTCACCTGTTGTAACTACAAAGGAATTTTGATTAAGGTTTTTTGGCATCTGTACTTAAGACATAATACATTTTTCCATAAGAAACTGCTTAAGTTAGCATATAGTACATATTTATTTATGTTTATAAAGCAATCTTTTAAAACGGAACTTATTTGTTGATAAACTCCAACTTGATCATATAAAGATCAACAGCATTTGTGTTTTCCAATTTGTTAACCATAATAATGGAGCTGTAAAAGAGATTTGTATAAGGATACATACAATTATAAGTGATAAACCATCTCTTTCAATAAATCTACGTGACGCGAAAGTAGAAACATGAAGCTTGAACAATTATGACAGTTACAAGCATTAAGTGAATAAATGACTAAATCAAGAATATGTGATTAATCAGCATACCGCATTTGAAGACTCCCCTCCCAAATTTGTGCTGGCAGTTATAGATGGCGTGGAGGGCTGATTAGAATTATTTGGATTTATGGTCGTAGCGTCCTCGCTAGCCAAGAAAATAAGTAAGTTAACATAGATCTTACTTACAACATGAGTAACCGAAAAGAAACATTAGTACTAAAACAACAAATAAATAACATTCAAAATTTAGTGTCAACCTATTAATTGACATGTTCACATTCTTTTGCAAATATACAGGAATTAGCAATAAACACCAACAATTTTCCATTTTTTAAAGCCACACCTGGTGCCCTTTGTCCAAATGTAAGAATACAAGGGGCTCAGGTTTATTGTTGGCATGCCTTGTCCCCTTTTCCATTGGGAACTTATGGGAACTCACGCGGGGACCTAAACACCATATAAATACACACGCACGCACGCACGCAAGCAAAGCGTGGTCCATGATCCAATGACAGATTATAGATGACAAGTTATGTTCACAATTAAGATAAATCCAAATTGGTCACATGGATGTGCATAGTAAAAGCATAAGGAAAAAAATGTGCGTAAGCATACGACAAGCAAAGTGTGTTTCATGATCCGATGACGTAAGTTATGCTCACAATTAAGGATATTCCAAAAGATAATTGGTCGCGTGGTTGTGCATACGAAAAGCATATGTAAATATTCCAAAAGATAATATCGATTCACGTGGTTGTGCATACAAAAAGCATATGTAAAAAATACGTGCGTAAGCAAGCAACAATAACTACACACAGAGATTGAATATATGATAATTAATAGAAGTTATATCTGTTATTGGTGCAAATAAATGACAAAAGAATGCTGCCATATAACCTATAGGGGACAAACATGTATGGCGTGAAGAACTTAATACCCTTCTAGGCCTTATTTACAATTAATCAACTGTAAACAAATTAACCTACAAGAGTGTCATTTCGTAAGAACTTTCTCAAATGTCCATTGTTGGCTATAACTCTTGTTGTTTAACATTACTAGTGAATGATGTGATTATGTACAAAATAGTGGGAGATTACTAATAATGGTGACCTTTTGATGAGAGAAATATATTGAAGCCCTGGCAACAACCTTATCAAATGTTATAAAGGTCAATAAAGATAAGCTATTACCTCTTTTTTAAGTAAATGATTGAATACAAAGTATTAAAAAAAAAAGAACAACAGATACTGCCATGTTATAATAAGTTCTTTTGTGGTACCTTCTATCTTTTCTACTTGAATCCTTCCCAATATATAAAGAAAATATTCAACTTTAGTTCATCCTAGAATAAACTTCAAGGAAGGCCGTCAATGTCTATAAACTACGCACTTCTGAACAATCTTAGTACCATAGATTCAGCAAGCATAAATAAGAAGTAAATCTCGCACGAGTAGCGATTATAAGATAATTAAGTAAAACCTTAAAATAATTTAAACTAATTTATCATAAATGTTGTTAACTTAACCAAAAAATGACAAATTGACAGCTTCCCACACAACAACAAAATAACAACAAATAAAATAATAAAATAGTAACAACAACAATAACAATAATAACAAAATAAAATTAAAATAACCAATAGAGTAGTGATCCATTGGTAAAAACAAAACCTTTAAAAACTTTGAGACGGAAGATTTTGGGTTCTAGTCCCACAAATAGTAGGGAATAAAAGAGATTGCCGTTTAAAATTTTTGTAATTTGTATTTATAAAAATAAATAAAAAAAGGCATAGCCGATGTAAAGACGAGTGACAAATGAAATTCGGTAAAAGCCTCCATAACAAACCCTTGATAAATTTCTACAAACAGACGTAAGAATCAATCGGTTCTTGAACAAACATATATGTGCTAAAAGCAAACACCTCAATCACATATGCATATATAATCAAATTACATATGCATATATAATCAAATTTTTTGTTTAATGATATTTGGAAAATTTTCTATTCAAAGACAATTCAATAACCTCTTTCAGAAATTAAGATTATTTATTGACCTCTTGATAACCTAGCTACAATACTACTCAGATTTATATAAACTAAAAGTACGGGAAAATAATGAAAATTAAATTTAAACAAAACATTCCGTTCAGACATTACCACAAACACTCAAACACACAAAAAGTTATATCAAGAAAGATATTAAAATTAAATAATCAAGAATTTACCTAGAATTATTCATAGCATCAGCCACTTGTTGGTCTTCAAACAAGTTCTCGAAATCAATACTATCGAAATCAAAGTCCCAATCAAATGCCGGTTCACTGCTGTCGGTATTCATCATGCAAAACCTGCAACTTCAGTCAAACAGAAAAGAAAACAAAGATTGAGTAATCTGAATACAACCCAATTGAAAAGAACTTGACTCTGCCAAACCCTAACAATATCAGTCTACTATGATCATTTTATGTTAATGTGACGGACAGCTGATGCTAGCAGAAATTAAGTCTGATTCTACGTGGCATTAGCTACTTACTACTGTAGGTGTGGTCAATGTGCTATACTGAATTTAGAAAGTAAAGGAGAAATCTGATGCAATCAACGTTACAGTTTGGTGAAGCTATATGGGGTTTCTACTTTTTTTTTTAATTTAAAGTGGTTTTTTTTTGCATTGTGTTTGCTTATGAAAGTTTGCATATATACACCTAGCCTAGTTTTAACGACGAAACTAAGATACTCCTAATTACGCATTACACAGGATTTGAATTATCTCCCTCTAAGATAAAGGGATTTAACTTGGCTCAGAAGCTTAAACGAGTATATCATGTATATGAATATAATTTATCTTTAAAATATAATAAATATGGAGTTATATAACAAGTCTAGTATGATAAAAATAACTAAATATTATATTACACTATACATGTATGAAACTTTACTATAAATAAAAATATGAAAACTTTTATATATATAAAAAATATAAAAACTAGATGTAAATATTAAATATTCATTTAACTAAAGTTTGATCCACGAACTAAGCTCAAAACCTTTTAAATGAGTTGGGCTCTAGCTTAGATGAGTAGGGACTTGACTAAACTGTTAACACAAGTTAAAGAGCAAAATGCTCCATGCTTTGAGTTACTTGGGATGCGTTGAATATAGGTATAAAGTTGAAGGTATTTTTTGAAAGTTATGAAGATTTTTTACTAACAATTATTAAATATTTTAGAATTAGAATAAATGTATCACAACCCACGTACTACAAATTAATTATTATTTAATTTTTTTTAATTATGAACCCACCACTTCAACTCAAAATAGTAAAGAGCTAAACCAAATTGATATTACTTCTAAAATTTGTTAAATGTAATAATTGACTTTGTATATAAAGACAAATATGTATAACCAACTTTTGTTTTTTTATGTTTAACTAGGATCATAATTACCCGCATGTTGTATAGGGACGGGGTTGAAATTCACAACGTATAGCACACCATGACAACCGATAAATAAATTTGTAAAATTAAATAAAATGATATGTTAATGGATTATGCTATTTGCGTCGTAACTCAGCTCTAAATATCAAAATAATAACAAAAGGTAAAATGATATAGTAAATAACAAAGGTAAAAAAAGGCAAATGAAAAAGAATACAATAGAAACTCGATCGGTTTCGGTATGCTCGTTATAGCAAAGAAAAGTTAAAAATATGTTCAAATGAGCATCGGCGTGTTTGTTAAAAAATATCAAACTAAAAAAACCTCTGCCACACTCGTTATAGCAAAGTAAAAGAAAATTAAAAAAAATATGTTTGAAACGATATTAACGTATTCGTTGAAAAAATTATTTAGGGGGTAGAAAGTAATTTAGTTAAAGTAAAAGCAAAAAAATACAATAGTTAAACTATATGAATTGTAAATAAAAAAGTTACACTGAATGACAAAATAGATTAAAGGACAAAAAATGATAAACTTATAAAATATACATTAGATATAATACAACACTACACTATTTAACTTCTTTGCTTTTATATTATATATAATTAGTTAAATGTTGAAACTTTTGTACCAAAAACAATAACAACAAACTTAAAAAGAAACATAAAAATTAGATTATTATTTCAAAATTTAAACTTGTGTCATATATAGCTAATTATTTGTTGCAAAAAGAATTAATGGTTTAAAAAAATAAATATAAACTTTACATCTTATTTCTTAATTTAATCATTTGATACAGCTACTTATCCAAAGTCAATTAGGGTGTTAGATCGTTACATTGTTAAATCTTAACCATATCAGCGTTGTTGTCAGTAAAATCTTTTTCTTAATATCATGAGATTGAAAAAATGACGAATCGGTTTAAGCGGAGAAGCTTTTCTTAGACCCCAAGATGTGGGCGTTAAACAGCGTCGTGCTCGGCGTTGTGACATGGGTTACGAATTCTCTACCGGCGTGGAAGGCAAACATAAAAAGACGTAGACTTTGTTAATTGGTTGTTTAAACCAGCCGTTTAACGGCTATTTTGACCTTAAATTTTTTTTAAAAAAAAGCCTACATATACTTTCACATTTCACGCCAATGTTATAAAATCCACACTCAATCACCCATTTATTCTCCTCTCATCCATATATTCTCTCCCTTTTTTTTTTTTTTACAAAATTTATAAAAAAATGGCAGGCTCAAATTACGAGGAGACAATTCAACCAAGCACCGAAGAATTAAGTGATGAAGAAAAAGAAGCGAACTTGAATGAAATTAAAATTAATACAACACATCAGAACCTTCGAGCGGATTTGGTTGAACACATTTGGAGTGTTCCACGAAACGACCTTAACGAAGACGAAACTACAGTTATGTAATTTTTTATTTTTTTATTTTTGTAGTTTTTTTAAATTTATGTTTTTTATTTAATTAATATCAATATTCTTAAATTAAATCTAATTGATTTTATATAATTTTTAAATAGAAAATAGCAATATTAAATAGGTGACACGTGTCGAATAACACCCTCTTCCATGCCCCTTCCCACACCCCCTTTTCTTCCACCAGGCCACTATTCTGGCGCGCGCTGACATGACATCCACATGTCGAATAGCGTTCATTTTTCAAGCCCCTCCACACCGTGTGGTCTTATAAAATAGTCGATAAAGCATTATGATGATAATGTTATTATTGGGTTAAAGTGGATTATGGGTGGCAATTTATGATAATATGAACACAACCTAAAATTTAAAGACAGGAATCAAATTCAAATTTGACGGGTAAACTCAAAACACGTGTGACCAGGGTATTTGCGTATGGGACTGGTCGATTTGGGTTTACTTTTAGTTTTTATGGAAGTATGAAATGGGTGTGAGACTAAGTGATATCGTTTAACCGATCCAATTATCCAAAAAACGAGGCCCGGATAATATTTCCAAAACTATTTTATTTTATTTCTTATTTTTATGTATCTAACCCATTAATCTAAATATATTGTGGAAATCAACATATTTTTTTATGTTCATATATATTTTTTTTAATTTATATTACTGTTTGGAGTATAGAGTATGCAATTGCTTAATGGATAACTCTAAGAAGAATAGTATCTTTTTTAGAAAAAAACCTAACTAGTATACTTGACACATGCAGATATGTTTGATACCATACGATTAATTACCTCGTAGATATCTTAAGGATATTGGGCTGGGTACATGATACTATTTTACAATTGGGAATTATTTTACAATTGGGTATGAGTTCAGGGTTACTAAAACCCGTCTCAAATCTGCCTTATTGCCATTCCTATCAAAACTAATAATAATTAGTTTTTATTTCACCAATCTAACTAGTTTAATAAGCATATGTAGATGGTTTTAGCTTGTTTAAAATAAAGGGGTTACATATTAAAATTAGCACATTTATCAGTGCAACATCCGTTAAAAACGAATCTTTGAAACTTGATTCGGATTGTAAAACCGAACACTTCAGAAATTAAATAAGATAGGAAATTTTAATTATTTTTAATATTTTATTATTAAATTATTGATACGTATTAAAAAACCATAATGTGTTAAGCGATTATGGTTTGTACAGTTAAGTTTATATAAGGAATACATTAACCAGGTTAATTTTGATAGTTTAATCGGGGTTAGCATGTTTTTTAATCGGATGCTTTTTCTCCCTCCCCACCAAATTACGATTTTGCCCTCACCTAATGTAACATCCCAAGAATATCATATATTATATATATTATATATATATATATATATATATTTTAGGGATATTTAACCTAGTAAATGGTAAGTTGTTAAATAATAAAAATCATGAATTAGGATCCTATTTATACCAAATCTAAACATGAGGGACTAAAAGTGGCAAACTACGAAAGTTGTTTTATTAAAAGAAAACTCTCAAAACACAACACATACTTGTGTGTACGTGTGTGTGATCAGAGCAAGAGATAAAACTCCCAAACCCTCCTTTCATCAAATTGATCAATTGAAGGGTGAAGTAGAGCTAATATTGGTGCATGAATCAAGAGTATTGATCGACCATACTTAACTAATATAAGGTAAGTTACATTTCAATTTTGGTGATGATTGATTTTGGGTGAAGTTTGGTTAATTGATGTTCTTGAATAATTAATTTATGTTATGACCTAAGGAAGGTGTAACTTAGGTATAGGATTGCAACCCTAACTAAAAATTTTTGATGATCTCATAAAAAGTTTATGTTGAAATCATTAAGATTAGTATGAAGAAGTGGTTTTGATCCTAGGATGAAATGCCCCAAGTGCTCATGTTGATGATGAATTTAATGACAAGAATTTGTAGAAATTTACATGTTAATATTAATTGTGCTGAGTAAATTGAACAAGTTAAATTAGGGTTTTGATTTGCTAAGGTTCAATGGAACTATAGTGAATAACTAAAATATACGCGTACAAGGTGTTTGATGAAACGCCTAAATGAATTTCCAATCTTGATCAATATAATATATATTATATATACACACACACACAAAAATGATGGTGATAACATGAGGTGTAGTGAACGGCAAATCCACACGCCTTAGTTATGCCGAGAGGTTTAAATAACACTTGGTTTGTCAACTATAGGCAACGTAAAAGAAGGGTCGGGGAGTCAAGATGGTGCAGACACACGATTAAAAGGAAAGCTTTGAGGTACGCGTATTATCATTTCGTAAGATTTTAAATATTATTCTTGTAGTGATAATTGAAGGTTTGGTCGAATAAAAGCAATGGACTTCGCTAAGATGACCAAACGGGTCAAACAAAGTGATAATTGAAGGTTTGGTTGAATAAAAGCGATGAACTTCGCTAATAGACCAAATGGGTCAAACAAAGTGATAATTGAAGGTTTGGTTGAATAAAAGCGATGGACTTCGCTAAGACGACCAAACGGGTCAAACAAAGTGATAATTGAAGGTTTGGTCGAATAAAAGCGATGAACTTTGCTAAGACGACCAAACGGGTCAAACAAAGTGATAATTGAAGGCTTGGTCGAATAAAGCGATGGACTTCGTTAAGACGACCAAACAGGTCAAACAAAATGATAATTGAAGGTTTGGTCGAATAAAAGCGATGGACTTCGCTAATACGACCAAACGAGTCAAACAAAGTGATAATTGAAGGTTTGGTCGAATAAAAGCGATGGACTTCGCTAAGACAACCAAATGGATCAAATATTGTAATAATCGAAGGTTTGATCGAATAGAAGCGATGCACTTTGCTAAGACGACTAAAAGGGTCAAAGGGTAAAATCCGAAATTAAGCGTAACTGAATAACGGACACTTATATTATGATGTAATCATCCCAAAGAATGCGATATATACAAAAACTAATGAATCTGTAAAACATTGATATATATCACGTTTATTTTGATCAAATGTGCAAACGGGTCAAAATAAATAGTTTTTACGAATCTTGAAACAGAGAATTATAAACACCTGTAGCAAATGTATTATAGAACTTGAAACAAGAAGTAATATTGTACTGATGTTTTTATATAAGTCTCGAGCCTTCTTTGTATTGTATAGAACATGAAATGTGTCGAACGGAGGACTAAAACAACACAACAACAAAAGTGTTGCAGCAGGTGGCGTCACCAACGACCTGTTAGGCCGTCGCCGACGCTATACATTTTTCTGACGCCTTAAATGACATCCTACAGTAGTTCAGTTCCAACGGTGTTTTAGAGAAAGCGTCACCGACACGGCTTATAGCTGTCGCCGACGCTACTTCAGAAACTTTAAAAATTAAAATTTAAGTTTGTTAGTTATGTTATATTTTCATTTTGATTTAATCAAATACTAGCTAATTGTAAATTAGTAGGAAATGGAGACCAAAAGTATATGTGGGCTAAGATCAAGCTATGAAGGACTGAACACTCCTAACTTTCAAGCTTACGTTTGTTTTTGTTCAAATTATGTATAAACTTCTATGTAAAATGTTATTTTGTTTTGAATATTTATGAAGTCTAAACTACTTAGAATTGTATGTAAAATGAATTTTCGTTTCCATATAAAATTTTATAAGAAATTTTTATATTATAAATATGGATGTTTCACCTAAAAGATATAGTTTTGCCATTTTTTCCCTATCAAATTACGATTTTGCCCCGGTGTAAAATTACATACGTGCCATCGTTTTAATTACAAAACACATGTAGGGCAATAGTGCCAGGCAGCTACGTGCCACTTCCCTATTAGTTCAGCCAAATTATGATTTTGTCCCATTTAAATTTATAGTTTTGCTATTGGTTTTGTCCCCCCCCCCTCCCCGGCCAAATTACAATTTTTCCCGCAACAAAAAAAAGTTTTGCCATTTTTTTCCTGTGAAATTACGATTTTGCCCCAGTGTAAAATTACAGACGTGCTATCGTTTTCGTTTTTTTTACAAAACTATGATAGTTTCTGTTTTAATTGGTTAGCTTAGTGTAACTTTTATTCGTGTCAAGCAGTAGTTTTTCCATTGTTTTAATTTTTTTTAGCAAAAGTATGGCAGTGTTTTGTATTAATTGGTTTACTCGACGTAATTTTCTTTTGAGATCGTGTTGTAAGTAGTATGTACAAGTAACCGAAATACAGACGTACATATTATGAGAAAGAAATATTCGGCTTAGTGCCCCGCAACGTGGACAGACAAAAACTAGTTATATATAATAATGTATGCGATGTATATATTCACATCTGGGCTTGATCTGACGGATTGAGAAGAGTGTTGGGCCTGGCCTTCATGCGATATCTCTAAAGGTGTATTTGGGCCTGGGTAGCGACACATGAGGCAGCCCAATCAACAAAGAAAAGAATAACGATTTTTGGCTATTAATTGTAGTGGCAGTGGTTGTAAATATTAGAATTGCTCTTGCTCAGCAGCGTATATATATATATATTCAACTAGATTTTGCCCCGTCTACGTTGCGGGACATTAAACTGAATATTTCTTTCTCATAATATTTACACTTGTTTTCAGTTACTTATACATACCACTCATAACACGATTTCAAAAAAAATTATATTGAGTTTACGAATTAAAGTAAAACATTATCATACTTTTGCTTAAAAAGTCAACAACGAATGAAAACCATAATTTTAAAGTGGGGGCAAAATTTTAATTTTTTAGGACAAATGAGAGTGTGCTAGGCAGCCGCCTGGCATGAATAAAAATTACATCGAGTCAACCAATTAAAACAAAACACTACCACAGTTTTATAAAAAAAAGTCAAACGATGGCAAGACTCTAATTTTACAATGGGTGCAAAATCGTTATTTGATTGGGAAAAAATAAACAAAAACGATGCAAAAAATGTAATTTTAAATTGAGGGTAAAATCGTAATTTGGTTGTGAGGAATAAACTAACAGCTAAACTGTAAATTTGAACGCGGCAAAATCATAATTTTCAACCGAGTGTAAAATTGTAATTTTTAGTTTAGGGCAAAGGCATAATTTTATTTTGAACTGTGGGCAACAACCTAAATTTGAACTGATGGCGAGATTGTAATTTTAAAATGGGGATAAAATCGTAAATTTGTTGGACCAATGGAGAGTGTCAGGCATAAAAATAATGGCAAAACTGTAAATTTAAACGGGGAAAATTAGTAAATTTGGACCGAGGGTAAATTCTTAATTTTTAGAGGGGCAAAAGAATAATTTTGTTTTGAACCAGGAGCAAAAACATAAGTTTGAGCTGATGGAAAAATAGTAATTTTAAAACGGGGATAAAATCATAAATTGGTTAGACGAATGGGGGAGTGCCAGGGAGTTGCGTGGCATTATTCCCCCATCTTGATTTTGTATGTATAGTAACTGACTGACACTATTCCCCCATCTTGATTTTATATGTATAGTAAATAAATGGCATGTGAATGGTATTTTTTTTAATGGCAAATTTTGATCATGGACGAACTACTAGAGTATCATCGTGCCACCAATGGAACCATCGATCATATCCATCTCCACTAGGCATAATGCCTATACACCAATTCAGTAGGACACCCAATGAAAATGGGAAAAACTCCCTTGTGGGAATCGAACCCAAGACCTATTGATTTCAAAGCTTTATCCCATCTCCACAATACCACTAGGCTATAAAGCCATAAATGTAGGAGGTGTTTGAATGAAACACAAATCCCATATGTGTGCCAATAATCCTCATGATACTTAAACCCTCAACTTTCAGATTTTGAGAGGTTTAGTCCCCAGACTTCCTCTTTAACTTCCAGATGCTTGATTCTAACCATTTTAGCTTTTTTGTATTTCTTTTCGCACGGGGACCTTTTCAAACACAAAATAATTAAATATATAATAAAACTAATAAAAAACTCTAATTTAATATAAATTTATTATGTAACTTTATAGCTCGTAAAATAATATTTTAAATAAGAAAACTATAGCAATAGCATACTCAAATTAAAGAGAATAAAATGCTCGTTAATAAGGTGTATTTTATTTTAAATATTATCTTATAAAAAAAGTTATAATCGTTTGAAAATCAAGAGAAAAGTAGTTTAAGAGAGAAAAGACTATAATACCATTTTTTCGATATGTTTATTCAATTCTAGAAGCCTTTAATTTATGTTATTGCCACTGCTTTATTTTGAGTCATATATCTCAGGGAATCAATGATTGTGGATGTCGTTACCTTCGTACGCCAGATGTGTCTTGTATGGCAGCCGTCCTCTATATGTGTGTGTCTTTGTGTGTGCGCACGCGCATGTATATTCTATATGTGTATGTGGGGGGAGCTTCTCACACAATAAGTCCGTAGTTGGGGTCTTGAGAGAGACAGACCGGAAGAGTGCCACAATGTGGCCGGAAAAGCAAATGAAGTCCGTAGGATTGACACGCCGGAGTAGATAAGCAAAAGGCACCACATTCTGGGTGCTGTTAGTATTCTATTTAGTTAATCAAACAAGTCCTGGCCTTTAGAATTCTGAAGTTTCTTGTTTATTGCATTTTAATATTTTTCTATTATAGGTTACTTCAGTTTGAACTGCTTCTTAATTAATAACATGTTTCTTCCATGCAAACCAACTTGGACTTAACATAGTATAAGTCTGAATTCTAGGCTTGCTAAATGGTCAATGAAGTGAATAGTGGCCTTGCAGTCACACGTAATTATGGGTTGTATTTTTGGTGAATAGTTGAATTGGGTGTGTTTCAAAAAACTACTTAATATATGAAAGGTAAGGTTTAAAAATATATGAACCGATTCACTTCCATAGTATATTATCAAAAGATGAATGGGCAATAAAAAATTACCACAGAAAGGTGGCTGACTCAAAGCAAGGCTTGACAACAAAAATTCTAAATAAATTAAAACTAACTTCAGCACAACCTACCTCTTTGGTCGCAATTTAAACAGGAAGAAGAGAACAAATTCTTCAAGCATACATAACATTAGATACAAGTGCAACTGGGTAGAAAAAACATTCTACTGTAAATAAAAGATTATTAATAATGAAGTGACAAGTAGTTGGTTGCAGTCTGCCATAAGAATGGTACATTGTGTTATGTGTATATATATTATGTCTGAAATATTACAATAGCAATTGACTTAGTATGGAATATGAATTTAAAATAAACACTAAAACCTAAGGTCCAAAACCAAAAGCATTAGTCCTACAAAGCGGACACATAATGTTCTTCATTAGCCAAATGTTGATGCATTCCTCATGATAACTTTGATTGCAATCTACCTGTTCGGATCATATCCTCCGCATGGTATTATTCATGACAAATTACGCAAATCTCTTCATCTTCTTTCTCTTTACACCATTTAGTTATCTTCACTTAATCGTCTACAGCCTTTGGCAATAAGTATTACGAAGACACTCACACCACAATACAAGTCTTGCGATCGTGAGAACTGATCTGTACGCGCATTTGTCCATGACATGATCCTTCACCTGCCCCCTTTCAGAAAAAAAAACACGAGTATGTGGCCCTCACCACCGTTCCCTTATTCGCTTTGAATATCATCCAAATGGTTGTATAAGGAGGCCCATCATCTAAAAACTTCTGTTTCAATTCCTTCGTAGTAATCAATAACGTCCTTCCAGACAGGTCCTCCATTGATGATTGTGAACTGCCTTAAAACTCAATGTACAATGACATACGAATAAGTGATAGTGGATACGGGTATCGAAACAGGCTGCAGGATGATATATGGGCAGTATGCTGGAATACAAGAGTAAAAGTGATTTCGTTGGCTGGGAGTAAGTACGTCGATTAGGATTCGAATTTGGGATAGTTTTATAAGTAATCTGACATGGTGGGTAAACTTCTTAATTTTTTGTACGCAAATTGATAGTTAAATCAAGTTTAAAGTTTAAACTATTTAATCGACTTGAACACACATCGTAGTAGGCTGGGCTCAGCACATATCGAAAAAAAAAAGCACAGACCGAACAAAAACAAATATTTAATTAAATCCATAGAACAATTACATAAATAATTAATATAATACTAGTAAAACATGCCCACGTTTCGCGGTGGTGTTTCAAGTTAACGTTAGCTTTTTTTTATTTGTTAGGATGCAGTGTGTCGTCCCGTTTTCCCCCAGTTTCCCCATGTGACATATCAGCGCCACATCTTTTTATTTAGTTTTCCCCAGATTGTGCGTTGCCGTCCCTGATTTCCCCAATTCGCCTCAAAACCAAATAATTTTAATTTATTTCAAACTTTCAAATAATTTATATATTTAATATTTTAAATATAAATTAAAATAAAAGATACATAATTTAAATTAAAAAAACAAACAAAAAACAAATGCTCCATACATAATTTAACCTACAAATAAAATAAACAAACAATAAACCTAGTCATTTGTGAACTTTGGAGGTAGAGTCGATGTCATCATTGCAAGCAAATGGTCAATGGATGGTATCCCTTCTACCATTCCACCACTTGGCAGATCCTCTATGTGTTCTCGTGTTCTCACTACACATGTATGTTTCAAAATCATGTAATGCAAAATAATACATGCGTACATGATTTTTCTGATTCTTAGTGGATGCATTGGCCTTGCAGGTTATGCCAGTATATGCCACTTGGCTTTGATGATAGCAAAGGCTCTCTCTATGTCCTTCTGTGCCGCTTTGTGTGCTTTCTTATAGCGAAAAGTATTTCATCGTTTTGAGGAGGATGCGAATGTCTTCACTAAAGTTGGCCAAGTAGGGTATATCCCATCTGCAAGGTAATAACCGAATCTATATTGGACTCCATTCACCACGAATGGACAGCGGGGCGTTGTTCCAACTATATAGTTATTGAACAAATGAGATCAGTCGAAGACGTTCATGTTGTTGTTTGATCAGGGGTCCAAAACAAAAGCATACCAAATCCACAAATCTTATGACGCGACTGGTTCCCCTTATGATCACCCCGACCTTGTCATTCTCGTGGACAAGTCCTCCAAGGCTAGTGCATACAATCCACGTTCCCCAACATTCCTAGAAAGCCATGACGTGTCTCATGGGCTGCACACAAACGTTAAATGTTGGTGTACGTCGGTCTACGAATAAATTCATTACTATACAAACTAATAATGCCATCACAAAATTCTTTCAAGCTTTCACGTGATACTCTCTCTGACATATGCAAATAACCATCAAGCGAGTCAGGAGTATTACCATATGCTAGTCGTCGTATAAACAATGTGCCCAATGTGCCCTTTTGTAACGATGTAAAACTTTGATGACCTCTATCATCATATTTCGATTGAAAGATGTAAAATTTCGCTCAAAATCTCCTACTATTTGCAAAAATAAGTCTTTATCCATTCTTAATCATCTTCGAAACATCTTGGGTGTGAACGCCTTATTGTTGTCAAAATAATCTCTAACTAGTCGTGCTTAAGACGCTTCACCGTCATCATTATGAACGTACCTAGTTGGATATATAGCACTTTATATAAACATAATATTAACAACAAAAACTATGAAAATTATTAATAAGCAAAAATATTAAACAAATATAAATAGTTATTAGCATATACCTTCCAAACATTTTTTATTGTCGTTCAAAACAAAATATACCTTCTCGACGAAGTCGTGATGTCTTAAGTGTCGTTGTAATATGATTAAGGTAGACTTATAATGTTCATTATGTAACTACTATTCGTCTTCATTGGATCTTGATTAATTGTACAAATATGGTGTACTTTCGGGTATTTCAAAAAGAGTAATTTTTTGGGAGAGAAATGAAGGGAGATAAATGTAGAGATGGTTTTTTTTTTAGAAAAATAAAGTACGGTATGTTATATATATATATATATATATATATATGAGAAAATTAACTACTTAAATGTGAGAAAACTAAAAAACTATAAAAAATCTTAAACAACACATCAATTTTTTTTTAACATTTTTAGCTATAAGTCTAGCATTTTTTAGCATTTATCATTTGGAGGTGGGGTGGGAGTTTAGGTTTTTTTGGGTGTGGGGTATAGGTTTTTGGCAGTGTGGGGGGGGGGAGGTTAGGTTTTTTTCGTAGTATTGCACATGTGTAATATTAAAAAAATCATATTTTTATCATATTTTTATTTTAACAATGTAATTTACAGCCAAAAAATGTTTTATAAAAATGATACGTTTTTTGAACTTTTTAACCGTTTTTTAGTTTTCTCATTTAAATGAGATTTCCTAATTGTGTGTGTCTGTATGTGTGTGTCACACCCGGCTTTCCACAACCAATCCAAACACCGGTGGACCCGGGTGGGGAATATCGTGACGTAAGTTGATATCATTATAGTCAATTAAACACAACACAACGGAAGTCTTGGAGTTAAATTACTGTTACAAACCAAATGTTCAAAATAAAAAATAATATACAGACGACTCGTAATAGAAGATCCACAGGCGGATCATAAATTGTACAAAAGAAAGAATGTAAAACAGATTTTGGACAGATCTAGGATTTGCAAGATCCTCTTATCACTACCGAGCACTTCCAGCCTATTTTCATATTGTACCTGCAAGCTTAGTCTTTTGAAAATACGTCAGCTTTCGCTGGTAAATACACCCAACTGACTCATTTTGAAAACATTTAAAAAAAATGTTTTAAGTGCGTATCAGCACAAAATCTTTTATAACTTGGGAAGTTGACGTTGCAACCTTGTTAACATATTCACATGTTTGTCCATACATGCAGGGCCTAGTGCGAAAACCGAGACATGATTAACGTACACACCACTTACGAACTCACGAAGGAGTTATCCCCAACTTTGTGGGTAATTGCATTTGAGCGTCTGTCAGGTGTATGCCTACACCCCGCGCTAAGGTCGTGGCCATTATCTAATGTAATGAGCCGAGGATATCCAGGACACAGTAGTTAACCCCTGATGTTTATGTTATCAAACAAAACTGATTAAACGGAATATGCGGATTTACTAGCCACAATCTGACATTCAATTGATCCCATTTCCGACCAAGCGGTAATAAACCGTAACCCAAGCCCGTATAGGGGAAATAAGTCGAGAGTATTTACTGAGCTAGTCTTCGTTTAAACGCAAGATTTATTAACTCAGCCGTACACAAAAGTACTAAGTGCAGATAGCATTTACCGAAATGTCTTTAGTCTGGATTATGGCATAAGCTAACCAATTAAATACTAACGGTCTTACTTAAGTCATAGACTTAGACCGACTAGCGTACATGATCAAAAAGTATAACGCTAGATTAAAAGATGATCAATAGAATGTAGTTTAATCCCAACAAGTACTTTGACTTGTATAATATGGATAAACTATAAACATTCTGGATTTTTGAGACTTAAGTGATAAGTGTAAAGCCCTATCTTACTTTACTGAATTTCTGTTAAAAGTTTCGCATTTAAACATGTAATTGCGAATACGCGTGACTTTAATTTTCAAGTTTATTAAAACTTTTTCAACATATTTAAACAATTTAACATGTTATCAATGATTTGTTTTGTTATAATCAAAACCAAGTGTGGAAGCTTCGTCTTTGATCGTGTTCGATTCTTCATATAGCTTGATCCTCCTCCGGTGCTCCAAACATCACCTATATTTCATAATTTATGAAATACATTAGTTATAAATAAATTATAACATAACCGAATAAACCCAAAGACTTAAAATCATAAAAACAAAAACTTTATTTCAGACCCCACCGTAAGCTACGGTGGTCAAGCATTACGGTCCTAGCTCACTGTCTTACGGCTAAGACTTCCAATTTCAACCAACAGCTGCCTACCGTAAGCTACAGTAGACCACGTAGCTTACGGTGGGCTGCTGCAACTTTTCTCTTGTTTGTAGTTTTAGTTACGACATTTTCCGTAACTCTTTCAATTCTTCTCCGTTTTACCCGAAACTTGTTTCTAAATATCCGTAGAATATTTTCTTACATATTTAACCCGAAATCTTTGACCCGGATTCTTATTTCATATAGTTTATGCATTTATTTCTGGTTTATACTTCTATTTTCCGATTTTATCCCTTTAATCCCATTTAAACCAAACTATACATTTACATATCCTATTCGGTATGCATTAACACTCCATTATTACCCGCATAGTTGCCATAGCAATAACATCATCTTATTCAACTAGATTTTTATTTATTTGCTATTTTGACCCTTTTGGTTGTTTTAGCCTAATCCAACGCTTATTTCGACCAAACCTTACCTATCTTTTTATATCCACACTAGGATATCTATCTATTTCCCGTCACAACTTTATTTGTGGTGAATGTATTATCATAAATCCATTTTGTCCAATTTCTGCCCTTTTGGTTCGACTGATTTCGGAAAAGACCTTTTAAAAACATCAAACCAAAAAGGGTTATGCCTTTCACTTTTATGTTACCGAAAAGGTCTAATATTTTATAAAACTCATTTTTAAACTAATCTTAGAGTCGTTTGCTTATTTCATCACTCGAGGGCATTTTGGTCAACTTAGTCTCTTCTTTTACGTCGAAGGACTTTCAATATCGTACTTCGACCAAATATGAACATTTAACTATAACCTATTTAAAATCATTATGTTCTTAAGAACATAATGTCCATGGTTTAGATTATTAGATTTACCTTACCGTAGTTAATCTATTATTCATTCAAGACGCATTTAACACTCGTCGGACTTTTAAATCCTTGTTGAGAGTTTGACCCATTACACGTACCTGTCTCGGGTCATAGCATTGACCCGTTTAAATATCGTGCACTATTAATTACCAATTAATAGCGATGCGAACCAAACGTCATTTCCCTGTGATTACAAAACTCGACAAGCGTTCCTTAGATATTATTGTCAAATGGTGATAACCACACCATTTGACCCATTTGGTCTAAACGACCATTTTATCATTATGAGATGGTATTTATTTACCATCTAACCATTTGTCCATTTCAGTTTACACCACATAATCATATTACTTAAATTCATTTCTCAATTCATTCGATCCATTATGGTATACGCCTTAGGGTGTCTATTTCAAAATTTAATACTTATTTGTCCACTCATGACTGAATTATCAATTTACTCTTTTTATTCCTTATGACTTACGGCATAAGGTAACTTTTTCTGAATTATTTGTTTACTTGTCATTACATGACTAAATTACTGTTTTACTCTTTTTACCATCAAATAAGGTTTTAATACCATTATCACTTGTTCCGACCCGTGTCGATTCTCGTCGGAACCATGTATTTTGATATCTCATTCCGAAATATTCAAAACGGTTATTTAACTACATGAGGAAATCTACTATTTTAAGGATGTAAGCTTCACTTACCTTGAAATCCGGTTATGCCTTTTTCCACGTACTTGTTCAGTTTGACCCGCTTCTTCCCAAGCCTCCACCTAGCTTGTCAAGTGTCAAACTATCATTTATCATTCGCAAGATGGTTAGGTTAGTCATCATTTAAAATGACTATTCCACCTTACGGATTTTATATCAAATTATCATTCGATCTTATTATAGGCCAGTTTGACTTTTAAAAGTCAACTGCCTATTTACACATACAAACTCACGAATAAGTTTAACAACCCCTTTAAGCATTTCGTTAATTACCCGGTAAGCGCTATTCTTAGGCCACTATTTAGCTACATTTCCCAAATCCAAGTTCATGCAATTTCTAATATCAAATTAACATAGTTTCTACAATCATTTGCTAATCTATTGATAATTACACAAGAACTTGGAATTGTTTCATTATCACAAAACAACTCATATCATCATATTACCAGATATTCATCCGAATACCTAATATAATCAAATTCTACATACAGCTAGTAGACAACATGATCTCAAACACTCGTTAACATTGTCATAACATCAATTTCATTATATCATACAAACCCCGTTTCAAGTTATGTACAAACACTTATTCGAACCTCTAATTTGTTCAAATATCTTACACATACATACAAGTATGATGATCATGAACACTTATGTATCATCAATGTCATCATATAATCAAAACCCACTTCAACATCTACTTGTAAATAACCTACAAGTAATCTTACATCAAATAATGCATAATCTCTTTAAGTTTAACGAAATCAAGCATACACAAACACTTAATTTCATCTTTGAATCATAATCCAACTATCTAATTGCAAGTACTCTACTTGTCTCAAATTATAACTTTCACCAAAACTAAGTTTTTAGACATACCTTATGATCCTCTAATCGAGATGATCAATAATTTGTGTTCATGCACTGATTTGGGTCTCGAATTGATCTTCAATTTTGGTGGATTAGGGCTGAACAAGGGTTTGCCCTTGTTCTTTCTCCTGATGGTCGACCAACACACACGCACTAAGTGTGTGTTGTGTTTAAAACTTTTGTTTTTAAAACACAAGTATCTATTTTACGCAGCTTTGGTCCCTCAAGTTTAGTTTCGATTAAATATCAAGTTACTACTCATTGTTTGGTCACTTGTATGCATGTTTTTAACTAGGTTTATTTGTTCCTAGTTATTTTGTTTACGGGTTCACTTTCACCACTAACGGTCCTTTACCTAGTCTTTAATATTAACGTGGTTTGATTTCCAAACTCGTTTTTGGGGTGTTACAAATCTATCCCCCTTAAAGAGGTTTCGTCCCCGAAACTTTCTTACGTAGTTCCTTGGGTTCAACCCATTGGACTTGGTTTCTTTTTCACCCGAGCGCTGATCATATTTTAATTATTCTAAAAATCTTACCTAGAAGGTATGACAGTGCCTTTTAGGCTTCTAGGTGCATAAGCCCTTCATGTGTAAGGCCTCATGTGACGTTACCTTCATCTTGTATCCCCTTTTCTTTACTCGATCGAGTCACCGTTTGTCCAGTCGGTCATATGTATCTGTCAACATACTTATTCCACGCAAATCCTATATCGATAAGCGTATACAACAAGTTTTAAATTTTAACTTAATCTTGACAGATCTTGTCGGTTAGATTTATTAGTCACCGGTTGCCTTATACTTCATAATTTAAGTATACTCATATTGCATTCGCAAGGCTTTTACAAACTTTCGAGACCCTTGTCTCATAGCTCGTGTTACAAGGTAATCATATACCATGTTATATGTATATATATTTTTCGACCGTGATTACATCACGTCGTGTTAAATTTTTTTTATCTTTTTCGTTTTCGAAAACTTTTCTTTTCTTTTTTTTATCGTCTCGTACCTAATGTGTCGAGACCTGATTCCTTTAATATTAATCGTTTTCCAATTCATCTCCACTATTTATTTTTATTAAAACGTTGTTTCTTACAAGAAACTAAATTTTAGTTTAACGTTTTTTTTTTCTTTTAACTTACGTCCATTAGTCGTATCAAGTAATTGGAAATCGCGTATTTCTTCCTTACTGTTCTTATTTTATGCGGGGAATTCGTATCCAGTTCCCTTGCTTGGTTTAAATAACCCTTAAGCCCTTTTTTGCTTAGCCTTATAAGTTATTTCCCGGCTTTCTCCCTCTTCTTTTCTTGTATTTACCCTCCTAGGGTGAGGTCTTTTAATGCATCATTCCTCTTAATTCGTGATCCCAAGGTCCCTTTGACCATTTAGATCATTACACTATTCGTAACCCGAAGGTCGTGGTGATCCTTTAGATCATCCTTTTACCCGTATCGTTCTTTAAGTATATTTGGTGTCAATGCACCTCTTTTGTACTTGAAAGAAAAATTATTTACGTTATCATTTCTTTATCCACCAAATCATGGCTCCCTTTTGCCATGAAGGCTAATTTATTTTATTTCAATTATGGCCCTAAGACCATGTTTGATTCGATTTGTCAACAATTTTATTTTCTATGACCCCGCGAGTCTTTTACGAATCACATTCGCTCGTCGGATCTATTAGTCGTTTAATAATCACTTGCGTCTAAGCCTAGCGCAAGATTAAATAGCGTTGGCCACTCGTCACCACCGAGTTATAACTACCATCTTTAGTGGCAACCACAGCATTTTGTGTATGTCGCCCCAAACATTTATTCAGATCAGACACTGTCTGTTGGTAGCCGTGCGCGCCTGCGCGATCGTAGTCCATGACTAGATCATTTTTTCGTTTGGACAACTATTTCGACTCTATGACTTCATATGTCATTTATGCATCGGTTTGTCTCACCTTTACCGTTATCCGGTTTAATCCTATATCTCTTTACAACCCGCTACTCGAGTTCTTTTATCTTAATGTTTTTAACGTTCCCGTTATCCGATTTGCGTCTTCATTTATATTCATTCACGACCCATTTTATGGGTTCATTTCTATTTCACGCTCCCATTATTCGGTTTGCATCTACAGTATATTTAATCACGTCCCATTACCCGGGCTCATTATTCTTTTGCTTTAACGCTCCCGTTACCCGGTTCGCATTTACTTTTAAATTCAATCACTATACTTCTTTTTGACTCGTTTGGCTTGCTCGTGTGAAATCCATCACTTTTGAACAATCAAACTTTATTCTTTATCTGACCCGTTTGACTTGTTCGTGTGAAACCCATCATTTTGAACAATCGAACTTTATTCTTTATCTGATCCGTTTGACTTGTTCGTGTGAATTCCATCACTTCTGAACAATCAAACTTTATTCTTTATCCGACCCGTTTGACTTGTTCTTGTGAAATCCATCACTTCTGAACAGTCAAACTTAATTCTTTATCTGATCATCTTTGATGGCCTCACGAACCATGAATGATGATTATCATCATCATCTCTTTCTTTTCCCTTTTTATCTTTTCTACGATCGTAGTCGTCGACTTTGATCATTTTTCGTGTGGGCACTACCTCCGTTTCTATGACCTCACAGGTCATTTATACTTTGGTTTTACGTGCCCTTTTTGTCAACCATGGTTCTTTTGTCCATAATGACTCATTCCCATTCACCTCGTCTTTACCACATCGAATGTATATGTGTTTATTATAACAAGTTCATGATATCATGTGTTTATCATTTACTTGGCCAGAGTAAGCGATCAACACATGGTACACATGACCTTATTATAACTAACACATTACTTCCTATGTAAGTAAATCCTCGGTTCATGTCCATATTTCTGATATATTTGGTAAAACTTTGTTTAATTGTTATTTAACAATCATTAGTGTTTACTCTTCTTATCTCAAAACATATAAATATTTTTTCCCTTTTTATAAGACTTTTATGTAGCCACATTTATCTATGTGTCTTTACTTTTCCTCAATAAAATCTTATTGAAGATTTCTACTTGATGGTCACCCCATCCAAGATTTTAGATCTGTACTCTTTTATATTTTATTATTCACGATTTGGGAATAATGAGTATTACCCGCCCAATTTCTCTTGGGAACATCATCATGGCTGGGTATCCCTTCCGGTTTTCACATGCTTTAGTCCCGTATACAACCGTTGTTCATTACGTGTCTGTTGTATACTACTAGTTATACAATAATTTAAAGTGTGCACATGTGCGATATTTTCATCATTGGCTTTCCTTCCACCTTTATTTAATATCATCATCTAGTTTAGGTCCTTAACGAGTATGCTCTACTTGTTATACTTCAGACCATTCTGTCATCGCGTCAGCAGATCATTAGATTCCCGCCATCTTCAGATGCGAGCATCCTTTAACCAAGACGTTTACATTGATTAGTAACATTGAAAATTGATAAGGCCCTTAGTATAGTACAAGGATACCTACAATACTTGTTAACACAAGTAATTCACTAGCTGTGTCTGTCTTTATCATTTTATTTGGGGTAACGTGCGTTCACACGATAACCCTCTGTGTTATTTACAACACTTTAACTATGTTAGACCGCTAAATTTATAATAACTTACCGGATCATGCGACCAAGCCTCGAATCGAACATATTTGATCATTAACCTTGAGCTCTGATTACCAACTTGTAAAGCCCTATCTTACTTTACTGAATTTTTGTTAAAACTTTCGCATTTAAACATGTAATTACGAATACCGTCACTTTAATTTTCAAGTTTATTAAAACTTTTTCTACATATTTAAACAATTTAACATGTTATCAATGATTTGTTTTGTTATAATCAAAACCAAGTGCGGAAGCTTCGTCTTTGATCGTGTTTGGTTCTTCATATAGCTTGATCCTCCTCCTAACTCATGAAACGTTTACACGAATAATTAATCAAGACAAAGTTTTAAAAATAGAAGTAGACGGGGGTGAGCAAATTTCCAAAGAACAAAATGTTCAAGCTCAACCTTCTGCTGCTGAGCCCACTGCTCTAGGGTGCTCCAAACATCACCTATATTTCATAATTTATGAAATACATTAGTTATAAATAAATTATAACATAACCGAATAAACCCGAAGACTTAAAACCATAAAAACAAAAACTTTATTTCAGACCCCACCGTAAGCTACGGTAAGCATTACGGTCCTATCTCACTGTCTTACGGCTAAGACTTCCAATTTCAACCAGCAGTTGCCTACCGTAAGCTACGGTAGGCCACCGTAGCTTACGGTGGGCTGCTGCAACTTTTCTCTTGTTTGTAGTTTTAGTTACGACATTTTACGTAACTGTTTCAGTTTTTCTTCGTTTTACCCGAAACTTGTTTCTAAATATCCGTAGAATATTTTCTTACATATTTAACCCGAAATCCTTGACCCGGATTCTTATTTCATATAGTTTATGCATTTATTCCCGGTTTATACTTCTATTTTCCGATTTTGTCCCTTTAATCCCATTTAAACCAAACTATACATTTACATATCCTATTCAGTATGCATTAACACTCCATTATTACCCGCATAGTTGCCTTAGCAAAAACATCATCTTATTCAACTAGATTTTTATTTATTTGCTATTTTGACCCTTTTGGTTGTTTTAGCGTAATCCAACGCTTATTTCGACCAAACCTTACCTATCTTTTTATATCCACACTAGGATATCTATCTATTTCCCGTCACAACTTTATTTGTGGTGAATGTATTATCATAAATCCATTTTGTCCAATTTCTGCCCTTTTGGTTCGACTGATTTCGGAAAAGACCATTTAAAGACATCAAACCAAAAAGGGTTATGCCTTTCACTTTTATGTTACCGAAAAGGTCTAATATTTTATAAAACTCATTTTTAAACTAATCTTAGAGTCGTTTGCTTATTTCAGCACTCGAGTGCATTTTGGTCAACTTAGTCTCTTCTTTTACGTCGAAGGACTTTCAATATCGTACTTCGACCAAATATGAACATTTAACTATAACCTATTTAAAATCATTATGTTCTTAAGAACATAATGTCTACGATTTAGATTATTAGATTTACCTTACCTTAGTTAATCTATTGTTCATTCAAGACACATTTAACACTCGTCGGACTTTTAAATCCTTGTTGAGAGTTTGACCCATTACACGTACCTGACTCGGGTCATAGCATTGACCCGTTTAAATACCGTGCACTATTAATTACCAATTAATAGCGATGCGAACCAAACGTCATTTCCCTGTGATTACAAAACTCGACAAGCGTTCCTTAGATATTATTGTCAAATGGTGATAACCACACCATTTGACCCATTTGGTCTAAACGACCATTTTATCATTATGAGATGGTATTTATTTACCATCTCACCATTTGTCCATTTCAGTTTCCACCACATAATCATATTACTTAAATTCATTTCTCAATTCATTCGATCGATTATGGTATACGCCTTAGGGTGTCTATTTCAAAATTTAATACTTATTTGTCCACTCATGACTGAATTATCAATTTACTCTTTTTATTCCTTATGACTTACGTCATAAGGTAACTTTTTCCTGAATTATTTGTTTACTTGTCATTACATGACTAAATTACTGTTTTACTCTTTTTACCATCAAATAAGGTTTTAATACCATTATCACTTGTTCCGACCCGTGTCGATTCTCGTCGGAACCTTGTATTTTCATATCTCATTCCGAAATATTCAAAACGGTTATTTAACTACATAAGTAAATCTACCATTTTAAGGATGTAAGCTTCACTTAACTTGAAATCCGGTTATGCCTTTTTCCGCGTACTTGTTCAGTTTGACCCGCTTCTTCCAACCCCTCCACCTTGCTTGTCAAGTGTCAAACTATCATTTATCATTTGTAAGATGGTTAGGTTAGTCATCATTTAAAACGACTGTTCCACCTTACGGATTTTATATCCAAATTATCATTCGATCTTATTATAGGCCAGTTTGACTTTTAAAAGTCAACTGCCTATTTACACATACAAACTCACGAATAAGTTTAACAACTCCTTTAAGCATTTCGTTAATTACCCAGTAAGCGCTATTCTTAGGCCACAATTTAGCTACATTTCCCAAATCCAAATTCATGCAATTTCTAATATCAAATTAACATAGTTTCTACAATCATATGCTAATCTATCGATAATTACACAAGAACTTGGAATTGTTTTCATTATCACAAAACAAATCATATCATCATATTACTAGATATTCATCTCAAACACTAGTAGACAACATGATCTCAAATACCTAATTTAATCAAATTCTACATACAACTAGTAGACAACATGATCTCAAACACTCGTTAACATTGTCATAACATCAATTTCATTATATTATACAAACCCCATTTCAAGTTATGTACAAACACTTATTCGAACCTCTAATTTGTTCAAATATCGTACACATACATACAAGTATGATGATCATGAACACTTATGTATCATCTATGTCATCATATAATCAAAACCCACTTCAACATCTACTTGTAAATAACCTACAAGTAATCTTACATCAAATAATGCATAATCTCTTTAAATTTAACGAAATCCAGCATACACATACACTTAAGTTTATCTTTGAATCATAATCCAACTATATAATTGCAAGTACTCTACTTGTCTCAAATTATAACTTTCACCAAATCTAAGTTTTTAGACATACCTTATGATCCTCTAATCGAGATGATCAATAATTTATGTTCATGCACTGATTTGGGTCTCGAATTGATCTTCAATTTTGGTGGATTAGGGCTAAACAAGGGTTTGCCCTTGTTCTTTCTCCTGATGGTCAACCAATACACAAGCAGTAAGTGTGTGTTGTGTTTAAAACTTTTGTTTTTAAAACACAAGTATCCATTTTACGCAGCTTTGGTCCCTCAAGTTTAGTTTCAATTAAATATCAAGTTACTACTCATTGTTTGGTCACTTGTATGCATGTTTTTAACTAGGTTTATTTGTTCCTTTCACTTTCACCACTAACGGTCCTTTACCAGTCTTTAATATTAACGTGGTTTGATTTCTAAACCCGTTTTTGGGGTGTTACAATAAGGTTAGACCCATTTTGCTTAATCTTCGTAAACTAGTTACATGTACTTAACCGTACGCATATCATTGATATCGGGTAACTGGATAAGTCATGGACAAGTTACATATGCCATTATACTTTAAATAAGTTGTAATATCAGTAGGATTCAACTTTTATGCCCGTTACGGTTTTAAAGCGAAACTGTGCCTCATATGGGCATTTTGGTAATTTCATACCTTATAAAGGAACTTGAATATAATTTAATGTTATAACTATAAGTATTCTGGAAACATAACTTATTTATGATATAATATCAGTAGGATATTAATTATATGTGTAATTTATCTTTTAGGACCAAACTATGCACCGAAGGGGCATTTTGGTCATTTTACACATAGTTTTATAAATTATTTGGAATTCTGAGTTTATATCATTACCTAATGTAAAAAATATTTAAAATAAGTTTTAAAATCAGTAGGTAACAACTCTTGGTTGGTGAATATGGTTTAAAAAACCATACCATGCACCGAAACGACGCTCATGTCGTAAAATGACAATTTATGCGATCTTTAATGAAAACTGATATTATGATTAGATTAACGAGTCTTAGATATGTTATTTAGTATAATATATCAGTGGTTAAAATATTTATTTTGAAAAGATGTGATTAAAACCATTTTATAAGCCATAAGGGCTTTATCGTCATTTATCGACATAATGCAAGGACTTGCTCACAAACTCAGTTTATAATATGATTTGACATCCCAAATTGTAAGACCCTATCTTACATATAGTTTTATAAATTATTTGGGATTCTGAGTTTATATCATGTACCTATTGTAAAAATATTTAAAATAAGTTTTAAAAGTAGGTAACAAGTCTTGGTTGTTAAATATGGTTTAAAACCATACTATGCGCAGAAACGACGCTTATGTCATAAAATGACGATTTATGTGATGTTTAAAGAAAACTGATGTTAAGGTCAGGTTAACATGTCATAGATATGTTATTTAATATAACAAATCAGTAGGTAAAAGATTTACTTTGAAAAGATATGATTAAAACCGTTTTATAAGCCACAAGGGCTTTATTGTCATTTATCGATATAATACAAGGACTTGTTCATAAACTCAGTTTATAATCTGATTTGACATCCCAAACAATCCTACTTATAATATTACATTAGTAGGAAACTCATTTTCAAGTTCATTATCATTTACACCTCTTTTATGCAAAAAAGACATTTTAGTCAAAATGGCATAATTACGAAACTTGTGCATAAACTCAGATTCTGATTATGATCATGTAATATAACCTCAGAGGGTTATCCTACATAATATTACAATCATAATGCAACTTTAGATCAGTGGCTAACTAATCTAAATCGGGTCAGAATTGAAAGTCAAACTATAAGTCAAACTCCGCGACTTTCGGTTGCGAACCGACCCTAGAACTGAAATTGACGAACCGAACGTGTTCTTACATGTTCAAATAATTATTACCAACTTGTTTAAGTGTCAAAACATGTTTCATAACATATATAAGCTCAAATTATAACACTTCCGAAAAATGGTCTGTTTGACTTTTTAATATAATAACTTCGACCCGTCAATTGGTCTAGCAAACGTGATCTTCAGGAGGTGCCCTTTATAGGGACTAACACCTACCTTATTACGATCACTTAGCCATGTTCATTACGAACAATGGCTAGACCATAATGATCTTAACCGAAAGTCAAGGCGTTTTCCGTAAAACGCTTAACTTTTGGCTATAAAAGCCTATAAAAGAACATGCAAGAGGAAGGAACACTTACAAGTGATTCCTAGGGTGCAATAGAACTAAAATGCAAGAGGAAGGAACACTTACAAGTGATTCCTATGAACTAAATTGTGGTTTCTGGAGTCTTCAGTAGGCTTCTGTTGCCTTCAAAGAGTTAGAGTGTTATTTCTGTTTTTATATATTTAGGGTGTTATTTATGTTTTGATTCTGATTAAAGTGATTCTTATTAGAATGTGAAATGAGAAAGGTGCAAGTTCAAATGGTGAACTTTGACACCTATTTATAGTTGTAGAGTTTGAAGGAGGTGATGCCAGGCGTTAGGAGTGTTAGTGGAAGCCTACAACCATGGTTTCGAAACAATGGTCTTTGGCAACATGTGTGGAGGCCAAGGCAAAAATTCTGCAGATACAGCCCTCTGGCGGGCCACGAGAGGCATAGGCTTGGCCTCTCGTACCCCGCGAGCGCCCCAAGGCCACTTTCAAAGTTTAACACTTTTAGCCCCCTAACTTATAAAACCTCCTAAACACCTTTTTAGCATATTTAGTCCTCCGTAACCAATATTTGGCGTACCCAGAGTATGCCCGGACATTTTCGAGCCTCAGTTCGTTAAAAAGTCTTACAGAGGTATAAATTAACATGTTAACACTTTTAACCCCTTCTATGGATTTAACCTCTCTCGTCTAACAAGTGGCACATATGAGAGTTAGTACTTCGTAAAGGATCACTTAGAGGCCCACTATAAGCATGTTGACCCCGATGTCACTCAGAGGCTGGGCATGTTGACATATTAGTTACTCAGAGGCCAATTTTAAGCATGTTGACATATTAGTAAATCAGAGGCTGGGCATGTTGACATATCAGTCACTCAGAGGCGAAGGTTAAGCATGTTGACATATCATTCACTCAGAGGCTGGGCATGTTGACATATCAATCACTCAGAGGCCAAGTTTATGCATGTTGACATCAAAAAGTCACTCAGATGCTCAGTTTGAGCATGTTGACGCTTTTAATCCTTATTAGTCTTTAATAGACTAAAATAAAGATATAACACGTGTCATTATACCATTGGACATGATTTTACAAGGTGTTACAGTGTGTGTGTGTGCGATTTAATTAAGAACGACTATGAGTTATGAGAACTTATACTTCTTGCGCGAGTATGACTATCATTTTTTGTATAAACACAGATGAAATTGCTACAAAGACATACATGAAAAAGAAAAAAGAACTTGTAAATTTTTGTAGAATGATGACATCACCAATAACTTTTTTACATCAATGTAAATTTTTGCATGTCATTTTTTATTTTTGCTAGAATAGGTGATTTTTTCTAAGATTTAAAAAAAATTGAAAAAAACTTTTAGTAACGCTTAATTTTCATGGTTCTCACAACTTATTATACCCTCCCCTCTCTTTGTATATATATATATATATATATATATATATATAAATAGGGTGAGTTTATTGTAAAAAAGTGTCTTTTGTCGGAAGGGAAGAAAGAATGTAAACCATTAGATTTTTAATCTAACGGTTAAGATATTCATGACAATCTTGTAAATAGTGTTTTTTCTATGTTCATACAATTGTGTTTTAATTGTAGGGTGTTATTTCTGTTCTTCATAAGATGTATGCCTTCAATATACATGTTGTGGTGTTTTTATGAGTTAGGGTGTTATTCTTGTTACATTTAAAGTGAGGACAAAGTCATTGTATTGTTGTGGTTTCTGGTGTCTTCAGTAGGTTTCTGTTGCCTTCAAAGAATTAGGGTGTTATTTCTTTTTTTATATATCTAGGGTGTTATTTCTGTTTTGATTCTGATTAAAGTGATTCTGATTAGAATGTGAAATGAGAAAGGTGCAAGTTCAAATGGTGAACCTTGACACCTATTTATAGTCGAAGAGCTTGAACTAGGTGATGTCAGGTGCTAAGGGGTGTTAGAGGAAGCCTACAAGTGTCTTAAAACGTGGCATAGCTGTTTGTAAGACCATGGTTTCGAAACAATGGTTTTTGGTAACATGTGCGGAGGCCAAGGCAAAAATTTTGCAGATACACCACTCTGGCGGCCGCGAGAGGCACATGCCAGGCCTATCGGGCCCCCGAGCGCCCCAAGGCCACTTTTAAAGTTTGACACTTTTAGCCCCTAACTTATAAAACCTCCTAAAGTATCTTTTTAGCATATTTAGTCCTCCGTAACCAATATTTGACGTACCATGAGTATGCTCAGACATTGTCGAGCCCTCGGTTTGTTAAAAGGTCTTTCAGAGGTATAAATTAACATGTTAACACATTTTAACCCCTTCATCATCCAACTTTCACATATTTAGGGAATTTAACCTCTCTCGTCCCAACGTCTGAGAGTTAGGACTTCGTAAAGGATCACTCAGGCCCACTATAAGCATGTTGACCCCGATGTCACTCAGAGGCCAAGTTTAAGCATGTTGACATATCAGTCACTCAGAGGCTGGGCATGTTGACATATCAGTCACTTAGTGGCCAAGGTTAAGAATGTTGACATATCAGTCACTCAGAGGCTGGGCATTTTGGCATATCATCACTCAGAGGCCAAGTTTATGCATGTTGACATCAGAAAGTCACTCAGAGGCTCAGTTTGAACATGTTGACGCTTTTAGTCCTTATTAGTCTTTAATAGACTAAAATAAAAATATAAGACGTGTCATTAAACTATTAGACACGATTTTACGAGGTGTTACATCCTCACCCCCTTAAAAGAAATCTCGTTCTCGAGATTTTATTCAAAAAGATGGCGGTACTTTTGTCGCATATTGGACTCAACTTCCCATGTATGCTCGGGACCTCTAAAGGCATCCCACTTAACCTTCACTATAGGTAACAAATTCCTTCAGAGCTTCTTAACCTGTCCATCCTCGATCGAAATTGGTTTCTCAATGAACCTATGTTTTCATCTATTTGCGCATCTTTGTGTGACTTTGCTAGCGACTCATTGACTAGACATTTCTTAAGGTTAGATATGTGGAATACATCATGAATTCCACTAAGCTCCTCTTGGCAGCTTAAGCTTATAAGCTACAGCGCCGACACATTCGATTTTCTCGAATAGTCCTTATATATCTTGGATTAGTTTGCCCTTCTTTCCAATTTCATTACACCTTTCCAAGGTGATACTTTCAGCATGACTTTGTTCCCTACTTGGAACTTCAGAGGTTTACGCCTCTTGTCAGCATAGCTCTTCTGCCTATCATGGGCAGCTTTGAGAGGATCACAGATTTGGACAATCTTATCCGTGGTCTCCTCAGGTCCTGATATTTGGGCTTCCCCAACTTCTGCCTAACACACGGGTGTTTGACATTTCTCCCATACAAGGCCTCATAAGGAGCAGCCTTGATACTCGTATGATAACTATTATTATACGAGAATTCTATTTGGGGTAAGTGGTCATCCCAACTTCCACCTAAATCAATCACACATGCTCTAAGCATGTCTTCTAAGGTCTGAATAGTACGCTCACTTTGTCCATCTGCCTGCGGGTGGTAAGCCGTACTAAAGCTTAATCATTGTGCCTAAGATTGTTGGAAGCTTTTCCAGAAATGAGATGTATATCTGTCAGATACAATAGATACTAACACACCGTGTAGCGACACAATCTTGTCCACATATAACTTAGCCAATTTGTCTGAATATACGTCTCTTAATTGGCAAAAATGCACTGACTTAGTCAGCCTATCTACAATGACCCAAATCATGTCATTACCACGTTTTGTCTTCGGTAACTTGGTAATCAAGTCCATGGTTACCATTTCCCATTTCCAAGTGGGAATCTCAAGTTGTTGTAGAAGTCCTGGCGGTTTCTGATGTTCGGCCTTAACTTGCGAACACGTCAGACACTTAACTACATAAGTGGCTATGGATTTCTTCAAACCCATGCACCAATAATTCCTTTTTAGATCCTAATACATCTTGTCACCACCGGGTGAACTGAGTATCTTGAATTATGTGCTTCTTGAGGATTAGATCTCTAAGTCCTCCAAAGATTGGAACCCAGATTCTTTCATTAAATCTGAGGATTCCATCCTTTCCAGGCGTTAACTGATCAATAGTTCCGCCTAATCCCTCATTAGGAATATTAGCCTCTAACAGGGGGCTTGCTTTTATGCATCTAATGGCTTCTCATTCAAGCTATTTCTGAGCTCAATGCTCTTTGCATTAATCCTAATGGGTTTAACTCTTTCCTTGCGACTTAAGGCGTCAGCAACGACATTTGCCTTGCTGGGATGATAGCGAATTTCACAATCATAATCATTAAGTGTTTCCATCCAACGGCATTGCCGCATGTTCAAATCTTTTGATTGAACAGATATTGGAGACTCTTATGGTCAGTGTATATAATACACTTTCTACGATATAAGTAATGTCTCCACAACTTGAGTGAAAATACAACGGCACCCAATTCCAAATCATGGGTGGTGTAATTCCTTTCATGCACCTTTAACTGTCATGATGCATAAGCAATCACCTTGCCTTTTTTGCATTAGCACACAAGCCCATGCCAGTGTGCGAAGCATCACAATAAACTACAAAATCCTCAATACCTCAGGTCGTGATAACACAGGAGCATTGCTCAACTTGTGTTTTAGAATCCAAAGGATTCTTGTTGTTTTGGACCCCAAACAAACTTAAAATTTTACGGGTCAAGGTAGTTAAAGGAGTGGCTATCCTTGAAAATTCTCAATGAACCTCCTATAGTAACCAGCCAATCCTAAGAAGCTACGAATCTCCAATGGAGTTTTGGGCACTTCCCAATTCATTACGGCTTCTATTTTGGCGGGATCCACTTGGATACCACGCTCACTTACAACATGTCCAAGAAATTGGACTTCTCTAAGACGAAATTCACACTTAGAAAATTTAGCATAAAGCTTTTCCTGCCTTAGTAGTTCTAGGATGCACCAAAGGTGTTTCTCGTGATCAACTTGATCGCGAGAATAGATAAGTATGTTGTCTATGAAGACAATGACAAACTTATCCAAATATGGTTTGCAGTCTCTATTCATGAGATCCATGAATGCTGCAGGTGCATTTGTGAGCCCAAGAGGCATCACTAGAAATTCAAAATGACCATATCGAGTCCTGAAGGCAGTCTTAGGAACATCCTCGTTCTTAACCTTCAGCTGATGATATCCTGATCTCAAATCAATCTTAGAGAAATAGCTAGCACCTTGAAGTTGATCGACAAGTCATCGATCCTGGGTAAGGGATATCGGTTCTTTATTGTTAACTTGTTTAACTCTCGGTAATCAATGTACATCCGCATTGAACCATCTTTCTTTTTAACAAAAAGGATAGGAGCTCCCCAAGGTGAGGAACTAGGTTGGATAAAGCCTTTCTCTAAAAGTTCATCTAATTGAACTCTTAACTCCTTCATTTCCGTCGGTGCTAACCAATATGGAGCTCCGGCTACCGGTGCTAATCCAGGTAGGATATCAATTCTAAACTCCACTTGTCTATCTGGAGGTAGGCCTGGTAATTCTTCGGGAAAACATCGGAATGCTCTGAGATAACTGAAAGGTCTTCTATATTTGGTTTAGGCTCGTTGATAGTTACTTGTGCCATGTAAATGACACAACCTTTCCCCAAACACTTGGATGCCTTAACTAACAACACCTTGTCTGGCAATCCGTAGTTGAAATCTCAAGGGATGGTTATCGTTTCACCAGATGGGGTTTTAATTTCGATAGTTTTTATCGCAGGCAATACGGACTTGGTTATGGAATAACCAATCCATGCCTAAGACTAAATCGAACCCTGCCAATTTCATTGGCAAAAGAGAGATAGGGATAGAATGATTCTTAATGGATATAGAACATCAATCAATAATGGAAGATATCAGCGAGTTCTACCTCATAGGTTATGTCTAGAGTTCTTATGGGTAGGTTCATAGTTTACTAAACTTATGGTCAACAAAAGATTTATCTGCACCCGATCGAAAGAACTCTAGCATATATGTCATTAATGAGGAATGTACCTGTTATGACATTGTTATCATTAACGGCCTCCCTAGCGTTCTCTGGAAGGCATGAGCATTCCCTTTCTTAGCCTCTCCAGGCTTTGCATCATTACCTTTGGGGTTCTTGGGGCAGTTGAACTTAATATGCCCTTTTTCATTACAGTTGTAGCAGACGACATTTTTAAGATCCGTACACTCTAGGGTTTTATGCCCCCTTTTCTTACAGATACCATAGGGTCTAGTTTGTGGATCAATACTACACTATCCCCAATGCTTACGGTTGCAATTTTTACATGTCGACTTTACACCCGACTTATCTTGGTTTCTCCTGAACCTAAATCTCCCTTTATTTTTCTTATTAAATCTTTGGGAGTTATCATCATCTCTCTTCCTTTTCCCGTCAGTTTCAGCTTTAACTGACTTTTGTCTCACCAAATCTAAGGTGAGAGAGAGAGATAGGTCAACAGCAGACCTATAGGTACTAGGCTTAGCAGCCTTACCACGCCTTTTAATTTTTTGGCGCTAACCCATTTATAAAACACGCAATACGTTTGGTTTCTAGGGTGATTAAATACGAAACTAACATAGACAGGGAATTGAAGTCAAAAGCATACTTCGACAATCTAGGTTCTTCATTGAAAGAGTCAAAAAGTCTGTTTTCTAATTTCTCCACCTCATGAGGTGGACAGTAAGTCTCCTTGACTAAATCAACGAACTTAGGCCATCCTAAGTTGTACAGGTGTACTTTACCTGTAGATTGGATCATAGCCTTCCACCAAATCAAAGCATTGCCCTTAAAGGACTGTTGATGCATACTTTACCACATCCTTATCAGCACATCCACTGATATCCAAAATCGTTTACATATCATCAAGCCATTTCAAGGCTTCTACTGCTCCTTTTTCCCCCATTGAAATCTCGGGGCTTGCAGGATACAAAATATTTGTAGGTACATCCGTCTTTAGAAGAACGGGACCTATCAGCAAATTCTAATTTCTTTGGTTCACTCCTCGCATTTGAAGAGTGAACGAGCTCTCCTTATGAGCTGAAGATGGTCGGATTGATAATGGTCTGGAGCAAGTAGCGCTAAATTCTTTAAATTTCTCCATGGCTTTTCCCACAGCTGCATCTATGCGAGCTTGGAAGTTATCGTGATCGACTGCTATATTTTCAGCCTTGTTAGAGTTAATCTCTCGGTGACTACTTTGTGCCTCATCCGAGTTTGCCATTCTGGAACATTGGTTCTAAATTCCAATTTAAAACTTCTCTTAGCCATGGTATTAATAACCATATTGGCTTTAAACATTGGACAAACAATCCATCGTCTATCTAAGCTAGTGTGAATAACATCACAACGCTTAGGTTTATCATATCTATATTTGGCTTAGGTCTCAAAAGGGACCATCAAAGGCAAATTATAATCTGGACGTAGGCCATATATTATTAGACAGTGGATCGTAATGTCACAACTGTCATTGTCATTTAGACAATTATATATAGCTCATAGGCTTTTCACTAATGATCATAATACTATGGCATGTTGGCCGGTCACTTTGGACGTAACATATAGCACGTTGGCTGTCACTTTGGACATATCATATGGCACGTTGGCCAGTCACTTTGGACATAACATATGGCACGTTGGCTGTCACTTTGGACATATCATATGGCACGTTGGCCTGTCACTTTGGACATAACATATGGCACATTGGCCTGTCACTTTGGACAATCATCACATTGCTGCACACATTATGGCCTGTCACTTTGGACATAACATATGGCACGTTGGCCTGTCACTGATATGTAAGACCCTAACTTATAATATTGAGATTTCTATAATAAATTTTTTGAATTATTAAAACTTTTCAATGCAAAGCATTTTGACAAGCCATTACTGTTTAGTCCGTAATATTGAAACCAAGTGCGGAAGCTGATCTTTGATTGTGTTCGGTTCTTCGTAGAGCTTGATCGTCCTTCAGAAGTGCTTACGATTACCCTGAACTGGAAATTTGCTAAATATTAGTATTATAGCAAATTACCGAAAAATACAACTTAACGAACTAGTAAATAAATCAAAACATAAATTTAAAATTTTAAGGTGGCGTCGGCGACGCACTTTGCCGCGTCGGCGACGCCCCTCGATAATTAGCATCGGGTCAAGACTGCCGTATACAGTAGGTTAACACGTCGGGTCAATGGTGTTGCGTCGGCAACGGCCAGGAGTACCATCGGCGAAGTGCCTTCTGCAGCAGTTTTGCTGCAGATTTTATTAAATGGTCCGTTCGACCCGTTTCAAGTTCCGAACATTTAAAACATGACTCGGGACTTAAAGGAACATGTCTGTAAAACATTATTTCCTGTTTTATTTAACGGTTGCTAACCGCAGGCTACGGATGACCACCGTAGCTTAAAATGGCTGTCGTAAGAACTTTTCCGCTTTTGCCGTTTTTATTACGGAAACTCTCGTAACTTATGACACCCTTCTCCGTTTTACCCGAAACCTGTTTCAAAATATCCATTGAATATTTTCTTACATATTTAACCCGAAATCCTTGATCCGGATTCTTATTTCATATAACTTATGCATTTATCCCCGGTTTATGCTCCTATTTTCCGATTTTGCCATTGAACCCCATTTAAATCAAACTATTCATTTACGCATCCATTTCGGTATGCTTTAATACTCCATTATTACCCGTATAGTTTCCTTAGCAAAATACATCGCTTTATTCAACCAAACCTCTATTTATTTTATCATTTTGACCCGTTTAGTGGTCTTAGCGTAAACCCTTGCTTATTTCAATCAAACCTTATCTTTTATCATTTCCACGCGAAGATATTCATTAATTTTCCACCACAACTATATTTGCGGTGGGTTTGTTATCGTAGATTCATTTTATCCAAATTTACCCCTCGATTCGACATTTTACGAAAAAGACCCTTTAAAGGCATTAAACCAAAAGGCTTATGTTTTTCGCTTTACACATCAAACGAGTCTACTGAATTATAAAACTCATTTTTAAGCTACCCTTAGGTTCGTTTACTTATTTTTACCACACGAGGGCATTTTGGTCAACTTAGGTCCTTCTTTACGACGAAGGACTTTTATTATCATGTTTTGACCAAATATGAACATTTAACCATAGTCCATTTTAGAACATTATATTCCTAAGAACATAATGTCTACAATTTAAATCATTAGATTTATCTTACCTTAGGTAATGAAATATTTAATCATGACTTGTTTAACTCTCAATGAACCGTAAGTCCTCTTTGAGAGTTTGACCCATTACACGTACCTGGCTTGGCTCATAGCATTGATCCGTTCTCATTTCATGCTCTATTAGTTGCTATGGAATAGCAATGCTAATCATACTCTATTCTTTCTATGAGCACAAAAACTCAACAAAACGATCATTAGTCATCATCGTCAAATGGTGATAATATCACCATTTGACCCATTCGACCTAAATGACTATTTATCATTATGGGATGGCACTTATTTGCCATCTCACCCATTTAATCCATTTCGTTTTACTCTGTGTGATCATATTGTATAAAAATCGTTTCTTAATTCGCTTGACCCATTATGAGTTACGCCATATGGTGTCTTTGTCCAAACTCTTTATTTATTCATCAACTCGTGACCGCATTACTATTTTACCCCTTATTATCCATTATGGTTTACACCATAAGGTAATGTTTTAATATTCCTTATTTATTCGTCATCGCATGACTAATTTACCGTTTTACCCTTTTTACCATAAATCATGGTTTAATACCATATTCACTTGTTCCGACCCGTATTAATTCGCGTCGGAACCTTGTATTTCGAAATGTCTTTACTAATAACAAATCACTTATCTTAGTCAAATATATAAGTAAATTTATTATTGTAAGGATGTAATCGTTACTTACCTCAAAATCCGATTATGCTTTTCTGCGTACTTGATCCGTTTGACCCGCTTCTTCCCAAGCATCCTCCTAGCTTGTCAAGCGTCAAATTATCATTTATCATTCGTAAGATGGTTAGGTTAGTCATCATTTAAAACGACTATTCCACCTTATGGATTTTATATTGAATTTATCATTCGATCTTATTATAGGTCAGTTTAACTTTTAAAAGTCAACTGCCTATTTACATATACAAACTCGCGAATAAGTTTAACAACCCCTTTAGGCATTTCGTTAATTACCCGGTAAGCGCTATTCTTAGGCCACCATTATAGTTACATTTCCCTAACCAAGTTCATGAAATTGCTAATATCAAATTAACATAGACATAGCATTAGTTTCTTTATATCATACAAAACCCATTTCAAGTCATGTATGATTACTTACTCAAATCTCTAATTTGTTCTAGTATCTTACACATGCATACAAGTATGATGATCATAAACTTTACCTACATTATCAATTTCATCATATAGTCAAGAACCCATTTCATTATTTACTTGTTAATCACTAACAAGAAATCTTACATCAAATTGTGCATGATTTCTTTAAGTTTAACGAAATCAATCATACATATACACTTAATTTCATCTCTGGATCATAATCCAACTATCTAATTGCAAGTAATCAACATGTCTCAAGTTATTATTTTCACCAAATCTAAGTTTTGAGACATACATTATGATTCCCTTGATTAGTGATCGTTTATATGCGTTTATGCATTGATTCCGAGCTCATTTCATCCTTCAATTTGATGATTTAAGAAGAACAAGGGTTTGCCCCTTGTTCTCCAGCCGTAGAACACACACACATACACACTCACTATGTGTTTAATGTTTTAATTTTTTATATTTATAATACAAGTTCCCTTTTTGGCAGTTTTGGTCCCTCAAGTTTAGTTTTGATTATGAATGAGACTACAACTCATTGTTTGGCTACTTGTATACATGTTTTTAACTAGGTTTATTTTTCTTAGTTATTTTGTTTGCGGGTTCACTTTTCCCACTAACGGTCTTTTACCCGCTCTATAGTATAAACGTGGTTTTATTGCCAAACCCATTTTTGGGGTGTTACATGATATACACTAATTATACATGTTTTAGTCCCTCATTTTACTCTTGTTTTACTGTTTTTTACTACAACTTCAATGGTTAGGTTCTTAATCGTGTACTTTTGGGTTTCAGGTCTAAACGACACTTCACTGGCAAATTTGTAGAAAACGAGGAGTTTCCGGGCATTTTGGATGAAAACTTCACAATCTGCTGAAGACACAGGTCATGCACGGCCGTGCGTTCCTTGTGCACGACTGTGCAGAACTCGCGACTAGGGCAGTCTAACTGATTTTTAGGCCTGCATGGCAGTGCGTCTCAGTCGCACCCCCGTGCGCCTTGGTTGCACCCCCGTGCGCCTTGGTTGCACCACCGTGCACTTTTTGTATATGGTCGTGCATACACTTTGCTGCCAAATCAGCCACTTGCTCAACCCATACCATGCAGCTGACGTCATGATTAGACTTGTACAGTGCTCGGGCATGCACTTTATGTGCACGGCCGTGAGGATATGAAAATCTCTATAAAACAGGGCAGACACTTCTGATCAAATTGTTGGGTAACTTTCCAAGTTTCTGGGCGATTTCTAAGGTTCGAGGCCGCCGGTTCTGGTCGATTTCAAGCCTCAAATTGCAAGAAGCTTATCTTTCATCCAATCATCAAATCCTTGCTTGTTTATGGTTTGAATTCTTGTTCTTAACATACATTTTAATCACTTTTCTCAAGCATTGAGCTGATGTTTATGTATTATTATTATTATTATGAATGCTAGTAAAATACTTGTTTTATGAACAATCTTTAGCTTGTAATCATGTTAAATGAAGCTCAAGAAACTTGTTTATGTTTGAATCTTGATGATCATATGGCAAACTTGGTTCATTGATGTTGGATTTTTCATTGAGGTTGTTTATCTTTGATGATTAGTAAATGATTAGTTAGGATAAGTTGAAAAAACCCCATAATTAATCATTTTCTAGTAAACTATTAACTTGTTAATGTGTTTACACCATGAAACTGAATAGGTATTGGTTTAATAAAAGTTAAATCTGATTTTGATCAAGAATGTTTTCTTACACGTAAGGGCTCTAAGGGGTTAGATGGTGTTATTGTAAGTTCTTAACCTGCGTCATAATCTTTGTTGGGTATTTTTGGCCAAAATGTCAACTTGGTGGATTTATGTTTAAGACTTGCAAAATGGATAAGTTTGTGATATGATCTACGTTATGCTTGTCTCGGTGGTTGTATTGTGTTAATCGGTATTGCTTTCCTTGATAAAGTGAGGTTAGAAAACTCTTAATGGATGACTAACTTATTTTTAAAAAGATTCACATGAAAGTATATCAATAGCTCGTTAATGAATTATTTTAGGTGGTTAAAGTGTGTTTATCGCATTAACTTTCCGAAGAATTATCATGTTAGGATTCCCGAAAGGGATACTAATTGTCTTTATATTTGGAAAATTGATCAAGTGCCTTTGCGACATTTCTGACTTAGTTAACATGCTTAGGTTGTTTATAAAACCAAGACAAAAGAAAAAAAAAGAAATTATATTTTTGAATTTGGAGTCTTATATGTTTTAAAATATATTTTTTGAAATTTTTTTATTAAAAACTTTTTCACATATCTTTTTACTGTAGCTAAATAACAACGGTTTAGTACATAAGCGCCTGCTCGTGTCCATGGATCGAAATCTGTTCTTACCCATACTTTACTACATATACGATAGGGTACACTTGTCCTTTTGTGTGTGTTTTAATGTTAAGGTGTAAATCATTTTTATAAAGATTAAAACCGAGTTTGTTTGTAAAATTCATTGTAAAAACATGTATATATACGCACACGTCAGTCACTTTGGTCATATCATATGGCACGTTGGCCTGTCACTTTGGACATAACATATGTCACGTTGGCCTGTCACTTTGGACATAACATATGGCGCGTTGGCCTGTCACTTTGGACATATCATATGGCACGTTGCCTGTCACTTTGGACATATCATATGACACTTGGCCTGTCACTTTGGACATAACATATGGCACGTTGGCCTGATCACTTTGGACATAACATATGGCACGTTGGTCTGTCACTTTGTCATCATCTTGATGACATTAGCCGGGATCACATTGATCACATAGGTTATATAATAGGTCTTAGGACGTAGCCTTTTACCTAGACGACTAGTGTGGTTCCCCAAGTCACACCACCAGGAGTATGAACATTCCTTAATGTTAATATAAGAGTACTTTAATGTTTGATTAATGGTCCGGGTCACGTTGGACCTTAACGACCTTGGAGGCTTGAACCTAGTCCACCACCTCTGAATAGAAGGATAACTTCCTTAACTATCCTGATAGAAGGCCTTTTATCCTTAACTATCATTTCTTGGCCAATATGTGGTCTGGGCCACTTGGCATAATCAAATCCATTAAGGTCTTTTGGAATTATATAGAAGAGCACAAATTTCAAGTAAAATCGAGACGCTCGCTTGAAGAGGATGAATATATATATATAATTCAAAAATACTTCATTAAATTCCAATAGAAATTACAATACTAGAAACAAATGAAATAAACTGTCCATGCAAGGACTTAAAAGAAATAAAAATGTCCACACATGGACTAAAGAAATAACAATGTCCTCGCAGGGACTAACATATGTTATTAGAAGAGACTTCACTCGTCTTTCTTTCCTTTAACCAACTTGGAGAGCTTTTTGAAGAACTTATTTGTCGTCCTCTCCATTTTTCGCCGCTTGTTGTTGCATTTCTTTCATTCGTTCCAAGGCCTCATATATGGTCTCGAGTGGTGGCGGAGGTGTTGTGGCATAATAGGATACTGGTACCCATAACTTGGATATCCAGTAGGTGGGAAAGGAGACGGGTATAGTACGTTATGCATGACCGCTTGCATGTATGGGTCATGCGACAATTGCTTGGTAATCATCAGGTGTAGTTGGGTTAAAAGAATCATATCCAGATGTATCCAGATATGTTGGGATAGGGTTATTATAACCCGATGGTGGTGGTTGAATTGCAGATGATGGTGTTGGTTCCACCACAGGTAAAGCATTAGAGGGTCCTCCCATTTGTGGGTTCTTGATTAGGAGTGATGAGAATGAGTGTTGCAAAGGTAAATTGATTCCAATATTGGTCCCATTCATTAGGACCTTGGTATGGCGATCCGGCTTAAGAGTTCGAATCGCTTGAAATTTTTATGGCGTGGGTGTGTGATCCTGACGGCGGCATCTCCGGGTCGGTGTCCTCGTCCATGGGATTGGGTTGGTCTAATTGGTTTTGGTCGGCTGGGGGTGTATTAAAGTATTGGTTGGGGTTAAATTCATCATGATAAGAATGATGAGAGTGGTGGGAGTGGTGTGAATGATGCGAATGGTAGGAATGATACGAGTTTTGAGTATGAGAAGGTGAATGTTGCGACAACGGCCATGAATCCCCCGAATCCTCACAGGGGTTCGGGTGATGGGATGTTAGGGAATATGTCCAAAAGGTCCCCCTCTCATTGGCCCTTTTCCTCTTCCTCATACTCTTGGGGACATTTTCAAGTTAAAAATCAAATAAAAAACAATACTAATAACTTAATAATAAAATGAGTAATACTATGTGAAATCCTAGACTCGAAAGTCAAAGGAATGTGCTTGTTTTAATTTGAGATTAAATACAAGAAGACTAGTGTTTAATTCTCTCAAACGTTGGCTCCGATACCAGCCTGTCACACCCTGGCTTTTTACAGCCAATCCACACACCGGTAGGCCCGGGTGGGGAATATCGTGACGTAAGTTGATATCATCATAGTCAATTAAACACAACAACGGAAGTCTTGGAGTTAAATTACTGTTACAAACCAAATGTTCAAAATCCAAAATAATATACATACGACTCGTAATAGAAGATCCACAGGCGGATCATAAATTGTACAAAAGAAAAATGTAAAACAGACTTTGGGCAGATCTAGGATTTGCAAGATCCTCTTATCATTACCGAGCACTTCCAGCCTATTTTCGTATTGTACCTGCAAGCTTAGTCTTTTGAAAATACGTCAGCTTTCGCTGGTAAATACACCCAACTGAATCATTTTGAAAACATTTAAAAAAATGTTTTAAGTGCGTATCAGCACAAAATCTTTTATAACTTGGGAAAGTTGACGTTGCAACCTTGTTAACATATTCACATGTTTGTCCATACATATAGGGCCCAGTGCGAAAACCGAGACATGATTAACGTACACACCACTTACGAACTCATGAAGGAGTTATCCCCAACTTTGTGGGTAATTGCATTTGAGCGTCTGTCAGATGTATGCCTACTCCCCGCGCTAAGGTCGTAGCCATTATCTAATGTAATGATCCAAGGATATCCAGGACACGGTAGTTAACCCCCGATGTTTAAGTTATCAAACAAAATTGATTAAACGGAATATGCGGATTTACTAGCCACAATCCGGCATTCGATTGATCCCATTTCCGACCAAGAGGTAATTATTTACCGTAACCAAGCCCGTATAGGGGAAATAAGTCGAGAGTATTTACCTGAGCTAGTCTTCGTTTAAACGCAAGATTTATTAACTCAGCCTACACAAAAGTACTAAGTGCAGATAGCATTTACCGGAATGTCTCTAGTCTGGATTATGGCATAAGCTAACCAATTAAATACTAACGGTCTTACTTAAGTCATAGACTTAGACCAACTAGCGTACATGATCAAGACGTATAATGCTAGATTAAACGATGATCGGATAGAATGTAGTTTAATCCCACAAGTACTTTGACTTGTATAATATGGATAAACTATAAACATTCTGGATTTTTGAGACTTAAGTGACAAGGTTAGACCCGTTTTGGTTAATCTTCGTAAACTAGTTACATGTACTTAACCGTACGCATATCAGCGATATTGGGTAACCGAATAAGTCATGAACAAGTTCCATATGCCATTATACTTTAAATAAGTTGTAAATCAGTAGAATATCAACTTTTATGACCTTTACGGTTTTAAAGCGAAACTATGCCTCATATGGGCATTTTAGTAATTTCATACCTTATAAAAGGAACTTGAATATAATTTAATATTATAACTATAAGTGTTCTGGAAAGATAACTTATTTATGATATAATATCAGTAGGATATTAATTATATGTGTAATTTATCTTTTATGACCAAACTATGCACCGAAGGGACATTTTGTTATTTTACACATAGTTTTGTAAATTATTTGGGATTCTGAGTTTATATCATGTACCACTGTAAAAATATTTAAAATAAGTTTTAAAACTAGGTAACAAGTCTTGGTTGGTAAATATGGTTTAAAACCATACTATGCGCCGAAACGGCGCTTATGTCGTAAATGACGATTTATGTGATGTTTAAAGAATGTTAAGGTCAGGTTAACATGTCTTAGATATGTTATTTAATATAACATATCAGTAGATAAAAGATTTACCTTGAAAAGATATGATTAAAACTGTCTTATAAGCCACGAGGGCTTTATTGTCATTTATCGACATAATACAAACAATCCTACTTATAATATTACATTAGTAGGAAACTCATTTTCAAGTTCATTGTCATTTACACCTCTTTTATAAAAAGGACATTTTAGTCAAAATGGCATAATTACGAAACTTGTGCATAAACTCAGATTTTGATTATGATCATGTAATATAACCTCAGATGATTATGCTACATAATATTAAGATCATAATGTAACTTTAGATCAGTGGCTAACTAATCTAAATCAGGTCAGAATCGAAAGTCAAACCAGAAGTCAAACTTCACGACTTTCGGTTGCGAACCGACCCTACAACTGAAATTGACGAGCCGAACATGTTCTTACATGTTCTAATAATTATTACCAACTTGTAAGTGTCAAAACATGTTTCATAACATATATAAGCTCAGATTATAACATTTCAGAAAAATGGCCTGTTTGACTTTTTAATATAATAACTTTGACCCGTCAATTAGTCTAGCAAATATGATCTTCAGGAGGTGCCCTTTATAGGGACTAACACCTACCTTAATACGATCACTTAGCCATGTTCGTTACGAACAATGGCTGGACCATAATAGTCTTATCCGAAAGTCAAGGCGTTTTCCGTAAAACGCTTGACTTTTGGCTATAAAAGCCTATAAACGAAAATGTAAGAGGAAGGAACACTTACAAGTGGTTCCTAGGATGCAATAGAACTAAGTTAGATGCTCCTTTCGGTTAGGAACTTCCAGGGAGGGAGATAGAGTTGTGAATGAGAAAGGTGCAAGTTCAAATGGTGAACCTTGACACCTATTTATAGTTGGAGAGCTTGAATGAGGTGATGCCAGATGTTAAGGGGTGTTAGAGGAAGCGTACAAGTGTCCTAAAACGTGGCATAGCTGTTTGTAAGACCATGGTTTCGAAACAATGGTTTTTGGCAACATGTATGGAGGCCAAGGTAAAAATTCTGTAGATACAGCCCTCTAGCGGGCCGCGAGAGGCACATGCCTGGCCTCTTGCTCCCCACGAGCGCCCCAAGGCCACTTTCAAGTTTGACACTTTTAGCTCCCTAACTTATAAAATCTCCTAAAACACCTTTTTAGCATATTTAGTCCTCCATAACCAATATTTGGCGTACCCGAGAGTATGCCTGGACATTGTCGAGCCCTCGGTTCGTTAAAGGTCACTCGGAGGTATAAGTTAACATATTGACACTTTTAACCCCTCCATCATCCAACTTTCACATATTTACGGATTTAACCTCTCTCATCCAACAAGTGGCACGTATGAGAGTTAGGACTTCGTAAAGGATCACTCAGAGGCCCACTATAAGCACGTTGACCCCGATGTCACTCAGAGACTAGGAATGTTGACATATCAGTCACTCAGAGCCCAAGTTTAAGCATGTTGACATATCAGTCACTCAGAGGCTAGGCACGTTGACATATCAGTCACTCAGTTGCCAAGGTTAAGCATGTTGACATGTCAGTCACTCAGAGGCTCGGCATGTTGACATATCAGTCACTCAGAGGCCAAGTTTATGCATGGTAACATCAGAAAGTCACTCAGAGGCTCAGTTTGAGCATGTTGGCGCTTTTAGTCCTTATTAGTCTTTAATAGACTAAAATAAAAATATAAGACGTGTCATTATACTATTGGACAGGAATTTACGAGGTGTTACAATGTGTGTGTGTGTGTGCGATTTAATTAAGAACGACTATGAGTTATGAGAACTTATACTTCTCCGCGCGAGTTTGACTATATTTTTTGTATAAACATAGATGAAATTGCTACAAAGACATACATATATGAAAAAAGAAAAAAAACTTGTAAATTTTTGTAGAATGATGACATCATGAATAATTTTTTTTACATCAATGTAAATTTTTGCATGTCATTTTTTATTTTTGCTAAACTAGGTGATTTTTTCTAAGATTTAAAAAAAAATTGAAAAAAGTTTTAGTAACGCTTAGTTTTCATGGTTCTCACAACTTATTTTACCTCCTCTCTCTCTCTCTCTATATATATATAATATATACATATATATATATATGTATATATAGGGTGAGGTTATTGTAAAAAAAAGTGTTTTTTTATGGTAAGGGTAAGAAAGAATCTAAACCATTAGATTTTTAATTTAGTGGTTGAGATATTGATGGCAATCTTGTAAATAGTGTTGACTATTAAACTAATTAATTTTCTAGATTAAGGGTATAAAGGTAAATTTAACATTTTTAAATTAAGAAACTAACATTAATGCACATTCAAGTTCCCCTTCTTTTTTAAATGTCAATAACTTTTTATACGTAACTATTTTTTTAAAAAAAATTACACCATAATAACGATGTTTTTTTTATCTTTAATATACCATATTGATATACTTATGTAGAGAAAAAAATTACATCTCGCTTGAATGTTTTAGCCCATGGTGTTTTTTCTATGTTCATACAATGGTGTTTTAATTGTAGTGTGTTATTTCTGTTCTTCATAAGATGTATGCCTTCAATATACATGTTGTGGTGTTTTTATGAGTTATGGTGTTATTCCTGTTATATTTAATGTGAGGACAAAGGTCCTTGCATTGTTGTGGTTTCTGGTGTCTTCAGTAGGTTTCTGTTGCCTTGAAAGAGTTAGGGTATTATTTCAGTTTTTATATATCTAGGGTGTTATTTCTGTTTTTATATATCTAGGGTGTTATTTCTATTTTGATTTTGATTAAAATGTTGATTGGTATTATATTTAGGGTGTTATTCATGTTTTGATTCTGATTAAAGTATTATGTTTTGAAATTGATTTATTAGGGTGTTATTTCTTTTATATTCAATGTTAGGGTGTTCTTTATAAGATGTGTGTCTTCAATATAACTGTTGTAATGTTTTTATGAGTTAGGGTGTTATTTCTGTAATATTTCTGTTCTTTATAAGATGTATGCCTTCAATATACATGTTTGGTGTTTTTATGAGTTAGGGCGTTGTTTCTGTTATATTTTTGTTCTTTATAAGATGTATGCCTTTAATATACATGCTGTGGTGTTTTTATGAGTTAGGATGTTTTTGTTATATTTCTGTTTTTATACGATGTATGCCTTCAATATACATGCTATGGTGTTTTTATGAGTTAGGTGTTATTTCTATTTTTATGAAATAACACCATAAATCTATTGAAGATGTATGCCTACAAAAACTGCCAAACGTCGGCTGCATATATTCATTCCATAATTATATTTTATTAGTTAAATTACAATCATACCCTTAAACTACCAAAATAAAAAGGGACACGTGTCACCATCAAAATCTTTCTTATCATTCTCACACTTTATGTTTTTTATAGGAACCCCTCTCTCTCTCTTGACTATATATATATAATATATATAATATAAAAAAGGAGAAGCATCTGTTAGAAACCACCCTTTATTGCGAGAACCAATGTGAACACAACCCAAAATACCTAAAAAAATCTAAAAAACACAAATTTTTTTAATATTTATTTTTAAAAATTGCTATAATTCAAAATCACAAACTTTTTGTACCGAAACACGTTATATCATGGTTATACATAATGATGCACATGTGCATTTTTAATATTTATAATGTAAAAAGTAGTGTATTACAGATGATAGTGTAAATAAAAGTGCAATTGTCTACTACCGGTAATGTATTACGAAATTTGTTAAATAAATCATACATATGCACATGTACATCGATAATTGTTACTCGAGAAAAAAATTAGTAGTTTTTTTAGTGACGAAATATAACGATTTTTTTAAAATATATTAAAAAATGTGTGTTTTTTAGATTTTTTTAAAAAATATTAAAAACTTGTATGTTTTTTTAGATTTTTTTAGGTATTTTTTCTGTTCACATTAGTTCTCGTGGTTCTCACAATAAGAGCGGTTCTAAAATGAACCCGCCCCACCCCATATATATATATATATATGATGGGGTTCTAGAGTGAACACTAGTGTGTTTGTGAACTAAGTGAACAAATCATAGCCATCGATTTACACACGTGTATGGCTAGAATTTTATCATCAAATCGTAAAATAAACTATTGTATTTCATCATAATATCCTGGCCATTAATCGGCATGTTATACACGTGTACTATGACTCAGATTAGTTCGCTCAGTTCGCAAATACTCTAGCGTTCATTCCTTAACCAAATCCTATATATATATATATATATATATATATATATATATATAATGGCAATTGACCGTTGCTAACGGTTAAAAACCAACTTTCCATGCTAATAAGTGAGGACCCCCCCCCCCCCAAACACAATATATATAGGGTGAGGTTATTGTAAGAAAATATAAAAGTGTGAGAATGATAAGAAAAAATCTAAACCATTAGATATTTAATCTAATGGTTGAGATATTGATGAGCAATCTTGTAAATAATGTTGACTATTAAACTAATTAATTTTCTAGATTAAGGGTATAAAGGTAAATTTAACATTTTTAAATTAAGAAACTAACATTAATGCACATGCAAGTTCCCCTCATTTTTTAAACGTCAATAAATTTATGCGTAACTCTTTTTTTTAATTACACCATAATCACGAGTGTTTTTTTATCTTTAATATGAGAACCATATTGATATACTTATGTTAGAAAAAATTACGTCTCGCTTAGATGTTTTAGTCCATGGTGTTTTTTCTATGTTCATACAATGGTGTTTTAATTGTACGGTGTTATTTCTGTTATATTTCAGTTTTCGTAAGATGTATACCTTCAATGTACATGCCGTGGTGTTTTTATGAGTTAGGGTGTTATTCTTGTTATATTTAATGTGAGGACAAAGGTCCTTGATTTATTAGGGTGTTATTTCTATTATATTCAATGTTAGGGTGTTCTTTTTTTAAAGTGTGTGCCTTCAATATACATGCTGCGGTGTTTTTATGAGTAGGGTGTTGTTTCTATTATATTTTTGTTCTTTATAAGATGTATGTCTTTAATATACATGCTGTGATGTTTTTATGAGTTAGTGTATTATTTCTTTATAAGATGTATGCCTTCAAATTCGAAATCCCTACAATAACTGCCAAAAAACGGTTACATATATTCATTCCATAATTAAATTTTATTAATTAAATTACACTTATACTGTTAAACTACCAAAATAAAAAGGAACACGTGTCATCTTCAAAATGTTTCTTATTCTTCTCACACTTTTATATTTTATTACATGAACCTTATATATATATATAAAATGGCAATTGACCGTTGCTAACGGTCAAAAACCACACTCCCTAACTTTCCCTGCTAATAAGTGAGGACACCCCACTCATCTGGGCACCTTTTTTCACCGTGTACAGAGGGCCGATGTTCCCAGGGAGGGCGGGCTTCACTGAGCCTTCCCCAACCCTAGACCGAGCACCTTGTGAGTTTTGATAAATGAAGTTATACCAAACCAATATGTTGCTGTCTTGAGGAAAGTGGATAAGGTTACTGGTTCTTCTATTCGTTATGGTAAATGGAAAAGTTAAACCACACCAACATCTTGATACCTTGCGGAGAGTGGATGCTCTTAGCTTTTTTAATAGTTTTTCTTACGTCCATAAATATTATTACCGCTTCTCATAAAGAACATCAAAATAAAGTTCCTAAAGAGCTACACATGAGACAGGCCATGTATTCAATATTAAAAATAATATGTTATTAATAAAGCTAATCTTATGATATTTTCTGTAAAGATAATGTTTCCAAATATATAGAAATTTAAGATAATTCACCAAAGTGCTATGGTGTAAAACGACCAAAACACATGTCCAGAGAGGACGAAGTATGCAATTCGAAACCACAAGAGTTACTGCAAATTTCATATTTATAGAGTCAAATTCAAAATAAGAGGTCACATTTTGTGTTGAAGAGCACAAAATCTACTTGCCAAGTTATTTAAGGCAGTTTTACCAAGTAAAACACAAAAATGATCGAGTGCATGTTAATAATCAACTGCACCATATAACACCCGACAAAAAACATAAAGGAAAACCTTGTTTAATCGAATCAAACAAAAGACACGCTGTACTTACAAAATTTAAATTATAATCTTTAACGGCAAGTAACGTAACCATTTACCTAGAAAACAGAGTCTGTAAGCAAAACCAACACCTACCAGCATCTGAGCAACAAGATATTTTTCTTAAATGTTTCCTCTTTGGGTAACCTCTTTTTTTTAACTGTTTTCTGGATTTTACCCGAAACATGATTTTAAAAGCATAGTCCCAATAAGGATTTATAGAGTAAGGCTACACCCGGTATAATGTGTGGATGCATAATACTACACAATATAATTGTAAAAGACGACAGTTACGTTGTATCTAAGTGGTCGAATGAGGGGGATAAGGAGTTGCCACCACCGAGCCAAAGACCAACATGTGATTTTACCGCACGCTTGGAACATGTTAAGGATTTACATAATAGAAAAACTCATCGTACGATTCGACGCAATTTAGTCGAGCACATTTGGTTGTTTAAAGAGCAAGACTAAATGTAGGTCACGTATGGTCACATGTTTTTTTATTTATTAAATGTTGTATGTTTTCTAATTATTGTTTTAGGTGTGTTTTTTCCATTAATTGAATTTTAAATTTATGTTTGTTTTTTTATTATTCAAGTTATTTAATATATATGGAATATAAAAAAATTAGTATAATAGAAATTAACAAGATATAGATTAAATAATAGGAAAAGTAGGTGATGAAATGGATGGTATGGTGGAGATTTGAAAGGGTTTGTTAATGGATGAAAAATAATTTTTTTTAGGTATTGAAATCTGATGTTGCAAGCTTAGATGACGTTTTTGATGGTTTGAGAGTTCTCACCACTAGAGATGCTCTTAAATTGGGTTTTTAGCATTTAAATTACATGATCAGCTTGAATTGAAATACGGTTGGTTAGATTCAAATTGTGACCAAGTTGTTCAAGGGAAATGCAAAGGAGAAGTTGACTGTAGTTATTGAAGATCTAAAGCTAGATACACTTCAATCTTCTAGCGTCACATTATTTATATCATCCACTATCCCTTCCTACCCTATTTGGTTAACTATTTAGACCGGGTTAACCTGTTTTCTTTTTCTTTTATTAATAAAAAAATATAAATAAATATACACATAAATATTCAAACATGTAAGTAATTATTCCTAGAAATTAAAAAGAAATACATTCCTTAACAATAACATCCAACACACCATTAAAAATAAAAATACGACACACCATAAAATATAAATAGAAAACATAGATAAACTACTCCGAGTCCGATTTCTCAAGGTAGGGTAGATCTAGAGATGAAATGTATTACGTGAGATCATACCGAAGCCGAAAATGTATACATGCAACTCCACAAGGACGTTTTCGTCAAAAACTGACTCGACGAGCAGATCACTTATGTGGGCCGGTGATATCCATGGCTCTCGTCCTTCAAGATTATGTTGTGCAATATCATGCATGTACAGACGACACTCCTATTCTTATCTACCATCATAGCCCGCAATGATCGATTAAGTATACCCCATTACCTCTTTAGTACCCCAAACGAGCACTCCATATACTTTCTCGCCACCTCTTGCGCCCTCTTGAATCTCGTTTCCTTCAGATTAGTGGGATAGTGGAATGCTTTCACAAACGTTTACCAAATAGGGTGGATACTATCAGAAAGATAGTATCCACGTTTTTATGTGTGCTCGTTTAAAATAAACGGACATCACGACACGTTCTATTCGTTGGTTGGTAAGAACTAATGGTTGTTAAGAACATTGATGTCGTTTACTGATCAGGACGTACCAAAAAATACATGCAAAAACCAAAAATCAACAATATCAGTTGGTGCATTCTTTTATGTACCAACAATTGCTTTTTTTTGTTTTTCAAGTTCTACAGTTGCCTTTTTAATTACTGCATGATGTCTTGGATCCACCTTTACCTTTACACTGATTAGCTTATCTGTTGTGACCAATTTTTTAGCTGTCCTACCAGTCTTTGGCCTTTAGATTTTGCTTTCTGATCTCCTTTACCTAAACCTCCTCTAGAGGTGTGAGGCTACTCGGTGTGGGGTCGTTCAGGCCCGGCCTGTCCCGGCGACGCCCCCAACACCATTTCCAGTATTGCGGCGTCGTCGTAGACATCTAACCGTAAATGTAGATTAAAAAAAAAACAATTTTCTTTAAAATAATAATTTCATACCTGCGTAGATGTGAAATGTTGCTGGAAAGTTCACCGGAGAGTTGATTGGAAGAGAGATCGAGAACAGTTAGTTAAGAAAGTGAAAACAGTGTTTGGAAGAGAGCCTTTGAGTGAGAAATGGGGGAGAATAAGCTTGGTGTTTGGGTTCCATGAGTGGAGAATTTGAGGGTTTTGAAGGGAGTTTTTGAAGGAGATTAAGGTTTGTTTGTCTATGAGTGTGGTGCACTGTTCTGCAATGTTGGAGTTACAGGTGAAGAAGAAGGTGATTATGAAGAAAAATAAATTAACTAGGTAGGGTTGGATCGTCAGCCATTTCATTGGTTCCATCATTGGAGGGGCGTCCTTCAAGGACTCTGACGTGACGCTGACGTGGCGGATCGTCCTTCAAAGACCCGTCACTCACACCGAGTAGTCTGAGATTAACATCTTACCGTTTTTGGGTCATGGCTTCTTGCTTTGCCTTGTCTTTTCATCCCTTTCTTTCTTTTTTCTTGGTTTGAATATCTATGAAATTTTCTCTGTTATTTGTTATTCTCCCTCTTTTTGACATCAGTCTCTTGCACTGCATAATTTAGGAACTAAAGGAAAACCTTTGAAGTAAGCAATTTGATTTATGATGTCATTAAGAACCCTTCTAGTTTCACTTGTATGGTTTTCACAGAAAACCCTCTAAGTGTTATGATTTTAAAATTTGACATTCAAGGTTTCAAAATAACCTCTGATGGTACCTTTGACAATTTGATAAAGAGGTGATTATATCCTAAAAAAACAATTGAGCATTATCTGGCTGGCTGTTGTCTTTGGAGGCCAACTGTTGAGTTATTTCAAGGCTCAACTGAGCTGAAACAATTAGGCATATTGGAGACAATCTCTTTGTAGTTTGAGACCTTAGCTCTAAGTTTTGCTATCGATTTTTAAAGTTATAACCATCATCCAATTTAATGGATCATCTGTATCATTCAACTTAAAGTTTTCGTTGAGAATTGTTTTTTTTCTCTCTGTATATTTTTATTTTAATTTTTTTGAACATCGTTAAGTTCCCCGTCTTGAAACATAGGTTCCCCGCTAGTATAAATATACAAACAACAATTTGGATCTGACTGGCGTTGAGGGACAGTCGCCCTACAGATGGATGTCGTGTGACATCCACTAAACGTCTAAGTTGACTTTTTTTCCATCGTCACTTTAACCCAATTTACACTTTGTCCCTAAGTTTTAAAAAAAGTTACTATAAACGATCCCTAAACTTTAATAAAACTATTTATTTCATTTTTACTAGTTTTTATTCTTTCTGGATGAAAATATTTTCCCTCGCGTTGTTTTTTTATTTATTTTACTTCTATACTTTTTTTTTTGTTGGGTTAACTTCTTTTTCCTTTGATTTCCAAGAGAAGAAGCTTTACTACGCTATACGGTGTAGTCATGACCCTTAAGATCATCATTACCCTCCAGTGAGCGACATGTCACCCCACTCTCACCACCATCCTATATGGTGTGGTCATGACCCAAACCATCATCCCCATTTTAAAAAAAATATTTTGTGTAAAATATATTTAACTAATTAAGAAAAGAGAAGTGCATAACCATGACAACCATGGTGGTTCCCTAAAGCTAAGGGGTATGGAGGGCATGAGATGGGTTATGGATTGTCACCTAGAATTGTGGATGATGTGCTACACCATCCCCTTAAGAAACCATCATAGTTTGTATGGATCAAACTATCACAACCATGTACCTCCCTTTCTTTAGTTAGTTAAATATAATTTACTCAAAATAAATTTAAAAAACATTATGTGATTTAGGTCATTACTACATCATATAGGATAGTAGATGAGAGTAGAGTGATATGACACTGACATAAGAGTAATAATGATATTAAGAATCATGACTACACCCTATAACCTAAGAAAGATGAGATAACACATCATCTACTATCCTAAATAGCAATCCATAACCAATCTCATACCTCTTAACCAAAATCAATGACTACAAATTTAACACCGCTCACCTTATCTAATTTCGAATGTGTAATGGATTATGCTTCCTTTCATAACTATGTGATTGTTTTCTAATTTTTTTTCTTCATTTTTATAGACGTCATATATTCTTTTGTTTGAGTTTTTTTAGTCAATGAAGTTTTTATTTTTATTTTTAATGATTATGCTTTTGAGTACTTTTTTTAAGTGTTGATTATTTTAATCTTTATGCTTAAATTTATACCTATTTAGTTTTTAATCTTATACTCATTACACAGGTATGCTTATAAATAGGTGTCCTAATTCTTCTTTAACTTAGTTTTGAATATACCCTTACAAAATGTTTCTGTTCATTTACGCCATTGAGCCGCTAGTTATTATTACTTTCTTTTATTATATATAATGTATTAGGTGTGGAATTAGAGTTTAGTATGGCTCTTTCGATATGACTTGGTCTGAAAGTAAGCCGATTCGATTCGGCTCGGTTAGCAAGTGAGCCTAGCTTTACCCGGCTCGTAATAAGCCTAGCTTTACTCGGCTCGTGCCAAATTGGCTCAGTTTGACTCACTTATTAGCTCGGTTGGGCTTAAGCTCAGATTATTTTACTTTTAATATGCGTTATTTTAATATACATATAATATATTATAGAAAATTGGATTAGGTATTTAGGAGTGCAGTTAAATATTTATAACATATTTAGTGTTGATTAGGATGCTACTGAACTTATATTATATTTTGTTAAGATTTGAAACTTAGTTCGTATTAGATTGAACTTGACTTTGGCTTGTCAAATAGTAGGTTGATCTTATTTTGAATATGCATTTTGAATTATTGAATGATATATTAGACTACTGAATTTTGAAAGCTACGTATTAATATTTAATATTTAATTCGAGTCAAAACGAACCAAGCCGAGTTGGCTCGATTAGAAACCAAGACGAGCTCGAGCTAAGATTTTCAGCTCAGTTTACAATTGAGCCGAGTCCGAGCTTACCCTGGCTCACCCTAGTGTTTAGGACCTGCATGTTGCGGCGAGACCATTAAGCTGAACAAAAAATAGCATAAAATCGTTTAACCACTTACGTTGTCGTATGCTAATTTGCAAAATTTGGACCAAAACGAAAATCATTGTCATAGAAAAGAATAAATAAGTCGAAATGATAAACACATTATTAAGCGGGTATGAATTATACTTTATAAAAAACCAAATTAAACCAAAGAAGGTTTAATAACGTCATTGTGCTAAAATGCACATAATAAATGGGTGGATGCCAAATTATTCGATTATTTATGCCAAATTGTTCGATTATTTTCTTTGCCTTTTTTTATTTTCTTTTTATTTTTCCTGCATATCTTTTTTACTTTTTTCTTTGTTTTTAATTTTTTTTATCTTTGTTATTTACTTTCATTTTTTACCTCCTCTTACTATTATTGGTGTTGCACCGAGTGGCGAGTGGCGAGTGTCGACTATGAGGACACACCATAACGAACCAAAACGATATTGATCGAATAATAACAAACAGAAACAATATAAACCGAAATACCGACACAACACGTGGAATAAACGTTGTCATCGCGAAACATAGTCTATAACAACAGGTAAATTATTTTAAATTATAGGCTTTAATAAAATTAAAATAAACTAGAAGAGTTATTAGATACTTTTACTAATACTACAAGGGGAAACAAAAATATATGACATACAATATTGTAACGCCCCGCGTTTCTATACTTTTTATATTTGGAAACCTTGTATCGTACTTCTTTTTTTAGTAAGCGTTGTATCTTGTATTCGTCTTTCGTTGTAAACGTTGTAAACCGAGACTTGGATCGTAATAAGAAACTCGTATTTTATCCATGTTATGTTAATCATAGTCATGTTACAATTTTACTTGTTCATACTTTAAACATATAAACGTATTCGTGGTACTCTCAATCGTAAACGTGTGATAACTTGCAAATATGGTATGTATGCGTAATCGAGATTTAAACGTGAAACTTGTAATCGTTAAACTAAATTCGTTACGAAAATATAATTACCTATTCATTTATTAAGTTAATTAATTTAATTAATTAATTAAATTAGTTAATAAAATTAATTAATTTCTTCTTACAAAAAAAAATTAAAATGATATTTAGTTTATATATATATATATATATATATATATATATATTAACATTTAGTTTTTAGATGTTAATATATACCCCTTTTTAATAAGTCCAAGGTTTAAAGTGTAATTCTTGGATTCTCAAACTACAGAGGCTATTCTTGTCATTTATGAAACCTGATTTAATGATTTTTAAATGAAAAAAAAATAAATCAACAAAACCGGATCCGCGGGACTCGAACCCGGGACCTCCGGTTCAACAAACAACACAGCCACTCCACCAGCGGGCCACTTGTGTTAGAACCCGAAAACACAAAGCTGTTAAGCTTTGTTTCTGGGTAAGACTGGTCGCAAAGGGAGGGCGGACAGCAGCCCTTTTGGGCGGGTTTTTTATATTTTTTTTTGTGTTTTTGAGGCCTTTAATACTCACTTAAACCCCACCTAACTAACCCTAATCCTTTCCTTATAAAACCCAAGTGTCTTTCAAGCCTTTTTCCACTTTCACAACTCCATAATCTCTCCAAAATCATCTCAAGAACACTTGAAACTTCAGAATTCGGGCAGATTGTATACCTCTTACAAAAGTGAGCATATCTTGCTTATTTCTTAACCAAATCATCTCATTCTTCTTCCTACTTGCTTGGATTAAACTTTGGGTTGAATTCCTAGGGCTCTCCATGGAGAATCCAGACCTGGAAATGCCCCAAAATGTCTGAGAACTTTCTGTTATGATTTAACTTTTCAAAAACTTGTTAAATCTCATACTTTTCTCATTCATCCTAGTATTCTTGAACTCCTAATCACATATATGAGTATGGGGACTAACCTAGGTTGTTAAACTTGTAAATAGGAGTGTTTAATCACTCCAAACTTTCTGTTTTTGAAGAGCATTGAGCTCACAAGTGATGCAAGTTCTTAAACTTGTTCATGTGTGTCCACCAAGGAAGCTTGGGCTATCCTAACTTGAGACCACACATCACTTGATGATTTTCATCAAGATCCCAAGATAGTTTGCTAGACTTAAAGTGTCACAACCCCACAAAGCCGTTGACGATTGTCCTCGTGTGCTCGTCGGGTTGTTGAATACCTGGCTACTTGGTATCTAGATGACACCTTATCATTCTTGTATAGTATATAGTTCTTGTACCCTCCTTGTTACCAATGGTAACTTGTGTAGTGGTGAACATAATCCGAGGTTCAAAGTGGATGGTTTAACCTCCCACCTCATACTTGACATACATGACACTAGAGGTTACAAAGTGGATGGTTCATCCTCCCACCTACTACATGATTATAATGCTACATATAAATATATTATAATTCTAAAACCGAAACCTTGAAAATGAACTTATAATCACCTATCAAGTTATTAAGTTTAACACTAAAGTATGTAATTCCGTGTCACGATTCTATTAGGTCCCGAACCTATGAAATCACATCCAACTCGTACGAGTTACTATAGTGTCAAGAACGAGTGTTACATCTTAGTGAATACTTTCGTATCATAATACTTTATCAAACTTATTTTTAATCATGCTCGAATACTCCTAATCTCCCGTTGAAACTCTATACTCATACGCCTTGTTTCCTCTTGTAGGATAATTCAGCGTCATCCTCGAACCAACATCTTCAAGGATTGTCAAGTGTAGAAAAGACTTAGCAAAACCGTGAGTACACTCGACCCACTTTTGTTTATAACACTTTTCGGGTGTAACATGTTTCCATATACAAAATCACGAACACTTACTTTATGAAACACACAAACGATCCCATATACATGAAAACTTGAATCTTATACTTGATGCTTGTCTTGGATATTCGTTATGCCATGCTCTAGTCATTAACTATTTTTAGCCTTCGTTTGACATGTAGGAATTCACGCATCCACCTCCATTGTGTTATTCGTGAGGTCATGTTAAAACATCGTGATTGCGTTAAGGGTTTGATTATTAGTATTGCATGCCTTGATATTGCTCTTGTATAGATTTGGTTGCCATGTGGATTGTTTAAACTTATTCGTATACGTATGCTATGCCTAAACTTGTGTACTCGCCTTTGCTTTCGCATTGACATTATTTTAAAACATGATACAGGTTGAAGGAGATGACGCTATGAAAACAATATAACAAGGACTAGATACACACAAATTAGACGTTAGGTTTAGTGTCGATGTATCAATTTTGTTATAACTTTGCAAATGTTATGTTGTTCTTTGTTTTGTTACATTGATATATTTGACAATTCTTATGAAATGAAATATGGTTTAATTAATTATTGTCACTTATTAATGTTGTGAGCAATGAGCAATCTCGTTTTTGTCTCATCCCGATGTTTCCGCCATCGGTTGGGGTGTGACAGATTGGTATCAGAGCCATAACTATAGGGAATTAGGTAGAATTGCCATGTTCGACCTAGTCTATAGTTCTAAGTACCCGTTGTGACTATTCTTGATTATGCTTAAAACTTTATGCTTCCTACTTTGCTTCTCTCTTTCCTTTTGGTCTTAATACATATACATGGTGTCTTCTTAAGACACTTTTACACAATACACGTTTGGACGCTTGAAGACACTCGTAATATAAACGAGACGACTTCACTAAAATAGGTGTGAAAACCGCAATTTGGTGAACGACTCTCAATCCGCTATACTTATTCTTTTTGCACGCAATTATGCCATCAAGTTAGGAGTGAAATCCAAACCTTGATGGAAAATTTCCAACTCAAAACTCTAGTGGACCCTTACCAACGAATCGGAATTTGCTCTTCGTTTGGTAAGTACCAACCACACTTAGGGTACGCAATCGTCAAGTTAGGGTGAAACCCGCACCTTGTCGATTAAGTCCCATTCCTTGATTTTCGCTCTCGTCAAAGTCTCGATTTTCCGATCGGTTAGAGACGTGTAGTAACTGGAAGGGTAAAATGTCGTTAGTCGCTTCTTGATGAGAGCATTTTACCTATAGGCCAAAGCACGTTTCTCTAATTCAAAAAGATCTTCGATTCACTTTGGAATTGTCGACGATTCTCTACCCGAATCATTCCCATGTTTTATGAGACTATTCTTTTTATGTGACTCAAATTTTATGTGTTTTAATACTTGTTACCTCGTTCATTTCAAACCGTTACACACTCGCACGTTTATCGCAATCAAAAACAATACTAATCCTCGTGAACAAACTAAATTTATACTCTTTATTTGTATTCATACGTGAGTATACATGTTATACTTGTTGAACTCATGCAAACTATGTGAACCATACTTGATGAACACATGCTTCTTATGTGAAACTTATGTGAACTTATTCATACTCATGCATGTAAAACCTATTTTCTTTATTACAATCAAGTCTCATGCTTTTGTCTTGTTTACAACCTCTAGATGCCTCCTTTCCGTAACTCGTTGAACCGCCTCAAGAAGTCCAAGAAGACGGATTCCCAGAAGGAATCCAACAACGAGGACTCGATATCGAAGCAAGAACTGATTGGGCTCGTTTCGGAGCAAATGACCGGGCAATTGGCTAAGATCATACCCGACATTGTTAGCCAAATCCACACCATACACGCCGAAGCCACACCTAAATCATCCGCTGATTCCAAAGCCGATACCCCCAAACCATCTTACCAATTCAAGCATTTCATGGCTTGTAAACCAGTGGAATTCACTGGCATGGACGGTGTTACCGCCATGATCAATTGGTTTGATTCAATGGAGCTTATCTTCCTTCAAGGCGGCTGCCCTGAGGAACTTCGAACCCTTAATGCCACCGGGGTCTTTCGCAAGAGAGCCCTCGAGTGGCGGACCACCGAACGAAACACGCGTGGAAACGAAGCAGCCCATGCGATGACTTGGGAAGAGCTTAAGGAGCTCATGAAGGAGCAATTCTGTCCTCCCCATGAGACCCAGAAACTTGAAAACGAGTTATGGAATCTCACACAACAGGGGAGCGACGCTGAAGGATTGATTGCGCGCTTTAAACAGTTAAGTATCATTTGCCCTGGGCAAGTCGATACTGTTCCCAAGTTAATCGCCAAGCTCATCCGTTGCCTCTCACCGGTGATCATGAACCATGTAGCCGCAGCCAACCCGAAAACCCTCGAGGAAGCCTATGCCATAACCCTCCAACTCAACCATAACTGCATCCTTCAGGGGGCCTACGACAAGGTCCCTACGAAGCATGCGCACCAAGCCATTTCCAACACCACCGAATCACCTACCCCTCCAGCCAAAAGCCCCATAACAAGAACAAGAAGCGGAAGGCTTCTTCTCAAAACAATGCTGTCGTCACTCCGCCTACCCAAAACACCAACCAACCTGGACAAGGTTACATTGGCTCTCACCCCAAGTGTACCACTTGCAACTACCATCACCCTGTTAGCACCTCATGCCGAAAATGTGCCAACTGTAATAGGTTGGGACACCTCTCCAACTACTGTCGCCTACCCCAAAACCAGCAAACCCAAGCCCTTTTACCCAATTCTAACCCAAACCGCCAAACCCAAGCTACACCTGGTCGAACCTGCTACAATTGTGGCGATCCTAACCATTTCGCCAACGTTTGCCCGAAACGCACCAACAACCAGCAGCAACAACAAACCGAACCTGCGAAAGGACGAGCTCTAGTTCTCACCTCAGCTCAAGCCCAAAGTTCAAATCATGTTATCACTGGTACGTTCCTTGTGAACCATATCTATGCTACTTGTCTGTTTGATACTGGCACGGATAGAAGTTTTGTATCCGTTGAATTTGAACCCTTGCTTAAGTGCGAACGAACTAAAATGCCTAATCCTTTTGCTGTCGAAGTCGCTAATGGTAAGACCATCTCCGTTGACTCTGTTCTTTCTGGTTGCTCCCTAATCTTAAACGATCATAAGTTTTCCATTGACCTCATACCTATGCAAATGGGTAGCTTTGACGTCATAGTAGGCATGGACTGGCTTAAGCGAGTTCGTGCTGAAGTCGTTTATTCTGAGAAATTCATTCGCCTTCCCCTACCACAAGGTGACTTTTTACACGTCTATGGTGAGAAACCTTCTAAGGGTCTCAAGCTTATGTCGTGCATCAAAGCGAACAAGTACTTGCGTAAGGAGTACTTTTCCTTTCTCGCCCACGTTGTGGAAAAGAAAGATAAAGGTCCTAGCATAAGTGATGTTCCTATCGTTTGTAAGTTCCCTTCTGTTTTCCCCGAGGATCTCCCTGGTCCTCCGCCTCCTCGAGCTGTCGATTTTCGTATTGACCTCATTCCTGGCGCAACTCCTGTTGCGAAGGCTCCCTATCGTTTAGCACCCTCGGAGATGCAAGAGCTATCAAGCCAACTTCAAGAGCTTATTGATAAAGGCTTTATACGCCCTAGTACTTCCCCTTGGGGCGCTCCCGTGTTGTTCGTCAAGAAGAAAGATGGGTCTTTTCGGATGTGCATTGATTATCGTGAGCTCAATAAAGTTACAGTCAAAAACCGATACCCACTTCCTCGTATTGATGATCTCTTCGTTCAATTGCAAGGCTCGAAGTGCTTTTCAAAGGTTGACCTCCGTTCAGGCTATCATCAACTTCGGGTTTCCGAGGAAGATGTACCCAAAACCGCATTTCGTACACGTTATGGACACTACGAGTTCGTGGTCATGCCTTTTGGTTTGACCAACGCTCCTGCAGTGTTTATGGATCTCATGAACCGTGTGTGTAAGCCTTTTCTCGATCATTTCTTCATTGTATTCATCGACGATATCCTAATCTACTCCAAGATGAAAGAAGAACACGGACGACATTTGCGTCTTATTCTTCAGCTTTTGCAAGCCGAACATCTTTATGCCAAATTCTCCAAGTGTGAATTTTGGCTAAAAGAGGTTCAATTCTTAGGTCACACCGTCAATGAACTTGGTATTCATGTTGACCCTGCAAAGATAGAAGCTGTGAAGAATTGGATTGCACCTAAGTCGCCCTCTGAAATTTGTTCGTTTCTTGGCCTAGCTGGGTATTATCGCCGTTTCATCTCGAACTTCTCGAAGATTGCAGTTCCTTTGACTTCGTTGACTCAAAAAGATAAACCTTTGTTTGGGGTCCCGAACAAGAGGAATCTTTCCAAACGCTCAAGGACATGCTTTGTAATGCTCCTATTCTCACTCTCCCCGATGGGAACGACGATTTCGTCGTGTATTGCGATGCCTCTAACCAGGGTCTTGGTTGCGTTCTCATGCAACGGGACAAAGTAATTGCTTACGCGTCGAGACAACTCAAAATTCATGAGAAAAACTATACTACTCACGACCTTGAACTTGGTGCAGTTGTTTTTGCGTTAAAGATTTGGCGACACTACCTTTATGGTACAAAGTGTACGGTCTTTACCGACCATAAGAGCCTCCAACACATCTTTGATCAAAAGGAACTCAACATGCGTCAACGTCGTTGGGTAGAATTGTTAAACGACTATGACTGCGATATCCGCTACCACCCTGGTAAGGCGAATGTCGTGGCTGATGCACTTAGTCGTAAGACTCATGTCAAGAGTGCTCGTTGCTACCAAATCGTGGGAAAACTCAATGAGTTGATTCGACAAGCACAATTTGCCATCATTAACGAGGGTAACCTCGATAACGAGTTGAATTGTGGAATCGAAAACCCACTCGAAGCTAAGCCTGATGGTATTCTTTACTACCATAGTCGCATTTGGATTCCCGATCGTCTCAATCTTCGGACTACTTTGATGGACGAAGCTCACAAATCCCGATACTCCGTTCATCCTGGAGCTGATAAGATGTATCATGACTTGCGCGCATCCTATTGGTGGCCTGGAATGTGATATCGCTCTCTACGTCTCCAAATGCCTTACGTGTTCCAAAGTCAAGGCAGAACATCAACGTCCCTCCGGTTTGCTCGAACAACCAGAAATTCCAGTCTGGAAATAGGAGAGCATAGCCATGGATTTCATCACGAAATTGCCTCGTACCTCGTCTGGTCACGACAACATATGGGTTATCATCGATCGTTTGACCAAATCCGCACACTTCCTCGCCATTCGTGAAGATTACAAAGTCGAGAAACTGGCTCGTATCTACACGAGTGAAATCATTAGTCGTCACGGTACTCCTCTTGATATTATTTCTGATCGTGATGCTCGTTTCACTTCTCGCCTTTGGCAAACTTTCCAATCCGCCATTGGCACTCGTTTGAATCTTAGCGCCGCTTTTCATCCTCAATCTGACGGTCAGACCGAGCGTACTATTCAAACTCTAGAGGATATGCTTCGATCATGTGTAATCGATTTTGGCGGCAACTGGGATTTGCACTTACCCTTGGTAGAATTCTCGTACAACAACAGCTATCACGCAAGTATTCAAATGGCTCCATTTGAAGCACTATATGGTCGCAAATGTCGTTCGCCTATTTGTTGGCACGAGATCGGAGACGTACAACTCACCGGTCCCGAACTTATACAAGAGACGACGGACAAGATCCTACAGATTCGTGACAACTTGCTCAAAGCTCGAAGCCGACAAAAGAGCTATGCTGATAGAAGACGCAAACCTTTGGAATTAGACATAGGTGACCACGTACTTCTCAAGGTTGCACCTTGGAAAGGTGTTGTTCTTTTTGGTAAGAAAGGCAAACTCGTTCCTCGCTATGTGGGTCCTTACAAGATTCTCGAAAGGATAGTCAAGGTAGCGTATCGACTAGATCTACCTCAAGCGCTCAGCAACGTGCATCCTGTGTTTCATGTTTCAAATTTGAAAAAATGTCTAGCTGAAGAAGGACTCCAAGTTCCACTTGAAGATCTTCAAATCAATGATACTTTGCACTTCGTGGAGAAACCGGCCGAAATCATGGACCGAGGAACCAAGGAACTGAGGCGCAGTCGTATTCCTATTGTCAAGGTTCGATGGGAAGGTAAACGTGGCGCCGAATTCACTTGGGAACTTGAAAGTGATATGAAGACTAAGTATCCGTATCTCTTAGTTACATCTTCCTAAATTTCGGGACGAAATTTCCTAAAGGAGGGGAGACTGTAACGCCCCGCGTTTCTATACTTTCTATATTTGTAAACCTTGTATCGTACTTCTTTTTTTAGTAAGCGTTGTATCTTGTATTCGTCTTTCTTTGTAAACGTTGTAAACCGAGACTTGGATCGTAATGAGAAACTCGTATTTTATCCATATTATGTTAATCATAGTCATGTTACAATTTTACTTGTTCATACTTTAAACATATAAACGTATTCGTGGTACTCTCAATCGTAAACGTGTGATAACTTGCAAACATGGTATGTATGCGTAATTGAGACTTAAACGTGAAACTTGTAATCGTTAAACTAAATTCATTACGAAAATATAATTACCTATTCATTTATTAAGTTAATTAATTAAATTAATTAATTAAATTAGTTAATAAAATTAATTAATTTCTTTTTACAAAAAAAATTAAAATGATATTTAGTTTATATATATATATATATATATATATATATATGTATATATATATATATATATATTAACATTTAGTTTTTAGATGTTAATATATACCCCTTTTTAATAAGTCCAAGGTTTAAAGTGTAATTCTTGGATTCTCAAACTACAGGGGCTATTCTTGTCATTTATGAAACCTGATTTAATGATTTTTAAATGAAAAAAATAATAAATCAACAAAACCGGATCCGCGGGACTCGAACCCGGGACCTCCGGTTCAACAAACAACACAGCCACTCCACCAGCGGGCCACTTGTGTTAGAACCCGGAAACACAAAGCTGTTAAGCTTTGTTTCCGGGTAAGACTGGTCGCAAAGGGAGGGCGGACAGCAGCCCTTTTGGGCGGGTTTTTTATATTTTTTTTTTGTTTTTGAGGCCTTTAATACTCACTTAAACCTCACCTAACTAACCCTAATCCTTTCCTTATAAAACCCAAGTGTTTTTCAAGCCTTTTTCCACTTTCACAACTCCATAATCTCTCCAAAATCATCTCAAGAACACTTGAAACTTCAGAATTCGGGCAGATTGTATACCTCTTACAAAAGTGAGCATATCTTGCTCATTTCTTAACCAAATCATCTCATTCTTCTTCCTACTTGCTTGGATAAACTTTGGGTTGAATTCCTAGAGCTCTCCATGGAGAATCCAGTCCTGGAAATGCCCCAAAATGTCCGAGAACTTTCTGTTATGATTTAACTTTTCAAAAACTTGTTAAATCTCATACTTTTCTCATTCATCCTAGTGTTCTTGAACTCCTAATCACATATATGAGTATGGGGACTAACCTAGGTTGTTAAACTTGTAAATAGGAGTGTTTAATCACTCCAAACTTTCTGTTTTTGAAGAGCATTGAGCTCACAAGTGATTCAAGTTCTTAAACTTGTTCATGTGTGTCCACCAAGCAAGCTTGGGCTATCCTAACTTGAGACCCCACATCACTTGATGATTTTCATCAAGATCTCAAGATAGTTTGCTAGACTTAAAGTGTCACAACCCCACAAAGCCATTGACGATTGTCCTCGTGTGCTCGTCGGGTTGTTGAATACTTGGCTACTTGGTCTCTAGATAACACCTTATCATTCTTGTATAGTATATAGTTCTTGTACCCTCCTTGTTACTAATGGTAACTTGTGTAGTGGTGAACATAATCCGAGGTTCAAAGTGGATGGTTTAACCTCCCACCTCATACTTGACATACATGACACTAGAGGTTACAAAGTGGATGGTTCATCCTCCCACCTCCTACATGATTATAATGATACATATAAATATATTATAATTCTAAAACCGAAACCTTGATAATGAACTTATAATCACCTATCAAGTTATTAAGTTTAACAATAAAGTATGTAATTCCTTGTCACGATTCTAATAGGTCCTGAACCTATGAAATCACATCCAACTCGTACGAGTTACTATAGTGTCAAGAACGAGTGTTACATCTTAGTGAATACTTTCGTATCATAATACTTTATCAAACTTATTTTTAATCATGCTCGAATACTCCTAATCTCCTGTTGAAACTCTATACTCATACGCCTTGTTTCCTCTTGTAGGATAATTCAGCGTCATCCTCGAACCAACGTCTTCACGGATTGTCAAGTGTGAGAAAAGACTTAGCAAAACCGTGAGTACACTCGAGCCACTTTTGTTTATAACACTTTTCGGGTGTAACATGTTTCCATATACAAAATCACGAACACTTTAACTTTATGAAACACACAAACGATCCCATATGCATGAAAACTTGAATCTTATACTTGATGCTTGTCTTGGATATTCGTTATGCCATGCTCTAGTCATTAACTATTTTTAGCCTTCGTTTGACATGTAGGAATTCACGCATCCACCTCTATCGTGTTATTCGTGAGGTCATGTTAAAATATCGTGATTGCGTTAAAGGTTTGATTATTTGTATTGCATGCCTTGATATTGCTCTTGTATACATGTGGATTGTTTAAACTTATTCGTATACGTATGCTATGCCTAAACTTGTGTACTCGCCTTTGCTTTCGCATTGACATTATTTTAAAACATGTTACAGGTTGAAGGAGATGATGCTATGAAAACAATATAACAAGGACTAGATACACACAAATTAGACGTTAGGTTTATTGTCGATGTATCAATTTTGTTATGACTTTGCAAATGTTATGTTGTTCTTTGTTTTGTTACATTGATGTATTTGACAATTCTTATGAAATGAAATATGGTTTAATTAATTATTGTCACTTATCAATATTGTGAGCAATGAGCAATCTCGTTTTCGTCTCATCCCGATGTTTCCGCCATCGGTTGAGGTGTGATAAATATAAGCTTGTAAATTAAGCTTGTGACTATTGTAGCATCCAATTGAGTAGCATCCAACTACTTACCAAGAAAACATGAAGTAAAATCAAATTAAGCACAAAATTGGATATTGAACATCTGAGGGCAATAATATTTGATAAATAATGCTGGCTATTATATTATTGGTATTAATAATTTTGAGCATATTTTTATTTTCTTTTATAACTTTAACGGTACCGTATTTTATAAAATTGTAAGTATGTTAGTAAAGTATTTGTATCGTGACGAAACGAATTGATTCTGGCCGAACAACATCAATATCGGTGTTGGTATTATCAGAAATATTACCAATATTTGTTTTTATGGTTTCGCTAAATGTAAAACACATTTCGACATCCTTTTAGGTGTATCACGTCTTTATTTTTTTTTATTTTCTCTCTCGATTACTATACAGACTGCCACTACCATACCGGCCTCTACCGTAATAAATAAAAACTAATGACCAGGGGCTGAAGCGTTAGGAGCCGTAGCACAAGCTGTGCTACGGCTCAACCTCGTATTCGTAGTGTTTTTTTCGGTTTTATACAAAGGATACCTCTAAAAAATACGAGGATATCCCTAACAAAAAATACGACACTTGATGTTACTAAAATTCCTTTTTTTATAAGCCGAAACATTTTGCAACCTGAAAACTTATAGAATAATTAAGCCCGAATGATAAAAATAAGCCCAAATTAACAATAATAAAATTGAAAGGTTGCCCTAAATATAATTGATAAAGTTAGCCCAAGATCCAAAACAATATTATAATTAAATAAGTGATCTTGCTCGTCTTATGATAAAACCAGAACGCATAGTTCTTGTCCTTTTTTATCAGTTCGCGAAGCTAGCTTTGGTTTTATCAGTTGCAACCGCAACTGTTGAAAGATGTTTTTCTTAATTGAAATTTGTCAAAACGGATTACGCAATCGAATGAACTCAGAATATTTGAACAATGCTATGGTTTGTACGGTAAAAAAAGATACTTTTGATAACTAAAAGACGACGATATGATATAACGATTTCAAGCTATGAAAAATAAGAAAAAGACAAACTATTAGTTATTTGTTTTAATTTATTTATTTTTGTTTTTTTATTATATGATTATATGGTAAAAAAAATTAAAATACCTCTAATTTATTGGATAGCTTCGCTATTGCTGATGCGATCGAATTTCAATCAAAACACAGAACTCCACTAATTATTACTACTAGTACTACTACTGTTATATTAACTACTGTACATGTTACTGCTATATTAGTGATATTGTTATGATTATATTCTTTTTTATGTCATCATTAATGTCATTTTAGATTTTAGTCATAGGTTAATTATATTATATTATTTTTAAAAGTGTCATTCATACTATTTAAGGATTAAAATTATTATTGAGACAACCAATATGTCTATATAAAACCATGATTTAAAAGACACATCTGGTTACCTCTGAAACTTTTTAACCTAAAAAATTAAAAATGACATTGATGATGACAAAAAAAAGTTTATCTAACATTGAAAACTAATCCTAGTGCAATAAATGTATAGTCATAACCCTATTTTTATTTGATCGGTTTTGATTTTAATTAGGTGACGATATTGTACCCACCCCTATTCACTATATAATATAAACAAATATAGTTTATCTAACATTGAAAAATTAAACACCGTCTAAATGTCAATTCAATCCTAGTGCAATAAATGATTCGAAACTGTTTTTTAAAAAGTTTTTATAACTCTATATAACCCTCTTTAAAGGGTTATGTAACAAATGAAAAAAATAAATTTAAGAGATTAAGCTGTGTGTAATAGAGACTTTGTTAGAGATTTGGATAAGAAAAAAGTATTCTCATGTAAGCGTTATATAAGTGTATTTTTTTTCTCACCTAATATTACCAAAAAAAGTTGTAATGGAAAGGCATGGTTGAGGGCTTGGATGATTAAATAATCATTATTAAACTATTATTATTATTATTATTGTTATTATAATTTATGCTTGTTTATATATTAAAAATACACTTAACTATTTGTGCTAGTTTATATATTAAAAAATGTAAGTATATATTATTAAAAATACACTTAACAAATATCACCATACAAATGCAAATGTAATTTACGAAAACAATCTTTTTGAATAAATTAAAATCAAAGAAACAATACAAATAGAATAATAAAAAAACAAAGTAGTATGCACGTATATGATATTTACGTAATAATTAAATTAAATAGAATTATATAAAAAAATCTAAATAACTTTTTACGAAACTAAATTATATGCTTTACAGCTGTAGTGGAGAGTTCAAATGGGAATTTTTTTATAAGAATAAAAAAATAACTTTTAAACCAATAGAAATTCTTTATTTACTTCATTTAATGTCTGTATTTAATATTATAAAAAAGGCATATAGGTAAATCTATAATTGTCATTAATAGATAATTAATTAAACTTGTAACTCATTTTTTTAATATACTTTTTCAAGATAAAATAATTTATGGTGAAGGAAAATTTTCGACATATGTAGGATAAATTTTAGTATGTGTAGGATAAATTTTGAAATGTGTAAGGTATTTTTACATGTGTGTAAGGTAAATTCGATAAGTATAAGATATATGTAGGATAAATTTTGAAATATGTAGGATATAATGTTTTTGTTTTTATCAATGAAAGATAACATAATTAATTAAAGGAGTTATATATTATTTAATGTTTTACCATTGTTCCTTTTTTTTATTCTCACGTTAAATTTCTTCTCAAATAAACTTTTCTATATAGCTGTATTGTATTTTCTTCTCCACTCTTATCTTCCTTCTTCACTTATCTTCTCCAAAGTTATCTAGATCTTTACGGAATTAAGTGATGAACTTCATGTGCATTTTGTCCTTTTAATTTTTACACATTTTCGATTAATCTCCTCCCCTCTTAGTGGACAGTTCGCTGACAACATTCAATACTTTCCTTCCACCCTTTCCCTCAACGCGGCGACTCGCCCTCCTTTCAACCACCCACGCCCTCATTCGCACTAGCGTGTGATGGTGAACACCTCCGCGCCCTCCGACGTGGATCTGAACTGCGCCAAAAGACGATGTAATAACACATAGTCTTGTATAACATCTATGTGTAGTAGATAGATCCCATAACCCGTATCAGGTTATTATTTTTTTAATGTATTATTTAATCTCTAAATTTAGAATTAAAAAAAACATTTCATTAAATTAATTAAATAGTATTACACTAATTAAAAAACATTGCAATAAAATATATTTAATACTACTCGTCTTCATCGCCATAATCGCCTCATTCATTGTGACCTCCGTCCAAACCTCAATCTTCATAGGTTGCAACTTCGAAGTCTTCCTCTTCTTCGTCTTTGGAGTCTTATTCGTTGTCACCAGCGTGTCGAATTGGGCGAATCACCCAAGCATTCTTAACAAATTCTACCTTTAACGCGGTATGTAAATCCTTGGAACGCAAGAGTTTACCGTTTAAGATTCTCTCCTTCGTTGTTGCTTGTATTCCTACAACAGATCTTACGAAAAATGGTTTTGACATAATTTTTTCATTCGTCTTCTATAATCATATTATGCAATATGATACACGCATAGATCAACATTCTAATTTTTTCTTTATCCCATATACGACAAGGACTTCTAACAAAATGCCATCGTTGTTGAAGAACCCCAAAACACCTCTCGATGTCCTTTTGGGAAAACTCTTGTAGTTTCTTAAAATATTGTTTTTTTATATCGAGCATTTCAATAAACGTTTTCAGAATATTTGAATACTCCGTGTATATACCATCGGCCAAATAATATCCATGCGTGTAGTCATTTCCATTTACATGAAACCTGGCTTTCTGTATCGTATCCGAAATGTAACCCTCTAGCAATAGTGAACACTTGAAAGTATTTATGTCTTTCATATACCCGATGACACCAAAGAAGGATGACCAAACCTAAAGGTCGTATGAGGCAACCGCTTGTAAAACTAGCGTTGGTCCTTTCTGATCATCGCGTGTATGTTGACCTTGCCATGCGGTTAGACAATCTTACCACCACCATTGACGACAGTTTAAACTACCAATCATGGGTATTCCATGTTTTTCTAAATGCACTTTGTAAATATGTGGAAGGTCTTTTCAAGTCGAGTTTCTCAAGTAATGTTTTTCATATAATTGACATATACTTAAAAATTAAAATTATATATATATATATATATATAATATATATATATTATAAGCGTAAGTAAGTATACTTTAGCAAAAATGTTCCAAAGTATCGCGTGTTGTTTTTTCCGCCATCTTCAAATACTCATTGTTGATGTCAAATATGTTTCTGTAGGCGAGTACACATAACGCGGAACTACACTTTTGAATTGAGGTTAATTCTAGACAACCTTTAGTGTCCATTTTTTTGCTTAAAGTAGTCATACTTATCCTCCAAATCTTCGTTAATGCGCAAAAATAATCTTTTACTCATCCGAAATCGACGCCTAAAAATATGGGGGTCGTGAACCGGTGTAGGATCGAAATAATCTTCATTACATGAGCATTTGCGGCTTCATGGTTTCTATACCCTCATCAAGATTGGGCGTGGGGGGAACAATTAACATGGTGCATGGCATTAATCGCGAGGGAACACGCACTCATAACCGCTTCTTCTTCCTATGCGGCTCTTTAGTATAGATCGATGAATGAATCTTTCGACGGAGACGAAGACATTGCGGTAAGAAGTTTTTTTAAGGTTTTTGTAGAGTTTTTTTGTTAAATTGGTTGGGTGTTAAATGGGGTGCTGTAGAAAGTGTAATTGGTTAGGTGTAGAAGTGTAATTGGTTATATGTGTGTGTATATATACACACACTTAATAAATAAATTTCTTGTTTCTTTTGATCGTTGCCAAACGGTATAAAATATCAAATGACGCGCTAAATCAACCCGTTATAGCCGTCGTGGGAGACATTTTTTTCCAACCCAAGCGCCCAAGGGGGCGGTGTACCCGATGCTATGGACACGATCTCCAGTTATGATGCTTGGTCACGCACAAGTACAAAAGGACTTATTAAATTGTTTTGAATAAATTTGAAAGAAATGTGACGTTAGTCATTTATGTTCCATTTTCTTTTTAAGGTGTATGAAATCTTATTTTGCTTTCAATAGTTTTTTTCTGTAATTTAAGTCACTTGATTGGTGGTGTTTTATGCTTGGTGGCCACTTCAGTGGTAATGGATGAACCACAAGATCAAGTGTGCAAAGAAATGATTTGATACAAATGATTACAATTTGAAAGTGTTCTTGAAACATGGCTAATCATACTAGACCTAGCAATTAGTATTCTACAAGTGATGGAAGTGAGAAACTAAATCTACCCTTCTTGGAGAAATATAGTTATTTATAATACACCTATGTTTCTATTTATATTTATAGTCGTCTTGCATAATAAAAAAAACTGACCCTTGAAAATCTACATCTATATTACCTAATCCATATTTATGTGACTATATCTATACTACCTAATAAAGTAATTATCTAGACGACACATGTTATCATTCTAGAGTCTTAAGAAATAGGTTTTACCGTCTCTCTTTCATATTAAATAATTCTTTCTAATATTAAATAATGTCTCTCCTATTATGTTTAAGTACTATGTTATAAACCTGCTTATTACACGAGTTTATATAATAAAAACGATATAATTATTTAATCTTTAAAGAATTTTATATAACTAATGACCTATGTTAATAAGTATTGAAACTTTATATAAACGAATTTTTATTAACATATGATACTTCACACAACTAACTTATATTTATCACAAAATCCGGCCCATCTTAATTAGTAATACTGAAAATACCATAACAATCTTGTACTGCAAAGGTTGAATACTAAAAACATGTAATAAAAATAATAATAAATTTTATCATTGTGTATCTTTTAAATATAACTTTTATATAAAATAAATCTCTAAGACTTCAATTCTGTGTACAACCTCATTATTTAATTTGTTATTTTTCTCTTTATTGGTAAAAAGCCAATTTTATTGGTTATAACATAAATATGATTTGTTATTCTTACTAATAATTATTATGCAAAATTTAATTAATAAATTGTTATTGTAAAGTTATGATATACGTTAAAAGTTTATATATCATGAATAAATTTTTTTCATTATTAACGGTTAATTGACTATGTTACAAATAGGTATAAAAAGAAATTCATATATTTATTCGCTCTATAAAATTAAAATACATTTATTGATCATAATTCGGTGTAGCTATAAACTTTAATATTGTCTCATCAATAAATTCTTAAAATTTTATGTTCTCTTGATCTATAATTTTAAAATAGAGTACAACAAAATTTTAGTTTTTTTTGCGAGATAGTCCTCTGGTTAGTTGCTTTTTTAGCTTTTATTTATATGTTAGAAAAACTCGTATATCAATTTTATATTTAATCTTAGATATGGATGACAGGTTTTTTGTAATTTAGACTATTTTATTTTAAGAAGTACTAAAATCATAGTTTTTAAATTATATATCATTTATGTATATTTTTTAGTCATAAAATTAAAACGTCATGTGACATTAATTGGAAGAGTTGTAGTGAATGCCATGTTGCATTAAATGTTATTCTTTATTAGTAGTAGATTTAATTATGGATAGTTGTTTTTCCTAGATTTATTGAGTTTCCTTCTGAATTGGTGTATAGGCATTATCACCTAGTGGAGATGGATATGATCGGGTGGTTCTGCTGGTGGTACGATGATACTCTAGTGGTACGTCACTGATCCAAATTTATCGTTCAAAAAAAAATTATTATACATCAACTAACTTTTATTTTTTAATTTTTTTTATATAGTTGCAATTTAATTGAAGTTAACTAAGTTAAAAAGCCAATTTTAAAGCTTAATATTTATAAATAACATAGAGTAATAACCTATGAGACACATGACACCTTTCTAACACTACTATTTTTCACTAACCTGTCTAAAAGGTAATTGTTATCACATGGATCATACACAACCGGAATCTCATTAAAACACAGGTTTAAGAAACTAGATATCTAACCATTAGAATATACACTTTCCTTTTTCCCAAACATAAACCTATTATGTCTAACTTTTCATCTTCTTTACCTCTGATCATTCCTTTTTTCTCTTCTAATGCATGGTGATTAATCATCTCCAAGGTTCGGTTTACTTTTTGTTCTTTCACGTTTAATATCTTGCTTCGTTTATCATCAGTTCATTTATTTATTGATTTCAACTTCATCTTCTACATCATAGTTAGTTTGACGACAATTTCTCACACAGAGAGGTATGATTTCATCTTTTTAGTAATTATCTTTGTTTATTTTTGTTATTTTGATTCGATTCCTAATGTTTAGGTTTTAGGATTTTAAAAACATTTTTAGGGTTTCTTTAACTGTTTTATCAGTCTAGTATTTTAACGAACATTATTCTTGATTCGGTTGTATTCAACATCTTAGGGTTTAATAAAATGTTTCAATAGCTTGAATAGTCTTAAGATTAATATTTGTTAGTGAAAAAATGTCGTCATTCAATACCTTTAATTGTTTTAATTATGTTTGTTGTTATTGTTCACATTTAGAGCCACGCAAAAAACCAGGCATTTAATTTATTGTTGCTTAATATTTGTTTAGTCATTTAGTATTGTTTATAAATATAAAATAAAATAAGATTAAGGTTTAAAACTAAGTAACAACACTCATTTCCAATTTTTTTACAAAATATTGAAAATTAACAACCATAAAAATAATATAGTCACACTAAAATTTTGAATTTAAACTGTCACACTATGTTTTGGTAATTTAAAATCTTAATAAATATGTTTTAAGCTTTTTATTTTTCTTTTTAATGTTTTTAAAATATAACAAATCAAGTCTTAAAATGATTGTAACTTTTTTTTATATCAATTAAACTATTTTTTTAATTTAAACTGTCGCACTTTATTTTGATAAATTGAAATCTTAATTAAGAAGTTTTAAGTTTTTTATTTCATATTTTTTTGATTATAACGAAGTCAAATGCCAAATTAGTTGTAACTTTTTTTAATATCAATCAAACTAATTTTGATATGTTTCGAACATTTATTTCCTAAATTTTATTCTACTTTCACCATTCAATATCTATTTCCTAAACATTTTCCCCTCATAATTACTATATTATATTGTCGCTAATTTCATATTGTTTATATTGTTTCAACTTTTATATTAATGCCTTTAATTTTTGTGATTTCAAATATCAAATTTTGGGAACATTACATTTGTTTCTTATTACATACACATCAAATTAGAATGTGAACTTTTTTAAACTAATTATTTTACCATTTTTCCTATACTGTTTGCCTTTAAATCTCCTTCTCAAAAGGTAAATTTTTTAAATGTAATTTTAGTTCTTTGAGTCACTTAGTTTTTTTAATACATTATTTTCCATCTTTTAATTTTTTTTTACTTACAACCAATTTGAGATTTAAAGAAACTTTTAAAACACATACACTTTTCTTTTCTAGAAGTTCATTTCATTACCTTTTAAAAAAACATTACCACATTATAATTTAAAATGTTTTTATATAGAATTATATATATATATATAGGCTTCGGTTCAATTAACAACTACCACGAGTTGTGAGAACCATGAGAACTCCAAATTCCGCGGGAGTTGGGCCACAATTTGTTGCACAAACGTAGATGAAAATATTATAAACATGTGTGTAAAAAACAAAAAAAGTGGCGAGTCGGTAGTTGCGCCTGATGTAAATTTTGTTACAACGATGATTTTTTACACTTGATGTAAATTATGCATGCAATAGTTTTTATTTTTGTTGCTGAAACATATGATTTTTTTAAAGATTTTTGTCAAAAAAATTTTTTGGATAAACCTTTTGTAAGACCTAGCTCTCATGGTTCTCACAACTCAAGGTGGTTTTCATTTTTCCCTTTCCCTATATATATATATATATATATATATATTAATACAAACAATTCTTAACTGTACGTTTAAACTAATTGAAATATAACAGAATCGAACAACGTCACTATGCTAAACGAACTTGATATATGTTTTAAGTGAAAATTTCAACATCAAAGATGGAATTACAAAAATAAATACGAAAGCACCTGGTTAGAAGAAATCCAAAAGATGTCTTTTCTATTAATATGATTTTAAGGGAAAACAAGGTATATTTATTTTGATTATTGGATTTAATTTTATGTTTTCTCTTTATCAATACTTATTTTTGATTATTTCATTTTAATTTTATGTTTGCTCTTTATCATGTATATACTTATTTGTGATTATTTTTTATAAGCTGCATGTGCTATATTAATGTTAAGCAAAAATTTTAGTTATTATGTTAGTATATTTGGTTTTAATACTACAAAGTAACCCACCATCTATGAGTTAACGTTTCATTAGATATGTGAAATTTGGTCCTCATTTGGGTTAATTTACTTCTTTGTTTTTTATATTGTTATGAGTTCATATTTTAGAATCTTATTATTAATTTATATTGTTATGAGTTTATCATTACTATAAACTATTTTCATGTCCTCGATTTGAACTATATAAACTGTTGGAGTTACAGCTCACGCATGACCGTGCAAACCATCGGCACGATCGTGCGCGACTTGCGATCCCGGGAGCACTGGCAGTGCGCAAGACAGTGTAGCTCACTTCTCCGCGCGCACGACCGTGCAACACATGTGCACGCTCGTGACTAGCTGATCGTCGATCAACAACTTATTTAGAGACCTTGCACGGCCGCGCGACCCAAGTGCACGACCGTGCACATCTAAAGACTATGCCGCCCAAACGTCAACTTGTCGACCCATACCCTGCAGCTGACATCATGATGACGTGCACGGTCGTGCACATAAAGTGCACGGCCGTCGTAACACCCCAAAAACGGGTTTGGTAATCAAACCACGTAAATATTGAAGAGTGGGTAAAAGACCGTTAGCGTTGAAAGTTAAATTATACCAAATTGACTAGGAACAAATAAACCTAGTTAAAAACATGTATACAAGTAACCAAACAATGAGTTGTAATTTCATTCATAATCAAAACTAAACTTGAGGAACCAAAGTTGCCAAAAAGGGAACTTGTATTATAAATATCAAAAATTAAAAACACAAAACACATAGTGAATGTGTATGTGTGTGTGTTCTACGGCTGGAGAACAAGGGGAAACCCTAGTTCAAGCTTAATCCATCAAATTGAAGATCAATTCGAGACCCAAATCAGCGCATGAACATAAATTATTGATCACCTCGATTAGGGGATCATAAGGTATGTCTAAAAACTTAGATTGGTGAAAGTTATAATTTGAGACAAGTAGAGTACTTGCAATTAGATAGTTGGATTATGATCCAAAGATGAAATCAAGTGTATGTGTATGATTGATTTTGTTAAACTTAAATAAATTATGCACAATATGTAAGATTACTTGTTAGTGATTAACAAGTAGATTAAAAGTAGGTTTTGATTACATGATGAAATTGATGATATATAAGTGTTTATGATCATCATACTTGTATGTATGTATGTATGAGATATTTGAACAAATTAGAGGTTCGAATAGATGTTCATACATGACTTGAAATGGGTTTTGATGATAAGATGAGATTTATGTTAAACACATGTCAATAGATGCTTAAAATCATCATGTGAATGTGAATGTTTAAAGTATTTGGCTAAGTTTAATGTTTGGGTAAATTCCATATATAAGATGTAATGGGTTGTTTCATAGTGATGAAACAATCCCATGTTCTTGCATAAGACTAATAAATTAGCATATGATTGTAGAAACTATGTTAATTGATATTAGCAATCATGTGAACTTGGTTTGGAAAACATAACTCAATTCGTGGCCTAAGAATAGTGCTTACCGGGTAATTAACAAAACGCGTAAATGAGTTGTTAAACTTGTGCGTAGGTTAGTATGAGTAAATAAGCAGTTGACTTTTAAAAGTCAAACTGACCTATACTAAATTCGAATGATAAATCTGATATAAAATCCGTAAGATGGAATAGTCGTGTTAGATGATGACTAACCTAACCATCTTACGAATGATGAATGATAGTTTGACGCTTGACAAGCTAGGTAGAGGCTTGGGAAGAAGCGGGTCAAACGGAACAAGTACGCGGACAAAGGGCATAACTGGATCTCAAGGTAAGTAAAGCTTACATCCTTAAAATAGTAAATGTACTTATGTATTTAAAAATGAATAAGTGATTTGGTATTCGGAACAAGATTTCGAAATACAAGGTTCCGACGTGTATTGATACGGGTCGAAATAAGCAAAATATGGTATTAAACCATATTTGATGATAAAAAGGGGAAAATAGTAATATCGTCATGTGTTGACAAATAAACAAGGAATTTTGAAAGGTTACCTTACGGTGTAAACCATAAGGAGTAAGAAGGGGTAATATGGTAATTCGGTCACGAGTTTGATGAATAAATATTAAACTCTAAAATAAGGACATTCTATGCCGTAAATTGTAATAGGTTAAAAGAATTAAGTAATATGATCATGATGAGTAAACTGAAACGGATAAATGATGAGATGGTAAATAAATACCATCTCGTAATGATAAAATGGTCATTTAGACCAAATGGGTCAAATGGTGTGGTCATCACCATTTGGCAATAATATATAATTGTCGAGTTTTGTGTTCACAGGGAAATGGCGTCTGGTTTGCGTCGCTATTAATTAATGATTAGTAGTGTAAGGTATTTAAACGGATCAATGCTATGACTCGAGCCAAGTACGTATAATGGTCAAACTCTCAAAAGGACTTACGGTTCGTTAAGAGATAAAAGAGTCTTGAATAAGCAATAGATTACCTAAGGTAAGGTAAATCTAGTATTCTAGTTCGTAGATATTATGCTCTCAAGAACATAATGATTCTATATAGACTATGGTTAAATGTACATTTTGGTTAAAACATGATATTGTAAGACTGTCGTAAAGAAAGGTCTAAGTTGACCAAAATGCCCTCAAGTAATAAAACAAGTAAACGACCTTGAGGGTAGTTTAAAAATGAGTTTTATAAAAAGGTTTACCCTTGCGGTAGTATAATAGCAAATGGCATAAGCCGTTTTGGCTTAATGTCTCATATTGGTCTTTTTGTTAAAATGTCAACCGAATGGTAGAATTGAAAATATAACATTCTATAACCAATCCACCACAATGTATAGTTGTGGTGGGATGTAAATAGATATTTTTGTATGAAAAAAAGAAACAAAGTAAGAGGAAGTGAGATTTAAGTTTATACGCTTAAATCTCTTAGCGGGTCAAAATGAATATACGCATAAACTATGAATTAATACGTAATTCATAAGAATTAAGAATCCGAGATAAGGATTTCAGACTAAATACATAGATAAACAAATTTCGGACAATTGGAAGTAGATAGATATCTTATTATGAGAATAATAAGATAGATAAGGTTTGGTTGAAATAAGCGTTGGGTTGCACTAAGATAACCAAACGGGTCAAATAATAAATAAATAAAGGTCTAGATGAATAGGGCAATGTATTTGCTAAGGCAATTATGCGGGTAATAAGGAAATGTTAAAGCATACCAAATGGGGCGTATAAATGTATAGTTTGGTCCAAAAAGGGATTAAAGGGCAAAATGGGCAAAATCGGAAAGTATGAGTATAAATCAGAAATAAATGCATAAGTCATAGGAAATGAGAATCCGGGTCAAGGATTTCGGGTTAAATATGTATGAAAATATTCTGCGGATATTTAGAAACAAGTTTCAGGTAAAACGAAGAAGAATTGAGAATAGCAAACAAGAGAAGATTTGCAGCACACCACCGTAGGCTACGGTGGCCTACCGTAGCTTATGGTGGGCAGCTACTGTAATAGACTGGAAGTTTGGACCGTAAGGCTGGACCGTAAGCCACGTTGGCCAGCCGTAGCTTATGGGGGAGCCTAAAACTAAAATTTTGTTTTTATTGTTTTAAGCCTTCGGGTTTATTCGGTTATGTTATAATTTGTTATAACTAACGTATTTCATAAAATATGAAATTTAGGTGATGTTTGGAGTACTTGAGGGAGAGTAAGCTATATGAAGAACCGAACACGATCAAAGATGAAGCTTCCACACTTAGTTTTGATTATAACAAAACAAATCATTGATAACATATTAAATTATTTAAAAAAAACTAAAAAGGTGACGTGTATTCGAAATTACATTTTTAAATTTATAAATTCTAATAGAAATTCAGTAAAGTAAGATAGGGTCTTACAGCCATGCGGATATGAATTTCTCTATAAAACAGAGTAGACGCCTGATCAAAATGTTGGGTAATTATCCAAGTTTCTGGCGATTTCTAAGGTCCGAGAGCTGCCGGTTCTGGTCGGTTTCAAGCCTCAAAGTTGCAAAAAGCTCATCTTTCATCCAATCCATCAAATCCTTGCTTGTTTATGGTTTGAATTCTTGTTCTTAACATACATTTTAAACACATTTGCAAGCATTGAACTGATGTTTATGTATTATTGTTATGAATGCTAGTAAAATACTTGCTTTATGAACATCTTTAGTTTGTAATCATGTTGGAATGAAGCCCAGACAACTTGTTCATGTTTGAATCTTGATGATCATATGGCAAACTTGGTTCATTGATGTTGGATTTTTGATTGAGGTTGTTTATCTTGGATGATTGTAAATGGTTAGATACGATAAGTTGATAAAACCCCATAATTAATCATTTGCTAGTAAACTGTTAACTTGTTAATGTGTTTACACCATGAAACAAGAAATTGGTATTGGTTTAATAAAAGATAAATCTGATTTTAATCAAGAATGCTTTCTTGCACGTAAGGGCTCTAATGGGTTAGATGGTGTTATTGTAAGTTCTTAACCTGCGTCATAATCTTTGTTGGGTATTTTTGGCCAAAATGTCAACTTGGTGGATTTATGTTTATGACTTGCAAAATGGATAAGTTTGTGATATGATCTACGTTATGCTTGTCTCGGTGGTTGTATTGTGTTAATCGGTATTGCTTTCCTTGATAAAGTGAGGTTAGAAAACTCTTAATGGATGACTAACTTATTTTTAAAAAGATTCACATGAAAGTATATCAATAGCTCGTTAATGAATTATTTTAGGTGGTTAAAGTGTGTTTAGCGTTAACTTTCCGAAGAATTATCATGTTAGGATTCCCGAAAGGGATACTAATTGTCTTTATATTTGGAAAATTGATCAAGTGCCTTTGCGACATTTCTGACTTAGTTAACATGATTGGGTTGTTTATAAAACAAGACAAAAGGAAAAAAATTATATTTTTGTATTTGGAGTCTTATATGTTTTAAAATATATTTTTTGAAAATTTTTTAGTAAAAACTCTTTCACATATCTTTTTACTGATAGATAAATGACAACGGTTTAGTACATAAGCGTCTGCCCACGTCCATGGATCGACATTTGGTTCTTACCCATACTTTACTACATATACGATAGGGTACACTTGTCCTTTTGTGTGTGTTTTAATGTTAAGATATAAATCATTTTTATAAATATTAAAACCGGGTTCGTGTGTAAAATTCATTGTAAAAATATGTATATATACTCACATGCCACTCATGTTTCAGTTTCAACCGCTTGCGAGATTCAGAATCTTTCGAATTTTAACCAACATGAACTCTTATGGGATTTTTGTCGTTGTGTCATTGCCTTGTTATCTCGATAGATCGATCCTTGGTACTAGGGTGACAATCTGTATATCCTGAACCTTCTTCATGTAGGATTGAAGATGATCCTTGTATAAGGAAAACTCCTCCTTGTTGTTGATAAACAATTCAGAGTATTCTCGGTTGCAAAAATGATTTCTCGCATCATTCCTTCGACATCACCTTCAAGTTCGGTTATAAAATCGCGGCTCATTGTGTAATTTGTAGAACAATTTGGCTCAACGTCTTTACGCCATCTATCTAAAATGTATTGTTTTGTAAATTCACTAATGTCCAAACTTCTCAAAACATAGAAGACATGTCTACATAACAACCCAAATTGCTCAATACGCTTGCATGAGTAAAAGCTAGCGCAATCAGACTTCCGGTACATTACTTGCAAAAAACAACATAATAAATTATAGCTAGCCACTATAAAAAGCCCAATACTATAGACATCATACGAAAAAAGGTGGAAAAAGTTTCACATCTCAAAACGCCATAAGATATACTGAAAAAACGCCATCGTAATAAATACACATTATACACAAGTATTAATACAGTGGATGATAAAAAACGCAAGGATGATAAAAACGCCATTTACCTCAAAATGTGAAGAACATGGCTGATGAAAATCGTTTATATAAAACTTTATAAACCCTGTGGGCTGCTCTTTATAACAAGCATTTACCAGTCCCCAATCTTGATTAGTTCAGCTTTTATATTTTGAAAAATGTTTTCGGTGTATATCTCATAAGCTTGGCTCTCTAACACTCTATAATTACTTTTCAGCTCAGAGCGTTTGTATCGACTTTCTTGATTGTTTTTCCGATATATGTCACTGTGCTTCTATTGCAGTTTCATAATGCGTCATGAACTGAACAAGAGTTGATTTTGCATTACATACTTGACCAAAGAAGTGGTTTTCACTCTCGGACCTCAATGTTGTACGCATAAGACCCGACATAAACTCCATCCTGTAGTATACAGGGATCCATGATTCCCTAAGAGCAAAAATATCAAATAACCAGTCATTATTAGCTAGATTGACCTCTTCAATAACCTCTTCCCATAATGATTCACACTCTTCAGGTGTAAGTATATATGTCCATACAACACCGCAAATACATTACTTAAAGTTGGTGGAATTAAATAACCTTATACCAACCTACATAAACACAAAAATGACACCTTAAAAAATAGTGATACATTATGTAAATTTATCACTACTCATAAATTAAGTAAAAAAATATTAAAATTAAAAAAAAAAGCCAAACATCTTTAAAATGCCACAAAAAAACTCTACCTTTAGAGAAAGTTTGTGCATCACGTGTCACATGCATAACCAACGACATGTATCAACAAATACAAAAGAAATAGCCATCTTCATTGTTGGATCTTGATCAGTGACAACAACTTTTGGTTGATCACCGACGACTTTAAAAAAACTATGAACAAACAAATATATGTCTTAGCAGTTTCTGACGCCATGAGTGTAGCATCAAATGTAAAATTGCATTGATGATTATCTATACAAGTAAAATGTACAAACATCATAGAGTATTTGAAAAAAAAATACTACATAAAAATGGTTAATCATGAAAACGCCACTAAGAATAAAAAATGCCAAACAGAAAAAAATAAATTCTAGTTCATACTTGTTTGACTAGTAAGCGTCGTCAAATGTCACATCACCAAAGACATTATAATTACGTTTGCATTGATCATCACACCAAAACAGACCCTTCAACCGATCATCGTATTTGAAGTAATAATACGAAAATTAGGCTGTGACTGTTTCTTTTCATGTAAATGTCTCACAACCATCTCGGCGTCATATTCCCCAATAAACAAATTAATTTGCCTCTTTTAGTTCTTAAAATCAACTTTACTTGACCCCACATCTTCAAAACCACCAAAACAGTCTTCATGACGTTAAACGCCTTAACCGTACTCATGTTCAACTTAGCCATGCTATTTATAACATGTTTCTGAAGCTGAGTAAGGTGTCGTTCTGAAGGTAGAAAATGTTTATCAGACTGCTCGACAAAATCGTGGTTGTGCTCCTCAAAAAACTTATACACCTTCCATGATCCAGCCTCAAACTCTACACAAATATTTGCTAGACAATCAGTCCTCTGCGAAAAATTAGACCGCATAATCCTTTCTTTCTGATAAGGGTCTAATGTATCAATCTTCTTCTTCTTGTAATGCCCAGATCTCGTACACATGTAGTACTTTATATGCTTTCCTCCTTTGGCATTTATCTTTTCAGTCCTTTTCCTTACAGCAAACCCCGTAGTCATCGCATACTTAAGATACAAAGAAAAACACTCATCAAGGCTTCCGAAAATCATTCATGTCTATGGTTTTAGATCGTCTCTAACTGTAAATGCATTTGGGTGATAAGTGTTGGTCTTCCATAGATTAGAGGTCTTAATGTAACTTGTAATAGACTCATGAATAGTCCGAACTTAGCTTTAATGTTTTTTGAATTTGTGTGTTCTAGATTGGGGTTTATCACCTAATCCAGATGTGTTAGCTGTGTAGGAAATTCGGACAAGGGTATGTCGTTCCCTTGTCCGAGTTTATGTTTAGTTGATAGGTCCGGACTTGAGCAATTGTTAGCTCAGTCCGAGTTTATATTTGTATTGGGCATTGGGCCTTTGTTTTGTAACCGGGTGCAACACCCAAAAAATATCAATATACATATATATATATATATATATATTATATATAACTAGGGATATTTAACCTAGTTAATGGTAAGTTGTTAAATAATAAAAATTATAAATTATGGTCCACTTTATATCAAACTGAACATGAGGGACTAAATTTGCCAAGTAGGTGAAACTTATTATATTAAAAATCAAAAATAAAAGAAAAACACAACACATATTGGAGTGTGTATGTGTGTGTCGATCAAGGGCAAGAGAAAAAGAGGGCAAACCCCTCAATGATCAAAATCACAAAATTGAAAGGGGAATCAGGCTTCTAACTCTTGCATGAACTTAAATTATTGATCACCAACACTAGGGGATCCTAAGGTATGTCAAAATTTGGTATTTGGTGATTTTTATGAAAAATTTTGAGGTCCATATATTTCTACTCTTACAGGAATTGTGGAAATTGGTGTGAATTACATGATGTAAATGAACTTAGGAACAAACTCTAGGTGGAAGTTTATGAATGAATTGCTAATTCTAAGTATTTGAATGAAATGCAATGTGTATGTAAGTGGGTTTTGATGAATATGTAGAACACATAAAGTATAATCAAGAAAATGATGTAATTAAAGTTTGATACATTGGGTTTTATGTACAAATTGAACATATCAATCACGTTAATTTTATGAGATGTGTATACATTGTTAATTGTTAGTTAATAGACTTAACAGAGATGGTATAAAAATGTTGCCCACAAGGTGTTTGATGTAATGTTTAAATGATCATGAATAATTAAGATGAATAAAAGAATCACGTAAATGAGATTTTGACAATGACGCATGTCCTATATCGTGTTATGAGTTCTAAACGATATATCGGATTGAACTCTATAGGAAAATTGGGTGAAGCGTCAAGTGGCCAAGCCGGGACGGACGCACGCAAGCTTGAAAGGAAAGCTTTAAGGTACGTGGTTTATTGCTATGTAAGATTTCAATTATGATTCTTGTAGTGTTATGTGTTGAATAATGAAGCGAATTTAAATAAATTCGGCTCATTCATAAGTGATGGATTTCGCACGAATGAACCGAATAGGTGATATCGAATAAATAAAGGTTTGGTTGAATAAAAGCAATGGACTTCGCTAAGACAACCAAACGGGTCAAAATGAATAGTAAATAAAAGCGAAGGACTTCGCTAAGACAACCAAACGGGTCAAAGAGAATAGTAAATAAGGATTTGGTTGAATAAAAACGATGGACTTCGCTAAGACAACCAAACGGGTCAAAACGAATGGTAAATAACGGTTTGGTTGAATAAAAGCGATGGATTTCGCTAAGAAAACCAAACGGGTCAAAGTGATAAGATAAATAGAGGTTGGTTGGATAAAAGCGATGGTTTTCGCTAAGACAACCAAACGGATTAAAAAGATAAGACAAATAATGGTTTGGTTGAATAAAAGCAATGGATTTCGCTAAAGACAATCAAACGGGTCAAAGTGATAAGATAAGTAGAGGTTGGTCGAATAAAAGCGATGGATTTCGCTAAGGCAACCAAACGGGTCAAAATGATGTTTTTAATGCATACCGGAATGGGTGCGTGAATGGTTATTTTGGCTTAGACTTGTCAAAGGGTAAAACCGGAAAAATAAGCGTAAAACGAATAACGGATGCGTAAATCATAAGGTAATTATCCCGAAGAATGGGGTACATTTATATAATTAACGATCTTGTAAAATTTATGAGGTATATCAAGTTTGTTGCTCAAATGTGTAAACGGGTCAAAATTTATGAGATTTACAAATTTTGGAATCGGTAGCATAAACACTTGCAATGAAGGTACTATAGGAATGAAAAAAGGAGTTTATGATTTACGGATGTACTTCTGCAAGTTCCGAGTCACGTTTTAATGCCCGGAGCTTGAAACGGGTCGAACGGACAAGTAAACGAAACAACAGCAAAACTGCTGCAGTAGATGGCGTCGCAGATGCCTTAATTGACAGTAAAGCTCCGACGCAACATTAGATAAGGCAACTTCAAATTTTCTGGATTAAATTTTGTTTAATTTGTTATGTTGTGCTTCCCTTTATCTAGTATAATACTAACTAATTGTAAAATTTTGGAAAAAGGAGATCGTAAGCATATATGGACGAAGATAAAGTCGTCACGAAGAACCGAACACTTCCGGATTTCAAGCTTCCATTTTTGCTTTGTTCATTTTATGTATCAACTATAGTTAAAATGTTTTAAGGTGCTTTAAATACTTATAAACGTTAAACAATTTTGTATTTTGAATGTAAGACATAATTGCATTATAGCTAAAGGAATGTAAAAATTTTGTATAAATTTATATATAGTAAGAATGGTCTTACACCGGGCATGTGTGTCCAGATGTGCATTGTATATAAACCTTTAGTGGATAATGACAAGACAACAGTTTTCTTTTGTGGAAAGTTTGTGTAACAGGAAAAACCCTAATCATTATTGTGTGCATTGTCTAGCGGCTACTATACGTAACGCCATTCATCATCTTCATCTGAGTATACTCTGTGTATTCTCATATCATTCTCATTCTTCTTGTTCTTGATCCAATATTCTATAGTGGTGATTGCTAGGTGGATTCCGCACACCTAGTTCGGCCCTACAAGTTCAAGCTTCATGCAAAATTGATGAACTGAAGAAAATACAATATGAGTTAGACAAAGATAAGGATCCTAATGCCGTTAAGCAAAAGGAGCAGCCAAGGAGTTCACAAGCTTCTAAAGCTGCATTTAGTGCTCAGGCTGAGGGGGAGTCTGGAAGTTGAGTTGGTGCTGGAAAAGGCAAGAGTCAGGTTGATGTTGAATCTGGACTCTTTGATTCTGATGATGAACACTTTCTGAATAATGATGATCTAGATAAAGATGATGTTGTGGTGGGGATTGTAGAAGACTGGAAATCGGATGATGAGATTGCTGAGAAATTAGTTTTTATTGAAGTAGAAAAGGGAAAAAATGTTAGATATACATTGGAGAATATTCCAGGTGTAACTTCTATCGATATTGATAATCTTAGAAACTTTGCTTTCAGAGATGCTCCTCCTAAAGAAATTCTGAATCCTGAAAAGGATCCGAAGAGGTTCGTCTGGCGCCTCGTAGGTGGCTCAAGCCTCTTCCTCCCGATCAAACTCAAAAGAAGAAATACGTTAATACTAGAGGGAGTACACATGTCAAATCAGGAGTTGGGATTTTGATGAACAACATAATCTGGTTATGATCAAGCGTATGGATGGAGTTCAATACTTCAGGACGAGGGTTAAGTACCTACAGAACCTTCCTGCTCGCGATCTTCATAATTTACCTAAGTTAAACCTAAATAACAGTACAAATGTTGGCAGCATCAAAGGATTAATCCCTCATCTGGAAGCCGAAAGCCACAATAGTAAATGGAAAAAGTTCAAGCCTGCTGTTGGTCGAGCCATCAAGTCTTTAAACAAGTTCACCGGCAAAGAATCTTTGAAGATGGTTTATAGACCAGCTAGATGTCTGGGAGAGATTCCTATACGTAAGTTTAATTTAGATAAAATTCAAGGAATCGGTTATTTGTATTTGGATGGTAAGACTGGTGAAGTGGTTGTCACAAAAAAGAAGATGTCTGAAGAGATACTCAGGATTCTTGATATGTTGTGGCTCGTAAACTTGAGAATGGAATACCTAAAGAAACTAAGACGTCTGCCGTTGCACTACCTTGAAGAAGATCGTCCATTGGCTCATCACTACATCAAGGTTGTGCAATTCTATGTAAAGAACCAAGTGTGTGCAGGCGGTGAGTATTCGAAGCTTGGATGAAGATTACAAGTTTAGCATTGAAGATCCCGCACTGATCAAGGGGGAGTTTGTATATACACTTGGGTGATAAGTGCTGGTCCTCCATAGATTAGGGGTCTCAATGTAACTTGTAATAGACTCATGAATAGTCTGAACTTAGCTTAATGTTTTCTGAATTTGTGTGTTCCGGATTAGGGTTATCACCTAATCCGGATGTGTTAGCAATGTAGGAAATTCGGACAAGGGTATGTAGTTCCCTTGTCTTAGTTTATGTTTAGTTGATAGGATGTTTAGTTGATAGGTCCGGACTTGAGCAATTGTTAGCTCAGTCCGAGTTTATATTTGTATTGGGCCTTGGGCCTTTGTTTTGTATCCGGGCATGTGTGTCCGGATGTGTCTTGTATATAAACCTTTAGTGGATAATGACAAGACAACATTTTTCTTTTGTGGAAAGTTTGTGTAGCAAGAAAACCCTAATCGTTACTGTGTGCATTCTCTTGTTGCTAGTGTGTGTGACGTCATTCATCATCTTCATCTGAGAATACTCTATGTATTCTCAGATCATTCTCATTCTTCTTGTTCTTGATCCAATATTCTACAGTGGTGATTGCTAGGTGGATTCCGCACACTTATTAATTGTGTTCTTAAGTCAGATCCTAGGTTTAGGTGACCTTACACTAACGACGAGAATCTTGAATGTAGAACCAGTTTTTCTGGCAAATCCTTTCATTCGACGCAACAATCTTTCTAAAAAAACAACAAAAAATGACATGAACAGTAATGGGATGATTTAATAAGCTTGACACTAGAAAAAAATACACGCTATGCATAATATAAAGCCAACATTATCATTTAATCATATATGATCTATACGCCATTAATCGTTGAAAATCAATATATAATTAGAAATTAAATACAGTTTAAATATAAATGAAAACACCATAAATAAATGAAAACGCCATTTGTTAAATCAATAACGATTTAAAAAGAGTTGACGTTTGACGTCATTCTTTAATGAGTTGTTTGAAATGCCATTAAACACCATTAATCATTGATAATGTACACTACTTAAGTAGTTGTTGGATTGCATAATAAACACCAAGGTTGATATAGAAGATATAAATATAAACTACATGTAATAAGCGAAAACGCCATAGCATTTACATGATTAGTTCGAACAAAGAACAAAATAAAACGCCATCACTTTATCAAAACGTTAACTAAAGAAAGAAAATAAACGCGAAATACTAATTTTAATATATATTAATACCAAAATAAACATCATTATAAGAGATATAATAAACAAAACGCCATTGTTTTTACATGATTTGCTCCAAGAACAAAACACAAAATAAAAAAAAAACGCCATCAATTTTACATAATATGCTCAAGCAAAGGTCAAACGGATTACTCTGTAACTCGCAATCCATATCAAACGTTATGGATCTCGGAAACTTAGAGAGGAAGTAATAACTAACATGAAAATTTTGGAGTTTTGTTTCAAAAAGTAACACAAAGGTGCTGACAAATAAAGGAATGTTTAAAAAATAACGTGGAATGACAATCGTTTCCTCTCTTATTATTTAGCGCCATAGCCACGTGTCACCTCTAGATCCTTTCTCACCGTTTTCATACTTTGGCACCATTTCTACAAGAACCTATATATATATATATATATATATTAATACATAACATTTGAGGAATAGTTTGTCTTTTGTGGGTTTGTCCTTTATGTATATGTTTTTTTATTTCTTTTCATTTTGGTGAACTTTAATGTTTTTTATTTTTATTATAAAACTTTGGTTTTTATAATTTTTCCATAGTTAAATGAGTTTTGGTTTTTTTTGTTAGTTTTTGTTTTAGACCATTTCTCGGATGTGTTGGTGGTTTGCTTGCTACTTAGTACGATGTTTATTGGTCACATTTGATTCTTATGTTTTTATATCTCTCGACTTTTTAATATGTATCGGTATTGAGGAATACTGCTCAATTTGTCTTTTGTGGGTTTATCCTTTATGTTTATATTTTTTCTTTTTCTTTTCATGAACTTTAATATTTTTCATTTTTAGTATAAAACTTTGGTTTTTATAATTTCTTCGTAGTTAATTGAGTTTGGTTTTTTATTAGTTTTTGGTTATGCTTTTTCTCGGATATGGTCATCGTTCGTTGTTACTTAGCATGGTGTTTAGTGGTCACATTTGATCCCTTAACTTGTTTTACCCCTCGACATTTTAATATGTGTTAGTATAAATTCAAATTTGTCTACGTTTCACGCCACGTGAGTCACTTTGTGTTAGAGATTCGTATTTTTATACTATGTTTATCATCGTTCGGTTGTTACTCGACATGGTTCGTATTTTCAGCATGTGGACTTCACGACCGTGCATGACCTGTATCTTCAGCAAATTATGTAGTTTTCGTCCGAAATGCCCGGAAACTCCTCACTTTGTATTTAGTACGCCGTTTAAGACCTGCAAATCCAAAAAGTACACGATTAAGTACCTAAACAACGAAATTTTAGCAAAAAACGCGTAAAACGTGAGTAAAATGGGGAAGTAAAACATGTACAATTTAGTGTATATCAATGCTTTGATCCTATTAGAAAACCGCCACCCATAACCTAACCTGCACACCCATTTTGTCATAAGTATTCTTGAGCCCCCGAAAGTTTATCGATTAGGTACTTGCAGATAAAATTGTAATGCCCAAACTGATGTTGGATACTAATACGAGTCAGTTCGCTATGGTTTTTTTTCCCATTGTGATTATGAAATGTAAATGGATTATTATCTGCTGCATCTCTTGTTATGAGAAGATTTTGAGTCCAAAATAGCTTTTTTTTTCTTTACATTAAACCATTACACTACAATGAGCAAACTTTTCTATTATCTACGCATTTCTGAATGAATTATTATGCAGAGATTTGGTGCACTTAATTAATTCAAATTTTCTATGCAGAAAGCTTGGTAAAATTACAGCAACATCCATTCTTTTTTTTGCACATTATGCTTAAAGCACATGACACTAAATTGTTGTATTACCAGTTGCTACATCTTGCAACGGTTGAAGTTCACTTTCAACATGGTTGTCCACCCCATATAATGAATTAAAAGACCGATGTTTGCTTAGATGTAAATCACTTTGCTATGGTCATGTTGGTAGACTACAATTGCATGGTGATATGTGCATTTCAGCATTTGTTACATTATGAATGGTCAATTTTTGTAGTTTAACGAGGCTACATTCAAATAAAATTTGTAGATTTCAGACGACCGCTTATAAAGGAAATTTGTAAAGTACCATATTCATATTCTGCTGCCCTCTATAAAAAGATTAATGTTGCAGGCACTGGCTTTGTGACCATATATTTTTCTATAGACACACGTTTTTTATGAAATAAACTTTTGTTTTGATGCTTTATAACCGCAAATTTTTGTTTGTAGGGATATGTTTGTTGATTACAAGGTCAATGGCAACATGTTATTGAAGATGTTGCTGCCGAGATATATATAATATTGGAACGGCCAGGTTTGAGATATTTAACTCAGGTGGTTTTATGCTATCAAGTCTCACATATAGATTGTTTTGTGTTTGAGACACTTAACTCAGGTGGTTTTATGCTCTCAAGTCTGACTCATAGATTATTTGGTTTTCCACTTTGAAACAAAAGCTTGGGGAAAAAGTGTGTCGCCTAGCACAACCAAACCTGGCCCATTTGACCTTTAACCCATTACACAAAAGCACTTGACTCGCCCATTTTACATGTTTTACCCATTACCAACTGTGTGAACTTTTAGGCTTGAAGATCAAGCAAGAGTCTCATAAAGTTCACTTACTTTTGTGTTAAAATTGCATATTAATATTTTGTGATAACCAACATCTCAATGAGACATGCTATAACTATAACTATAAACACAACATATGTTATGAGAGACTATGGAACTTTGTGATTTAAAGTAAATAGACCACAACTGCTCAATATTGATGCTCGTCTTTTCTTTTTGTTTATAACTTCCTTTTTTTCTTGCATTTCATGTAATATCAATCTTTAATTGTATAAATTACTTGAGAGTGATCTTTTTAATAGCTTATTGGGTATATTCACATGTAAGAATTGGTTGGGTTATGGGTTTTGTTGGATCTTCCAAAGATGGCAAGTTCGCTTGCCATCCTATTAGAGATAATTTATGACTTTTGAGTTCAAAGCTATTTCTTTCATGGCTCGAAGTTTACATGGGTTTAAAAAAATATATCAATTTTTCTTCTTCTTTATTTGCAATCTTTATCAATATGTGTTATCAAAGTTTTATAAACAACATGAACGGTTCTATATATACTTGCAAATGTTCATCTGACTTCAGTTATTTGTGTCCATTTTAGGGTGCTTTATAACAATAATCTTGAAGGAAACATCCCTAAAAAGTCAAGAACCTTAATTTCCTCTACAAGTTGCCATTTCTACCAAATTTTACATTCGCTTGTGGTCATTACCTGAACAATACAACGCAGGTGCAGGGAATTTTTGGTGAATCAATTTACTAAGGCATGGATTCATGATATAAAACTAATTATCACTTTAGGTGAGAATAAAACTAAAAATAGGTCCATATTTAGTGACGAGCCAAACAATACAGGCTAACAATAGTACAATTATTCGTTTATGTGGTTTTCATTTGGTGTAACATATATTGATATCATTTTGGCATATCTTCATTTGCTATACTGAGTGTCAGTATCGCATTGAACTGTAATAAAACGAACCGATAGGGACTAAAAGCCCGCATAAATTCATTTTTTAAGTTTTGTTTTGTTTTTAGATTCCAAACATAATTTAGCCATATAAAACAAGTGTTGGGCACTGTGGTAAAACTTTATTTTGATTGCTATAACGAATGTCGATATCGTAACCAACCAAACCAATACCGACCGTATTCTAGTACAATTACATGCCGAACCAATACGACTTGTGATTTTGGTATTCTTTTTTACAGTTCAGTGTAATTTAATATTTACTTAAGTAATGAAATGCTTCTTTCATTTTAAAATTTATGTCAACCCTGTTAAATAATATAATTTACTTGGAGTAACATATATAAAACATGATAACTTAAACTAGTATCTTTTATAAATAAAAACAAATCTAAACAAATTCAAATATATCTACTGATGAAAAGTACTTAATTAGTAGATTCTATCATGATTTAGTAAATGAGATAACAACACTAAAGTTATAGGGTATAGTTATGACCCTCAAGACTAACTAACTCACATTCTCACATTTTCTTTAATTTTTATCTTAAAATCTACATCTATGTCTATAATGAGAGTTAATTCAATCTAAGAGAGATCTTTCATGCATACCAATGGATCAAAAGCCCTTTAATAACCATGCATATATATTAATATTACATCTTTTTCAATTAGAAATAAATTACACATATAATAGATTAAATAGCCGTGTATCACACAGTTTAATAGAAGAAAAGGTTAAACAATTACGAATAATGATTTAGAAATTATAAAATAATATTTTGAAATAAGATATAATTTGTTTAAGAAATAACGAAAGGTTGAACATCGGTATCCAATTTATTTTTTTTGTAAGAAGTATAATACGAATTGACGAGGTGGGGGTTGAGACCAATTGACAAAACTATTAGAGTTAACATGTTGATCCCACTGAGGTTAACGATTGGAGCCTTGCCAAATACAGATTTTGTGTAACTTACATTGTACAAAAAAATATGAATTAGTGAAATAAAAGAAACATGATAAATAATATCGGATTAAGAATTATAACATTAGACCTCATTACTTATTTATTAGGTATGTGTGTGTCTCTCTCTCTCTTTATATATATATATATATATACACACACATATATAGGAGAAGAATCCGTTAGAAACCACCCTTTATTCTCAGAGCCGTGAGAACCAATGTGAACACATCCAAAAATACATAAAAAAATAAAAGAACACATATTTTTTTAATTTTTGTTTTAAAATCGCTATATTTCGTCACTAAAAAACGAAAATGTATCGTTCCTTTGATAAATTCTGTAATACATTACGAATATTAAACAATTACACTTTCATTTACACTACCATCCAAAATACAATACTTTTTATATTAACAATATTAGTAATGCACATGTGCATCTATATGTATGAATATGATATAACGTGTTTTGGTACACCACTTTGAATACACTTTCCATTTCATCTATCATACCATCCATAATACACTACCATTACCTCATACCATCCATAATACAATACAATTACCTCCTACCATCTATAATACAATACCATTACCAATGTTTAACTTTATTACATTTACATTAACACCATTTATACCATCCAAACAACATCTTATATCATAAAGTGACAAATATAACCAAACCATTAATTACTAGATATAAGTAACAAAAAAAATGTATAATGGGCCTACTTCATCATTCAAAAACACAAACTTTTTGTATCAAAACATATTATATTATGATTATACATAATGATGCACATGTGCATTTTTACTATTATTAATGTAAAAAGTAGTGTATTACGAATGGTAGTGTAAATGAAAGTGCGTTGTCTACTACTGGTAATGTATTACAGAATTTGTCCAAGAAATGATACATTTATACATGTGCATCGATAATTGTTACTCGATTTTTTTGACGAAATATAGCGATTTTTTTTTAAAATATATTAAAAAAATTGTGTGTTTTTTAGATTTTTTAGGTATTTTTATGTGTTTACATTGGTTCTTGTGGTTCTCGCATGAACCCTATCCTATATATATATATATATATATATATATATATATGTGGATTATGAAAAAACTAGTTTAAATAAGAAAATAAAAAAACTAATTAAAAATGCCTAAAAAACATATCAAGTTTTTTTTTGAATTTCTTTAATTAAAAATCGCTATATTTAATATATAAAAAACTTTCAAAAAAAAAGTTATACTGCACATGTGCAATAATATGAAAAGCCTAAAACACCTAACTCAACTTCACCGACACCCCCAAAAACCTAAACCCCCCACACCTACCCCCAAAATAACCTAAAACTAAACCCTAAACATAAACGCCAAAAAAACCTAAACCTCCCCTCCCCCACACCCAAAAACACTAACCATAAAATCTAAACTAAACTCAAAAACTAATTATATGCATTTAATGCACATATGCAGTATAATTTTTTTAAAAATTTTTTTATACATAAAAAATAGTGAAATTTTATAAAAAAAATGGCATATTATTTAGGATTTCTAGTTAGGTTTTTATTTTTCTCATTTATATGTAGTTTTCTTATGACTCTCTCTCTATATATATATATGTATATATATATGTGGAGGTTAGGAAAAATGAAAACTCTTATTAGTTATGAGAACCTAAAAAAACTCGGCTAAAACGAAAGTTTTATTAAAAAAATTATAAAAAATCCTAAAAAATCACATTTTCCAAAGAAAATAAAATAAAATGGTTTTTGTTTATATACACCATGGTAAAATGAAAATTAAAACCCTTATGGTGGGTATAAGTATTTATGTTATCTGATGTCAGCAATTTTTATATCAGTGTAAAAACACTAACAATAACCCTCAGAAATTTTATCCGGCTATATTTGTAACATGATTATCTATGTTACCTCTAGTACCTAATCACCCTTTTTTCATTCCTTTCTTTATTAAATAATATTTTTTCTGTTTCTCTCCTATTAAATAGAAGTATTTAAACGAAATAAATATATATTTAGATACGAAGTATAAGTTTAATTATGTATATTAATTATATTATTAACTAAATAATGTAATATGAATTATAGATAGTTATAATGCAAGACCCTATCTTAAGTTATTGAATTTCTATTAAAATTTCGCATCAAAATATGCAAATGCGAATACACGTCCGTGCATATTTTCGAACTTATTAAAACTTCATAAACATTAATCAATTTAACATATTATCATTGAATAGTTTCGTAATAACAACACCAAGTGCGAAGCTTGAGCTTTGATCGTGTTCGGTTCTTCATAGAGCTTGGTCCTTCTCCGGTGCTCACAATCATTACCTATATTTCATAATTTATGAAATACGTTAGTTATAAATAGATTATAACGTAACCGAATAAGCCCGAAGGCCCAAAACATTAAAAACAACATTTTAAAAATCACCTGTCATAAGCTACGGCTCCGGATCGTAGCTTACGTTATGTTGATTCTGTTCTAATCAGCAGCTATAAACCGTAAGCTACGTTAGGCCACCGTAGCTTACGGTAGGCTGCTGCAGCCCTTTTTAAGTTTGTTGTTTTAGTTACAAAAACTTCCGTAACTTACTCGATTTTTATCCGTTTTACTTAAAACTTGTTTCTAAATGTCCGTAAATTGTTTACCGACATATTTAACTAGAAATCCTTAACCCGGATTCCTAATTCTTATGAATAACTCATCCACTCTTGGTTTATGCGCATATTCATTTTGACCCATTTAAATATTTAAGCACATAAACTTAAATCTCACTTCCTCTTATCCTGTTTCTCATTTTTAATACTAAAATATCTATTTATCTCCCATCACAACTATACTTGTGGTGGATTTGTTATAGAAAATATTTTATTTTCAATTTCTACCCTTCGGTTGACATTTTACGAAAAAGACACAATGTTAGGCATTAAGCCGAAACGGCTAATGCCATTTGCTAATACACTAGTGCAAAGGTGAACCTTCTTATGAAACACATTTTTAAACTACCCTCAAGGTCGTTTACTTGTTTTATCACCCGAGGGCATTTTGGTCAACTTAGATTCCCCTTTTATGACGTATGACTATCAATTGCATGATTTGACCAAAGAACACATTTAAATCATAATTTTATTTAAAATCATTAGGTTCCTATGAACCTGATGTCTACCATTTAGATTATGAGATTTAACTTGCTTTAGTTAATCCGATATTCATTTATGACTCGTTTAACTTTCATCGGACCTTAAATTCCTAAATGAGAGTTTGGCCCATTGCACATACCTGGCTCGAGTCATTGCATTGACTCGTTTAAATACCTTACGCAACTAATCTTTAATTAATAGCGACGCAAACCAAACGTCCCTTTCCCCGTGAACGCAAAACTCGATAAACGTTCATTAGATATTATTGTCAAATGGTGATGACCACACCGTTTGACCCATTTGATCTAAATGACCATTTTATCATTACGAGATGGTGTTTACTTACCATCTCATCATTTATCAGTTTCAGTTTACACCTCATGATCATATTCTTAATTCTTTTAACCTATTAGAGTTTATGCCATAGAATGCTCTTATTTTAGAGTTTAATATTTATTCATCAAACTCATGCCTTAATTACCATATTACCCCTTCTTATTCCTTATGGTTTACACCATAAGGTAACCTTTTAAAATTCCTTGTTTATTTGTCAACACATGTCAATTACCATTTTCCCCCTTTTACCTTCAAATATGGTTTAATACCATATTTGCTTATTCTGACCCGTATCAATACACGTCGGAAACCTTGTATTTCGAAATCTTGTTCCGAATACCAAATCGCTTGTTCATATTCAAATACATAAGTACATTTACTATTTTAAGGATGTAAGCTGTACTTATCTCGAAATCCGATTATGCTTTTCCGCGTACTTGATCTGTTTGACCCGCTTCTTCCCAAACCTCCGCCTAGCTTCTCAAGCGTCAAACTATCATTTATCATTCGTAAGATGGTTAGGTTAGTCATCATCTAACACGACTGTTCCACCTTACCGATTTATATCAAATTTATCATTCAATCTTAATATTGGTCAGTTTGACTTTTAAAAGTCAACTGCCTATTTACTCATACTAACCCACAAACAAGTTTAACAACTCATTTAGGCATTTCGTTAATTACTCGGTAAGCGTTATTCTTAGGCCACCATTATAGCTACGTTTCCCAAACCAAGTTCATGTCGTTTCTTTCACTTAACCAAATTCAAGCGATTGTTAACATCAAGTTAACTTAGCTTTTGATTAACAATGCTAATGTATCTATTAGCTAGGTTTTCATCTTTATGTAGCAACCCATTTCATCATATTATTATACATTCATCCGATACCTAATATTACCAAATTTTTACGCACTAACTAGTAGACAACATGATCTTATACACTTATTAACATTAACTTAACATCTATTTCATCATTTCATACAAAGCATTCCCTAGCAAGTATGAATATGTACTCAAACTCATAATTTGTTCAAGTATCTTCCTACTATTAACATGCATGATGATTCTAAACATAGATATATAATCAACTTCATCATATTATTAAAACCCACTTTATAATCTACTTGTTAATCACAAACAAGTAATCTTACATCAAATTGTGCATAATTTCTTTAAGTTTAACAAAATCAATCATACACATACACTTAATATCATCTTTAGATCATAACCCAACTATCTAACTACAAGTAATCTACTTGTCTCAAATCGCAACTTTCACTAATCTAGGTTTTAAGACATACCTTATGATCCCCTGATCAAGGTGATCAATAATTCATGTTCATGCACTGATTTGGGTCTCGAATTGGTTTTCAATTTGGTGGATTAAGCTTGAACAAGGGTTTGCCCTAGTTCTTTCTCCTGAGGGTCGACATATACACACTAAATGTGTGTATTATGTGTTAATAACTTTTTTAATAAATCAAGTTTCTTTTCTTGGCAACTTTTGTCCCTCAAGTTTAGTTTTGATTTTAAATGAGACTACAACTTATTGTCTTTTTATTTATATACATGTTATTAACTAGGTTATTTTGTTTTTCATTTACGGTTTTACTTTTACCTCTAACGGTCTTTTATCCGCTCTTTACTATTAACGTGGTTTGATTACCAAACCCGTTTTTGGGGTGTTACAAATCTACCCCACTTAAAGAGGTTTCGTCCCCGAAACCTTTCTTACGTAGTTCCTTGGGTCCAACCCGATGAACTTGGTTTCATTTTCGCCTATAGCGTTGCTCATATTTTGTTATTCATAAATCTTACCAGAAGATGCGACAGTGTCCTTCGGACTCCCTAACGGTGTCCGACTCGTTTCTTGTTCTTTTTCTTGATTAATGTTTTGTATTCAGGGAATTTTCTCTTTCGACCAAAGATTATCATATACCTTGCCGCGTGCGTCTTTCTTTGTAAGGCCTTCTTGGCCATCAAATCCGATTAGCATTCCTCTTCCTCATAATTCGCTAGAGTGAGTCACCATTTGGCTACTCGGTCGTATGAGTCTGTCTTCACATTTATTTCATGCTAATCATATAATGATAAGCATATTAAACAAGTTTTAAAATTTAATTTGACCTTCACCGGTTAGACTTATTAGTCACAGTTACCTTATACCTCTAAATTCGGGTACACTCATATTGTTTTCGCAAGGTTTTTACAAACCTTCGAGACCCTAGTCTCATAGCTCATGTTACAAGGTAATCATATACCATGTTATATATTTTTATATATATATATATTGACCGTGATTGCATCACTTCATGTTAAATTATATATCTATCCTTTTCGTTTTTCAAAAATTTTCTTTTACTTAGCCTTTTAAGGTGAGGTCTTTTAATGCATCATTCCTCTTGATTTGTGATCCCAAGGTCATTTTGACCATGTAGATTATTACACTATTCGCAACCCGAAGGTCGTAGTAATCCTTTAGATCATCCTTTTACCCGTGTCGTTCTTTAAATACATTTGGTGTCAATGCACCTCTTTAGTACTTGAAAGAAAAAAATTATTTACATTGCTTCCTTTTTCCGCCAAATCATGGCTCCCTCTTACCATGAAGGCTAATTTATTTTTACTTCAATTATGGTCCTCAGACCATGTTTGATCCGGTATGTTAAGATTTTTCGTTTTCTATGACTCCGCGAGTCATTTATGAATCATTTCCACTTGTCAGGTCTATTAGTCATTTCATCTCTATTGGGTGATGATCATTTGCGTCTAAACCTGGCGCAATGTCAACTGGCGTTTACCACTTGTCACCTTCCGAGTCACAACTACCATCTTTAGTGGCAACCACAACATTTTATGTATGTTGCCCCAAACATTTATTTAGATCAGACACTGCCTGTTGATAGCCGTGCGCGCCTGCGCGATCGTAGTTCATGACTAGATCAATTTTCGTTCGGACAACTCTTCCGACTCTACGACTTCATATGTCATTTATGTGTCGGTTCGTCTTACGTTTACCGTTCCGGTTTAAGCCTATATTTTTTTTACAACCCATTACATGGGTTCTTTATCTTAATGTTTTAACGTTCCCCTTATCCGTTTTGCGTCTTCATTTATATTCATTCACAACCCATTTTATGGGTTCATTTCTATTTCACGCTCCCATTATTCGGTTTACGTCTACAGTATATTTAATCACGTCCCATTACCCGGGCTCATTATTCTTTTGCTTTAACGCTCTCATTACCCGGTTTGCGTTTACTTTTAAATTCAATCACTATACTTCTTTTTGACTCGTTTGGCTTGATCATGTGAAATCCATCACTTATGAGCGATCGAATCTAATTCTTTATTTAACCCGTTTGACTTGTTCATGTGAGATCCATCACTTCTGAACAGTCAAACTTTATTCTTTTTCTAATCCGTTTGACTTATTCGTGTGAAATCCATCACTTCTGAACAGTCAAACTTTATCCTTTATCCGATCATTCTTTATGGCCTCACGGACCATTAATGATAATTATCATCATTATCTCTTTCTTTTCTCTTTTTATCTTTTCTACGATCATAGTCATCGACTTTGATCATTTCCCGTGTGGGCACTACCTCCGTTTCTATGACCTCGCGGGTCATTTATACTTTGGTTTTACGTGCCCTTTTGTCAACCATGGTTCTTTCGTCCATAATGACTTATTCCATGAATTTCCTTGGGTCATTTATTTCTATATGCGCCTATTACCGTTTTATGGTTTCCACGAAAACCATTTATATAAGTACACTTGTAAGTTTCTTGACCCCAAGGATCTTTTAACTTTTCCTATTCACCTCGATTTTACCACATTGAATGTATATATGTTTATTATAACAAGTTCATGATATCACGTGTTTATCATTCACTTGGCCAGAGTAAGCGACCAACACATGTACACATGACCTTATTATAACTAACACATTACTTCCCATGTAAGTAAATCCTCGGTTCATGTCCATATTTCTGATTTATTTGGTAAAACTTTGTTTAATTGGCATTTAACAATTATTAGTTTTTATCTTTCTTATCTCGTAACGTAAGGAATGTTTTTCCTTTTTATAAAATTTTTATATAACCACATTTATCCATGTAATCGTCACTTTTCCTCAATAGGATCTTATTGAAAATTTATACTTGGATGGTCGATCCCATTCAAGTTTCTAAATCTTAATTCTTTTATTGTTTTGTTATTCACAATTGTGAATAAAGCATAATTCCCACCTAGTTTCCCTTGGAAACATTATTTTGAAAGGGTATCCCATTTGGATTTCCCAATCCTTAAATTTTGTATGCAACCATTATTCGTTGCTCATCTATCGCATACTACTATTCATGCAATAATTTAAAATGTGCATGTGGGTGATATTTGTCTCATGGGCTTTCATTATCTTTTACCTTTATTCCATACCCATATTTGATTTAAGTCCTGGTGAGCATGTCCTACTTGTCATACTTCGAACCATTTCTTCATCATATTGGTAGATCCTTAGACTCCCGTTATCTTCAGATGCGAGGGTCCTTAAACTTGAAATTTCATTATAAAATATTAGTAGCGTTAACATTAATAGGCACTCGTATTATAATACAAGGCTCTCTACGATACATGTTAAACACATAATTTGTTAACTGTATCGGTCTTTTACCAATATGGTTGGGGTAATGTACATTTAAAAAATAACCCTTTGTGTTGATTTCAACACTTTAACATGCTAAACCGTTAATATCCATAATAACTTACTGGATCATGCGACCAAGCCCCGAACCAAACACATTGATCATTAACCTTGAGCCCTGATACCAACTTGTAAGACCCTATCTTAATTTATTGAATTTCTATTAAAATTTCGCATCAAAATGTGCAAATACGAATACACGTCCGTGCATATTTTCGAACTTATTAAAACTTCATAAACATTAATCAATTTAACATAATATCATTGAATAGTTTCGTAATAACAAAACCAAGTGCGGAAGCTTGAGCTTTGATCGTGTTCGGTTCTTTATAGAGCTTGGTCCTCCTCCGGTGCTCACAATCATTACCTATATTTCATAATTTATGAAATACGTTAGTTATAAATAGATTATAACGTAACTGAATAAGCCCGAAGGCCCAAAACATTAAAAACAACATTTTTAGAAATCACCTGCCGTAAGCTACGGCTCCGGACCGTAGCTTATGTTCTGTTGATTCTGTTCTGATCAGCAGCTATCAACCGTAAGCTACAGTAGGCCACCATAGCTTACGGTAGGCTGCTGCAGCCCTTTTTAAGTTTGTCGTTTTAGTTACAAAAACATCCGTAACTTACTCGATTTTTATCCGTTTTACTTGAAACTTGTTTCTAAATGTCCGTAAATTGTTTACCGACATATTTAACTAGAAATCCTTAACCCGGATTCCTAATTCTTATGAATTACGCATCCACTCTTGGTTTATGCGCATATTCATTTTGACCCATTTAGAGATTTAGGCACATAAACTTAAATGTCACTTCCTCTTATCCTGTTTCTCATTTTTAATACTAAAATATTCTATTTATCTTCCACCACAACTATACTTGTGGTGGATTTGTTATAGAAAATATTTTATTTTCAATTTCTACCCTTTGGTTGACATTTTACGAAAAAGACACAATGTTAGGCATTAAGCAGAAACGGCTTATGCCATTTGCTAATACACTAGTGCAAAGGTGAACCTTCTTATGAAACACATTTTTAAACTACCCTTGAGGTCGTTTACTTGTTTTATCACCCAATGACATTTTGGTCAACTTAGATCCCCCTTTTACGACGTAGGACTATCAATCACATGATTTGACCAAAGAACACATTTAAATCGTAATTTTATTTAAATCATTAGGTTCCTATGAACCTGATGTCTACCATTTAGATTATGAGATTTACCTTGCTTTAGTTAATCCGATATTCATTTATGACTCGTTTAACTCTCATCGGACCTTAAATTCCTAAATGAGAGTTTGGCCCATTGCACATACCTGGCTCGAGTCATTGCATTGACTCGTTTAAATACCTTACGCAACTAATCTTTAATTAATAGCGACGCAAACCAAACGTCATTTCCCCGTGAACGCAAAACTCGATAAACGTTCATTAGATATTATTGTCAAATGGTGATGACCACACCGTTTGACCCATTTGATCTAAATGACCATTTTATCATTACGAGATGGTGTTTACTTACCATCTCATCATTTATCCGTTTCAGTTTACACCTCATGATCATATTCTTAATTCTTTTAACCTATTAGAGTTTATGCCATAGAATGCTCTTATTTTAGAGTTTAATATTTGTTCACCAAACTCGTGCCTGAATTACCATATTACCCCTTCTTATTCCTTATGGTTTACACCATAAGGTAACCTTTTAAAATTCCTTGTTTATTTGTCAACACATGTCAATTACCATTTTCCCCCTTTTACCTTCAAATATGGTTTAATACCATATTTGCTTATTCTGACCCGTATCAATACACGTCGGAACCTTGTATTTCGAAATCTTGTTCCGAATACCAAATCGCTTGTTCATATTCAAATACATAAGTACATTTACTATTTTAAGGATGTAAGTTGTACTTACCTCGAAATCCGATTATGCTTTTCCGCGTACTTGATCTGTTTGACCCACTTCTTCCCAAACCTCCGCCTAGCTTCTCAAGCGTCAAACTATCATTTATCATTCGTAAGATGGTTAGGTTAGTCATCATCTAACACGACTGTTCCACCTTACCGATTTATATCAAATTTATCATTCGATCTTAATATTGGTCAGTTTGACTTTTAAAAGTCAACTGCCTATTTACTCATACTAACCCACAAACAAGTTTAACAACTCATTTAGGCATTTCGTTAATTACTCGGTAAGCGTTATTCTTAGGCCACCATTATAGCTACGTTTCCCAAACCAAGTTCATGTCGTTTCTTTCACTTAACCAAAATCAAGCTATTGTTAACATCAAGTTAACTTAGCTTTTGATTAACAATGCTAATTTATCCATTAGCTAGGTTTTCATCTTTATGTAGCAACCCATTTCATCATATTATTAGACATTCATCCGATACCTAATATTACCATATTTTTACACACTAACTAGTAGACAACATGATCTTATACACTTATTAACATTAACTTAACATCTATTTCATCATTTCATACAAAGCATTCCCTAGCAAGTATGAATATGTACTCAAACTCATAATTTGTTCAAGTATCTTCCTACTATTATCATGCATGATGATTCTAAACATAGATATATCATCAACTTCATCATATTATTAAAACCCACTTTATAATCTACTTGTTAATCACAAACAAGTAATCTTACATCAAATTGTGCATAATTTCTTTAAGTTTAACAAAATCAATCATTCACATACACTTAATATCATCTTTGGATCATAACCCAACTATCTAACTGCAAGTAATCTACTTGTCTCAAATCGCAACTTTCACTAATTTAGGTTTTAAGACATACCTTATGATCCCCTAATCAAGGTGATCAATAATTCATGTTCATGCACTGATTTGGGTCTCGAATTTGTCTTCAATTTGGTGGATTAAGCTTGAACAAGGTTGTGCCCTAGTTCTTTCTCCTGAGGGTCGACATATACACACTAAATGTGTGTATTATGTGTTTATAACTCGTTTTAATAAATCAAGTTTCCTTTCTTGACAACTTTGGTCCCTCAAGTTTAGTTTTGATTTTAAACGAGACTACAACTCATTGTCTTATTATTTATATACAGGTTATTAACTAGGTTATTTGTTCCTAGTTATTTCGTTTACGATTTTACTTTTACCTCTAACGGTCTTTTATCCGCTCTTTACTATTAACGTGGTTTGATTATCAAACCCGTTTTTGGAATGTTACATATAATTTGAAGGTAGTTATGATTTTTGTAAGATAATAGTTATTATATCATCATATTGTTTTTACATTCTAATTAATTTTACTATTTTAAATAACTAGATTAATTAATTATTTCAATTTTATCTACATACTTTTTTATTCAAAAGTTTTTCTTTTATCAATTAATTGTTAAATAATATTTGTTTTATTTTTTATGAATTCTATAAACTAAAAAGGATTTATATCCGTTTAGGATCCAATTTAAAGAATTCAGTCATATGATTATCTATCCAAAGATTTAATATTTGTTATTATTAGTTGAATTTCGTAATATTTTTTTGTCAACTCATTAAAGCCGAAAGCATTTACTAATTATTTTCTTTAATTTTCATTTCGATTTATATCATTGCTTATTTAGCTCTTCATATATGTTTATATATGTTTTGTTAATAATGACAATTTCAACCCAATTTTTTTATAAAGAGGTCGCTCTGGGTTATGTTTTATCTCTAGCGGGTCAGACGGTTAGAAGTTAAATGAAAGTAGTATAAGATGAGAAGGCAGATCGGTTGAACATTCCCCTAAGTTTAAATTTAATTCAAATAAATATATGAAATTGATATATTACAATATTTGAAATACATAACTATTTAAGATTTCATTGATTTAACCTTGTGTAATACATTTGTCTCTAACCTGGTATGTGTGTGTGCGTATGCGTAGAGGTTGATTGGAGAACCTCAAAGTTTTACATGTGAATTAAAAAAATCATAAAAAAAAACTCAGTATTACACGGGAAAATAATTCATATTTACACAATTAATGCCTAAAAGCTAAGATGGTAGAGTTTGGTGATCCGTTTCCAACGTCGCTAGAATAAGTTCAATTAGAATTTACTTGAGCAAGTTACAATAAAATAAAAACACTTCTCGTCCTTCAATTATTAAGCAAAATAAACTTTTCATTTTGAATCTAATTCTATACCTATAAGAAAACAATATAAGAATGACTTAGAGCTAAGCTGTTACAAAAATAGAGTGGATTATACTATAATAAAACATGTTTTATATATTAGCTTTGTAAGTTTATATGGCTGTTATAAAGTTAGTTATGTATTAGACGACCTATTACGTGTATGCGAATGAAGCTACATCAATTATTAGAGAAACAAGAGGTTGCCACGAGAGAGAGAGAGAGAGTGAAGGACCAAACAAGACATACCGGCTGTTTGAAGTTGACAACAAAAGAAGAATCATAGTCATCTGCGAAAACATGTGGATGTCAAGTCTTTGTCCCATTAAACCAACCTTAACGGCCATGAATGTTTTACAATGATGTTTACCTGACAATATTATCTTGCGACATGACCATTTAAAATGCCAGTTGTATACCTCCAAATATAAACCCTAAAATAAAGAATCTGTATTGTGCTGAAATGTGGACATCTTTTAATACAAGATAATGTTTGGTCACATGAGATGGTAGTTGGTAACTGACAAAAACTTCTTTTTTCAACATCCATTCTTGTCGGGAATTTAATCTTAGAATTTCAGCATACGTGACCAAAACGATATACTAGAAAATCTGATCAGAGCACGAATAATTTTAAGACAAGTTAAAGAAAGAAAAATAAAAATCACTCTTGTTCATTCAATTCGATTGTATGTTCAAAGATGAAATGTACTTCTATTAAATTTGAATTTTTTTATGGCTTAAAACATATCAAATCCGTTTTCGGCAAGCCGTGCGGACCAAGTAATTATTTGCGGGGTGCAAATGAAGGATTCACCCGTATTTTCAAGAGATACCATCGAGGTTTTTGCCTAAAAAATACACTAATAATTTTTCATAGGGCGGGCCCGCCCACCCACCAAGACACTTGGGTCCGCCCCTGCCGGTAGGGCTCGAACCCTAAGCCTTAAAGAGAGCAATACTTTAACTTCAATGGCTTTCCCAATTGAGCCCAACCCCCACCCACTTTATTAAATTTGATGATCATACATGGGTGTAGCGTTGTGTATAGTATAGTTAGATCAGGGTTATGAATTTGATAATCATACAAGGTTGTATCGTTGTTTATAGTATAGTCAGATCAGGGTTAATGACTTGTTTCCCAAGATAAACAATCATTTTCAAGACGGCAAAGGGTTTCATACAAGTCCAAACCTAGGAAAGAGGGAGTCTTGGACTCGGACTCCAGCCATGACCATGATCAAGTACTTCTAGCACCCACCAAAGGAATATGATTTGTAGGGTGGATTTCTAGAAAGTTATGAACTATGTGGTGATGATGGGTGATATTGTCCATATAAAAAATAGACCAGTTGGTATTATGATTTTAGCATTCATGATATCCAAACACACCTAAACTTCTTAAACCATCTCCATCACTGGTCCGTTGTCTTGCATGGACTAACCAACTAGCTGAAAGGTAGTGCTAGAGCATCGAACCCGTGAGACATCCGCCTTTGTGGAGTTGAACATAAGTCGATGTGGGCTTGACTCCTCTTTCTCTCTCTCTCTCTCTCTCTCTCTCTATATATATATATATATATATATATATATATATATATATATATATATATAATATGGTTAGGTTCATTAGTGAACAACCCCTTTAATTGTAAACACTAGTTAACTAATCTTAGCCCTTGATTGTCAATACACAATTGTAAATCAATGGTTAGGATTTGATGGTACGATTTGATTATGTAAATTAATGGTCAAGATTTATTTACTCAGTTCACAAGTACACTGGTGTTCACTCTAGAACCACACCCTATATATAAATATATATGCATATTACTTTTATATTGCAAGTTTTGTCAACTTCTATTATAAATACTACTCAATAATTTTAGAGTAAATTACACTTTGCATCCTTTTATGTGTTGCATAAATTATGAGATGTAATCTTTAAAAAAACAATTGCATATTATCCTAGAAATACCATGTTATGTAATACTTTATGTCCTTTTAACCTAACTGAGTTGATAATCCCATTTACGTTAATTCTAGGTAACGACAATATTGTCCTTTCACATACCATAAAGGACACAAAGTGTAATATACTTGGTTAGTTATCATTAAATTCATTTTTATCTTTTAGTTGATATCAAAAATAAAAAAACTAAAACTTTAATTATTTATCATTAATTCATATATATTGTTATATATAAACACTTAACAAAACTAAGTCGCATTCGGTTTATAAAAATATATATAAAGAGTAATGCTACTCTTTTTTTTAACCCACTAACTTACGTCCATCTAATTCTACTCTTAGATTTATGATTTTGTCCACTATAAAACTTGAAAGATCAACCTCAAATGAAGAAACACATTTTTCATACATTTTGATGTCACTAGAAGCCCTTTTAATTGCTATTTTAATCATGCTATAGTAACGTGTGAAAGGCTGAACTAGTAAGTTTTATATAGTTCCTTTCAAATCTGCTCTAACGACAAAGATAACCTAACATGTTATAGTAACATGTGGACAACCTTAACCAAAACCAATCTTCCCGCCACGGATTAATTTTTTGCCTTCTAATCTAATAATTGTGAAGTAAATCTAACGTGAATTGAACAATAGCGTTCGCTATATATATATATATATATATATATATATATAAATATAAGTGCAATGGCAAATGATATAAATAACCCAAATGATTAAAGGGGGAAAATAAATTGGGTGGTAAAACATAGCTGGAATATACAGGATGTTATAGTCTTCTCTACTAATATGAGTAAAAATACACATGTATTTATATTAAATTATTACCTTTTTCTAATGTGTTTTGCTAATAAAATATTCAAAATAAGCTTAAATTGGTTTATATTGAATTTTATGACAAAAATAACCTAAGAATAACAAAGGAAGCAAGACTGAGAGAAAACAAAGAAAATAACAAAAGTTATCCACACGCCCTATGCCTCGAAAGACACGCCCCGTGCATCAAATCTTGACACCACCAGACACCTCTAGAAACCCTCTTCTCGAGGAATAGGCGAAGAAAGTCGGGCACGGGGCGTGACGCCCCGTGCCTTGGTAGTACAAGACAAAAGAAGAGCTTCTGGAAGGTTTGGAAGATCCCGTAGGACCCATAAATTTGACCACGACTCGTACTTAAGATACACGGCCTGTGCCTCGGTTACTGGGTATAATCAGTCAATTAGCGAGGCATGGGGCGTGCCTTGCCCCCAGCCAGCCTGTAAATAGAGGCCTCCTCCATCATTTTCACTTGCTCATTCTCTCCCCCTTCTCCACCACACACTTCTCTTTTACCCAAACGTCTCTAATTGTTGTACTTATTAGTAGAAACTCAAGAATCATTAGTGATATCAAGCTTTTAATAATTTATATAATCTTTTGAAGTTTGATCTTATCTTTTTCCATGAGCATTCTTGGCTAGATTCTTGAGGTGTTCGGGGGAAGCTTACCCTCTCAATGTCAAGCTAGCTAAGAAAGATCATGGTAAGTAAGGGGTGTGTGTGTGCGCCTGTCAATGACTTTAATTAATTAAACATAGTTTGTCAAAAGTGAGTGAAATAATAGTGTCGCCAATAACTTGGGTCATCAGAGTTTCCGCCTAATCCTTAAAATCTACCAATAATCTTGCGACGCCATTAACTTGATTCGTTCATGTTTTCAATATCTAAGTAGAGTCAAAACATGTTGATGCTCTTAGCGAAGGTTAAAGGTTTTGGATAGGACTTCGGGTTAGGTAAGCTCTTGCCTTTGCGTTAGGACTTATATACACACACACATATACATACATATATACACACACACATACATACATACACACACACACACACATACATACATACATACATACATACATACATACATACATACATACATACATAGGAGAAAGATCCGTTTGGAACCACCCTTTATTGCGAGAACCGCGAGAACCAATGTGAACACAACCAAAAATACCTAAAAAAATCTAAAAAACACACAATATTTTTTTTTATTTTTAAATATTATTTTTAAAAATTGCTATATTTCTTCACTAAAAACACTTCTAGTAACAATTATCGATACACATGTGCAAATGTATCATTCTTTGACAAATTCCGTAATACATTACCAATATTAGAGAATTGCACTTTCATTTACACTACCATCCGTAATACACTACTTTTTACATTACTAATATTAGAAATGCACATGGATATCTATATGTATGAACATGATATAACATGTTTTGATACACTACTTTGAATACATTTTCCCTTTCATTTATCATACCATCCATAATACACTACCATTACCTCCTACCATCGATAATACAATACCATTACCATTATTATAATATTTTCACTTTATGCCCAGGTACATCAACACTCTTCATACCATCCAAACAACATATTACCATAAAGTGACAAAAATAACCAAACTATCAACCACTAGATATAACTAACCAAAAAAGATGTATATGGGCCTACTTCATCATTCAAAATCACAAACCCTTTGTACCAAAGCACGTTATAACATAGTTATACATAATGTTGCACATGTGCATTTTTAATATTGGTAATGTAAAAAAGTAGTGTATTACGGATGGTAGTGTAATGAAAGTGTAATTGTCTAATACTGGTAATGTATTACGAAATTTGTCAAATAAATGATACAGATGCACATGTGCATCGATAATTGTTACTCGAAAAAATAAAATTTAGTGACAAAATTTAGTGATTTTAAAAAATATATTAAAAATATTGTGTATTTTTTAGATTTTTTAGGTATTTTTTTGTGTTCACATTGGTTCTCACTATCACATCCCCAACTTACCACTTGCGGAGTTTGATCACGTGACGTATGACGTACCAGGATCTAGCCACTAATCATGTGGAACTAATAATAAATAATATAAAACAAAGTCATCATATCCAACATGAACAGTGAACTTCAAATTAAACATTTCAATCATTGTACGTGTTCAGCGGAAGCAATGTAATTATCTCAACAACTGAAAATCAAAACGTTTTAAAAACATAAATTAATGATGTTTGCAATCCAGTATCACGCGCCATGACACTCTGACTCCTCAGATGCAAGTTCCCATGCAAGATGTATCTAACGACCTGCAAGCATGCAGAAAAAGTGTAGCAGCGATTACGCCGGCGAGTTCATAGTTTAGTTTAACGCAAAACAAGTAGGAATTTAGCTTAAAGACATGTCAATAACATGCTCGATACCGTAGTGACTGTTATGTTTGTTTTGCCCTCATCAATGCCTATCAACATTGGCCATGTATTGAAGGTCCTTAGTTTATGCCCGTCCTTCCAGGTACGGTGTGAGGTTTGTCAAGCTTAATAGCGCTATCAACTAATACCCCGTTGCCTCCAAGGCAACTAGTTTGGTAGTTAGTAGGGACTTTCATGATAGTGTTGACTTTATTAACTAACATCGAAATTAAAATATAATAGTTGTAAAAAGTATTCCTCCAAGGAATAGTAGCTTGTCCCACCGGGACGCATGCTTGTGAAAGTGTAGTTAACTCACGTTAGTTTGCTCGGTAAATGATAACGTGCCTTTATGCGTTAACTAAGCGTTAGGTCAGTTACACGCAAAATAATGTACGTTTAATGTAAGTATGTATACAAGTAAAGTGTTTGCAATACCCTAAGTGTCCAAACAACCCAATGGTGTTCATATGATCAGGTTAAACATGTTTAGCATGCAATAACACACAGTGGACCCTCTAGTTGGTGACAAGTATTGTGATTTGAGAAACTTAGATGTAAAGGTTATTAATCAACACGACCATCACATACTTCAAGTTAAGCTCGGACCCATGTACATATATAACTTTAGAACATGCTCGTAACACATAACTCGGAACATACACATCACATTAAATTCGAAGTGTATATATATACACACATCGAGACTCGAAACTAGCATGAATACATAGGTGCGCAACATAAACTCTGGCAAGCATTCATTCCATTAAACTTGGATGACTCCCCAAACTCGGACATACACCGAAAGCCGGACAACTATGCCTATCATATAAAAGTTAAGAAAACTAGGGGATCCCTAAACTCGGGCTCCCCTTAAAACACTTAAACTCGGACCACTTAGAGGTCCTTAAGTTCGGACTTCATTACCTACCTTCAACAAACTTGAACATACACCCTTCCCTTAAGCCCAGAATCATACAAGCTCGAATACACATAACATCATTAAACTCGAAAACAATCATGCTTTATTAATAAATTCGGAAACTTCAACATATAATAAATCCGGACCACACTATTAACCAAATAAACTCGGACTCATTGGATGTAATGATAAACTTGGAAATTTATATTAATTCGGAACACATCAACAAACTCGGATATTATTTAAAACTCGGACATCATGCTCATAAAATAAACTCGAAGAACAACAAGCTCGGATCCTGAGTTCCAGAGAAACTCGGATCTTATGACTTCACAAAGTCGGATTATTCACCACTCACAGTTACACAAACACAGGCAGAAATCATAGCAGTTTTATACCATAATCATTAGAACTCTATGATGAAAATCCTAATATCTACCATGTAATCAATCATATCAGCAATCTTTCATTCCTATTATGTCAAATGCATCACTATTCATCAAAAAGCAGTTGCATATTCATCAAGTATGATCAATTATACACAATCAATTGTTTGGATCATCTAAGGTTTGCATGAATCAAGAGAACAGGTTATCAACATAAACACATACCTTAGATTTAATCTAGTGTTGTTCTTGGGGAGTTGGAATGATCAGGGTTGAGGATGGAGAAATGTGTTGTAAAGCCAAAAAAATGATTTGAGAAATGAATTTTCGTACCAATGATTATGGGGGTTTTAGGGTTTGAAGTAGTTTATTAAGGTTTCACAAATACTCTACACACCCCCTAACAATATAACTTTCACACAAAGCACATATTTATCATGTAGTTCACATTTAATACACATAATTCACATATTCGCCAAGCGACGTATAAATTTCATGTAACAGTCCGATTATAACTATTCGTGTTGTCACACCCTGACCCGCAGCGGAATAGGTGATCGGGGCATGATTGGGTTAACTAAAGAGCTTATGACTTGCTATTACTTGTTTTAAATATTCACTAATTCATATCAACTGTCTCACAATACAAATAATTCACATAAACAATTACAAACACAAGACGATGTTTATAATAAGTATATTGCACTAATTCGTTTCTTGTTAACTAAGGCCAATCCTATGTCTAATCTTCTCTTCGTACATATTCACCTGTATCATGTGTAAAAATGGTTTTGGGTCAACAAAGGTTGGTGAGTGAATCTAAGTTAAACATTTAAACAGTTTGTTAAATTGGTTATTTCAATAAAAATGTGCATGGACTATATATGAGCATATGTATATATAATTAAATCACAAACCACATAATATCAACAATGAACATATGAACATGATGAATGATGAACTTGAGATCAAGGCTCAATCAAACGGAGCCGATCTAATGAGGCACCTGATGCTCAACTCGTATCCCACGAGGAACTGATGGGCCTTAAATGAATGATTGCACTGAAATGATAAAATGTAACCACACATAACCACAACAAACAAATATACACATTAGATCACATAATATCAACAATGAACATATGAACATGATGAGTGATGAACTTGAGATCAAGGCTCAATCAAACGGAGCCGATCTAATGAGGCACCTGATGCTCGACTCGTATCCCACGAGGAACTGATGGGCCTTAAATGATAAAATGTAACCACACATAACCACAACAAACAAATATACACATTAGATCACATAATGGTGGTAGCACATGTATTTGTATAAATAAAGTAAATTACGACACATGATACACCCCAAAACGTGAATAAAAAGGGGAATTTGTAAGGATTCACTCACAGTGTTTGCGTTTTTAATCCTTAGTGAAAAACCGCACGAGAATAAGGAGAAAATCCAATTGATAAGCGTGATTTAAGCTAGACAAACAAATGCAACAAGAAAAGTAAATGTTATGCTAGGCATAGCTAAATGAACGGACATGATATGTTAGCCTCGTTGAGCCTAACGAGCCTCTACAAGGCTATGAAAAGCCTAAAGGCGAGCCTAAACTAGGCTACCTTAACGAGCCTAATGCTCCTTAACTAAGAACCTAAACTAAACTAATTAAACTAAGAAAGCAATAAATAAATGAATATTAAAAAAATAAAAAAACAAAGAAAGGAAGATTACCTCGAAGAAGAACTTTCAAAATGAGAAGAGCTTGAAGGGCAGCACCTCCTCGTCGAAAGCGGAAATAAAAACTACTACACACCACACCCAAAGGGGTATTGTGCTTGTGGAGCCACCAAATTTGGTTATTCCACTTGTTTATACTCAAACTAGGAGTTGCAAGCTATAAACAACCAAGCAATGGTATTTATAGGTGTGAAATAGAGCACAAAATGGTGATTGGGGCGATGTGGGATAACTTTAAAACAAGATTTTCGCGTCTTTCAAATCAGCAACAAACACCAAACTTGTTTTCGCGATTCCCGTTTCGTTATAACTCGTTTCGCGCACGGTTTTCGCCTACGTTCATTATTTCCAGAGTACTATCATATGGAAGAGAGTAATCCAACATCCATGGTGTCGAGAATTGGGCTTAAACCTTGGGTCTTGATGCAGGTCGAGGGTTATGTTCTAAAACTTGTGTTTGTGATTCCCGTTACGTTGGAGCTCAGTTTTATGCACCATTTGAACCTACTTGATTCTTAGTATACCAAGCATATCTTGGAGCTTTGAATGGACCAGAATGATAGCTCGAGGATGGAGAAAAGTTAGCAAGAAAGTCACCCGAAAGTCATCTTATGACAAAACTAAGAATACACATGTAGAGCTTTTTACTTGCGATCATTTACATCTAAACTCTCCAAAACACAATGTCCTATCTTAAGGCATGTGTATAATAAAGTTTAATGACAAGAAGGTTAGGATGTGATGTGTTAGGTATGTTCACAAGATCTCCAAAGTTTTGATTAACTTAAGGAAAACCTTAGTTTTAGACCTTGAGATATAGAGGGTTGTTTCAAAATACATGTAAATGAATTTACAAGGTTGTCTAAAATATGTATAAGACTATAAATCACCAAATATGATAACGTGTATGATCAAAACATAGAATCCAAGACATTTTATTGCTTAAACATTAAACAAAATTACGTGGAATATGAAAACGGATCGAGTTACAAAATAGGTCGGGTTTTAGGATTCATTCGTTTTTTTACGAATGTTACACGTGTTAATCACCAACGTTTGATAATGTGTGTGTGATCCAGAAATTCCCCGAATTACCAATGTAGACCCATTTAACTAACCCTAGTTAAATGTAGTGCTATGAATGTATGTCTAAATTAACTGTGGTTATATTAAAGTATTAAACTGAGATAGTGGGTTGTCAAACTCGCGGTTCTCGTAATAAAGGTGTTTCTCGCATGAACCCTACCCTAAAGGATTCATTAGGAACCACCCTTTATTGCGAGAACCGCAAGAACAAATGTGAACACAAACCAAAATTACATAAAAAACACACAATTTTTTATTTTTTATTTTTAAAAAAATCGCTATATTTTTTCACTAAAAAATAATTCGAGTAATAATTATCGATGCACATGTGCATATGTATCACTTCTTTGACAAATTCCGTAATACATTACCAATATTAGAGAATTGTAACTTCATTTACTCTACCATCCGTAATACACTACTTTTTACATTACTAATTTTAGAAATGCACTTGTGCATCTATATGTATGAACATGATATAACGTGTTTTGGTACACTACTTTGGATACACTTTCTCTTTCATCTATCATACCATCCATAATACACTACCATTACCTCCTAACATTCATAATACAATACGATTACCTCCTACCGTTACCTCCTAACATTCATAATCCAATAAGTATAAATGCATAACTACCGTTAATGAGAAATGTACCGTTAACCACGTTGTTATCCGCTCTAGCCTGGTTGGCGTTGATGTTAAAAGCTCTTCTGCTAGCTGCGGGATTGGCTTGGTTCACAGGGTTAGCTTGGGCTTGAGCATTTATGATGTTTACCAAACGCGGACAAGTGTTGTGGAAATGGGCTGGATCACCACAATTGAAACAAGCTCTGACGGGCGGCATCATAGGTAGTTCGGTTGATAAAAAGGTTGAGCCATTGGTTGAGCTAGTGGTAGTAGTAGAGGTTGTTGGTAGGGAGCTTGGCCCACCACTTGATTGTTTGGTTGGGCTTGAGGGTGGTTGCGGGCTGGTCTTTGAAGAACGCGACAGGTTTGGATTGTATGAACTGCACGGTCATAACTTGTGTAATGAAGACATGGGTTCTCGGAGGGTGGTGATATTGACATCGGTTGCATTTTGGGTGAGGTCCTGTATATTGTTTCTTGAATGGTGGTGTGATTGGAACGGCGGAAATGGGTTGATTGGTTTGAGTTGGCTGATTTATGACGGCAAAGTTCTTCCCATTTCGCTTTCTCTTTCCAGCGAACCGAGAAGAGGGTCCAGTTTGGTTGAGGTAGGGGTTTCAGCAGGTGTCTTGTCTTTCTACTTCTCGTCTTTAAAATCCCCGTTCCTGATGCGATTTTCAGTGAGCTCAGTAGCTAGCTCCATTGCAGCCTCAAAAATACAGAGTCTTGAATTTTCGAGGGAAGACCCTGAATGTAGTGCTCAATCAAACGGTATAGAGGAGTGAACAAGTTGGGAACCATTTGATTCAACTCGAGAAACCTCTTGTTGTAGGTTATATGGTCTCCCTTCTTTTGTTTCAAGAAATAAAACTCATCTTCTAACTTCTTAATTTCATTTCTTGGATAGAAGCGTCTGGTCATGAGTTCTCTTAATTCTTCCCAAGTTAGGGCTACCGCGGTTTGACGCCTCGTCTGCCTTTCTCCGCATTCCACCATGTGAGTGCTACCCCATACAGACGACCAGTAGCATAACGCACCTTGCGGTCATTGGGACAATCACAGTTGAGGAAGGTACTCTCCATCTCTTCAAACCAACGAAGGAGAGCGGTGACCCCGTCAGTCCCTTCGTACTTTGGAGGGTCACATGAGTTGAAGTGCTTGTGGTGCACTTGGTGGCGTTTGCAGGAGGGTTGATAGCGTTTTGACCCTCTTGGTTGATTGGGTTGACAGGATTAGCAGTGAGGGCTTGTTGGACTTGAATCACAATGTCGGGAATTACGACGGCCATTTGTTTGGCTATTTGAGCAGCCATGCGCTCGCCGGATCTTCCTGATCTCCTACATCCACAAGAGTGCCTAGAAGACATCTACAGGAAATACGTAACGAGATTATGAGTTTGATGTTTGGTGTCATGTGTCGCATTTAGAAATTTACATCCACAAACAAATGAGAAAAAATAAATTTACTACATCCATAAGATGTCTTGGGCCTTGCTCATGTTTGGGCTCGCATATGTCCCCCATACTTGGCCTAGGTAGTCTGTGGGCCCCCAGGACTACTGGGCTTTGTAGAGTTCACATTGGTGTTGGCCTATTAACACTTGCATCACATGGTGTAATTATCGTAAAACATGTTTGCAAGGTATAAAGTCGGAGGGTGTCCAGGTGTAGACATAGTGACAACTCAAAGTGGGGTTAGTTTACACGACGTTTGGTGTGGCATGCTTTGGCCTAATAGGTCCTTCGTACTCTCATCGTTAGTTCCCAGGTAGGCAAACTGGTCCATTATATTGGATTTATACGAATGCCAATCCTAGACAGGACGTTTCGACTACTGGTACTTGTACACTTCCAGTTACTACATGCCCGTCAGAGAACTCACTTTGATGAGATTGAAAAATGAAAACATCACAAAATTTTGAGAAAGAAAGCATGAAAAATGTTCAAATATGTGAAAATTGAGACGTGCGTGTTTGCGTAAGCATGTTATGTTAACAATATGTATATCACAATAAATATCACACAACAACATATAGGAGTGAAAGTGCTTGCATGCATTTGTGTGGGAGATAAAAGTAAGACAAGTAAATATCATGAGTTTGCATATAACCAATTAACACATAAGCAATTAAAATCTAATCAACTATATTATAGGCTCTAAGGGTCCAATAACCTATCCTATGTCCCTATAGTAAAAAGCTCTAATACAAATCTGTCACACCTTGACCCGCAGCGGATATGGTAGTCGGGGCATGATTGGGTTTTCATCAAAGCTCATGACATTTACTATAATAAAGTTTTATTTTTATTAATTTAAATTAAAAAGAGAAATTCCATCAAACACATAAACCGTACAAGCACAAAATGTTCTAATCATGACATTTAAATAACTCTTTATTTTTCTTCAAAGGCCAATCCTATGTGTTCCTTGCTTCTACCTGTCCACCTGTATCATGTGTAAAAATAGAGTTTTGGGTCAACAAAAGTTGGCGAGTGAATCCCGTTTAAACATTTGAAAGAGATAATATGTTGATTAATTTAATAAGAATGTGTATAAACCCAATATGAACAAACGTATATGTAAACCATCCACAAACCACATAAACATCTAGCAATGTACACATAAGCATGATAAATGATGAACAGTGAGATCAAGGCTCAGTTAAACGGAGCGATCTAATTAGGCAACGCATGCTCTACTCGTATCCAACGAGGAACTGATGGGCCTAATGTGAATGCTTGACTGAAATGAGAAAATATAACCACATATAAAAATAAACCAAAAATTACATAACACGTTAGATCAATAATGGTAGTAGCACAAGTGTTTGAACAAACGATATAAATAAACGACACATGATACACCCCAAAACTTGAATAAAAAAGTGAAGTTTGTAAGAATTCACTCACAGTGGGTGCATTTCTTGAGTTGATAACGAACGCGCACGATTAAAGATTCCAACCGACGATGAAACTAACCTAAATATTCACGTAATAATTCGGTAAATATATTTCTTTTATTTGTATTACGTATTTTATTTAATGCCATTTTGTTAGGCTTTTTAGACAATTTATGTAGTATTTATTACAAATTTTATGCTTAAAAGTCTTAGTTTAGATATATATTTTTATGAATTTTGGGGAAAAAATAAAGAAAAGAGTTATTAAAAAATATACCCCTTTTGGGGTTGAACCGGCCGATTTAGAGGTTATTCGCAGCGTGTGGGATTCGAACTCGTGACCTCTCGTATCGTGCACGCAGCTCTACCGAAATAATCTGGATTTTAATTACATGTATATACTTACTCAGTTAAATCATAATTTTATTTATTTAAAAAGGTTTGATATATTAATAACTCGCTGCACACAATCGGACTCGAACCCGCCCCCCTATACACGTGCACACAGCCATACCAACTGGATTGTGTGACTAACCTAGAATATTTAGAATTTAAATTAAACTTATACACTTACTGGATGTTGGTCTAATTATGTATTAAAAAGTGTTGGTTTAAATTGGAAAATTGGCAGCGGGTTAAGACTCGAACCCGGAACCTTCGTTTTAAGTTTGCACACAGTCCACCACTGGACTGTGTGTCTAACCCGGTATAAACATCAACTTTAATTATACTTGTACACTAACACAACTTCATCTTCTTCATGTTAAAAACCAGGAACACCAACCCGACTGTTAATCAATCAATTCTTATTGGATCACTTGTTTTATTTCAACAAATAACAAGAATACATAAAGAAAGGTTCAAGTGAAATTATACCGATACAAAAATGATCTTAGATTCCTCCGAGAAGTTCCAGCGATGCCGTAACTTTTCCGGCGAGGTGCTTTGATCACAAATGGTCTGCTGAGGGTTTAGAAAGGTGTTTTAGAGTGTGTGAGCAAGTTCAACAGGGATGCAAAGATTCCTATTTATGGATGAAAGTGTGGGTTTAGATTCGGAATTTGATTACATCGTTTTCGGTCAAAGATTGATTGTCACAATGATTTGCAACTGATTGAGTCATAATGCATGATTGAAGATTAGTTTCTTCGATTTAATTCGAAGAAGAAACGCTAACTGATTAAGATTTGTGGAGTTACAGTCGTTGTTGTTGAGTGGTAATTTGAACTGATTTTAAAGTGTTGCCACGAAATAAGATTTATTTGTTTCAGAGTTTATTCAGATATGCGTGTATAGTGGAGTGGTGTGTGTTGGTCCAATGAAGACCCGGGTTCGAAACCCGTGGTCATCCTTTATATTTATTTTTATTATTTCCAGTTTTATTTATTCATATTTTATTAGTTTTTATTTATTATCTTTATTATTTTAACCCTTTTGATTTATTTATCAATTAATGAAATTAATATAACGAATTTGAACGGTTATCATAAATACGTAACAAAACTTCATATCATATATTTAATTATTAAATGGAGCGGGTTTTAGAACCCGTTTTACAACGAATGTTACAGTATCCCCTACTTTTAGAAATTTCGTCCGAAATTTAAGTAGTAGTATGTGTAACTTAAAGAGATGCGGGTATTTTTTACCATTGAGTCTTCGCGTTCCCAAGTAAACTCAGGTCCTCATTTTGACTCCCAAAGCACTCTGACTGTCAAATTTGACTTCATCTTAAATGCTTCTCACCGAAGTCCATGATTTCTTACAAGTCGTTCAACGAAATGCATTGATTCATCAATCTGAATATCTTCTAACGGTATATGAATATCTTCTAACGGTACATGGAACGTGGGATGAATCATGTTGAGTTCTTCTGGTAGGTCAAGCTTCTAGGCTACAGGACCAACTCTCTCGAGTATTTTGAATGGTCCCACGTAGCTGTGCTAGCTTGCATTTTTGTCCAAAAAGAACCACCCCCTTCCATGGTGATACTTTCAAAAGTACTTGATCGCCAACACAAAATTCAAGTGGCTTTCGTCGTTTATCAGCTAACTCTTTTGACGACTCTGAGCTGCTAGAAGATTATTGCGGATTTGAAGAATCTTAGTCGGTTGTTTCTAGGATCAATTCAGGTCCAGTGATTTGTGATTCACCGATTTCGTGCCAACATACAGGAGATCGGCACTTATGACCATATAATGCTTCATAAGGAGCCATACTGATGCTTGAATGATAGCTATTGTTGTATGAAAATTCAACTAATGGTAAGTGAGTATCCCAAATACTCTTGAAGTCGATGACACATCCTCGACAACATGTCTTCAAGAGTTTATATGGTGCGCTCGGATTGACCATCAGTTTGAGGGTGAAAGGGGTGCTGAGATCCAAGCGTGTGCCTAAAGCTGATTGTACGGCTTGCCATGTTCGTGAAGTAAACATCCATCTCGATCCGAAATGATACTTAAAGGCACACCATGTCAACTTACGATTTCATCAATGTAGATACGAGCTAACTTCTCGTTCTTATAATCTTCACGAATTGGAATGAAATGAGTTGATTTGGTAAGACGATCAACGATAACACAAATCATATCATGCCCACTGGAAGTGCGAGGTAACCCAGTAATAAAGTCCATGGTTATGTTTTCCCATTCCAAACGGGTATTTCAGGTTGAACGAGTAATCCTGAAGATCTTTTTTAACACCCTGTAAAATCGTGTCCAATAATATAGTGACATGTGTTGTATTTTAAATATAGTCTATTAAAGACCAATAAGGACTAAAGGTGTCAACATGCTCAAACCAAGCCTCTGAGTGACGGTCCGATGTCAACATGCATAAATAACAGCCTCTAAGTGACTGATATGTCAACATGCTTAAATCATTAGCCTCTGAGTGACTGATATGTCAACATGCTTGAAATTTGGCCTCTGAGTGACTGATATGTCAACATGCCCAGCCTTTGAGTGACATCGGAATAACATGCTTATAATAAGCCTCTGAGTGATCCTTTGTGAGTCCTAACTCTCATACGTGCCATTTGTTGGACGAGAGGGTTCAATTTTGTAAATATGTGAAAGTTGGATATTGGAGGGATTAAAAGTGTCAACATGTTAATTTATACCTCTAAGTGACCTTTTAACGAACCGAGAGCTCGACAATGTCCGGGCATAATCTTGGGTATGCCAAGTATTGGCTACGGAGGGCTAAAAGTGCCAAAAAGGTGTTTAAAAAGGTTTTTAGAAGCTTTATAACTTAAGGGGTTAAAAGTGTGAAACTTTGAAAGTGGCCATGGGGCGGTCGCGGGCCGCGAGAGACCAGACCTAGGTCTCTCGCGGGGCGCGAGAATAGGTCTGTTGTAGAAACTTTTGGTTTGCCTCCAAACAAAGCTCCAAAACCATTAATTCGAAACCATGGACTTGTAATCAGCTATGCCACGTTTTGGGACACTTGTAAGCTTTCTCTTACACCCCTAAACACCTGGCTTCATCTCCTTTGAGCTCTCCAACTATAAATAGGTGATCAAGTTCACTATTGAACTTGCACATTTCTCATTAATTCACTCTTCCCCTCCTCTGGAAGTTCCTAGCTGATAGGAGCATCCAACTTAGTTCTCTTGCATTCTAGGAACATCTTGTAAGTGTTCCTTGCTCTTGCATTTTCGTTTATAGGCTTTTATAGCCAAAAGTCAAGCGTTTTACGGAAAACGCTTTGACTTTCGGGTAAGACCATTATGGTCCAGCCATTGTTCAAAATGAACATGGCTAAGTGATCGTAATAAGGTAGGTGTTAGTCCCTATAAAGGGCACCTCCTGAAGATCACGTTTGCTAGACCAATTGACGGGTCAAAGTTATGATATTAAAAAGTCAAACAGGCCATTTTTTGGAAAAATTATAAATTGATCTTATATATGTTATGAAACCTTTTTTGACACTTAAACAAGTTGGTTACAATTATTAGAACATATAAGAACATGTTCGGCTCGTCAATTTCAGTTCTAGGGTCGGTTCGCAACCGAAAGTCGCGAAGTTTGACTTCTGCTTTGACTTTCGATTCTGACCCGATTTAGATTAGTTACCTACTGATCTAAAGTTGCATTATGTTTGTAAATATAATGTATATAACCCTCTGAGGTTATATTACACGATCATAATCAGAATCCAAGTTTATGCGCAAGTTCCATAATTATGCCATCTTTGACCAAAATATGTTTTTTGCATAAAACAAGGTTTTAAATAGTAATGAACTTGAAAATGAGTTTCCTACTGATTAATATTATAAGTAGGATTATTTGGGATGTTAAACCAAATTATAAACTGAGTTTTCAAGCAAGTCCTTAAACTATGTCGATAATGGGATTTTAGCCCTTGTGGCTCATAAACTAGTTTTAATCAAATCTTTTCAAGGTAAATCTTTTACCTACTGATATGTTATATTAAATAACATATCTAAGACATTTTAATCTGAACTTAACATCAGTTTTCGTAAAAATCGCATAAAGACGTCATTTTACGACATAAGCGCCGTTTCGGCGCATAGTATGGTTTTAAACCATATTATTGATCAAGACTTGATACCTACTGATTTCAAAACTTATTTTAAACATATTTACTGTAGGTACATGTTATAAACTCAGAATCCCAAATAATTTAAACTATGTGTAAAATGACCCCCCTTCGGTGCATAGTTTGGTCATAAAAGTTAATTTACACATATAATTGATACCCTACTGATATTATATCATAAATAAATTATTTTTCCAGAATACTTATGATTATAAACTTAAATTATATTCAAGTTCCTTTTATGTGTTATGAAATTACCAAAATGCCCTTATGAGGCATAGTTTCGTTTTAAAACCATAACGGGCATATAAGTTGATATCCTATTGATATCTTAACTTATTTGAAACATAATGGCATATAGAACTTGCCATGACTTATCCGGTTACCCGATATCGCTAATATGCGCATAGTTACGTACATGTAAATATTTTACGGAAATTAACCAAAACGGATTTAACCTTGTCATTTAAGTCTCAAAATCCAGAATGTTTATAGTTTACCCATATTATACAAGTCAAGGTACTTGTTGGGATTAAACTACATTCTATCTAATCATCGTTTGATGTAGCGTCATACGTTTTGATCAAGTACGCTAGTTCGGTCTAAGTCTATGACTTAAATAAGACCGTTAGTATTTAATTGATTAGTTTATGCCATAATCCAGACTAGAGACTTGCCGGTAAATGCTATCTGCACTTAGTCCTTTTGTGTACGGCTGAGTTATTAAAAATTAAAAGAAGACTAGCTCAGGTAAATACTCTCGACTTACTTCCCCTATACGGCTTGGGTTACGATAAATTATTACCGCTTGGTCGGAAATGAGATTCAATCGAACGTCGGTTCGGAGATAATAAATCCGCATATTCTGTTTTAATCAGTTTTGTTTGATAAATTTAAACATCGGGGGTTAACTACTGTGTCCTGAATATCCTCGGCTCATTACAATAGAAATGGCCAGACCTTAGCGCGGGTGTAGGCAACACCCGATAGACGCTCAATTATGCATTCCCACAAGGTTGGGAGGAATTGACTCCTTCGTGAGTCCAAAGTGGTGTGTACGTTAATTGTGTCTTGGTCTCCATACGGGCCCCGTATGTATAACAAACATGTAAATTTGTTAACGAGGTTGGACGGTCAATTAACCCAAGTTTAAAAAGATTTTCTGCTGATATGCACTTAAAACATTTTTGAAATGTTTTCAAAATTAGTCAGTTGGGTGTATTTACCAGCGAAAGCTGACGTATTTTCAAAAGACTAATCTGCAGGTACATTACGAAATAGGCCGGAAGTGCTCGTAGTGATAGAGGATCTTGCAAATCCTAAATCTGCCCAAAGTCTGTTTTATATTCTTTCCATGTACAATTTATGATCCGCCTGTGGATCTTCTTACAAGCTTGTATATTATTTTGTATTTTTGAACATTCGGTTTGTAATAGTAATTTTACTCCAAGACTTTCATTGTGCCGTGTTTAATTGACTATGATGATTATCAACTGACATCACGATACTCCCCACCCGGGCCACCGGTGTATGGATTTTGGGTTGGAAATCCGGGGTGTGACATCTTTGATGTTTAGCTTTAACCTTAGAACATGTGAGGCACTTAGAGACAAAAATGGCGATATCCTTCTTCATTCCAGGCCACCAGTAAGAGTATCGTAGATCTTGATACATCTTATCAGCACTCGGATGTATAGAGTATCGTGTTTTGTGAGCCTCATTCATGAGAAAAGTACGAAGATTGTCACGATCAAGTACCCATATATGATTTAAGTAGTAAAGGATCCATCGGACTTGGATTCTAACTTGGTTTCAGCTCCACAAGACAATTCATCTCGCACATCATTTTCTGACAGAAATATGTTGAGCTGCGCGAATGCGGTTTTGAAGATCAGTCACGATTTGAAAACACAAAAGGTGAATGGAGTTAGCATACTCTTTTCGGCTAAGAGCATCAGCCACAACACTGGCTTTACCAGGATGATAACGGATTTCACAATCATAGTCATTCAAGAGTTCGACCCATCGTCGTTGCCTCATGTTTAACACTTTTTTATTGAAGATATGTTGAAGGCTCTTGAGGTCAGTGTAGATCTCACACTTTGTACCATGGAGATAATGTATCCATATCTTTAGAGCGAACACGACTGCTCCGAGTTCTAGGTCGTGAGTGGTGTAATTCTTCTCGTGGACTTTAAGTTATCTTGAGGCATAGGCTATCAGCTTTCCTCTTTGCATTAAGACACACCCTAGTCCCCTGCCCTGATGCGTCACAATAGACCACGAAGTCTTCACAACCGTCAGGGAGAGTGAGGATAGGTGCATTATAAAGCTTTTTTTTCAAGGTTTGAAAAGCCTCTTCCTGCTTGGGCCCTCAACGAAGAGCTTTCACCTTATGAGTTAAGGCTGTGAGTGGTAAGGCAATACGAGAAAAATTGGCGATGAAACAACGATAATAACAAGCTAAACGAGGAATGATCTAACTTCGGTAGGAGTGCGTGGAGCTTGCCATTCTTGCACTACTTTAATCTTTTTAGGGTCGACATGAATTCTTTTGCCGTTGGCGACGTGACCAAGAAATTGAGCTTCTTTTAACCAAAATTCACATTTCGAAAACTTAGGGTAGAGCTTTTCGGTTTTCAAAAGTGTTAGGATGAGTCGAAGGTGTCGCTCATGATCAGATTTGGTCATTGGAATAAATAAGAATATCATCGATGAAGACAATAACGAAACGATCAGGGTTTGCACAACCTATTCATTAGATCCATGAAAACGGCTGGAGCATTGGTCAAACCAAAAGGCATGATCATGAATTCGTAGTGACCGTAGCGAGTTCGAAAGGCAGTCTTCGGAATGTCTTCTTCACGTACTCTAAGCTGATGATAACCAGAACGAAGATTGATTTTTGATAAGCAGGTGGCACCCTGAAGTTGATCTAGAAGGTCATCGAAGAGGTAAAGGATAGCGGTTTTTGTATGGTTAGCTTGTTGAGCTCTCGATAATCAATACACATTCGAAAAATTTCATCATTCTTCTTGACGAAAAGAACCGCGCACCCCAAGGCGACGAGCTAGGACATATAAATCCTTGTCATCAGCTCTTGCAGCTGGCTAGCTAACTCTTGCATTTCAGATGGGGCTAACCGATATGGAGATTTTGCAACTGGTGTAGCACCAGGTACAAGATCGATTCGAAATTCGAATTCTCGCACAGGAGGAAGTCCTGAAACATCGTCGGGGAAAACTTGAGGAAATTCTTTAACAATCGGAATGTCGTAGATTTTCTTCTCCTTGCTCTCTTTCTTGACAATGTGCGCTAGGAATGCTATGTAGCCCTTGCGAAGTATTTTCGAGCTTGAAGGCACTACATCAACTTGAGTCCTTTGGATGGGGTTTCACCAAAAATATGAAGACTTTAACGTCCAGGAATTCGAATAAAATTTTCATAACAAACAACTTCAGCGTGATGCTGACTAGGCCAGTCCATACCAATGATGACGTCAAAACTACCCATTCATAGAAATAAGATCGATTGGAAAATCATGATCATTGAGAGTAAGGGTGCATTCGCGAATGATAGAGTCTAACGTAATAGGTTCGTCGTCTGCTACTTCCACTGTAAATGATTCGGCTAGACTAACGCGAGGAAAACAAAGAATAGATTCAAACTCTAAAGACACAAAGCTCTTATCTGCGCCATTGTCAAAAAATATAGATGCATAACTACCATTAATGAGAAACGTACGTTAACCACGTTGTTACCCGCTCTAGCCTGGTTAGCGTTGATGTTAAAAGCTCTTCCTCTAGCTAGCGGATTTACTTGGTTGGCTTGGTTCACAGGGTTAGCTTGGGTTTGAGCATTTCTGATGTTTACTAAACGCGGACAAGTGTTGCGGAAATGGGTTGGATCACCGCAATTGAAATAAGCTCTGGCGGGCGGCATCATAGGGTAGTTGGTTGATAAAACGGTTGAGCCATTGGTTGAGCTGGTGGTAGTAGTAGAGGTTGTTGGTAGGGAGCTTGGCCCACCACTTGATTATTTGGTTGGGCTTGAGGGTGGTTGCGGGCTGGTCTTTGAAGAACACGACAGGTTTGGATTGTATGACCTGCATGGCCACAACTTGTGCAATGAAGACATGGGTTCTCGGGAGGATGGTATTATTGACATCGATTGCATTTTCGGTGAGGTCATGTATACTGTTTCTTGAATGGTGTAGTAGGAGGAGCAACTTGTGTGATTGGAGCGGTGGAAATAGGTTGATTGGTTTGAGTTGGCTGATTGGTGACGGCAAAGTTCTTCCCATTTCGCTTTCTCTTTCCAGCGAATCGAGAAGGGATCCAGTTTGGATGAGGTAGGGGTTTCATCAGGTGTCTTGTCTTTCTACTTCTCATCTTTAAAATCCTCGTTCCTGATGCGATTTTCAGTGAGCTCAATAGCTAGCTCCATTGCTGCCTCCAAAAATCACAGAGTCTTGAATTTTCGAGGGAAGACCCTGAATGTAGTGCTCAATCAAACGGTATAGAGGAGTGAACAAGTTGGGAACCATTTGATTCAACTCGAGAAACCTCTTGTTGTAGGTTATATGGTCTCCCTTCTTTGTTTCAAGAAATAAAACTCATATTCTAACTTCTTAATTTCATTTCTTGGACAGAAGCGTCTGGTCATGAGTTCTCTTAATTCTTCCCAAGTTAGGCTACCACGGTTCGACGCCTCGTCTGCCTTTCTTGGCTTTTGTGCGTTTAATATTAATTAATTAATTAGTCCAAGGGATACTTATTAGTGTCTATTGGTCCGTCGACGAGTCGCCAATTCCCCGAATGTACCTACTAGTTGTATATAATTAATTATATATATACAACTAGTAGGTACATTCGGGGAATTGGTGACTCGTCGACGGACCAATAGACATTAATAAGTATCCCTTGGACTAATTAATTAATTAATATTAAATCTTGGCTTTGTGTGGCGTTTCTCAGCTGATTCAAAGCGAAAGGTTTGTGTGTGTTAGGATTCCGACTCAGATTCTACACAAAAATACGCGTTAAAACACATAGCTCCTCGTCTGACAATCGAGCCCTTGTAACATGTGACCTGATCTGGTTAGTAAGATATCATGATTGATCCTCAACACCACTTCTCCTATCATTGATTCCCACTCTTTTATTTTCTTCTTGAGCTATTTATTTTCTTTTTTTTTATTTCTTATTTATCTTATTTAAAATCCCACTTTTGGACTTGATTAGACGTCATCAACGACTTGGTACTAAAACTCATGTATTCTTGTATTCTTGGACGACCTCGGTAACTTAATATCACTATATTACGCCAGGGATGGGTACACTTGCCCAAACTGACCCGACCTGTTATCGAGACATAGATTCCTTAAAACTGAAATCGCCATAAGTTTGTTTTAAATTTAAGCCAGTTAAGTATTGTTGTTTATTTCAGCTTACTTAAGTATTTGTTTATTTCAGCTTGGGTTAACCAGTTTGCATATTACAAATATTAAAATAGCATTTGCTTGGAACGAAACCCAAAAAAATGTATTATGGCCTGTTTTGACCAGAACGCAATTTGGCCCGATCCGAGTTGACCCATTAGCCAATATGACAGGCCCCATTTTGATCGGATCTTGCTTTCACGGATGGGTGACAATGGAAATGGATGAACTTCAATATGAGACTTATACATTAGAGTATCAGATACGTGAACTACAAGCATTTTAAGTGTTTGATTGCATAAAACTGATAATTCATAAGTGGCAAGCATGTTACAAAACTATAATGAATTTTAATTTTGGGAAAGAAATTAGACTTCAAAAGTCAACTAATATTGATGCTTTTTTGTTGTTTTTGTTGAATTTACAAATACTCAGTTTAGATTAATGCCTGGAGCATCCCTGGTCTTGGATTTGCAAAGGGAAAAAGGAAATTGGATAGTTAGCTAGGTTAGCGGGTCAAGGCACGTTGGTTAATTAGTGGCATATATATATAGTTTAAAATTTTTGTATATTCATATGAAAAGGAATAGGTTCTTTTGATTAATGTTATTGATTAGCATAGCAATTTGCATTATTTGAATACAAGATAATCTTTTAATTTCTTTCTATTCATGTTCACTCCCATAGTTGCAAAGCAACACAAAAGTTTAAAAGCAAAGCTTGGTGGGGCTACGGATGAAACGCACGATGATGTCGAAGATGAAGATAAGAAAAGTGTTGCTTAAGGAAGGATTATAAGGTAATTTTAGCACTTTTGCATTATAAACATGGTTAGTGTTATATGAAGGTTAATTCCATTTTTATAGTAGTTTTTATACGTTTGATTAATGTACAAATACCACTAAGTAGTGAAGAAAAGGAGAAGTTGGGTAGGCTAAATAGCCTATTGTTACAACAAAATTTAACAAATGGAAATGATACATGGGGCTGGAAGTTTGGTAAAATAATTTTTTTTTGTGTTAGAGGTAAGACAAACACTATCATAGAAGGGATTGTTGGAAATTTTGTAGGATGAATGGATATTAATTTAGTGAAATTATAATTAGTAAAATTATAATTGCTAATTAAACTCTTCATACGATGAATTAAAGATTAAACTCTTGAGTAGAGTTTTTATGTCAATTTATTTGTTATTATTAGAGTTTATGTCTCTAATAAAATAACTAATTAAGTGAGACTTTTCACTTATTTAAACTATTGTAAAATAGTAAGCTATGTGCCGCATTTTTGATATAGAGAAATGTTAGTAAAATACAAGAGAAGTAATACAATAAAACACATGAATTTATGAAGAGTTCTTGGAAAAGAAGAGATACTTGAATACACATGTGTTCGGTACTTAGAGAGATAAGTTTTCTCTACTCAATTTCACCTCCTTCATATCATTATTTTTGCACAAGTTTTAACACTATAATTTTATCCGGTGTAACCTCAGACGCGTGGCCATTTCAGGCAGTACAGACTGCTCCGGCTGTTGTACCCTGGGAGACAGACGCGTTATCTTTAGTGGAGGCGCGAAATCTGTTTTAAGGGAAGCGTGTTGAACACGTGCCTCAACCACAACCGTCAACAATTGTTTTGTTCATTTTGTAGGAAAGTATTGTATAAGAAGATGTGGTTCAAGACCTCGTTGAAGCTCACACAACGGACCATACAAAAAGATGCGGTTAAGACTCTTGTTGAAGTCAACGATTTGAATCGATTTATTGAAATATGTTGTATTTCATATTTAATTTTGTATGGATTTGTACATGATATGGGTACTACAATTTCCCAAAATTATGTAAAGAGAGTATCTTTACAATTTTTATATTTATTTATATAATTTTTGTTATAAAATTGTGACCTATGTCCTAAAACTTAAAACAGAATTAGTGAGATTGTTGCTACAATCTTAAATCTTATTTATAAGAATTTTGGATTCACTAAAGGATTTATAATAAAAAAACTTTTAGAGATTTGATATTATAAATATTTTTTTTGGAAATATGTATGTGGTACAACTTGTTGTGTTTGGATTTATTGAGATTGAGATACAATCTTAAATCCAATACCGTGATACATAATGAATAATTTTGGTTCAACTATTTGGTTTTTGAAACGATTTTGTAATCGTTAATTTTTCTAACCTTTGTGTTAGATCGGGTTTATTAATGTAAACCATACATTTTTGTAAACGTTAAAATTCTCTAACATGCGCGTTAGACCGACTTAGTGTTAGAAATAGTTTATTTTGTATAAACAAATAAGCCTTATAATGATTTTTTTAATCATTTATATCTACACGAGCGTGTTAGAATTGAGTTACTTATACAAACTGATAAGTTTTATAACGATTTCTATAATCGTTTATTTCTAACGAGCTTGTTAAAACCTATTGGTACGATAATGGTTATATAATCATTTATTTCTAACAAAAGCGTTATAAACAGTTTATAAAAAAACAAATGATTTTGTAATCATTTGTCTTCTAACATGCGTGTTAGAAACGGTCCATGAAAAGTGTTAGAAACAGTTTATAAAAAAAATTGCAAATGATTTTTGTAATCATTTGTCTTCTAACATGCGTGTAAGAAACGGTTCATGAAAAGTGTTTGTTTGGAAGCAATTTTTAGTTGTTTATTTTTAAACATGTGTATTAGAAATGACTTATTTATATGAACCATATATGTGTTTATAACAAGTCGAATTAACATTTAGTGGAAATGTTAATATTTCTAACGTGCACGTTAGATTTTTTTTATCATTTTAACATGATTGTTAAAAATGGTTAGAGTACAAATGCTTTGAAATGTTTTATGTAAACATTTTATATAAGTAATTTGTTGTAGAATTGATTTTAGTAAATATAAACACATTAATGCTTTGCATGGTTTAGAAATAAAAAGTCATACATTGAAGTTGATGTTTGATTGGCTTCAAGATTTAAATCACCATAAAGTGATGGTATTGCTGTATGGATTTATCACTAACTTTAATTTGTGATTTCTCAATCTAAATGGTCATGTTTTGACATATAAAATGACTTAAATTTTATAACACGTGTGTTGGAAAATGTGTATCACAAATACAAGGTTAGAGATTGTTCATTATATAAGCCATAATGAATGGCAATGTTTTATGTAAACATTTAATTGCCTTTGTGTGCATTAAAAATGATGAGAATTGGTTGATATTATTAATATAATATATTGCAAAACTAAGGAAATGTTTTAGAGTGATATTTAAAACAAAGTTTTGCATAGTATTGATAATTCAAATAGTTCGCTACTCTTGCTAAAATATATGGTGAACAAAGTAACAATCTCATGGATATTGTTTGGTGGAAAACGACTTGGTGTTGTTGCGAACAAATTTAGTTGTTCAAGTTCACTACTAAAATGTAGTCTTTGTAACAACTTGGTGTTGTTTTATGTAGAATTGTCTAAGTTTAAAGTTTCAAGATGAAATGAGAAACTTGTACTTACAAGTGCATGGAGTCTTATTGAGGGAGTACCTTAAGACATGCCATGAGACGATAACGTTGAGAAGATTTCGGTCAGATTATAAAGTGTTGAAGATAAAAGCAATTTGATATTTGATGCCTACAGATCGTTTATGCTACCGTTTAAATTTCAAAAGTGTATGACATTTATGATTTAGTTTCCAATGTATTATATTGTGTTATGTTCAATATCTTCTGATAACACATGCAATTTTTTACAAAGAAATAAATCACTAATGTTAGTGACGCATAAATTATTTTTGTGGAAAGTAATTATAATGTCAACTATACATTGTTTAAAAGAATATGGCTTTAAACGAATAGTACATGAAAATATTTGGACATAAACAACTTGAGAGTTGTTGCATTGACTATAAGTCAAAGACGAAACATCAAATGTATAACCACATCATGAGAGATTAATGAAAGAATGTACTAAGTGTATTGAGATGAAATACATAAACGAGATTCATATCGAAATACTTCGTTAGGAATCATTGAAAAATTCACAAGTTTGAATTCTAACATATGAAAGTAAAAGTACTATATGTTATTTCATATCTTTAATAAATCTTGCGAGATTTATACGTAGATGCGTCTGCCACTTGAATATGGAAATTTTACCTTAGTTTGGGAGAGCATCCTAAATATACATATCCCCTAATGAATAATAGATGTGTGCAAATCACTTATAGAAAAATTATGAATGTCATGTTGTTGAGTGTGGATCTAGTTGACTCTATCTTCCACATAATAGTGATTGTAAACAAGGAACATTCATCTTGTTGGCGATGAGTGTGTTCATCAAGTGACGTAGATTAAGACTTATGTTTAAGTAATTATGAGTCAATGGTAAAGCGTTGGAGATCAAAGGTAAACAAGTTATGTTCCTTAATTGAATGATAAAATTTAGCTATGTGTATATAACAATAATTTGTAAGACCTTCCTAAATATTGATGTTTTAAGATTATGAATAAGTCTCATTATTTTTTCTTAACAAGGGATGAATGTTGCAAAGTGATATTATTATATCCTTGGGGCTGTGAAGACTCAGAAAGATGCGTCTTCTGTTCACATGCTAAAGTATTGTAGTCTAAAGCAGCTAGACTAGTACTTGGTTAATTATGGGTCTTGACGGAGACTAATTAACTCTAAACATTCAAATGTGTATGAACAAGAAAAGAATATGTGTATAGACAAAGTTGAGGGAGAATTTCATTCATTATAAGGAAAAGACATATAACTTTTGAAGATTTTGTTCGAAAAGCTAATGAGGAGAACTCATTGTCTAGGCTTATTCTAGATGTTAAATTAGAATTATTCTAAGTTGATGGCAAACTTATGACAATGGCATATGTTGCTTTGGTAAGCTGGGAAGTTTATGTAAGCTAATGCAATATGATTAAATTCACTGATAAAATGGCGTTGATCTTGTTCAATCATATGTGTATAAAGGTCATCATAAGTGAAGTTACGGAAATGTTGATCAAATGGCAAGAAATGTGGAGGATGATCCTTTTTAAAAAAACAACCCTATGAGGGTATGTAAAAAAAACCCTATAAGGGTATGTTGAAATCGTTTTCGTTACTCCATCTGGATGTTATCTAATAACACTTAAATGTGGGGGTGTCTTGCATTTGTACCATAATATTTTGGCAATAAGGATTTTGTAATCCAATCTAACATTGCAAATAGACGATTAAGTGGAAGACACAAAGGTCATAGTGCATAATGGAGATGTGTTTGCCTTAAATAATAAATGTATCATTCTAAGACAAATATCATAACCAGATTCAGGTGAGCACTGAAGTTATAGTCTTAGAAATTGACAATAGGCAATGTTAACTTTTGAGTAACGAACACGTCATGACAATTGATCTCATCTACAAAGTTATCTTCAGTGACTTGTCAATGACAAATATAATGTTATGGATCTAACAACCTTAGGATTAATTAGAGATCAAGTTGTGGAATGAGACTACAAGCCCATGAAAAAAAGGTGTGTGAAGGAAACCTAACTTAGTTGACTGGAGATCCCAATATCTAAGTTCAATAGGACAATGAATTCATATGCCTAAGGGTGGTCACTGTGGGGGCATAGCTGATATGCATAAGCTAGTATATATGGTTAAATATACCCCCCAATGATAAAAGGGTGTTTAAATACGTCCTAGTTCAAATTCAATGACAAATTGTGATGCTAAGTATATTATGTGGTAAATGATTTTGCGTAATCATGGAAACCATGTTGCTTTTAATGATTTAAGGAGAATCATCTATGTTAGAGAGAAGTGGGGTCGCTTCTAATGGAATTGAGGGCACAAGTCCTAGAGCTTTCGCAGAACCAGGAAAGTGTTCCACGACTATTATTGGACACAACTACGAGGGGATGACCCGGCTAAGGAGTGTATTGTGTGAAGTGTATTGTCGTCTACACAAATCGGGGTTTGTTGAAGGACATCGCGTCTACAAACCGCTAGGAGACTAAGTATGCTTCACAACGGAAAGTTCAAAGGGACCACCTACTTATCCAGCAATACTCAACTATCGAGGTTCCATTGGAAATTTTATTTGTTTTGAACAATATCCATTCATGTGGGGGATTGTTGGAAATTTTTATAGTGTGAATGGATATTAATTTAGTGAAACTATAATTTAGTAAAATTATAATTACTAATTAAACTCTTTATATGGTGAATTAAAGATTAAACTCTTGAGTAGAGTTTTTATGTCAATTTATTTGTTATTATTAGAGTTTATGTCTCTAATAAAATAACTAATTAAGTGAGAATTTTCACTTATTCTCAACTCTTTTAACAATAGTAGGCTATGTGCCTTATTTTGATACAGAGAAATGCTAGTAAAATACAAGAGAAGTAATACAAGAAAAAATATGAATTCATGAAGAGTTCTTGGAAAAGAAGAGATACTTGAATACCCATGTGTTTGGTACTTAGAGAGATAAGGTTTCACTACTCAATTTCATCTCCTTCATATCATTATTTTTCCACAAGTTCTAACACTATAATTTTATCCTGTGTAACCTCTGACACATGGCCAATTCCGGCAGTACAGACTGCTCCGGGAGATATACGCGTTATCTTTAGTAGAGGCGCAAAATCTGTTTTAAGGGAAGCGTGTTGAACACGTGTCTCAGCCACAACCGTCAACACTTGTTTTGTTCATTTTGTAGGAAATTATTGTATAAGAAGATGTGGTTCAAGACCTCATTGAAGCCCACACAACAGACCATACAAGAAGACGCGGTTAAAGCTCTTGTTGAAGACAATGATTTGAATCGATTTATTTAAATATGTTGTATTTCATATTTAATTTTGTATGGATTTGTACATGGCATGGGTACTACAATTTCCCAAAATTATGTAAAGAGAGTATCTTTACAATTTTTATATTTATTTATATAATTTTTATTATAAAATTATGACCCATGTCCGAAAGAGGAGACTTTTGGTGGAACAGGATATTAACACAAAAACTCAACATGTTTGTGTGGTGTGCCATGGACGCATGACACATACAACAACGACATTGAATACAAGGGGAGTGGCTACACAATCGACTGCACAATCTTTATGTGGTGATACAGATGAGACAGCAGACCATGTATTAGTTTGCTGCCAAGTTGTGAAGGTAATTTGGCAGTAGGTCTGGTGGTGGATGAAGATACCGACGAAACACAATGTGGAAACGCTGAAGTAAAGCATTGATAGTATTAATGGACTGGTGTGTCGACAAAGAGGATAAGGATTCTTCATGCTCTTTACTTATAAAGAGTTTGGTGTATATGGAATTTGAGAAACGGGAAGGTGACATCAATATAATGCCTATAAAGAGGTTGAATGTAACATCATCGAAAAACGGGTTTTCAAAACCCGCTTCGTTTATTAATCGAATAGTCAGTTACATTTTTCATTGTTTATTTAACGCTCTTTTTAATTTTAAACAATACATAATTAATAAATATATTAGAATTTATAAACTATAGTTAACAAACAATAAAATCGGTTGAAGAAAAAAATAAATGCCGCTGCCGGGTTTCGAACCCGGGTCAGCCGGCTCATTTAACACACAAACACTTAACCACTCCACCACTTGGTTCTTTTGTATAATCAATGAAACAAATAAAACTTAACTTCTACCCGTGACCTCATCTGTTTACGCCAAAACTGAAACCGGTAATCGGCTTTCAACTATCCAGACTTTGAGTGATCGCGAGTTACTGAATAACCGATAAATCCATTACAACCCACGTTCTAATCAATTCAGTCTTCAATTGCCTCGATTCATATGATTTTTGGGAGTTGAAAACCGAAATCATTTACTCCAATTTACACTGATAATATCATCGCCTCATAGCTCAGAAACACTCGCAGCACCTTCAATTTCATTTTCACTCTAACTTCTGTTCGTCGAATCGTTATTTGCTATCGCCGGACTTTCGTTGGAAAACCGGGACATACATCAAATCGTTAAAATTTTCGATTCTTTCATTTTCAATCCGTTGTTAGACTTTCACTAACTTAAATCCTTCAACCATAATCGGTCTCAGACGACGTTACCGGATATTCTACACTCGCCGGAAAATCTCTGGACATTTCCGAAAACACGCTGTGAAACGGTACAAACATCTAAACCCTTTGATAATATTTGTTTAGTAACTCAATTTCACAATTAGTTGATCAAAACTGTTAATTGATCCGCTCAGACGGAATTCATAAAACAGAGCCGACGACCTTTGCCGGAGTTCTGAGAAAAACATCTTTTCCGGTACATTCATTTCCAAAACCTTCTTCATCCATTACATTTCAATCATTTATATGTCCGACGAATGAATTAAACAAGAACTGTCGAATATCGGTTGTCTGTGTTTTTGAACGAAGAAGATGAAGTCGAACAATAGGTATAAGTTTAATTAAAACAAGATATAAAACCGGGTTAGACACAAAGTCCAGCGGTGGACTGTGTGCAAACACACAGCTCACGTCACGAGTTCGAATCTTACAAACGCACCGGCTTTCCGAATTAAAACCAATTTTTTTTAAACTGAATCAGAGTAGGTCCCAGGATGTTTTTAAGATTAATATAAACTGTAAGTTTAACAGATAAGACACACAGCCCAACTGGTTGGGCTGTGCGGTTACAAACCAAGAAGACCCGAGTTCGATCCGGTTTCCCCGCAGCCGGTTCAACCATTTAAATTCTTTTAATATAAAACCAAATAAATTAAACATTTAATTAGTATATATACATAATTAAAACATAGAATATTTCGGGTTAGACACGTAGCTCAGTTGGTAGAGCTGCGTGCACGCGTACGAGAGGTCTCGGGTTCGAGCCTCACCCAGCGCACACATAAGTCACTGTCCGACCGGTCAACGGACCGGTCAACGGTCAACGGTCAACGTCAACCCAAAAAGTCAACATTTTTTTTATATTTTTATTTATTTATTTAATTTAAAAATCAATTAAAAATACTTAAAAATAATATTTTTAAAGTTAGAAAATGACCTTAAACTCACAAAAATAAATCTAAAAACCCTATTAAAATTGTTAATAAAATCCACTTATTTACCGTACCTTTTCGTTATTATTTAGGTTAGTTATTCCTCGTCGATCAACTCTCTAAACTCGTGCGCATTCAACATCATCAAACGAACGCACCCAATGTGAGTGAATCTCTACAAATTCCCCGTTTTAATCACATTTTGGGGTGTATCATGTGTCTTATTTTTATTACATTTAAACACTTGTGCATCCATCATATCCATGATCAAATGTGTATCCAATATGTATCAATTATTTGTGTGGTTAATGTTTAGATTAAATTTATTATTTTCAGTACATACATTATCACAGGCTCGTCTGTTCCCCATTACCTATGAGCGAACCGTTCCCCATTACCTATGAGCGGAGCGTGGCTTGCCAACATATGATCGGCTCCTTTGATTGAGCCTTGATCACACATACATCATCATAGGCCGTCCGTTCCCCATTACCTATGAGCGGAACGTGACGTTGCCAACATATACATTATCATTCATGTCATATACTCATGCAAGGTGGTTTGTTATTGTTTGATTATATACGTTTGCTCACATATGATTATTGCACAATTTTTCCATATTAAATACAATAAGAAATCAATATCAAATGTTTTTAACAAGGTCCACTCGCCAACTTTTGTTGACCCAAAATCCCCCATTTTTACACATGATACAGGTGATCAGTTGCAGCAAGAAACATATAGGACGGCCTAGAAGAATAAATCAGATTAGGCTTTGGATTGTTTACTTAGTTACTTTTTCCTTGTAATTGTATGAACTTGTTTTGAATATTTAAGTTGTAATTTGAATTTAATAAATATGAAACATTTTAGTAAACATCATGAGCTTTGGTGATAACCCAATTATGCCCCGGCTCTTATTCCGCTGCGGGTCGGGGTGTGACAGATTGGTATCAGAGCCATGACTATAGGGATATAGGATAGGTTATTAGACCCTTAGAGCCTATACTATAGTTGATTAGAATTTTAAAATTGTTTATGTGTTACATACAAAATTCATGATGTTTATATGCTTTATGTTTATTGTTACATTCAATGTTATGCAAGCATGTTCATAAGTACATATTACTATACAATGCTCATCATGAATCATATCCTCATAACATATCATATCCATGAGAGCACACACCACACAATTTCCATGATTTTTGCAACGATTTTTGTATTTTTTTTCAAATCACATCAAAGTGAGTTCTCATGACGGGCATGTAGTAACTGGAAGGGTACAAGTACCGGTAGTCGGAACGTCCTGTCTAGGCTTGGCATTCGTATAAATCCAAAATAAAGGACCAGATTGCCTACCTGGGGACTAACGATGAGAGTACGAAGGACTTATTAGGCCAAAGCATGTTTATACCAAACGTCGTGTGAGCTAACCCCACTTTGAGTTGTCATTGTGTCTACACCTGGACACCCTCCTACCATACATCTCGCAAACATATTTCATGGTTTCATTCGGGTGATGCGAGTGTTAAACCGCCAACACCAATGTGAATCCTACTAAGCCAATAGTCATGGGGGCCCACATGACTATACAGGCGATGGTTGGGGGACATTGGAGGCCCAAACATGAGCAAACCCAAGACATCCTATGGATGTAGTTGCATTATTTATGATTATGTTATTTTGTTACTTTTAACGACACATGACACCTAAAAAGACTCCTTAAACTCACAATCTTCTTATGTATGTTCCTGTAGATGTCGCTAGGCAGCAACGTGGGGGTAGAAAGTCAGGAAGGTCAAACGAACGCTTGGCCACCCAAATCGCAAAACAAATGGCCGCGGTGCTTCCTGACATCGTAATTCAAGTCCAACAAGCACTCGCCGCAAATCCCATCAACCCTCCCAATCAGATGACCAGAACGTCGACAACCCTCCCTCCAAAAAGTGCTCTTACAAACACTTCAAGTCTTGCGATCCCCCGAAATTTGAAGGGACCGAAGGTGTCACTGCTCTCCTCCACTGGTTTGAGGAAATGGAAAACACCTTCCTCAATTGCGATTGTCCCGAGGATCGCAAGGTACGTTACGCAACCGGGAGAGTATTTGGAGTAGCTCTTACCTGGTGGAATACAGAAAAAGGTAGAGAGAGGAATCGAAGATGCAATGGCCTTAACATGGGAGGAGTTAAGGGAAATCATGACGAGACGCTTCTGTCCAAAAGAGATCAAAGTTAAGGATGAATTTCACTCGTTAAAGCAAAAGGAAGGAGATCATACTTCCTACAACAAAAGGTTTCTAGAGTTGAACCAAATGATCCCCAACTTGTTCACCCCAGTATACCGCTTAGTCAAACACTATATTCGAGGCCTCCCCTCGAAAATTCAAGACTCAGTTCTAAGCACTTCGCCTGCAACACTTGAAGCTGCTATGGAACTAGCTACCGAGCTTACCGAGAATCGCATCCGATACGGCAAATTTAAGGATGAGAAAAAGAAAGCCCCCATTGAGGGCCAAACTCAAACCATTCCACCTCCTCCTCAAAGTTTGCTAGTAAGAGGAAACGAAACGGCAGAAACTTTGCTGTCACACAAACAAACTTCCCTATCCCTGCTGCACCCATCACTCAAGTTGCCCCCTCAGCTGCACCATATAAAAAGCCATACTCCGGCCCATACCCAAAATGCAACCGTTGCCAATACCATCACTTTCCTGATCATCCCTGCCAACAATTGCACCGGCTGTGGCCGCGCAGGTCACACCATCCAAACCTGTCGCGCACTTCAGCGAACGAACCGCAATCAACCCTCAACCCAAACCCACCATCAGATAGTGGGTCAAGCCTAACAACCTTTACTCCTACCACCTGCCCAACATGTAGCCCAATCCTACTACCAACCCAACTATCCCATGGTGCAACCTATGCGGGCTTGTTACAATTGTGGAGACCCGAACCACTTCAGGAACACCTGTCCACGCTTGGTTAACATCATCCATGCCCAAGCTCAAGCTAATCCAGTAAACCAGGCTTACCAAGCTCCTCCACCTGCAAGAGGAAGAGCTTTCAACATCAACGCTAATCAAGCTAGGGCTGACAACAATGTGGTTAACGGTACGTTTCTCATCAATGGTAGTTATGCATCCATGTTATTTGATACTGGCGCGGATAAGAGTTTTGTGTCCTTAGAATTTGAACCCATCCTCAACCAAACTCGTGATAAATTCATGGAATCCATAACGGTAGAAGTTGCTGACGGAAAACCGGTCTCATTAAACTCTATTATACGCAATTGTACTCTCACCCTAAACGATCACGATTTTCCAGTTGACCTCATTCCTATGAACTTGGGAAGTTTCGACATTATAATTGGTATGGACTGGCTCAGCCAACATCATGCTGAAGTTGCATGCCGCGAAAAGTTTATTCGCATTCCTCTTACAAACGGTCAGACTCTACGAATCTTTGGAGAAACCCCTTCGAAAGGTCTCAAATTAATGTCCTGTCTTCAAGCCCGAAAATATCTCCGCAAGAATTATGTCGCATTCCTAACTCATGTCGTCAAAAAGGGAACCAAGGAGAAGAAACTTGAAGACATCCCAGTAGTAAAAGATTTTCCGCAAGTTTTTCTAGACGACATTTCAGGACTTCCTCCCGTGAGAGAAGTCGAATTCCGCATTGATCTTATACCTGGAGCTACACCAGTTGCAAAATCTCCTTATAGGTTAGCCCATCCGAAATGCAAGAGCTGGCCAGTCAACTGCAAGAGCTGACTGACAAAGGATTCATACGTCCTAGCTCATCGCCTTGGGGTGCACCTGTCCTTTTTGTGAAGAAGAAAGATGGAACGTTTAGCATGTGTATCGACTACAGAGAACTCAACAAGTTAACGGTCAAGAACCATCGATGACCTTCTAGATCAACTTCAGGGCGCCACCTGTTTTTCAAAAATCGACCTACATTCTGGTTATCATCAACTCAGAGTACATGAAGAAGACGTCCCAAAGACCGCCTTCCGAACTGTTATGGTCATTACGAATTCATGGTCATGCAATTTGGTTTAACCAACGCTCCAGCAGTATTTATGGATTTAATGAACAGAGTCTGCAAACCCTATCTCGATCGTTTTGTCAGTCTTCATCGACGACATCCTCATCTACTCAAAGTCTAAGTCTGATCATGAACGACACCTTCGACTCATCCTTACACTCTTAAGACAGAAAAGCTGTACGCTAAGTTCTCGAAATGTGAATTCTGGTTAAGGGAAGTACAATTCCTTGGACACGTCGTCAATGACAAGGGAATTCATGTTGATCCCTAAAAATCAAGGCAATACAAGAATGGCAAGCGCCACGTACACCTACCGAAGTAAGATCATTTTTGGTTTGGCTGGTTATTATCGCCGTTTCATTGCAAATTTCTCCCGTATTGCTGTACCACTCACGGCTTTGACTCATAAAGGAAAGCCCTTCATATGGGGACCCAAACCAGAAGAAGCCTTCCAAACTCTAAAGCAAAAACTCTGTGACGCACCTATCCTCACACTTCCTGAGGGTTGTGATGACTTCGTGGTTTATTGCGATGCGTCAGGGCAGGGACTAGGCTGTGTACTGATGCAAAGAGGAAAAGTGATAGCTTATGCTTCTAGACAACTCAAAATTCATAAAGAAGAACTACACCACCCACGACCTGGAACTTGGAGCCGTTGTGTTCGCTCTTAAGATATGGAGACATTACCTCTACGGTACTAAGTGTGAAATATACACTAATCACAAGAGCCTCCAACATATCTTTAACCAAAAGGAGTTGAACATGAGGCAACGAAGATGGGTCGAACTTCTTAATGACTACGACTGTGAAATTCTGTATCATCCTGGCAAGGCAAACGTGGTGGCCGATGCGCTCAGTCGAAAGGGTTATGCGAACTCCATTCGTCTTCTATGTTCGCAAATCATAACCGACATCAAAGATCAAATCCGAGAAGCCCAACATGTTTCTGTAACAGAAAACGACGTACGCAATGAGCTGTCTTGTGGAGCAGAACTTAAAATCGAAACCAAATCCGACGGTATTCTGTACTATCTAGATCGCATATGGATTCCCGATCACAATAACCTTCGTGATTTCCTTATGAATGAGGCGCACAAAACACGGTACTCTGTACACCAGGAGCCGACAAGATGTATCAAGACCTTCGATACACCTAATGGTGGCCTGGCATGAAGAAGGATATCGCTGTTTTCGTTTCCAAGTGCCTTACATGTTCCAAAGTAAAAGCTGAACATCAAAGACCCTCAGGACTTCTAGTCCAACCTGAAATACCTGTATGGAAGTGGGAAAACATAACCATGGACTTCATTACCGGGTTACCTCGCACCTCCAGTGGGTATGACACTATATGGGTAATCATTGATCGTCTTACAAAATCAGCTCACTTCATTCCGATTCGCGAGGACTTCAAGAACGAGAAGTTAGCTCGTATCTACATCAGCGAGATCGTAAGCCGTCATGGTGTAGCTTTAAGCATTATTTCAGACCGCATGGTCGTTTCACTTCACGAACATGGCAAGCCGTACAAGCCGCTTTGGGTACACGATTAGACCTCAGTACCGCTTATCATCCTCAAACTGATGGACAATCTGAACGCACCATCCAAACTCTTGAAGATATGCTTCGAGCATGTGTCATAGACTTCAAAGGGAATTGGGACGCTCATCTACCATTAGTTGAATTTTCGTACAACAACAGCTATCATTCAAGTATCGGCATGGCACCTTTCGAAGCTTTATATGGTCGTAAGTGCCGACACCAATATGTTGGCACGAAATTGGGGAAGCTCAAATCACCGGTCCAGAATTGATTCAAGAAACAACAGACAAGATCCATCAAATTCAAACAATCTTCTAGCGGCACAAAGTCGTCAAAAGAGTTATGCAGACAAACGACGAAAGCACTTAGAGTTTAACATTGGTGATCATGTACTTTTAAAAGTATCACCGTGGAAGGGAGTAGTTCGTTTTGGTCAGAAGGGCAAGCTAGCACCACGCTACGTAGGACCTTTCAAGATACTCGAAAGAGTAGGACCTGTAGCATACAAGCTTGACCTACCAGAAGAACTCAACATAATTCACCCCACATTCCACGTATCAAACTTGAAGAAGTGCCTCGCCGATGAAAACCTCCATATTCCCCTAGAAGATATTCAGATCGATGAATCTATGCACTTCATTGAAAGACCAGTAGAGATCATGGACTTCGGAGAAAAACGTTTAAGACGGAGTCGTATTCCAATGTTAAGGTACGCTGGGAGTCGAAACGAGGACCTGAGTTTACTTGGAAACGTGAAGACTCAATGCGCGAAAAATACCCGCATCTTTTTCCTGTTACCACTACTACTTAAATTTCGGGACGAAATTTCTAAAAGTAGGGGATACTGTAACATCCGTCGAAAAACAGGTTTTCAAAACCCGCTTTGTTTATTAATCGAATAGTCAGTTACATTTTTCGTTGTTTATTTAACGCTCTTTTTAATTTTAAACAATACATAATTAATAAATATATTAGAATTTATAAACTATAGTTAACAAACAATAAAATCGGTTGAAGAAAAAAATAAATGCCGCTGCGGGTTTCGAACCCGGGTCAGCCGGCTCATTTAACACACAAACACTTAACCACTCCGCCACTTGGTTCTTTTGTGTAATCAATGAAACAAATAAAACTTAACTTCTACCCGTGAACTCATCTGTTTGCGCCAAAACTGAAACCGATAATCGGCTTTCAACTATCCAGACTTTGAGTGATCGCGAGTTACTGAATAACCGATAAATCCATTACAACCCACGTTCTGATCAATTCAGTCTTCAATTGCCTCGATTCATATGATTTTTGGGAGTTGAAAACCGAAATCATTTACTTCCAATTTACACTGATAATATCATCTCCTCATAACTCAGAAACACTCGCAGCACCTTCAATTTCATTTTCACTCTAACTTCTGTTCGTCAGAATCGTTATTTGCTATCGCCGGACTTTCGCCGGAAAACCGGGACATACATCAAATCGGTAAAATTTTCGATTCTTTCATTTTCAATCCGTTGTTAGACTTTCACTAACTTAAATCCTTCAACCATAATCGGTCCCAGACGACGTTACCGGATATTCTACGCTCGCAGGAAAATCTCTGGACATTTCCGAAAACACGCTGTGAAACGGTACAAACATCTAAACCCTTTGATAATATTTGTTTAGTAACTCAATTTCACAATTAGTTGATCAAAACTGTTAATTGATCCGCTCAGACGGAATTCATAAAACAGAGCCGACGACCTTTGCTGGAGTTCTGAGAAAAACATCTTTTCCGGTACATTCATTTCCAAAACCTTCTTTATCCATTACATTTCAATCATTTATATGTCCGACGAATGAATTAAACAAGAACTGTCGAATATCGGTTGTCTGTGTTTTTGAACGAAGAAGATGAAGTCGAACAATAGGTGTAAGTTTAATTAAAACAAGATATAAAACCGGGTTAGACACACAGTCCAGCGGTGGACTGTGTGCAAACACACAGCGCACGTCACGAGTTCGAATCTTACAAACGCACCGGCTTTCCGAATTAAAACCAATTTTTTTTAAACTGAATCAGAGTAGGTCCCAGGATGTTTTTAAGATTAATATAAAGTGTAAGTTTAACAGATAAGACACACAGTCCAACTGGTTGGGCTGTGCGCTTACAAACAAGAGGACCCGAGTTCGATCCGGTTTCCCCGCAGCCGGTTCAACCATTTAAATTCTTTTAATATAAAACCAAATAAATTAAACATTTAATTAGTATATATATAATTAAAACATAGAATATTTCGGGTTAGACACGTAGCTCAGTTGGTAGAGCTGCGTGCACGCGTACGAGAGGTCTCGGGTTCGAGCCTCACCCAGCGCACACATAAGTCACTGTCCGACCGGTCAACGGACCGGTCAACGGTCAACCCAAAAAGTCAACATTTTTTTATATTTTTATTTATTTATTTAATTTAAAAATCAATTAAAAATACTTAAAAATAATATTTTTAAAGTTAGAAAATGACCTTAAACTCACAAAAATAAATCTAAAAACCCTATTAAAATTGTTAATAAAATCCACTTATTTACCGTACCTTTTCGTTATTATTTAGGTTAGTTATTCCTCGTCGATCAACTCTCTAAACTCGTGCGCATTCAACATCATCAAACGAACGCACCCAATGTGAGTGAATCTCTACAAATTCCCCGTTTTAATCACATTTTGGGGTGTATCATGTGTCTTATTTTTATTACATTTAAACACTTGTGCATCCGTCATATCCATGATCAAATGTGTATCCAATATGTATCAATTATTTGTGTGGTTAATGTTTAGATTAAATTTATTATTTTCAGTACATACATTATCACAGGCTCGTCTGTTCCCCATTACCTATGAGCGGAACCGTTCCCCATTACCTATGACTGGAGCGTGGCGTTGCCAACATATGATCGGTTCCGTTTGATTGAGCCTTGATCACACATACATCATCATAGGCCGTCCGTTCCCCATTACCTATGAGCGGAACGTGACGTTGCCAACATATACATTATCATTCATGTTATATACTCATGCAAGGTGGTTTGTTATTGTTTGATTATATACGTTTGCTCACATATGATTATTGCACAATTTTTCCATATTAAATACAATAAGAAATCAATATCAAATGTTTTTAACAAGGTCCACTCGCCAACTTTTGTTGACCCAAAATCCCCCATTTTTACACATGATACAGGTGATCGAGTTGCAGCAAGAAACATATAGGACTGCCTAGAAGAATAAATCAGATTAGGCTTTGGATTGTTTACTTAGTTACTTTTTCCTTGTAGTTGGATGAAACTTGTTTTGAATATTTAAGTTGTAATTTGAATTTAATAAATATGAAACATTTTAGTAAACATCATGAGCTTTGGTGATAACCCAATTATGCCCCGACTCTTAATCCGCTGCGGGTCGGGATGTGACATTGAAGAAAAAAAACTAGTGTTTGATTGGATAAGGCATAGAGGAAGAGGCTTAAGAGGTATCATGGGAGGATTGGAGTTAAAGGTGTAATGTTGATGTCATGAGTTTTTTGTGTGAAGTGCTGGACAGTTGTTTTATGTTTTTTTTATGTAATGATCCAGTAGAGTTCATTTGTATCACCACACAAAGGGCATGTATATTTTGCTGTGAAAATAATTAACTGTCGTTGCGTTTAAAAAACAAAATATATTTGATCTGTTTCAAGAGTAATGAACTTGATGATACAAAGATGCATACGATATTTGTGAAATCAAAGAGTCCACCCTTTTTTACTCCTAATACATGAACCATCTAGTCATATCAGGTTGACTACACTTTCATCCATAAATGTAAAATCAAAGAGTCCATCCTTTTTTACTCCTAATACATGAACCATCTAGTCATATCAGGTTGACTACACTTTTATCCATAAATGTAGTCCATATAATATATATATGATTAAGATCATTTGTGAACAACTTTTTCAGAGTGAACTAAGTGAACTAATCTTAGTTTTTAATCATTTTTCTAGATTAAAAGGGTAATATTGATATTAGTTAAGTACTTTTAATTAAAATTCTTAATTTTCTCATCTATTAACTCTCTCTCTCTCTCTCTCTTATTTTTAATTATTTCTCTATAATTTTTATTATAAGAGATTAAATGGCTAATGTTTATTTTTAAATAAACTCTTATATTCTTTTTAAAATTAAATATTAAATCTAATTAAATTTAATTTTTTAATATGTGTATACATGTAGTATATACAAGACTTATACACTTGTGTATAATTACATTTTGTTCCCACATGTCGGTATAAACCAGATTTATACACATGTGTTTTATTAAAGTACATATGTGTATAAACTAATAGCTGTGTATCTTGTATAAATTGATAGTTAGCGAGACTGTACACATGTGTATAAACTAATATCTTTGTATCTTGTATAAACAATACTATCGAGATTGTACACATGTATATACACTAACAACTGTGTATCTTGTATATACAGAAACTCGCAAGAGATTACGAAATTTTGATTATATTGTTTAATAAATGTAATTTACAAAAGACCAAATACCCTTATGTCAATTAATTTAAAGGGAAGTTACAACATTATAATTACAATCTTGCCATTGTTTAAAAATCTCTAGATGATATAATCGAATGGCTAATATTAGTTCACACATTCACTATAGAACCCTACCAAACACACACAACACACACACACACACACACATTATATATATATATATATTGGTTAGGATTGTGTGAGAAGCACTAGGCTAATTGAGAAAAAATTTGAGAAGCATTCTGACTGACATATTTTCTCTAAGCTTTTCGTAATATACACATACGTATAGTTTAAAATTGACTGTATACATATGTGTATAATTCAAGATTTGACAATATATATATATATGTATATAGTCAATTTTAAACTATACGTATATGAATATTATGGAAAGCTTAAGAAAATTTGTGGTCCAAAATGTTTATCAAGTTTCTCAAATATGATAGAGTTCTCTAAGGATCACTATCCTATATATGGTATGGATCCTAAATGAACCTATGGGTATTTGAGAACTAAACGAACTATTATGAGCCATTGATTTTAGATGGCAAGATTGTATATACATACACTCTAATTTGAAGAGTTTTTTTTAATTAAGGTTATGAAGGTAATTGTTACTTCTTTTTCTCCTTAATTATATATTTAGTTTATATTCCCTCATATCTATTCACATCAATTAATTAATTTGTTATATAAAAAAGTCTTTATCAAAATTGCTCCATGTATAACACTTATAATTTAAAATTGCTACATAATTGAATCTACATATATGTATTGTACGTATTACACAATTTAAAATCAAATATACATGCCGTTGTACGTATATATATAATCCATGTTGTATGTTTGTGTATTTCAATGTTGTACACAAGTGTACGGCTGTTGTACATATATGTAATCATTGTTATACGTTTGTGTATCGCACTATTGTACACTAGTATGAATAATAAGTTAGAATCTTGTAAAAATTTAAATGATATTTTGAAATTACCAAATATAGGATTATGTAACTGATTTAGATAACTCCCTAATAAAAATGAAATATAATTAGTGAATTAATATTAACTTTACAATGCTACCATTTTCATCTTAAACTAAATCAAATGCTAGGATAAGTTCACTAAGCTCACAAGCAAGCGGGAGGTTCACAAATGAACTTAACCCGATATATATATATATAGGGGATGGATCATGAAAAAACTAGTTTAAATGAGAAACCAAAAAACTAACTAAAAAACCTAAAAAACATATCAAATTTTTTTTGAAACTTTTTTTATTAAAAATCACTATAAATAATATATAAAAAACATTTTTTCAAAAAAAATTCGTAATGCATATGTGCAATGATACGAAAAATCCTAAACCACCTAACCCACCACCAAAAACCTTACCCCCCCCCCCCCCAAAAAAAAAAAAAACCCTAAAATTAAACCCTAAACATAAACCCAAAAAAAAGCTAAACCCCCACCACACCCCTCAAAAACCTAAACCCTCGCACCCTCCCCAAAAACCTAAACCCCCCTCCCCCCACACCCAAAAACCTAATCCTAATCCTAATCATCCAAAAAACCTACATAAAACAATTAAAAGCTAATTATAAGCATATAATGTGACTAACCCGTGATTTTGAAGTAAAAGCCACTTCTCTCGTATTTATATAAATCAAAGTATATATTTTTTTTTGATAAATTATATATAAACGTGTATTCAAACCTAATCCATATCGTGTTGAACCGACTCAAAGCGTTTGAACCAAAGCACATGCCTCGTTTGTCGAATCAACCCACCCGTGTAACCGGAAACTTATGAGTCCCGAACTAGTGCCTAATCATTATATTTTTATTATTAGTTGATTTATTATATTCTTTTTATAAGTTGTTTAAAAAATAATAATATTAATACATTGATCGAATACTAAACATGACTTCCTACACACTTACCCACTTCCCTTTTATTTCTTTTAATTGTGATCGGCCCATTACTCCTAACTTCCCCATGCCTTTATTTACGTATGTGCATATTTTGAGAAGTTCACGGAAAAAAAAGGGAATTAAACCCTAGAACTTGTTTCCCTCCCTCCCTAAGTTACGGCATCTGTAGCAGCCGAATACCCTCTTCCTCGCGATCTCTCTCTAGCCGAACATTCTCTCCCTCGCGTATCTTTCTCCTCGCGGTTAGTAACTTGTTGTATTGGCTGTTAATTTCTATTTTTACTTGGCTGAGTTCTGCATAACTTGGGTTCTTGAGGTTTTATGATATTGCTTGTCGATTAGGATTGCTAAAAATCATGTAAGGTTGATGATTAATCGAATATATGTTGGTATAGTTACCAGGGTATTGATTTTTATATGATCATGGTAGGAATAGTTGCTAATCTTGATTTAACTGTTATGCATACGTGACGTATAATCTGAGATGTATGATGATTATCTGCTGTAAGTAAAAAGTACGAGTCGTTTGGTGCATTAGTTGTTCAGTTGGGATGATCGGGTAACAAAACAGATTCTGCCCGACAGTTACAGTCGACTTTAATCGGCTGTAACTGGGTCATAACTTAACAAAAATTTGATTTTCTGGAATATATAAGGTGCTCTTTCGAAATACGCTTCTAATGCCGCTGGAATCATGATTTTTGGATGTCGTTTGCTATTTTAAATAAATTATTTCGCTTCAGCAATTAAAGCTGCATTTTTCTGCAGATTTTACGTGTTATGTTTTCAGTTATAACTAGGTAAATATTTATTGTTAGACCATGAAATTTATACTGTAGATGTCCATAGATGTATGTGCAAAACTCCAACTAGAATTATGTCGATCGGATAAACGAGGATTTTTAAATGAATTTTTCCGTGAGCTGCCTTCAGAAAGTGACGAATTTGACCACTGTTTGGTGGAAGATTTTTCACGGAAAATCCGTAAGGAGTTTGTTCACCAAATTTTTAAAAAATAGTCGAATCTCCGATTGACACGCCTTATAATCTTTCGGGAATTTTTTGTGTACACGAACTATTCCGGATAACACTCCGAAAACTGTCCGAAAATGCACTATATTGCTGAATTTTTATTGAATGGTATTTTAAATCTTTCATGACACTTCTGTTGTCGCTAAGTGATGTCGTGTCACACCCGGGCTTTCCACAGCCAATCCAAACACCAGTGGGCCCAGGTGGGGAATATCGTGACGTAAGTTGATAACATCATAGACAATTAAACACAGCACAATGGAAGTCTTGGAGTAAAATTACTATTACAAACCAAATGTTCAAAATATAAAATAATATACAGACGGCTCGTAATAGAAGATCCACAGGTGGATCGCAAATTGTACAAAAGTATTTAACAAACTTTGAGCAGATCTAGGATTTGCAAGATCCTCTTATCACTACCGAGCACTTCCAGCCTATTTTTGTATTGTACATGCAAGCTTAGTCTTTTGAAAATACGTCAGCTTGCTGTTAAATACACACAACTGACTCATTTTGAAAACATTTGACAATGTTTTAAGTGCACGTTGGCACAAAATCTTTTATAACTTGGGAAAGTTGGCCTTGCAACCTTGTTAACAGATTCATATGTTTGTCCATACATACAGGGCCTAGTACGGAGAACGAGACATGATTAACGTACTCACCACTTTGAACTCACGAAGGAGTTATTCCCCCAACCTTGTGGTGAGCGTCTATCGGGTGTATGCCTACATCCGCGCTAAGGTCATGGCCATTATCTAATGTAATGAGACGAGGATATCCTGGACACGGTAGTTAACCCCCTATGTTTAAGTTATCAAACAAAACTAATTAAAACAGAATATGCGGATTTACTAGCCACAATCCAGCATTCGATTGATCCCATTTCCAACCAAACGGTAATAGTTTACCGTAACTGTAACATTTGTCGAAAACGGGTTTTACCGAACCCGCTCCGTTTGTAATCGAATATTCAGTTAGAAATGTTCGTTGCCTATTTATGCTTATTTTAATTTTTAATGATACATAATTAATAAACAAACTAAACCATAAAAGTTATAATTGATAAAAAGTATAAATAAAGTGATTAAAAATAAATTGGGGCTGTTCGGGACTCGAACCCGGGTCAGCCGGGTTGTAACATCAAAGATTTAACACTCACACGCATAACCACTCCGCCACTTGTTTGTTTTCTGTCAACTCTAGGAAACAAATACGTCTTATATACAAACCTAGATGAACCGGTTGCGCCAACTGAAAACCGAAATCGGCTATTCAACCGTCTAAAACGTTTGAATAATCGCGAATTCAGATTTATAACCGATGCACCGACAATTCTAATCAATTCAGACTTGAATTGACTTGAATTCTGATGATGATGGGTTTTATAACCGAAGTTATTCAATAATCCGAATTACTGCAATCAAACATCCTTCTCGCGACTCAGAAACATTCCACAAACCTCCAATTACATTTCCGCACACTTTACAGTCCACCGGAGAAGTTTATTTTACTCGTCGGAAAATTCTGCAAGTTCGCCGGAAAACCGTATTCTTCCTCAAAACAGTAAGTCCTTCAATACCGTCGTAGTCTAACAATTGTTAAGCTATTTCTAACTCAAACCTTTCACTTGAAATCGAATTCAGACGCTACTATCGGATAATACCAGTTCGCCGGAAAAGTTCTGGAAATCTTTATTTTCATCTGTGAATCGGTAAGGACATTCAAACACTCTGTTAACGTTTGTTTATCACTTCAATTCCACGATTAGCTAATCAAAACGGTTAATTGTCTTGTTCAGTTGAAGTGCACAAAAACAGAGACCGACACCTTACCGGAATTCTGAAATAAACCGTTCATCGGTATGTTTACTTCTAATTATCGTTTCTGCCATTTCATATTAGTTGTACAATGTTTATCTATCGAACTAAACAAGATATAACGGTGTAATCTTCTGCCTGTAAAATCTAACGAAGAAGATGAACTGCGATAACATTATAAGAATAATTAAAACTGGTTTTTGAACGGGTTAGACACACAGTCCAGCGGTGGACTGTGTGCGAACAAAAACACGGATACGTCCCGAGTTCGATTCTTGACACACGCACCTTCGCAGTAATAAAATGCCTTTTTGTTTAAAACGGAACCGGGTTAACTCCGTTAGTTGTTAAGTATAATAAATTTGTATATTAACCAAGTTAGACACACAGTCCAGCGGTGGACTGTGTGTAACGTTAAAGCACAGGTCCCGGGTTCGAGACCTGTTAGTGGCACCGGTTCGATGAATTAAAACGTTTTTGAAATTAAAAGAATTTTGGATAAATTGAATTAATATATAAGTATAATTAAAAACAGAATTATTTCAGGTTAGACACGTAGCTCAGTTGGTAGAGCTGCGTGCACGCGAACGGGAGGTCTCGGGTTCGAGCCTCACCCGGCGCATACAATTACACAATAAAACCGGTCAACAAGTCAAACGGTCAACGGTCAACCCAAAAAAAATCATCATATTTTTATATTTTTAATTATTTAATTTAATTTAAAAATCAATTAAAGATACTTAAAAATAACGTTTTTAAAGATAGGAAATAGCCTTATACTCGTAAAAAATATATCTAAAAATTCTATTAAAATCCTTAATAAAATCCACTCATTTACTATATTTTCCGTTATTATTTAGGTTAGTTAATTCTCGTTGTTCCGCTCTTCCAACTCGTGCGCATCTCACCATCTCCAATCAAACGCACCCAATGTGAGTGAATCTTTACAAATTCCCCGTTTTAATCAAGTTTTAGGGTGTATCATGTGTCTTGCTATATATTATATTTAAATCATTGTGCATACATCATATCATGAACATGTGTATTCAGCTTGTTTCAACTGTTTGTGTGGTTATTGTTAGATTCAATTTATTATTTTCAGTACATGCAATTTCATAGGCCGCCGCTCCCCATTACATTATGAGCGTTGAGCAAGTTCCCCATTACATTATGAGCGTGAACCTGGCGTGCCAACATACGATCGGCTCCGTTTGATTGAGCCTTGATCGCACAGACATTTATCAGTTTCAGTACATGCAATACGATCGGCTCCGCTTGATTGAGCCTTGATCGCACAGTTTCATTCATGTTATTTATTGTATGATGTTGGTATGTTAATGTATGCTATCATATGTTACTGTATGTTATAGTTGTGATTGCAATTGCTAATGCTTGATTATTTACATTTGCTCATTCATGATTATGCACAATTTTTCATTGATAAACTAACAAGAAAATCAACAATAAATGTTTATCTAACAAGGTTCACTCGCCAACTTATGTTGACCCAAAAACCCCCATTTTTACACATGATACAGACGAACCAGCTGCAGCCAGAAACACATAGGATTGGACTAGAAGAATAATTTATTTTGTTTGGTTATTTTCTTTGTATTGTATGGACATGTTTGGATATTTGGAATGTAATTTTGACTTTAATACATATGAAACATATTAGTAAATATCATGAGCTTTGGTGATAACCCAATTATGCCCCGACTCTTATTCCGCTGCGGGTCGGGGTGTGACAGATTGGTATCAGAGCCATGACTATAGGGATATAGGATAGGTTATTAGACCCTTAGAGCCTATACTATAGTTGATTAGAAACTTATAAGATTGTTGTGTGTTACATGCCAAATTTCATGATGTTTATATGTTTTATGTTAAATGTTACATTCAATGTTATGCAAGCATGTTCATAAGTATATATTATCATATAATGCCTAACATGAATCATATTCACATATCATATCACATCCATGAAAGCACACACCACATTATGATTGCTTTTACAATGATATTTGTGTTTTCAAATCTAATCAAAGTGAGTTCTCATGACAGGCATGTAGTAACTGGAAGGGTACCAGTACCGGTAGTCGGAACGTCCTGTCTAGGCTGGCATTCGTATAAATCCAAAATAAAGGACCTGTTTGCCTACCTGGTGACTAACGATGAGAGTACGAAGTACCTATTAGGCCAAAGCATGCTATACCAAACGTTGTGTGAGCTAACCCCACTTTGAGTTGTCATTGTGTCTATACCTGGACACATTCCGACCATACATCTCGTGAGCATATTTTGTGGTTTGCATTCGGGTGATGTGAGTGTTAAATCTCCAATACTAATGTGAATCCTACCAAGCCAATAGTCATGGGGGCCCACATGACTATACAGGTGAGGGTATGGGGGACATTTGAGGCCCAACATGAGCAAACCCAAGACATCCTATGGATGTAGTTGCATTATTGATATTTATGTTATTTTCATTTTCTTAAAGACACATGACACCTAAAAAGTCACCATAAACTCACAATCTTCTTATGTATATTCCTGTAGATGTCGTCCAGACAACAACGAGGGGGTAAAAGATCAGGAAGTTCTCACGAACGCTTGGCCACACAAATCGCGAAACAAATGGCCACGATACTGCCTGACATTGTGGTTCAAGTACAACAAGCTCTCGCCACAAATCCCACTAATCCTCCCCAACAACATGACCAGAACATCGACAACCCTCCTGCCAGCAAGTGCTCATACAAACATTTCAAGTCTTGTGATCCTCCTAAATTTGAAGGGACCGAAGGTGTCACTGCTCTCCTCCATTGGTTTGAGGAAATGGAAAACACCTTCCTCAACTGCGATTGTCCTGAGGATCGCAAGGTTCGATACGCCACCGGGAGACTATTTGGGTTCGCTCTCACCTGGTGGAATACTGAAAAAGGGAAGAGGGGAATTGATGATGCAATGGCCTTAACTTGGGAGGAATTAAGGGAAATCATGACTAGGCATTTCTATTCTAGGAGTGAAATTAAAAAGTTGGAGGACGAATTTTATTCTTTAAGGCAAAAGGAGGGAGATCATACCACCTATAACAAGAGGTTCTTAGAGTTGAACCAAATGGTTCCAAATTTGTTCACCCCAACTTATCGTTTGATCGAGCATTATATTCGAGGACTTCCCTCGAAAATTCAAGATTCAGTTCTCAGCATTTCACCGGTAACACTTGAAGCTGCTATGGAGCTAGCGACTGAACTGACCGAGAATCGAATTCGCAACGGGAAGTTTAAAGAAAAGAAAAAGAAAGCCCCTGTTGAGGGTAAAACTTCAAACCATTCCATCTCCTCCTCTAAGTTTTCTAACAAGAGGAAGCGCAACACCAGAAACTTCGCCGTTACACAAACCAACCTCCTTATTCCTGCTGCACCCATTACCCAAGTTGCCCCTTCACCTACACCATACAAAAGACCCTACTCTGGCCCGTTACCAAAATTCAACCGTTGCCAATATCACCATTCTCCTGATTATCCTTGCCAACATTGCACCGGCTGTGGTCGCGCAGGTCATACTGTTCAAACCTGCCGCATGCCTCAGCGAACGAACCGCCACCAGCCTTTAACCCAAACCCACCAGCAAATAATGGGTCAAGCCCAACAACCCCTACTATTACCACCCACCCAACATTTAGCCCAAACATATTACCAACCCAATTATCCTATGGGTCAACCTATGCGGGCTTGCTACAATTGCGGAGACCCAAGCCATTTTAGGAACACTTGTCCAAGGTTGGTAAACATTATTCATGATCAGGCCCAAGCCAACCCGGTGAATCAAGCGAACCAAGCTCCTCTACCTGCAAGAGGAAGAGCTTTCAATATCAACGCTAATCAGGCTAGGGCTGACGGCAATGTGGTTAACGGTACGTTCCTTATAAATGGTAGATATGCATCCATGTTGTTTGATACTGGGGCGGATAAAAGTTTTGTGTCCTTAGAATTTGAACCTATCCTAAACCAAAATCGTGATAAGCTCATGGAATCCATAACAGTAGAAGTTGCAGACGGGAAACCGGTTTTATTAAACTCTATTATACGCAACTGTACACTCACTTTAAACGACCACGACTTTTCAGTTGACCTTATTCCTATGAGGTTGGGAAGTTTTGATATCATAATTGGTATGGACTGGCTCAGTCAACATCAGGCAGAAGTTGTGTGTCGCGAAAAGTTTATACGTATTCCTCTTTCAAACGGTCAGACTCTTCGAATCTTTGGAGAAACCTCGTCGAAAGGACTCAGCTTAATGTCTTGTCTTCAAGCTCAAAAATATCTTCGCAAGAATTATGTCGCGTTTTTAGCTCATATCATCAAAAAGGGAACCATGGAGAAGAAACTTGAAGACATCCCAGTAGTAAAAGATTTCCCGCAAGTTTTTCCTGACGACATTTCAGGACTTCCTCCAGTTAGAGAAGTCGATTTCCGTATTGATCTTATACCTGGTGCTACACCAGTTGCAAAGTCTCCTTATAGGTTAGCCCCCTCTGAAATGCAAGAGCTAGCCAGTCAATTACTAGAGTTGACTGACAAGGGATTCATACGTCCTAGCTCCTCGCCTTGGGGTGCACCTGTCCTTTTTGTAAAGAAGAAAGATGGATCGTTTCGTATGTGCATCGACTACAGAGAGCTCAACAAATTAACAATCAAGAATCGCTATCCATTACCTCGCATTGATGATCTTCTTGACCAACTTTAAGGTGCCAGCTACTTTTCCAAAATCGACCTTCGATCTGGTTATCACCAACTTAGAGTACATGAAGAAGACGTCCCAAAGACCGCATTCCGAACTCGTTATGGCCATTATGAATTCATGGTCATGCCATTTGGTTTAACAAACGCTCCGGCAGTCTTCATGGACCTAATGAACAGAGTCTGCAAACCTTATCTTGATTGATTTGTTATAGTCTTCATCGATGACATTCTTATTTATTCAAAGTCTAAGTTTGATCATGAGCGTCATCTTCGACTCATCCTTACACTTTTAGAGAATGAAAAGCTTTACGCCAAATTCTCCAAATGCGAATTCTGGTTAAAAGAGGTGCAATTCCTCGGACATGTAGTCAATGACAAGGGAATACATGTCGACCCCTCAACGATCAAAGCGGTACAAGAATGGCAAGCTCCACGTACACCAACTGAAGTAAGATCTTTTCTTGGTTTGGCTGGTAATTACCGTCGTTTCATTTCAAACTTCTCTCGCATTGCTGTACCACTCACGGTTTTAACTCATAAGAGAAAACCTTTCATATGGGGACCCAAGCAAGAAGAAGCCTTCCAAACCCTTAAACAAAAACTCTGTGATGCACCAATCCTCACTATTCCTGAAGGTTGTGATGATTTTGTGGTCTATTGCGACGCGTCAGGGCAAGGATTAGGCTGCGTTTTGATGCAAAGAGGAAAAGTTATAGCTTATGCTTCGAGACAACTCAAGACGCATGAGAAGAACTACACCACCCATGACCTAGAACTTGGAGCCGTTGTGTTCGCTCTTAAGATATAGGGACATTATCTCTATGGTACTAAGTGTGAAATATACACTGACCACAAGAGTCTTCAACATATCTTCAATCAAAAGGAGTTAAACATGAGGCAACGAAGATGGGTTGAACTTCTAAATGACTACACTGTGAAATTCGATACCACCCTGTCAAAGCAAATGTGGTGGCCGATGCACTTAGTCGAAAGGGTTATGCGAACTCCATTCGTCTTCTATGTTCGCAAATCATAACTGACATTAAAGATCAAATTCGAGAAGCCCAACATGTTTCAGTAACGGAAGATGATGTACGAAAGGAGATGTCCTGTGGAGCTGAACTTAAAATTGAAACTAAATCTGATGGTATTCTGTACTATCTAGATCGTATATGGATTCCTAACCACAACAATCTTCGTGAACTCTTATGAATGAAGCTCACAAAACGCGATACTCTATACACCCAGGAGCCGATAAGATGTATCAAGACTACGATATACCTATTGGTGGCCTGGAATGAAAAAGGATATTGCTGTTTTTGTTTCTAAGTGCCTTACATGTTCCAAGGTGAAAGCTGAACACCAAAGACCCTCAGGACTTCTGGTCCAACCTGAAATACCTGTATGGAAGTGGGAAAATATAACCATGGACTTCATTACCGGGTTACCTCGCACTTCTGGTGGGTATGACACTATATGGGTAATAATTGACCGACTTACAAAATCAGCTCACTTTATTCCTATCCGCGAAGATTTCAAGAACGAAAAGCTAGCTCGTATTTATATCAGCAAAATCGTAAGCCGACATGGGATACCGTTAAGCATTATTTCTGATCGTGATGGTCGTTTCACTTCACGAACATGGCAAGCAGTACAAGCCGCCATGGGTACGCGATTAGATCTCAGTACCGCCTATCATCCTCAAACTGATGGTCATCTGAATGCACCATTCAAACTCTTGAAGATATGCTTCGAGCATGTGTTATAGACTTCAACGGAAATTGGGACGCTCATCTACCATTAGTCGAATTTTCGTACAACAACAGCTATCATTCAAGCATCGGCATGGCACCTTTTGAAGCCTTATATGGTCGTAAGTGCCGATCTCCAGTATGTTGGCACGAAATTGGGGAAGCTCAAATCACTGGTCCGGAATTGATTCAAGAAACCACAGACAAGATCCATCAAATTCGAAACAATCTTCTAGCGGCTCAGAGTCGTCAAAAGAGTTATGCAGATAAACGGCGGAAGCCTTTAGAGTTTAACATTGGTGATCATGTACTTCTAAAAGTATCACCGTGGAAGGGAGTAGTTCGTTTTGGCCAAAAAGGCAAGCTAGCACCACGCTACGTAGGACCTTTCAAGATACTCGAAAGAGTAGGACCTGTAGCATACAAGCTTGATCTACCAGAAGAACTCAACAGGATTTATCCCACATTCCACGTATCAAACTTAAAGAAGTGCCTCGCTGATGAAAACCTCCACATTCCTCTGGAAGATATTCAGATTGATGAATCTATGCATTTTATTGAAAGACCAGTAGAGATCATGGACTTCGGAGAAAAATGTCTACGACGAAGTCGCATTCCAATTGTTAGGGTACGCTGGGAGTCGAAACGGGGACCTGAGTTTACTTGGGAACGTGAAGACTCAATGCTGAAAAATACCCGCATCTTTTTCCTACTACTTCTACTACTTAAATTTCGGGACAAATTCCTAAAAGTAGGGGATACTGTAACATTTGTCGAAAACGGGTTTTACCAAACCCGCTCCATTTGTAATCGAATATTCAATTATAAATGTTCGTTGCCATTTATTCTTATTTTAATTTTTAATGATACATAATTAATAACAAACTAAACCATAAAAGTTATAATTGATATAAAGTATAAATAAAGTGATTAAAATAAATTGGGGCTGCCGGGACTCGAACCGGGTCAGCCGGGTTGTAACATCAAAGATTTAACACTCACACGCATAACCACTCCGCCACTTGTTTGTTTTCTGTCAACTCTCAGGAAACAAATACGTCTTATATACAAACCTAGATGAACCGGTTGCGCCAACTGAAAACCGAAATCGGCTATTCAACCGTCTAAATCGTTTGAATAATCACGAATTCAGATTTATAACCGATGCACCGACAATTCTAATCAATTCAGACTTGAATTGACTTGAATTCTGATGATGATGGGTTTTATAACCGAAGTTATTCAATAATCCGAATTACTGCAATCAAACATCCTTCTCGCGACTCAGAAACATTCCACAAACCTCCAATTACATTTCCCACACTTTTACAGTCCACCGGAGAATTTATTTTACTCGCCGGAAAATTCTACAAGTTCGCCGGAAAACCGTATTCTTCCTCAAAACGGTAAGTCCTTCAATACCGTCGTAGTCTAACAATTGTTAAGCTATTTCTAACTCAAACCTTTCACTTGAAATCGAATTCAGACGCCACTATCGGATAATACCAGTTCGCCGGAAAAGTTCTGGAAATCTTTATTTTCATCTGTGAATCGGTAAGGACATTCAAACACTCTGTTAACGTTTGTTTATCACTTCAATTCCACGATTAGCTAATCAAAACGGTTAATTGTCTTGTTCAATTGAAGTGCACAAAAACAGAGACCGACACCTTGCCGGAATTCTGAAATAAACCGTTCATCGGTATGTTTACTTCTAATTATCGTTTCTGCCATTTCATATTAGTTGTACAATGTTTATCTATCGAACTAAACAAGATATAACGGTGTAATCTTCTGCCTGTAAAATCTAACGAAGAAGATGAACTGCGATAACATTATAAGAATAATTAAAACTGGTATTTGAACAGGTTAGACACACAGTCCAGCGGTGGACTGTGTGCGAACAAAAACACGCATACGTCTCGAGTTCGATTCTTGACACACGCACCTTCGCAGTAATAAAATGCCTTTTTGTTTAAAACTGAACCGGGTTAACTACGTTAGTTGTTAAATATAATAAAATTTGTATATTAACCAAGTTAGACACACAGTCCAGCGGTGGACTGTGTGTAACGTTAAAGCACAGGTCTCGGGTTCGAGACCTGTTAGTGGCACCGGTTCGATGAATTAAAATGTTTTTGAAATTAAAAGAATTTTGGATAAATTGAATTAATATATAAGTATAATTAAAAAAGAATTATTTCAGGTTAGACACGTAGCTCAGTTGGTAGAGCTGCGTGCACGCGAACGGGAGGTCTCGGGTTCGAGCCTCACCCGGCGCATACAATTACACAATAAAACCGGTCAACAAGTCAAACGGTCAACGGTCAACCCAAAAAAAATCAACATATTTTTATATTTTTAATTATTTAATTTAATTTAAAAATCAATTAAAAATACTTAAAAATAATGTTTTTAAGATAGGAAATAGCCTTAAACTCGTAAAAAATATATCTAAAAATTCTATTAAAATCCTTAATAAAATCCACTCATTTACTATATTTTCCGTTATTATTTAGGTTAGTTAATTCTCATTGTTCCGCTCTTCCAACTCGTGCGCATCTCACCATCTCCAATCAAAACGCACCCAATGTGAGTGAATCTTTACAAATTCCCCGTTTTAATCACGTTTTGGGGTGTATCATGTGTCTTGCTATATATTATATTTAAATCATTGTGCATACATCATATCATGAACATGTGTATTCAGCTTGTTTCAACTGTTTGTGTGGTTATTGTTAGATTCAATTTATTATTTTCAGTACATGCAATTTCATAGGCCGCCGCTCCCCATTACATTATGAGCGTTGAGCAAGTTCCCCATTACATTATGAGCGTGAACCTGGCGTGCCAACATACGATCGGCTCCGTTTGATTGAGCCTTGATCGCACAGACATTTATCATTTTCAGTACATGCAATACGATCGGCTCCGTTTGATTGAGCCTTGATCGCACAGTTTCATTCATGTTATTTATTGTATGATGTTGGTATGTTAATGTATGCTATCATATGTTACTGTATGTTATAGTTGTGATTGCAATTGCTAATGCTTGATTATTTACATTTGCTCATTTATGATTATGCACAATTTTTCATTGATAAACTAACAAGAAAATCAATAATAAATGTTTATCTAACAAGGTTCACTCGCCAACTTATGTTGACCCAAAAACCCCCATTTTTACACATGATATAGGCGAACCAGCTGCTGCCAGAAACACATAGGATTGGACTAGAAGAATAAAATGATTTAGAGCTTGGATTTATTTTGTTTGGTTATTTTCTTTGTATTGTATGGACATGTTTGGATATTTGGAATGTAATTTTGACTTTAATAAATATGAAACATATTAGTAAATATCATGAGCTTTGGTGATAACCCAATTATGCCCCGACTCTTATTCCGCTGCGGGTCGGGGTGTGACAGTAACCCAAGCCCGTATAGGGGAAATAAGTCGAGAGTATTTACCTGAGCTAGTCTTCGTTTAAACGCAAGATTTAGTAACTCAGCCGTACACAAAAGTACTAAGTGCAGACAACATTTACCGGCAAGTCTCTAGTCTGGATTATGGGATAAGCTAACCAATTAAATACTAACGGTTTTATTTAAGTCATAGACTTAGACCGAGTAGCGTACATGATCAAAACGTATAATGCTAGATTAAACGATGATGGATAGAATGTAGTTTAATCCCACAAGTACTTTGACTTGTATAATATGGATAAACTATAAACATTCTGGATTTTGAGACTTAAATGACAAAGTTAGACCCGTTTCGGTTAATTTTCGTAAACTAGTTACATATACTTAACCGTACGCATATCAGCAATATCGGGTAACCGGATAAGTCATGGACAAGTTCTATATGCCATTATTCTATAAATAAGTTGTAATATCAGTAGGATATCAACTTATATGTCCGTTAAGGTTTTAAAATAAAACTATGACTCATTAGGGCATTTCGGTAATTATATACCGTATAAAAGGAACTTGAACATATTTTAATGTTATGACCATAAGTATTCTGGAAAAATAACATATTTATGATATAATATCAGTAGGATATTAATTATATGTGTAATTTATCTTTTATGACCAAACTATGCATCGAATGGGCATTTTGGTCATTTTACACATAGTCTTATAAATTATTTGGGATTCTGAGTTTATATCATGTATCTACTATAAAAACATTTAAAATAAGTTTTGAAATCAGTAGGTAACAAGTCTTGGTTAATTAATATGGTCTAAAACCATATTATGCGCCGAAACGGCGCTTTTGTCGTAAAATAACGATTTATGCGATGTTTAATGAAAACTGATGTTAAGGTCAGATTAACATGTCTTAGATATGTTATTTCTTATAACATATCAGTAGGTAAAAGATTTACTTTGAAAAGGTATGATTAAAACCGTTTTATAAGCCACAATGGCTTTATTGTCATTTGTCGACATAATACAAGGACTTGTCCATAAACTTAGTTTATAATTTGGTTTGACATCCCAAACAATCTTACTTATAATATCACATCAGTAGGAAACTCATTTAACTCTCAAAATATGTTTCATAATATATATATATATATATATATATATATATATATAAGCTTTGATTATAACATTTCCAAAAAATGGCCTATTTGACTTTTTAATATTTAAACTTTGACCCATCAACTGGTCTAGCAAACGTGATCTTCAGGAGGTTCCCTTTATAGGGACTAACACCTAACTTATTACGATCACTTAGCCACGTTCGTCACGAACAATGGTTGGACCATAATGGTCTTAACCAAAAGTCAAGCCGATTTCCGTAAAAAGGTTGACTTTTGGCTATAAAAGCTTATAAACGAAAATGCAAGAGAAAGGAACACTTACAAGTGATTCCTAGGATGCAATAGAACTAAGTTGCATGCTCCTTTCAGTTAGGAACCCAGAAGAGGGAGATAGAGTGATAAATGAGAATGGTGCAAGTTCAAATGGTGAAGCATTGCACCTATTTATAGTTGGAGAGCTTGAAGGAGGTGATGCCAGGTGTTAAGGGGTGTTAGAGGGAGCTTACAAGTGTCCTAAAACGTGGCATAGTTGTTTGAAAGTCCCTTGTTTCGAATCAAATGGTTTTTGGTCTTATGTGTGGAGGCCAAGCAATTTTTCTACAAACACAGGCCTCTCGCGCCCCGCAAGAGGCCAGACCCTTGCCTCTCGCGCCCCACAAGCTCCCCCTGGCCAGATTCAAAGTTTGACACATTTAGCCCCTCAACTTATTAAACTCTCCTAAAATACCTTTATAGCATATTTAGCCCCCGAACCAATATTGGCATACCCGGGAGTATGCCCGGACATTGTCTAGCTCTCAGTTAGTTAAAAGGTCACTCAGAGGTATAAATTAACATGTTGACACTTTTAACCCCTCCATATCCAACTTTTACATATTAACAGATTTAATCCATCTCGTCCAACAAATGAGACATATGAGAGCTAGGAGTTCGTAAAGGATCACTCAGATGCCCACTATAAGCATGTTGACTCCGATGTCACTCAGAGGCTGGGCATGTTGACATATCAGTCACTCAGATGCCAAGTTTAAGCATGTTGACATATCAGTCACTCAGAGGCTAAGTTTAAGCATGTTGACATATCAGTCACTCAGAGGTTAAGTTTTAAGCATGTTGGCATATCAGTCACTCAGAGGCTAATGTTTATGCATGTTGACATCAGAAAGTCACTCAAAGGCTCAGTTTGAGCATGTTGACACCTTTAGTCCTTATTAGTCTTTAATAGACTAAAATAAAAATACAATACATGTCACTATACTATTGGACACGATTTTACGAGGTGTTACATGTCGTGATAGATGCATGCAAAATAATTATGTAACGCCCCAAAATGCATATTTCGACTATTGGGTGTATGTTTAAATGGTTTGGTGTGGTTGGGTAGCTAGGAATACTTAACCTAGTTAAATGCAAAGTTAATTTTAAAAGTGTGAGAATGTGGTAGTGGTAAACATGTAAACTAATAAAACTATAAGGGTTGGAAATGCACATCTAGAAAGATGTATTTATATAAATAAAAGAAAGAAAGAAATAAGAAGAAAAGGAAGGTGCCAGTGTGTGTGTGTGTGTGCAACGAGTTCAGAGGAAGAAAAAGAGAGACCATGCTCTCTTGAAGCTTCAATGGCACAATTCATCAAATTGGAAAGGAAATTGGTGATTTTGTGCATGCATGAGTCTTGATTTATGATCATCTAAGCCTACTAAACACTTGGTAAGTTGTAGATTCTCATTTGATGATCTTTTTAGAAATGGGTTATAATTAAATCCGTAAATTGGTATGAAATTAAGCATGTTTATGTGTTAAAATTGTCATATAGAACATGTGTTATGCATGTTTTTGATTAATTCGATATTTGGGAGTAAAACCCATTTGGGATGATGAAGATGCTTGTCATCCATGTCTAATCCTATTGCAAATTTGATGAGTTTATGCGGTGTGCGATCTTATGTGTTAGCTAGTTTAAATAATAGTATGAAATTGGTTTGATTATAGTTGTGTTGATAAGATGAATGCAAGAAGTGGGAGTCAACGCATGAATAGGTTGTACCTTATGCTTAGAAAGTGGTATGCACACCAAGTGTATGACGAAGTATCTAAATGAAGTTAGGATGTGAAATTGTATGAAATGGTTTAACATATATGAATGAGATATGTTAATGATGTTTGAAGATCATTAGAAAGGATGAAGTTGAAGTGGTGTTGGGTTAGCTTAGTATCGGTTAAGATGTTAGTTGTGAAGATATGAAAAATGCTATTGTGGATGGAATGGAGTATACATGTATGTGTATGCGTACATAATTAAGAGATCATGTAGTTGTATATGTCATATAATACGAGTGTCATGAATGATGTTAAGTGAGTTGCGTGAATGTGGAATAAGGTGACTTTTAGTCTATGCCTTATGTATGTGTTATTTGGTTAATAAAAGGTCAAGTAATGTATGAATGGAAAGATATGAATATTAATACGAATGAACATGTGCGCTAACAAGAATGTAATTGCGATGACATGAAAGTGTAGGAATCATGTCATAGTGGATGATAGCACGGAAGGCTAACGGGTCGAAAGAGGCAAGGTAACGGATGGAAATGTGGGTGCTAAGGTAAGTGAATTCTTATAATCACTTCGTATTTAACTATATGAAGATGTTATTGTATTCAAATAATCGAAACTAAAGTAGAACGTATAAATAAATAAGAAATGTTAAAGTAAGACTTCTTGAAAGGGGTTGGAATGTCAGTCAAACCGTAAAACCTCCATATAGGGGTAAACGGGTCGTGAATTTCGTAGAAATGTTATTAGACGAAAAGAGCGGGAATTTGTTATAGTAATCGGAAGGTTTTGAAAAGAGATAAAATATGTTAAGTTATGGAAATGGTGTTTTCGGAAGGCCCGGGGTTGACCTAGATGATCAGGAAAATCAAATTGGGTTAAAAATAAGTTGTAGAGTAGCAGCAACAGCAAGTGACCGTAAGCTACGGTGCCCAACCGTAGCTTACGGTAAGGAGTAACTGTTTGACAGAAAGACATGACCGTAAGCTACGGTACCGACTGTAGCTTACGGCAGGGAGTTTCTGTTTTTGGCAAAAAGACCTCACCGTAAGCTACAGTGAGCGGACCGTAGCTTACGGCGAGAATGGACACTAAATGTCGAATTTGAATGTTATGTACATATATTGTGTCTCGGATTTTTGTATCTGTTAAGGCTTACGTAAAGGCTTCGGTGAACTTCCAAGGATAGTATAATCTATGAAAAGTTCGTAAAGGTTTTTATTATATGATACGAATGCAAATAATGACTTTCGGGCTCGTAAAGGATAAATATAAATATATGTGTTTGAGATTCGAATTTCGTGGGAATGAATGTGTTAGAATGCACAACTCAAATGGGGAGATGAAGCTTGTTTTAAGTATGTTTATAAGTAAATTATTAGGCATAATTAAAGTTTGATGATTGATCGCGGGTAAGTGAATATGACTCGAACGCGTTATAAATGTATATAGTTGTAGAATGAAAGAGATAGATGTCGACGTCAATGTGAGACGTATGTTTGGAACCTGTATGTAAGTATGTGTATATATGAAAATACTTATACGGGATGTAGCCCAATGAATGTCGTTTGATGTTATGAGCTTAAATGAAGAAGCTAACTGTTTGTTGTTGAGGATGAATTTAGGAATGCAGGTAAGTAAAAGTTAGGTTCTTGAAGGTTTGAGGCTCTGCATAAGGGATAAGTTCGAGGAACATCCTATTGGAGTTCTAGCTAATGTTTGATGGATATGTAGATGATTCATGTTCATGCTTTTAATAAAAAAATATATAATGTCACCAATTACTAACACATGGGTTATATTTATATGGTGACCGCAGATTAGTCAGATCATCATAGGGACATGCACACGAAGATCGAGTCAAAGAGCAAGGATTGTACGGGAAGAGCGGTTTCATAGCTTGCATTATGTATTACGTCTAGCAAGTCAAGCAAAATGAACGTAGTAAATCTTTTTAATAAAGTGTCCAAATATTTATAAATGAACCTTTAAGTATGTTATATGGTCAATAAAGAAAGAATTTTTAAGTCGGTACTTCCGCTGCGTCTCGTATGGTTAAAACGTAAATAGGGTGTTACAAATTATTATTGTATGATAAAATTTGCTACATGCTAGATACGTGTAGGATTCGTGCTTCCTCGTGAGCACACGCACTAACTCTTAAACGGTGATCATGTTAGGACATGATTGACCGGTTCCACCTCATGTATTTCTTTCTATTCGTTATTCCTAGCATTCAAATGTGAGTTCACTACTCTTTTACAAGCATGTGTCCCGAGGGGGCAAACTACTATTCCTTGGAGGAATATTTTTTTTAAATGTTGTAGTTTAATTTCGATGTTAGTTAATAAACTCAAAATCTATCATGAAAGTCCCTACTTACTACCGAACTAGTTGCCTGGGAGGCAACGGGGTATTAGTTGATAGCGGTATTAGGCTTGACAAACCTCACACCATGTTGGGAACCGGACGTGAACTAAGGACCTTAAACACATGGCCAATGTTGATAGGCATTGATGAGTGCAAACAAACATATGTCACCCGGTATCGAGTTATTAACGACATGTCTTTAAACTAAAGACCAACCCGTTTTCGCTAAATAAAACTGTGAACTCGCCGGCTTAATCGCTGATACACTTTTCTGCATGCTTGCAGGTCGTTGGATAATCATTGCATGGGAACTTACAGTCTGGGGAGCTTGAAGTGTCATGGGCTTGTTACTTGTTTGCAAACAATAAAACTTTATGCTTTAAACATTTTGTTTTCGATTGTTTGACATATTTACATTTGCTTCCGCTGAATACATATTATGTTTGAAATGATTTAATTGGAATTCACTATTCATGTTGGACATGATGACTTTGTTTTTGAATATTTACTGTTAGTTCAACATGATTAGTGGCTAGATCCTGGTACATTGCACGCCTCGTGGTAAAACTTGCAAGTGGTAATTTGGGGGTGTGACATATAATGTACATGTACATCATATACATATAATGCACATATGAAGTACAAGTGTTTTTTGAAATTTTTTTATCCATATAAAATAGCGAACTTTTATAAAAAAAATTTGGCATTTTTTTAGGCTTTTTTAGTTAGTTTTTTAGTTTTCTCATTTATATGTAGTTTTCTCATGCTTCTTTTCCTATATATATATATATATATATATATATATATATATATATATATATATATATATATATATATATAATATATATATATATATGTAACAAAATAAAAAAGCACAAAAGGGATTTTTTTATAAAAAAATAAAATTCAGTTTTTAGCATATATTATATATATATAACTGAATTTTTAAAAAAATTTATAAAAAAATCCTTTCAGCGCTTTTTTTTGTTACATAACGTTCAATAATATTTAACTTACATTTACCTAATTTGTTTACAAAAAAATGTTAAATAAGGTTTTCTTAAGTTTTTGTAACTTAAATGGGTTTTCTCTCTGTAATTCATATATATACATATATATATGGGAAGGATAAAATGAAAACTCACTTGAGTTGAGAAAACTCAAAAAACCTTTGTAAAAACCTCTTGTAACATTTTTATTTTTTTTTTAAAAAAAGGAAATGTAACATACATATATTTGAACATTTTTTTAAAGAAACACAAAAAAGCGCCGAGTAGTTTACTTTTTTTAAAATGTTAAAAATTTCATGTTACATAATATATATGTCCAAAAAAATGTAACATACAAACTTCGAACATTTAAAAAAAACAAGTAGACGCTCTTTACATTTTTTTATAAAAATGTTCAATTACATTAATGTTATATTCCCCTATTTGTTTAGAAAAAATTAGGTTTTCTTGACTCGACTCAAGTGGGTTTTCGTTTTATCTTTCACCTATGAAAGATAAAACGAAAAATCCACTTGAGTCGAGAAAACTCAAGAAAACCGTATGTAACATTTTTATTTTTTTCTAAAAAATAGGGGAATGTAACATTAATGTACTTAAACATTTTATAAAAAAATGTAAAAAGCGCCTACCCCTTTTTTTAAAAAATGTTCAAATATATGTATGTTACTTTTCCTATTTCTTTTAAAAAATAAAAATGTTTCATGGGGTTTTTTATCATTCTCCTATATATATATATATATATATATTATATATATATATATAGGAAGAGGTTATTGTAGAAAATATAAAAGTGTGAGAAGGATAAGAAATAATATAAACTATTAGATTTTTAATCTAATGTTGAGATATTGATGGCAATCTTGTAAATATTGTTTACTATTAAACTAATTAATTTTCTATATTAAGGGTATAATGGTAAATTTAACATTTTTAAATTAAGAAACTAACATTAATGCACATGCAAGTTCCTCATCCCCCCTTCTTTTTTAAACGTCAATAACTTTTTATACGTAAGTCTTTTTTAAAAAAATTACACCATAATGACGAGTGTTCTTTATCTTTAATATGAGTACCAATTGATATATTTATGTAGAGAAAAAAAATTACATTCGCTTGGATGTTTTGGTCTATGGTGTTTTTTCTATGTTCATGCAATGGTGTTTTAATTGTAGGGCGTTATTTCTGTTATATATTTCTGTTATTCGTAAGATGTATGCCTTCAATATACATGCTACGGTGTTTTTTGAATTAGAGTGTTATTCCTGTTATATTGAGTTATGGTGTTATTACTATTATATTTATGTTCTTTATAAGATGTGTGCCTCCAATATACATGTTATGGTGTTTTTATGAGTTAGAGTGTTGTTTCTTTATATTTTTATTCTTTATAAGATATATGCCTTCAATATACATGTTGTGGTGTTTTTATGAGTTAGGCTGTTATTTCTTAATAAGATGTATGCCTTCAAATTCGAAAATCTCTACAATAACTGCCAAAAATCGGTTACATATATTCATTCCATAATTAGATTTTATTAGTTAAATTACGCGTATACCTTTAAACTACCAAAATAAAAAGGGACACGTGTCATCTCTAAAATCTTTCTTATCATTCTCACACTTTTATATTTTCTTATATGAACCTCTACCTTTATATATATATGTATGTATAGTAGAGGGTTCAAATGAGGAAAGAAATTTGTAAGTAAAAAAATAAGAAGTTTCAACCAATAAGAATGATTTATTATATTTCATTTAATATATGCATTTAATTTTAATGTAAGGGTATATTTATAACTTACATAGATCATTAATTTCTACTCTTCACATTTTTAATAGCTAACTACATTAAATTTGTTATTTATTTTCAAAATATATATTTTTTCAAAAATAAAAAAATTAATTTAGAGTTTAGGACAAACTACTAAGTGTGTAGGATAAATTACGATTTGTGTACGATAAATATAAATATGTGTGAGATAAATTTCGAAATGTATCGGATAACTTTTTATGTGTAGACAAAAATATTAGTGTAGAGTATAATAGTTATTTATAAACTAATTAATTACTTAATATTTACAGTAGTATCATTTGTTTTTTTTCTCTCAATTAAATTTTCTTCAAATGATCATCCCCTATATATATGTGTGTGTGTTAGGGGGAGGTGGGCGTTGAAGTTAGCAAATGAAAAGATTCAATTTGATTTAAATTAGTTTTTCCTGCACGAGAAGTTCTCAGGTTATAACCTAGTTGTATATATATATTAACTATAATACAATTATCAAACTTTGTGAACAATATGTTTTGACTTTTCTATTTTTTTTTCTTTTTAGTCTTTTTTGAATTTTTTTCTTATACTTTTATCTTTCAACTTTCAGCGTTGTCAATTACAACCACTTAACTTTCAAAAGAATTTGTTATCGAGTTTTACGTGTTTAATGTTAGAGTAAATTACGATTTTAGCCTCTGTGGTTGTATCACATTTACCCTAATAGCCCAAAAAGAAAACTTTTGTCATCTATACCCCTACTCTTTATCTAACTATTTTGGCCCTTATGACTAGCACCATACATAACTCAGGTTACTAAATGGTCACATGTTCCTCACATGATAGACAATTAAGTTGTTTCATCTACCCACTAAATAAATATAATTAATAATATATAACCACCACTCTCTCTCTCTCTCTGACTCCTCTCTCTCTGAAACCACCACCATCATTGCCACCTACAACAACCATCTTCCCCACCACTTATAGGACCAAAATCAATCATCTTCATCTACAACCATCGAACTAGTAACAATCACTCTGTCGGAAAGCTCTGATGAGTACCACAATCCTCAATAACACCATTCTTCCTCTCAAAACTTCACCAACGACGCCCACCCACCACCACCAAACACATCAGCTGCCGACCAGGATCCAATCTTGGTGAATGAAAATGGTTTCATATGTACCCCATGTAGTTATTCATGTATGATTTGCAGATCATAACAGTTTTGTATGACGAATTAATATAGAACTGAAAATCCGCCAATCACTCTCCTTTCTAAAACTCGACTGTTTGTCGAGTTTTATTGTATAAAAGTCAACCCCTATCTCTCCTTCGAACTTTCCCTCACTCACATGCACTTCATTTTGACAACTCAAACCCTTTATAACTCTTGGAACTCGCCTAAGCACTCGGAACATCGACGACACCCATTTACTTCTATTCGATTGCATACATGTAATTTTAGAATGCTTTTTATTCGTTGATTAACTATGAATCAAAGCCTAATATAATTTGTACCATAAGTAACAAAGCATGATTGATTTTAGGGAGATAAACACTAGGGTTATTATTGTATTTTAATTTGGGAATCTAGTTGAATTGTCGTTCTATACAAAATTTCAAACAACCTTCACACAGAGTGGAGAGGGGGAGCGAGAGTGAGAAAGAGAGAGAGGTGATGGTGGTTATATATTATTTATTATATTTTTAGTAGGATAGTTGAAATTACTTAATTGCCCATCATGTGAGGAGTATGTGACCATTTATTAACCTGGGTTATGGATGATGTTAGTGTAGGGCTAAAATAGTTAGATAAAGAGACGTTGGGGGTACAGATGACAGAAGTTCCTTTTGGGATAATAAGGTAAAAGTGATATAACCATAGGGACCAAAATCGTAATTTACTCTTAATTTTATATAAGTGTCGGCATAAATTCAAGTTGATTTATGTTTTGACATAATTTTTTCCTGAAAATAAGACAATATGTTCATATGCTTATTATTATGTTTATTTTCAGTTGGTTTACGTTTCAATGTAAATTTTCTTCTGAAATATGTCGGTCAGATATAATAAGTTTTCGTGTTCCTTTTTACGTACGTTTTCAGTTAATGTACGTTTTAACGTAAATTACAATTAGTAAGTCGTGTAAATGGTGCTTTCATCCTATGTTTTTTTTGACTTTTTTCTAGACTTTATTATGTTTATTCTTTCACCTTTCTTTATGTTTAATATTAAGTTTTACACTCCTTTTTTAAAGTTATATGTAAGATAGTATTTACGTTTTCATTTACAATTAATTTAAAATTAACTTGTCCTGCTGTCCAATTTAAATTTATTATTATGGTTTTCGGTCAATGTGTCGATATTTTTTAAACATATTTCTTTTGTTGGCTATACGGAACCAAAATAAATATTGACCCAAACCCTGAGTGTAGCGCCGACAATCTTACTACTTAACTAATATAAACGTTTCTAAAAAGTTTTTTTTTCTTTTACAGTTTATTAAACTCTAGATAATTTATCATCAGCCCATGGCTTTATAGCCTAGTGGCATCTTGTTGGTGGATAAAACTTTGGGACCAATAGGTTTTGGTTCACAAAGGGGTTTTTCCCATATTTATAGGGTTTCCTCATGAATTGTTATATAGGCATTATGCCTAATAAAGATAGAAAATAATCGGGTGGTTCATATGGTGGCACATATACCGTAGTAGTGCGTCAGTGATCAAATCTACCGTTAAAAAAACGAAAAAAGCTAATTTATCATCATTAATGATTAGTTACATAACTTTTATTTATTATGTTTTGTTTATCTTTTCTTAATTAAATATATTCGTGTAACATACAAGACAATTTCTGATAAAATAAAGTGAAATGTAATAACATGATACCACTAATAAAATAAATTGAAATGTAATGACATGTTACCGTGGTCCGTTCACGGATTCACGTATACTTTTCATGAACATTTCATTTTTCAATTAGGTCTAAAGAGTTTTAACTCTAAAAATTATGTTATCGATGTGTTATGATTATTCTTAACTGATAAAATACGTTTTAATGAATAATTAGGGATGGTGATAAGGATGTATATACGGTCCCAAGCCTCATCATCATGTCGGGCATTGCATAAAACTATAGCAAGATGGATACGCTAATGACGATGGCTTTAAACCCGATTCACATTCAAGCTGCACATATAATATAGCTAGCTCGGACCTAATATAATCAGTCATATGAGCATATATATGTATAAATATCGTCTATTTAAGTACATATCTAGGCAAACATGTGGGTTACCATACCATACATTTAAGAATAATTTTCAACTCAATAATTCTGATTGTTCTTTTGAGTGATTTAAAACGTATTAAGCAACCTTTAAAAAGGTTCATCTTTGTTATCCTTGTTTTAGTCATATTCCTTTCGTTTGGAATCGGTACTAATAAATAACTTTCACATTCTTGACCAACAAAATAAGTCATGATTAAAATCCATGAAAAACATAGATTAACAATAACTCAAACAAGAGTTTATTTTAAATAACCTATCAGAAGACATTTGCTTTAGCGATATTTAAGTGTCGTTTTATATTGAGTTATAAAGTAGGTGGTGTGTGAGTGTTTGTAGTTTAAAAAGTGTTAATAGCCAAAACATAAAAAATTAAACCGTATGTAATAACTAATAAAATATCAAGATTTGACATTTGAAATAAGATATTGGTAAAAACTTAACAACTTATCGAACATTAAGATAGTTATTTACACGCAACATCAACTTTCCAAACTCCATCAAAGGAGCAATAATTCTAGGCTAAACAAAAGCTACATGACCGGCATATGCATACATACACATATATAACATTCTAAATAAATACTTAAGTATTAGTTTTAACTGTTACAACTATTCATTGATCGCTCATTTCGTATGCACAAATAGAGATTGGATCTTAATGCATCTTTTTGGATGCATTAACATCCATTTTCGAATGTGCATTTAATATGAGCCATTAAAAGTAGTGCATGTTTACAGTTTTTAATAAATATTTAGTTTTTATTTGATACTGAATATATATGGAAACGCGATCGTTTGTCCTATAGATCATCGAGCTATCCTTTTTTCTCCACTCTTACCTGCAAATAACAAGATTAGACCGAATAACGTATTTATTTATTATATATTTATTTAAGACACCAACTAGCATGAATACCAACTTATGTATTTTTTATAATTTCTTTTATTTAGTTTGATTTTTTTCTAATAAATTGCGTTCGTTAACCTTTAAAAAATATAAACATTCAGTTATGTTTAATATAAAACAAGTGTCCATATCATTTCCCACGCATCGTGCAGGGGTATTTCCACCGCGAGTATGAAAAACCAAAAAAAAAAAATTCTTAAATCTAAGCGTCAAAAGTTTGAATCGGCTTCTTTTCGCTACAAAAATGAAACTAAAAACAACTATACGCAACATTGCTTCTTTCATGAAGTGTGATCTTGGAAAACAAAACTTACCTAGTAACCTCTGTTTTGTTTCGTCATATAGGTAGTAGTGTGGTCCTAACTCCTAGTAATAGAGTGATCCTAAAATCAGGATGACAATAATGTAAGTTACTGAAAACAGTCGACTTTTGTTATGGATTGTAGCATATCTTACCCTGCCACCAGTTTCCTCGTGACGCACGCCCATCATCTTCTCCATCTTTGGTGTACTGCTGCATCACAAACAGTTTTTAGTGTTTGTGACTGATGAAAATTACAACTCTTTCTAGTGGATATTAACCCATTTGTCCATATATATTGCCACCACTATTTGACACTTATTAGGGTTTTCTTTTTGTAGACTTTTAACTATATAAAATGTATGATTGAATTGACTTACTGTTGAGTGTCCAGGGCTGTTCTTTGTAATACAAGGATTAGTGTAGATATCTTGACCACCATAGTATATTGATGAGCTTAGATGACATGGCTGTGATGTTTCTTGCTGATAAAATGGACTCGTATCCGCCTTTGGATTCGGACTCCTGTCTTCATTATCCACAGAATCTGGATGGAAAATAATTATGTCTATTGTAAGAGATTATCTGAAAACTAAATGGAATAATGTAGGTAAAATGTGATGTGATACAATTTGACATTCAAGAGAAGGGGAATAGATATACTTTTACCGTGTAGGTCAATTCATTTATATCTTTCTTCATTAGTATGTATGGAATAGATTCTTTTTCAATGCTTTAAGGCATATATGTAAACAAAATGTATTTTTGATTTTCTCATTCTAGGCTTTGAGTTTATGTGCATACGTCAACTAAGTGCATAATTAGTAGATAGTAAAGGTTCTTTCTTCTATCTTGTAAGGTAACACAGATTCACTAGCAACTGATAAAACATGTTGATAACAAACAACTTTTAATCCACTATTTTAAGATTATATTGGTCATCAATAATACAGCTTATGATCATATTGATTATATATATTCTCTATTTTCTAAACAAAAAAATATTAATTGAATATATCCACACAAACCGGATGACGACAACGACGACAACAACAATAATATATAATAGAAGGTATTCTACGTATGGTCTCACCTTGTCTAGATGTAAAATGATAGTTCTTCTCGGCCGCTTGAGATTTTATGTGGTCCCTTATATAAGCCTATAAAGAAATTAACCAACATATAAAGATCGACATTCAGTCCAAAGTTAATTTGAAGTAAATAACTGAAAGATTGATTGTTATATGAAGTAATACATATATATCTATCATTAGAAACAAACATCTATATAGATCGATTACTCTTTAAATTTTGGCTAAAAAGTCAATTTTACCTGCAAGTGTAAATAGATTTTAAAAGATATGCTTTATATTGAATGTGTCACCGTGTTGTTTCACTTTAGTGATGATTGCTTTTCATTTTAACGTCCATCATTTCTAGATAATTTTTATGTATAGAGATGTGGTTTCACTTTTCATATCCAAACTTCACGCCCATTTAATAATAAAAAAACTCACTTTACCTCACCCAATTTTCTCCATGCCACACACCCACCTTCCACGACAACCCTCATCGTCGTGGAGGCATCCATGCCAACCTACAATACCATGGTCCACGACATATGGCGGCGGTGTACCACGTCGTGATCAAGGTGCCACATCAACACACACCCCTTTCCCACTCCACACCCAAACATCTTATAAATTCCATAATGTTTCAAAATTTTAGCTATAATATCTGTGTATAAAACCATAAACATCATGACTAAAAATATTTTTTACACCTTTTAGCCAAATTGACTTTCTAGTGGAATCCAAACAAAGCCTCTTATTACCAAATATAATAATAATATAATAAAATAATAATAATAATAATAATAATAATAAATAATAATAATAATAATAAATAATAATATAATAATATAATAATAATAATAATAAATAATAATAATAATAATAATAAAAAGACAGATTTTCAGCAATGAAATGTGCCGTGTCTTGATGTGGAAACTTCAAATGAATGCTAGATATGAAAAAAAAAATACTAATAAAAAAACTTGATAAAATAAATTTTGTATTTACAATAGGAATATATAATTATACTTAACATTAATTTACGTTTATAACAATTTTTTTCTAGTTTCACCAAATAACAAATTTTATTAAGTTTTGACCAGTTATAACTTGTAGTTGCCCCACTTCGGTAACAATAAACAAACTCAAAATTCTTAAATCAACAACCAACTGCCCAAACCTTCACAGGCTTTCGATTAAAATATTCCTTCACTTCAAGCACCGTACAAAAAGCTTCAAAATTCAATCACGAACTCAAAACCTCCGGAATTACTTCTCGATCGAAATTCAAATCAAATATTGATCTATTACCACATATGTTTCTCATAGAACTGATGTGGGATTAATTGGAAAATGAAAAGGATGTAAGCATACCTTTGAGGGAGGGGGGAAAAGGGAATTAAAGAGACCAGAGGAAGATGAAGCTGGTGAATTTTTTGATCCGAAAAGGTCATTTGTGAAGGAAGAAGAAGAAGAAGTTGCTTGCTTTTTGCCGTCCATGGTGGATAAAATAGATGACTATCTGAAACAGAAACTAAAGAAGATGCAGAACACGTGAAAGGAGGGCGGGGAACTGCAACCGTTGGCCTCTGTTGGTGTTTTATAAGCCTAGTCATGTATAAGGTTTTATGCTAAACGTACAAGTGTGTGTGTGTTTGATTTTATGTTTTTTCTGCATTTGTATATATGTAATTTTTTTACGTATATTATATAATACGCATTCAATAACCTTTATGTATTTATTTATTAATTACAAACCACATAAGAAAACCTGTTTGGTATGAACCAATATGGTGCCACTCACTTGAATTATTTGGGTCAATAGTTGACAAGTTGAAACTAAATGGAATTAGGTGGGTTTGTGTGTGGAGTATTAATAGAAAGGTTTCTTTTTTTCTTTTTCTTTTCTTTTCTTTTTTTGTATAGAAGGTAAAGAAGGATTTTAATTTCATATATATCTTTCTAAGTTTTAAAAGTATCATATTTTTAACATTATACAGTAAAACTTGTATTTTGAGTGAATATGATATGTTATAAATTTAAATGGACACGTAAAATTTATTGTGGCGGCAAATTGTAATTTATAACTTAAATATGTCTTAAGAAAAGAGAAAGCAATTCATTTTTGGCTTTTTCATTTTAATATATATGAAAAATATATTATACCAATTTTTTAGTTTCTAATATATTTTATATAATTTCAATTTTTTAAATACTAATTGAAGTATCTAACTTCGTATTATTTCTCCTGTGTTACTCTTAAGTATATAATTTATTAACGGAACTAATGCGTTGTAGGATAAAATATTTGCGTTAGACTTTTTGTGCTCTTTGTTCTCGAAATATTATAGTTTCATATATTTTTTTATAAACATAAGTTTATATTATATTGTAATCCTTATAATTATATGTTCCACTAAATTCCGTTGCATTTGAATATCCTGTTACGATCCTTAAATGGTATTTTCTTTCTAACCTCTGGTATTTTAATTGATTTTTTTGAACTTCTATATATAAAATTATTCAATTTTCTAACCTCTGGTGTTTTAATTGATTTCTTTTTAACTTCTAATAAAATTATTCGACTGACGATCATTTATAAGGAAAAATTACCAAACAAATAAATTCTTAAAAATAAACCAAGTGTTTAAAAATAATTAAGGGTTTGCATCCCATTTTTTATCCATATATTCTAATATAAATAAAAATTAGTATTCCATAACTTATCTCAAAATTTTTTAAACATTCTCACATCGCATTTTTTTATTTTTCATAAAAGATAAAGGTTTTATTTTATTTTTTTTAATGTAAGAATTCACTTTACTTTTTCTTTAAACCATATAAATAAGGTATATGGATAAGTAATGGATTGGAGTGATGAACGAGATGTGAATCCTCTAAATCAATTATATCATTAACATTAATAAGAAACCAATAATAATCGTAAATGCCATATTTTATGATATTACTTTCAATACTTTCGCATCGCATTTTTTATCCATATATTCAGATAAGATAATTAAAAATCACATTTTCATAAACTTATCACTAATTTTTTTAAACACTCTCACATCTGGTTTTTTATTTTTTTATGAAAAGAAAAGATTTTGTTTTATTTCTTCAATGTAAGAATTCACTTTACTTTTTCTTCAAACCATATGGATAAGGTATATGGATAACTAATGAGTTGGAGTGATATTTTTAGGAAATTTTCATAAACTAGTAAATTTACCCATACGTTGTAGTGGGTCGAAACGTTGTAGTGGGTCGAAACCTAAACTAACTCAAATTTATACCGTGTCTAATAAAAACTTATATATTTGACTATATTTGTTTACCAAACAAAATGTATGTCGAAACGTAAACCAACTAAAAACGTACATAAAAATAACCACGAAACTTATTATATTTGGCTCGACTTATTTGCGAAAGAAATTTATGTTGAAACGTGAACCAACTTAAATTTATACCGGCACGCACATAAAAATAAGTATATAAGAAAATTATGTTATTTTTTATGTTAAAGAATGGTGCGGCGCGTTGTGGCGGAGTTGAAACGTAAGGTAACTCGAATTTATTGCGTATAAAAAAATGTATTTATTTGACCCGACTCGTTTTCATACATAATTTATTTCAAAATAGTAAGCCAACTGAAAAACAAACATAAAAATAACAGGGATTATATATGACCCGACTCATTTAAATTAAAAGCTACAATAAAATGTAAATAAACTTAAATTTATATCGATAAATATTTAAAAATAAGCATGTAAAAACTCCATCATAAAGTTTTTAAAAAGTTGAAGGGTTACAAGTGTCGATATTAAAATTTAAAAATAATGATAAAAAGAAAAATTTAGTAATGATAACAAAAGCAAAACAAAAATACAAAGACACCAAAAGAAATAAAATAAAGACACCAGAATTAAAATAAAACAAAACTATTGTACATGTAACTTGAATTTGTAAGTATATAGAATTTTATGATTTGAATGAGTATAAAAAATGAGATGTGACTCTCTAAGTCAAATATATCATAAACATTAATAAGAATCCATTATTATTCGTAAATGTCATATTTTATGATATTATTTTCAATACTTTGTAATTTTAGAATAATTACAGTTTTATCTGATTTTTTATTTAATTTAGTTATTAATTATAATAAATTTGGATAGTTCACGGTTCTACATGAGTTTACTTTATGAAGTAACTTTTTTATGATTTCGAATATAATGTAACAAATGTTTTTTATCTACATTTTCATAGTTTTACTCGAGTTTAATTTACAACGTAAGGTATTATTGCAACTCATGAAATACTTTTACTGGTTTACTTTAAATGTTTGTAAAATCGAGTGACCACAAAGAGTTATCACAATATATAATCAAAACTATTAAAATGGTGTAACTTGTATCTTTCTTTTTGTAAAGTATTTAACAAAGTTCATATCTTTATTTTCCTTATGTAGTGTCTTATTCCAACAATGGTTCGTTTTCACATGTATGTATTACAATGTTGTGCTGTTTGAAAAAATAAAAGCTTATTCTTTTATATCGGGTCAAAGTTAGCTCAAGCAGAAGCATATAAACATACACACATACACTAGCAAAAAGTAAAAAACATAAAAATTTACGTAGTTCGATCAAGGTGATCTACGTCCATGGGTTGCAAGGGTTTTACTTTTATTCAATGCTCACAACTGTGACACAAGATTACAAGTATATCATGGGTATTTATAATACAAGATCAGGGTTAACTACTTAATCCACAAGTTAGCTAAGTGCATCTAAAGCTCTATCCACCTAGTTGCAACCACCCCTCTCATCAACTACCTAAGAGACTAGCTGAAACTCCCACGAGCTCCAACCCAACAATCTTACCAGACCAAGCCATGACTGAAACTGCCACTGACCTATTCTATGTCTCAACCGCCTTACATGATCCACCAGCTCCAGAGATACACCGAAAATTAATAGCAATATTTCTAAGAGAGCATTTTTCTTTAATCGGAACATTTGCCTTCGAAACCCAATAGGTCTTTGTGATTTTACTCGAAATACGACCCACCCGCGCTCCCACTATCACCAAATCCACTAACTAGCTTAAACCTAGACCCCTGACCACATTCAACTAACCTGTAGCACCAGGATTTATGCTTGCAAATTGAACCCTCTTCCACCTACTAGATTCAGTGAACCAGACCTTATGCTTGATAGGGACGGCTACTCCCTCAGCAGGTACCTCAACCAAATACAATGATCCACGTCTCCTCCCACAGGCAACAATCAAGATTTCCATTAGTCACCTTCCACCACCAAACTTAACATCTAGTCTCTGTTTATCCAGTTAACTAAAAGAGATCAGTTTTTTTCGCTAAACCTGAAATTACCTTGACATCCTGTAAGTTCCATGTAGTGCCTAGTGGAGTCTTCAGATTGGCATATCCCAAACCCATCACATTAAGAACATCATTGTTAGCTATTCGTACTTTTCCAAAGTCTCCTTTTTCAGATTCACCATCGTTTCCCCACTGTGCAAGGCGTGAAACGAAGAACAAGAATCCATAGCCCAAGAGTTTGTAGATTCTTCACAGTAAACTAGTATGTCACCATCAGATTCTCCATCTGACACAATAGTTTTTACGTGTCGTTTACCATCCTCTTTCTAAGGACCAAGACAGTCATTTTTAGCATGCCTTTTTTTACCACAGTGCCAACACCTCCTATTCTTTCTAGCTTTAGAAAATTTTTTTCTCACAACTCTCACTGCTTCTGTTATTACCTCTTCCCCTGCTAACACTGAATATACCAAAAGTAGATCCTCCACTAGAGTTCCTCAAGTGAATGACTTCACCTAAAACACTATCCCAGATTTGATCAAACTTCAGATTTTGTACCAACATTTTCAGTAACCATTGTCACAAATCCTTACCATGTATCAAGTAAGGAATATAAAAAAATCACAGCCTGAATGTCATCATCCAACTTCATGCCCAGAGTTGCTAATCTGGACAAAATCGAATTGAGCTCGTTAATGTGATTAACAATTGGATTGCACTCTGTAAGAACCCGATCTCTTAAAACATACTTTTATAAAAGGTATGCGTTAATATAAACATAATGCAAAAACGTAATGATTCAAAATTCTATATTAATTTGAACTTCTCAATTATTTCAAAATGTTTTAACATATACTCATAATTCAATTTGATAAATGATTTAAATCGAAACGCGGAAGCTTTGTCTTTGATCGTGTTTGGTTCTTCGTTGATCTTGATCATATTACTTAAGATCATTTCTTAATCCTTTCGACCCATTACGGTTTACGACATAAAGTGCCTTTTCTCAAAGTTCAATATTTCTTTGTCAACTCGTGATTGAATTACCATTTTACCCCTTTTATTCCTTGTGGATTACACCAGAAGGTTACTTTTCAGAATTCCTTTTTATTTGTCATTACATGACTATATTACTGTTTTACCCCTTTTTACCATCAAATATGGTTTAATACGATTTTCACTTGTTCCGACCCATTACGATTCGCGTCGAAACCTTGTATTTCGAAATCTCGTTCCGAATACCAAAACGTTTATTCTTATTCAAGTACATAAGTAAAATTTACTATTTTAAGGATGTAAGTTTTACTTACCTTGAAATCCGATTATGCTTTTCGTATACTTGATCCGTTTGACCCGCTTCTTCTCAAGCCTCCACCTAGCTTGCAAGCGTCGACTATCATTTATCATTCGCAAGAGGGTTAGATTAGTCATCATTTATCAAGACTATCCCACCTTACAGACTTTACATCAAATTTACCATTTGATCCTATTATAGGTCAGTTTGACTTTTAAAAGACAATTGCCTATTAACATTTGCAAACGCACAGTTAAGTTCAACAAACTCATTTAGATATTTATCAATTACCCGGTATGCAATATTTTTAGGCTACCCTCTTATCTAAATTCCCAACCAAGTTCATATCATTTCTTTCAGTTAAACAAGCTCGAGAAATTGTTAACATCAAGTTAACTTAACTTTCAATTATCAATGCTAATTTATACATTCATTGTACTAGAACTAAGGGTTTTCATCTTTATGTAAACACCCATTTCATATTACTAGACATTCATCCGAATACCTAATATAATGAAGCTCTACATACAAACTAGTAGACAACATGATCTCAAACACCTATTAACATTGACATAACATCAATTTTATTATATCATACAAAACCCATTTCAAGTCATGTATGATCACTTACTCGAATCTCTAATTTGTTCAAGTATCTTACACATACATACAAGTATGGTGATCATGAGCACCCATATATCATCAATTTCATCCTAAAATCAAAATCCCACTTCACATAGCAATATATCTAAAGCTTTCACTTAGGGTTTGTTCCTAAGCAAGTATACATCTCTTATTTCTTAATTTCTGAAATTCTTGCATGGATTGGAATCCATGAAATCTACCTACACTCATAATATCACCAAGTTTCAACTTTTTCCTTTTTGGTCCCTCATGTTTGAGGTTTTATTTATTAAGAACTACTACTCGTTGTTTTATTACTATTTCCATGTTACTAACTAGGTTAATTTGTTCCTAGTTATTTTGTTTACGGTTAACGTTTACCGCTAACGGTACTTTACCCGCTCTTAAATATTAGCGTGCATTGATTATCAAAATCCGTTTTTGGGGTGTTACAAGTCTTCTCCCCTTAAAGAGGTTTGGTCCCCAAAACCTTTCTTACGTAGTTCATTGGGTTAAACCCAATGAACTTACTCTCGGTAATTACTTGAGCATTGCTCACATTTCAATAGTTCAATAATCTTACCAGAAGGAATGGCAGTGCCTTTCGGGCTCCAAGGTGCATGCGTCTTTCATGTGTAGGGCCTCATGTGCCGTTACTTTCATCATGTATCTCTTTTCTTTTATCGTTACTTGATCGAGTCGTCGTTTTCCCACTCAGTCATATGAATCTGTTAACATGTTTATTTCACGAAATTCTTATAATGATAAGCGCATTCAACAAGTTTTAAAATTTAAATTTGATCTTGACTGATCTTGTCGGTTAGACTTATCAATCACCGACTACCTTATACCTCGTAGCTTAGGTACACTCATATTGCCTACGTAAGGCTTTCATAATTATTCATGACCCCTATCCTATAGTTTGAGTTACAAAGTAATCATATACCATGTTACTTTCTAGTTCAAGATTACATCTCGTCATGTTTAAGTTTATATCAACCTTTCGTTTTCAAAATTTTCTTTTCAAATTTATCGTCTTGCATCTATTGGTGTCAAGCCCGTTTCTTTTAATATTAATCATTTCCAATTCATCTCACACTATTTATGTTTGTTAAAACATTGTTTCTAACTAAAAACTGAATTTTTAGTTTAACGTTTTCCCTTTAACTTGTGTCAATTACTCGTATCAAGAAATTGACAACCTAACATTTCATCTTTTACTGTTTTTTATACGCAGGGAATCGTAACCGACTCCCTCGCTTGTCTAAGTGACCCGTAAGCCCCTTTCACTTACCCTTGTGGGCTATTTCTTTTAGTTTTCACCTTAAAAAGGTGAGGCCTCGAAAGCTCATTCCTCTTGATTCGTGACCCAAAGGTTATTTTGATCCCGTAGACCTTTACACTATTTATAATTCGGAGGTTGTAGTGATGAGATCATCCCTTTACCCGTGTCGTTCTTTAAATATATTTGGTGTCAATGCACCTCTTTTATATTTGAAAGGAAAACCATTTACATTGTCTTTTCTTTATCGGCCAATCATGACTCTTTTTACCATGAAGACTAGTTTATTTTATTTCAATTATGGCCCTCAGACCATGTATGATCCGAGTTGTTAACATTTTCGTTTTCTATGACTCCACGAGTCATTTATGAGTCACATTCACTTGACGGATCTATTAGTCGTTTGATCTCTATTGGGTGATGATCATTTGCTTCTAAGCCTGGCGCAAGGTTAAATGGCATTGAACACTCGGCACCACCGAGTCACAACTACCATCTTTAGTGGCAACCACAGTATTTCGTGTATGTGGCCCAAAACACGTATTCAGATCAGACACTGTCTGTTGGTATCCGTGCGCGCCCCTTCGATTGTAGTCCATAACTAGATCGTTTTCCATTCGGACAATTCTTTCGACTCTATGACTTCAAATGTCATTTATACGTCGGTTTGTCTCACGCTTACCATTATCCGGTTTATGTGTATATTTCTTTACAACCCGTTACTAGGGTTCTTTATCTCAATGGTTTTTAACGCTCTCGTTATTCGTTTTTCGTTTTCATTTATATTCCCTTTACACGGGTTCATTAATATTTGCGGTCTCATTATTTGGTTTGCGTCTACATGTATATTTAATCACGTCCCATTACCTAGGCTCATTATTCTTTTGTTTTAACGCCCTCATTATCCGGTTTGCATTTACATGTATATTTAATCACGTCCCATTACCCGGGCTCATTATTCTTTTGTTTTAACGCTCCTGTTACCCGGTTTGTGTTTACATTTAAATTCAATCACTATACTACATTTGACTCGTTTGACTTGTTCGTCTGAAATCCATCATTTATGAACAATCAAAATTTATTCTTTATTTAACCCGTTGGACTTGTTCAAGTGGAATTCATCACCTATGAACAATCAAACTTTATTCTTTATTTGACCCATTTGACTTGTTCGTGTGAAATCCATCATTTATGAACAGTCAAACTTTATTCTTTATTTAACCCGTTTGACTTGTTCATGTGAAATCCATCACTTATGAACAGTCAAACTTTATTCTTTATTTAATCCAAAGGATTCCTTTTTAACTCGTCCCATTAGCCTCGTCCTCACTACATCGGATGTACTTGTGCTCATTATAAGAATTTCCTGGTATCATGTGTTTTACTACTTACTTGGCCAGAGTAAGCGAGCAACACATAATGATTACCAACTTGTAAGACCCCGATCTCTTAAAACATAACTTTTATAAAAGTTATGCTTTAATATAAGCATAATGCAAAAACATAATGATTCAAAATTGTGACGCCCTGAAAATATTAACTTAAATAAGTATAATTGCGTATCTGAATATATATATATATATATATATATATAATATGTCCCGAATGAAATTATAGAGCATAAAAACTCGTAATATGTAACCCGGTTAATAATAACTTATTAATGTCTAATAAACACTTAGTTTGTGCGCATTCTATCAATATCAAAACATGGGGGACTAAAGTGGTTAATGTTATAACTATGATTTATTAAAAAAAATAGAAACACACTTGTGTGTTCTAATCGACCAGAGTGGAGAAATAAGGAAGGAAAAAGAAACCTTGCTTGAACCCTAATCATGAAAATTGAAGATGAATTTAGTGTATAAATTCGTGCATGAGTCATCTTAGTAATCATCTAGTTCAAAGGATCATAAGGTATGTCAAAATTTGTGAATTGGTGAATTGTGAACCTAGATGATACTTCATGATTTCAATCCATGTATGAATTTCGATTAATTGATTACAATTTTAGTAAATTGTATGTCACACCCCGACCCGCAGCGGAAAAGGTGATCGGGGCATAATTGGGTTATCATCAAAGCTCATGACATTTATTATATGTTTCATATTCATTAATACAATTTAATGGAAATTTACAATAAATGATACAACATGTTCTAACTATTAATCTAAGCTTCTTGGTTCTTCTAAGGCATTTCCTATGTTTTCCTTGCTTCAACCTGTTCACCTGTATCATGTGTAAAAAGGTTTTTGGATCAACATAATGTTGGCGAGTGAATCCTATGGAAAACATTTGAACAAGTTTATCCCATTTGATTATAAATAATGTGCATACCACATATGAGTAAATGTAGATGTAAATTTATTCACACAACACATAATATTGAATGTTGAACACACATACACCAAATGATTGTTTTGAGGCACGCGTTGTTCGACTCGTCTCCCACGAGGAACTGATGGGCCTAATGAATGAGTTTTGAGGCACCGTTGTTCCACGAACTGATGGGCCTAATGAATGAGTTTGAGGCACGCGTTGTTCTTACGAACTGATGGGCCTAATGAATGAGTTTTGAGGCACGCGTTGTTCTACGAACTGATGGGCCTAATGAATGAGTTTTAAGGCACGCGTTGTTCAACTCGTCTCCCACGAGGAACTGATGGGCCTAAATAATTTGCATACAACTTTGACAATATGTAATACATCACAACCATCAATAATTACATTCTAGTTTAGATCATATAATGGTATAGCACGAGTTTGCATAAGAGAATTAGTTTAAGCGACACATGATACACCCGAAAACATGAATAAAAAGGGGAGTTTGTAAGAATTCACTCACATTGGGTGCGTTCGGTTGATGAGGTTGAATGCACGCGAAATGGTTTTAACCACGAGTGAAATTAACCTAGATAAATAGCATTTTAGTTCGGTAAGCAAACGGATTTTATTAATCTATTTTAGTAGGATTGTTGGGTGTATTTTTGTGAGTTTGAGGCTATTTTCTAACCTTTAAAATGTTATTTTTAAGTATTTTAATTGATTTTAATTAAAAAATTTAAATAAAAATAATAAAAAAATATTTGATTTTTGCTACAGTTGACTTTGACCGTTGACTTTGACTGACTGTTGACCGGTTCGAAGGCATATTGTGTGCGCTGGGTGAGGCTCGAACCCGAGACCTCCGTACGCGTGCACGCAGCTCTACCAACTGAGCTACGTGTCTAACCCGTTATATATCTGATTTTAATTATATATATATATTAATTAGAATTAAGCAGAAAACCTTTTCTTTAAAAACGATTTAATCCAGAGAACTGGTGCGCTCCACAGGTCTCGAACCCGGGACCTGTGGGGTTAGCGTACACACAGTCCACCGCTGGACTGTGTGTCTCACTTGGTTATAAACTCGGTTATCAATATACTTAACATATACCTAATTCAATCCGGTTCAGTTTGCGGAAAAAGGAATTTTTATTAAGGCAGCGTGTGAGGGACAATACTCGAACTCGAGACCTTAGCGTTCAAAGTGCACACAGTCCACCGCTGGACTGTGTGTCTAACCCGGTAAATAACTTGATTTTAATTATACTTAACCATTACCGTAACATCGTCTTCTTCACTGTTTTAACCGGAAGTGACGACTGACTGGTTCGAAATGTTGATTCAGATTTCTTTAGCGTTTTATGATCAATTACAGACGAGATAAAAGTAAAAAGGAAAGGAATTAGGCGTGAAAAGTACCGACTGGTTCTCCTCTGTTTTCCGGCAGAACTCCGGCGACAGCAAGCTCTTCCGGCGACGAGTGTCTTGAAGCAGAGAATCTTCAGAAAGTTTACAAAGGGTGTGGGTGACTTCGGTATAAGTTTAGGGGGTTCAGTAAAGCTCAGAGATTAAGGGCTCGGTTTTCCGGCGACGTATAAAATATTTCCGGCGAGTGAGTTTTCGCCAGAAAGATGCGATTTGAGTGTGAAAGATTTCTGGTGAGTAGTGGGTGAATTTATAGGGTAGTATCGAGATGTATGGGGTCTGAATTTGGTCTAAATTCAAGTCAGCCGTTCTCCGCGGTTATGGCTGATGTCGCGGGTTCAGACGTCGGTTATAACCGTTGTGAGAGTTAAGTCTTCGGTTCATTTGAGCGGAAACGTATAATAACGGCGAAGTCGTCGGGATTTCCGACGACTGCTATTTGGGCGGAAATTGATTGAATTTTGACTTCCGAACATTAATACTTGAATTAATTGATTCCTTTTAATAACAGAAAATCGAAGTGGCGGAGCGGATGATTGGCTGGGTGATAAGTCATTGTTGAGTCGGTACAGACCCGGGTTCGAAACCCGGCAGAAGCAAATCATTTTTATTTTGCGATTTTTATCAGTTTTTCAAAAACTAAATATATATCCCCGCATAATAATTGATTACGTATCGTTTAAAATTATTTTGGGCATTTAATTCGCAACGAAAATTTTAACTGACTGTTCGGTTGATAAACGGAGCGGGTTTGGTAAATCCGTTTTTGACGGATGTTACAGTATCCCCTGCTTTTTAGAAATTTCGTCCCGAAATTTAAATAGTGATATATTTGACTAAAAGAATATGGTGTTTAGTTTGACAGTTACATACTTAGAAGAAATAAGGGTTTAGGTTTTTGTTTGAGGCGGTAACGTTCCTTGTAAAGGTTAAGTATCCTAATACAGGAATCGCTTTTTGTTGCCTACTGTAAAAGTATTGATAAGCAAAATTGATTGTGCTAACTTTGATTTCATGCATAAAAGTTTGAATATGCTTAGAAGGTTAGGGTTATATCTTAAGGCAAGGCTTCTATTACTACAATCTACACATATACAATAACTAATAATTGAATCCACATTCTGATATCATATATGTTTGAATGGTGATGGTTCCTCTCTCGTTTGTTATGATGGAGAGGTTAGTTTATGTAGAAATGGAACACAATCAATTTCTTTAAGTAGCGAGATGATATAAATGTAACACAAGATTTCAACCAAGGCAATACTAAATCTCATAACCGCCTGATAACGCCTCTGATCCTTTGGCAAGAATACTTATATATAGGAAGTACCAGCGGCGTATCCACCATATTCTTGCCAAATTTTCATTGGTTTTATCAGTGAATTATGATTAGTCCTATGTGACTCTACAACCAATACAACAACTCATAAATACTGAAAATGATAATGTCTGTGCGATCAAGGCTCAATCAAACGGAGCCGATCGTATTGCATGTACTGAAAATGAAAATGTCTGTGCGATCAAGGCTCAATCAAACGGAGCCGATCGTATTGTATGTACTGAGAATGAAAATGTATGTGTGATCAAGGCTCAATCAAACGGAGCCGATCGTATTGCATGTACTGAAATGATAAACTTAATCTAAACAACAATCACACCAACAGCCTAAACATGGAACCTTTCATAACCGCCTGATAATGCCTCCGATCATTTGACAAGAATACTTATATATAGGAAGTACCAGCGGCGTATCCACCATACTCTTGTCAAATTTTCATTGGTTTTATCAGTAAGTTATGATTAGTTCTATGTGACTCTAGAACATAAACAAACACAACAACCAACGCTTGAGTCTTAATTCTGATAGTATACATGTTTGAATGATGACATTACCTCTCTCGTTTAATATGATGGAGAGGTTAGTCTATGTAGAAGTGAGACACAACTCAACTTCTTTAAATGATGAAACTGAGATACGTCGTGAAGTATGATGATATGAATATTAAATTAATGAGTATAAAACAAACTGAACTAGTAATTTGCATTAAAATTCTTGGATAAATTTCCAATTGAGATACGTGAAAATTGAGATAACATAAAGAAAAAAAAACATAAAAACTAAGTGATTGGAGTTGAATCTTGATTCTTGGTGAGAGAAGGCTAGTTAAGTGGTTGGTTTGGACCGTTGAATATCTTCAACAGGATTGTGATGTTATAAACTCTTCCTCTTGCTGGCGGTGGAGCTGGGTTTGCTTGGTTTGCTTGGTTAACTGGGTTTGCTTGAGCTTGGGCGTTTATGATGTTAACCAAACGAGGGCACGTGTTTCTAAAATGGGTAGGGTCGCCACAATTGAAACAAGCTCGAACGTATGGGTACATGGGGTATTGAGGTTGCTGATATGTTTGGACCATGTTTTGAGTAGGGGTTGAGGTTTGGTTTTGAGAGGTGCGGCAAACTTTGCTCAAATGACCGTAGCGTCCACAATTCGCACATAGTCGACAGGGTAAGGTAGATGGATGGTGATAGAAACAGTGTTGCATTGAGGGTGAGGTCCAATGTAGGGCTTCTTATTTGGGTAAGTTGAGTTGGGTGCTACTTGAGCGTTTGGGATAGTTTGAGGAGGTACAACTTGTGAAGCTGGTTGGTTGCGTTGGGTGACGGCGAAAATTTGCCCATCTCGTTTTCTCTTAGAAATAGGTGGTGTAAAGGATTCGGTTCGGGTGGAGTTTGAGGTTTCGGTTGATGCTTTATCCTTCTTCTTCTCCTCTTTGAAATCTTTGTTTCGGATTCGGTTCTCAGTGAGCGCGGTTGCTAGCTCCATTGCTGCTTCCAAAGTTGCAGGCGAGGTACTTATTACAGAGTCTTGAATCTTTGATGGAAGACCACGAATGTAGTGCTCGATCAAACGGTAGAGGGGAGTAAACAAATTGGGAACCATTTGATTTAACTCAAGGAATCTCTTGTTGTATGTGGTGTGGTCGCCTTCCTTTTGTTTCAAAGCATGGAACTCATCCTCCAATTTCTTGATTTCACTTCTTGGGCAAAACCGTCTTGTCATGATTCCCTTCAACTCTTCCCAAGTCAAGGTCATAGTTTCTTCAACACCTCGTTTGGTCTTCTCTGTATTCCACCATGTGAGTGCTGTTCCAAGTAAACGACCGGGGGCATAACGCACTTTGCGATCATCGGGGCAATCGCAATTTAGAAAAGTGTTCTCCATTTCTTCGAACCAGTGGAGGAGAGCGGTGACACCTTCAGTACCTTCGTATTTTGGAGGATCGCAGGATTTGAAATGTTTGTAGGTGCATTTAGTGACTGAAGGATTTATAGTGTTTTGACCTTCTTGGTGGGTGGGGTTGACGAATTAGCGGTAAGGGCTTGTTGAACTTGAACTACGATGTTGGGTATTACGGTCGCCATTTGCTGAGCGATTTGGGCAGCCATGCGTTCACGGGCTTTTCCTGCTCTCATTTTCCTACGAGCGAGGCTAGAAGACATCTACAAGGAATACATATCAAGAGTATGAGTTGGATGCCTTTGGAATCGTGGGTCGTGTTTGGGAATGAACGTTCATAAAATAAATATAGAAAAATAACTCTACTACATCCATAGGATGTCTTGGGCTTTGCTCGTATTTGGGCCTTGCATGCCGCCATACTTCACCTTCGTAATCACGTGGGCCCCATGATTACCGGGTTTTTCATATGGTTCGCATGTGTTAGCCTGGTTACGTACACTAAAACCCGGAGAAAATCGAGAAATATGTAACGTATGATATTCGGAATGTGCCCAGGCATGGACACGGTGACATCTCAAAGTGAGGTTAGTTCGAACAACGTTTGGTGTGGCATGCTTTGGCCTAATAGGTCCGTCGTACTCTCATCGTTAGTCCCCAGGTAGGCAAACTGGTCCGTTATTTTCGATTTATACGAATGCCAACCTAGACAGGACGTCCCGACTACCGGTACTTGTACCCTTCCGGTTACTACATGCCGTCGCAGAACTTACTTTGATGGGATTTGAAAATTGCAACAAAATCCTTGAATAATGAGAGTATGAAAATGAATTGAATATATGAACATTGATATATGTATAACGAATATGTATATAAGCATGTATGTTTGACTGTAATATGAAACAAATAAATATCACAAGTTTGTATGTAACCACCTAATCAATTAAAATTTAGGCAGACTATAGTATAGGCTCTAAGGGTCTAATAACCTATCCTATATCCCTATAGTCATGGCTTTGATACCAATCTGTCACACCCCGACCCGCAGCGAAAAGGTGATCGGGGCATAATTGGGTTATCATCAAAGCTCATGACATTTATTATATGTTTCATATGATTAATACAATTTAATGGAAATTTACAATAAATGATACAACATGTTCTAACTATTAATCTAAGCTTCTTGGTTCTCTTCTAAGGCATTTCCTATGTTTTCCTTGCTTCAACCTGTTCACCTGTATCATGTGTAAAAAGGTTTTTGGATCAACATAATGTTGGCGAGTGAATCCTAGGGAAAACATTTGAACAAGTTTATCCCATTTGATTATAAATAATGTGCATACCACATATGAGTAAATGTAGATGTAAATTTATTCACACAACACATAATATTGAATGTTGAACACACATACACCAAATGATTGTTTTGAGGCACGCGTTGTTCGACTCGTCTCCCACGAGGAACTGATGGGCCTAATGAATGAGTTTTGAGGCACGCGTTGTTCCACGAACTGATGGGCCTAATGAATGAGTTTTGAGGCACGCGTTGTTCTTACGAACTGATGGGCCTAATGAATGAGTTTTGAGGCACGCGTTGTTCTACGAACTGATGGCCTAATGAATGAGTTTTAAGGCACGCGTTGTTCAACTCGTCTCCCACGAGGAACTGATGGGCCTAAATAATTTGGATACAAACTTTGACAATATGTAATACATCACAACCATCAATAATTACATTCTAGTTTAGATCATATAATGGTATAGCACGAGTTTGCATAAGAGAATTAGTTTAAGCGACACATGATACACCCAAAACATGAATAAAAAGGGGAGTTTGTAAGAATTCACTCACATTGGGTGCGTTCGGTTGATGAGGTTGAATGCACGCGAAATGGTTTTAACCACGAGTGAAATTAACCTAGATAAATAGCATTTTAGTTCGGTAAGCAAACGGATTTTATTAATCTATTTTAGTAGGATTGTTGGGTGTATTTTTGTGAGTTTGAGGCTATTTTCTAACCTTTAAAATGTTATTTTTAAGTATTTTTAATTGATTTTTAATTAAAAATTTAAATAAAAATAATAAAAAAAATATTTGATTTTTGCTACAGTTGACTTTGACCGTTGACTTTGACTGACTGTTGACCGGTTCGAAGGCATATTGTTGTGCGCTGGGTGAGGCTCGAACCCGAGACCTCCCGTACGCGTGCACGCAGCTCTACCAACTGAGCTACGTGTCTAACCCGTTATATATCTGATTTTAATTATATATATATATTAATTAGAATTAAGCAGAAAGCCTTTTCTTTAAAAACGATTTAATCCAGAGAACCGGTGCGCTCCACAGGTCTCGAACCCTGGACCTGTGGGGTTAGCGTACACACAGTCCACCGCTGGACTGTGTGTCTCACTTGGTTATAAACTCGGTTATCAATATACTTAACATATACCTAATTCAATCCGGTTCAGTTTGCGGAAAAAGGAATTTTTATTAAGGCAGCGTGTGAGGGACAATACTCGAACTCGAGACCTTAGCGTTCAAAGTGCACACAGTCCACCGCTGGACTGTGTGTCTAACCCGGTAAATAACTTGATTTTAATTATACTTAACCATTACCGTAACATCGTCTTCTTCACTAGTTTTAACCGGAAGTGACGACTGACTGGTTCGAAATGTTGATTCAGATTTCTTTAGCGTTTTATGATCAATTACAGACGAGATAAAAGTAAAAAGGAAAGGAATTAGGCGTGAAAAGTACCGACTGGTTCTCCTCTGTTTTCCAGCAGAACTCCGGCGACAGCAAGCTCTTCCGGCGACGAGTGTCTTGAAGCAGAGAATCTTCAGAAAGTTTACAAAGGGTGTGGGTGACTTCGGTATAAGTTTAGGGGGTTCAGTAAAGCTCAGAGATTAAGGGCTCGGTTTTCCGGCACGTATAAAATATTTCCGGCGAGTGAGTTTTCGCCGAGAAAGGATGCGATTTGAGTGTGAAAGATTTCTGGTGAGTAGTGGGTGAATTTATAGGGTAGTATCGAGATGTATGGGGTCTGAATTTGGTCTAAATTCGAAGTCAGCCGTTCTCCGGCGTTATGGCTGATGTCGCGGGTTCAGAGGTCGGTTATAACCGTTGTGAGAGTTAAGTCTTCGGTTAATTTGAGCGGAAACGTATAATAACGGCGAAGTCGTCGGGATTTCCGACGACTGCTATTTGGGCGGAAATTTATTGAATTTTGACTTCCGATTATTAATACTTGAATTAATTGATTCCTTTTAATAACAGAAAATCGAAGTGGCGGAGCGGATGATTGGCTGGGTGATAAGTCATTGTTGAGTCGGTACAGACCCGGGTTCGAAACCCGGCAGAAGCAAATCATTTTTATTTTGCGATTTTTATCAGTTTTTCAAAAACTAAATATATATCCCCGCATAATAATTGATTACGTATCGTTTAAAATTATTTTGGGCATTTAATTCGCAACGAAAATTTTAACTGACTGTTCGGTTGATAAACGGAGCGGGTTTGGTAAATCCGTTTTTGACGGATGTTACATTGTATGCTTAGGAACAAACCCTAAGTGAATTTAGTAAAACAAATGCCATGATTTGAGAGTTAGGGTGTATTACCCGAAGAATGCAATTGGGTTATGATTAAGAATAGAACATATAGATCTAAATAATGCATTTGCTGTTATTTTGTTAAATTCTTGATGTTAGTTAATCATATTAGAACATGATGATTTGATGAGATGCAAATACTTAGCTAGGAGTTGAACTCTAAACATAGTAGAAGTGGTGTGAGGATCACGCCCATAAAACGTTTGATGAAATGCCTAAGTAAATTGAATAGTGGAAATTATGAAAGAATCATGATATAGATCTTGTAAATTTAATTTCGACAAGATATGTGTCATAAGTTGCGCTATGAATTCTAAAAGATAAACCGAATCGAACCCTATAGGTAATTTGGGTGAAGCATCGAGTGGACAAGTCGGAGCGGGCGTGCGATCAAAAGGAAAACATTAAGGTACGTGGTTTTGTCTTCCATAATATTTCCCTTTTACATGCGCAAATGATTGATTTGAAATATGATAGAACATGTTTGGTTGAACAAAAGCGATGGATTTTTCTAAAACCACTAAACGGGTCAAAATGAGATTATAAAATAAGTTTGGTTGAATAAAAGCGATAGATTTCGCTAAAACCACCAAACGGGTCAAAATGAGATTATAGAATAAGTTTGGTTGAACAAAAGCGATGGAATTAGTTAAAACAACCAAACAGGTCAAAATGAGATCATAGAATAGTTTGGTTGAACAAAAGCGATGAACTTCACTAAAAACAACCAACCGGACTTAAGATAATAAGATGGATGGTGGTGTTGATGAGTAAAGTGTAACATCCGTCAAAAACGGATTTACCAGACCCGCTCCGTTTATCAACCGAACAGTCAGTCAAATTTTTCGTTGCGAATTAAATGCCCAAAATAATTTTAAACGATCCGTAATCAATTATTATGCGGGGATATATATTTAGTTTTTGAAAAACTGATAAAAATAACAAAATAAAAATGTTTTACCCATGCCGGGTTTCGAACTCGGGTCTGTATCCGGTTCAATCAAACAACTATCACTCAGCCAAACAACCGCTCCGCCACTTTGCTTTTCTGTTAACATAAGGAAACATTTAATTCAAATATTCAAGTTTCAAAGTTAAAATCAGTAAATTGCGCCCAAATTAGCAGTCGTCGGAAATCCCGACGACTTCGCCATTTAATTACGTTTTCGCCCAATTTAACCGATAACTTAACTATTACTACGGTTATAACCGACGTCTGTAACCGCGACATCAGCTGTAACCGCCGGAGAACGGATGCCTTCGAATTAAGACCGAATTCAGACCCCATTCATCCCAATACTACCCTATAAATACACCCACAACTCGCCAGAAACCTTTCACACTCAAATCGCACCTTTTCTCGGCGAAAAATCACTCGCCGGAAATATCTTATACTTCGCCGGAAAACCGTATCAGTAATCTCTGAGCTTTACTGAACCTCCTAAACCTTTACCGAAGTCATCCACACCCTTTGTAAGCTTTCGGAGGACTCTCTGCTGCAAGATACTATCGCCGGAAAAAGATTGCTGTCGCCGGAGTTCTGCCGGAAAACAGAGTAAAACCAGCCGGTACTTCTCACGCCTAAATTCCTTTCTTTTTACTTTTATCTCGACTGTAATTGATCATAAAACGCTAAAGGAACTTGAATCAACATTTTGAACCAAGTCAGTCGCCACTTCCGGTTAAACCAGTGAAGAAGACGACGTTCAGTAATGGTTATGTATAATTAAAATCAAGATAATTACTGGGTTAGACACACAGTCCAGCGGTGGACTGTGTGCACTTTTAACGCTATGGTCACGAGTTCGAGTATTGTCCCTCACACGCTGCCTTAATAAAAATCCCTTTTTTCGCAAAACTGAACCGGCGTGTTTTGGGTATATGTTAAGTATATTGATAACCGAGTTTATAACCAAGTGCGACACACAGTCCAGTGGTGGAGTGTGTGTCCGCTAACCCACAGGTCCCGGGTTCGAGACCTGTGGAGCGCACCGGTTCGCCGGATTTAATCCATTTTTAAATAAAGAGATTTCTGTTTAAATTCTAATTAAGGTATATATGTAATTAAAATCGGATATATGACGGGTTAGACACGTAGCTCAGTTGTTAGAGCTGCGTGCACGCGTACGGGAGGTCTCGGGTTCGAGCCTCACCCGGCGCACAACAATATGCCTACGAACCGGTCAACGCTAGTCAAAGTCAACGGTCAAAAGTCAACTGTAGCATAAATAAAATAATTTTTATTTATTTATTTTTATTTAATTATTTTAATTAAAAATCAATTAAAAATACTTAAAAATAACATTTTTTAAGGTTAGAAAATAGCCACAAACTCACAATAATACACCCAACAATCCTACTAAAATAGATTGATAAAACCCGTTTACTTACCAAACCATAATGCGATTTATCTAGGTTAATTTCACTCGTGGTTAACACCATTTCGCGTACATTCAACCTCATCAACCGAACGCACCCAATGTGAGTGAATTCTTACAAACTCCCCTTTTTATTCATGTTTTGGGGTGTATCATGTGTCGTTTAAACTAATTCTCTTATGCAAATTTGTGCTATACCATTATATGAACTAAACTAGAATGTAACTATTATTGGTTGTGATGTATTCATATTGTCAAAGTTGTATACAAATTATTTAGGCCCATCAGTTCCTCGTGGGAGACGAGAACAACGCGTGCCTTAAAACTCACACATTAGGCCCATCAGTTCGTAAGAACAACGCGTGCCTCAAAACTCATTCATCAGGCCCATCAGTTCCTCGTGGGAGACGAGAACAACGCGTGCCTCAAAACTCATACATTAGGCCCATCAGTTCGTAAGAACAACGCGTGCCTCAAAACTCATTCATTAGGCCCATCAGTTCCTCGTGAGAGACGAGTCGAACAACGCGTGCCTCAAAACAATTATTTGGTGTTTGTGTGTTCAATATTCAATATTATGTGTTGTGTGAATAGATTTACATCTACATTTACTCATATGTGGTATGCACATTATTTATAATCAATTGGATAAACTTGTTCAAATGTTTTTCCATAGGATACACTCGCCAACATTATGTTGATCCAAAAACCTTTTTACACATGATATAGGTGGACAGGTTGAAGCAAGGAAAACATAGGATATGCCTTAGAAGAGAACCAAGAAGCTTAGACTGATAGTTAGAACATGTTGTATCATTTATTGTAATTTTCCATTAAATTGTATTAATGAATATGAAACATATAATAAATGTCATGAGCTTTGATGATAACCCAATTATGCCCCGATCACCTTTTCCGCTGCGGGTCGGGGTGTGACAGATTGGTATCAGAGCCATGACTATAGGGATATAGGATAGGTTATTAGACCCTTAGAACCTATACTATAGTCTGCCTAAATTTTAATTGATTAGGTGGTTACATACAAACTTGTGATATTTATTTGTTTCATATTCATTAATACAATTTAATGGAAAATTACAATAAATGATACAACATGTTCTAACTATCAGTCTAAGCTTCTTGGTTCTCTTCTAAGGCATTTCCTATGTTTTCCTTGCTTCAACCTGTTCACCTGTATCATGTGTAAAAAGGTTTTTGGATCAACATAATGTTGGCGAGTTAATCCTATGGAAAACATTTGAACAAGTTTATCCCATTTGATTATAAATAATGTGCATACCACTTATGAGTAAATGTAGATGTAAATTTATTCACACAACACATAATATTGAATGTTGAACACACATACACCAAATGATTGTTTTGAGGCACGCGTTGTTCGACTCGTCTCCCACGAGGAACTGATGGGCCTAATGAATGAGTTTTGAGGCACGCGTTGTTCCACGAACTGATGGGCCTAATGAATGAGTTTTGAGGCACGCATTGTTCTTACGAACTAATGGGCCTAATGAATGAGTTTTGAGGCACACATTGTTCTACGAACTGATGGGCCTAATGAATGAGTTTTAAGGCACGCGTTGTTCAACTCGTCTCCCACGAGGAACTGATGGGCCTAAATAATTTGCATACAACTTTGACAATATGTAATACATCACAACCATCAATAATTACATTCTAGTTTAGATCATATAATGGTATAGCACGAGTTTGCATAAGAGAATTAGTTTAAGCGACACATGATACACCCCAAAACATGAATAAAAAGGGGAGTTTGTAAGAATTCACTCACATTGGGTGCGTTCGGTTGATGAGGTTGAATGCACGCGAAATGGTTTTAACCACGAGTGAAATTAACCTAGATAAATAGCATTTTAGTTCGGTAAGCAAACGGATTTTATTAATCTATTTTAGTAGGATTGTTGGGTGTATTTTTGTGAGTTTGAGGCTATTTTCTAACCTTTAAAATGTTATTTTTAAGTATTTTTATTGATTTTAATTAAAAATTTTAAATAAAAATAATAAAAAAAATATTTGATTTTTGCTACAGTTGACTTTGACCGTTGACTTTGACTGACTGTTGACCGGTTCGAAGGCATATTGCTGTGCGCTGGGTGAGGCTCGAACCCGAGACCTCCCGTACGCGTGCACGCAGCTCTACCAACTGAGCTACGTGTCTAACCCGTTATATATCTGATTTTAATTATATATATATATTAATTAGAATTAAGCAGAAAGCCTTTTCTTTAAAAACGATTTAATCCAGAGAACCGGTGCGCTCCACAGGTCTCGAACCCGGGACCTGTGGGGTTAGCGTACACACAGTCCACCGCTGGACTGTGTGTCTCACTTGGTTATAAACTCGGTTATCAATATACTTAACATATACCTAATTCAATCCGGTTCAGTTTGCGGAAAAAGGAATTTTTATTAAGGCAGCGTGTGAGGGACAATACTCGAACTCGAGACCTTAGCGTTCAAAGTGCACACAGTCCACCGCTGGACTGTGTGTCTAACCCGGTAAATAACTTGATTTTAATTATACTTAACCATTACCGTAACATCGTCTTCTTCACTAGTTTTAACCGGAAGTGACGACTGACTGGTTCGAAATGTTGATTCAGATTTCTTTAGCGTTTTATGATCAATTACAGACGAGATAAAAGTAAAAAGGAAAGGAATTAGGCGTGAAAAGTACCGACTGGTTCTCCTCTGTTTTCCAGCAGAACTCCGGCGACAGCAAGCTCTTCCGGCGACGAGTGTCTTGAAGCAGAGAATCTTCAGAAAGTTTACAAAGGGTGTGGGTGACTTCGGTATAAGTTTAGGGGGTTCAGTAAAGCTCAGAGATTAAGGGCTCGGTTTTCCGGCACGTATAAAATATTTCCGGCGAGTGAGTTTTCGCCGAGAAAGGATGCGATTTGAGTGTGAAAGATTTCTGGTGAGTAGTGGGTGAATTTATAGGGTAGTATCGAGATGTATGGGGTCTGAATTTGGTCTAAATTCGAAGTCAGCCGTTCTCCGGCGGTTATGGCTGATGTCGCGGGTTCAGAGGTCGGTTATAACCGTTGTGAGAGTTAAGTCTTCGGTTAATTTGAGCGGAAACGTATAATAACGGCGAAGTCGTCGGGATTTCCGACGACTGCTATTTGGGCGGAAATTTATTGAATTTTGACTTCCGATTATTAATACTTGAATTAATTGATTCCTTTTAATAACAGAAAATCGAAGTGGCGGAGCGGATGATTGGCTGGGTGATAAGTCATTGTTGAGTCGGTACAGACCCGGGTTCGAAACCCGGCAGAAGCAAATCATTTTTATTTTGCGATTTTTATCAGTTTTTCAAAAACTAAATATATATCCCCGCATAATAATTGATTACGTATCGTTTAAAATTATTTTGGGCATTTAATTCGCAACGAAAATTTTAACTGACTGTTCGGTTGATAAACGGAGCGGGTTTGGTAAATCCGTTTTTGACGGATGTTACATTGTATGCTTAGGAACAAACCCTAAGTGAATTTAGTAAAACAAATGCCATGATTTGAGAGTTAGGGTGTATTACCCGAAGAATGCAATTGGGTTATGATTAAGAATAGAACATATAGATCTAAATAATGCATTTGCTGTTATTTTGTTAAATTCTTGATGTTAGTTAATCATATTAGAACATGATGATTTGATGAGATGCAAATACTTAGCTAGGAGTTGAACTCTAAACATAGTAGAAGTGGTGTGAGGATCACGCCCATAAAACGTTTGATGAAATGCCTAAGTAAATTGAATAGTGGAAATTATGAAAGAATCATGATATAGATCTTGTAAATTTAATTTCGACAAGATATGTGTCATAAGTTGCGCTATGAATTCTAAAAGATAAACCGAATCGAACCCTATAGGTAATTTGGGTGAAGCATCGAGTGGACAAGTCGGAGCGGGCGTGCGATCAAAAGGAAAACATTAAGGTACGTGGTTTTGTCTTCCATAATATTTCCCTTTTACATGCGCAAATGATTGATTTGAAATATGATAGAACATGTTTGGTTGAACAAAAGCGATGGATTTTTCTAAAACCACTAAACGGGTCAAAATGAGATTATAAAATAAGTTTGGTTGAATAAAAGCGATAGATTTCGCTAAAACCACCAAACGGGTCAAAATGAGATTATAGAATAAGTTTGGTTGAACAAAAGCGATGGAATTAGTTAAAACAACCAAACAGGTCAAAATGAGATCATAGAATAGTTTGGTTGAACAAAAGCGATGAACTTCACTAAAAACAACCAACCGGACTTAAGATAATAAGATGGATGGTGGTGTTGATGAGTAAAGTGTAACATCCGTCAAAAACGGATTTACCAGAACCCGCTCCGTTTATCAACCGAACAGTCAGTCAAATTTTTCGTTGCGAATTAAATGCCCAAAATAATTTTAAACGATCCGTAATCAATTATTATGCGGGGATATATATTTAGTTTTTGAAAAACTGATAAAAATAACAAAATAAAAATGTTTTACCCATGCCGGGTTTCGAACTCGGGTCTGTATCCGGTTCAATCAAACAACTATCACTCAGCCAAACAACCGCTCCGCCACTTTGCTTTTCTGTTAACATAAGGAAACATTTAATTCAAATATTCAAGTTTCAAAGTTAAAATCAGTAAATTGCGCCCAAATTAGCAGTCGTCGGAAATCCCGACGACTTCGCCATTTAATTACGTTTTCGCCCAATTTAACCGATAACTTAACTATTACTACGGTTATAACCGACGTCTGTAACCGCGACATCAGCTGTAACCGCCGGAGAACGGATGCCTTCGAATTAAGACCGAATTCAGACCCCATTCATCCCAATACTACCCTATAAATACACCCACAACTCGCCAGAAACCTTTCACACTCAAATCGCACCTTTTCTCGGCGAAAAATCACTCGCCGGAAATATCTTATACTTCGCCGGAAAACCGTATCAGTAATCTCTGAGCTTTACTGAACCTCCTAAACCTTTACCGAAGTCATCCACACCCTTTGTAAGCTTTCGGAGGACTCTCTGCTGCAAGATACTATCGCCGGAAAAAGATTGCTGTCGCCGGAGTTCTGCCGGAAAACAGAGTAAAACCAGCCGGTACTTCTCACGCCTAAATTCCTTTCTTTTTACTTTTATCTCGACTGTAATTGATCATAAAACGCTAAAGGAACTTGAATCAACATTTTGAACCAAGTCAGTCGCCACTTCCGGTTAAACCAGTGAAGAAGACGACGTTCAGTAATGGTTATGTATAATTAAAATCAAGATAATTACTGGGTTAGACACACAGTCCAGCGGTGGACTGTGTGCACTTTTAACGCTATGGTCACGAGTTCGAGTATTGTCCCTCACACGCTGCCTTAATAAAAATCCCTTTTTTCGCAAAACTGAACCGGCGTGTTTTGGGTATATGTTAAGTATATTGATAACCGAGTTTATAACCAAGTGCGACACACAGTCCAGTGGTGGAGTGTGTGTCCGCTAACCCACAGGTCCCGGGTTCGAGACCTGTGGAGCGCACCGGTTCGCCGGATTTAATCCATTTTTAAATAAAGAGATTTCTGTTTAAATTCTAATTAAGGTATATATGTAATTAAAATCGGATATATGACGGGTTAGACACGTAGCTCAGTTGTTAGAGCTGCGTGCACGCGTACGGGAGGTCTCGGGTTCGAGCCTCACCCGGCGCACAACAATATGCCTACGAACCGGTCAACGCTAGTCAAAGTCAACGGTCAAAAGTCAACTGTAGCATAAATAAAATAATTTTTATTTATTTATTTTTATTTAATTATTTTAATTAAAAATCAATTAAAAATACTTAAAAATAACATTTTTTAAGGTTAGAAAATAGCCACAAACTCACAATAATACACCCAACAATCCTACTAAAATAGATTGATAAAACCCGTTTACTTACCAAACCATAATGCGATTTATCTAGGTTAATTTCACTCGTGGTTAACACCATTTCGCGTACATTCAACCTCATCAACCGAACGCACCCAATGTGAGTGAATTCTTACAAACTCCCCTTTTTATTCATGTTTTGGGGTGTATCATGTGTCGTTTAAACTAATTCTCTTATGCAAATTTGTGCTATACCATTATATGAACTAAACTAGAATGTAACTATTATTGGTTGTGATGTATTCATATTGTCAAAGTTGTATACAAATTATTTAGGCCCATCAGTTCCTCGTGGGAGACGAGAACAACGCGTGCCTTAAAACTCACACATTAGGCCCATCAGTTCGTAAGAACAACGCGTGCCTCAAAACTCATTCATCAGGCCCATCAGTTCCTCGTGGGAGACGAGAACAACGCGTGCCTCAAAACTCATACATTAGGCCCATCAGTTCGTAAGAACAACGCGTGCCTCAAAACTCATTCATTAGGCCCATCAGTTCCTCGTGAGAGACGAGTCGAACAACGCGTGCCTCAAAACAATTATTTGGTGTTTGTGTGTTCAATATTCAATATTATGTGTTGTGTGAATAGATTTACATCTACATTTACTCATATGTGGTATGCACATTATTTATAATCAATTGGATAAACTTGTTCAAATGTTTTTCCATAGGATACACTCGCCAACATTATGTTGATCCAAAAACCTTTTTACACATGATATAGGTGGACAGGTTGAAGCAAGGAAAACATAGGATATGCCTTAGAAGAGAACCAAGAAGCTTAGACTGATAGTTAGAACATGTTGTATCATTTATTGTAATTTTCCATTAAATTGTATTAATGAATATGAAACATATAATAAATGTCATGAGCTTTGATGATAACCCAATTATGCCCCGATCACCTTTTCCGCTGCGGGTCGGGGTGTGACAGATTGGTATCAGAGCCATGACTATAGGGATATAGGATAGGTTATTAGACCCTTAGAACCTATACTATAGTCTGCCTAAATTTTAATTGATTAGGTGGTTACATACAAACTTGTGATATTTATTTGTTTCATATTCATTAATACAATTTAATGGAAAATTACAATAAATGATACAACATGTTCTAACTATCAGTCTAAGCTTCTTGGTTCTCTTCTAAGGCATTTCCTATGTTTTCCTTGCTTCAACCTGTTCACCTGTATCATGTGTAAAAAGGTTTTTGGATCAACATAATGTTGGCGAGTTAATCCTATGGAAAACATTTGAACAAGTTTATCCCATTTGATTATAAATAATGTGCATACCACTTATGAGTAAATGTAGATGTAAATTTATTCACACAACACATAATATTGAATGTTGAACACACATACACCAAATGATTGTTTTGAGGCACGCGTTGTTCGACTCGTCTCCCACGAGGAACTGATGGGCCTAATGAATGAGTTTTGAGGCACGCGTTGTTCCACGAACTGATGGGCCTAATGAATGAGTTTTGAGGCACGCATTGTTCTTACGAACTAATGGGCCTAATGAATGAGTTTTGAGGCACACATTGTTCTACGAACTGATGGGCCTAATGAATGAGTTTTAAGGCACGCGTTGTTCAACTCGTCTCCCACGAGGAACTGATGGGCCTAAATAATTTGCATACAACTTTGACAATATGTAATACATCACAACCATCAATAATTACATTCTAGTTTAGATCATATAATGGTATAGCACGAGTTTGCATAAGAGAATTAGTTTAAGCGACACATGATACACCCCAAAACATGAATAAAAAGGGGAGTTTGTAAGAATTCACTCACATTGGGTGCGTTCGGTTGATGAGGTTGAATGCACGCGAAATGGTTTTAACCACGAGTGAAATTAACCTAGATAAATAGCATTTTAGTTCGGTAAGCAAACGGATTTTATTAATCTATTTTAGTAGGATTGTTGGGTGTATTTTTGTGAGTTTGAGGCTATTTTCTAACCTTTAAAATGTTATTTTTAAGTATTTTTAATTAAAAATTTTAAATAAAAATAATAAAAAAAATACTTGATTTTTGCTATAGTTGACTTTGACCGTTGACTTTGACTGACTGTTGACCGGTTCGAAGGCATATTGCTGTGCGCTGGGTGAGGCTCGAACCCGAGACCTCCCGTACGCGTGCACGCAGCTCTACCAACTGAGCTACGTGTCTAACCCGTTATATATCTGATTTTAATTATATATATATATTAATTAGAATTAAGCAGAAAGCCTTTTCTTTAAAAACGATTTAATCCAGAGAACCGGTGCGCTCCACAGGTCTCGAACCCGGGACCTGTGGGGTTAGCGTACACACAGTCCACCGCTGGACTGTGTGTCTCACTTGGTTATAAACTCGGTTATCAATATACTTAACATATACCTAATTCAATCCGGTTCAGTTTGCGGAAAAAGGAATTTTTATTAAGGCAGCGTGTGAGGGACAATACTCGAACTCGAGACCTTAGCGTTCAAAGTGCACACAGTCCACCGCTGGACTGTGTGTCTAACCCGGTAAATAACTTGATTTTAATTATACTTAACCATTACCGTAACATCGTCTTCTTCACTAGTTTTAACCGGAAGTGACGACTGACTGGTTCGAAATGTTGATTCAGATTTCTTTTTGCGTTTTATGATCAATTACAGACGAGATAAAAGTAAAAAGGAAAGGAATTAGGCGTGAAAAGTACCGACTGGTTCTCCTCTGTTTTCCGGCAGAACTCCGGCGACAGCAAGCTCTTCCGGCGACGAGTGTCTTGAAGCAGAGAATCTTCAGAAAGTTTACAAAGGGTGTGGGTGACTTCGGTATAAGTTTAGGGGGTTCAGTAAAGCTCAGAGATTAAGGGCTCGGTTTTCCGGCGACGTATAAAATATTTCCGGCGAGTGAGTTTTCGCCGAGAAAGGATGCGATTTGAGTGTGAAAGATTTCTGGTGAGTAGTGGGTGAATTTATAGGGTAGTATCGAGATGTATGGGGTCTGAATTTGGTCTAAATTCGAAGTCAGCCGTTCTCCGGCGGTTATGGCTGATGTCGCGGGTTCAGAGGTCGGTTATAACCGTTGTGAGAGTTAAGTCTTCGGTTAATTTGAGCGGAAACGTATAATAACGGCGAAGTCGTCGGGATTTCCGACGACTGCTATTTGGGCGGAAATTTATTGAATTTTGACTTCCGATTATTAATACTTGAATTAATTGATTCCTTTTAATAACAGAAAATCGAAGTGGCGGAGCGGATGATTGGCTGGGTGATAAGTCATTGTTGAGTCGGTACAGACCCGGGTTCGAAACCCGGCAGAAGCAAATCATTTTTATTTTGCGATTTTTATCAGTTTTTCAAAAACTAAATATATATCCCCGCATAATAATTGATTACGTATCGTTTAAAATTATTTTGGGCATTTAATTCACAACGAAAATTTTAACTGACTGTTCGGTTGATAAACGGAGCGGGTTTGGTAAATCCGTTTTTGACGGATGTTACATTGTATGCTTAGGAACAAACCCTAAGTGAATTTAGTAAAACAAATGCCATGATTTGAGAGTTAGGGTGTATTACCCGAAGAATGCAATTGGGTTATGATTAAGAATAGAACATATAGATCTAAATAATGCATTTGCTGTTATTTTGTTAAATTCTTGATGTTAGTTAATCATATTAGAACATGATGATTTGATGAGATGCAAATACTTAGCTAGGAGTTGAACTCTAAACATAGTAGAAGTGGTGTGAGGATCACGCCCATAAAACGTTTGATGAAATGCCTAAGTAAATTGAATAGTGGAAATTATGAAAGAATCATGATATAGATCTTGTAAATTTAATTTTGACAAGATATGTGTCATAAGTTGCGCTATGAATTCTAAAAGATAAACCGAATCGAACCCTATAGGCAATTTGGGTGAAGCATCGAGTGGACAAGTCGGAGCGGGCGTGCGATCAAAAGGAAAACATTAAGGTACGTGGTTTTGTCTTCCATAATATTTCCCTTTTACATGCGCAAATGATTGATTTGAAATATGATAGAACAGGTTTGGTTGAACAAAAGCGATGGATTTTTCTAAAACCACTAAACGGGTCAAAATGAGATTATAAAATAAGTTTGGTTGAATAAAAGCGATGGATTTCACTAAAACAACCAAACGGGTCAAAATGAGATTATAGAATAAGTTTGGTTGAACAAAAGCGATGGAATTAGTTAAAACAACCAAACAGGTCAAAATGAGATCATAGAATAGTTTGGTTGAACAAAAGCGATGAACTTCACTAAAAACAACCAACCGGACTTAAGATAATAAGATGGATGGTGGTGTTGATGAGTAAAGTGTAACATCCGTCAAAAACGGATTTACCAAACCCGCTCCGTTTATCAACCGAACAGTCAGTCAAATTTTTCGTTGCGAATTAAATGCCCAAAATAATTTTAAACGATCCGTAATCAATTATTATGCGGGGATATATATTTAGTTTTTGAAAAACTGATAAAAATAACAAAATAAAAATGTTTTACCCATGCCGGGTTTCGAACTCGGGTCTGTATCCGGTTCAACCAAACAACTATCACTCAGCCAAACAACCGCTCCGCCACTTTGCTTTTCTGTTAACACAAGGAAACATTTAATTCAAATATTCAAGTTTCAAAGTTAAAATCAGTAAATTGCGCCCAAATTAGCAGTCGTCGGAAATCCCGACGACTTCGCCATTTAATTACGTTTTCGCCCAATTTAACCGATAACTTAACTATTACTACGGTTATAACCGACGTCTGTAACCGCGACATCAGCTGTAACCGCCGGAGAACGGATGCCTTCGAATTAAGACCGAATTCAGACCCCATTCATCCCAATACTACCCTATAAATACACCCACAACTCGCCAGAAACCTTTCACACTCAAATCGCACCTTTTCTCGGCGAAAAATCACTCGCCGGAAATATCTTATACTTCGCCGGAAAACCGTATCAGTAATCTCTGAGCTTTACTGAACCTCCTAAACCTTTACCGAAGTCATCCACACCCTTTGTAAGCTTTCGGAGGACTCTCTGCTGCAAGATACTATCGCCGGAAAAAGATTGCTGTCGCCGGAGTTCTGCCGGAAAACAGAGTAAAACCAGCCGGTACTTCTCACGCCTAAATTCCTTTCTTTTTACTTTTATCTCGACTGTAATTGATCATAAAACGCTAAAGGAACTTGAATCAACATTTTGAACCAAGTCAGTCGCCACTTCCGGTTAAACCAGTGAAGAAGACGACGTTCAGTAATGGTTATGTATAATTAAAATCAAGATAATTACCGGGTTAGACACACAGTCCAGCGGTGGACTGTGTGCACTTTTAACGCTATGGTCACGAGTTCGAGTATTGTCCCTCACACGCTGCCTTAATAAAAATCCCTTTTTTCGCAAAACTGAACCGGCGTGTTTTGGGTATATGTTAAGTATATTGATAACCGAGTTTATAACCAAGTGCGACACACAGTCCAGCGGTGGAGTGTGTGTCCGCTAACCCACAGGTCCCGGGTTCGAGACCTGTGGAGCGCACCGGTTCGCCGGATTTAATCCATTTTTAAATAAAGAGATTTCTGTTTAAATTCTAATTAAGGTATATATGTAATTAAAATCGGATATATGACGGGTTAGACACGTAGCTCAGTTGATAGAGCTGCGTGCACGCGTACGGGAGGTCTCGGGTTCGAGCCTCACCCGGCGCACAACAATATGCCTACGAACCGGTCAACGCTAGTCAAAGTCAACGGTCAAAAGTCAACTGTAGCATAAATAAAATAATTTTTTTTATTTATTTTTATTTAATTATTTTAATTAAAAATCAATTAAAAATACTTAAAAATAACATTTTTTAAGGTTAGAAAATAGCCACAAACTCACAAAATACACCCAACAATCCTACTAAAATAGATTGATAAAACCCGTTTACTTACCAAACCATAATGCGATTTATCTAGGTTAATTTCACTCGTGGTTAACACCATTTCGCGTACATTCAACCTCATCAACCGAACGCACCCAATGTGAGTGAATTCTTACAAACTCCCCTTTTTATTCATGTTTTGGGGTGTATCATGTGTCGTTTAAACTAATTCTCTTAAGCAAATTTGTGCTACACCATTATATGAACTAAACTAGAATGTAACTATTATTGGTTGTGATGTATTCATATTGTCAAAGTTGTATACAAATTATTTAGGCCCATCAGTTCCTCGTGGGAGACGAGAACAACGCGTGCCTTAAAACTCACACATTAGGCCCATCAGTTCGTAAGAACAACGCGTGCCTCAAAACTCATTCATCAGGCCCATCAGTTCCTCGTGGGAGACGAGAACAACGCGTGCCTCAAAACTCATACATTAGGCCCATCAGTTCGTAAGAACAACGCGTGCCTCAAAACTCATTCATTAGGCCCATCAGTTCCTCGTGAGAGACGAGTCGAACAACGCGTGCCTCAAAACAATTATTTGGTGTTTGTGTGTTCAATATTCAATATTATGTGTTGTGTGAATAGATTTACATCTACATTTACTCATATGTGGTATGCACATTATTTATAATCAATTGGATAAACTTGTTCAAATGTTTTTCCATAGGATACACTCGCCAACATTATGTTGATCCAAAAACCTTTTTACACATGATACAGGTGGACAGGTTGAAGCAAGGAAAACATAGGATATGCCTTAGAAGAGAACCAAGAAGCTTAGACTGATAGTTAGAACATGTTGTATCATTTATTGTAATTTTCCATTAAATTGTATTAATGAATATGAAACATATAATAAATGTCATGAGCTTTGATGATAACCCAATTATGCCCCGATCACCTTTTCCGCTGCGGGTCGGGGTGTGACAGATTGGTATCAGAGCCATGACTATAGGGATATAGGATAGGTTATTAGACCCTTAGAACCTATACTATAGTCTGCCTAAATTTTAATTGATTAGGTGGTTACATACAAACTTGTGATATTTATTTGTTTCATATTTCAGTCAAACATACATGCTTATATACATATTCGTTATACATATATCAATGTTCATATATTCAATTCATTTTTCATACTCTCATTATTCAAGGATTTTGTTGCAATTTTCAAATCCCATCAAAGTAAGTTCTGCGACGGGCATGTAGTAACCGGAAGGGTACAAGTACCGGTAGTCGGGACGTCCTGTCTAGGTTGGCATTCGTATAAATCCAAAATAACGGACCAGTTTGCCTACCTGGGGACTAACGATGAGAGTACGACGGACCTATTAGGCCAAAGCATGCCACACCAAACGTCGTTCGAACTAACCTCACTTTGAGATGTCACCGTGTCCATGCCTGGGCACATTCCGAACATCACACGTTGTATACATATTTCTCGATTTTCTCCGGGTTTTTGTGTACGCAACCAGGCAGAAACCGTGCGAACCATATGAAAAACCGGTATTCATGGGGGCCCACATGATTACACAGGTAAAGTATGGCGGCATGAAGGGCCTAACAGCAAGCAAAACCCAAGACATCCTATGGATGTAGTAGATTTATTTTTCTATATTTATTTTATGAACGTTCATTCCCAAACTCGAGCCACGATCCCAAAGGCATCCAACTCATACTCTTGACATGTATTCCTTGTAGATGTCTTCTAGCCTCGCTCGTAGGAAAATGAGAGCAGGAAAAGCCCGTGAACGCATGGCTACCCAAATCGCTCAGCAAATGGCGACCGTAATACCAAACATCGTAGTTCAAGTTCAACAAGCCCTTACCGCTAATTCCGTTAACCCAACCCAACAAGAGGATCAAAACACTGTCAACCTTTCAGTCACTAAATGCACCTACAAACATTTCAAATCCTGCGATCCTCCAAAATACGAAGGTACTGAAGGTGTCACCGCTCTCCTCCATTGGTTCGAAGAAATGGAGAACACTTTTCTAAATTGTGATTGCCCCGATGATCGCAAGGTGCGTTATGCTACCGGTCGTTTACTTGGAACGGCACTCACATGGTGGAATACAGAGAAGACCAAACGTGGTGTTGAAGAAACTATGACCTTGACTTGGGAAGAGTTGAAGGGAATCATGACAAGACGGTTTTGCCCAAGAAGTGAAATCAAGAAATTGGAGGATGAGTTTCACGCTTTAAAACAGAAGGAAGGCGACCACACCACATACAACAAGAGATTCCTTGAGTTAAATCAAATGGTTCCCAATTTGTTTACTCCCCTCTATCGTTTGATCGAGCACTACATTCGTGGTCTTCCATCAAAGATTCAAGACTCTGTAATAAGTACCTCGCCTGCAACTTTGGAAGCAGCAATGGAGCTAGCAACCGCGCTCACTGAAAACCGAATCCGAAACAAAGATCTCAAAGAAGAGAAGAAGAAGGATAAAGCATCAACCGAAACCTCAAACCCCACCCGAACCGAATCCCTTACACCATCTACTTCTAAGAGAAAACGTGATGGGCAAATCTTCGCCGTCACCCAACGCAACCAACCAGCTTCACAAGTTGTACCTCCTCAAACTATCCCAAACGCCCAAATAGCACCCAACTCAACTTACCCAAACAAGAAGCCTTACATTGGACCTCACCCTCAATGCAACACCTGTTTCTATCACCATCCATCTACATTACCCTGTCGACTATGTGCGAATTGTGGACGCTACGGTCATTTGAGCAAAGTTTGCCGCACCCCTCAAAACCAAACCTCAACCCCTACTCAACCCATGATCCAAACATATCAACAACCTCAATACCCCATGTACCCATACGTTCGAGCTTGTTTCAATTGTGGCGACCCTACCCATTTTAGAAACACATGCCCTCGTTTGGTTAACATCATAAACGCCCAAGCTCAAGCAAACCCAGTTAACCAAGCAAACCAAGCAAATCCAGCTCCACCGCCAGCAAGAGGAAGAGTTTATAACATCAACGCCAATCCTGTTGAAGATATTAACGGACCAAACCAACCACTTAACTAGTCTTCTCTCACCAAGAATCAAGATTCAACTCCAACCACTTAGTTTTTATGTTTTTCTCTATGTTATCTCAATTTTCACGTATCTCAATTGGAATTTTATCCAAGAATTTTTAATGCAAATTACTAGTTCAGTTTGTTTTATACTCATTGATTTAATATTCATATCATCATACTTCACGACATATCTCAGTTTCATCATTTAAAGAAGTTGAGTTGTGTCTCACTTCTACATAGACTAACCTCTCCATCATATTAAACGAGAGAGGTTTTGTCAAACACGGATACTATCAGAATTAAGACTCAAGCGCTGGTTGTTGTGTTGTTTATGTTGTAGAGTCGCATAGAACTAATCATAACTTGCGGATAAAGTCAATGAGAATTTGACAAGAATATGGTGGATACGCCGCTGGTACTTCCTATATATAAGTATTCTTGTCAAATGATCGGAGGCATTATCAGGCGGTTATGAGAGGTTCCATGCATAGGTTGTTTGTGTGATTAAGTTATTCATTTTCAATACATGCAATAAGCTCGGCTCCGTTTGATTGAGCCTTGAGCACACCGACAATTTCATTTTCAATACATGCAATAAGCTCGGCTCCGTTTGATTGAGCCTTGAGCACACAGACAATTTCATTTTCAATACATACAATACGATCGGCTCCGTTTGATTGAGCCTTGATCGCACAGATATATTTCATTTCAGTATTTTTATGTTTGATGTATTGGTTGTAGAGTTATAGGACTAATCATAATTCACTGATAAAACCAATGAAAATTTGACAAGAATATGGTGGAAACGCCGCTGGTACTTCCTATATATAAGTATTCTTGCCAAAGGATCAGAGGCGTTATCAGGTGGTTATGAGGAGTTCCATGTAGGATTTAGTATTGCCTTGGTTGAAATTTGTGTTACAATTACATCATCTCACTATTTAAAGAAATTGGATTGTGTTCCATTTCTACATAAACTAACCTCTCCATCATAACAAACGAGAGAGAAACCATCACCATTCAAACATATATACTATCAGAATGTGGATTCAATTATTAGTTGTTGTGTTTATTTGTGTAGATTGTAGTATTGGAAGTTTTGCAGTAGGATATAACCATACTTTTCCAAACACACCTAGACTCTTATGATATCATTTTAGCGAATCATTCCTGCTTGACAATACTTATACAGTAGGCAACAAAAAACGATTCCTGTATTAGGATACTTAACCTTTACAAGGAACGTTACCGCCTCAAAACAAAAACCCAAACCCTTATTTCTTCTAAGTATGTAACTGTCAAACTAAACACCATCATTCTTGTAGTCAATTATATCCCTATTTAAATTTCGGGACGAAATTTCTAAAAAGCAGGGGATACTGTAACATCCGTCAAAAACGGATTTACCAAACCCGCTCCGTTTATCAACCGAACAGTCAGTCAAATTTTTCGTTGCGAATTAAATGCCCAAAATAATTTTAAACGATCCGTAATCAATTATTATGCGGGGATATATATTTAGTTTTTGAAAAACTGATAAAAATAACAAAATAAAAATGTTTTACCCATGCCGGGTTTCGAACTCGGGTCTGTATCCGGTTCAACCAAACAACTATCACTCAGCCAAACAACCGCTCCGCCACTTTGCTTTTCTGTTAACACAAGTAAACATTTAATTCAAATATTCAAGTTTCAAAGTTAAAATCAGTAAATTGCGCCCAAATTTGCAGTCGTCGGAAATCCCGACGACTTCGCCATTTAATTACGTTTTCGCCCAATTTAACCGATAACTTAACTATTACGACGGTTATAACCGACGTCTGTAACCGCGACATCAGCTGTAACCGCCGGAGAACGGATGCCTTCGAATTAAGACCGAATTCAGACCCCATTCATCCCAATACTACCCTATAAATACACCCACAACTCGCCAGAAACCTTTCACACTCAAATCGCACCTTTTCTCGGCGAAAAATCACTCGCCGGAAATATCTTATACTTCGCCGGAAAACCGTATCAGTAATCTCTGAGCTTTACTGAACCTCCTAAACCTTTACCGAAGTCATCCACACCCTTTGTAAGCTTTCGGAGGACTCTCTGCTGCAAGATACTATCGCCGGAAAAAGATTGCTGTCGCCAGAGTTCTGCCGGAAAACAGAGTAAAACCAGCCGGTACTTCTCACGCCTAAATTCCTTTCTTTTTACTTTTATCTCGACTGTAATTGATCATAAAACGCTAAAGGAACTTGAATCAACATTTTGAACCAAGTCAGTCGCCACTTCCGGTTAAACCAGTGAAAAAGACGACGTTCAGTAATGGTTATGTATAATTAAAATCAAGATAATTACCGGGTTAGACACACAGTCCAGCGGTGGACTGTGTGCACTTTTAACGCTATGGTCACGAGTTCGAGTATTGTCCCTCACACGCTGCCTTAATAAAAATCCCTTTTTTCGCAAAACTGAACCGGCGTGTTTTGGGTATATGTTAAGTATATTGATAACCGAGTTTATAACCAAGTGCGACACACAGTCCAGCGGTGGAGTGTGTGTCCGCTAACCCACAGGTCCCGGGTTCGAGACCTGTGGAGCGCACCGGTTCGCCGGATTTAATCCATTTTTAAATAAAGAGATTTCTGTTTAAATTCTAATTAAGGTATATATGTAATTAAAATCGGATATATGACGGGTTAGACACGTAGCTCAGTTGGTAGAGCTGCGTGCACGCGTACGGGAGGTCTCGGGTTCGAGCCTCACCCGGCGCACAACAATATGCCTACGAACCGGTCAACGCTAGTCAAAGTCAACGGTCAAAAGTCAACTGTAGCATAAATAAAATAATTTTTTTTATTTATTTTTATTTAATTATTTTAATTAAAAATCAATTAAAAATACTTAAAAATAACATTTTTTAAGGTTAGAAAATAGCCACAAACTCACAAAAATACACCCAACAATCCTACTAAAATAGATTGATAAAACCCGTTTACTTACCAAACCATAATGCGATTTATCTAGGTTAATTTCACTCGTGGTTAACACCATTTCGCGTACATTCAACCTCATCAACCGAACGCACCCAATGTGAGTGAATTCTTACAAACTCCCCTTTTTATTCATGTTTTGGGGTGTATCATGTGTCGTTTAAACTAATTCTCTTATGCAAATTTGTGCTATACCATTATATGAACTAAACTAGAATGTAACTATTATTGGTTGTGATGTATTCATATTGTCAAAGTTGTATACAAATTATTTAGGCCCATCAGTTCCTCGTGGGAGACGAGAACAACGCGTGCCTTAAAACTCACACATTAGGCCCATCAGTTCGTAAGAACAACGCGTGCCTCAAAACTCATTCATCAGGCCCATCAGTTCCTCGTGGGAGACGAGAACAACGCGTGCCTCAAAACTCATACATTAGGCCCATCAGTTCGTAAGAACAACGCGTGCCTCAAAACTCATTCATTAGGCCCATCAGTTCCTCGTGAGAGACGAGTCGAACAACGCGTGCCTCAAAACAATTATTTGGTGTTTGTGTGTTCAATATTCAATATTATGTGTTGTGTGAATAGATTTACATCTACATTTACTCATATGTGGTATGCACATTATTTATAATCAATTGGATAAACTTGTTCAAATGTTTTTCCATAGGATTCACTCGCCAACATTATGTTGATCCAAAAACCTTTTTACACATGATACAGGTGGACAGGTTGAAGCAAGGAAAACATAGGATATGCCTTAGAAGAGAACCAAGAAGCTTAGACTGATAGTTAGAACATGTTGTATCATTTATTGTAATTTTCCATTAAATTGTATTAATGAATATGAAACATATAATAAATGTCATGAGCTTTGATGATAACCCAATTATGCCCCGATCACCTTTTCCGCTGCGGGTCGGGGTGTGACATAAAGCGATGGATTTCGCTAAGACAATCAAAAAGATTAAAAATGGAGTTTTAATTACCTGCCGGAATTTGGCGTGATTGCTTAAATGGTTACAAATATGGTGATAAGGGTAAAATCGGAATAATAGGTAAAAACTGGGTAATAGAAACATAGCCTGTAAGTCAAGGGGCTGGGAAAGAGATAAATTATAGAAACAAGGGGTTTGCCCAAAGGATATAGTTTAACAAGCTTATTCGCCAAACACGTAAATGGGTCAAAATGTTAGAAATTACAGAATTTGAAATCTAGTAGTATAAATACTCACAATAAGGTACTATAGTTTTGAAAAACAGAAATATCAATTTGCGGACTTTTTCTACAAGTACCGAGCCTTGTTTCGATGTATTGAACTTAAACATGTTAAATAACAGGAAAAAATACTCTACAGCAGCAGCCGCCCGCCGACGCCATATAAGGCCGTCGCCGACGCAATCCATAGAGTCTGACGCACTATGCTACTGTGTACGATAGTTTAGCTCCAACGTCACAAAACAAGTAGCGTCACCGACCATCGCCAGATTCAACAGTATTCGTTTTATTTATTTATTTGAATACTTTAATTTTTTTCGTTATAATGAATTTATTTATTTAATATGATACTAACAACTATAAAATGAAATTTTAGTTAATCAGCGTGATTCGTGGGCAAATTTGGATGAAGATCAAGTTAAGAGAAGAACCGAATATCTTTGAAATTTCATGCTTCCGTTGTTATATTTAGTTTATCTAATTACCTGGATGAAAACATTAAGTCGTTTAAGTAGTTTTTCTTTTAAATAAAAAAAGAGAAGAGTTTTAATCATTGATATCTAAAACTTATACGCTGTTGTTCATGGTTTTATAATGAATGTAAAATTTTATAAAGATTATACCGTTATTATTAATGGCCTTTACAAAAATTCAATATTAATTTGAACTTCTCAATTATTTCAAAATGTTTTAACATATACTCATAATTCAATTTGATAAATGATTTAAATCGAAACGCGGAAGCTTTGTCTTTGATCGTGTTCGGTTCTTCATTGATCTTGATCATATTACTTAAGATCATTTCTTAATCCCTTCGACCCATAACTGTTTACGCCATAAAGTGCCTTTTCTCAAAGTTCAATATTTCTTTGTCAACTCGTGATTGAATTACCATTTTACCCCTTTTATTCCTTGTGGATTACACCATAAGGTTACTTTTCAGAATTCCTTTTTATTTGTCATTACATGACTATATTACTGTTTTACCCCTTTTTACCATCAAATATGGTTTAATACCATTTTCACTTGTTCCAACCCATTACGATTCGCGTCGGAACCTTGTATTTCGAAATCTCCTTCTGAATACCAAAACGTTTATTCTTATTCAATTACATAAATAAAATTTACTATTTTAAGGATGTAAGTTTTACTTACCTTGAATCCGATTGTGCTTTTCCCGTATACTTGATCCGTTTGACCCGCTTCTTCTCAAGCCTCCACCAAGCTTGCCAAGCGTCGACTATAATTTATCATTCGCAAGATGGTTAGATTAGTCATCATTTATCAAGACTATCCCACCTTACGGACTTTACATCAAATTTACCATTTTATCCTATTATAGGTCAGTTTGACTTTTAAAAGTCAACTGCCTATTAACATTTGCAAACGCACAGTTAAGTTCAACAAACTCATTTAGGTATTTATCAATTACCCGGCATGCGATATTTTTAGGCTACCCTCTTATCTAAATTCCCAACCAAGTTCATGTCATTTCTTTCACTTATACAAGCTCGAGAAATTGTTAACATCAAGTTAACTTAACTTTCGATTATCAATGGTAATTTATCCATTCATTGAACTAGAACTAAGGGTTTTCATCTTTATGTAAACATTCATTTCATCATACTAGACATTCATCAGAATACCAAATATAATGAAGTTCTTCATACAAACTAGTAGACAACATGATCTCAAACACCTATTAACATTGACATAACATCAATTTTATTATATCATACAAAACCCATTTCAAGTCATGTATGATCACTTACTCGAATCTCTAATTTGTTCAAGTATCTTACACATACATACAAGTATGAGGATCATGAGCACTCATATATCATCAATTTCATCATAAAATCAAAATCCCACTTCACATAGCAATATATTTAAAGCTTTCACTTACGGTTTGTTGCTAAGCAAGTATACATCTCTTATCTTACTTCAATTTCTGAAATTCTTGCATGGATTGGAATCCCTGAAATCTACCTACATTCATAATATCACCAACTTAAGATTTTTGACATACCTTATGATCCCCTAGTTTAGGTGAACATTAACATGTGTTCATGCATGAGTTTGAGATTCGAATTCACCTAAGGATTCTTGATGAACAAGGGGTTTGCTCCCCTTATTCTTCTCCTGGTCATCACACGCACACACACACACACTCGGTGTGTGTGTGTGTTGTGTTTTATTTTTAATTTTATATAATCAAGTTTCAACTTTTCCTTTTTGGTCCCTCACGTTTGAGGTTTTATTTATTAAGAACTACTACTTGTTGTTTTATTACTATTTCCATGTTACTAATTAGGTTAATTTGTTCATAGTTATTTTGTGTACGGGTTAACGTTTACCGCTAACGGTACTTTACCCGCTCTTAAATATTATCGTGCATTGATTATCAAAATCTGTTTTTGGGGTGTTACACCCTCATTCATTGTCGTTGGAACATTTCCCTCATCCAGAACACCTTATTATCGGCAGACGTCTTCTCATACTTTTTTGACAGACTTGTAATCATACCACGAGCAGTTGTCTCCTTCATGATATTAAAGGCTACGCTCCTCATCAAAGTCAATGTAATTTTACTTCTTATCTTTTTGCCCTTTTGAGTCCTAAATTGTTTCGGTAACTTTATCTATTTCAATAGGTTCGTTTATCCAGTATCATATCCAAATCACATTCACCAAGCTACACCTCTAGTATCGTTCAACTTTTCGATTCGAAACTTCTCATCTTTAGCTATTGGAAACGAAAAGAAAAAGAAAAAAACCACGGAAACCAAGCACCGGAAGCCCGAGCAACCTTCAATAAACAAGAAATTTGTAGCACCTGAACTGGCGACTTCTCTTGCAAACCCGAGCATAAAAGAATTGAAGAACCAGAGTTCAAGAACCGAAACCCTAATCTCCAAACACCCAAACCACCATAACAACAACATGAAACCTGACACCCGCAAACCCTAGACCATACTGGTCGTACTTAAAGATATGCCATATGTCGTACTCAAGTCTGCCGTGGTGGCACAACAGATCTAGACCTCACGAACAACTCTCTCCCTCTCCTGTGATAATTGTGTACTTAACTGAACCTAAAGCTCTGATACCACTTGTTAGGTATCGGATCAGAGTAGACTCAAGCGGAAGCAAATAAACAACACACACACACACACACACTAGCAGAATGTAAATGAACGACAATTTACGTGGTTCGGTCAAGATGACCTATGCCCACAGGTTGCAACTGGGGTTTCATTTTTATTCAATGTCCACAACTGTTACACAAAATTACAATTAAACATGGGTATTTATAGAACAAGAATATGGTTAACAACTTAATCCACAAATAACTAAGTGAACTTAAAACCTAATTAGAGTTGGTTGCCCTAATTAACTAAGGCCGGCTAGCAAAGCTTACAAACCCAACACTTATCATATATAAGACATATCTCTATCTTATTATATCTTTATTGGGTTCTTACTAATATTTTATTTTGTAATATGCTTATCTTGTTCATGTAAAGCATGGTAGATCTCACACCTCATATCACACGATTTAACTGTCATCTTTACCGTATCTTTTAGTAATCTTTATTTCTCCTATCACACGACTCCACTTTATGTCATATGTGACTCCACTTATGCCACACGCACACACATGTAACTTATCTATAAATACTCTTGTGAATTATTGACGTTGCATTATGTTACTAAGAATTCCAACCACCTATTTTTATCAACGTATTAAGCAATTTAAAATTTACACATGTTATTGATGGATTCCCATGTGGAATATGCTACTGTTCGGTAAATATCTTTGATATATATCCTTGTAATTATTGGCATAAAACGCCTATCATTACATGGCCGTTATATAATTTTTAAAACTGATGGAAGTTTTAGTGGTTAGGTAGGTACATGTCCAAAAAGCAATTCGTCTAATTTATCAATATTTTAGGTTCATTTCAAGGTTAACCATGAAACATTATATTATCACATTATTATAAATTCGGGGATATTCTTATCGAATATAAATCGGGTTTGAAATAAAATGTGATCTAATATATAATTCGGTGATCTACAACTTTATCTTTATTAGAGAACAATCTAGCTATATTTGATCCCATCATACCTGGTTTACAATATAACACAAAGGCTCCAAATATTTGCTGGTGGGTCCGAAGAACCCGGTTTGATGTTTATTAAAATATCAGTCGGTCGGCAAGGTTCTCATATCTGGCCGGAAACTTGAAGTCTATAACAGTTTAACCCCATACAAATACTTAAGAGGCATAATATCACCACAAAGGCTACAATTAAAGTTATAGATATAAATCCAACTGCTCAATCGCCAAATGTCTCACAACTAATATAAGATATATTTGTCCAGAAAGGTTCAAAAACATAGTCCTCAATCATAGAAAAGATATTAAACAGACTTTAATTTAACTTATTTTAACGGCATTAGAAACGTCTCGTCAAACTTTATAATCTTAGATTTTAGGTTTTCGCTTTAAATTTTTAGTTTGTAGATTTTAGAAGTTTTGTTTTAGATCATTGTGTTTTTTGATTTGGCATCGTGTTTTTTTTATATTTCTCTTAATTGTGTTATATTTTATCATCCATTATCTATTATGTTATATTTTGTAATTGATTGTTCTTGTGCTCTTTCTAGATTTAGAAGACTTTACATGATAACTTTACCCATATTTATCCCTCTATTATTATTGATATTATTAACATAATTGTGTTATAATATGTTATAAAAAGAATTCATTCTGAGTTTTATATATATATATATATATAGGATTAGGATAATTTATGAACAACTTCTTGAAAATGAACTAAGTGAACTAATCTTGACCATTGATTATTTTTTAGATTAAAAGAGTAAGATTGACATAGCTCTCTCTTTCTCTCTTAATTAAAATTCCTTAATTTTTTCATCTATTAATTCTCTCTCTCTCTCTCTCTCATTTTTAATTACTTCTCCATTATTTTAAATTCGTGTAGAATCAGTTGCTAATAACGTATATGAAACTCCTAGCGGAACTAGGTACTGGACACCAACTGTCCCCCCCGGATTCAAACCGTATATGAAACTTCTAATGGAACTAGGTCGTGGACTACAAAATACACAGATGTATCAAAAGTTTGTACACATTTGTATAAACTAACAACTGTGTATCTTGTATAAACTGATAGTTAGCGAGCTGTACACATGTGTATAAACTAACATCTGTGTATCTTGTATAAACTGATACTATCGAGACTGTACACATGTGTATATACTAACAACTGTGTATCTTGTATGTACGGAAACTAGCAAGATTTTAGGAATTTTGATTATATTGTTTAATAAATGCAATTTAAAAAAAAAACGCAAATACGCTTCTGTCAATTAATTTAAATGGAAGTTACAACATTATAATTACAATCTTGCCATTGTTTAAAAATCTCTAGATGATATAATCCAATGGCTCAGATTAGTTCACACAATTCATTCTCAATCTAATGTTCACTCTGGAACCCTACCCTATATATGTATGTATGTATGTATGTTGATGTATGTATGTATGTAGTATGTATGTATGTATGTGTATGTACGCACGCACGCACGCACGTACGTACGTACGTACGTAGTATATATGTATGTATGTATATTCTCATAATGGAATGATTAAATAAAAACGCTAAATATTGTTAAAACTGTGAGAACAAATGAAAAAACCATGAGAACTTAGTAAAAAATGATTGAAAATCATTTTTTTGTACTTATCATTATTATTCAAATACAATGTTAGAAACTAAATTTACACATCTAAATTTACGTGAATTCATAACTAAAGAAAATTTACACGTGTGTAAGTTTGTCATTTGTACATGTGTAAATTTTTTATATATTTACCCATATATATAAATCTAATAAGAATGATTTTGATAGGAGAAATGAACTATTTGATGTTGTAAATTTCTTTTTCATGTTGTATTTTAATTACAATGAGGTTTGTATTAAAAAAGAATTGGCTTTGATTGGTTTTCTAATTCGTTCCCACGGTTCTCGCAATATTTAACATTCTCAAGATAACCCTCCCTATATATGTATAAGTATCTACATTTTTTTATGTTATTATGAATAGGGTTAGGATCGTGTGAGAAATATTAGGCTAATTGAGAAACTTAAAAAGTATTCTGGACCACACATTTTCCCTAAGCAAAAATGTAAACAAACGCAATTTTTTTGGAAAAATCGGAGCTTTTTCTATAACTTTGTTTTTTGGAATTTATATACATGTGTATATCGTCAATCTTTTAATAATTACATATATGTATATTGTTAATCTTTTAACTATATATGTGTATATTGTCAATCTTTTAACAATACATGTTTAAAATTGAAAAATAAGTGTTGTAAATCTATGATTGAGGTGAATGATTTAGTTTTAGTTTTAAGGTTTAGCACTAGTATTTAGGGTTTAGTATTAGCGGTTAGTTTTAGTGTTTAGTATTAGTATTTAGGGTTTAGCTTTAGAGTTTAGTTTTAGTGTTTAGCATTACTTTTGGTGTTTAGTATTAGTATTAAGGGTTTAGTTTTAAGGTTTTAGCATAGGGTTTAGTGTTTAGGGTTTAGAGATTTTGGTTATTTTTCAATGACTCGGTCCTAATGCCGCTGGAATGATCTCAATCAGCATTCGTTTGACCTAGTTTCCTACACTACTTAGGTTAAAGGATATATATTATTCATAATATACACATATGTATAGTTGAAAAGTTACCTAAATACATAGATGTATAATTCAAAATTGACAATATACATATATGTATATATGCAAACAAAAAACCCTTCCTATAAATAAGCGATTAAAATTTAAAAAAACAGTTTTTGGCTTGAAGAAATGTGTGTACAGAAAGATTCTTAAATTTCTCAAATAGGTTATTCTTCTCTTAGGATTCCCTACCCATTATGCATATATATATACACACACACATACATAAAGGTTGGTTATTGTACAATAGGGCTTATCGTACGAGCGTACGAGATTGGTTTTTCAACGTCCGACTTTACTTTTTAACATTCGACTTGTGCTGAAAAAAACAACATGCGAAATTGTAAAAAAAACCAACATGCGAATTCATCAAACTTCACCAACATGCGATTTCGTTTTTTCTTTATGTACATGCGATTTCAAGGTTTTTTGAACCATGCAATTTTCATTTTTGGTATCATAACGTGCGATTTTGCTATCGCGTACGTAGCGTACGTTAAAGCATATTGACGAGATTTTTTCTACTACATATATATTAATTATTATTAATAATATATATATATATATATATATATATATAAGTATTTATATTTTTTTGTTATGATACACATCTATAAAGTTGGGGCCATTTACAAAAACAAATTTGATGTGATAATAAAAGGTATAAATTTACCCACTATAATTTATTAACTTTCTACTCTAATACACATTCACTATTCAAGTTGGTTTATTTTGATTGGTTATAAACACACACTCTCTCTCTCTCTATATATATATATATATATTCTTAATATACACCACTTATTTTTTGTTTTTGCTATATCATATAATTTAGTACTTTCTTCAAGTAAACTTACTTTCATATATAAATTACAATTTTTTAATTAATTTTGTAACTATATATGAATTAAATTATGTGATTTAATTTAGTGTGACCGAACACCCCCACAACGTGTTCACGTGTCTTAGTGTTTTTACGTCTACTTTTGTTCGGTTTTACAGTTCCGTCACAACGTACGAGATCCTAAAAACTCGTTAAAATTATTTGACTTTTTATCAATAACTCATTTTTTTTAGATATTACACACATGCGTCTACTTATTTACATAAAAGCATCAAACTACTCTTTATTTTTTTTTTATTTACACATGTGTACGTCATATACATACATATATATATACACACACATATATATATACATATATATATATAATTCGGATCATAGGAAAATTTTTACGAATTGTAAGAATTTAGAGAACTGAGTCTTTTTGTGGAGTTTTGCCTTTATTTTTCACACCCCTAGATTCTAATGGTACAAATAGGGGTGCTAAACGGATCTCGTGTTCGCGGGTTGACGGGTTCAACCGACCCGAACCTGAAAATTTTACACGAACCCGAACCCGACCCGAACCCGAAAATCGTATCATATATATGAACCCGAACACGACCCGAAGTTTTGTGGGTTGACCCAAACACGACCCGTTTAACCCCGAATTTTTTAATTTTTTTTTCTAAAACTAATATATTAAAATAAAAATTACTTAAAAAACACAAATGTATATAATAATATCATATTTAAATTATAAAAGCTATGTTAATTTCTCCTTTTAAGTTATAATCATGGCATACCATTTAATTTATGAGATAAAATATATTGTAAAAAATATAATATAGTATAAATGTGTTAAACGGGTCAACCCGCCAACCCGACCAGGTTGACCCGAACCTGACCCGTAAACCTAAACGGGTTCACGTGTTCAACCCGAAACTTACCCGAACCCGTTTAGACGAAACCTAAACTCGTGATTTCGTGTTAGGTTCGTGTCGGCTTTCCGGGTCGTGTCAGAAATTCACACCCCTAGGTACAAAGACAGTCGTAAAAGAATCGAATTATTGTTTTCGACCCTTTATAGCTGCTTAAAGCATTTAAAATTGTTGTAAATAAAAAATAGGTTTCTTTTTTTGCAAAGTTGATTTTTTAGGATTTTTTGTAAAAAAATAAAATTGATAAAACCTTTCGTACGACCAATTCTCTAAGTTTTTTCACAACTCATTAATTTTCTAGTAATAAACATTAATCATGGAGGACATGTGTCATTTATTATCGCTATCTATTTTTTTCCCTCTTCTCTCACCTACTTAATTATCTCATACTTAATTATAAATAATAAAGATTGTTTACTTATTTTATTATATTAATTTATTTATTAGTATTTTCTTCCTTATCTAAAAATTACATTATCCAAAAATATTTCATAATCACAGTTATGACTTCTTTTGTTATATCTTACTTTTTTCAAAATCCAACTAATTATTATCATGTGAAATCTAACCGAATTAAATATAAGCAAGAAATATAAAAACTACAATCATAATATATATAGATAAACAATCCAGATATTAACATCATATTAGATTCATCCAAAGTTATATTAAAATTAATATAAAACTTAATATGTCATCTGCATTATGAACAAAACCTATTAATATAAAATGAAATTACCATAATAGTTGACTTCTGATATTCTGACCCATGGTTAATTTTAACATATATTTTTAATTTATGCCTATTAAATTAGATTAGATATTAGTAGGTATATCATATATCTATATAATAAATATAAATGAATCGTTTGTAATATACTAAAATTAATATATATTTCTTTTAGTATAACGGATTATTTATTAATTTTAATGATTATTGATATATAATTCTTTTTTTTTTGTTTATCTCTTATTTATTTAATATATCTTTTGTTTTTCTGCTTATTAATAGTTATTTAATATTTTATTGATTCAATCACATGCAATACACAAGTTTCTAACCGATTTAATTAATAAAAAAACAAAGTAAATTTTGTAATGTATGTAATACACAAGTTTCTAACCTAATAATAAATAAAAAACAAAGTAAGATATTATAAAAACTGTATAGTACATCAAAGTTTATTTTTTTTCAAAAAATCCATATATATACGCCCGCGTGTGTTACATTATATATATTTAATCGTGTGATACACATGTTTATTCAATCAGTACAATGCATGGATTTTTAAAGATGGAATTTTTTATTACTTGGTATAAAAAATTATATTTATTCAGTCAATTTAATACACGATGTTCTAACCTATTATGTTTATATATGTCATCCATTAATTTTCAACGCTACAAATTGTCTTGTATATCAAAACTTTATTTACACATAAATGGTTTTTCTTTAAAAAAATAAATAAAGAAAAACAAGTACTTTTTATCCAAAGTTTAAAAATGATTACTCCATTTAAAAGAAAGGATCATATTAATATCATACACTTTAAGTAAAAGAAGTATTTATTTAAACATCATAAGCATATAATAAATTGTTGTAATAAAGAAAATCATGGTTACTCAGCTTAAAAGAAAGAAAACAAGGCTAGGAAAAACAACAATTTGAATAATATAATATTATTGTTTAAATTGTTATTTGTGATTTAGATTAGTAGGTTTTAGTTTAATTTAAATGTAAAAATTATTTTTCTTTGCACAGAAACATTTTATCATAAGTTGTCTGTACAGGAAACGTTATTTGTAGGGTTTTGAGGATTCACATCCTTTTATTTTTTTATTTTATAATTTCACTAAACACAATTATATTATTTTTTTCTTTTAATTAAATAATATTTTTATACTTTAATCATTATTTTTCTCTCTCCTTCATTTACAATCACTTTTAAAATATATTAAAAAACTATAGAGGATGAATAGTGTCCCACTTCCAAAATTTACAGATGAATAATAAAATTTCTCTATCTTTTACTCACAATCACTTCTAACCATCTATAATCATTTTTACTCACAGTCACTTTTTATAATATAGAAAACTACCTCACAAAATTTTATTCAACGAATTGTGAATGCTATTATTATAAAGCCAAACTATAAATGTTTTAACTAATAAGTACTATGACTGCAGGTATATAAGTTCTTAATGTTTTCCTTGCATGGTTATATGTTAAAAAAATATATATAAACAGATATATAATGATGTATTTGCAGCTATCCTTGGAACTTTCTTTTTGTCCTTTTGGATGTTGGCGACCATCTATCCGGTGTCCCATGCATGACCTACGCCATGGATGTATATTTTTTATTTGCTTTTGGCCATTAACTATGAAAATTCACCAAAATAACCCCCTAGTATGAATTTTTGCTAATTAGTTTTTTAGCAGTATTAAACTTTTTCAAGTACAGTGAAAATCGTGACAGTAAATTTTTGTAACTATATGAATAGATGAAACAAAGGAGATTTTTCTTGTTTGAAGTGATCTTGTCGTTCTTGTTAGGTTGTTCCATTGACTCTTCTTTCTTCCATGAAAGTAGGCAATAATCTCTTGCTATTATTCCTACCACAATTGATTATATAGAGATTACAAGTGATTATCCTAATCTATATATGACAAGAATATGCACATTAATGACAAAATATGTTACATATATTATAATAATTCTAATACACCTCCGCGGTCGAAACGAGAGGGTCACGAATGTTTAGACGGGACCTAAAATTATCGAAGAAAACCTTTGGTAATCCTTTGGTAAAAATAACCGCAATCTGATATCTCGAAGGAACACAAAGCACCTGAACCTGCCCTTTAGTTACCTTTCCTCAAACAAAGTGGTTGTCCAGTTCTATATGGTTAGTTCTCTGATGCTGAACTGGGTTCCCGGAGAGATAGATAGCACTTACATTATCAAAATAAACCAATGTAGCATACATGGGAAGAGTATGAAGCTTAAGTAGCAAATTACATATACAGTAATCTTCAAAACATTAGCAACACCCTTATATTCCGCTTCAGTACTAGATCGAGATAATATTGGTTGATGCGTGTGGATGACCATGATAGAAGGTTTCCCTCCATGTATACACAATAACTAGAGGTTGAACTTCGTGTGTCGAGGCACCCCCCCCCCAAAAAAAAAGAAAATCTACCCTAGTACAGGATATTAAAGAGGTTGTTTGATACGAACAAACATGTAAGCTAAAGGAGACCTTGACCTTTACATATCTGAGCATCCGTTTGAGAGCATTCATGTGAGCTGTGATAGGTGCATGCATGTGAATGCACACTTGTTGAGCGACGTAAGTGACGGCGGGACTCATGAATGTAAGACATTATATGTGACACCCTATCCCGCAGCGGAAATGGTAGTCGGAGCATGCTTGGGTTTTCATCAAAGCTCATGACATTTACTATAAAGTTTCATATTTATTATTTCCAATTTAAAAGAGAAATTACAACAAACATACAAGCACAACATGTTCTAAACACAACATTCATGAACTCTTTATTTTTCTTCTAAGGCAAATTTCTATGTGTTCCTTGCTTCAGCCTGTCCACCTGTATCACGTGTAAAAATAGGGTTTTGGGTCAACAAAAGCTGGCGAGTGAATCTTATTTAAATATTTGAAAGAATTAGTTATATTGGTTATTTAAATAAAAATGTGCATAACCAAATATGAGTAGACGCATATGTAATTCTAACCACAAACCACATATTATCAATCAATGCACACACAAGCATGACAAATGATGAACAATGAGATCAAGGATCAATCAAACGGAGCCGATCTAATGAGGCACCTGATGCTCAACTCGTCTCCAACGAGGAACTGATGGGCCTAATAAATGAATTGCACGCAACTGACAAAAATGTAAACACACAATACAACAACAACATTTACATCACACGTTAGATCTTATTATGGTAACAGCACAAGTGTTTGAATAAACGAAATATATGAGACGACACATGATACACCCCAAAACATGAATAAAAAGGGGAGTATGTAAGAATTCACTCACAGTGGGTGCGTTTCTTTGGATTGATGACGAATGCGCACGAATTGAGAATTTAACCGACGAAGATGACTAACCTAAATATTAACGCATTAATTCAATAATTATATAAAAATTAATATTTTGATTTTATACTTTTTATTAGGTGTTTAGATTATTTTTGGAGTAAATTGCACAAAACATCCTTTATGTTTCCTCAAACTTGCAGGTTCCAGCCTTAATGTTTAAAAGTTGCTAAAAACAACCTTTAAGTTTATTTTTGTTGCGGGTTCAATCCTTTACAGCTAACCACGTTATTTTCTTCAGTTAAGTTCCCTCACATGATCAACCAAAATGACGAATATACCCTCACATGTTATGCATGTGAGGGAACTTAACTGAAGAAAATAACGTGGTTAGCTGTAAAGGATTGAACCCGCAACAAAAATAAACTTAAAGACTGTTTTTAGCAACTTTTAAACATTAAGGCTGGAACCTGCAAGTTTGAGGAAACATAAAGGATGTTTTGTGCAATTTACTCTTATTTTTGGGGGATTTATTGGATTTTTTAAGCCTAAGAAAATGTTTATTTAAGCGTTTTTATTTGCCTTTTACAAAATATAATAAAAATAAAAATAAAAAAAATAAAACCTTGTCAGACCTGACAAGGTATTCTGACCGGTTCGATATATGCGTTTGGCAGCGTGTGGTGGGATTCGAACTCATGACCTCCTGTACGTGTGTACGCAGCTCTTCTAACTGAACTACGTGTCTAACCCGTAAGGATTCCAATTTTAATTTTTCTTATACATTTATTAAGTTATTTCAGAAATTATTTTAAATAAAAAGGTTTTAAAATCAACTAACCGGTGTTTACCACCCGCCTCGAACTCGCGACCTTAGATATTTTGCACCCAGCCCAACCAACTGGGCTGGGTGTCTAACCCGTTATGTTCTGAAATTCTATTATATTTATCTACTTGTTAACCAGCGATCTCATTCAGTAAAAAATGGGTTTATTTTCAGAGAACCGGACATGCACCAGAATGGAACCAGGGACGTGTGGTTTAAAATTGCACACAATCCATCACTGGACTGTGTGTCTAACCTGTTTAAAATCCGTTTTAAATTATACTTATATATATTAACAGAACTTCCTCTTCTTCGCATGATTCATACTGTTTTGAAAAATATCCGACGGACTTATTATATTATTTAGAATGATAACATAATGGAAAGATAATAAAGGATTCAGGATGTTATACCGAACAAAGGGGTGATTTTGATTTCACCGATGAACTTCCGGCGGCAAGAACTTTCTGACGATTAACTCCGGCGAAGTATAACTTCGAAAACAGAGTGTTGCAAAGTGTTTTGGTGAGTGTGAGCGAGTTTTAGAAAAAGTTTAGGATTGTTATTTATAGGCGAAACCAGTTAGAGTTTAGATTTCAGTTTTGACCGTTTCGGTCAATGAATTTATGATCACATAATTAAGTATAACCGAATTAGCCATGATTAAGTATTAACACATGATTGGAAAAACGTTTTCTTTGGATTAATTCACAACTGAAATGGAGATTGATGATAAATTTGGAGGTTATAGCCGATACATGCGGTTGTTTTCAAAATTTTGGTTTCAGCAGATTGTTTTATAAATATCATTTGTTTTAGGATTAAAGCAGATGTGTGTGTGCTGTGGTGGTGGTTGTGTGTATTTTTTCGATGGAGACCCATGTTCGAAACCCGACGGCCCCATTATACTTTATTAATTTATATTATTATTTTACTTTTTATTTAATTCATATTTTAACTATCGAATTTAGTTATTAAAAAATCTTAATAATACGCATTTGTTCCATAGATAAATGTATCAAAAAACTTCGAATTAACTTCTTGAATTATTTAACGAATCTGGTTTTTGGAACCCATTTTACACGAATGTTACAGTATCCCCTACTTTTAGAAATTTTGTCCTGAAATTTTGGTAGAAGTTGTAACAGAAAAAAGATGCGGGTATTTTCACGCATTGAGTCTTCGCGTTCCCAAGTAAACTCAGGTCCTTGATTCTACTCTCAACGTACTCTGATTGAAATCTGAAATATCTCTTTAACAGGAAAGAGGGGTATGATGTTTGGATTTGGTTGAGGCGGTAACGTTCCTAGTAAGGGTTTAATACCCTGCTACAGGAATCGCTTCTTAATGCCTAAGATGAGAAGCGTTGACACACAGAGTTGCTTAGCTGGATGTGATCTCATGCATAAGAGTTTTGAGAGAATTGATGCGTTGAAAAGATAAAGTTATATCACAAGACAAAAACTTCAATCATGACGATATTAAAACCTACACGGAACTTCTCATAACCGCCTGACAATGCTTTTGATCCTTTGACAAGAATACTTATATATAGGAAGTACCAGCGGCGTATCTACCATAATCTTGTCAATTTTCATTGGCTTTGTCAGTAAATTATGATTAGTTCTATGTGACTCTAAAGTCTACAAAACATAAACAAACACAACAGTCAAAGCTTGAGTCTCAAATCTAAAAGAATACATGATTGAATGACGACGGTACCTCTCTCGTTTGTTATCATGAAGGGGTCAATCTATGAAAAAGTGAGACATGACTCAACTTCCTTAATTGATGAGGCGAGGTACGTGGTGATGTTATGATGACATGAAATTTTAAATAGATGAATGAAATAAAACAATGATAACAATTAGCATTAAAATTCTTGGATACATAAATTCCCAAATTAAAACAGGGATACACAAAGATTGAGATTTATAGAAAACATTAAAAACTCGACGATTGGAGAGGAGTCTTGGTTCTTGGTGATGGAAGACCAGTTGGGTTGCTCGTTTGCACCATTATTAACTTCAATTGGATTGACGTTGATGTTGTAAGCTCTTCCTCTCGCTGGTGGAGGTGCTGGGTTTGCTTGATTTGCTTGGTTAACTGGGTTTGCTTGAGCTTGGGCGTTAATGATGTTAACCAATCTAGGGCACACGTTTCTAAAATGGCTAGGGTCGCCACAATTAAAGCAATCTCGAATATATAGAACTATGGGGTATTGAGGTTGTTGATAGGGTTGGATCATGTTTTGAGCAGGGGGTGGAGCTGGGTTTTGGGGAGTGCGACAAGTTTTACTTAGATGACCATAGCTTCCACAATTAGCACACAATCGACAAGGTATGGTGGGTTGATGGTGATAAAAGCAGGTGTTGCATTGAGGGTGAGGACCAATGTAAGGTTTCTTGTTTGGGTAAGCAGAGTTGGGTGCTATTTGAGTGATTGGGATAGCTTGGAGTGGTACGGCTTGTGGAGCTGGTTGACTGCTTTGAGTGACAACAAAGTTTTGCCTGTCTCGCTTTCTCTTAGTAGTGGGTTAGGAAGAGGATTCAGTTTGGGTTGAGTTTGAAGTTTTGTTTGGTGTTTTATCTTTTTCTTTTCATCCTTGAAGTCTCCATTCCTAATGTGGTTTTCGGTAAGCTCTGTAGCTAGCTCCATTGCTGCTTCCAAAGTTGCAGGTGTGGTACTTATTATAGGGTCCTGAATATTTGAAGGAAGACCCCGAACGTAGTGCTCGATCAAACGGTAAAGAGGGGTGAAACAATTTGGAACCGTTTGATTCAACTCAAGGAATCTCTTGTTATAGGTTATGTGATCTCCCTCTTTTTGCTTCAAGGAATAGAACTCGTCCTCTAGTTTCTTAATTTCGCTTCTTAGACAGAAACGTCTAGTCATAAGCTCTCTCAATTCTTCCCAAGTTAGGGCTACAACGGCTTCGGCACCTCGTCTGCCCTTTTCAACATTCCACCATGTAAGGGCTACTCCATACAAGCGTCCAGTAGCGCACTTTGCGATGTTGGGACAATCACAGTTGAGGAATGTACTTTCCATCTCTTCAAACCATCGAAGAAGAGCAGTGACTCCTTCAGTACCTTCGTACTTTGGAGGATCATATGAGTTGAAGTGCTTATAGGTGCACTTCGCGGTATTTGGGGGAGGGTTGACAACGTTTTGATCTTCTTGGTTGATGGGATTAGAGGCAAGGGCTTGTTGGACTTGAACTACGATGTTGGGAACTACGGTGGCCATTTGCTGAGCTATTTGAGCAGCCATACACTCGCGGGATTTCCTGATCTCCTACTCCTACGAGAGTGACTAGAAGACATCTACAAGGAATACGTATCGAGAGTATGAGTTTGACATATAGGTGTCATGTGTCGTATAAAATGAACATCCACAAAATAAATAAAAAATAAATTTGCTACATCCATAGGATGTCTTGGGCTTTGCTCATGTTTGGGCTCCCATGTGTCCCCATACATGGCCTTGGTAGTCATGTGGGCCCCCATAACTACTGGGCTCAGGTAGGGTTCACATTGGTGTTGGCCTGTTAACACTCACGCCACCCGAATGAAAATCGTAAAACATAATTGCAAAGTACAAGGTCGGAGGGTGTCCAGGTGTAGACACAGTGACAACTCAAAGTGGGGTTAGTTCGCACGACGTTTGGTGTGGCATGCTTTGGCCTAATAGGTCCTTCGTACTCTCATCGTTAGTCCCCAGGTAGGCAAACTAGTCCGTTATATTGGATTTATACGAATGCCAACCTAGACAGGACGTTTCGACTACCGCTACTCGTACCCTTCCAGTTACTACACGCCCGTCGTAGAACCTACTTTGATGAGATTAAAAAAACGAAAACACCACAAAATCTTGAATAAAGAAAATATGAGAAGATTTAAATATGTGAGAACTGAAACGTGCGTGATGAATGTGTATGTAAGCATGTTATATTTGACAATATCTATATCTCATTAAGTATCACACAAAATGATAGTGGAAGTGCTTACATGCATTTGTGTGTGTAACAAATATGAAACTAATAAATATCATGAGTTTGCATGTACCATATAAGCAATTCAAATCTAATCGACTATAGTATAGGCTCTAAGGGTCTAATAACCTAACCTATATCCCTATAGTCAAAAGCTCTGATACCAATCTGTCACACCCTGACCCGCAGTGGAAATGGTAGTCGGGGTATGATTGGGTTTTCATCAAAGCTCATGACATTTAATATAAAGTTTCATATTTATTATTTTCAATTTAAAAGAGAAATTACAACAAACATACAAGCACAACATGTTCGAAACACATCATTCATGAACTCTTTATTTTTCTTCTAAGGCAAATTCCTATGTGTTCTTTGCTTCATCCTGTCCACCTGTATCATGTGTAAAAATAGGGTTTTAGGTCAACAAAAGCTAGCGAGTGAATCTTATTTAAACATTTGAAATAATTAGTTATATTGGTTATTTAAATAAAAATGTGCATAACCAAATATGAGTAAACGCATATGTAATTCTAACCACAAACCACATATTATCAATCAATGCACACACAAGCATGACAAATGATGAACAATGAGATAAAGACTCAATCAAACAGAGCCGATCTAATGAGGCACCTGATGCTCAACTCGTCTCCAACGAGGAACTGATGGGTCTAATGAATGAATTGCATGCAACTGACAAAAATGTAAACACACAATACAACAACAACATTTATATCACACGTTAGATCATATTATGATAACAGCACAAGTGTTTGAATAAACGAAATATATGAGACGACACATGATATACCCCAAAACATGAATAAAAAGGGGAGTATGTAAGAATTCACTCACAGTGGGTGCGTTTCTTTGGATTGATGACGAATGCGCACGAATCGAGAATTTAACCGACGAAGAAGACTAACCTAAATATTAACGCAATAATTCAATAATTACATAAAAATTAATATTTTGATTTTATACTTTTTATTAGGTTTTTAGATTATTTTTTGGGGGATTTATTGGTGTTTTTAAGCCTAAGAAAATGTTTATTTAAGCGTTTTTATTTGCCTTTTACAAAATATAATTAATAAATAATATAATAAAAAATAAAAAAAATAAAAAAATAAAAATAAAAAACTAAAACCTTGTCAGACTTGACAAGGTATTCTGACCGATTCGATATATGTGTTTGGCAGCGTGTGGTGGGATTCGAACTCATGACCTCCGTACGTGTGCACGCAGCTCTTCCAACTGAGCTACGTGTTTAACCCGTAAGGATTCCAATTTTAATTATTCTTATACACTTATTAAGTTATTTCAAAAATTATTTTAAATAAAAAGGTTTTAAAATCAACTAACCGGTGTTTACCACCTGCCTCGAACTCGCGACCTTAGATATTTTGCACCCAGCACAACCAACTGGGCTGGGTATCAAACCCGTTATGTTCTGAAATTATATTATATTTTCTACTTGTTAACCAGCGATCTCATTCAGTAACAAAAATGGGTTTATTTTCAGATAACCGGACAAGCACCAGAATCGAACCAGGGACGTGTGGTTTAAAAGTGTACACAGTCCACCACTGGACTGTGTGTCTAACCCGTTTAAAAATTCGTTTTAAATTATACTTATATATTAACAGAACTTCATCTTCTTCGCATGATTCATACTGTTTTGAAAAATATCCGACGAACTTATTATATTATTTAGAATGATAACATAATGGAAAGATAATAAAGGATTCAGGATGTTATATCGAACATAGGGGTGATTTTGATTTCACCGATGAACTTCCGGCGGCAAGAACTTTCCGAGGATTAACTCCGGCGAAGTATAACTTCGAAAACAGAGCGTTGCAAAGTGTTTTGGTGAGTGTGAGCGAGTTTTAGAAAAAGTTTAAGATTGTTATTTATAGGCGAAACCAGTTAGAGTTTCGATTTTAGTTTTGACCGTTTCGGTCAATGAATTTATGATCACATAATTAAGTATAACCGAATTAACCATGATTAAGTATTAACACATGATTGGAAAAACGTTTTCTTTGGATTAATTCGCAACTGAAACGGAGATTGATGATAAATTTGGAGGTTACAACCGTTACATGCGGTTGTTTTCAAAATTTTGGTTTCAGGAGATTGTTTTATAAATATCATTTGTTTTAGGATTAAAGCAGATGTGTGTGTGGTGTGGTGGTATGTTGTGTGTATTGTTTCGATGGAGACCCGGGTTCGAAACCCGGCTGCCCCATTATACTTTATTAATTTATATTATTATTTTACTTTTTATTTAATTCATATTTTAACTATCTAATTTATTTATTAAAAAAATTTAATAATACGAATTTGTTCCATTGATAAATGTATCATAAAACTTCAATTAACTTCTTGAATTATTTAACGAATCTGGTTTTTGGAACCCATTTTACACGAATGTTACATTATACGGCACCCGCAAAGCATTGTTACTTCCTAGGGTCATCATGGAGTGTGCCAACTCTAGCGTTTAACTTTTTTTGGGTGTCAACGGGTGTATTCGCTATGTTGCATTGGGCTAAACCTGCTCATTCCGAAATCTCCAATGCTTATTTCTCTTGAGACAGTATGAGAGAAAGATTATAGTGCTTAACTAAAATACCAAGGAAATAACTGATAATACCTAAATCCTTCATCGCATCTGTAAAACCCTAACTTAAAGAATTTAAAAATCAATTTATATTTTCGCATTTAAACGAGTAAATGCGATTACACGTCACTACAAATTTTCGAGTTTATTAAAACTTATCAACACTAAACATTTTGACATGCCGTTACTAATTGGTTCTGTAACATTGAAACCAAATGCGAGAGCTTGATCTTCAACCGTGTTCGGTTCTTCATTGAGCTTGATCATCATCCGGAGGTACTTGCGATTACCCTAAATTGGAAATTTGCAAAATATTAGTATTATAGCAAATTACCGAAAAGCATGACATAACCGACTCGTCAAAATGAATCAAAATAGAAAACTCAACTTCTGAGGTGGCGTCGGTGACGGCACTTAGCCACGTCGGCAATGCCTCTTTAAAACTTGCGTCGAAGCTTTACTGCCGTAGGCAGTAGCTTTATGTTGTCGGACCTTCAACGTTGCGTCGGCGACGCTTTCTTCTGCAGCAGTTTTACTGCTGTGTTGCTTTGGTTATCCGTTCAACCCAATTTCAAGTCCCGCACATTTAAAATCATCCCGGGACTTACGGAGACGTATCCGTATAATACTACTTTCTACTTTCATTCAGCAGTTGACTACCATAAGCTACGGTTGGCCACCGTAGCTTGAAGTGATTTACTGCAGGTATTACCGTTTTGCCGTTTTTGTTACGAAAACTTCCGTAATTTATTCAATTTTCATCCGTTTCCCACAAAACTTGTTTCTAAATGTCCGTAAAATGTTTCCTTACTTATTTAACCCAAAATCCCTAACCCGAATTCATGGTTTTTATGTATTACGCAACCATTAACCGGTTTACGCAAATATTCGTTTTGACCCATTAGGAGATTTAAACACTTAAGCTTAAATATCGCTCATTCTTTCCTTACATTTTATTTCCACACTAAATTTCTATTTATCTTCCACCACAACTATATTTGTGGTGGATTTGGTACTGTAAATCAAATAAGTTCCGAATCTACCATTCGGTTTGATAATTTACGAAAAAAACCTGTTAAGAGGGATTAAACCAAAATGGTCCACGCCATTTGCTTTTACACTACCGAAAGGGTGCACTTATTTATAAAACTTTTTTTAAACTACCATCAAGGGTTGTTTGATCGATTTATCATCCAACGGAATTTTGGTCAAATTTAGTTCTTTTATGACGAAAGATTTTTAACAACATATTTTGACCAAGTGGGCACTTTTGACCTGTATTCCATTTAAAATATATTATGTTATTAAAAACATAAAAGTTTTCCATTGCTTCGTGTTATAATCTCACTTAATTTCACTTTTCACCAAAATAGATTTTCGACTCCAGTGGTCGTATTACCCTCACGCTAGATATACCTCACTTGAGGTGATCTAGTGTCCACCCTTATCTTGACTAACTTTATTTCGTACCGTAAACCCTCATCGAGAGCATAACCACTACACATACCTGGTGCGAGTCTAAGTATCGACTCGTTAGCAATGATTTGCGATTCTATATTCTAATTTATGGCCAACATGCTCACAAATCATGCTTACCTGTAAGCATGAAACTTAACAAACAAAATATTAATTATTCGTTCAAATTGGGATAACATCACCATTTGACCCGTTTGTCCGTTTGACTTATTTCTTGGCTCGCCCTTTTTACATATCGACATAACCAAACATTGATTATGGTAAAAAAGATATTTACTTACCATTTATTTCGTTCGACCCATTACGATTTGCATCATAGGGTCGTATTACTTAAAATCACTTTCTTTATTCATTTGACCCATTATGGCTTACACCATAAAATATCTTTTCAAAACTCTTGTTAATTTGGTCAATACTTAACCAAATTCCGTTTTTACCCTTTTACCATCAAATATGATTTCTTACCATTTTCACTTATTCCGATTCGTATCGACTTGCGTCGGAACGTCGTATTCCAAAGACTCATTTCAATATACTAGACAACCTTATTTAATCAATAGATAAGTAGATGTTTTACTTAAAAGAGGTAAGCATTACTTACCTAGCATCCGATTATGCTTTTTCCCCCGTGCTTGATCCGTTTGACCCACTTCTTCCCAAGCTTCCACCTAGCTTGTCAAGCGTCGAACTATCATTTATCATTCGCAAGATGGTTAGATTAGTCATCATTCATCAAGATTATCCCACCTTACGGATTTTACATCAATTCACCATTTAATCATATTATAGGTCAGTTTGACTTCTAAAAGCCAACTGCCTATTAACATTGCAAACGCACAGTTAAGTTCAACAAACTCATTTAGGCATTTATCAATTACTCAACATGCAACAGTTTTAGGCTACCCTCTTATCTAAATTCCCAACCAAGTTCATGTCATTTCTTTCACTTAAATAAGTTTGAGCGATTGTTAACATCAAGTTAACTTAGCTTTTGATTATGAATGCTAATTTATCCATTTATCATGCTATAATTAAGGGTTTTCATCTCTATGTAAAACCCGTTTCATCATATTATTAGACATTTATCCGAATACCTAATATAATCAAGTACTATATGCAAACTAGTAAACAACATGATCTTATACACTTATTAATATTAACTTAACATCTATTTCATTATTTCATACAAAACCATTCCATAGCAAGTATGTACTTCGTCATATTATTAAAACTCACTTCAATATTTACTTGTTAATCACCTACAAGTAATCATACCTCAAATATTTCATAATTCCACAATATCAAACGAAATTAGGCACACATATACACTCAACTTCATCTTTGGATCATAATCCAACAATTTAATTGCAAGTATTCTACTTGTCTCTAGTTACAACTTTCACCAATCTAAGTTTTTATACATACCTTATGATCTACTGGTCTAGGTGATCAATTATTTATGCTCATGCACGGATTTGAGGTCTGATTCCCCCTTCAATTTTGATAATCTTGGAGAAACTAGGGTTTCCCCTTGTTTCTTTTATTGATGATCGACATACACACACACTAAGCGTGTGTGTTATGTGTTAGTTTTATGTTTTAATAAAACAAGTTTCCTTTCTTGGTAGCTTTGGTCCCTCAAGTTTAGTTTTGATTATAAATGAGACTACAACTTATTGTCTTGTTACTTATATACATGTTATTAACTAGGTTAATTTGTTCCTAGTTATTTTGTTTACGGGTTCACTTTTACCACTAACAGTCTTTTACCCGCTCTTTAATAGTTAACGCGGTTTGATTACCGAACCCGTTTTTGGGGTGTTACAGCATCATTGTCTTGGACATCCTGACATTAATATTTTATGTTTATTAAAAACTTGTTTACCGTCTTTTTCCAATCCTGTTAAGACTTTTAATGTTTGGTAATCTTTAGTGTTTGGAAAACAAATAAAGTTTCTTTTTCGTGATTCTATGAAGTGTACTTATTTACTATTTGATATTACTCATAGCGACTTATAGAATTCGGTTCTATCGTCAACTGGTTGTCGCTTTTGTATCCCTTTCTTGGATGATAAAACCAATTTCCTATGGACATATGCTATTGTACACAAATCACAAGTTTTCACCACCTTTTTTAAATTTAACCAATTAATTAAAACCCAATTAACACTTCTATAAAGTGTTTGTAGTGTGATAATGGACATGAATACAATAACAATTCATTATATCAAACAAAACCAATGGCATGTTTCCCTTGCTCCATTAATAACATAATGCACACCAATTTGACACACTCATCCGTCCCGCAAAACTTTTGGTATCAAGCCTTAGATCATGAAACTTACCTCCTCAACATCTTATCTACTAAAGTCTTATAAAACTCTACCCCTACCATCCACCTCTATCATTGCTTTCCCATATATGACCACCTAAGTGTGTTTGGTTGCCTTTGCTACCCACTAATACCATCCTTTAAGATTCACAAACTAGCCGACCGATCTACAACATGTGTTTCTCGATTACCATTGAACCATAGAGGATATAAGTGCTACAACCTTAACACAAGTCAAGTAACACTCTCCCGAGATGTTATTTGAGTTGTAGACGCCATAAGAACCGGTTAGATAGGGTCATAAAACCGCAACCTCAAGACCACCTTATGACGTTCTTTTCGTTATATCTATCTTGCAAGTATAAAAACATAAAGAGTTATATGTGAGAGACAGGTGGAGAAGGTATGGAAAAAACCCAATCAAAGCAAACTCGAAATAGAGATACCGTTCAGAGTGTATAAGGAATATATTTAATAATTAAAGACATATGATTTAAGTTCTTTATAGTGTATTTACTATCTTTAGAAAGATGATTTAGGATACCTAAAACATAAGTATTTTTGTACTTGCATTCGTTGTCTACAAATTTTGTCTGTAACTAATTGACAAATTAAACCTCTTAAGACAAAGACAAAAGGATTGTATTAGTTAGAAAATAGAATACGATTACTATTAACTATTTCAATTTTACACGTTATAATTGTTTCCATATACACTTTTTATACTTTTTCAATAGGTTGTTTCTCTTCCATGTAGGTGTCTGACTGATTCGAGGAACACAAAAGGTCTTTCTCTCACTTATAGCATTCACATTGGAATCTTTATTTTTATATGTAGAATTTAAATAAAAACACACATTTATTATTAAAATTTATTCATTTAAAAACACCCTACATTCAATTCCTTGTATCTATCTATATTCAATAAATAATATCTTTTATTCTTGTTCTATTATATTTTTTCTTTCTCGACTCACATTGTACACGTGTCCACGAAAGGAACAATACAGGTAATACTATTTTGTGACACCTATTAAAAGAATTTTTGTATATTTGAGGATGAAAAAGAAGATTTGTAAACTTGAGGGGGGCTTTGATTGTAATCTTGCGGTTTTCAGTTGGAAAACCTCGGTGACAGGTGTTACGGTTCTTATGACTTATCCGTTATAGAGATGGGCACACATGGAGTAACCAATAAGAGCGTGCCACGAATGCTGCAGTAGATATAACAAACGTATGTTCCTTGACTTCCTCACAAGACACAACACAATTTGAATTCCACTTTAATTCCTTGGCTTATCCATTTGTTTAGGCGAATATAGTAACATTATATCATTATTTAGAAAAAAAAAAACTATTTTTACGATAAAATATCGCTTTTACGTAATTTTTCAGAGCTTCTACGTAAAAACACTTGTCGAAATAGTTCAAATAACTTTTGTAAAAAAAATACTTCTTTCTAAACTTTCTTTTATTTTTTAAAGTTTTTTTATTAAAATGGATTTTAGATGTTTTTATGTAAAAGCTTCAAAAAAATTAGGTAAAAATGTTTTTATAAGTTTTTTTACATGTTTTTATGTGTTCTTCGATTCCCTATTTTTTGTATTTTTTTTTGAAAGGCCAATGAAATAAAAGTCCTGCTATTTGGGATAACCCTATAGCAAAAGGTAACCTCATACGTTCACGATCGCAGACAACATTGGATAGGCCAAACTCACCATCTTCAGTTTCGAAGAAAACTCATTACCCGTAAGCCACTACAGTAAAACTCAGTTTGAATTGAATTCAAACTTAAAAACTATTGCATCAAACTAAGACAAAAAAATGTTAATTAAGTTATAGGTTATTGGCAATAGTTTTTGTATTTCCCTAATAACTGGCCCTTTTACATATGTGTGTGAGATATAAACTAAGACAACATATTTTTGTTGGTTGCACTTAACTTTTATTCTTTTATAAAAGACATAAGAACATCCTTTTAAATTTAACACCTCTTATAAATATGTTTGTTTGTTTATAGATTTATTAATGTTTTAAAGAACCTCAAGTAGAAAAAAATGTAAACGGGTTTGAAATATAAAAATATTAACAGACAAATAGTCATTAAAAGAACACACACCCAATATACTTATCAATACTATATATAATGCATAAGACCAGTATAATTCAAGATACCTAAAAATTATTATTTTTTTCTTTTTGTTTTAATGTATAAAGTACAATCCAAAGTGGGGTAAATTAATCTTTTAAACAATAATTACACTTTAATCTTCTTATCTTAATTACACTTTATTCCCATATAAAAACTAATTACCCTCCCGATTTTCAAATGGTCATAACTTTTTTGAACACTGATATTAATTAAAAAACTTACCCAATGAAAACAAGTGTTTGTTTCTCTCTAATTTGAGTATGGCGTCACTATAGTTTTTTTTTAATTAAAAAACTGATATGTTAGGTGATTAACGATGCCTAAGGTAAGCAATAACTGAATCATTAAGCAAAACCGAACAAAAAACAGACGAAACCTAACCAAAATTAACCAAAAACTGAATTAACCGAAACCTGATTAAACGAAACCCGAATTTACCAAAATCGATAATGGATTTTTTCTACCCTCGTTTAACCAAAATTAAACTAACCGAACCATCCATATTTTCATATATATTGCTTTTATACATTAAGTTCATGTATTTCATATTTTATACCACCATTTTATGTATTTCTACATCTATTTAATGTATTTATAGTTCAATTTCATGTATTTCTAAGCAAAAGATTAGCAAAAGTTTAGTTTTGGTTGTTAACCAATATTAAACGAATAAAACAAAAAACCATCAATCAAACCAATAAACCAAACTCATTAACCAAAAACCACTTGGTTAATAAAATTGACTAACCAATAACTTTGATTTCGATAAAGGATAATAACTGAACAATGCAAACCCCGATAACTTTGGTTTCAATTAATTAACTAACATGATACTATTTCTTGATATACCATTGGGGTTGATGGCCCGATGAGGAAATCAAAACTTCTACTAACACCTAAGTTTGAGGAGGTTAGCATTCAAATTCGATAAGAAAACAATTAATATTCAAGTTAAATGACCAATCAAAATTCAAAACAACAAGAAAAGATTTTTTTTGTTCAAGGCTCCCCACCCCATGTGTTTTTTATGGATACTTATTTTTATCTAAAATTATATATTATTTATTATATCATTAACCAAATGAATTTCTAAATAAACTTATATTTTTTACTTAGAAACTTTACCAAGTTTAAAATTATGTTGGCTAATATATTAAAACGAAGAATGATGAAAATAATTGTTTCCAAATTTTTTTAAATATTTAATGTAGTTGGATGGTAAGAAATTAATGGCAAAAGTAAATATATTGAATAACTAAAAAAATAGGTGCCATTAAAAAAACAAAGGTAATTCCTAGTTGACGGCTATATATGTTAATAAATAACATTATATTTATTCCATTAGTATAATACACCGGTTTATTCAATCGTGATGTTTTTTCTAAGCATAACTTTTTTCTACTAATTATATAACATTAATTTATCAACCCATGTAATACACATGATTGTAACTTAATTCATAAATAAAATATAACTAAAAGTTGTAGAAATCTTATAATTGAAACTACAAACATGCCCAAGACTTTATAAAATAAATAGTTCAAGAGTAAATAATAATTTTGCATTGAATTTATTGGTTAGAATAGCCTGATAATGCTATTAACACTCTTTCTCTATCCCCTGATAATAGAGGGCGTATATTTTCCTGAAATACATATTAAAACGGATCAGCTTATGCGTAAGTTAAATCCATTCGCATTTCTATAAAAAGACTACTCTTATCTTATCAAAACATTTTCAAACTTTAAAATGTTTCTAGATCTGCCAAGTAATAGGCTAGGGATTTATTTTACCAAACATGAAGAGACTTGCTTTGGCAGGATATAAGGACTTACTTTACTTGAATGTGCCAACTCTTGATATGCCAATTAGAAAGAACTAGTAACCTTAGGTATGCCGTTTGCCAGTTAATTGTCAATCATCTATCGATAAATTACCTATAGCCTGCCTCATGTGGCTTACGAGAAGCCCTTTAACATTTGTTTTTGTTTTACAAGGACAAATGTTACTTTACTCTTACTTATTAATTTAATCAAATTAATCACAATCTAACTATGCCACTAATTATGCCTTGTTCTTCTATTCAATAGGTAAAAAAAAGTCTCTGCCATTCGACCAATTCAAGCTGGAATGACAAAAAACCCTTTAACATCTTATAAAATCAATTGTATTATTGTTAAAGTGGTAGGGTCTAATGAATTGAACAAGAATTATCAATTTGAAACCATTACAATCAAGAGTTAGTAATAGTGGGCCTACAATAGTCGCTTTAAAAGAATTTAGTTTTTTTTTTCTTTTTTTTGGGCCGATATCTTTTTCTGTGAAGGGTCTAGATCCAAATCAAAATTCTACAATTTAAGTATTTATGTACGGGCCCTAAACATGGAAGCTACGGTAGAAAAAAATTTGGTCAATAAAAAAAACTAAGTAAATTAGTTTACTTTTGGTGATTTCTTAACTGATATTTATATCTATACTTATTAATTTATAATATATTTCATGTGGGCAAAATTGGAATTTCACCATATAAAATTATGGCTGCAGTTTGATGGCTGCAGCGGGTATATGATGACGATAACAGATGATACAAGAAAAGGGGCGTGGTTCCACGTTGTTTTACGTCAAAACGGTTCTCTGGAGAAATTCCGCCGAGGTTCTGGTGCTACATATTTGTAAGCATGAGTTAAGGTTAAATTTGTAATTTACTACCCACCTTGTAAGGGAAATATAATTATTGTGATTGATTACCTCATAATTTGAGATTACAATATATAACAATACTGGAGCTATTTTAGGACTAAAAAAATCTTTGCGAAAATACATTTATACGGTATATTATTTCCTAAAATTCCTTCAATTGGATAGGTGGAGGTCCGACACCTAGCATGGTGCGAAAGCGTTCAAACAACGGTCTTGATCGACTCTTTGTAAAAATGTCGGCCACCTGAAGATTGGTAGAAACAAAAAAATGTCGGCCACCTGAAGATTGGTAGAAACAAACCTGGTTTGGAATTGACCATAAGAGATATGAGCTCCCGAACAAAGTGATAATCAATATCGATATGCTTGGCACGCTTGTGAGAAATAGGATTTTGACTTAGAAAAATAGCACTCCGATTATCACATAAGAGAATAGGTCGTCCAGGAGGTAGGGCATGCAATTCAATTAATAAGTGAATAGTAACCCAAATAATTCCGACTGTCGTATTCACAATGGCCTGATATTCAGACTCATAACTGGACTGAGAAACAGTAGGCTTCTTTCTAGCACTCATGAAACAAGATTTTCTCCAAGATATATAGAATAGCCATAAGTTGATCTTTGTATCTCGATACAGCGACCCCAATCTGCATCAGAATATCCAACAAGCTTTGTTGCCGAAGGTTTAAAAAACGTGAGTCCATAAGATAATGCACCCTTAACATAACGCACAATGCATTTAACAAGCCGATAATGGAATGTAGTTGGCGAATGATGAAACTGACTCGCTTGATTCACAACATAAGCAAGATTGGGTCTAATGATAGTCAATTACTATGAGGCCCCGACTAAAGAGCGATAGAGAGTGGGATCATGAAACGGAGTACCAGGAGCGATAAAGGTGTCTGTGGCAACAAGTGGCGTAGAAACTGGCTTAGAATCTTGAAGACCAGCTACGGCCAAAATGTCATTAGCATATTTAGATTGACAAAGAAATAGGTAGTTGAGTTGTAGGAGACCTCTAGACCAAGAAAGTAGCTCAAACGATGTCGGTTGTTGCAAACTCATTATGAAGACTGAATATGAACTTGCCCATGAGGACTTCATTATTGCCTGTAAGAATAAGATCATCCACATAAACAAGAAAATACATAGCACATGAGTTGCACCTAAAAACAAAAAACAAGGTGTCGGATTTACTACAAATACAACTTTGATTAAGAAGAAAAGTGCTCAACCGTTGAAACCAAGCACGCGGTGCTTATTAAAAGACATAAAGAGATTTGGTGAGCCGACACACATGATTAGGATGCGAGCTATCAACGTAACCCAGTGGTTATTCCATGTAAACAGCTTCATGGAGATTTCTGTTAAGGAACACATTTTTAACATTTAATTGATGAAGCGGCCAATTATTTATGGTAGCCAATGCAAGAACAATACGTACATGGATGCTTTGACAACTGGACTAATGTATGACTGTAGTCAAGGCCTAGGATCTAAGTAAAACCTTGAGCTACTAAACGTGCCTTAAATCATTCTACCGTATCATCTCATTTGTACTTAATGTGGTACATCCACTTTGAGCCAACAACATTCATATCTGCGGGACGAGGAAGTCTATGTGTTGTTATATTTCAAATCATCTATTTCCTTATTCATTTCCTTAACCCAGTTTGAGTGTTTGGAGGTCGTTTTATACCCGTTTGGTTCCTTAGCGGAGAAAATGCTTGTATGAAGCAAACTATGTCCCATAAAGCCGAAATCAACATAGTGTTTAACTTTAAATATGCCAGATATTGACCGGGTTTGCATGGAGTGAGTTGGTATAGGGTCGGATGGTGGCGGATGAGGTGTGCGTTTAGAAGGAGTGGTGGAGTTGTTGGGTACGAGTTGGGTTTGGGAGGTGGGCTAAGATTGGGTGTTGAGCTCGATCGCGGTAGGTGGTGAAAGTGGGTTAAGGCTATGTAGTTGGTTTAGGGAGTTGGGTTGAACAGCAGAGGTAGATGGGCTAGGTGGGATGGGATCTGTTTCGAAAGGGTAATGGGTAGTGGACGATTGGGCTGTGGAAGTTAGACGCTTTTGTTGGGCTATGGGTTGTGTTACGGGTGTAATGGGTGGTGGGTATAGTGAGCAGGGAGTGGGATGATGTGGGTTAGGGAATGGGGTGTGACGTTTAAAAGGTTGAATTGGTGATGTAGTGTAGGTGGGAACGGTAGGTATACGGTCATCAAAATTTGCAAAAACCAAAGATGCTTCATCAACTGTAGGGGTGTGACCACTAAACGGAAAAGCTAATTCATCAAACTGTGCATGATGAGTAATAATAACCTTTGATGTGGATGAATTTAGGCAACAGAAACCCTTATATTACGGACAATAGCCAAGAAAAACACATGTACACTACAAAAAAAGATATTTAGTGGCACACATTTTCAATGGCATTTAGGTTTTGTGTCACTAAATTTTGAGGTTAATGACAGTTTATGTATTTAGGGGGTGTTTGGGATTCCTTCTTAAAAAGGACTTATTAACTTATATAAGTCATAAGTGAGAAGTTATAAATACTAACTTCTCAAAGACAACTTCTCAACACACAAAATCATCTTAAATAAGCTAACCCAAACACTATAAAAACAACTTATTAACTTTTATAAGTCAATAAGTTTCTCCAAAATAAGCTAGCCCAAACACCCCCTTACACATACATTTAGTGGCATTTAACTTTTATGTCATTAATCAAGGCTTTAGAATTCAATATATCATATATTGTTTGGCTGGTTGAGTAATCAAATTTGAGTTTTATAGTTCATTACAAAATTGAAACTTTGGACTATTGATTTTTAAGTAATCAAATTAATGGTACTCATCGTAAATTATGTTTTCATATGGTTATAAGTTTTATATCTTTAAAGTTACTTTTTTGATCAAAAGCAACATTTTTTAGTCTTCATGATTAAACCTATAGTTTCTTTTAACTTCAATGTTTTCTGAATTGTTTATATATCAAGGCATTCTCAAACTCTTTTTGTTAACACACTGCAGCTTCTTGATGATGTTTCTTGCATCACGAGTTTAGGTTTTGATAAGTCTTATTGTGAAGCTGTTGTGCTTATGATAAGAAGCTACTTAAGTAATCATTCTAGCATTGAATCTTCAGAAAGTAAAATCTTACCACAGATGCCAATAACCAATAACGAACGTGTTTAGGTACGTATACTATAAATTTACTCAGTTTGTGTTTAATAATGAGTTTGTTTAGATTGATCATGACTACGAGATTTTTAAATTAGTTTACTATACATGCTCATTGGTTCAATTTCATTAAAGACTCCTCTCCTGCAGAGTTTGTATCTAAGCTATAGTCTTAAAAATGCAAAACACAGAGTTAACTAGTTTTTTTCCAAATCCAAGCTAGACTCTTTCGTTATGGTCTACTTTTTTTTATGCTCAGATGTGAGATTGGCCACTTAGTCTAAAAAGTAGAAGGTTGTTATTGTCATGTTTCATAATAATGCAAAACATTTGTATTTCAATTGATCTTGACTTTCATACATTCTTTAGATTATTGTATTTAACGCATATCTCAAAGAACTCTTTAATGTCTTTTTTTCTTTTTAATGAAAGGTGAAGTTTATCTGTAAGATATCACACTCTCTAAATTGGAGAGCCTTGTATTGTCCCATTTTGACCAGACTATGTTGTATTAATCGGGTCCACGCTGGCTTCAAAGTTTGGTTTTTTCGGGCGTTCCCCCGGGAAACCATACTGGCGGCTGCCACTTGACAATTGTTGTGTCACCATAAGAGCAGAACTCTCTTACGTAACACACAGTGGGACAAAAAACTGGTTGGGCTCAGGAATCGAACTAAAAACCTCACAAAAGGTCTAGTCCAAATCCTTTATTGCCTATATCCACCTCAATATCACACAAGTAGGAATTGAACTTGAGTCTACATTAGAAAACTCAAGCCTCCTACCACTAGGCCACAAGTGAGGGGATGAACTCTTGTATGTCTGACTGGATTTTTTAGTTTGGTCATCATAATTTTCATTTAGTACCAAAATCGGGTAACAACATGAGTTTTATGTGTTTTTCGTTCCATTTTAGGTTGCTAGCTCAGTAAAATGGCTAGAAGATGAATTAGAACTTAATGCTTTTCATGAATCTAGAATTTGTAGAGGTGGAAATGAGAAAACTGTTGCAAGTCAAAGAACAACCTTTTTGGCATTCTTCCGATACCAAGGTAACATTGAAATTCCATTCATTTATCCTATCCTCAACTTATGAGCTAAATGCGTTAGAGATTGCTTATTATAACTATTTGATTAGTCTATATAGTATCAAAGGCTATATAAAACCACTATTTTAGTATTTGCAACTTGAATAATGTCCTAATTGTTTGCACATCGAAAGGTATTTATTTTTTTTAGAGGTAAGTGCTAGTATCATTGTTAAAAAAGAGTTAACACGCGGATCATTTTACTCGCATGATGATTATGGAAGAGGTTCATGAACGAAGTTTTGAATATTTATTTCAAACATTTGTTAGTTTTGTGCTATATTTTGACACTCATTAGATATTTGAGTAAATTAAATGGTTTGTTCTTTAACTTTATAACAAAAATGTATCGTGTGTCTTTTATCTTTAGAAATTACACCAATTGTCCTTTATTTGAAATTTTTGCACAACACAAGTCCTTATGCAAACCTCCATCCATTTTCATATTTAAGACCAATCATGTACCCCTTACATGAGGGATAAAATTGTCATTTTATCATTTTCTATATGAAATATTATAATTACACATATGTAAACTAGTTTTTTACATATATGTAATTACTTATAACGCGTATATATCATTTGGTTGTTACACATATGTAAATTACTCTTAACATGTATTTACTCTTAACATGTAATAAATGATAAAAATATCATGTATATATATAGGTAAAAGATAAAATGAAAACCCACTTTAGTTAAGAAAACTAAAGAAAACTCTGTATAACATTTTTATTTTTTTCTAAAAATAGGGGAATGTAACACTAATGTACTTGAACACTTTTATAAAAAAAAATGTAAAAAGCGCCTACTCGTTTTTAAAAAAAAATTTAAATTTGTGTGTTACATTTTTTGGACATATATATTATGTAACATGAAGTTTTTAACATTTTTTAAAAAATAAACTACTCGGCGTTTTTTTGTATTTTTTTTATAAAAATGTTCAAATATATGTATGTTACATTTCCTATTTTTTAGAAATAAATAAAAATGTTACATGGGGTTTTTACAAAGGTTTTTTTGAATTTTCTCAACTTAAGTGGGTTTTCGTTTTATCCATCCCCTATACGCACACACACACACACACACACACACATATAATATATATATTATATATATATAATATATATATATATATATATATATATATATTACGAGAACCGTGAGAACGAATGAGAAAACTAATTAAAACTTTTTTTTAATACAAACCTCATTGTAATTAAAATACAAAATCAAAAAAAGAATTACAACATCAAATATTCTTTTCTCATCTCATGTAACTCTTATTAGATTTTTTACACATGTATAAATATAACAAATTTACACATGTGTAAATGGCGAACTTACACATGTGTAAATTTTCTTTTTTACGAATTCATGTAAATTTAATCGTGTAAATTAAATTTCTAACATTGTATTTGAATACTAATGATTAGTGTAAAAAATATTTTGAATTTGAATTACTCTTAACTTAGTTCTCGCGATTTTTTTCAATTTTTCTCACCGTTTTCACAATATTTAGCGTTCTCATTTAAACATTCCCTTATATTTACAATTATTTAGAGTTCTCAAATAAACCCAGCCATATATTTATAGGGGATACATCATGAGAAAATTAGTTTAAATAAGAAAACTAAAAAACTACCAAAAATAGCCTAAAAAACATACCAATTTTTTTACAATTTTTTATTAAGTTTCGCTCTTTTTGGTATATAAAAAAATAACTACTATACTGTAATATATATGTGTGTGTGTGTGTGTGTGCGTGTATGCATAAGTATAAATGTTGATTAAATGATTACTAGAATTATAACCCTAGTTAAAATACAAGTAAAGTTTTTAACAAAAAGGGGGATGTTTAGCTATAATAATATAAATATCAAACTAGAGGGACTAAACTTGGATAAGTAGGAAAATGAATTAACAAAACATAAAATTAAAACACACACACCCACTTCTAGTGTGTGTGTCACCTGGCATTAAGAGAAGAAAGGGAAGGATCATTTTCTTCAATAGTTTCAAGAATTGCAACAAGATTTAAAGACCAAACTGATGCATGAACACCAAATCATCATCATCTAACAATTGTTAACATAAGGTAAGTTGAATTTTAGGATTTGGTAATCATTCATGAAGTGGGTTATTATAAATCCGTGAAATTTTATGGAATTAAACATAGTTACTGGTTAGAATCATCATGTAGAAGATGAAATATGCTTGAATTTGATTATCTTGATAATTGAAGTTAAACCCACTTGTAGTAGTAGTATGATGAAAAATTATGATCATGTAGGTGCAAGAAATTAATTGCAATATTGATGTGTGAATGTGTGTGTAGTAGAGAAGTGTTAATTGAATCTGATATAGAATGAAGGTTATGTGAGTTTAGTTGATTTGATGATCCATGGTATGAACTAGTGGAAATATGCATATAATACCTGTACATTATGCCTTGTTAGTGGTACGCACGCCAAATGTTTGATAAAATGCCTTGAATTGAGATTCTAGGTGAACATGATGTTAAATGGCTAGAATTGGTAGAACGATAGTTATTTACTCAATAATGTTAATGAAAGAATGAAATAAAGACATGAGATTAAAGTATGTTGATTGTAAAAATATAGGCGTGAAGGAAGAAGGTTCAAGCAACCGGAATCCTCAAATCTCGCAAGATCGAGGTACGTTTCTTGTATGTTGCATTCTCGTTTGTATATTAGGTCTAGTTGTAATGAATTATCTAACATCATTGTGAAGGATTATAGTCGTTATTATTTCAACTAGAGATGTTGTCAAGGGATTGGCAAAGAACTAAGAAAGCAAAAGTATGGTTTCGCGTTGATTCGTATTATATGGGTCAACCGAACAAGAATTAGAATGAGAATGAAAAAGTATGATCTTGTGTTGACTCATGTAGAATGAGTCAACCGAGCAAGAATGAAAAAGTATGGTTTCGCGTTGATTCGTATTAAACGGGTCAACCGAACAAGAATTAGAATGAGAATGAAAAAGTATGACTTTGCATTGACTCGTGTTGAACGAGTCAACCGGACATGTACTAGAATGGGAAAGTAAAAGTACGGATTCATATCGATTCGTAATAAACAATCAACCGAATAAGTATGCGAAAGTTAAGTGTTAATCATGGGGTTGAGCTAATGCGAATGGTCTATAAGTTCATATCGTTAATGTTAAGCAAGAGAACTTTAAAAAGTTAAAAATATGATGTCAAAATAACTCGTTGAGTTAGTTATGAATTATTATATGAATTGTTAACCGAATTTTTGTATTGTTTAGGTAAAACTTCCATTTGATGATGCGCCTCGCTTGGAATGAACACACTTTTTGCCCTCTTTACGCTTCCGTAAGTGATAACGACAAACGGGTCAAACTATTTTTTGGTTTGTAAATGACGAATTTACTTCAAAAGTTCCTTTTGTAAGTAGATGAATTAACCTTAGTAATTAGTAGTTTAAAGTTATTTTGTTAAAATATTTTGTAGTCGTGTTTGTTGTGCTAAAATGTGGGGTATAACGAGAATTAAGTTATGTAATTTCAAAAGTTCAAAATTTTAGAGTTTTCTAGTCGTAAAAAGTATGTTGGGCGTTTCAAGTTGGTATCAGAGCCTAGGTTTGTGGGATTCAAGCACGAGTTGAAGTGCTTAAACTCAAACCGAAGGCTCATGCGTAAATGTGTTCGTTCCGAGGCGTCATTCAAGTAAGTGTCTTTAACGTATTAAGTATAAATATATGATGGATTAATGTATGGGATAACTACGGAGTGTTAGGGGGATGCTACAGACATTATAAATCAGTTTGGGTTGGAACGTGGCGTGTAAACGGGTTGCAGTAGCTGAAATAAGATAAAACAGCGTCTGCAATACAGATGGGGCGTCGCCGACGGCCACAATAGGCGTCACCGAGGCTGCCTCTAACTCCCGAGGCTAAACCCACTGTCTACGAAGTTAATACCCGACGCAACAAACTGGGGGCATCGCCAACGCGGTGTTTAGGCGTCGCCGACGCCCCTCATAAGCTGAACATGCTTTCTTTCTACATCACAAGTTCTTAATCCTTTAAAACACGATCCTTAACCCATTAAGAACCCCAAAAGGGTGAAATTTAACCATAAGAAGTTGTGTAAATGTTAATTGAATCACGATAAGATATGTTGAGAATGTAACGTTCCGAGACGAAGAATACGAATGTATGAAAGAATAAGTCTTTTGAATTATTGAGAACACGTAGAAGACTTTAGACCATTCTTGTTCATTATATGAAAAGAACAATTCAAGTATGAATGCTAATAACAATTGTTACGAATGATTATGACAATGATAACGAATGAATATCCTAACTGAAGTAAAATGATACCTATGTAGATGGAAGATGATAGAGATTTGAACGATAACGATTTGCCCGTCAAGAAGCAATGAATGAAAAGATCTCAGAGAAAGTGGCAAAAGCTATGCAAGCCAGTCTTCCTCAATTAGCGCAAGAGGTAGAAAGTCGTGTCTTAGAAACAGTAGAAGCAATCATAACTAGCAAAATAGAAGAGCTAAAGGAATGGATGGGCGGGGTTTAAAATAAAAAGGGGACCTGTAGGTGCACATATGGGGACTTCATATCTTGTAACCCTACAACGTACGATGGTAAAATAGATCCTATCATATGTTAAAGATGGATTTCCCACATGGAGGCCGTCTTTATTCGAAGCAGGTGTGAAAAAGAGGATCAGATGATGTTTGCAACGGGCCAACTCCAACTCCAAGCAAAGGACTGGTGGGACGCCCATTGCAAGGAATTAGGAGGAGAGAAGCTTCAGGAACTTACATGGCAAGAATTTAAGGAGCCTTTCTTAAAGTTCCATTGCCCGCAGTCTGCAGTTGATCGAATTCAAGAGGAGCTTTTACGCCTTCGACAAGGCAATGAATCTATCCATGAAATTACTAATGTGTTCCTTGACAAGTTAAAATTTTGTCAAGACCTTATGAAGACAGAAAGAATGAAGATTAACCGTTATCACGACATGTTAAAGGCAGAATTCAGGGAGTTCATCACTCCCTCAAAGTGTGAAACCTTAAATGAATTAATCAATTGGGCAAGGGATCGAGAAATAGAGTTCAAGCGTCAAATTGAGTGGGGAGAAAAGGGAACTATAGAAAATTGTGTTAACCCGAGTCCAACCAAGAAACTGAAAGTCCAGGATCACAACAAGAAGGATAACATGAAGGGTGGGATTCCCCGATGCAAAACTTGCGGAAGCTGCACTCTGGAGAGTGTCTGTTGGGTAAGAAAGGACGTTACAACTGTGGGCAAGAAGGACACCCATATTACAAATGCCCAAAAACTGCCAGAACTTGTTTCAACTGTTTCTCACCGGGACATGTCAAGGCAGATTGCCCAAAGTTGAAAGAAAAAGGGAGTAAGGATGGGAAAAAGGATAATGCCCCTAGAGTTAAAGGAAGGATGTTTTAAATCACCACCGAAGAAGCTAAGGCACTTCCAAATATTGTGTCAGGTATTTTTCTAATCAATTTAATACATACTAATGTATTGTTTGATTCTGGGGCAAGTAGGTCATCTGTAACACATGAACTGATAAGTCACCCTTCCTTTAAAACTGAACGAATGCTTATACCCTTGGAAGTAGAAGTAGCTGATAGCAAGCACTATTTATTGAATGAAATATGTAAAGGGTGTAAAATCGTTATAGAAGATGAGAAATTTGAAATAGATCTTATGCCCATAGTATTGGGAGAGTTCAAGGTAGTAGTGGTTATGGATTGGCTATCCCGATACCATGCAGAAATTCAATGCGAAACTAAGATTATACGACTGCTATCACCGAGTGGGAAATGGGTAAGCATCCATGGAGAAAGAAAATTCGAAATGAAGCTATGTACCATTGCAGAAACATTCAAGTATGCACAAAGTGAAGGCAAGGCGTTCCTAGCTTACGTAATAGATACCTCTAAGGACGCACCAAAATTTGATAATGTTGAAGTTGTAAACGAGTATCCGGACGTGTTTCCGGATGAATTACCGGACTTCCACCCGCACGAGACGTTGAGTTTCGAATCGATTTGAACCCAGGTGCTAAACTGGTGGCTAAGGCTCCATATAGACTGGCTCCTACAGAAATGCGAGAGTTAATGACCCAGATACAAGAATTTCTCGATAAGGGTTTTATACGCCCGAGCATGTCCCCTTGGGGAGCTCCCGTATTATTTGTCAAAAAGAAGGATGGATCGGATACGCATGTGCATCGACTATCGGGAATTAAACAAACTAACGATTAAGAATCGATATCCCTTACCTCGAATTGATGACCTATTTGACCAACTACAGGGGGCAAGTTGGTTTTCAAAAATCGACTTGCGCTCAGGATATCATCAATTACGAGTACGAGAAGAAGATGTGGAAAAACTGCGTTCAGAACTCGATATGGACATTACGAGTTCCTGTAATGTCTTTTGGGCTAACTAATGCTCCGGCTGCGTTTATGGATCTCATGAATCGAGTATGTCGACCCATGCTAGATAAATCTGTAATAGTATTTATAGATGACATCTTAGTGTATTCCCGGAGCAAGGCCGATCATGCAAACCATTTGCGTGAAGTATTAGAAATCCTTCGTAAGGAAAAGTTATATGCGAAGTTCTCTAAATGTGCCTTTTGGCTCAGAGAGGTGCAATTTCTCGGCCACGTGATTAACAAGGATGGTGTTTTAGTGGATCCATCAAAAGTAGAAGCAGTTATGAAATGGATTCCTCCGAAGAATCCAAATGAAGTAAGAAGTTTTTTGGGATTAGCGGGCTACTACCGAAGATCTATTCAAGATTTCTCCAAATTAGCCCTGCCCATGACTAAGTTAACAAAGAAAAGTGAGAAGTTCGTATGAGGACCCGAACAAGAAAAAGCATTTCAAGTCCTGAAAGAGAGACTGTCTAATTCACCGGTGTTAACTCTACCAGATGGAACCGAAGATTTAGTTGTGTATACGGACGCATCGCATCAGGGCTTAGGAGGTGTTTTAATGCAACGAGGTAAAGTTATAGCATACGCCTCAAGACAGCTCAAACCACACGAAGAAAATTACCCAACTCATGATCTAAAATTAGTCGTTGTGGTGTTCGCCTTGAAACTATGGCGACATTATCTATACGGAACAAAGTGTAACATATACTCGGATCATAAAAGTCTCAAATATTTTGTAGATGAATTAACCTTAGTAATTAGTAGTTTAAAGTTATTTTGTCAAAATATTTTGTAGTCGTGTTTGTCGTACTAAAATGTAGGGGTATAACGGGAATTGAGATATGTAATTTCAAAAGTTCAAAATTTTAGAGTTTTCTAGTTGTAAAAAGTATGTTGGGCGTTTCATATACATGTGCATGACTAAAAAATACCTATTTTTGGTCTAGCGATTTCTAATAAAAATTTGTCAAAAGAAAATTTGTGTGTTTTTTAGGCTTTTTGTATAGTTTTTGTTTCCTCATTTATATCTAATTTTCTCATTATCCTTTCCCTATAATATATACACTTGAGATGTTTTTTAAGACATACACGTAATTAAATAAAAATGATAAAATGACAGTTTTCGCCCTCATATGAGAGCACATGATTGGTCTTAACCATGAAAATGGATGAAGATTAGTATAAAGGACATGTGGTGTGCAAAAGTTTCAACTAAAGGACACACTATGCAAGTTGATCTAAAGTTAAAGAACAAATCATGTAATTTACTCTAGATATTTGTTTGCGTACATTTGGAATAAGTTTGGAAGACTATGTATCTTTTGATTGAAGTAATTAAATTATGATTTCCATATTTACGGTTTTATTTTTATTTCATTTTGTAAATATATAATGATTTAAGTTAAATCAAAATTAATATAATAACGTCTGTAATTGCATATAATTTAATGTGATTTTATGGCCAAAATTATATGCCACTAAAAGTAGTATGAATATATAATTAAAAATACTTTTTAGTGACACAAAATTGTCACAATAATATTGTGGCAAAAAACTAAGTGCCACTAAAAGTCCAGAATTTTGTAGTGGCAGACAAGAAAGTGCCACTAAAAGCTTTAGCGTCACCGCTTCTAATGTCACTTTTTTGTGTGCCGCTCATTCCTATAGGTGTCTTTAGCGGCACCTTTTTAGTTTGTTGCGGCACTTTTTTTATGCCGCCAAATGGCATTTTCTTAGTGGAATCACTTCTTCTTGGTGACAACTTGTTTGGTGCGTAATCCGGCAAGTAAAGGAACACACTGTTAGAAAGGTTAATTGAAAATACTGAATTGATGTATATTTCTGTGTGTTTCATCACAGCGAAAGGTATACAATTTATAAACAAGAAACGACAATCTAAATATGGTAGATATGCTCTGTTTACGGCTGGCTTTGTAGCTGTTATGAGCTGTCTTTGACCTTCTTAATTTGGGAGATGATGCTTGACTGATCCCGTAATCTTTTATTTTTAACACTCCCCCTCAAGTTGAATAGTTGGATTTCCAAAATTCAACTTGCCCAAACAATCGCTGAAAATTTTCCCGTTAACCGCTTTTGTTAGAATGTCAGCGAGCTGATCCTTTGATCGAACAAACGGTAGTTCAATCGTACCATCTTCCAATTTTTCTTTGATGAAGTTCCTATCAACTTCCACGTGTTTAGTTCGATCATGTTGTACTGGGTTTTCTGAAATCTGAATTGCAGCTTTATTATCACACATAATCTTACTTGTTTCTTTTGATGGAAAACCAATCTCAGCTAAGAGTCTTCGCATCCACATGGCTTCTGTTAAACCTCGAGCTATACCTCTAAATTCAGCTTCTGCACTTGAAAGAGCAACCACCTTTTGTTTTTTACTTCTCCAAGTAACAAGATTCCCTCCAACTAAAGTGAAGTAGCCTGTTGTTGACCTCCGACTTCCCTTATCTCCTGCCCAGTCTGCATCGGTATAGATTTGAACATTTAGGTGTCCATGTGATTGAAACAGGACTCCATGACCCACTATTCCTTTGAGATATCTAATAATTCTCCAAACTGCTTCCATATGTGACTGTTGAGGTTGGTGCATGAACTGACTTACTACCCCTACAGCATAGGGAATGTCTGGACGAGTATGTGAGAGATATATTAGTTTTCCCACCAGCCGTTGGTACCTTTCTTTATTTGCTAACTTTGCTCCTTCCTCCATATAAAGTTTTTGGTTTACACTCATAGGCGTGTCTGCTGGTTTGCAATCGATCATTCCAATCTCTGCCAACAAGTCTAAGACATACTTCTTCTGACTAATGAAAATTCCTTGTTTGGACCTTAGTACTTCAATTCCGAGGAAATACTTAAGTCTGCCCAAATCTTTCATTTCAAATTCAGCAAACAAGTTTTCTTTGAGTTTTACCATTTCTTCTTTATCTTCCCTGTAATGATCATATCATCTACATAGATAATTAGGCAGGTTACGAATTTTCCTCTTTTTTTGAGAAACAAAGTATGATCGGCATTACTCTGTTTATATCCAAACTTTTTCATAGCTACCGTAAATCTGCCAAACCAAGCCCGGGGAGATTGCTTCAAACCATAAAGAGACTTCTTCAAACGGCAAACTTCTCCAGTTTTGAAATCTTTTGTGAATCCTGGAGGAGCATCCATAAATACCTCTTCATCTAGGTCCCCGTGTAAAAAAGCATTTTTTACATCAAACTGTTGAAGTGGCCACCCTTCATTTGCAGCTATCGAAAAAAGAACCCTAATTGTGTTCATTTTTGCAACCGGGGAGAATGTTTCAGCATAGTCAATCCCATGTGTCTGGGTATACCCTTTTGCTACCAGTCGGGCTTTATATCTTTCAATTGTACCATCTGGTTTATACTTAACCGTATAGACCCAACGACACCCCACGGATTTCTTTCCCAATGGGAGAGTACACTTTTCCCAAGTATTGTTCTTGATTAGGGCTTCCATTTCCGTTTTCATCGCTTCCTTCCAATGTTTAGACTTTAAGGCTTGATCCACGTTTGTAGGAGTTTCTTCGGAATAAACAGATGAGATAAATGCTTTGGCTTCCTTAGTGAAATTTCCATCGGCCACACTAGCTATAGGATAACTAGATCTTCTTGGTTCTTTTTCAGGAGAATACCGTTTCGGAGGAACCCCTCTGTTTGTTCTAGGGGGTAACACATATCTTGATGGTGGTTCTTCTTGTCTGGATTCATCTGCCTGCAAATTTTCAGCTTGTTCTGTGGCAGTTTCATGGTTAGAAGTATTGGTATCCTCGGAGTCATTAGAAACTTCAAAAATACCACCAGACTGAATAGGATGAGTATTACTTACCTCGGACACCAGGTTAGGAGGAACATTAGGACCGTCAGTGGCACTGAAATTGGACTCTGGTGACTCTGTAGTTGGTACATAGGGAACATATTTCAACCAGCTTAGTGTGTCTAAACATTCCTTCTCCCCCTGACCACTGAGTTGGGAATTGTAGTAATACTCGGTTTCAAGAAAGTCACAGTTTATTGTGGTGAACATATGACGTGTTTTTGGATTATAACATCTGTATCCCTTTTGATTCATTCTATACCCAACAAAGGACACATTTTTCAGCACAAGGGTCAAGTTTGGTTCGATCTGATTTAGGTATGTGAACAAAGGCAGTACATCCAAAGATTCGTGGTTGAAGAGTAAGAACTGAGGGTAGTTTGAAGAATTTTGAAAGGGTGTGTAACGGAGTGTTGAGTTTTAGGATATTTGTTGGGAGTCGGTTGAGAAGATAGGTAGCGGTAGCAAGGGCTTCAGGCCAAAAATATTTTGGGACCTGGGATTCAATTAGGAGAGCTCGTGTCATTTCCAGCAAAATGCGATTTTTCCTTTCGGCGACACCGTTTTGTTCTGGGGTGTTTGGGCATGTAGTTTGGTGGATTATTCCCTTGTCTTGGAAAAACAATTTAAACGAGGTATTAACAAATTCACCGCCATTATCGGATCGGAATATTTGGATGTTTGTTTGAAATTGGGTTTGGATCATGGCGTAAAACATAGAGAATTTTTCAAAGACTTCGGATTTGTTTTTCAAAAAATAAACCCAGGTCATTCGGGTACAATCATCAACGAACATCACAAAGTAACGAAGGTTCTGCCCCCCAAGAACTGGGGCAGGGCCCCATACGTCAGAATGGATTAATGAAAATGGCAAAGCAGCCTTAGTATTATTGGGTTTAAAAGTTTTTCTGTGGCTCTTTGCCAAAACGCATGTTTCACAATGTGACATAGAATTAATGGAAATAGTTTGGGAAATAAGATATGCAAATAACTTGTAGAAGGATGACCTAATCTTCGGTGCCATATCCAAGCTTCTCGTTCCGATGTCCCATGAGTCAACATCACAGCACCACTTTGAGTCACCTCATCCACATAATACAACCTTGATTTTCAGTGCCACGCCCAATGATCACTCCCGTCCTGATATCCTGTAAAATACAAAACGTAGGGTACATTAGGACAATACAGTTGAGTTCTTTTGTGACGTGGCTGATGGAAAGCAGCTTATGTGATAACGAGGGAACATAAAGACAATTAGAGATTTTTATTGTGGGTGAAATCTCAATAGTCCCTCCCGATTTTACATCCATTATTCCTCCGTTTGCCGTTTGAATATGTGTTTTTTCTGGTTTGGTTGTTGAAATAATATCCGACAGCTCATAAGTCATCGTGTCGGTCGCACCACAATCAAAGATCCATAGTTTTTGTTTGTTATGATTTACTTGGGCCATATTAGCATTTCCCTTAATTCTAGGGACTAAATATGACATGTTTGGTTTTTTGTTATGGTTAAAGCACCTAGGGTTTGAGGACTGCGCCCCAAACCCGTTACCTGTTGCATCGTCTTCTTCTTCTTCATGTGCACCAGCCATTCCGCCGAAACCAGTTCTGCTCCGACTTCCATCTCCGGTGACGTCTCGGTTGCCGGTGCTGGATGATTTCCCTTTTTCTTTGACGGTAGCCTTTGTGCTCTTCTTATGCCGTCAGACCACCATTCGGGATACCCGACGAGTTTGAAGCATTGTTCCTGGGTATGTTTTGTCATGCCGCAATGATCACATTTGAGGTGAGTTTTGTCATCTTTGTTACCTGATCCGGTTCTTTTTCCATCGTTCCGTCGGTAGCCTTTTGATGCAAGCCCTAACCCTTCGATTTCAGAGGCCATTAGACCCGCTGTGATGCCCTGTGTGTCATTGAGAGGTGTTCCCAGAATATTCTGGTGAGCGGCCTCCTTGCGGACAGTGGCGTATGCAGTCTCTACGGTTGGAAGGGGCCTCCATAGAGCATAATTCTGGCTGTTGAGCTTGAGGTTTATTTGAAGGTTATCGGACAATTTTGGGTTCCGATTTTGTGGGTTGAGGCCATTCTTGAGCAGATTGGCGATTTGGATTGATAGATCTTCTCCCAAGTTACCGGCTTCGGCCATGGCAGCTTGGTTGAGAGGATGATTGATTTGGGTAAGGATGGGCAGGGTAAGTGATGAGCAGGACGGTATTAGGACCGTGAACGCTTCTTTGATACCATGTTAGAAAGGTTAATTGAAAATACTGAATTGATGTATATTTCTGTGTGTTTCATCACAGCGAAAGGTATACAATTTATAAACAAGAAACGATAATCTAAATATGGTAGATATGCTCTGTTTACGGCTGGCTTTGTAGCTGTTATGAGCTGTCTTTGACCTTCTTAATTTGGGAGATGATGCTTGACTGATCCCGTAATCTTTTATTTTTAACACACACAACAACCAAAAATTTTGAAGTTTGCATAAGAGGGTACGTGGTGAAAAAGTAACTCAAATGGTGACTTATTGTCAAGCTAAGGAGTCGATACCTTATTAATGATACATATGGCGAACACGAAAGCATCACTCCAAATTTTGCCGGTGCATGAGCATTTAAGATCATTGAAAGTCCGGTTTCGATAATGTGCCAATGTTTACATCCTGCTCCTTCATTTTGCTCTGGAGTATATGAGCATGACAACCAATGAAATTTGCCTTTCTTAAGAAACAAATCACAAACACGATTATTTATAAATTTAGTGCCCCATCACTTTGAAAAATTTTAACCATAGTGAAAAATTGATTATAAACAAGTAATAAGAATATTTTGAGGAGACTATAGAACTAAGATTTAGCGTTTAAAGGGTAAAACCAAGTAAAACCGGAAAAATCATCCTCAAAAATAGCATAATATAAATAACCATCAGTTGAGATCACAATGCTTAAGGTCTAAAACACGAGAAGCACGCTTAGAATTATTCATAAAGGGTAAATGTTTTGCCTTAGACAATTCACAAAAGGTGCATACACCCGATTTTGGTAACAAAGACATAAAAGATAAATGTCCAACTTATATAGTAAAGAAATAAAGTCAAGCAACACATGGCCTAAACGAGCATGCCAATGTTCATAAGAATGTAAATGAGGAGATTTGATCTATGTTGTGAACGCCTTTTGACCTGATCAAGAACATAAAGACCATTGTTGCATTTATCCTTTGCTAACACCTTATTAGTTTTCCTATCCTGAATGTGAAAATAATTATTAGAAAATAAAACATCAACATGATTGTTTTTTGTTAGCTTGCAAATGGAAAGAAGATTCTTGGTTAAATGAGGCACCACGAGAACATCCAACAAAGACAGTTTTGGTGAAATAGTTGTGTTACCAATACTAATAACAGGAAGGGTTTTACCATTCCGAAAATAACACGTCCATTACCAGAGTAAGGTGTTGAGGCGTTCAATGTAGTACCTGGGGAAACCATATGAAAGGTAGCACTGGTGTCAGAAGTCCAGTCTGGCTGATTTGGGTTGAGATTACAACCCGCATGAAAGGCTTGTGCAAGGTTAGCACCATGGAGGGACTTTCTTGAGCATAGCTAGTGAGACTTGGACACGAGGAGGCGTAGTGACCCTCTTTTTGACAAAGTTGACAATGAGGAGGTCGACGACCACGACCCCGACCACCCTTATTGCGAGATCAGCCACGGGAGCCATAATTATTGCGAGATTGATTTCCACCATAATTTTTATAACGAGTATGAGACTGATTGCTACGAGTTTGTGGCGAAGCAAAAGCAATCTGTGGGGCTTTGGAGGCATGAATAGATTGCAGAAAAAGCTCATGACTTTCTGCCTGAGCAAGAAGATCCCGAAACATGGGTGGAGGAGTATTGGCACGTCGAGTAGTAGAGAATGTCTCAAAAGTAGAGCCAAGACCACACAAAAACCAGTGACACTTATCGTGTTCATCAACGGGATAACCAATGGCCGCAAGTTGGTTGCATAATCCTTTGAATTTTCTGCCATATTCTGCAACAGAGGAGCCTCCCTTCTGTAGTTGACGAAGGGAATCTTTGAGAGTGTGTATTTGTTCAAGGGAATTTGGGCGATAGGCTGTAGCAAGAGTGTTCCAAACCTATGCAACACTGGTGAGACCAAAAACCTCAGCCATAGATTCTTCAGTGAGGGAAGCTTGAAGAAGGAGAAGCACTTTTTTATCATCAGACTTCCAAGGAGCAGGGTTTGGAGTTTGTTTTCCATTGGCCTCAATCATGGCCATTGGTTCAGGAGCGCGGAACCATCAACATGTCCAAGAAGATCCTAAAAAGAGAGAATTGTTTGAATCTGGTTGGGCTATTGAAGGTAATTACAGGATGATAACTTGACAGGGATCATGTGAAGGAGGGTTTAAAGAGGTATAGGAGAATCCGACGAGGAAGAACCTTCGCCGGCCATTAGAAAATTGCTGCAAAAGGGCTGCTGGAGGAAGGCGGTTTAATGACGGCGGAGGTAGGGTAGTAGAAAAAAAAGATCGGCCTAGGATGATTAGGCTGATACCATGTAAGGGAAAATTAATAAATTGTGATTGATTATCTCATAATTTGAGATTTCAATATATAACAATACAGGAATTATTTTAGGACTAAAATAATCTTTACAAAAAAATACAATACGGTATATTATTTCCTAATACACATGTCATCAAACTTGGCTTTACACGGTATCTGGCAGCTTGGTTAGGGTTTCTAGAACACAGGGCTGGTGGTGGTTGATGGTGATTTCAAGGGTTGAATAACCCGATTTCCTTTCGACATGTCTCTCAAGTAGCAAGTTCAGGTACATACTTGACTTATTTACCGATTAAACAAATTAAATTACAAAATGGATGTTCGATTTTGGTGATTTGGAAGTTGTGGAAAGCTTTGATGGTAGAAGAAAGAAGAATAGGTGATTGGAGTTGTTGCTTGATGGGTCGGTATGATGAGGAAATATTGCTTTTAGAAGATAAACATGTACATGTAAAATAAATATCAACACTCTACGATTTTAGTTTGTTTAGGGTTAACCAGGACAATCAATTTCAATGAGGGTTTGATTCTTTTATGAGTTATCTGCTATGACTATATGCACTTGCTCAAAAACGATCTAATTCATATAATCATGTGTTAAATCAATTCATTTTCAAATATCACATTTTCTTTCTAATATATCTCGAAGGCAAAACCATGACCATAATGATAATCTTTGTTTATGCAATGCGTGTTTAACATTCAAAATGATATTATAAAGCTAGATGAATCAGACCAAACCTAATGCAATGCATTTAAGGTGCATTTGTGACATGAATGATGAGTTGATGGAGAGAGAGAATAGAGAGAGATAAAAAAGTTTTTGGCTAAGTACATGCATTTATAGAAAGAGAATAAGGTATGTGAATAGAAAATTTTTAAATGTAGAAAGAGGAAAGAGAGTGAATAATAAGATGAGGTACTAAAAATTTTTGCAAGAATTTTGATTTTGCATTGGCGATGGTGTTATATTAAGAAGTTGATATATGTTATTAAAGTTGAATCCTATGGATTGATGGATATTTTTTCTTTAGTTTCTTTTGTGTTGATATTTTCATTTCTGTCAACCCTTACAAGTATCATAGTATGTTTATTATATAGCTACCAGTAGTTTTTTTTAAATGAACCAATATAAAATGTAGATTATATAACCATTATTCATTTATTTAAAATATTGCTGTTCTTGTGCTTTGAGAAACAACCATGGCAGGTTGTGGCTCATGAGCTTGCTCATAACTGGACTTGGAATTTGATCACTAGCAAGACGAATGATCACTTCTGGTTGAATGAGGTAATTTTGATCACTTCTGTTGGTTGAAATCTTTTGATGCGTTACAATTGTTAACATATAAATCAATTGTTAACTGTTATTTATTTTCATGTAATGTTCATAAGATATTTATTAACGCCAACTAAATATCTGATTTTTATCATCTAAAAAATTAAACACGAAGCTAAAATCGTCTTTTTGGCCAGAAGAGATCCTAAACCTGTCTAGCAAACTCCAATTTGTCCACACGGGATACAACAGACATAAGATTTAGTTATCTTTCTAAACAAAGTTACAATTGTTTTTATGTGCAGAGTGGATCCATCAACCGATTGGTGCCACCTCCAAAGTTTTTATGTGTTATATGTACGTGACATAATGCTTTATAAATTTGAACAATGAGACATATGATGGTGTCGAGACGTAAAGAAAATAATTATGATTGTACAGAGAAATACAAAACGTAAAAGAAGATGAAGTGTCTGTCAACTTGAATGAAATATTCGATCTTGTAAGATTGATTATGGAAGCAAAGAAACATCTTTTGTATACGTCGTTCCATCGATTATTAAAGCTATCGTTGATTTTATTGGTTGCTACAAGTTGTAACGACAGTTGGTGAGAGATTTTTTTTAGTGAAACTTGTGAAGTCGGATTTCGCAATTCGATCGTATTGATTTTATAAAAGACTGTCTCTTTGGTTTCGTAGGAAAAGAATCACTCTGTTACCCCAAGAAAAAATGCTTACACGCAAACATGTATATATGTTTTGTGCAAACGAGTTAGATATCCCCTAATATCACTCCCGTACTTGCGAAAAACTCTAAAACTGATCTTACATCCGTTTTCTCGTACCCGAATACCTGTTTTATAATCCATCCCAAATGTTTCATGTTTCAAAATAGAGTTCATTATCCAAAGCCACTAAAAAGCTCAAAATCAAAAAAATAAATAAAGACCCGAAAACCAAAATGTAATATACACAAAGTAAAAAGATTCATGGATGTCCTTTAGATGTGTATACATCAAGACACCGACCATATCTGATAAAATATGGGGAAATCAACAAAGAATCTCGAGGATTGAAGGTGTAGGTGTTTACTGGGACACAAAATTTAGTACCCACCTTATGGCAAGATGTTGGTGAAACATTAACAAAATGTTTTGGATCTTAATATAGTATATTCTGGTTGAAGGTTAATTTTTTATTTTATAGTTAAAACAAAATTTACTAATCATATTTACGAATACCTGTTTTAAGAAAATAAAGTGGACAGTAAATTATATAAATAGATACTCGACAAATATTTAGTGTATCGATTTAAAAAAAGTTAAAATTATTATATTTGCAAATTACAAGCTATTTATGATTATACATTTTCATAAAAAGAAGTTACAAGTTATTATATTTGCAGATTACAAGCTATTTATGATTATACATTTTCATAAAAACGTAACTACACGAAACTGATTACAGATGAGAGGAAGGGTAAAGTCATATTGAGATGGGTGACCTTTTAAGAAGTGTCTAGAAGGGAAACAATAAATAAATTCGTAAGCTTCTTGTAGGCCAAACAAACAATATTGATAGGTATGAGGTTCGGCTGTTACAAATGATATGTGTCAATCCCATGTCGTTATGAATGATGAGCCCCTACTGGTGTAATGGTGTTTTAATTAGACATCTTAGGGGAATTCATATCCTATTTGGTATGGTGGGACAAATCTCATTGAGGACATCAATCTATAAAGGGGTAACTGTACACCATAGGCAAAATTCACATCGGTCATAGACATGATAGATAGTGTCCCATGTCAAATACAATAAACGTGTTTCAGAGAGAAGGGATATGAATGAGAGAACAACTGCACAATTAAACCTGTGTGACAACAATCGCTAGCTAGATGAGTGGCATCATGGACACTCTTCACTCAGTCAACAAAAAACATATGCATAAGTTTCTTGTGGAAAAAATAAGAAAACATTGGTATGCATTATTGGTGATTTTAGTGTCATCAATACAATTTGTTTAATCAGAATTTACTTAAGACCAAATAAAAAATTTGAATAAATATCGATACAAGACCAAATAAAAAAATTGAATAAATTTCGATACGAATTATGAGATGTGGAGTTCATGCTAATTTAATACTATTTTGATTTTAGACATGTGGAAACCTCTTAGGAGCAACGCCCCTCTATGGCAACACTCTCGGGGTCCAAGAGACAGAGTAAGTTGCTACTGATCTTCGCTGGTAACTGAGATCAACAACAATTTGACTCATTAGTGGTAAGTGCAATAAGTGCTAACTAATCGACACCAACTTGGTCATGAGTAGCAACTACGACCAATGGTAACTCGAAAGATCTAGGATAACTGAAGTTACGGTTGATGAAGGTTCTGCTGATGGTTTTCTTGCTGGTATTTTTTTTTTATAATTATAACCACCAACTACAATGGTGTGGCGAGATTTTCCAACTACAAAAAGTCTTTGGACGGATTCAAGTACACAAACTCATAAATAGAATATATTATACTCGTTTTGTTTTATATGTGAAAATTATCCAACTAAACTTTCAAGAATCTTTCTATAGTTTTTCACTAATATGAACGAATGAATGTCGACAATTATAACTGTCAACTGAAACATTGTGAACTTGTGATGATTTCCCAACTATAAAGGAATTATTTGGTCTAATTCTAGTATACCACTTTAAGGTTAAATTAACGTATAAAGTGTCTTATCATACAAAATGTACCAAAGACTTTATAGATACAAAGGCATGAAAAAACAAAAAAAAATGCAGTGACATTTTTCTCGTAAAATTATTTACTCTATATGATAATTATACAAAATTAACTTAATTATCTTACTCATAGATAATCTTATAGGGTAATTTTGATCTTGTAGGATAATTTTGTAAAATATGCTTGTAGGGTAATTATAAAATTACTCTACTAGTTTATCAAACGACATACAATTTAAAATTACACTATAAGATCATTTGTAGAGTAATTACGATATCTACAAAATTATCTTACATGATCAAAATTAGATTACAAGATTATTTGTAGAATAATTATGATACCCTTCAAAATTACCCTACAAAGATCAAAATTACCCAAGAAGATAGTTTTACAAAATTACCCTACAAAATCATTTGTAGAGTAATTTTGATAATTATGAAAATGCCACCGCGTCTTTTCAGCAAACCCTTTAGTTCGTATATTTTTACGTCAAAGTTATTTATATTTGAGTTTAGTATACCAATTTACAATTTATTAGAATATGTCTATTTAGTTTTGTCATGTCAAAGGAACTTTCTGAAGTATAATCAAAATATTTTAATTTGAAGTTGATCTCATCACGATTCATAGAGTTATCGCTATTAAGAATTCTAAAACCTACATGAATGTGAGTTCCTAGTGTAGGCTAACTTATGCGTATAACAGAAAATCCAAATACAGAAAAACTTTAAACCCGCAACCTAATGCAGAATTTGATTAGAAAAAATTTAAACTATCAAATTCGTAACTTTTTTCGTATTACACTAACCATTGTAACCTTTTAAATACATTACGTCGCAAGAGATCCCCGCACCTCAAGCTTTTGATCTTATTTTTCTCCCATACTTTGATTATTTAACTCCAAAATCATATAAACACAAACATCATGTCCCCTTGACATTTGTATTTCGTATTATTTTGTTTCTTTCGCGTGTAACTCCGTTCAACACCTACTCTTCTGCAGTCATTTCACCTATATATCTCTTTTTTATTGAACTTGGTAGCATATAATATTTTATCTTCTTGAACGAATGTGGTAATTTAGAATGTAAAGTTGGCAAGTTGATTATTGTTCGTTATTTGAAAACTTTAGATTCATAAATTTCTATTAAACATGAAATTTATATCTTTTCCTTTCATTTTTAGTTAATTTTGAATAACAATGCTTGTAACATATGTTAAAAAAAGGAAAAAAAGAGACAATGGTATCTTTTAATAAGAATGCTTGGAACATATATGATTATAAAAAAAGACAATGATAGAAAAGAAACTATTAATACATATATATCCTCTTAATACTTTAATATTGGGGCATTCGCATTATAACAACGTAGTGACATTTTAGAGTGAGATAATGATTATATACTATTAGGTCCTATGTTTGATTCTCACAATCAGGTTTTTTCTCAAATTGATTGGATTTCCTTATGAATTGATATATAAAAATAATTATCTAGTGGAGATGGAGATAATCGGATGGTTCTGCTGATAACACGATGATACTCAATGATCAGACAGTTATCCAATTTTATCGTTCAAAAATTATAATACTTTAATTTAATATGGGATAAAAGCATAAAATGTTACAAAGGAAAATAAATCATAAGAACTACAGAAGTAATCATAAGTACTAATTAAACGTAGAATATACATACACATACATATTATGGGTAGAGTTATAGTATAAAAAATTTAAAATATAAAAAGAGTAAAAAGTCATCATAGAAAACAAACTTTTAAAAGGAATCAAGTGAAAATGGTAATTTTGTTCAAGAGAATAATATATATATATATATATATATATATTTATATTATAGGGTGGGGTTATAGAGTGAACACTAGTGTATTATAAACTGAGTGACAAATCTTGGCCATTGATTTACAACATAAGATACACTAGTGTATCATCAAATCCTGGCCATTAACTTGCATTTGTGTATTGATAATCAAGGCCTAGAATTAGTTCACTAGTGTTCACTATCAAGGGGCCCTTGATAGTGAACACTAGTGAAGTAATCCTAGCCCTTGATTACCAATACACAAGTTTTTAAATAAATGGTTAGGATTTGATGATGAAAATATACTAGTGTATTTTACTAGTTGATGATGTAAATCAATGCAGACTTACACTAAATTCACAAATACACTATTGTACACTCTACAAGCCCACCCTATATATATATGTATATTATATTATATATATACATACATATATGTATATATACATATATATATATATGTATATGTATATATATGTATATGTATATATATATATGTATGTAATAATGCATATGCAAGTCACATTATATCCCTTCCCCCCTCCATTTTAAACGTCTTTAACTTTCTTTTTAATAAATATTATACCATAAAATCGAGTGTTTTATGATCTTTAATACGACTACCATGTTATACTATTAAAAAAATCGAAAACCTAGTTGCGTATTACACAATGGACATAACGTAAAACACAATAAGTATCAAACTAAAAACACAATCGATGACAACAAATAAAAGACCCAATGGACAACAGACTAAAACATAATGGACATGACGTAAAACACAATGAGTATCAAATTAAAATCGAAATGGAAAAATCGACTCAAAATAATTGATGATAGCGGATAAAAGACATAATGGAAAGAGACTAAAAATACAATGAATAATATATTAAAACACAATGGTTAACAGACTAAAACATAATGGACAACAGACTAAAAACATAATGAGCAACAAACTATGACATAACGAACAACAGATTAAAACACAATGGACAACAACACAAAAACACAATGGACAACAAGCAAAAAAACACAATGTATAGAAGACTAAACACAATGACCAGAACCTATAACAAAATGTATAGAAGACTAAACACAATGACCAGAAGCTATAACACAATGTATAGAAAACCCACCCAGATGAAAAACTCAATAATCAGAACCGATAAAAACAATTTATAGAAAACTCAAATATAACACTATTTTCATTGTAGCATATATTGTATTATAGGTTTTGATAAAAACGTAATGGACGTAACCCAAACTAACATGTCTTATAAGTTTTTATTATAAAACAATTTATAGAAACCCTAATAAAAACGTAATGACCAAAACCCAATTAAAAGACACATTGACCAGAACCTTTAATACAATGCAAAGAAAACCCAGTAAAAATAAAGTTTATATTTTATTTTTATACAGTTATATCATACTCATATTAAAGATAAAACACTCGTTATTATGGTAAATTTTTTTGAATACCGTATGAAAAAGTTATGAATGTTTTAAACTGACTAGGGGAATTTGACATATGTCATGCACGTGAAGAGAGAAATTCAATAAATGTTGGATTCATTTTATGTCTTTCCACTATTTTCTTTTCCCTAAAACTAATCTAAACCTTTCAAATATAAGATCAATGAACTAGAATCTAGGGGTATTCAAATTCGAATATCTGATTTTCGGATAATTGATTTCACTGTCCGAATCCGTATCCGGAATTTCGGATATCCATTCGAAAAAGAAAATGGTATCTGAAATTCCAAAGTCAAGAGAAAAAAAAATCAAGTAAGGTGTTCTTTGTTTTTTTCTTCCTCACCAACACAAATTAAATTAGCAAAATAACAAGTTTACTACTAATGTTTATTTCCTTCACATTATACCACACTCTTTAAAAAATCAACACCCTAAGTAAAACAAACAAATCTGAAAACTCGTAAACTTCTTCTTTGAAATTCAAATCACCGAAAATAACAAAACTATTGCATCTTTCAACTGACACTAGATTTATTTCTTGAACAAAAAATCAAATATTCGATTTCTTAGAGATCGAACTTCTTGTTTGACCCGTTACAGCCAGAGATTTTTTGAACCAAAACGTTCGAATCGATTGTTTTAAACAGCCACTCGAAGTTTGTTGTTGTTGATATGAGGATTCAAGTAAATAGTGGAGACCACACATTTCAGATCTACAACATTCGTCAAAGCGTTTCAAAAAAATGTGTTGCCTATTACCATAAATTTGTTGAAAGCATAAGAAACAGATTAAAGATGTTCTGTTGAGATGTTCTAGAGATGGAACTTTGGAGGAGAGACTGAAAAAAGTGGAGAGCGGCGCAAAAAGAAAGAGTAGATCTAGGGTTTTTCAAAGGTAAAACTGATATATATTTAATATATAAAAAATAATATTACTTAATATTTCGGATATCGGATATCCGAAAATATCCAAAAATTTTCAAAATCAGTTTCCGAATCTGAATTTTCGAATATCCGAAAATTCGGATCGTTCAGATTCGGATTTTCGGATAATTCTGATTCGTTTTTTAATACCCCTACTAGAATCCTTCTTATCATTCTTATTTATTTCGCACTTTGTATTTGATCCTAATCCTACATATCACATCTAAGACACTTTGTAGTTTTAACCTTCATAACTTCATTGCATGCCTTAATAACATCACTAAACCATCCCATACTCTTCTCACTCTGTTGATCTTACTTCTTACCACACATGCATATTTCTAACTATGACAACTGTTAAATCTCGGAAAACCCTAATCGTTACTAGTCCGCAGTAACAGAACATGAATGAAAAAAACTAGACACGTGATGATATAGACAATAGAAACATGTTAATATATGAATTCTAGAACGTACTATACTGATCAGTAGTTATTATGTGTGCGAAGATTCACTGTAAATCCTAAACTGATGTAGTGCATTACATATGTAACGGTACCTAGTCGTAGATGTATAGACGACTCTAGAAACACGAATTCGCTAATACATGAACTATAGTGTATAACATAGATGCATTAGAGCACAAAATTAAATTATGATGCTTGCAGTGATGCCTGAGTAATTACGACGAATTAAATCCCAATTGTCGAAGCATGAATTAGCGAATATAACAAAACGATCCTGATCCTGCCTCGGATGAATCTGAGGGTACATTATAGTTAACATATGAAGAATAATAGCCAACAATGAGATATTGATGCCTCAGTGTGCTAAGAACTAGTTAAACGGGGGACTTCCATTTAACAGTGCGCAAACCATATAATAACGATTCTGATACAAACGAAAGTACCGTGAACAATTCAAAGAATACAAAATTGCTTGGACATACTACATAGATCATAACCTAGGGTTTGAAACCTTAATAATTAGGGGCACGCTAAACGAGGCAGTTTTCGGTTAACGAAACACCTTGATTTTTAATGCACACGTAAACAACCAAACATGCATTGTACAGTCAATCAACCCTAAAAATACTTATATAACACTAATATAATGTATTTTGAATAAAAATATCAAAGCGTTCACGTTTTCGTTTTCAGTGGGTTTGATTTTCAAAAACATGAAAAACGCGTGAAAAAGAGCCTGTTTAGCGGAATTGGGCCGTGTTTAAGACCCGATTACGATCCTAAAGGTTAATATACATCTAATACTTATCAACAAGCCTCAAAACCTCCTTTGACCATGTCAAAGGTGTAAACCTTCGCATTTGTAACATTTTGCATTTTTAGTAAGTTTGCTTCGTGTTTCTATAATTGGAAAGCCCAAACCTTGTAATCGTAGTTCATTTCCGAATCATTGTAAATCTACTGCTTTGATTGTAATCAAAATTATCGATTATATGCAATTCGCAATCTTTATACGCATTTATATCTATGATCATATACCATTCGTTACGCAATTTATAGCTTCGAATCAACTTGCATATTCTTATCATATATTCATGAAAGTTAAACGTTTCAAATCAAGCAAGTAATCAACAAGTTAAACGCAAAATGGTTAGACTTTTGGCACCTTGATTCTTGTCACACTTATGTTAATTATATGCAAGACATGTTTATGGATATGTAACACCTTTATCATGTTATAATCTTCCAAAAACACTTCACACTTGGTTTATATATAAAATACATTATTTAAATAACAATTAAAACCATTTATATAAATTAATTAATAAAAAAAAAGAAGAAGACAAGGCAGCTTGCGGCTGCAGCTGCCAAGTCTTGTTCCCTCCATTGTTTCAATTCATAAACTCACCTAATCCTCATTAATGCAACCCTAACTTAAACCCTAATGGATCCTCTATATAAACAAGCATTCCCCCCTCCATTTACCACTTTTACAAGCCTCCAAACACTCCAAAAATCTTCTCAAAGTTCAAAACTTTCTGCTAAAACAGGTCAGCTTGCAAGTGAGTTTCAACTCACTTCCTTCTTTGTTTAAACCTTGTTTCTTCTTCTAACACTCTTGGATAACCTTTAGGAAGCTTCTCACAAGTTTGCTTCGGCAAACTAAGGTGAAACCTCACCATTTTGAGGTCCAAAAGTGTGCTAAACTTTCTACCCATTTTATCTTTTCAAACTTTAAAAAGTTTTTTGTGTCCTTCCTCAACAATGTCTGATAAGCCCCATGGGATATTACCATAGATTTTCCATGGAAAATCAAGGTGGGAAAAAATACCATTTTTAGTGCCAAACTTTCTTTTTTGGAAGTTAAACTTATAAACTTTTCTTGAACTTGTTTTAATCTTAACAACTCTATGCTACTTGTGCCTCTAATCAAGTATATGGTTAGTGAGCTAGCAAGACTTGTTCCATACAAAATCAAGAGGTATAACATGCCTCTAAACTTGTGGTTTTTACTAGGGTTTTTAACCCACAAGTGTTGAGCCATCAAAGCTTACAAGCTTGTTTTTAGTGAATGTGTGATTACATGGAGGCCTTGGTTATCCAACTTTTCAATCCACCCCTACTTGATGATTTCTATCCATTAAGCTATGGTTCACCTTCACTTGAGTCCCCTAACGTTGCCATGTTTGGGATGCACACACCTAGCTTGCTTATTCGGTTCGAAATGTAGCTTAGTGAAGTACTTTATTCATGACCATCCGGATTCTCCTTGTGGCAATTTGTGTATTGGTGAATCTTACAAAAGAGGTTTAGGATGGTTATCCTCCTACCTTCATGCATGACTTCTATGACATCCATGACTTATATGAAATCTATGATTTATATATGATAAACTTGTAATAATATATGTAAACTATATATGTAAATAATAAATATAACCGAACCTCTTTTACGATGACCATATGGTTACTTGTCCTAATATTAGGTTACTTTATCTAAGACCTAACAATCGTTATGATTCTATTGGGCTTTACCCATAAAAACACAAACACCCATCGGGGCTTATAGTGTCAAAAACGAGCGTTAACGTCTAGATAAATACTTTCGACTATACATACTTTTGCATACTTTAAATTTCTAAAATTACCGAACTACATCATCATTCCAATACTCACACACCTACGGTTTCCTTGTGTAGGATAACCCGGTGTTAGCCCCCTAATCAACCTAAACGCTTTCACGGAATTAACTTTGCAAAACCGTGAGTACACTCGAACACCCTTTTTACGCTTTACACTTTTTGGGCAATATGTTAATCTATCAAAAACACACTAAATCACACTTTCACTCTATGAAATTACACAAACAATCCATCATACATGCTATAGTTATGTGTTACTTAGAATTGTTTACTTGGAACATTCTTATGTGGTACTAAATGTCATTAACTTCGATCAAGCCTCCCTTAACATGCATAGCGTCTATAGGAGTAACGCACCGCCCGTATTCTTGTGGTCAATGTTATGTTTTTAATCTATTATGTGGTACACTTGATGATTGATTTGTAGTTCACATGCCATGTTTACATTATTCTCGTATACTAGCTTATCATGTGGATTTGTTTAAACGTTTTTACTACTTATGCTATGATTCAAACTTGTGTACTCGCCAATACTTTGTTATTGAACTATACTTTTTAACATGTTGCAGGTTGATGAGATTGATATGACGAAACTTAGTAGGATCGTCATAGAAACACGCTTAGAATGCTAAGTTAATTATTATGTTTTGTTGAACTTATCTCGTTGTTATTTTGTATTCGAATTATGTTGCATTTGACAATTTGATGAATGAAATGAAATGGGTTGTTTAATTAAATATTATCACAATTAGTGTTATGATGTCTCGAGTACTCTCGTTCGTCTCACTCTGATGTTTCCGCCATCTGTTGGGGTGTGACATATTGGTATCAGAGCCATAACTATAGGGAATTAGGTAGAATTGCCATGTACGACCTAGTCTATAGTTTAAGTGACCAACTTGACCTTTCTTGATTCATGATTAAATGCTAATTCTTCCTATTTGCTTCTTCCTATTTCTTTTGTCTTAACATATATGCAACGTGTCTTTCCTAAGGCACTTACACAACTTATACACTTGAAGACTTGAAGACACTCATACTATAAACAAGATGATCTCACCAAAATAGGGTTGAAACCCGCACTTTGGTGTTCACTCTCAATTCGCGTATTCAATTTTACACGAAATTACACCATCAAGTTAGGAGTGAAATCCACATCTTGATGGGAATTTCCATTTCATACTCTAGTGGACCCTTACTAACGAGTCGGAATTCGCTCCTCGTTTTGTAAGTACCAACCACACTCAGGGTACGATGTTGTCAAGTTAGGGGTGAAACCCGCACCTTGTCAACTAGTCCCATTCCTCGATTTTCAATCTCGCCAAGGTTTCGATTTTTCGATCGTTAGAGACGTGTAGTAACTAGAAGGGTAAAGTGCCGTTAATCGCTTCTCGACTAGAGTATTTTACCTATACGCCAAAGCACGTTTCTCTAATTTGAAAGGATCTCGATTCACTTTGGAATAGTCGACGTTTCTCAACCCGAAAACACTCTTATGTTTTATTAAGCCTATCTTTTATGTATCTCAATTATCATGTGTTTTAATACTTGCTACCTATTCATTTCTAACCCGATGCACAACTCGCATGCCTTTCGTACCAAAAACAATAATAATAATCCTCGTGAACCAACTAAATTTATACTCCTTACATGAATTATACGATTTTATGCTTTTGAATGCTTGTATGCCCATGCCATCTATGTGAATTCATACGTGTTACATGATACTTACATGCTCAAAAATGATTTCTTTTTATAAAAACGCATTATGATCAAAGCCTTGATCTCTCTTCTATTGTCGAATCCTTTAGATATCTTTCTCTCAAAGCGTTATGGGCAAGAAGAAGTCCAAGTCAAGGTCCCTTCCGATTCGATGTCCAAAAAGGACTGCATGAAGTTACGTGGCGAACAAATGGCCGAGCAAATGGCCAAGGTCATACCCGACATCGTCAGCAAGATCCAACCCCCACCCAATGTCGAATCACCCCACACCTCTGTCGACTCCAAGGCGGAAACGCCTAAATCAACCTTTACCCATAAGCAGTTTTGCTCTTGCACCCCCAACCTTTCACCGATGAAGGGGACGCCACCAAGTTACTACAATAGTTTGACACCGTTGAAGTTACTTTTATCCAAAGTGGTTGTCCGACCACCTGCGTACCATGAACGCTCCGGGAGTTTTACAATCGAGGGCTCTTGATTGGTGGACTTCCGAGCGTAACGCTCGTGGTAACGATGCTGCTCACGCCCTCCCGTGGATCGAGCTCAAAAAGCTGATGGAAAATGAATTATGTCCTCCCCACGAACACCAATGACTCGAGAACAAGTTTTGTAACCTTAAATAGGTGGGGAATGACAACGTTGCCTCACGGCCCTTTTAAGCAGCTGAGTATGATTTGCCCTAGCCAAGTCGACACGGCCGAAAAGGCAGTTACTAAGTATATACACTGCCTCCCTCCTCACCTACGGACCTTGTCGACACCACCTCCCCTAAACCCTTGAGGAATCTTTTCGCCTGTCTGTCCTACTGAACAATAACCATGTCCTTCGTGAAGCCTCCAAGGCTTCATTAAGGAAAGCCCACCAAGCCACCACCAAGACCCTCACTGAACCTACCTCACCCAAACACCCAAAGAACAACACCAAAGGCAAGAAGCGGAAGGCTTCGAGTCAGAACTGCGCGATAGTCACTCCACCAAACCCTCAAACCTCCTAACAACTAGCCTTAACCTCTGCTATGCCTATCAAGAAAGCATACACTGGGCCGCATCTGAAGTGTAACACCTTCCCTTTTCACCATCCCATTACTGCCTCTTGCCGCCTGTGCACTATCTGCCATAGGTATGGACAATTCGCCCAACAATGTCGAAGTTCTCCGCAAGCCCCTACTAACCAAGCCCAAGCCATAACCGCACCCCAAAACCCTACCGCCAACCAAAACCGACCACTTGCACTTACCGCTCGTGCCTACTTCAGATGCGGCGATCCAAATCATTCGCCAACAACTGCCCGCAGCGCAAGAATAACAACAACAACCAGCAACAACAACAACCAAAAGCACGCGGTCGAGCCTTCGTCATCAAAGTCGCTCAAGCTCAAAATGCCAACGATGTCATCTCAGGTACGTTTCTCGTTAACAATGTTTACGCTACGTGTTTATTTGATACTGGTGCGGATAAAACTTTTGTATCCGTTGAATTCGAACCTTTGCTTATGTGTAGACATTCTAAGCTGCCTAAATCATTCAAAGTCGAAGTCGCTGACGGGAAATCCGTCACTGTTGATTCTGTCCTATCCGATAGTTCTTTAAATCTCAATGATCATAAGTTTTCCATTGACCTCATACCCATGCAAATGGGTAGCTTCGATATCATAGTACGTATGGATTGGCTTAGGCGAGTCCGTGCTGAAGTTGTTTGTTCCGAAAAGTTCATTCGTCTTCCCCTTCCCAATGAAGATTCCTTACACGTCTATGGCGAGAAACCCTCCAAAGGTCTCAAGCTTATGTCGTGTATCCAAGCAAACAATTACTTTCACAAGGAATACTTCGCCTTTCTTGCCCACATTGTGGAAAAGAAGGATAAGGGTCCAAGCATGAGTGAAGTTCCTGTTGTTCGTGATTACCCTGACGTCTTCCCCGAGGATCTTCCTGGTCCTCCTCCTCCTCGTTTAGTTGACTTTCGCATCGACCTCATCCCTGGCGCAACTCCGGTCGCAAAATCCCCCTATCGTCTAGCACCCTCGGAGATGCAAGAGCTGTCTAGCCAACTTCAGGAACTTCTTGATAAAGGCTTCATACGTCCTAGCACATATCCTTGGGACGCACCCGTTCTATTCGTCAAAAATAAAGACGGATCCTTCCGAATGTGCATCGACTATCGTGAGCTCAACAAGCTTATGGTCAAGAACCGATACCCTCTTCCCCGCATCGACGACCTTTTTGATCTGCTTTAAGGCGCAACTTGTTTCTCAAAAATCGACCTTCGCTCTGGTTATCATCAACTTCGAGTCCTCGAAGAAGATATACCCCAAACCGCGTTTCGCACACGTTATGGGCACTACGAGTTCTTAGTCATGCCATTGGTTCCGTCGTGTTTATGGATTTAATGAATCGCGTGTGTAAGCTCTATCTCGACCGATTCGTGATCGTCTTCATTGACGATATACTAATCTATTCCAAGACGCGAGAAGAGCATGAGCGACACTTGCGTCTTATCCTTCAACTTTTGCGTACCGAACCTCTTCACGCCAAGTTCTCCAAGTGTGAATTTTGGCTAAAGGAGGTTCAATTCCTTGGTCATGTCGTCAACGAACTTGGTATTCACATGACCCCGCGAAAATTGAGGTGGTGAAGAATTGGATTGCTCCTAAGTCTCTGTCCGAAATTCTTCGTTTCTCGGCTTAGCCGGTTATTACTGTCGGTTTATTTCGAATTTCTCTAAAATTGTCGTGCCTCTCACTTCCTTGACTCAAAAGGATAAGCCTTTTGTTTGGAGTTTCGAACAAGAGGAGTCCTCTCAAACGCTTAAGGACATGCTTTGTAATGCTCCTATCCTAGCTCTTCCTAATGGTACCGACGACTTTGTCATGTATTGTGATGCCGACAAGGTCTTGGTTGCGTTCTTATGCAACGAGACAAGGTCATCGCTTACGTGTCACGACAGCTCAAGATTCATGAGAAAAACTATACTACGCACGATCTTGAACTTGGTGCAGTTGTTTTTGCATTAAAGATATGGCGACACTACCTTTATGGTACCAAGTGTCGGTCTTCACCAACCATAGGAGCCTCCAACACATCTTCAATCAAAAGGAACTCAACATGCATCAGCGTCGTTGGGTGGAATTGTTACCACCCTGGCAAGGCAAATGTTGTAGCCGACGCATTTAGTCGGAAAACTCATGTTAAAGTGTCCGTTGCTACCAAAACTTTGGGAAAGCTTCAAGAGATGATTCGTGAGGCACAATACTCGACTGTTAATGAGGGTAACCTCGATAATGAGTTCAAGTATGGTGCTGAAAACCAACTCGTGACCAAATCCAATGGCATCATGTGCTATCTTGACCGTATTTGGATTTCAAACCGTGATAATCTTCGTGACCTCTTGATGAGTGAAGCTCATAAATCTCGGTATTCTATTCATCCTAGCGCCGATAAGATGTATCATGACCTTCGTGCGTCATATTGGTGGCTTGGAATGAAGAAAGATATCGCCTGTTACGTTTCAAAATGCCTTACTTGTTCCAAGGTAAAGGCCGAACATCAACGTCCGTCTGGCTTACTCGAACAACCGGAGATTCCTGTTCAGAAATGGGAAAGTATTGCTATGGATTTCATTACCAAAATCCATCAAACATCGTCTGGTCACGATAGTATTTGGGTAATCATCGACCGTCTGACCAAATCTGCGCAATTCCATCCCATACGTGAAGACTTTCGAGTCGAAAAATTTGCTCGTATCTACACGGATGAAGTCATCTGTCGTCACGGTGTCCCCGTTGATATTATTTCGGACCATGATGGTCGTTTCACTTCCCGTCTTTGGCAAACGTTTCAAAAAGCTTTTGGTACTCACCTCAATCTCAGTACTACTTTCCATCCTCTGTCTGATGGTCAAACCGAGCGTACTATCCAAACTCTAGAGGATATGCTTCGTTTGTCAGACCCTGACCCACAGCAGATATGGTATTCGGGGCATGATTGGGTTTTCATCAAAGCTCAGGACATTTAATATTATAAAAGTTTCATATTTATTATTTTAAATTAAAAAGAAATATTCCAACCAACACATAATCCATACAAACACAAAATGTGTTTATGTGTGAGAAAATGTATTTGTGTGTGAGAAAATGTAAAACAAAGTAAATATCATGAGTTTGCATGTAACCAACTTAACACGTAAGCAAATAATATTCTAATTGACTATAGTATAGGCTCTAAGGGTCTAATAACCTATCCTATATCCCTATAGTCAAGAGCTCTGATACCAATCTGTCACACACTAACCTGCAGCGGATATGGTAGTCGAGGCATAATTGGGTTTTCATCAAAGCTCATGACATTTACTATTATAAAATTTTCATATTTATTATTTCAAATTAAAAAGAAATATTCCAACCAACACATAATCCATACAAACACAAAATGTTCTAGACAACACATTCAATGTAACGCTTTATTTTTCTTCTAAGGCCCAATCCTATGTGTTCCTTGCTTCAACCTGATCACCTGTATCATGTGTAAAAGTAGAGATTTGGGTCAACAAAAGTTGGCGAGTGAATCCTGTTTAAACATAAGAAAGAATTTATTTGTTTATTAATTTAATAAAATGTACATAAACCAAATATGAGCAACATATATGTAATCTAACCACAAACCACATAATCATATAGCAATGTACATGTGAGCACGATAAGCGATGTGCTGTGAGATCAAGGCTCAATCAAACGGAGCCTATCTAATTAGGCAACGTGACGCTCTACCTGTGTGCAACGGGGAACAAATGAGCCTAATGTGAGAGCTTGACTGAAATGAGAAAATATAATCACAAATAACAATAAACCAAGTATCACATAGCATGTTAATTCATATAATTGTAATAGCACGAGTGTTAATTAAATGATATAAATAATACGACATATGATACACCCCAAAACATGAATAAAAAAGAGAAGTTTGTAGGAATTCACTCACAGTGGGTGCGTTTGATTTGATGAGAAATGCACATGATTTGACGTTAGAGATACCAACCGACGAAAAAGACTAACCTAAATATTCACGTAATAATTCGGTCAATATATTACTTAGAATTAGTATTTTGATTTAGTGAATTTTATTAGACTTTTTAGACAATTTTATTGTATTTGTTACTATTTTTGTGCTTTAAAAAGAACTTATTTTATTATATATTTTTATAGTTTTTGGAGAAAAATAACAAAGTTTAATTAAAAAAATATACCCTTTTACGTGTCGAACCAGACATAATTATGCATCGTGTGAGACTCGAACGTGTGACCTCCGTTTACGTGCACGCAGCTCTATCAACTGAGCTACGTGTCTAACCTGAAATATATTGAAATTTAATTACATATATACACAAACTGAGATAACTCCTATTTCTAATTAATTAAAAAGGTTTGTAAATTATCAAATCGTGTAACTGACCGGACTTAAACCCGCGACCTAAGCTTCGTGTTGCACACAGCCCGACCAATTGGGCTGTGTGACTAACCCGAAAGATATGGAATTTATATTAAATTTATATACTAACTGAGTCTTAATATATAAAAGTTATAAAAGGGTTGGTATTATATAGGAAATCGGCAACGTAGGTAAGACTCGAACCTGGGACCCTTTGTTAAAATGCACATAGTCCACTACTGGATTGTGTGTCTAACCCGATATAAACACCGGTTCTAATTATATTTATTACTCATTTTCAACTTCATCTTCTTCATTTCCTGTCGCAAGTTTGACATACCCGTTTGTTAATCCAATAACTCTTATTGAGTTAATTGATTTATTACTACTAATAATAAAAATAAATAAAAAGAAAAGGATTCAAGGATGTTTATACCGAACAGAAGATAGCTTTGATTTCTCCGGTGAAGTTCCAACGACAAGCAATGTTTTCCGGCGATGCGTAAGTTGAAAACAGAGAGTTTGAATTTGCAAGTGTGTGAGCAAGTTCTGAACAGCTTCAAAGATTACTATTTATAGTTGAAGGTGTGCCCCATGATTGAGTCTAACTCATGATTGGGAATGGTTTCTTGGTTTAATTCGTAACATAAACTGAAATTTTTGGTGATTGATTTGGGAGTTACAGCCCCTTACAGGGCGGTTGTTTGGATTTAGATTTCAGAGGGTTGTTTTGATATAAAACTTATTTGATTTGGGTTTGTTTCAGATATGTGTGTGTGGTGTAGTGGTGTGATGGGTGTTTGATTTGTGTGGAGACCCGAGTTCGATACCCGCGGTCCACACCCTTTTCTTGTTTTGTTTTTATTATTCAATTTTAGTTTATGATATTATTATTTTAAACTTAATATTTATTTAAACTTATTATTATTATTATTATTTATTTAATACTAATAACAAATTTTTAAATGCTTAACATAAACGCGTAACGAACATCATAACGTATACTTGCATTTACAAAACGGAACGGGTTTTAGAACCCGTTTTATGACAAACGTTACAGTATCCCCTACTTTTAGAAATTTCATCCCGAAATTTAGGTGGTAGTAGGTTTATCTTGAAAGAGATGAGGGTATTTTTCGCGCATTGAGTCTTCACGTTCCCAAGTAAACTCGGGTCCTCGTTTTGACTCCCAACGAACCCTGACTATTGAAATTTGACTTCGTCTTAAACGTTTCTCACCGAAGTCCATAATTCTACAGGTTGTTCTACAAAATGCATCGATTCATCAATCTGAATATCTTCCAACGGTATATGGAGTTTTTGTCAGCAAGGCACTTTTTCAAGTTGGATACATGGAACGTTGGATGGATCTTGTTGAGTTCTTCTGGTAAGTCAAGCTTGTAGGCTACAGGACCAACTCTCTCGAGTATTTTGAATGGTCCCACATAGTGAGGTGCTAGTTTGCCTTTTTGTTCAAAATGAACAACTCCCTTCCATGGTGATACTTTCAAAAGCACTTGATCGCCAACACAAAACTCGAGTGGCTTTTATCGTTTATCAGCATAACTCTTTTGACGACTCTAAGCTGCTAGAAGGTTATTGCGGATTTGAAGAATCTTATCGTTGTTTCTTGGATTAATTCAGGTCCAAGGATTTGTGCTGCACCGATTTCGTGCCAACATACAGGAGATCGGCACTTACGACCATATAGTGCCTCAAAAGGAGCAATACCGATGCTCGAATGATAGCTATTATTGTATGAAAATTCAACTAATGGTAGATGAGTATCCCAATTGCCCTTAAATCGATGACACATGCTTGCAATATGTCTTCAAGAGTTTGTATGGTGCGCTCAGATTGACCATCAGCTTAAGGGTGAAAGGCGGTGCTAAGATCTAAGCGAGTGCCTAATGCTGATTGCACGGCCTGCCATGTTCGTGAAGTAAAACATCCATCTCGATCCGAAATGATACTTAAAGGCACACTGTGGCGACTTACAATTTCATCAATATAGATACGAGCTAACTTCTCATTCTTATAGTCTTCGCGGATTGGAATGAAATGGGCGGACTTGTTAAGACGATCGACAATAACCCAAATCATGTCATGCCCACTGGAGGTGCGAGGTAACCTGGTAATGAAATCCATGGTTATGTTTTCCCACTTCCAGACAGGTATTTCGGGTTGAACAAGTAATCCTGAGGGTCTTTGATGTTCGGCTTTAACCTTCGAACATGTGAGGCACTTGGAGACAAAAATGACGATATCCTTCTTCATGCCAAGCCACCAGTAAGAGTATCGTAAATCTTGATACATCTTATCAGCACCCGGATGTATAGAGTATCGTGTTTTGTGGGCCTCACTCATGAGAAAGTACGAAGATTGTCACGATCAGGTACCCAAATATGATTTAGGTAGTAAAGGATACCATCGGACTTGGATTCCAACTTGGTTTCAGCTCCACAAGACAATTCATCTCATACATCAATTTCCGTGACAGAAGTACGTTGAGCTGCGCGAATGCGGTTCTTAAGGTCAGTTATGATTTGAGAGCACAAAAGGTGGATGGAGTTGGCATATTCTTTCCGACTAAGGGCATCAGCTACAACATTGGCTTTACCAGGGTGATAATGGATTTCACAATCGTAATCATTCAGGAGTTCGACCCATCGTCATTGCCTCATGTTTAACTCTTTCTGATTAAAGATATGTTGAAGGCTCTTGTGGTCGTGTAAATCTCACACTTGTACCATAGAGATAATGTCTCCATATCTTTAGAGCGAACACGACTGCTCCGAGTTCCAGGTCCTGAGTGGTGTAATTCTTTTCATGTACTTTGAGTTGCCTTGAGGTGTAGGCTATTACCTTTCCTCTTTGCATTAAGACACACCCTAGTCCCTGCCTTGATGAGTCACAATAGACAACAAAGTCTTCACAACCGTCAGAGAGAGTGAGAATAGGTGCACCTTTTGTTTCAAGGTTTGAAAAGCCTCTTCCTCCTTGGGCCCCCAAACGAAGGGCTTGACCTTATGAGTTAAGGCCGTGAGTGGTAAGGCAATACTAGAGAAATTGGCGATGAAACGTCGATAATAACCAGCTAGACCGAGGAATGATCTAACTTCGGTAGGAGTGCATGGAGCTTGCCATTCTTGCACTGCTTTAATCTTTGTAGGGTCGACATTGAATTCCTTTGTCGGTGACCAAGAAATTGAACTTCCTTTAACCAGATATCGCATTTCGAAAATTTAGCGTAGAGCTTTTCGGTTTTCAAAAGTGTTAGGATGAGTCGAAGGTGTCGTTCATGATCTGATTTAGTCTTGGAATAAATAAGAATATCATCAATAAAGACAATAACGAAACGATCGAGGTAGGGTTTGCACACCCTATTCATCAAATCCATGAAAACGGCGGGAGCATTGGTCAAACCAAAAGGCATGACCATGAATTCGTAGTGACCGTAGCGAGTTCGAAATGCAGTCTTCGGAATGTCTTCTTCACGTACTCTAAGCTGATGATAACCAGAACGAAGATCGATTTTTGAGAAACAGGTGGCACCCTGAAGTTGATCTAGAAGGTCATCGATGCGAGGTAAAGGATAATGATTCTTGATGGTCAGCTTGTTGAGATCTCGATAGTCAATCCACATTCGAAAAGTTCCATCCTTCTTCTTGACGAAAAGAACCGGCGCACCCCAAGGTGATGAGCTAGGGCGTATGAATCCCTTGTCAGCCAGCTCTTGCAGCTGACTAGCTAACTCTTGCATTTCTGATGGTGCTAACCGATATGGAGATTTTGCGAATAGAGTGGCACCAGGTACCAAATCGATTCGAAATTTGACTTCTCACATAGGAGGAAGTCCTGAAACGTCGTCGGGAAAAACTTGAGGAAAGTCTCTAACAATCGGAATATCTTCGATTTTCTTCTCTTTGCCTTCCTTCTTGACGATATGGGCTAAGAACGCCATATAATCCTTGCGAAGGTATCTTCAGCTTGAAGACACGACATTAACTTGAGTCCTTTGGATGGAGTTTCCCCAAAAATATGAAGAGTTTGACCGTCAGCGAGAGGAATTCGAATAATTTTTTTCATAACAAACAACCTCAACGTGATGTTGACTAAGCCAGTCCATACCAATGATAACGTTGAAACTACCCAATTTTATAGGAATAAGGTCGATTGGAAAATCATGATCATTGAGAGTAAGAGTGCAATCGCGAATGATATAGTCTAACGCAATAGGTTCACCGTCTGCTACTTCCACTATAATTGATTCGGCTAGACAAACGCGAGGTAAACCAAGAATAGATTCGGACTCTAGGGACACAAAATTCTTATCCACTCCAATGTCAAAAAAATAGATGCATAACTACCGTTAATGAGAAACGTATCGTTAACCACGTTGTTATCCGCTCTAGCCTGGTTGGCGTTGATGTTAAAAGCTCTACCTCTTGCTGGCAGATTGGCTTTGTTGGCTTGGTTCATAGGATTAGCTTGGGCTTGTGCATTGATGATGTTCACCAAATGAGGACAGGTGTTGTGAAAATGGGTTAGATCACCGCAATTAAAACAAGCTCTGACGGGTGGCTTCATAGGGTAGTTGGGTTGGTAAAAGGGTTAGGCCATTGGTTGAGCAGGTGGTAATAGTAGTGGTTGTTGGTAGGGAGCTTGGCCCACCACTTGGTTGTTTGGTTGGGCTTGAGGTTGGTTGCAGGCTGGTCTTTGAAGAGAACGACATGTTTGGATTGTATGACCTGCACGGACACAACCTGTGCAGTGAAGACATGGGTTCTCAAGAGGGTGGTGGTATTGACATCGATTTCATTTTGGGTGGGGTCATGTATACCTTTTCTTGAATGGAACGCTAAGGGGATCAACTTGGGTGATTGGAGCGGCTGTAATGGGTTGATTGGTTTGGGTTAGCTGATTTGTTTGAGTGACGGAAAAATTCTTCTCGTTTCACTTTCTCTTGCCAGCGAATCGAGAAGAGGATCCAGCTTGGGTTGAGTTAGGGGTTTCAGTTGGTGTTTTATCTTTCTTCTTCTCGTCTTTGAAATCCCCGTTCCTGATGTGATTTTCGCTGAGCTCAATAGCTAGCTCCATAGTTGTCTCCAGAGTTGCAGGTGTAGTACTAATCAAAGAGTCCTGAATCTTCGAAGGAAGACCCCGAATGTAGTGCTCGATCAAATGTGCGAGTGAAGTGAACAAATTGGGAACCATTTGATTCAACTTGAGAAACCTCTTATTCTAGGCTATATGGTCTCCCTCTTTCTGTTTCAAGAAATAGAACTCATCTTCCAGCTTTTTAATTTCGCTTCTTGGACAGAAACGTCTTGTCATAAGCTCTAGAAGTTGTTCCCAAGTTAGGGCTACCACGGCTTCGGCGCCTCGTCTGCCTTTTTCAGCATTCCACCACGTGAGTGCTACCCCATACAGACGACCAGTAGCATAACGAACCTTATGGTCGTTGGGACAATAACAATTGAGGAAGGTGCTCTCCATCTCTTCAAACCATCGAAGGAGAGTAGTGACCCCTTCAGTCCCTTCGTACTTTGGAGGATCACATGAGTTGAAGTGCTTGTAGGTGCATGGTGTTCATGGGAGGGTTGGCAGCGTTTTATCCCTCTTGGTTGATTGGCTTAATAGGGTTAGCGGCGAGAGCTTGTTGGACTTGAATTACAATATCGGGAATTATGGCAGCCATTTGTTGGGCTATTTGGGCAGCCATGCGCTCGCCGGATTTTCCTGATCTCCTACCTCCACGAGAGTGCCTAGAAGACATCTACAGGAAATACGTAACGAGTTTATGAGTTTGACGTATAGGTGTCATGTGTCGTATTTAGAAATTAACATCCACAAAACAAATGAGAAAAATAAATTTACTACATCCATAGGATGTCTTGGGCCTTGCTCATATTTGGGCCCCCATATGTCCCCCATACTTGGCCTAGGTAGTCATGTGAGCCCCCATGACTATGGGCTTTATAGGGTTCACATTGGTTTTGGCCTATTAATACTCGCACCACCCGAATGAAAATCGTAAAAACATGATTAGAGGTATAAAGTCGGAAGGTGTCCTGGTGTAGACACAGTGATGACTCAAAGTGGGGTTAGTTCACACGACCTTTGGTGTGGCATGCTTTGGCCTAATAGGTCCTTCTACTCTCATCGTTAGTCCTCAGGTAGGCAAACGGTCCGTTATATTGGATTTATGCGAATGCCAATCATAGACAGGATGTTTCACTAACGGTACTTGTACCCTTCCAGTTACTACATGCCCGTTGTAGAACTCACTTTGATAAGATTGAAAAATGAAAACATCACAAAATTTTGAGAAGAGAAACATGAAAATGTTTAAATATGTGACAATTGAGACGTGCGTGATGCGTATATATGTAAGCATGTTATGTTAACAAAATGTATAAGACATTAAATATCACACAAACTCATATAATAGTGGGAGTGCTTGCATGTATTTGTGTGTGAGAAATTGTAAAACAAGTAAATATCATGAGTTTGCATGTAACCAACTTAACAAGTATGCAAATAATATTCTAATTCACTATAGTATAGGCTCTAAGGGTCTAATAACCTATCCTATATCCCTATAGTCAATAGCTCTGATACCAACCTGTCACACCCTAACCCGCAACGGATATGGTAGTCGAGGCATAATTGGTTTTTCATCAAAGCTCATGACATTTACTATTATAAAATTTCATATTTATTATTTCAAATTAAAAAGAAATATTCCAACCAACACATAATCCATACAAACACAAAAACTTCTAGATAAGACATTCAATGTAACGCTTTATTTTTCTTCTAAGGCCCAATCCTATGTGTTCCTTGCTTCAACCTGATCACCTGTATCATGTGTAAAAATAGAGATTTGGGTCAACAAAAGTTGGCGAGTGAATCCCGTTCAAACATAAGAAAGAATTTATTTGTTTATTAATTTAATAAAATATGCATAAACCAAATATGACCAACGTATATGTATTCTAACCACAAACCACATAATCATCTAGCAATGTACATGTGAGCACGATAAGCGATGTGCTGTGAGATCAAGGCTAATCAAACGGAGCCGATCTAATTAGGCAACGCGACTTCTCTACCCGTATGCAACGGGGAACAAATGGGCCTAATGTGAGACCTTGACTGAAATGAGAAAATATAATCACAAATAACAATAAACCAAGTATCACATAGCACGTTAATTCAAATAATGGTAATAGCACGAGTGTTAATTAAATGATATAAATAATACGACACATGATACACCCCAAAACATGAATAAAAAAGGGAAGTTTGTAGGAATTCACTCACAGTGGGTACGTTTGATTTGATGAGAAATGCGCACAATTTGACGTTAGAGATACCAACCGACGAGAAAGACTAACCTAAATATTCACCTAATAATTCCGTAAAATTTTTGTGCTTTAAAAAGGACTTATTTTATTATATATTTTTATAGTTTTTGGAGAAAAATAACATAATTTAATTTAAAATATATACCCTTTTATGGGGCGAACTGGGTCGAACCAGACAGAATTATGCATCATGTGAGACTCGAACGTGTGTCCTCTCGTTTACGTGCACATAGCTCTACCAACTGAGCTACGTGTCTAACCCGAAATATATTGAAATTTAATTACATATATAGACAAACTGAGATAAATCCTATTTCTAATTAATTAAAAAGGTTTGTAAATTATCAGAATCGTGTAACCGACCGGACTCGAACCCGCGACCTAAGCTTTGTGTTGTACACAGCCCGACCAATTGGGCTGTGTGACTAACCCGAAAGATATGGAATTTATATTAAATATATATACTAACTGAGTCTTAATATATATAAGTTATAAAAGGGTTGGTATTATATAGTAAATCGGCAGCGTAGGTAAGACTCGAACCCGGGACCCTTTGTTTAAAATGCACACAGTCCACCACTGGACTGTGTGTCTAACCCGGTATATACACCGGTTCTAATTATATTTATACTCATTTTCAACTTCATCTTCTTCATTTCCTATTGCAAGTTTGACATACCTGTTTTGTTAATCCAATAACTCTTATTGAGTTAATTGATTTATTATTACTGATAATAAAAATAAATAAAAAGAAAAGGATTCAAGGATGTTTATACCAAATAGAAGATAGCTTTAATTTCTTTGGTGAAGTTCCGGCGACAAGCAATGTTTTCCTGCGGTACGTAAGTTGAAATCAGAGAGTTTGAAATAAGATTTGCAAGTGTGTGAGTGACTTCTGAACAGCTTCAAAGATTACTATTTATAGTTGAAGGTGTGCCCCATGATTGATTCTAACTCATGATTGGGAACGGTTTCTTGGTTTAATTCATAACAGAAACTAAATTTTTTGGTGATTGATTTGGGAGTTACAGCCGCTTACAAGGCGGTTGTTTGGATTTAGATTTCAGAGGGTTGTTTTTATATAAAACTTATTTGATTTGGGTTTGTTTCAGATATGTGTGTGGTGCAGTGGTATGATGGGTGTTTGATTTGGGTGGAGTTCCGGGTTCGATACCCGCGGTCCACACCCTTTTCTTGTTTTGTTTTTATTATTCAATTTTAGTTTATGATATTATTATTTTAAACTTAATATTTATTTAAACTTTATTATTATTATTATTTTTATTATTATTATTTATTTAATACTAATAACAAATTTTTAAATGCTTAACATAAACGCTTAACGAACATCATAACGTATACTTGCATTTACAAAATGGAGCTAGTTTTAGAACCCGTTTTACGAAAAATGTTACATCATTCTTGCGTAATCGATTTTGGTGGCAACTGGGACATGCACTTGCCTTTGGTCGAATTCTCGTACAATAACAGTTACCACGCGAGTATTCAAATGGCACCTTTCGAGGCATTGTATGGACGCAAGTGCCGATCGCCTATTTGTTGGCACGAGATCGGGGAAGCTCAAATCATCGGTCTCGAGCTTATACACAGACGACGAACAAGATTTTTGTAGGTCCCCTAGTCCGTATGGACCTTCACAGAATCGTCTATCTAATCTAGAGTGCAGAATCCCCTAGATCAGATTTCACATAAACAAGAACACCAACACAAACACAATCACCTTCAAACTGTCTTCAATTGATTATCTAACACAAAGTGTTTACAATCAATTCAAGACTCTCTCTGAACAATTAAACCAACAACACTATCAGCATAACCAACAACAGAAACAGCAACCTTAACCCTAATGCAAACCTCCCTTTATATAGAGATAGGTTATGCAACTGGGCTAGGGTTTCCCTATATGGACTGCTAATAGGTCTAAAGCCCAATTCGCCTACCATGTGCTATATTGTCTAGTTTAGCCCAATTACTTCTAATTAATTATTACAAACTAAAACCGCTAACCGTTTATCATTTTACTAATTACAAGATATCCAAAGACCAAATCTAAGTGTTGTCACAAATATGCACCAACAAACTCCCCCTTGACAATAGCTTCATAAAATAACTTAGTCTTCAGTCTTCTTGGAATCTTCAGCATCTTTGAAACACGTTGGTCTTTGGAAAGCTTCAGCTTTAATAGCTTCTGTTAGCACAAGACCCCTTGACAATAGCTTCATAAAATAACTTAGTCTTCAGTCTTCTTGCAATCTTCAGCATCTTTGAAACACGTTGGTCTTTGGATAGCTTCAGCTTTAATAGCTTCTGTCAGCAACAGACTCCCCCTAAGCTGATGTATTCAATCACCAAATCTTCTAAATCATTAGCGTTTGAGTAAACTCCAGTTTAGCATTTGCATAGCAATCTTCAAAACTCTTCAACTTTGTCTGCAGTGTAGAAAGGAGGTTCTACCATGCATCCAAGAAAACTCCTCTTCACCAATCTTCTCAGCAACACACTGCTACAATCTGTATACTATAAAACAAACATCTCGAGAAACCATAAGAATTTTTCAACACAAGTTAAACAAATTATTATTCAAGAGATAGTAAAATTGTTTCACAGATTAAGCACTTCGCAATTCAAACCACATAAACACTTCTCAACTCAAACCACATACTTCAAATTTTAAGCACACTGAACTCGTAAGATTTTAAAATTTTGAACTTATCTTCTAACATCGTCTCTCCCTATCAGTAAGAACTCCTCCATAAACAACCATTTTCCATACATTAAGAATTTACAAGAAAATGAAATATTTTTGGATTTTTATATTTTCTGAAAGCAAATAAATAACTAAATAATAAACACTCTGTTTTTGTGAGAATCACCGTTAAGTAAGATCATATCAGGAACATCAAACTGTTTTCACACTATTTTATAATTCTATATGCAACATTCATGAAAAACAGTTCAAGACAATTACAAGTATTGTTTATCCACTTAAACAAAATACATGAACATTTCAAGTACCATTACCTAGTGATAAATTTAGATAATTTATACTGATATATCAGTGTGTCCCACTTCAGGACATACCCCCACGATCAATGTATGCACAAAATTCATCGTAGTAGGTGAGTATACCGAAATTCATCCTTTTGTATTACAACGTTAGATAATTGGTGATCAGTTCAGTACTTCCGTACAGCAAAGAGACCAATATCCAACAAAGGCTAGGACAAATACCAAATTTGGTATGAATAATGCAATTTGCACATTTGAATGACTCTCTAGGAGAGCTTCTTCAATTTTGGGATTTGGCATTTTAGATCTTTTAAGATATCCCGGTTGTGCCTAGGTCAGCATATATCTGGATGCAGCAGAAGGACAACCTTGATACCCCGGATGAAATAACGATATAAAGATCTAAAACCTCATATTTTGGCAATCTATTAACGCAAGATTTAAGGTTATAAAACCATACGCCACTGATGTGTTACCCACTCATACACAGTCTATTAATTTTATATCACCAAAGTAAGTTGACTATTTCATGCATTTTGCCTACTGGTACATTAAATGATGAAGCTGCTCTCACACTTAAGCAATTTAGTTGTAATTTCAGTGTGACAGTCTAACTTGCCGATGTACTATCATTTCTTCTTTTCCACACTGTGAAAAACTCATTTTTGATTTTCTATTTTTTATGTTTTTGATTTTTGAAAAGCAGTAAATTTATTTACAGAAATTTTTATGGAAAAATGGTTATTCAGGATTCCTCATCCCGTTGGGTTCGACTAAATGTTCAAAACGAGCCCTGTCAAATGCTTTTGTGTAAAGATTTGCCTGGTTATCTAGTGTGTCGACTTGATGCAGTTCAATTAATTTCTTTTCAGCACAATCCCGCATAAAATGATGACGAATGTCAATATGTTTTGTACGACTGTGTTTTACGGGATTGTTGGTGATTGATATAGTGGCATTATTATCTATCATAATAGGAGTACGAGTGAAATTCAAACCGTAGTCGCGCATCTGATGTTGGATCCAGAGAACCTGAGAGCAACAACTACCTGCAGCAATATATTCAGCTTCACACGTCGAGGTAGACACACAAGACTGCTTCTTGCATTGCCATGACACGAGCCTCCTTCCTAAGAACTGACAACCACCTGTGGTAGACTTCCTTATAGATTTGCATCCTCCAAAGTCCGAATCGGTGAAAGCAACAAACTTCAAATCACTAGCAGCTGGATACCATAACCCAAGTTTAGGTTTCCCCTTCAAGTAACGAAGAATCCGCTTCACCGCTTTCATGTGGGACTCCTTTGGATTCGCTTGATATCTGGCACAAAGACACACTGCGAACATGATGTCAGGTCTTGAAGCAGTCAAGTACATCAGAGAACCAATCTTTGCCATGTATTGAGTTGGATCAACATCCTCCACACTCTCATGATCTGGACCAAGATTGTGATTCTCACATATAGGTGTATTGAAAGTAGCGCAATCTTCCATTTTGAAACAAGACAAAATGTCATACACATACTTCATCTGATGTATAAACATCCCATCCTTCTTCGGTTCAACTTGTAAACCCAGAAAGTAATAGACCACCCATCGCACTCATCTTGAACTTGCCTTCATTACTTCTTCGAAATAATGACACATGTTCTCATCATATGGCCCAAAAATGATGTCATCTACGTATACCTGTACCAGTAAAAAGTCTTCCTTCTTCCTTTTGATGAAAAGTGTACTGTCAATCTGACCTCTTTCAAAACCATTCTTTAACATATGTGCTGACAGTGTCTCATACTACGCTCTAGGTGCCTGATGCAATTCATACAATGCCTTATCAAGTCGATGACTCGATCTTAGGATCAGTAAACCGTCTGGTTGTGAGACATACACCCCTTTTTGGACTTTCCCGTAAAGAAATGCACTCTTCACGTCAAGTTGGTAAACTCTAAAGCCCTTAGGTCTGTGTCCTGAGGTTTCCTAACCATGTTTGGACTTTGCGACCTTTGGAAATTATGAATTTGGTTCCATGAATTTTGATGATGATAATTTCTAAAGCCATCGTTATAAAAATTTTGACTACCAACATTCTGGTATCGAGTTTGATATTTACCTTGACTTCTGAAATTACTTGATCGACCATTAAAGTTATACATTCGTGGTGAACTACTTCTAGGTCTGTCATATCTGTCTGATGTGGATTCAGACTGAAATCTTTGTTGATTCTTTGAAAACGAGGAACTTGGTGAGTTCCTTTTTCAGCCTTATCAACACCAACAACAACACTCTGTTGCTTGGTAGTAGATATCTTTGGTGAGTTGACCTTCTTCTCACCATCACCACTTTTTTTTGGTGATTTTTCTCTCTGTCTCTCACTTACCTGTGCTTCACCCTTTTTGTTAGGACAACAGCTAGCTACATGTCCCTTTTCGTGACATTTGAAGCACCACTTTCTAGCTGAAGACTTCTTAATTGAAGCCTCTTGCTTAGATTCATTAGTAGATGATGATGATGATGATGATGATGATGATGATGATGATGATGATGATGATGATGATGATGATGATGCCTTTTAAGGATATTGTTTAGTTTGCTTAACTTCTGATTTTTCTTTGTTTTTGTTCTTAGCAAACAGCACATTAGACTCTTTTGTAATAACAGTGACCTCTTCTCTCATATCACTCTATTTAACAAAATCAGCCCTTTTAACAAAAATTTGTTTTTGATTCTTAGGGTGTGTATTCTTTGTTTTCAAAACAGTGTCTCTGTTATTATCCTTCTTGGCATTCTCAGTCACATCAACATCCTCTGATGTGGAACTACCAGGTGTAGTTGACACAAAGTCTGTAAGCTCTTCTTCATCTGGCAAGAAAGAATAGTCGTGACCAAGAGGTGGTGGAACTTCATTTAAACTTTTGAAGCCCACACATGTCTTGTCATTACTCTTCTTCAAGCCATTCATCATGTGTTTCATGACAAAAGATGAATCTCTGAATTGATTTAATTTCTTTTCAAGTTCACAAATTTTAAGTTATGCTTCATACAACTCTTTGCATTTTTCAGAAATTTCTTTTGTTTTCTCACTCATCGTATCATGAGCTAAATCGATAACTTGAAGTTTTTCATTAAGCTTACAGGTTAGAATATTGATTTCTTCTTCATAACCTTTAATTTTCTTCAAGTATAATGACTCATTTCATTTTACGAAAAAGTTTGATTCTTTTAGTTTTGATTCTTTTAGTATATTGATAACTTGAAGTTTTGCTTTGTTAATGTGTCAACTTCACTTTGCAGTTCACAACACTTCAAACAAACAGAACTACCAGAGTTAGAATGTACCTCTTGTCACACCCCGACCCGCAGCGGATAAGGTGATCGGGGCATGATTGGGTTATCATCAAAGCTCATGACATTTATTAAACGTTTCATATTCATTAATACAATTTAAATGGAAATTTACAATGATTGCTACAACATGATCTAACTACAATTTAAACTTCTTTGTTCTCTTCTAAGGCATATCCTATGTTTTCCTTGCTTCAACCTGTTCACCTGTATCATGTGTAAAAAGGTTTTTGGATCAACATAATGTTGGCGAGTGAATCCTATGGAAAACATTTGAACAATTTATTTAAATTGATTATGAAATATGTGCACAACCAAACATGAGTAAAATTAGATGTAACTTGATCAACAATCATAAGATGTTAAATGAAACACTCATGAATAATAATGGAAACAAGTAAAGGCACGCGATGCTCAACTCGTCTCTCACGAGGAACTGAGGGGCCTGATGAATGAACTGCATAAACATGATAATAAGAATAACACAACTACAAACAATATAAACTCAATGAAAACACACATGAACAATAATGAATTTGAATTGAAGCACGCGATGTTCTACTCGTTTCCCACGAGGAACTGATGGGCTTAATGTATGAGTTTCATGTAATTTGACCAACCGAATATAAATAAATCACCACAATAAATCAATCTAAGTTCAAGTCATGATGTGGTATGGCACAAGTTTAAATAAATAAATTAATTAATTCATAACACATGACACACCCCAAAACGTGTAATTTAAAAGGGGGAATTGTAAGATTCACTCACAGTGGGTGCGTTCGGTTGATGACGTTGAATGCACGCGAAGTGGTTTTAACCACGAGTGAGATTTAACCTAGATAAATCGCATTATGGTTTGGTAAGTAAACGGATTTTATTAAACTATTTTAGTAGGATTGTTGGGTGTATTTTTGTGAGTTTGAGGCTATTTTCTAATCTAAAAAAAATGTTATTTTTAAGTATTTATAATTGATTTTTAATTAAAATAATTAAATAAAAATAATAAAAATATTTTATTTTTTTCTGCTACAGTGACATTGACCTGTTGACTTTGACTGGTCGTTGACCGGTTTTGAGGCATATTGTTGTGCGCTCGGTGAGGCTCGAACCCGAGACCTCCCGTACGCGTGCACGCAGCTCTACCAACTGAGCTACGTGTCTAACCCGTTATATATCCGATTTTAATTTCATATATACATTAATTAGAATTAACAGAAAATCATTTTATTTTACAAACAGTTTAAGCGGACCGGTTTTGCACTCCACAGGTCTCGAACTCGGGACCTGTGGTTTAATCTAACACACAGTCCACCGCTGGACTGTGTGTTCAACATGTTATAACATTCGATTTTTATTATACTTAAATACTAATTATTTATTTCCTTTTCTGCCTTAATTAAAAAGAGAAGATAATTGTCCGAGTCGGTGCTGAAGACCGGACTCGAACTCGTGACCAGCGATATAATCAAACACACAGTCCACCGCTGGACTGTGTGTCTAACTTGGTTATTATTCCGGTTAACAATATATTTAACATATATCTGTGGCGATCCGGTTCAGTTAAACAAAAACTTGATTTTTATTAAGGCAGCGTGTACGAGCCGGGATTCGAACTTGAGACGTTAGCGTTTTATGTGCACACAGTCCACCGCTGGACTGTGTGTCTAACCCGATTAATTTCTTGATTTATATTATACTTATATGTTAACGAAAGTGCGTCGTCTTCTTCGTCAATGTTGAACCAGAAATCGGGTCTGACTGGTTCGAGTTTTTATTTAAGTTTCATTAATGTTTTAGGTTAATTACTGGTAAGATAGAAGTAAAAAGAAAGGAAAATAAGCGTGAGGTATACCGACTCGTTTTCCTCTGTTTTCCGGCAGAACTCCGGCGACAGAAAACAACTCCGGCGTCTGGTGTCTTGCAGCAGCAAGTCTCCGAAAAACTTGGAAAGAGTATGGGTATCTCCGGTATAAGCTTCAGAGGTTCAGAAAAGCTCGGCAATGGGGAAACCGGTTTTCCGGCGACGAACAGGTTTATTCCGGCGAGTGGAATTACGCCGAGAAAAGGTGTGATTTTTGAGCGAAAGTGTTTGTCGTCGGTTGTGGGTCAATTTATAGGACAAATCGTCAATGCACTTGGTCTGAATTCCGACTGTGTTCGATATTTAAATTTTCCGGCGGTTATGAATTTGGTCGCGGACTTTAAACATCGGTTATAACCGATATGTAGTTAATGGTTTACGTTATAACGTAAATCGTAGTTAAGACTCGCTAATTTACCGGGATTCCGACGACTGAATCGTTTGGCGCCGGTTTTGAATTTGTAACGTTATTATATCAATTAAATGATTGAAATATATAACAAACAGAACAAGCGGCGCAGTGGTTTGTGTGTGAGGTGATAAGTCACTGAGTGACTCGGTACAGACCCGGGTTCGAAACCCGGCAGAAACATTTCATTTTTATTTTGCGATTTTTGACAGTTTTTCAAAAACTAAATATATATTCCCGTATAATAATTGATTACGGATCGTTTAAAAATATTTTGGGCATTTAATTCGAAACGAAAATTTTGACTGACTGTTCGGTTGATAAACGGAGCGGGTTTGGTAAATCCGTTTTTGACGGATGTTACAGTATCCCCTGCTTTTTAGAAATTTCGTCCCGAAATTTAAATTGTGATATATTTGACTAAAAAGGATGATGACGTTTTGTTTGACAGTTGTATGCTTAGAAAAATAAAGGTTTAAGTTTTTGTTCGAGGCGGTAACGTTCCTTGTAAGGGTTATGTACCCTATTCAGGAATCGCTTTTTGTTGCCTACTGTATGAATATTGGTAAGCAGAAATGATTTGCTAAAATGATATCATGCATATGTGTTAAGATACGTTTGGGAAAAATATGGTTATATCCTAAGGCAAAACTTCTAACACTACAATCTACATGGAACATAAATAAAAACACAACAGCTGATATCCAAACATGAATGAACACATCAGCAAATATTTGAACATGAATAAACATAACAGCAAATATTCGAACATGAATGAACACATCAGCAAAAATTCGAACATGAATAGACACATCAGCGAATATTTGAACATGAATAAACACAACAGCAAATATTTGAATCCACATTCTGATAACATATATGTTTGAATGATGGAAGTTCCTCTCTCGTTTGTTATGATGGAGAGGTTAATTTATGTAGAAATGGAACACAATCCAATCCCTTTAAATAACGTGATGATATAAATGTAACACAAATTCCAACCAAGGCAATACTAAATCCTACATGGAACTTCTCATAACCGCCTGATAATGCCTCTGATCCTTTGGCAAGAATACTTATATATAGGAAGTACCAGCGGCGTATCCACCATATTCTTGCCAAATTTTCATTAGTTTTATCCACAAGTTATGATTGGTTACCAAGAAACTAATAAATCCTACATAGAACTTCCCATAACCATCCGTTAATGCCTCTGATCCTTTGACAAGAATACCTATATATAGGAAGTACCAGCGGCGTATCCACCATATTCTTGTCAAATTTTCATTGGTTTTAACAGTGAATTATGATTAGTCCTATAACTCTAAAATCAATACAACAAACATAAATTACTGAAATGAAATATATCTGTGCGATCAAGGCTCAATCGAACGGAGCCGATCGTTTTGCATGTACTGAAAATGAAATTGTGTGCTCAAGGCTCAATCAAACGGAGCCGAACATATTGAATGTACTGAAATTGAAATTGTGTGCTCAAGGCTCAATCAAACGGAGCCGAACATATTGAATGTACTGAAATTGAAATTGTGTGCTCAAGGCTCAATCAAACGGAGCCGAGCGTATTGCATGTACTGAATATGAATAACTTAACCACACAAACAGCCTATGCATGGAACCTCTCATAACCGCCTGATAATGCCTCCGATTATTTGACAAGAATACTTATATATAGGAAGTACCATCGGCGTATCCACCATATCCTTGTCAAATTTTCATTGACTTTATCCGCAAGTTATGGTTAGTTCGATGCGACTCTACTACAAACACCACAACCACATGATACTGATAATGATATTGTCTGTGCGCTCAAGGCTCAATCAAACGGAGCCGAACGTATTGAATGAAATTGTATGTGCGCTCAAGGCTCAATCAAACGGAGCCGAACGTATTGAATGTACTGAAATTGAACAACTTAATTTAAACAACCATCACACAATCAGCCTATGCATGGAACCTCTCATAACCGCCTGATAATGCCTCCGATCATTTGACAAGAATACTTATATATAGGAAGTACCATCGGCGTATCCACCATACCCTTGTCAAATTTTCGTTGACTTTATCCGAAAGTTATGGTTAGTTCGATGCGACTCTACTACAAACACCACAACCACAAGATACTGATAATGAAATTGTATGTGCGCTCAAGGCTCAATCAAACGGAGCCGAACGTATTGCATGAAATGTAAATTGAAATGTGCGCTCAAGGCTCAATCAAACGGAGCCGAACGTATTGCATGAACTGGAAATGTAAATTGAAATGTGCGCTCAAGGCTCAATCAAACGGAGCCGAACGTATTGCATGAACTGGAAATGTAAATTGAAATGTGCGCTCAAGGCTCAATCAAACGGAGCCGAACGTATTGCATGTATTGAAATGTAAAATTACGTAACCGATCAAGGCTCAAACAAACGGAGCCGATCGTGCGGGCACGCCAAGATCAACCACATAATAAAATGGGGATCCAACTCAACCTCGATGGATGGGGAGCCACGGCCTCGGCAAAAGCATATACCGAAAACAATATATAATATATAATATCCAATAATTTCTCTAACAGTCTACACATGTGATAAAGAAAAACATAAGACTAAACAATAGAAGTTGAATCTGGATCTTCGGCGAAGAGGACTAGCTGAGTATCTTCATCAGGGCCGTCATTATCTTCGACAGGGTTGGCGTTGATATTGAAGACTCTTCCTCTTGCTGGTGGCATAGTGGTTGGGTTTTCTTGGTTTACTTGATTAACTGGGTTTGATTGGGCTTGAGTGTTGATAACGTTAACCAATTGAGGGCATGTGTTTCTAAGGTGGGTAGGGTCGCCACAATTGAAGCAAGCTCGAGCATATGGGAACATGGGGTGTTGGGGTTGGTGATAAGTTTGGGCCATGTTTTGAGTAGGGGAAAAGGTTTGGTCTTGAAAGGTGCGACAAACATTGCTCAAATGACCATAACGTCCACAAGTTGTACATAGCCGGCAAGGTAAAGTAAGGGGATGGTGATAAAAACAGTTGTTGCATCGAGGGTGAGGTCCGAGATATGGTTTCTTATTTGGGTAAGCTGAGTTGGGTGCCACTTGGGTGATTGGGACAGCTCGGATGGGTATAGCGTGAAAAACGGGTTGATTTCGTTGGGTAGCAGCGAAAAGTCGCCCGACTCTTCTTCTCTTAGGGTTGGGTTGAGAAGGGGATTCGGTTTGGGTGGAGTCGGAGGTTTCAGTCGATTCTTTATCCTTCTTCATTTCCTCCTTGAAGTCTTTGTTTCGAATTCGGTTCTCGGTGAGCTCTGTTGCTAGCTCCATTGCTACTTCCAAAGTTGCAGGCTTGGTACTTATCACAGGGTCTTGAATCTTTGACGGAAGACCACGAATGTAGTGCTCGATCAAACGATAGTGAGGAGTAAACATGTTGGGAACCATTTGATGTAATTCGAGGAATCTTTTGTTGTAGGTGGTGTGGTCTCCTTCCATTTGCTTCAATGAGTAAAATTCATCTTCCAACTTCTTGATTTCACTCCTTGGGCAAAATCGTCTGGTCATGATTTCCTTCAATTCGTTCCAAGTTAAGGACATAGCATCTTCCACACCTCGTTTGGCCTTCTCTGTGTTCCACCAAGTAAGTGCTATCCCATATAGTCGACCGGTAGCATAACGCACTTTGCGATCATCAGGGCAATCGCAATTTAGAAAAGTATTCTCCATTTCTTCAAACCAATGGAGGAGTGCGGCGACACCTTCAGTCCCTTTATATTTCGGAGGGTCACATGATTTGAAATGCTTGTAGGTGCATTTAGTGGTGTTTGGGGAAGAGTTGAAAATGTTTTGGTTTGCTTGATTGACAGGATTATTGGTAAGTGCTTGTTGAACTTGGATTACAATGTTGGGTATTACGGCAGCCATTTGTTGAGCGATTAAGGCAGCCATGCGATCGCGGGCTTTTCTTGCTCTCGTCTTCCTACGGGCGAGGTTAGAAGACATCTACAATGAATACATGACAAGAGTATGAGTTGGATGCTTTTGGGATCATGGGTCGCATTCAAGAATGATCATTTATAAAATAATTATACAAAAATACTACATCCATAGGATGTCTTGGGCTTTGCTCGCTGTTAGGCCCGTCATGCCGCCATACTTTACCTTATGTAATCATGTGGGCCCCCATGAATACCGGTTTTTCATATGGTTCGCACGGTTTCTGCCTGGTTGCGTACACAAAAACCCGGGAAAATCGAGAAATATGTATACAACGTGTGATGTTCGGAATGTGTCCAGGTGTAGACACGATGACACCTCAAAGTAGGGTTAGTTCGAACGACGTTTGGTGTGGCATGCTTTGGCCTAATAGGTCCTTCGTACTCTCATCGTTGGTCCCCAGGTAGGCAAACTGGTCCGTTATATTGGATTTATACGAATGCCAGCCTAGACAGGACGTTCCGATTACCGGTACTTGTACCCTTCCAGTTACTACATGCCCGTCACAGAACTTACTTTGATGAGAATTGAAAATTGCATAAAATCTTTGGATAATGAGAATATGAAAATAAATTGAATACATGAACATCGATATATGTATAATGAATATGTATATATGTATAATGAACATGTATATGAGCATGTATGTTTGACTGAAATGTAAACAAATATGAAACAAATAAATATCACAAGTTTGTATGTAACCACCTAATCAATTTAAAATTTAGGCAGACTATAGTATAGGCTCTAAGGGTCTAATAACCTATCCTATATCCCTATAGTCATGGCTCTGATACCAATCTGTCACACCCCGACCCGCAGCGGATAAGGTGATCGGGGCATGATTGGGTTATCATCAAAGCTCATGACATTTATTAAACGTTTCATATTCATTAATACAATTTAAATGGAAATTTACAATGATTGCTACAACATGATCTAACTACAATTTAAACTTCTTTGTTCTCTTCTAAGGCATATCCTATGTTTTCCTTGCTTCAACCTGTTCACCTGTATCATGTGTAAAAAGGTTTTTGGATCAACATAATGTTGGCGAGTGAATCCTATGGAAAACATTTGAACAATTTATTTAAATTGATTATGAAATATGTGCACAACCAAACATGAGTAAAATTAGATGTAACTTGATCAACAATCATAAGATGTTAAATGAAACACTCATGAATAATAATGGAAACAAGTAAAGGCACGCGATGCTCAACTCGTCTCTCACGAGGAACTGAGGGGCCTGATGAATGAACTGCATAAACATGATAATAAGAATAACACAACTACAAACAATATAAACTCAATGAAAACACACATGAACAATAATGAATTTGAATTGAAGCACGCGATGTTCTACTCGTTTCCCACGAGGAACTGATGGGCTTAATGTATGAGTTTCATGTAATTTGACCAACCGAATATAAATAAATCACCACAATAAATCAATCTAAGTTCAAGTCATGATGTGGTATGGCACAAGTTTAAATAAATAAATTAATTAATTCATAACACATGACACACCCCAAAACGTGTAATTTAAAATGGGGAATTGTAAGATTCACTCACAGTGGGTGCGTTCGGTTGATGACGTTGAATGCACGCGAAGTGGTTTTAACCACGAGTGAGATTTAACCTAGATAAATCGCATTATGGTTTGGTAAGTAAACGGATTTTATTAAACTATTTTAGTAGGATTGTTGGGTGTATTTTTGTGAGTTTGAGGCTATTTTCTAATCTAAAAAAAATGTTATTTTTAAGTATTTATAATTGATTTTTAATTAAAATAATTAAATAAAAATAATAAAAATATTTTATTTTTTTCTGCTACAGTGACATTGACCTGTTGACTTTGACTGGTCGTTGACCGGTTTTGAGGCATATTGTTGTGCGCTCGGTGAGGCTCGAACCCGAGACCTCCCGTACGCGTGCACGCAGCTCTACCAACTGAGCTACGTGTCTAACCCGTTATATATCCGATTTTAATTTCATATATACATTAATTAGAATTAACAGAAAATCATTTTATTTTAAAAACAGTTTAAGCGGACCGGTTTTGCACTCCACAGGTCTCGAACTCGGGACCTGTGGTTTAATCTAACACACAGTCCACCGCTGGACTGTGTGTTCAACATGTTATAACATTCGATTTTTATTATACTTAAATACTAATTATTTATTTCCTTTTCTGCCTTAATTAAAAAGAGAAGATAATTGTCCGAGTCGGTGCTGAAGACCGGACTCGAACTCGTGACCAGCGATATAATCAAACACACAGTCCACCGCTGGACTGTGTGTCTAACTTGGTTATTATTCCGGTTAACAATATATTTAACATATATCTGTGGCGATCCGGTTCAGTTAAACAAAAACTTGATTTTTATTAAGGCAGCGTGTACGAGCCGGGATTCGAACTTGAGACGTTAGCGTTTTATGTGCACACAGTCCACCGCTGGACTGTGTGTCTAACCCGATTAATTTCTTGATTTATATTATACTTATATGTTAACGAAAGTGCGTCGTCTTCTTCGTCAATGTTGAACCAGAAATCGGGTCTGACTGGTTCGAGTTTTTATTCAAGTTTCATTAATGTTTTAGGTTAATTACTGGTAAGATAGAAGTAAAAAGAAAGGAAAATAAGCGTGAGGTATACCGACTCGTTTTCCTCTGTTTTCCGGCAGAACTCCGGCGACAGAAAACAACTCCGGCGTCTGGTGTCTTGCAGCAGCAAGTCTCCGAAAAACTTGGAAAGAGTATGGGTATCTCCGGTATAAGCTTCAGAGGTTCAGAAAAGCTCGGCAATGGGGAAACCGGTTTTCCGGCGACGAACAGGTTTATTCCGGCGAGTGGAATTACGCCGAGAAAAGGTGTGATTTTTGAGCGAAAGTGTTTGTCGTCGGTTGTGGGTCAATTTATAGGACAAATCGTCAATGCACTTGGTCTGAATTCCGACTGTGTTCGATATTTAAATTTTCCGGCGGTTATGAATTTGGTCGCGGACTTTAAACATCGGTTATAACCGATATGTAGTTAATGGTTTACGTTATAACGTAAATCGTAGTTAAGACTCGCTAATTTACCGGGATTCCGACGACTGAATCGTTTGGGCGCCGGTTTTGAATTTGTAACGTTATTATATCAATTAAATGATTGAAATATATAACAAACAGAACAAGCGGCGCAGTGGTTTGTGTGTGAGGTGATAAGTCACTGAGTGACTCGGTACAGACCCGGGTTCGAAACCCGGCAGAAACATTTCATTTTTATTTTGCGATTTTTGACAGTTTTTCAAAAACTAAATATATATTCCCGTATAATAATTGATTACGGATCTTTAAAAATATTTTGGGCATTTAATTCGAAACGAAAATTTTGACTGACTGTTCGGTTGATAAACGGAGCGGGTTTGGTAAATCCGTTTTTGACGGATGTTACACCTCTCCTGTTGAATTGCATAGATCTGCCATGAAAGCAGCAACATCAGCAGCCATCTTCTTCTCTGTAGCAGTCTGTCCTCCATCAGCTTTTTTCAGCTACCTTCTCCTGCTCTACCTCAGCATCAGCTTTCACTTCTTCATCAACGGCTGGGGCTATCTCAGCCATGAATGCCTATGAGGCATTGTTATCACTTTCCAAATCAACACTCCAATCATAAGAAACCTCTCTAGCAGTAGAGATCAAGGCCTTTGATCCAGTGTTGGTTGACGCATTTCTGTTGCTTGAACCATGACCAGGAGAATCTTGAAAGGATGAATTAGAACGAGATTCAGTTTTTGGTCTTTAACATTCTCTAGCAAAATGTCCGTATTTATGACAATTGTAACACTTCACTTTTGACTTGCAAAGCCTACACTCTTTAACAGAACTTCCTGCCCGTTTTGTTCATGAACCTCTTTACTCTTCTAGAGATCATGGCCATCTGCCATTGTAAATCCATCTCCTCTAGGTCATCAGGGTCGATCTGATCATAATCTTCATCAAACGTAGTAGGATCAGATATTTTTCCTTGAATGTAGTTCTCGAGGAAGCAACAAAAGAAGCTAGCAATGTCAGGTGATCTTCAGCACTTTTGACACTCAGAGGCATAGACCTAGTATTGTTGTTACTATTACTTGATTGTTGTCTCTTTGCCCCTGACGAGCCTCTTGAAGCAGCAATAAAACATACTTCACCCTCAGCATTTGTCACAATCTGCTCACTCTCACATGAAAGAAACACAGTTGCAGTATCACTAGAAGCAATGTTGGAAGATGAAGTTGTAAGCTCTTTATATATCCCTGGATCTTGAACCTGATCATAACCCATTTCCTTATTCTTCATATTGAGTTCATATGCTCTCAATTTCCCAACAACCTCTTCTAAGTCTTTAGTTTCGTAGTTAGCTTCACTTTTTATCATTAAAGTATAGATATCCCACTTTGCAGGTAAAACATCCAACAGCTTATCGTTTATCTCCACATCCGTGTATCCCTCTATGTCATAATTATCCATTTCTGACATCAGATGATAATATCTCGTGATAATATCTTCAAGTGATTCATTTCTCATTCCTTTGAACACATCAAACTGTTTCTTTAGCAGATCAACCTTGTTCTTCTTCACATCGGTATTGCCCTCATACCTTTTCTCTAGGGCATCCCACATCTCCTTCGACATTTTATAACGTTTGAATGTATGTTTGATGCCATCAGGTAACGACATCTTTATAGCAGCTAAGGCTTTCTTCTCAGACTCATATATTCTCTTTTTAGCTTCAGACATATTCACATAAGCAGTAACACGTTGTCTGCCCTCAAAGTCATGCGTTGGGTTAGCGTACCCATCTTAAATACAGATCCACATCCGTGTGTCCTGGTATCAATAAAGGATTGAAACATGTCCTTCCATGTAAGGTAATTCTCTACCTTCAGCATTATTGGAGGTTTGTTTGTGGTGCCAGCCTGGTACTCCATTCTTAACAGTTCATTTAGATTAGACATATTTGACATTTTTACCAAAACGGCTCGTTAAAAACGTTAAAACTTGTCCGAAATGAGTGGTTACCAAATTATACTGTTAGACTCGTCTCGACGATACGATTCTAATGATGTATATTGTCCGATTATGATTTTAGGAATTGTCGTGCCTTTTTTTAAATCGCACGAGCCTAACCGTGCAACCGGTTTGTCAAGATTATATGTGGATCAAATTCTATGTCCGAAAACATTTAACTCCGGTTACGTCAGCTGGTTTGTAACATACGTCAAAAAAATGAATGAACCCTAAAACCTGGCCTGTTTTTGTAACTCGATCCGTTTTCATATTCCACGTAATTTTGTTTAATGTTTAAGCAATAAAATGTCTTCGATTCTATGTTTTGATCATACATGTTATCATATCTGGTGATTCATAGTCTTATACATGTTTTAGATAAACTTGTAAATTCATTTCCATGTATTTTGAAGCAACCCTGTATATCTCAGGGTTTAAAACTAAGGTTTTCCTTAAGTTAATCAAAAACTTTGGAGACCTCGTGAACATACCTAACACATCACATCCTAACCTTCTTATCATTCACACTTCATTATATACATGCTTAAGATAGGACATTGTGTTTTGGAGAGTTTAGATGTAAATGACCGCAAGTAAAAAGCTCTACATGTCGTATTCTTAGTTTGTTATAAGATGACTTTCGGGTGACTTTCTTGCTAACTTTTCTCCATCCTTGAGCTATCATTCTGGTCCATTCAAAGCTCCAAGATATACTTGGTATAGTAAGGATCAAGTAGGTTCAAATGGTGCATAAAACTGAGCTCCAGCGTAACAGGAATCACAAACACAAGTTTTAGAACATAACCCTCGACCCGCATCAAGACCCAAAATTTAAGCCCAATTCTCGACACCATGGAGGTTGGATTACTCTCTTCCATATGATAGTACTCTGAAAATAATGAACGTAGGCGAAAACCGTGCGTGAAACGGAGTTATAACGAAGCGGGAATCGCGAAAACAAGTTTGGTGTTTGTTGCTGATTTGAAAGACGCGAAAATCTTGTTTTAAAGTTATCCCACATCGCCCCAATCACCATTTTAGGTTGCAACTCCTAGTTTGAGTATAAGCAAGTGGAATAACCAAATTTGATGGCTCCACAAGCACAATACCCCTTTTGGTGTGGTGTGTAGTAGTTTTTATATCCGCTTTCGACGAGGAGGTGCTGCCTTTCAAGCTTTTCTCATTTTGTAAAGTTCTTCTTAGAGGTAATCTTCCTTTCTTTGTTTTTTTTTTATTTTTTTATTTTTATATATTCATTTATTTATTGCTTTCTTAGTTTCATTAGTTTAGTTTAGGTTCTTAGTTAAGGAGCGTTAGGCTCGTTAAGGTAGCCTAGTTTAGGCTCGCCTTTAGGCTTTTCATAGCCTTGTAGAGGCTCGTTAGGCTCAACGAGTCTAACATATCATGTTTGTTCATTTAGCTATGCCTAGCATAACGTTTACTTTTTTTGTTGCATTCGTTTGTCTAGCTTAAATCACGCTTATCAATTGGATTTTCTCCTTATTCTCTTGTGGTTTTTCACTAAGGATTAAAAACACAAACACTGTGAGTGAATCCTTACAAATTCCTTTTTTTATTCACGTTTTGGGTGTATCATGTGTCGTAATTTACTTTATTTATACAAATACATGTGCTACCACCATTATGTGATCTAATGTGTATATTTGTTTGTTGTGGTTATGTGTGGTTATATTTTATCATTTCAATGCAATCATTCATTTAAGACCCATCAGTTCCTCGTGGGATACGAGTCGAGCATCAGGTGCCTCATTAGATCGGCTCCGTTTGATTGAGCCTTGATCCCAAGTTCATCATTCATCATGTTCATATGTTCATTGCTGATATTTTGTGATCTAATGTGTATATTTGTTTGTTGTGGTTATGTGTGGTTACATTTTATCATTTCAGTGCAATCATTCATTTAAGGCCCATTAGTTCCTCATGGGATACGAGTTGAGCATCAGGTGTCTCATTAGATCGGCTCTGTTTGATTGAGCCTTGATCTCAAGTTCATCATTCATCATGTTCATATGTTCATTGTTGATATTATGTGGTTTGTGATTTAATTATATATACATATGCTCATATATGGTCCATGCACATTTTTATTGAAATAACCAATTTAACAAACTGTTTAAATGTTTAACTTAGATTCACTCACCAACCTTTGTTGACCCAAAACCATTTTTACACATGATACAAGTGAACATGTACGAAGAGAAGATTGGACATAGGATGGGCCTTAGTTAACAAGAAACGAATTAGTGCAATATACTTGTTATAAACATCGTCTTGTGTTTGTAATTGTTTATGTGATTTATTTGTATTGTGAGACACTTGATATGAATTAGTGAATATTTAAAACAAGTAATAGCAAGTCATAAGCTCTCGAGTTAACCCATTCATGCCCCGATCACCTATTCCGCTGTGGGTCGGGGTGAGACATGGTTAACTTTCCACCTTTTTGTATAGAACCCGGAACAATACCAAATCTGGAACAGTAACTCGGATAATCAATCCGAGATAGAAATCCGGAACAGTAATCGAATTTCTAATCCAAAATGGTGATTCGGAATAGTGATCTGAGATGAAATCCGGAATGCACTGTTCTGGTCCGAAATGGAATCCGGAATAGACTATTCTGATCTGAGATGGAATCCGTAACAGACTATTCTGATCCGAGATGAAATCCGGAAAACACTGCTGATCCGAAATTCAATCCGAGATGGGCTTCTCTAATCCGAAACGCAAGTTTTCCAGATCCGAATTGCAAGTCTAATGATCCGAAATGCAGATTCTGATCCGAAATTCAAGTCTTCAATCCGAAATACTTTGCTTTTTGATCCGGAATGCAAGTCTTCAATCCGAAATGCCTGCTGTTAATCCGAAATCACTGCAGAAACCCTAAAACAGCTACCGAAACCCTAGTTCAGCCGTCACAAACTCCAAAACAGCCTCCAAAACGTCCAAAAACCCAACTTTTTCTGCTGTTACGATTCTGAACAGAGCAAAATCAAGAGCCGAAAGCTCTGATACCAATTTTAGATCCCCTAGCCCATATGGATCTTCACAGAATCGTCTATCTAATCTAGAGTGCGGAATCCCCTAGATCAGATTTCATAGAAACAAGAACACGCCCACAAACACAATCACCTTCAAACTGTCTTCAATTGATTATCTAACACAAAGTGTTTACAATCAATTCAAGACTCTCTCTCAACTCTCTCTGAACAATTAAACCAGCAACACTATCAGCCGAACCAACAACAGAAACAACAACCTTAACCTTAATGCAAACCTCCCTTTATATAGAGATAGGTTATACAATTGGGCTAGGATTTCCCTACATTGACTGCTAATGGGTCTAAAGCCCAATTCACCTACCATGTGCTATATTGTCTAGTTTAGCCCAATTACTTCTAATTAACTATTACAAAACTAAACCCGCTAACCGTTTATCATTTTACTAATTACAAGATATCCAAAGACCAAATCTAAGCTGTTGTCACAAATATGCACCAACAATTTTGCAGATTCGGGACAACTTGCTGAAAGCCAGAAGCCGACAAAAGAGTTATGCAGATAAAAGACGCAAGCCTTTGGAATTCAAAATTGATGACTTTGTACTTCTCAAGGTATCCCCTTGGAAGGGTGTGGTTCGTTTCGGAAAGAAAGGAAAGCTCGCTCCTCGCTATGTGGGTCCTTTCAAGATTCTTGAAAGGATTGGCAAGGTAGCATACCGACTGGGCCTACCACAAGAGCTCAGCAACGTTCATCCTACCTTCCAGGTCTCAAACTTGAAGAGCTATCTCGCCGAAGAAGGACTCCAAGTCCCACTGGAAGATCTTCAAATCAACGAGACCTTACACTTCGTGGAAAAACCAGTCGAAATCATGGATCGAGTTACTAAGCAATTAAGGGCCGTCGAATTCCTATCATGAAGGTTTGATGGGAAGGAAAACGTGGCGCTGAGTTTAGTTGGGAACTTGAAAGCGCATGAAGACTAAGTATCCCCATTTGTTCGTTGCATCTTCCTAAATTTCGGGACAAAATTCCCTAAAGGAGGGGAGACTGTAACACTTCGCATTTGTAAATTTCCGTTTTTAGTAAGTTTGCTTCGTGTTTCTATAATTGGAAAGTCCAAACCTTGTAATCGTATTTCATTTCGAATCATTATAAATCTAAGGATTTAATTGTAATCAAATTGATCAATTATACGCAATTCGCAATCTTTATACGCATTTATATCTATGATCATACACGCATTACTTACGCAATTTATAGCTTCGAATCAACTTGCATATTCTTATCATATATTCATGAAAGTTAAACGTTTCAAATCAAGCAAGCAATCAACAAGTTAAACGCAAAATGCTTAGACTTTTGGCAACTTGATTCTTGTCACACTTATGTTAATTATTTGCAAGACATGTTTATGGATATGTAACACCTTTAATCTTGTTATAATCTTCCAAAAACACTTAACACTTGGTTTATATATAAAATACATTATTTAAATAACAATTAAAATCATTTATATAAATTAATTAACAAAAAAGAAAAGAAGAAGACAAGGCAGCTTGCGGCCGCAAGTGCCAAGTCTTGTTCCCTCCATTGTTTCAATTCAAAAACTCACCTAATCCTCATTAATGCAACCCTAACTTAAACCCTACTCCTTCCTCTATATAAACAAGCATTCCCCATCCATTTCCCAATTTTACAAGTCTCCAAACACTCCAAAAATCCTCTCAAAGTTCAGAACTTTCTGCTGAAACACTTCATCTTGCAAGTGAGTTTCAACTCACTTCCTTTTTGTTTAAACCTTGTTTCTTCTTCTAACAGTCTTGGATAACCTCTAGGAAGGTTCTCACAAGTTTGCTTGGGCAAACTAAGGTGAAACCTCACCATTTTGAGGTCCAAAAGTGTGTTAAACTTTCTACCCATTTTTATCTTTTCAAACTTTAAAAGTTTCAAAGTTTTCTTTATGTGTTCTTCCTCAATAATGTTTGCTAAGCCCCATGGGATGTTACCATAGGTTTTCCATGGAAAACCAAGGTGAACAATACCATTTTAGGGCCAAACTTTCTGTTTTGGAAGTTAAACTTATAAACTTTTCTTGAACTTGTTTTAATCTTAACAACTCTATGCTACTTGTGCCTCTAATCAAGTTTATGGTTAGTGAGCTAGATAGACTTGTTCCATACAAAATCAAGAGGTGTAACATGCCTCTAAACTTGTGGTTTTACGAGGGTTTTTAACCCACAAGTGTTGAGCCATCCATTCTTAAAAGCTTGTGTTTGGTGAAGGTGTGACTACAAGGAGGCCTTGGCTATCCAACTTTTCAATCCACCCCTCACTTTATGATTTCTATCCATTAAGCTAAGGTTCACCTTCACTTGAGTAACAAGGCTACGACACGTCCCCAAACGTTGCCATGTTCGGGATGCATGCACCTAGCTTGCTTATTCGGTTCGAACGTAGCTTAGTGAAGTACTTTATTCATGAACATCCGGATTGTCCTTGTGCCAATTTGTGTATTGATGAATCTTACAAAAGAGGTTTAGGACGGTTATCCTCCTACCTTCATGCATGACTTCTATGACTTCTATGACATCCATGACTTATATGAAATCCATGATTTATATATGATAAACTTGTAATAATATGTGTAAACTATATATGTAAATAATAAATATAACCGAACCTTTGACGATGAACATATGGTTACTTGTCCAAATGTTAGGTTATTTTATCTAAGACCTAACCATTGTTAAATTCTATTGGGCATTACCCATAAAAACACAAACACCCTTCGATGCTTATAGTGTCAAAAACGAGCGTTAACGTCTAGATAAATACTTTCGACTATACAAACTTTAAATTCCTAAAATTACCGACCTCCATCATCATTCCAATACTCACACACCTACGTTTCCTTGTGTGGGATAACTCAGTGTTAGCCCCCCTAATCAACCTAAACGCTTTCACGGAATTAACTTTGCAAAATCGTGAATACACTCGAACACCCTTTTTACGCTTTACACTTTTTGGGTGCAATAAGTTAATCTATCATAAACACACTAAATCACACTTTTATTCTATGAAATCACACAAACAATCCATCATACATGCTATAGTTATGTGATATCTGAATTGTTTACTTGGAACATTCTTATGTGGTACTAAATGTCATTAACTTCGATCAAGCCTCCCTTAACATGTATAGCGCTATAGGAGTAACGCACCGCCCGTATTCTTGTGGTCAATGTTAAGTTTTTAATTATTATGCGGTACACTTGAGGATTGACTTGTAGTTCACATGCCATGTTTACATTATTCTCGTATACTAGCTTATCATGTGGATTTGTTTAAATGTTTTTACTACTTATGCTGTGATTCAAACTTGTGTACTCGCCAAAACTTTGTTATTGAACTATATTTTTTAACATGTTGCACATTGATGAGATTGATATGACGAAACTTAGTAGGATCGGCATAGAAACACGCTTAGAATGCTAAGTTAATTATTACGTTTTGTTGACCTTATCTCGTTGTTGTTATTTTGTATTAGAATTATGTTGTATTTGACAATTTGATGAATGAAATAAAATGGGTTGTTTAATTAAATATTGGCACAATTAGTGTTATGACGTCTCAAGCAATCTCGTTCGTCTCAATCTGATGTTTCCGCCATCAGTTGGGGTGTGACAAAGGGGTCTAGAACCTCCCACAAAGTTCTGATTGCTATTTAACCCCCTCCCCCCTTTTGTTATTTTCTTTCATTTCAACAACTTGCACACATTCTCAAACACTTCTACAACCCTCTAAAACCTTCCTACCTACTAATATCATGAAATCCTACTAAGAAAACTTTTACAACCCTATAAAACCTTTCTACCTACTTGAGGTATTTTCATAGTTTTGATTACTTTTTATTGAGTTTTCATCTTTAAATCATGTTTTTGGCCAAAAAAAGAAAGTATTTAATCCATGAACACTTGATGTTCTTGAGGTTAAAAGGTTGTTATAACATGAATGTAGTGTGACAAGATCACATATGGTGTTTGGTGATGCCAAACATTGGATTATGTTACAAGAACACAACATATTTGACATAAGCCGAACTAATCAAAACCTAATAAAAAAAGAAGGGTTCTAAGGCTTTATTAACGGGCATATTTGAGTCGTATATGATGCATATGTATTATACAAGAAAGAACTCAGGCTTTGGAAGCATGGGAATCGTTTGAATCATCAAGACTGATAGGTATATATTTCGAAAAGCGGATTAGGAGTTACGAACTTGGTTTTAGCATAACATTCTTCGTGTATATTGTTTGTACTTGAACGTTAGTAGGCTGATCATACATGATGAAAATAAGTTCCCTGATATGGTGAATTTGAAATATTAGTGAATTTTATGGTATTTAATGAATTGATTCGGGAAAAATACCAAACTAATTAAAGAAATCACCAAAATTTTGCAGAGATGTTGATTTTGGTATGGTAAACATTCTGGAAAAATTTGGGGTCCATTGAATGAGTTTGAATATGGGTTTAAAAATCACGTTTTCGTGAAGTTTCGGCAGCCAGAAACTCAGTTTAGAAGTTTTTCCGAGGAGTTCCTAGATATATCAGAAGGTTTGTGTAAAATATTGGGAAATTTTTAAAAATTGGATCGTCGGGATCGCCAATTTATTGGTTAAATACAATTTAAAGCGAATTTATTAAAATTAACAAATTAATTTAATAAATTTTAAGAATATTTTTCCTGAAATATACATATTTTTATATATTTATATAATAATTTTCAGAATTTCATTAAATATACACAATAGTTTACAAAATGTAAAAGTTAAAATATATAATTATCATCAAAACTGACAAAAATAATCGTTTAAGAAACCTGCCGGAACTAGTGAATAGGCCGTTAGCTTAATTGGAAATAATTAAAAAGTCGGGGTAATTCCGGACTATTCATGGAAAAAATGGGTAATTAGGGGATATTACACGCGTGTTTGAGGAAATTCCCGCTGGCGAAAACAGAAACTGAAATTTGGATAACATAGACAAGAGTAACGTCCGAACGTCCTCAATAAAAATCAATCATTTTATAACTTGAACAATGTGGGATGTTATTATGATCTTGCCCTTGCCCGAACAATTAGAACAGCTAATCGTGACCAGCACACAAAACGGTACATGGAAACCATAGGCCGATAAATATGTAAATAGTACTATTGGTCCGACAAACCCAATTGGGATGGTCAGGAATGTCATGAGATACATATGTAATTGTACATGTTCAAGTATTGGTTATGGGGTACTAGCCATAGCTACACAGGGGCGGTGCCGTGGTGGTGGACCACGGGGTTGAGTTGACAGCCAAGGCTTCACTTGTGGACTCTGTATATATTCAATTTAATGTGCAAAACAATGTGTTCAAACTTATTTTTGGAAACAAACAAAAACTGTGATACTCACCAACTATTTGTAGTTGACATTTCAAAACTTTGACATGATTTTCAGGTAATTTGAGACTTGTGTGATACCTGCGGTTGCTACTGAAGACGTGCTTTACAAATGAATACGTGAATAAAAGCATGTTGTTTAGAAGATTAACGTGGTTACGGGAACATGCGTTGTAACATATGTAGTATGTATGTAATGAACTGTATTTATAGTTTCTACACGAATCAATCCTATAACATTTGAATCTCCTATAAATTTGAAGTCAGCCTCAATGACAAAAGTCTATAAAGATGCCAGTTGAAGCATCCAAAAGCTAACTTAGAAAACACCATGTGAGTGAATAACACCATCAACCGCTTTGTCATCAAGTGATCATGAAGATAATGACAGTAGTATGACATATATAGGAGAGTGGAATATATTTGGAGAAGCACCACCGTGTATTAGGGTCCGTTGATAAGTCAATTGTTGTGGTGTGCCGATTCTCAGAGTGTTACTTATGGCGTTGCTAGGAAATATGTTCATATATTCCTATGTAAAACCAATATAAAATACCATGTTTACTTTGGTATATAATATATATGTTTAAATACATATTACATAAACATAACAAATTCAATGTAGATGCAATAAGTGAGTAGAATAAGCATTAAATTTCACTGAGAATTCATGTTAGACATGAGTCTTTTAAAAAGAACTTCGCGTCTCCACTTTCCACTAAGACATCATGGTATATAACAAATGAGGCAGGAGTTTTGTTGCCAAATGTGAACTAGTGAGGCCAAGTTTAGGGAGATCTTATTTAGCGCTTGGGACCCCCCCCCCCACCCCTCTATGTTTTTTCACTTTATAGTGTAAATTTACCCAAAACTTCTAAAAAAATTTATATGTATTGAGTCCAGTCTCTCCTATTTGAAAGTTAAAGATCCGCTACTGACGAATTTACACTGAACCATCCTAAATAAAAAAAGAATAAGATTCTAAATAACGGTAAGAAAACATATATTTTCTTTAATAAAAGCAATCACAATATAGCAACTTAGGGTCTGTTTGGTTAGCATATTTTTTAAAGAAATTAGAATTCATAAAAAGAATTGGAATTAGTTCCAAAAGAATTTTGTATTGTGTTTGGTTCATAAATTGGTATATGAATTGTAATGCTTAAAAACTAAAAAGACAAATTTGCCCTCATCTCTTTTATTTAAAGTAGTGAAGAAAGTGGACATGTGAGAGTATTTTGGTAATTGGAAATTTTCAATGGAAAGTTTAGAATCCGTTCTCAAATAGTAAGGATTGTTAAATTCCACAGATTGATTGATCGAATTTGGTGGAATGTTTTCCAATTCCATTTTTATGAAAAACCAACTAAACATGATTCTTGATGGAATGTTTTCCAATTACAATTTCAATTCCTTTGAAATCCATGAACCAAACGACCCTTTAGTTGAATGTAGGCGAGGTATAAATCACCGAGCTTAACAACTAGTTCGAAAAAACTTACTGAACAAAAATATTGAGCCCATTTGTGCGTGCATAAAAGTTAAAGAATACATAACTAAATAAGCTTCCTATGCAGCTTACCTTCGTATAAACCTTTTTCATGGTTTGTTCACCCATCTATCTGGGACGAGTTTTGCCTAGGGGTGTAAATCTTCTTAGGGTTCACCCATATATTTATTTGTATTGTGTCGTGTCTAACATATTTAAAATCATGTTGTATTTAGTTTTTTTATTCATTTACGAATACTTATTCGTAGTAATACCTAGCAACTTAGTAGCATTTAATTATTCCCACTCATATGAAACTTTGTTTGTGGTACATTAATTGTTTCCCAACTACCAAACTTGAGTTTATATATTTAGCTTGAGATGAGAACAAGTGAATGTGACAATTAGAGAATAAAGTTGACATAAAGGTTTAAAAGGAAACTAATTTTTTTGAAAAGCAGACTCTTGATCGAACACACAAATACGATTTGAACGAACTCGTTCGACTTTTTATTATTTATCAATGAAAAGAACACTACAATGACCATAACCATCTATTTATACTAAACTCGTTCTAATCCTAACCAGGCTTAAACTCTATTAAACAATTAATTAAAAGAAACTAGATAAACCTATATCTTAAACTGATAATTCAAACTACATAAATAAATAAACCAAACTATGTTTATATCCAATTAACTTAAATTATATTTAACTCGTAATAACTTTATGAATAATCTACCAAACTAGAACTGTCCCTTAACATTTCAAATAAACTAAACTATATTTATTTGCAATTAACTAAATTATATTTAACTCATATTAACTTTACGAATAATCTACCAAATTAGAAGTATCCCTTAACATTTTACCTTTTAAAGTTAATAGTTATATAAAAAGTAAAAATAAAAAAAAAATATCCCTTAAAATAAACCAAACTATGTTTATCTCCAGTTAACTTAAATTATCTTTAACTCATATTAACTTTACGAATAATCTACCAAATTAGAACTATCCTTTAACATTTCACCTTTTAAAGTTAATAGTTATATGAAAAGTAAACATAACAAAAAATATCGGACTTTAAATTTTAACCCTTATGATACCCAAATATTAAACTTAATTAAAAACTCTTAAAAGGGTTAACTAGCAAATTAGAAGTATCCCTTAACATTTCACCTTTTAAAGTTAATAGTTATATAAAAAGTAAAAATAAAAAAAAATATCCCTTAAAATAAACCAAACTATGTTTATCTCCAGTTAACTTAAATTATCTTTAACTCATATTAACTTTACGAATAATCTACCAAATTAGAACTATCCTTTAACATTTCACCTTTTAAAGTTAATAGTTATATGAAAAGTAAACATAACAAAAAATAAAAAACTCTTAAAAGGGTTAACTAGCTATCTCACTTTTTAACAAGTCGTGCTCGGGTTGACCCACAATTTAAATGAGTCATGTTTGGGTTGATCTGTTTAAAAAATGGTGTGTCAACTGACCCAAAGCCTTTTTATTGTCAGGAATTGTCGCCCCTAGTTTTACCTCATCTTTTCAAGTTTCATAGCAAACTCAATATTCTGATCATTAATATCCTATTCATTTTAGTTTTATCTTGGACACATTTAGTTTGTTGTGAAGCTCTTATATAAATATAAGTATTTGTGTTCTGATTGATATGTATAACTTATATTTACAAGTGTTTTTTTTTCATATTTATTGTTGATCGTATTGAGTCTGTTCCTTTATGATCGTATTGAGATGTTTAGAGTATAGGAAGTTCGGAAGGCAGTTTGGGAGTGCGGTAGGAACAAAGCTCCAGATGGTACGACGTTTAGTCTTATTAAAAAATATTGGTCTTATTTCAAGCCATTAGTGATGGATATTATGAATCAATTCTTTGTCCATGAGTCCATCCATCCTACTTGTAGCTCCTCTTTTGTACCATTAATACCCAAGGTACCAGATCCAATGACGTTCTCTGATTTTAGACCTATATCCTTATAGGAGTTGTAAATAAATCATTCAAAAACGTTTGGCAAATCGGTTGAAAAGAGTTATAAGAAGTGTGGTGTCAAATTCACAATCGACATTTGTTTCAGGGAGGAATGTTGTTGACGGACCACTAGTGGTAAATGAAATTGTGGGTTGGGTAAAAAAAACAAAGAAAAAGATTTTCGTTTTTAAAGCGGATATTGAAAAGGCTTATGACACCCTTAACTAGAAGTTTCTTATTACTATAATGATACATATGGGATCCCATTGAAGTGGAGGAATTGGGTGATGGGGATACTTTTCGCAGGAAGAGCATCTGTGCTATTAAATGGATCTCCCTCTGGTGACTTTCAGTATAGACGCGGCTTACGTCAGGGCAATCATTTGTCTCCATTTTTATTTATTATAGCTGTGGAGGTGCTCCATGTTATGATGAAGAAGGCGCATATGAAGGTTTAAACGTAGGTATACAACTACCTAACGGTGGACCATTATTATCTCACATGCTTTTCGCGGATGATGCAATTTTTTGGGTGAATGGGAAGAAGAGAATCTGAAAAAACTCAAAAGAATTTTGAGATGTTTTTTCATCGTATCAGGGTTGAAAGTGAATCCTAGGAAAATTCAACTGTTTGGGGTTGGGACGGGGGATGAGGAAGTTGATGGTTTTACCACTATATTTACTTGTAAGGTGGGGAAGCTTTCGTTCATTTACCTAGGGTTAAAGATTGGTGCAAATATGGGTCGGGCCATTCAGTGGAAGGAGGTAATTGATACGTTCCATAGAAGACTTTCGAACTGGAAATCGACACTTTTATCTTTTGTGGGAAGGGTAGTTTTGGTAAAATCAATCTTGGGAAGCTTACCAAATTACTTTTTGTTGATGTATAAGTGTCCGATGACGGTTATAAAAATTTTAGAGAGCACAAGAAGGAAGTTTTTCTGGGAGGATGTAGGTCAACTAATAAATTAAAGTGGGTAAGTGGGAAAAAATTGTGACCGCGAAACACTTTAGGGGTCTTGGGGTGGGAAGTATACGAGACTTAAATCTTGCGCTATTGATAAAGTGGTGGTGGAGATTGAAGTCGGAACCAGAACAATTGTGGGTCAAAGTAATAAAGGCGATACATGGAAGCAAAAGGAAATTTAATTCTATTCCAGTTAAGAAAGGGAATATGTAACACTCGTTTTAAAATAAACATAAAGTATGAGATAGGGTTTGTGTCTATAATATTTCATGAAATAACCCGCATTTTAATTTTAAACATTTTACGTTTACCAAAATATATAAGCTATTGTTTCACAAAAGATTTAAAATAGCAAGCGGAAGCTAAATTCTTCATTCGTGTTCGGTTCTTCTTGTTTCTTGATCTTCATTTTAAACTCCTTAGCAATCACCTATGTAATAACATTTATCATTTAAATTAGTTAAATTCAAAGCATGACATATTTAGATGTAACACCCCAAAAAGGGGTTTGGTAATCAAACCACGTTAATATTAAAGAATTGGTAAAAGACCGTTAGTGGTGAAAGTGAACCCGTAAACAAAATGACTAGGAACAAATAAACCTAGCTAAAAACATGCATACAAGTAACCATACAATGAGTTGTAGTCTCATTGTTAATCAAAACTAAACTTGAGGGACCAAGGCTACAAAAAAGGGAACTTGTATTATAAATATCAAAAAATTAAAACACAACACACACTTAATGTGTGTGAGTCGACCAGGAGCAGAGAAGGAGGGAGAAACTCCTTCTTGACCTAATCTCCAAGATCATCAAAATTAGAAGAGAAATTGCAGCTTAATCTTGTGCAGGAACATGAATTTTAGATCACCTAAACTAGGGGATCATAAGGTATGTTTAAAAACCTAGATTGGTGAAAGTTGTAACTAGAGACAAGTAGAATACTTGTAATAAAACTGTTGGATTATAATCCAAAAATGAAATTGAGTGTATATGTATGCATAATTTCATTTGATATAGTGAAATTATGAAATATTTGAGGTATGATTACTTGTAGGTTATTAACAAGTAGATATTGAAGTGGGTTTTCATAATATAATGAAGTTGATGATATATCTATGTTTAGAATCATCATGCATGATATTAGTAGGAAGTTACTTGAACAAATTATGAGTTTGAGTACATACTCATACTTGCTATGGAATGGTTTTGTATGAAATGATGAAATAAGTGTTAAGTTAATTTGATGTTATTAATCGCTTGGATTTGTTTAAGTGAAAGAAACGACATGAACTTGATTGGGAATTTAGATAAGAGGGTAGCCTAAAACTATCGCATGTCGAGTAATTGATAAATGTCTAAATGAGTTTGTTGAACTTATCTGTGCGTTTGCAAATGTTAATATGTAGTTGACTTTTAGAAGTCAAACTGACCTATAATATGAACAAGTAGTGAATTAATATAAATTTGTAAGGTGGAATAGTCGTTTTAAATAATGACTAACCTAACCATCTTGCGAATGATAAATGATAGTTTGACGCTTGACAAGCTAGGTGGAGGCTTGGGAAGAAGCGGGTCAAACGGAAAATTACGCGGAAGAAGGCATAATTGGAATTCAAGGTAAGTAAAGCTTACATCCTTAAAATAGTAGAATTACTTACATAGTTGAACAAGCATTTTGGGTATCCGGGAAGAGAATTCGAAATATAAAGTTCCAACATGAATAGATACGGGTTGGAACAAGTAAATATGGTATTAAACCATGAATTACGATAAAAAGGGTAAAATAGTATATTAGTCATGCGATAACAAATAAATAAGGAGTTTTGAAAAAGGATACCATATGACGTAAGTCATAATGGGTCAGACGAATTAAGAAATGATGTTTAAAGTAAGATAATCATTCAGTGTAAAATAAAAAGGGTTAAATAGTTGAGATGACAAATAAGTGCCATCTCAAAATGACAAATGGTCATTTAGACCGAACGGGTCAAATGGTGATATTATCACCATTTGACAACGATAACTAATAGTGCTTGTTGAGATGTTGTGTTTATAGAAAGAATAGAGCATGATATTAGAACGGATCAATGCTATGAGCCGAGCCAGGTACGTGAAATGGTCAAACTCTCAAAAGGACTTACGATTCGTTGAGAGATAAACGAGTCATGAATGAATAATAGATTACCTAAGGTAAGGTAATCTAATATTCTAGTTCGTAGACATTATGTTATCAAGAACATAATGATTCTATATAGACTATGGTTAAAAAGTACATTTTGGTCAAAACATGATATTGTAAGACCGTCGTAAAGAAAGGTCTAAGTTGACCAAAATGCCCTCGAATGATGAATTAAGTAAACAACTCTAAAATTAGTTTGAAAATGAGTTTTATAATACAATAGATCCCTTTGGTAATGTAAAAACGAAAAGCATAAGTCGTTTTGGCTTAATGTCTCATATTAGATCTTTTTCGTAAAAATGTCAAACCGAAGGGTAGAATTGAAAATATAGCATTCTATAACAAATCCACCACAATGTATAGTTGTGGTGGGATGTAAATAGATATTTTTGTATGAAAACAAGAAATAAAGTAAGAGGAAGTGAGATTTAAGTTTATACACTTGAATCTCTTGACGGATCAAAATGAATATACGCATAACCAAGAAGAATGCGTAATTCATAAGAATTAAGAATCCGAGATAAAGATTTCAGATTAAATATGTAGGTAAACAAATTTCAAACAATTGGAAGCAGATAGATATCATAGTATGGAAACAATAAGATATATAAGGTATGGTTGAAATGAGCGTTGGATTATGCTAAAACAACCAAACAGGTCAAATAATAAATAAATAAAGGTTTAGTTGAATAAGACAACTATACGGGTAATAATGGAGTGTTAATGTATACCGAAAAGGATGTGTAAATGTATAGTTTCTTTAAATGGGTAAAAAGGGCAAAATCAGAAAATAAAAGCATAAACCGGGGATAAATACATAGTTTATATGAAATAAGAATTCGCGTTAAGGATTTTGGGTTAAATATGTGAGAAAACATTTACAAATATTTAGAAACATGTTTCGAGCAAAATGAAGGAAAATTGAGGGAGTTACGGAAATTGTCGTTACTAAACGGCAAATAAGAGAAAAATTTGCAGCAAGCCACCGTAAGCTACGGTGGCCTACCGTAGCTTACGGTAGGCAGCTGCTGGTTGAAATTGGAAGTCTTAACCATAAGACAGTGAGTTAGGAACGTAAAGCGTGACCGTAAGCTACGGTGGTCACCGTAGCTTACGCTGGAGTCTGAAACTAAAGTTTTGATTTTATTATTTTAAGCCTTTGGGTTTATTCGGTTATGTTATAATTTGTTTTTGTAACTAACGTATTTCATAAATTATGAAATACAGGTGATATTTGGAGCATCGGAGGAGGACCAAGCCATACAAAGAACCGAGCACGATCAAAGATCAGCTTCCGCTCTTGTTTTTAATATTACGGAACTAAACAGTAATACCATGTCAAAATGTTTATTGTCGATAAGTTTTAATGAACTCGAATATTTTGACTGACATGTAGTTGCTATTACATGTTTAAATACGAAATCTTTTAAATAAATTTAAAAATAATAAGATAGGGTCTTACAAGTTGGTAATCAGAGCTCAAGGTTAATGATCAAATGTGTTCAATTCGAGGCTTGGTCACATGATCCGGTAAGTTATTATAAATTTAGTGGTCTAACATAGTTAAAGTGTTGTAAATAACATATAGGGTTATCGTGTGAACGCATGTTACCCCAAATAAAATGATGAAAGACCGATATAGCTAGTGAATTACTTGTGTTAACAAGTATTGTAGATAGCTCTGTACTATAGTAAGGGCGCTTATTAATTTTCAATGTTACTAATTAATGTAAATGTTTTGGTTAAAGGATGCTCGCATCTGAAGATGATGGGAGTCTAATGATCTGCCAATGCGATGACAGAATGGTCTGAAGTACGACAAGTAGAGTATACTCGTTAAGGACCTAAACTAAATGATGATATTAAATAAAGGTGGAACGACAATGATAGCCAATGAGGAAAATATCGCATAAGTGCACACTTTAAATTATTGTTTAACTAGTACTATACAACAGATACGTAATGAACAACGGTTATATACGGGATTAAAGCATGGGAAAACCGGAAGGGATGCCCATCCATGATGATGTTCCCAAGAGAAATTGGGCGGGTAATACTCATTATTCACACATCGTGAATAATAAAAATATAAAAGAGTTCAGATCTAAAATCTTGGATGGGGTGACCATCCAAGTAGAAATTTTCAATAAGATTTTATTGAGGAAAAATAAAGATCACATAGATATTGTGGTTACATAAAAGTCTTATAAAAAGGGAAAACATTTATATATTTGAGATGAGAAGGGTAAAAACTGATAATTGTTAAATAACAATTAAACAAAGTTTTACCAAATAAATCAGAAATATGGACATGAACCGAGGATGTACTTACATAGGAAGTAATGTGTTGGTTATAATAAGGTCATGTGTGCCATGTGTTAATCGCTTACTCTGGCCAAGTAAATGATAAACACATGATACCATGAACTTTGTTATAATGAACACATACATTCAATGTGGCAAATCGAGATGAATGGGAAAAGTAAAAAGATCCTTGGGATCAAGAAACTCACAAGTGTACTCGTATAAATGGTTTTCGTGGGAACCATAAAAACGATATACGGCGCACATAGAAATAAATAACCCAAGAAAATTATGAAATAAGTCATTATGGATGAAAGAAGCGTGGTTGACAAAAGGGCACGTAAAACCAAAGTATAAATGACCCACGAGGTCATAAAAACGTAGGTAGTGCCCACAAGGAAAACGTTCAAACTCAGTGACTATGATCGTAGAAAAGAGAAAAGAAAGAAATGATGATGATAATCATCATTTATGGTCCATGAGGCCATCAAGGATGGTCAGCTAAAGGATAAAGTTTGGTAGTTCAAAGTGATGGATTTCACATGAACAAGTCAAACGGATTAGATAAAGGATAAAGTTTGACTGTTCAGAAGTGATGGATTTCACACGAACAAGTCAAACGGGTCCGATAAAGGATAAAGTTTGATTGTTCAAAAGTGATTGATTTCACACGAACAAGTTAAACGGATTAGATAAAGGATAAAGTTTGATTGTTCAGAAGTGATGGATTTCACACGAACAAGTCAAATGGGTCAGATAAGGATAAAGTTTGACTGTTCAAAAGTGATGGATTTCACACGAACAAGTTAAACGGATTAGATAAAGGATAAAGTTTAATTGTCCAAAAGTGATGGATTTCACACGAACAAGTCAAACGGGTTAGATAAAGAATAAATTTTGATTGTTCAAAACTGATAGATTTCACACAAATAAGTCAAACGGGTTAGATTATGAATAGGGTTTGACAGTTCATAAGTGATAAATATCACAAGAACAAGTCAAACAGGTTAAATAAAGAATCAAATTCGATCACTCATAAGTGATGGATTTCACATGAACAAATCAAAAGAACCAAGTTGAGTATGATGATTAAATTTTAAAAGAAAACGCTAATCGGGTAACAGAAGCGTTAAAGCAAAAGAGTAATGAGCCCGGGTAATGGGACAAGATTAAATATAAATGTAGACCAAACCGAATAATGGGAGCATGAAATAGTAATGAACCCATAATATGTGTCGTGAATGAATATAATGAAAATGTAAAGTGAATAACGGACGCGTTAAAAACATTAAGATAAAGAACTCGAGTATCGGGTGGAAAAGCGATATAGGCTTAAACCAGATAACGGTAAACGGGAGACAAATCGACGCAATATGACACATGAAATCATAGAGTCGAAAGAATTGTCCGAACGAAAATGATCTAGTCATGGACTACGATCGCGCAGGCCCGCACCGCTACCAACAGACATTGTCTGATTTGAACAAATGTGTGGGGCAACATACACAAAATGTTGTGGTTGACACTAAAGATGGTAGTTGTGACTCGGTGGTGACGAGTGTTCAACGCCATTTGATCTTGCACTAGGCTTAGACACAAGTGATCATGAGATGACTAATAGATCCGACGAGCGAATGTGATTCGTAAAAGACTCGCGGAGTCATAAAATATGAAATTGTTAACAAACCAGATCAAACATGGTCTGAGGGCCATAAATAAATCAAATAAATTAGACTTTATGGTAAAAGAGCCATGATTTGGCGGATAAAGAAGGGACAATGTAAATGGTTTTCATTTCAAATATAAAACAGGTGCATTGACAGCAATATATTTTAGGAATGACACGGGTAAAGGGATGATCTAAAGGATCACCACGACCTTCGGGTTACGAATAGTGTAATAATTACAAGGACAAAATGACATTGGGATCACGAATCAAGAGGAATGATGCATTAAAAGACCTCACCTTAAGAGGCTAAATAAAAGAAAGGAAGAGGGAGAAAGTCTAAAGAAATGGCTTAGGAGGCGGAGTAAAAGGGCCTACGGGTCACTTAAATAAAGTGAGGAAATCATTTATGATTCCTCACGTGAAATAAAAAAGTAAAAAGAAGAAATACTAGATTGCCAAATTCTCGATGCGAGTAATTGACATAAGTTGAAAGATAGTTAAAAAAATTTAAAAATTTTTTAAATTAATTAACATGACGTGATGCAATAACAGTCGATGTGTGTGTGTATATATATAACATGGTATATGATTACCTTGTAACACGAGCTATGAGACTAGGGTCTCGAAAGTATGTAAAAGGCTTGCGAAGGCAATATGAGTATACCTAAATTATGAGGTATAAGACAACTGGTGACGAGATCGGTCAAGATTAAAAAAAAATTTAAAACTTGTTGAATGCAGCTTATCAATATAAGATTTGCGTGGAATAAGTATGTTGACAGATACGTATTACCGAGTGGACAAATGGCGACTTGATCGAGTAAAGAAAAAGGGATACGAGATGAAAGTAACAGCACATGAGGCCTTACACATGAAGGGCGCATGCACCTTGAAGTCTAAAAAGGCACTGCCATACTTTCCTGGTAAGATTAGAATAATTAAATACGAGCAACGCTTAGATGAAAATGAAACCAAGTTTATTGGGTTGAAATCAAGGAACAAAGTAAGAAAGGTTTCGGGACGAAACCTCTTTAAGGGGGGTAGATTTGTAACACCCAAAAATGGGTTTGGTAATCAAACCACGTTAATATTAAAGAATGAGTAAAAGACCGTTAGTGGTGAAAGTGGACCCGTAAACAAAATGACTAGGAACAAATAAACCTAGTTAAAAACATGCATACAAGTAACCAAACAATAAGTTGTAGTCTCATTGTTAATCAAAACTAAACTTGAGGAACCAAGGCTGCCAAAAAGGGAACTTGTATTATAAATATCAAAAAAATAAAACACAACACACACTTAATGTGTGTGTGTGTGTGGAGTCGACCAGGAGCAGAGAAGGAGGGAGAAACTCCTTCTTGACCTAATCTCCAAGATCATCAAAATTAGAAAAGAAATTGGACTTAATCTTGTGCAGGAACAAGAATTTTAGATCACCTAAACTAGGGGATCATAAGTTATGTTTAAAAACCTAGATTGGTGAAAGTTGTAACTAGAGTCAAGTAGAAATTAAATTGTTGGATTATGATCCAAAAATGAAATTGAGTGTATATGTATGCATAATTTCGTTTGATATAGTGAAATTATGAAATATTTGAGGTATGATTACTTGTATGTGATTAACAAGTAGATATTGAAGTGGGTTTTAATAATATGATGAAGTTGATGATATATCTATGTTTAGAATCATCATGCATGATAATAGTGTCACACCCCGACCCGCAGCGGAAAAGGTGACCGGGGCATGATTGGGTTATCATCAAAGCTCATGACATTTATTATACGTTTCATATTCATTAAATACAATTTAATAGGAAATTTACAACTATAATTACATCATGACCTAACATCAATCTAAGCTTCTTTGTTTTCTTCTAAGGCATTTCCTATGTTTTCCTTGCTTCATCCTGTTCACCTGTATCATGTGTAAAAAGGTTTTTGGATCAACAAAAAGTTGGCGAGTGAATCCTATGGAAAACATTTGAACAAGTTTATTTAATTGATTATGAAATGAGTGCACAACCACACATGAGTAAAAATAGATGTAAACTTATTCAACAATCATTAGATATTAAATAAAGCACACATGAACAATAATGGAACGTTTAGAGGCACGCGTTGCTCTACTCGTCTCTCACGAGGAACTGATGGGCCTAATAATGAATTGCATAAACATGATAATATGAAAGACATAACTACAAACAATATAAACTCAATGATACACACATGAACAATAATGGATTGGTTTTGAGGCACGCGTTGTTCAACTCGTCTCCCACGAGGAACTGATGGGCTTAATGAATGAATTTCATATAATTTGACAAAATGAAATAAGTAATCACAACAATATAAACAATCTAAGTTTAGATCACGTTATGGTATGGCACAAGTTTAAATAAACGAGTTAATTATTTTGTGACACATGACACACCCCAAAACGTGTAATTAAAAAAGGGGGAGTTGTAAGATTCACTCACAGTGGGTGCGTTCGGGTGATGATGTTGAATGCACGCGAAGTGGTTTTAACCACGAGTGAAATTAACCTAGATAAATAGCATTATGGTTCGATAAGTAAACGGATTTTATTAATCCATTTTAGTAGGATTGTTGGGTGTATTTTTGTGAGTTTAAGGCTATTTTCTAACCTTAAAAATGTTATTTTTAAGTATTTTTAATTGATTTTTAATTAAAATAAATAAATAAAAATAATAAAAAAATTTGACTTTTTTGACCGTTGACCGTTGACCATTGACGTTGACTGTTGACTTTGACCGGTTCGTATGCGAGTATATGTGCGCTGAGTGAGGCTCGAACCCGAGACCTCCCGTACGCGTGCACGCAGCTCTACCAACTGAGCTACGTGTCTAACCCGAAATATATCTGTTTTTAATTATATTTATATACTAATTAGATTAAACCGAAAATCATTTATTTTTAAAAACGATTTAACTGAATCGGACCGGTGCGCTCCACAGGTCTCGAACCCGGGACCTGTGGGTTGAGTTAACACACAGTCCACCGCTGGACTGTGTGTTTAACATGTTATATAAACCGATTTTTATTATACTTAAATACAAACTAAGTATTTTCATTTCTGACTTATTTAAAAAGGTAGATAATTGTCCGAGTCGGTGCAGTAGACCGGACTCGAACTCGTGACGTGTGATTTAAACATACACACAGTCCACTGCTGGACTGTGTTCTATCTTGATTATTATTCCGATTATTATTATACTTAACATATATATGAAATGAATCCGGTTCAGTTAACAAAAAAGACATTTTTATTAAGGCAGCGTGTGTGGGACAAGATTCGAACTCGAGACGTTAGTGTGTTTATTGTGCACATAGTCCACCGCTGGACTGCGTGTCTAACCCGAGTAATAACTTGATTTTAATTATACTTATATGTTACCGAACTTCGTCTTCTTCGTCCGTTTTTAACCAGAATCGGAAATCCGACTGGTTCAATGTTTTAATCGGTTTCTTTAGCGTTCTTTAGTTAATTACAAGTGAGATATAAATAAAAAGAAAGAAAAATAGGCGTAAAGTATACCGACTGGACTCCTCTGTTTTTCCGGCAGAACTCCGGCGACTGCAACAGGTTCCGGCGTCGCGTGTCTTGCAACAGCGAGTCTCCAGAAAGCTTACAAAGGACGTGGGTGACTTCGGTATAAGCTCAGGGGGTTTAGTAAGGCTTAGAAGTGAAGGGTTCGGTTTTCCGGCGATGAGCAGAAGATTTCCGGCGAGTGAGTTTTCGCCGAGAAAGGGTGCGGTTTTGAGCGAAAATGTTTGCAGAGGTTCGAAGGGGGTATTTATAAGGCAGGTTATCGATGAACTTGGTCCGATTTCCGACTTGATTCGTCGGTTATAATTTCTCCGGCGGTTATAGTTGGTGTCGCGGACTCAGGCGTCGGTTATAACCGATGTGTGTTTAAAGTTTACGTTATAACGGAAGGAATCGTTAAATTATTGGCGAGATCGCCGGGATTTCCGACGACTGCATTTGGGCGCCGGTTTTTGAATTCGGAATAACATGTTATGAATTTATTGTCTTCATTATTTAACAAGAGATACAAGTGGCGCAGTGGTTTAAGTGTTGAATGTTAAGTCTGTGTTGACCCGGCGACTGACCCGGGTTCGAAACCCGGCAGAACCAAATTGTTTTTATTTTCTTATTTTTGACAGTTTTTCAAAAACTAATTATATATTCCCATATAATAATTAATTATGTATCGTTTAAAATTATTTTGGGCAGTAAATTCGCAACGAAATTTTTAACTGATTGTTCGGTTAATAAACGGAGCGGTTTGCTAAAAATCCGTTTTTTTTACGGATGTTACAAATAGTAGGAAGTTACTTGAACAAATTATGAGTTTGAGTACATACTCATACTTGCTATGGAATAGTTTTGTATGAAATGATGAAATAAGTGTTAAGTTAATTTGATGTTATTAATCGCTTGGATAAGTGAAAGAAACGACATTAACTTGATTGGGAATTTAGATAAGAGGGTAGCCTAAAACTATCGCATGTCGAATAATTATAAATGCCTAAATGAGTTTGTTGAACTTATCTGTGTGTTTGCAAATGTTAATATGTAGTTGACTTTTAGAAGTCAAACTGACCTATAATATGAACAAGTAGTGAATTGATATAAATTCGTAAGGTGGAATAGTCGTGTTAAATAATGACTAACCTAACCATCTTGCGAATGATAAATGATAGTTTGACGCTTGACAAGCTAGGTGGAGGCTTGGGAAGAAGCAGGTCAAGCGGAACAATTACGCGGAAGAAGGCATAATTGGAATTCAAGGTAAGTAAAGCTTACATCCTTAAAATAGTATAATTACTTACATAGTTGAACAAGCATTTTGGGTATTCGGGAAGAGAATTCGAAATATAAAGTTCCAACACGAATAGATACGGGTTGGAACAAGTAAATATGGTATTAAACCATGAATTACGATAAAAAGGGTAAAACAGTAAATTAGTCATGCGATGACAAATAAATAAGGAGTTTTGAAAAAGGATACCATATGACGTAAGCCATAATGGGTCAGACGAATTAAGAAATGATGTTTAAAGTAAGATAATCATTCAGTGTAAAATAAAAAGGGTTAAATAGTTGAGATGATAAATAAGTGCCATCTCAAAATGACAAATGGTCATTTAGACCGAACGGATCAAATGGTGATATTATCACCATTTGACAATGATAACTAATATCGCTTGTTGAGATGTTGTGTTCATAGAAAGAATAGAGCATGATATTAGAACGGATCAATGTTATGAGCCGAGCCAGGTACGTGAAATGGTCAAACTCTCAAAAGGACTTATGGTTCATTGAGAGATAAACGAGTCATGAATGAATAATAGATTACCTAAGGTAAGGTAATCTAATATTCTAGTTCGTAGACATTATGTTATCAAGAACATAATGATTCTATATAGACTATGGTTAAAAAGTACATTTTGGTCAACACATGATAGTGTAAGACCGTCGTAAAGAAAGGTCTAAGTTGACCAAAATGCCCTCGAATGATGAATTATGTAAACGACTCTAAAATTAGTTTGAAAATGAGTTTTATAATACAATAGATCCCTTTGGTAATGTAAAAACGAAAAGCATAAGTCGTTTTGGCTTAATGTCTCATATTAGATCTTTTTCGTAAAAATGTCAAACCGAAGGGTAGAGTTGAAAATATAGCATTCTATAACAAATCCACCACAATGTATAGTTGTGGTGGGATGTAAATAGATATTTTTGTATGAAAACAAGAAATAAAGTAAGAGGAAGTGAGATTTAAGTTTATACACTTGAATCTCTTTACGGTCAAATGATACACGCATAACCAAGAATAATGGTAATTCATAAGAATTAAGAATCCGAGATAAAGATTCAGATTAAATATATAGATAAACAAATTTCAAACAATTGGAAGCAGATAGATATCATAGTGTGGAAACAATAAGATAATAAGGTATGGTTGAAATGAGCGTTGGATTACGCTAAAACAACCAAACGGGTCAAATAATAAATAAATAAAGGTTTAGTTGAATAAGACAACTATACGGGTAATAATGGAGTGTTAATTATACCGAAAAGGATGCGTAAATGTATAGTTTCTTTAAATGGGGTAAAAAGGGCAAAATCAGAAAATAAAAGCATAAACCGGGGATATATACATAATTTATATGAAATAAGAATCTGGGTTAAGGATTTTGGGTTAAATATGTGAGAAAACATTTTACGAATATTTAGAAACATGTTTCGAGCAAAACGAAGGAAAATTGAGGGAGTTACAGAAATTGTCGTAACTAAACGGCAAATAAGAAAAAAATTTGCAGCAAAGCCACCGTAAGCTACGGTGGCCTACCGTAGCTTACGGTAGGCAGCTGCTGGTTCAAATTGGAAGTCTTAGCCATAAGACCGTGAGTTAGGACTGTAAAGCGTGACCGTAAACTACGGTGGTCACCGTAGCTTACGCTGGAGTCTGAAACTAAAGTTTTGATTTATTATTTTAAGCCTTCGGGTTTATTCGGTTATGTTATAATTTGTTTATAACTAACGTATTTCATAAATTATGAAATACAGGTGATATTTGGAGCACCGGAGGAGGACCAAGCCATACAAAGAAACGAGCACGATCAAAGATCAGCTTCCGCTCTTGTTTTCAATATTACGGAACTAAACAGTAATACCATGTCAAAATGTTTACTGTCGATAAGTTTTAATAAACTCGAATATTTTGACTGACATGTAATTTAAATTACATGTTTAAATACGAAATCGTTTAAATAAACTTCAATATAATAAGATAGGGTCTTACATTAGATAAACATATATATATATATATATATATATATATATATATATATTATTATATATATCCCAAAGACAACCTAATTTTTTTTGTTTCAGTACCCGCCGTAAGCTACGGTTAAGGACCGTAGCTTACTGTTCACAGCTTCTGTCTGAAACAGTCATTGATAACCGTAAGCTACGGTTTAGAACCGTAGCTTACGCTGTAGCCCAGCTGTAGATTTTTGCACTTTTGTTCCTTTACGAAAACGTCTGTAACTTTTTCGTTGTAAGTCCGATTAACTTCAAATTTGTTTTGATGTGATGTAAACTGATTCTCTTCATCTTAGATTTGATCATGTCATTCAAGTAGTGAATTTTTCACACTATATATCAAAGACATAAAATTTATTCATGTAGTTAATTGACCCGTTAACTCATTTAACCATGTTTCTTCATTCACGTAATGAAAATTTGTCTCCTGGTGGAAACTCAACTCTCTTATAAGTTCACTAACTCAAATTTACGCATCCGTCACTAGGCTTGCGTCTTTTCTATGTCTTCATACCTTCTTATACATTATATTTTTCTTCTTACCCGTTTGGCTATTTTAACCAAACAAGAAACCTCTTATCAACCGTATTATTAATTTACGGTTTACGACCTGCGTTCCCATTACCCGGTTTACGCTTTATCATAACTTTGGTTAATTAAGTGAATTCCATCATTTACTGTTAGTACGACATATGTTCAAACTGTAATTTCTCATCTGATTCATTCATACGATATCCATCGCTTAAGAATGTCCCAGATTTTCTTTTAGGTATTACTTCATTTATTATCATACTAACGATCAAGTATATCAATGAAACCATAGAAGGTGTAAAACCACATACCTGAAAGCTTTCCTTTCAACCGCGTGTCTACTTCAGCTTTGGTACTAGATGCTTCACCCAATTTGCCTATAAAGTTCAATCCGAATTTACCATTTAGAACTCATAGCAAGAATATGACATGAATTTGTCGAAATCCCATTTATAAGTTCTCTACTTGATTCTCTTTATCCTTTTTAACAATTCATTTTCATTTAAAATTATATCAAACACCTTATAGATATTAATCTTTACATTAAGCCTATTTGGTTCCTATTTCTTGAATTTATCAAAGTTTCAAGATCATATGAGTTTAGTGTGATTAGTATGCCCAATTAACATCTAAATTTCATTATTCTCATATCATTTACATCAACTCCAACATCACAACTCATATATTCAACACATTTACTTAAACCCACTCATATCATAGAGTTGACAACTACTTGTTATCTTGGTTTATTCAAAAGCATGTATTTTACTCTTAATCCACTTTAATTTCTACATCTTATGCAGGAATTATAGTCAATAAATCTTTATAACATCATCAAACATCAAATTTAACATACCTCGTGATCTCTTTGACTAGATAATCACTAAAATTGATTCATGCAAGTACTCAGACTCAATTCCTCTTCCAATTTTGACCAATTTGATGAGTGTAGGGTTTTGGGTATTCTTCTTGCTCTGGCCGTTCAACTAAAACACACACAAGTGTGTTTTAAATTTTGTTTTTCTTTTATATAAAATATAGTTTTCCTCTTGATTATTTTGGTCCCTTAAGTTTTGTTCTTTATAAAAGGATCACAATTATGATTTGTTAGTTATTACCTATTGCCAACTAGGTTAAATATCCCTAATATATATATAATATATATATATATATATATACACATATATATTTATTATTTATGGGATGTTACAGAATACCTGAGTGTGGAAGACTATCGGCGAAATTGGCAAGGAGTTCGATAAAAGTAACTTAAATGTTTTTTAACTTCTGAGAATTGGTTGCGGTGACAAGACGCGTTTTTTGGTGGATCTTTGGATGGGGGAGGATATTTTACGAAATAGGTTCCCGTTATCATATAACCTTGCAAAAAAAATAAAGGTAGTATGGTGATGGAAACCTATAAGCTTATTAATGGGGTCAAGGTTTGGGATTAGGCATGGACTCAGGGACCGAGTACTAGTGAGGAGAAGGCGGAGATGGAGACTTTAATGGGTGAACTAATACAACAAGAAGTTAGTAGGTCAGTAGATGTTTGGTATTGGAAAGATGGGAAAGAGCCTTTTCTGGTGAAAGATGTGAGGCAACAATTAGCAAAGCAAATAGATATAAACGAACTAGCCAACGATTTTCTGTGGAATAAATGGGAACTCAAAAGAATAATATGTTTGCTTGGAGGGCCGTCGATGGGAAGATTGCAACCGGTGCTGCATTAGGAGCTACAGGTGTCGTAATTCAATCTGTAACGTACAAGATGGGCGGTCTGGTGGATGATACTTCAGACCATCTTTTAGTGAATTATCAGTTTGCAAGGGATATTTGGGAGCAGGTTCATAGATGGCTAAGATTCAAGGAGGTTCAAGTGCGGACTCGGTGAGGGCGATGCTTCACATGTAAACGATGCTCCTTGTCGATGAAAAAAAAAGGTTGGTTCATGCTATTTATCTTCTCACGATATGGCTTATATGGCAAGCGCGGAACGCAAAACTTTTTAATAACAAGAATAGTGTGGTACACAAGGTTATCGAAGACGTAAAAGAAATTTCGTACCGGTGGATGAAAGGTGGATCAAATATCGAGCTGCCGACATGGAACGATTAGCAATTTTAATTGTAATGTTTCATCGTTTCGTAGCTTTTTTGACTCGTTTGTTTGGGTTTGTTGTTGCCTTTGTCCTTTCTCGATGCCTTAGCGTCTTGCTAAGGCATCTTGCATATTTTGTAGCCATTCTTGTCCTCACATTAACTCTGTTAATTTTTTGTAATTAAGTCTAGAAGCACTAAATTTTTTTTATCTGATGCTAATTAATTAAATCTTATAAGTGTTATAAACAAACTTATTCATTTACTAAAAAAATCTATTATATTATATTATATTATACTATACTATATATCAAAGATTGTGTTATAGTGCTAAAATGCACCTCGCCAATGGGTGAGTGGTAAGTGGTTTTTTTCATATATCTTTTTTTTTACTTTTTTAGCATATTTTTTTAAACTTTTTTTATTCCTTTCATTTTAACTTTTATCATTTTTATTATTTTACCTATGTTATTTATCTTCAATTTTTTTACCTTCTCTTGATAATATTTGTGTTGTACTGAGTTCTGGCGCTATAAGGATACCGTAACATATGATACGGATCGAAATTTCTATGTGTAACCAACTGTATGTTATGGATCGAAATTTCTATGTGTAACCAACTGAAACGATGCTAACCAAATAACCACCGCTTCGTGCAGAAAAATCTTACATTTTAACTCTAGTTATAATTTTTTGAGCTAAATTAAGATCTTAAATTTTATAATCAAACAATTTTTTTATCTACTGTTTTTACTTATTAAACTTTTATAGTTTTAGTTTATTTGATGTTTTCAAATTTATAAATTGTGAATAGTAATGACAAATAATCGAACCACAAATGTATATATTATTAAAACTAACTCACATTTAGTTTGTTTTATAAAACTTGGAGGATACCCTTGAAACATGCTTATTTTATCTATGATTTGATAAAAGTTTTAATTGAACTGGTCAAATATAGTTATTCTTTTGTTCTATACTGTGGCGAATTGAAATAATACCTTTTAGGTAACATCGGTTTGGTATTGAATTTGTTAACATGGTTTTCTCGATGCAACGGTATAAAATCATTGGAAACAAAGTTGTATTCACAATATAGTAATTTTTGGTACTATAGGCTATAGCGAGTGTCGATACGCTAACGGTGCTGTGACAAACAACGTTTGTTTTTATAGTTTTCGATTAATGTAAAACGCGTGTTACTGTCAGGGATAATAATGGTTACAAAATGTAATTATTATTAATTATTAATATGACAAAAGAATTTTTTGAAGTAGAAGGGTTAAACTTAGCAAATTACGGAGCCAAAAACATAGTTTACTTCTTTTAATAATTTGTTGGCTTGTATTGAATAACATATACAAGGCTTAAACTAGAGAAGAATAAACTTAAATTTGTTTCATAGAGAAGAATAAGCATAAATTTGTTTTATATGTGCACGTGTAGTGAAGGACCGACACATTCTAAGAAACTACATGGAAATCAACACAGAATCTTGAGTTGTACGTGTCGGTGTATAATGTATAGGGACAAGACATGTAGGCTTCGTCTTAACCTAAAGCTACAAGACGAAATATGTGATAACATAAATAATTAACAAAAAATTTAGATTCAGTATCATTATTGGATGTTAGTTCGAAAGTTGTATAAAAGAGAAATTATTGTGATATTGACACGCAACTTTGTTTTCTTTTAAAATCATAATTACTTGGATACATCTTGTTCAAGCTTACTATCTTTCATTTATCAAACTCTTGGATTTAAACATATGGTATAAAAATCAAATATAAATGACTTTTAAAGTGAGAAGTGAAGGGAGGATTTTTTTTTAAATTTTTTTGCCTCATCTACTTAAGCATAATGTTTAAGTATAAAACGTAAAAACAAAATCAAAAAAAGTTTTCATGTATTTGCTCTAGTAGATTAATTATGTGTAATTCCTTTATTAGTGTAAGTGCAATTTTTTAGATTCTATGATTAAATTACGTGTGTAAAAAGATGAGGAAAAAAATCCTTCACTTCTCATGTTAAACACATTCGTATATTAAAATTAATTTATACCGGAACTTAACACGACACATCTATAAGTATAGTGAAACAATCAACGTATAAGGTGGTTTTTTTTTTGGCTTTATGATACTGCCATCCATATTGACCATTTCAATAACATGATTTCAACAAAATGAATAGACTTGGCAATATCATCTCTCTCCCTTTTTCTTTCTTTCTCTCTTTTTTTAAGAGCTTGCAAATATACACCTGTAACCGATGAAAGGTGCAACATCATGTGAAAGTAAAATATAAAATCAAATGGCTTAAATGCTTCATTTTGACTAGCAATATCATCACATGTTTTCCAACATATTCATGAAGTTCAAAAACAGATGAAAACAAACCATCCAAGTGCACAAGTGTTCAGCTTTTGTAAAAAAAAAACCTGTTGATTTAACCCACTTCGATTTCAATTGCTAAAAGACCAACGTCTTCCAACTTCTCTTTTTAACTTTGTCATATCGTATCCTTTTCATTTGTAAGATGTTCAAACAACATTCATAAAAACTACTATATTTTCAATGAATATCCAAATAATGTAGTGATAATTGTCACAACAACTAATTCAAGTTGAATGCAAAATAATATACGTGATATGCCAAAGATATTTCTTATGAAACTAAAGCTTTGAAACCAATAAATTCACGAGACATATTTCTTGCTTCATCATAGAAGTGGTAGCACCCTAAAAGCAAGACATGTTCAGACCAGGGGACACAGATGTCTACAATGCAAAGGAGTCGGGACCAAAAGAATACGAGATGGTCCGAATAGAGTAGGTTTAAGGACATCATAAAATGATATAGGATCTTTCTAGGATCGTTTACCTCCAACGTGAGGGAACCCAAGTAACTAACTTGAAAGTGACAACCTCTGAAGGGGGCCCCGAATTACCAACAAAAAAATGACAGGTCTGGAAGGGGACCGAATTTGCCATGCAAACATAATCAAAGACTAAATAACCACCCACTTAAAAATGACGAGGTAATAAATAATCACAACACATATCATCTAACTAGTGTTAGTTTGCAAGATCATCTTGGCCAAAAGTTTTTGTTCAAGTCACCCACACAAAGAAGTATAAAAAATCTAGATTGGAGATTCTTTGAAGCTTGAATCGTAACCTTGATCTTTAATGTAACACCCCAGCCGAGATACAGTATGGGTCATTATTATAGAAATTAAGATCTAACATAATTCCATAATAAAAAGATAATAATGCATGATTGACAAAAAAATTAAAAGATTTAAATTATCAATTAATTATAATGTAAATTTAACTTCTTTAAAAGCTCTTTTTCCCTCTTCATTTCCCGCCTTATTGTCCCTGAAACCTTATGTTCATGAAGAAGCATAGTACACCTAAGTATAACACCTAGTAGGTGGATGAACAAAAGAAAGATAACAACAGACAATGATGATAACAATTATAACGGATAACAAAGCAAGACAATTATGAACATAATCAACAAAGAGCACCATATAGTCAAATTTGTTGGATGACAAAGAATGATACGCACTAAGCATAAGAGGGTACCATGCAATACAATAAATGTACACCATGCTCGTCGACCCATAAGCACTAAAGTGTGAGTTAGGGTGCTGACACATGCCACTAACCCTCCGATACAATACAACCATCTACGATTAATCATACGCCTCTTTTAATTTAGGATCAATACAATACAATATTGAGTAGTTGTTTAGTCACATTGTCACAAATGATGCCATCATTCCACGAGTGGAATCACACAAAAGAGGCTTTTCGGGTACCAATTAATATGATATGACGCCACATGTAACAATCATGCGTATATAAATTTGCATTTAAAAAACATAACCCCTAACCTCCTTGGCTCCTTAACTTTTAATGTTAACAAAAATGGAGAAAATGCCATATATACTTCAACAATGTTGTAATAATTTATTAAGGTTAGTCACATATAACTAGATATATGCTAGAACATGTACCTTATTAACTATGCAATACTTGTTAGTCACACATTTATATTTTATATGTAATTCATAACGTAAACTGAAAATTAGAATTTCCGATTAGTAGTTCAAAGATAATAGGGTCTATTGGGTATGCGATAATGGAATGAACGATGTAATGGAATTGATAAAGTAATGAAATGGATTAGTATCATTACATTGTCTTGTTTGATTACAATTATTTTATGTTGTTTGGTTTTTTTTTTTTTTGGACGATAAAGCTTAGCATATCTTTATTCAACAATGGGCCACTCTCAGCAAGTAGCTAAGAGGCCAAAAGTTACAACAATTGTCCAGTACCAAGTACCCCCCTATACATTTAGAGACGCACTTACAATTAACACATTTTATACAAAGCTAATACCCCCAAAATCTTTGTGCCATGACTCCCAGTCCCAGGATTTCCACTTCGTTCTTTGTGATATCCACCAGTAAGAGGTGTCGACAACCTCATCCATTATATGTTGGCAGGGTGTTGTTGTCTCCTTAAAGATCTTTTTGTTCCTCCCTAACCATATGCACCAATTTGTTGGTATCATTACTGCCTCTATTACGTTGGTCCTTACATTTGTCATCTTTAGATTTGCTAAGTGATCCAATAATCCTCTAACCGAATGAAACTGGCCGGTATTGGAATTTGTAACCATATACACACTTGCCATCGTACGGCCTTTGCGTGCATACAAAAGACCAACAGGTGGTTCGCTCTCTCCTGTTTCGAACCACAATTTGGACATAGGTCATTTATAATGATTATGCCCTACCTAGCCAGTGTGTCCTAATCCACCCTTTAGCAGCCTGCCAAACAAACATATTTGCTTTTGGTATTGCCCGGTTATTCCAACGAAACACTGGTGCGTTTTCTTGTCGATCTACTTGCTGATTCAGTTCTGGTTCACCTGCTTTACCGAGAATCCTACTCTATAATCATTCTTCCATTCCCAAACGTCATTTTCATCTTTCATTGTTTGTTGCTGCAACTTTTGCTTCAAATCTACAAACTCTTCTTTCTCCATATCACTTCTCAGTAAACTGACCCAACTCCAGTCCCAAATTGTTGCACCGCTCGTTTTTTTATAACAATCACATAATAGACTCTTTATATTTTTTTGCAAGCTTTTATATGTTTGGGAATCTTCTTTGTGATTCTCTATCCAACCATTGGTCTATCTAGAATAGTGTTTTGTTTCCCCTTCCTACTTTAGTTTCCAACTTTTTGTTCAAGTCCAGGTCCTTTTTAGTTATCTCCTTATTGACACCCATGATGTTTTTCCAAACCCCCGAGCTTATCGCCTTTACTAGGATACTTTTGTAATTTCGTTCGCTGCCGTGGATGGCTTTTATAAACATAGCCCATAGTTGTGATGGGCATGATTTATATCGCCACCACCACTTGGAGAGCAATGCTAGGTTTGCTTCCCAAATACTCCTAACACCCATCCCATTTGAACCGCTTAGAAGCTAGGATCCTCTCCCATTGCACCCACTTCATTTTCGGTTTGTTTTCAAATCAACCCTGCTAGAATCTTAGCGGTTTTATCACACCTTTATGTTGTTTGGTAGGCAGGAAAAGACAAGGGATAAAATCGGTGGTGAGTAGCGGCCACGCTGGTGGGTGGTGATGGTGGGTGTTGGGTGGCTGGTGCATTTGTGGCGGCCGCGCAGGTGGAGGTGGTGGGTGGTGGCGGCACGACAGGTCACAGTGGTGGGTGGCCACGTATGGTGGCAGCGGGTGGTGGGGCTGATTGTGGTTGTGTTGAGGGGCGATGGTGGTGGTGGTCGGGCGGTTGTGTAGGGCGGCGGCAGGTGGTGACATCGGCAGGTGGTGGCGGCTGCCGGGTGGTGGTGGCCGGAGTGCGGTGGTGATAAAGGGTTTAAAGGGAATGAAATGAAAAAAAGGATGAAATGAATTTGGGGTGTTTAGAGAGAATGTGATTCATTGTTTAATGGGTGATTCCACTCTATTGATTAACCAAACATTCTTTTTCCATTGCCTCACAATGGTCCATTCCGTCACTTATTCATACATACGAAACGCTACCTTAATAAGTACGAGAGCATGCAATAATGAGTACATGTTCAATAAGTATATTGTATGCGAAATATTTCAAATACAAGTCTTAGTGATCAAGATGAACACATAACATAATATCAAGTGAGACTCAATATCAAATCGAAACGCTTTTAAAATTATTGGTGATGGAGTAGCATGCGAGTTGCAATACAAGATCTTTCACCCTAAAAATAGCATAAGCCTTTACAAACACGAGCAATGTAAAAATCTGTAAACAATATTTAGTAAACTTCTATCGGTTATTGTAAATTTGCTTCTGTGAATCAAGTTCATTTAAGTATTTTTAATCAAAATACTGCAAATTATGCCATATCCACAAATGCCCATACGTATGTCCTGTGATCTTCCCATTTACTTTACTAGCTTGTCTTGCTTTGCACTCCTTACTTTACGAGTTGCCATCTTATATTTTGCAACCGTAGCACGGTACTCTCTACACTCTACTAACCCAATTCATGAACATATAATCAACTGTATAATTAAGCAAGCTACTAAGCTAGCAAACTCAACCAAATTCAAACATCGAGTATACCTTCTTATACTTGTAGAGTTATAGTAAGCACTTTATATAACATGTTTTTTTAACGGCGATTTTGCCCTTTTTTGGTTTTGACCAACAATCTTTTGGTTGTAGGACTCCCTTGTTACCACTGTACCGCAACCCTCTGGCCACCTCCAACCACATGTATGTGTGCATGTATCTCGGTTAAGAAAATCTCATGAAACTCGGCTAGTGAAGTGTTTTGTTGATGGAATATATGGTTTCTGCTAAGCAAAATATAAACACCCTCAATTCCAAGAGTTAGTATTTAATTTATAAAAGTAGTTATGGTAAGACCTCTTCAATCGGCTATTAACCCACATAAAATCCATGGTTAAAAACATATTTCGAGACTCATGCACATGTTTGACAATGTTTAATCAAAACCTAGAAACTGGTAATTGTTGCTTTTAAGAAAAATATATATATTCTGCTTCACATTCATTAGAATTTTATTAGAATTATTTAAAGTGATAACATCATAAATCACTTTCAATTAGATTCTGTTAACTAATAAGGTTCCGCCACTTGTTATGAAGTTATAAGATTACAGCTATTTTTATAAATTCTGCATTATTGTTCTCTTTGAAATTAATTTTCGTTACCTCACTTTTCTAGGCGTTGATCTTAAGATTCTCCCATATTTTGATTATTTTAATCCATTAATCATTAATTGCAACATATAAAAAATGCACCATGTCCCCTTACAGTTGTATTCTAAGCTATTGATTATTCCCTTCACGTGTAAACTTGTCACTTTTCTACAGACAATAGTCATATATTTCAAAACCATTTATATCTATCTACAAATACTATAATATATTATTATTTTAAAATGTTAATTGGTACATTATAAAAAGAAATTAAAGTAAACCAAACAAAAGGAACTTTCCATCACCGTTGACATCATCAATTGGAATAAAAAGAAATTTCCCTCACAGCTGTGATCATGTGAAGCCATGCTACCCTATATATACACACCCACACCACACACCTAAAAGCCACTATATACTTTCATTTCATGCCTTTAACAACATTGCAAACAATGGCTCGATTTGTTCTTTTTTTCTTGATCTTAGCACACACATTTCTAACTATCTCAGCAGGATATTCATGGACCGAGCCTACGGTTGAGGCGCCTGCTTTTAGTCCTTTGAACAATAGAAATATAGTTGAAGCACCCAAAATTCGGAAACTTGGTAAACACCATGTAATCAAATCAGAACCACCTACCAGTGGACCATCAAGTGATCATGAAGAGAATAGTGGAAGTATGGCGGAAGAGGAGGATGGAATGTATCTAGAGAAGAACCACCACCACCACAGATCAGATTCGGTTGATAAGTCCATTGCTGGGGGTGGGGTGATCCTCGGAGGGTTGGTTATGGCATTTGTGGTGTCGATTGTTTGCTACATTCGAGCCACTAGAAGAAGAAGTATAGTGGAACCACCGACTCCCACCATTATTAGAAGTGCTTCATCGTAGAAATCATGTTGAGTGATACATATTGATATTCCTATTCAGTTTATTCATAAAGTAAGTAGTTTTTTTTCATTAATTCTTGTTTCTTATTTGCCCTAAAGAAAATTTTATGTCTCTTATTTTGTAGTTATGACAATAATACAAAATAATTCTAAATGTTATTACTTAGTACTTACAATAATAAAAATATAATAATAATAATAATAATAATAATAATAAAACAACAAACTGGAGTACCTAGAACACCCACAATGTACAAACTTAAAAACCTAAACAAACCGTCACCTTAGCGTTGGCTAGCTCATTTGTTAGAAACTTTTACCTTTTAGTGAGAGGTCTTGAGTTCAATCTCAACCAAGGTGATAATTTAGTGTAATTTATTAGTGATTAGGAATTGTATAGTGTTAAAACAACAAGACTATGGCTGGTTAGAAGGTCCTAGATCCGCCTCAGCTAGAAGCTTCCTCCGGTATCTACAAACAAAGAAGCACTATTAGCCTTACCGAAAGAGGTATCCTCCTGCGTGAGAATCACTAAATGGTTTCTCGAGAGTCAATAAGTTGAGAGGGAACAAGAATAGAGAGTTCTAGAGAGAGAGATAGAGAAATTAACAAATTGAATACCTTTGAGAGTTGTGTGGAGTCCTCTTTATTTAGGCAGAGGTTTCCGCCCTTCGGAAAGCCTCTTGTACAACTCATCTTCTTGATTGGGTAACTCTTCTCCTTCAAGGTGTAACTTATGCAGGTTACCTTACTCTTTGGTTAAAGTCTAAGTTTGTGTGTCTCAAGGACACTTTTACATGCTTTTGGTTAAAGTCACATTAAGTTGACTTTTTAGTCTTAGAACTTGAGATATGTACAATAACAGAGCTTCTGGCTGCTAATCACTCTTATTCCTACTTCATGCTTCCGGGTTGTTGTAGGTCACTTTAATCCTTAGAACTTGACAAAATTGTCTATTTAACCTAAAGTGCGGAATCCTGTAGATCAGATTGTTACAGAAAAGTGTAGAAAACAGAAATGGCCACAAACAAATCTTTATTGATTATCTATCAAACTGATTACATTCAATCAAGATCCCCAACAAACCAAGAATTCATCCAAGTCTCTCTCTATCTCTCTCTCTCACGAATTCTCTCTCTAAACTCTCTGAAAACTATTGCTCTTAGTGATTATGGTGATTAACCCTAACCTTAATGTAAAGCCTTGTTTATATAACACAATTTTGCAACCTGGGCTAGGATAACGCACATATGGGCTACGAACTGGACAAGCCCAATTTGCCTACCATACCCCCAATGTGGGTTTGGTTTGGCCCAATCATAATTAACTAACCATACAAAGCTAAACTAGTTATCGTTTTACTAATTACAAGATATCAAAAACCCAAATATAAAAGTTGATGTCACAAACATGCACCAACAGACTCCCCTTGACAATAGCTTCATATGATAACTTAGTCTTCAGTCATCTTGCATTCTTCATGTAATCTTTCATAGTCTTTGCTCTTTGGATAGGTTCAACTTCAATAGTTCTGTCAGAAACAGACTCCTCATAAGTTAATGCATCCAATCACCAAATCTTCAAACTCGAGTAAACTCTAGTTCAACATTTGCATAGTAATCTTCAAACTTCAAACTTTGTCTACAATGTGGAAAGGAGATTTCTACCATGCATCCAATCAGACTCCTCTTCATTAAACTTCACAGCAAATAATTACTTCACTTCACTTTGCTTCACAGGAACAAATTGTAACAATCTGGTATACAAAAAAAGTCTCAAAAAATCCATTCGACATTTCCATACAAAATGTAAATAAACCATTATTTTATCCAGAGATGTCAAAAAGTATTACAGATGTACCAGTTTAAAAAAAATCCATTTGATTTAAATACATTTGAAAAATGACTTCCGAAAGTCCAATTAACTTTCAAGTCTGTCCAACATATTAGAACCTGCAAGTTATAAAAAACATTAGGACAAATTCTAACACCATCTCTCCCTATCGGTAACACTTCCTCCATGACCAACCATTTTTTGGACATTAAGAATTATAAAGAAAAAGAAAATCTTTTGGATTTTTATATTTTTCTAAAAGCAAATAAATAACACAAAATTAAATTAACAAAGAAAATAAACACTATGTTTTATGAGAATCAATGATTAAGAAGATATAACAGCCAAGTCAACTGTTCACATGTGCAGCTAATTCTTCTTTAATATTATGTGAATGGCAGTTCAAGACGATTACAAGTATTGTTTATCCACTTAAACAAAACACATGAACATTTCAAGTACCTTTACCTTGTGATACGATAAAGTATAATCTTATACTAATGCACTAGTGTGTCCTACTTCATGGCATATCACCATGATCAAAGTATGCACAAAGCTTCCTCGTAGTAGGTGAGTATACCTAATTCATCATTTTCGTTTTACAACGTTAGAACATTGGTGATCAGGTGACGTGAGGCCAAAGTCTCACTCAAAAATAAACCAATTACACTAAATAGATAGTGGTAAATGGGTATCGAACACAGGGAGTTTGTGGAAAATGTGTTTAGTAAGTAGCTTTGCAAATTAACTATATTAAAACAAGAATGCGGAAAAATAATTTCAATGATTTGGTTGTTTGGTTTAAGAACTAAAATTAACTAAAAATCACTTAACAAAGTTTTTATTAAGAGATGAGAGGATATGTTCTCCCCCGGTTTCAGGTTTATACAAATGGTAATTTGAAAGTTTAATCTGAGATTAGCTACATTGACATAGTTCGTGAATGTGTGTTTGATTGTGATAAAAGGGAACTAAGTACTTGGATTACAAGAACGCAAGGTAGTCACCCGATAACCGGTTTAATATAGTCAACCCCGAATCCTTCCTATTACTGATTGCCTATGGCACCAAGAACTGATGGTTTACAATACAAAAATCAACAATAACAACAATTACAAATCAAACTCATAATCACCATAGCAATATAATCATAAAGATCAAAATACAATCTCAGAATAACATAAACAATCACAAAACATTCAATTCGAAACCTTACAATCCTAGGGAAAAATATAAAGACTTAGCCACACATTGTTCGATTGATCATCGCTTCAATTCCAATGTTCATGTGAATCAAAGGTAGAAAAACTATGATTGAAAAGCCCAAAATAGTGTTTTCCTCACCCCAAAATCACCTCTCACCAGCCCAAAACGAAAACAATTGATAAGATAGTTCAAAAGTCACACCCACCAACATCTAAATGGGAGGAGTTACACAATTCTCGTCAGACACCATCGTAAGCTACGGTGGCTTACGGTGGTCATCAGATAGCTTACGGTGAGTATAAACTGTGTTACGATAGCAATTTGTTTACCCTGAGGCTACTGTAGCTTACAATAGCTACCGTAAGCTACAGTAAAGGGCAGTTTGGCTCATCTTGATTTCCTTCAAAATTCCATCTTTTCCATTTCACATCCATTAGTTGCCAAACTACCTTCCCACACTTCATTCATGCTCCGTTATACTGTTTATACCTGAAATGACAAATAACCCATAGTTATCTAATTCTAGATAATAAACCTATTAAACGTATGATTTTTATATCGATGTGCCACATAAGGGTTGTCCTATGGTTCACTCGTCACATCCACACACTTAACTGATGCTTGCCCCTAAACAACTCATTCAAACAATCTATTATCATGAAAAACCACAACGTTATCTTTCTCAACAAGCGATCTAAATCAAACCAAGCAATTAACCGTCGCCTTTTACTAACTTACTATAGTAAACCACACGACACACCCCTCACAATACACTCCTCTCGGTGGTAAATAATAGCTAGCAAAAATTGTGCTAGAACACACTAAATGCAAATATGTGCTCATACGACAATAAGCTTGTGTATAAATCGAACCTTGGCCTAAATAATGCTAAGACATGTGTGTAAATCAAAAGGACTTATAGGTTGTAACGAGGCTATGTGTATAGGTAGGAAATGAAGGGATGTGTGTAAGTAGCGCAATGATCCGACCTGGTCTTCTTATTATATCTAAGCAAACACAACTAACTATCTACAAAACTTTGCATCTGTTTTTCGTTTCTTTTCTTTTTCTTTCAAACTACTACAACGTTTATTCTCATTCTTTTTTGTATTTTTCTCGTTTTTAACAATCAAAATGCATAAACAAACCATAAGAACACTAAATACTAACGCTACTAGACCAGATCTTCTCAAATGGGTGATATTTATGGGAGTAGGCGCGGATTATCAAATGATAGGCTATAAGCTCTAATATGGCTTCTAATGGACCAAACCCCTGCCCCTCACGCTACCAAGCTCATATATATAATGTATGAGGCCCAACCCCCAAGTTCCCTCACTCACACACATCACAACTAGCTACCTAAATGCCTTAATCATTTTTACCTACATGATAAGCTAAGGCCTCGATACGCATCTAAAACACCAGTTCTAATACACAAACCACACATTGCCACTCTGATCAAAGAAGATATATTTAACAATGCAAACATGTGGCTCAAATGCTCACCAATGAAAGTACAAAAGGGGTTGCCGGTGTATCGTGCAGTCTAATGTCAAGCGTTCAATTCGAACAGTACTCGCTTAGTTTTTTAAAAATTTTCAAAAATTTCCCATATCTCCACACTTGGGATACATTGTCCCCAATGTATGGCTTTGAGGGAAAAGATCGCTTACAAGACTCAAAACACAATTTGCTTCTTTTCTCAAATCCTTTTTTTAAACACAATATATACATCTAAAACTAGCAAACCACCATCCTTCACAACCCTCAAACCTCAACACATTAAAACTCAACACATCAAAACTCCACCCAAATCACAAGAAAGTAATTACAAACAGCTATAGAATGTAGGAGAAGAAACAACCTGACTAATAATAGCATGGCTGAGGTGGGTCAAATATAGACGTCATCATGTCTGAAAATTCCCGAAAGCCAAAAGCACCTTGACCACTGCTACTACATTCATCTCCTTGTTGCTAGGAAGCGTCGTGCATGACCTGATCCTGATTCGGATCCACCCACATGGCGTGGTGTAATTTTGGCGTACGATAAGAAACACTACCATCATATAGTGGCAGGGTAGTGTAATCCATCATTGGCGGGTTGGCCACATCCGGCTGACCCGCATGCCATGAATCATGCATTCGCCGATTTCTATCATCAATGTACCGATTATTCATTTCTTGTTCAAACGAATATGCATGTGCGCAGTTCCATTGCTCCTGACTATCATAGTTCTGACTTCAACGCTCTCTCCATGCTTGCCCCCATGTAAGTCTAATGATCAAATAGTGTCTGAGTGGTTTCAGCCCAACCAAAAAACGTATCCGGCCGAGCATAATCAATAACCTCTTGCATGGTCCCCTAATGGGCCCAATTCAGATCGAATGGTTGTCGCGAATAGTCAAATGTCAACCCTCGCATACACAGGCCGAGTTGGAGCCCTTCTTCGCGCCCTCCGGCTCGACCTAGCTTGTTTCATTTCCATCGCGACCACATTCGGGTCATCCTGGTAGTCATCATCCCCACTTTGGGGGGTCTTCTTCACTTTCCGGTTCGTCAGCTTCACCCGGAAGCAATAGCCTCGTATCCACCTTTAAAGCTCTCCACCTTTGCCCCTCACTCTTCAATTTGTACCGTTCTGATTGTTTGTACTCCCAACCAACCCATGTTAATCGAACGGTTTATGTTTCTTGACCGGATCCTTATCGTCTGCACCGATAGCCCCATACATCTTCAACAATGTGGTGATCAATCTAGAATAAGGTATGATTTTTCGTCCCACACTGTTCCTACTTATCCATACATTATTTAACACCAGATAGCGGTATGGAATAAGTGGTTACCCCTTTTGCAACTTATAAAGAATGGGCACCTTCGGGTATCGAATCTCAACCTTGTCACCCCTTCTTGGGATGACATTTTGTAGAAAGATCACTAACATTAGCTTTGCTTCAATCTTCAAAATTTTCCGATAAAGTTTGTTGTACCGAGCAAGAACAAAGCTTCTAGCATCGCATTCCACATAGGATGCTTATTGGGCTTGAAGTAGAGGTCATTTAGACTTGGGAACATGTACTGGTTGAAAGGCTTACTATCAAACTTCACCACTCGACTCAACGTGTCAAAAGACATCTCCACCTTGATGCCTTTCACCATACTGAATAGTTTCAGTTGTGACGCCTTTTTGTACGGTGGGCACTTTAAAATGGCCATCCACTCTTGTATTTCGTCTACAAACAAATTCTTGTCATCACGGTGGTAGCACTTCAAAACCGCTTCCCAACCCATAGCTTTAAACTTATCATTCACCCCGAATGGACCAAATTCCCTTTCCGGGACTTCTTTCTTGCATATGAAAGCGTCTTTCCGATTTGTCAAAGCATTCATCTGATCGTGAAAGAGTTTTGGCTGCCATTTATTCGGTTGATCGGCCAAAGAACCAGACGTCCATTTCGGTTTCTCATCAACCACGCATTCCTCCTCCTCTCCTTCTTGTTGTTGTTATTCTTCTTCATCTTGCACATCCCTTTCCAATATCAACCTTCTACGTTTGGGTTGATCCTCCAGGTTACTTGAAGACCCAGCCACCGCTTTGCATTTGCGACCCATGTTCTGCAAGGCACAACAACAAACACACAAGTTATTCCTCTTCTCATTAACCCACAACATCCCCACACTTGCTTATCACTATGGTTGTGGATGTAAGCCAAATGTGATATTCATCTTTTGCAAAAATTTTGCATTATTTTGACTAGGTTAGTAAAATTCTGCCCCAAAATTGTGTTTTTACCAAATGACTTGACACTTACAATTCTGCAATGCATCATCAATAATATAAGAAAATGCATACCTTTGCTTTGTAGAGGATAAGAATACTAAGAACTTCAAGATTAGTCAAAACCACCAAAAACCCCAAATTTTCGGACCTAAATGTCTAAAATCGACCACCAAACGTTGGATTCTTCAAAATGCAAGCACAATTTCAGAATTCTTGTGAAATTCTAGTCAAGATCGACCCAAAAATCACTCGATTTGGTTAAATATTGAAGTTTTTCAAAGGAATTAGGCTATGGAGTTAGGGTTTATGATTTGGAAAAAATGAAAGAGTAAAGGCAGACTTGTGTGGTGAAAATAGAAAGAAACCCGTATGTGGTTAGTGTTGTTTTGATTTTTTTGTTTTTTAACAAAACCGACCCCACCTCGCCATGGGCTACCGTAAGTTACGGTAACGACTGTAGCTTACGGTAGCCCCTAGCAAGTTCGAGTCACCATAAGACAGTAGCTATACGCCGTAAGAGTTTTGTTTACCCAGCACCTACCATAAGCTATGGTAAGCACCGTAGCTTACAGTGGCCACTGGGCATTTTTAGTTTAAATTTTTTTTTTTAAATTGTAATTTTTAAGGTTTTCAAATTATTTTTAAAACACAAAAATTATCCTACGCCCGATGAAAAACCTTTGTTGTCCCCAATACCATGTTAAAGAAAAATTCATACGAATTTCCCCACACTTGGGTCAAACACACTCCATGAGGAGAATGCTAACAATCTAAAACAAAACTAAGCTAAACTACACTAAACTACAACTACACTAAGCAAACTTGGGATTCTTAAGTTGTTTCCTCATCCGGTGAGCGTATTAAGTGGCCCACCTCATCAACATCAAGCATGTTGATATCCTTGCCTTCCAAGTACGGTTTGAGTTGACGTCCGTTCACCACTTGTTTTTTTATCTTGAACATCTTCAATTTCCACATCGCCAAACCGACCCACTCTTGTAATGGCATAGGCCCATCCACTTACTCTTTTGTTTTCCCGGAAACAACTTTAGCCCTTATATGCGGATGCACATTCATATGCTTCATCCCAGATTTCTTTTATATCGTTTAACTATAGTTTCCTCAACTCGCCCGCTTCATTGTAATCCGCATTGACATTCTTGATTGCCCATAGTGCACGATGCGATAACTCCATTGGTAAATGACACCCCTTCCCATACACTAACCGATAAGGTGTTGTACCAATAGGAGTTTTGTAGGTGGTTCGATACGCCCACAACGCATCATCCAATTTCCCCGACCAATCCTTCCTATCAACTTGCACCGTTTTCATCAAGATTTCTTTAATTTGTCAGGTGGACACTTCAACTTGCCCACTCGTTTGCGGGTGATACGGGGTAGCAATTCGATGATTCACATTATAACGTTTTAATAGCTTCCCGAAATTGAAAATTTTAAAATGCGAACCACCATCACTAATGATGACCTGCGAAATCCGAAAACGAGCAAATGTGTTAGATTGAACAAATTTGCACACCACTGAATGGTCATTGGTCCTTGTAGTTATTGCTTCGACCCATTTCGAAACATAGTCCACCGCTCCCAAAATGTACAAATACCCATTTGAACTCAGAAAAGGGCCCATAAGGTCAATACCCCATACATTGAAAATTTCCACTACTAAAATGGGTTGTAAGGGTATTTCATCCATTTTTTTGAGATACTACCCACTTTTTGGCAATTCAAGCAATGGCGGGCACAATCATAAGCATCTTGAATATTGTAGGCCAATAAAACCCATGGAGAACCTGGTATCCCGTCTTTTGACCACTAAAGTGACCCCCACAAGCCGATGCATGCGCATGAGTCAAAACCTCCAACACCTCAATGTCAGGAATACACCTCCGAATCACCTGATCTGCTCCAATATTAAAAACATCCAGTTCATCCCAAATATATTGCTTCATTTGGACCATAAACTGTTGTATTCTTTTCTTCGTCCAATGGCTCGGAATTGCACCCGTGGCTAGATAATTAACATAGTGAGCATACCATGGTGCAGTAGACACGGCTAACAATTTCTCATCGGGAAACCTCTCATTTGTTTCAGTCGTATTATCAATGCCTTCCAATGGAGTCGGGTACAAATGAACCACCACTACATTTTCACAACCTTTTTATCCCAGATTTCCAATTCAAATTCTTGCAAATGTAACACCCAAAGAATCAAACGCGGTTTAGCTTCCTTCTTCTCCATTAAATATCGAACCGCACTATGATCAGAAAATACTCTCACCTTGCTCCCCCAAATGTAAGACCGAAACTTATCCAAGGCATACACCACTGCAAGCAATTCTTTTTCCGTCGTGGTGTAATTAAGTTGCGCCTCGGATAATGTCTTACTCACATAATAAATCACCATCGGCTTTTTATCCACTCTTTCACCCAAAACCGCTCCAATAGTGCTATCACTAGCATCACACATTATCTCGAACGCCTTCGTCCAATCTGGTGGTTGCAAAATAGGAACTTTCACCAACTGTTCCTTCAAATTGTTAAAAGCTTGCAAACACTCGTTAGTAAAATCAAATGGAACATCATTTAACAACAATTACATAAGGGTTTAGTAGTTACACTAAATCCCTTAACAAACGTTCGATAGAAACCCGCATGTCCCAAAAATGACCTTACCCCTTTAACATTTTCCGGTGGAGGCAAAGATGAAATTACCCTTATTTTTGACTTATCTACCTCCATCCCCCTATCCGAGATAACATGACCCAACACAATACCCTCTTGTACCATGAAGTGACTTTTCTCCCAACTTAAAACCAAATTTGTCTCGACACATCTTTTTAAAACTTTTTTTTATCAATTCATCAAGACAAGAATCAAAAGTAGGGCCAAAAATGGAAAAGTTATCCATCAATACTACAAGTGAATCCCCGACCATGTTCGAAAAAATACTTATCATACAATGTTGAAAACTGGCAGGGGCATTACACAAACTAAATGGCATTCACCGAAAAGCAAAAGTGCAATAAGGATAAGTGAAAGTGGTCTTGTGTTGGTCATCTAGGTGAATTGCAATTTGGTTATGCCCCGAATACCCATCCAAAAGACAATAATATTTTTTACCGAAAAGTTTTTCAATAATTTGGTCAATAAAGGGTAATGGGAAATGTTCTTTGGAGGTAGCGTCATTCAATTTTCGATAATCAATGCAAACTCGCCACCCGGTGACCGGTCGGGTGGGGATTTGCTCACCGTTTTCATCTTTTATTACCTGAATATCGGCTTTCTTAGGTGCCGCCTGTGTAGGACTCACCCAAGTACTGCCCGAGATGGGATAGATAATCGCCGCATCCAACCATTTAATTACTTCTTTCTTCACCACTTCCCTCAAGTTGGGATTCAACCTTCTTTGTATCTCGTGGGTTGGCTTAGAATCCTTGATGGTAATAATTTTGTGCATGACTATAGATGGAAAAATGCCTTTCAAATCGCCAATCATCCATCCTATAGCCGCCTTATTAGCCTTCAACACCTTCAACAAACCTTGCTCTTAAGCCGCATCCAAGTTGGAGGCAATGATGACTAGTAATGTCTCATTGTCCCCCATAAATGTGTATTTCAAATGGCACGGCAAATCCTTCAACTCAACTTACGACGGACACTCTAATGAGGGCTTCGTGTCCGAGTTGATTTTAGCCGATAGACTTTCAATTTGGTGGGTCCATGGTGGACACCCTTCTCGAACGCAAAGCCTCTTGCTTTTGCTCTTCCACCCCCAAAGCACACATCACAAACACACGTTTCCAAAGCATCTTCCTCATATTCATGCGGTTCACACATGTTAACTAAATCTACCATGAAACACTCATCACCACCCAAAGAGTTAGAAACGTTAGTAAAAACATATAATCTCATTTTTCTATTTCCAAATGCCACGTCGACTGTACCATATCGACAATCAATAATGGCATGAGCGGTGTTTAAAAATGGTTGACCCAATATGACATTTTGTTGTTGAATTGGGTCAACCGATGAATAGTCCAAAACCAAAAAGTCAACGGGATAGTAAAATTCTTCCACTTTTACTAACACATCGCACAATCCCTCGGGGAAGTTTGTGAGACAAATCGGCTAAAGCAACCGTTGTCTCCACCCATTTCAATAGACCAAAATCGTATTGGTCATATAAGCCCCCCGATAAAATACTTACTCCGGCTCCAATATCTGATAACACCCTTGACATTTGAAAGTCACCAACTTGAATATTTGTTAGTGGCGTTCCTGGATCTTGAAGCTTAGGAGGAAGATCCCCTTTCAAAACCGCACTTACCCTTTCAGTTAAATCGGCTCGTTTAGGCACTTTTATTGCCTCTTTTGAGTACACAACTCTTCTAAAATTTTGACGTAAGCGGGTACTTGTTTTATTGCCTCAAGTAAAGGAAGATTAACTTTTACTTGTTTAAAAACCTCCCACATTTCTTATGTTTGGGGACCCCTTTTTGAAATAATATTTTTCTTACCCGGGTCAACTAAAGCCGAAGGAAATGGGACTTAACTTGACCCCACTCGTTTGTCTTTATCTTTCAAAAGTTCATTCAAACCCGGTTTTTAATTACTTTTTCAAAAATAGGTTCTTTAGAAATATTAGTGGGTGAGGCATCTTCCTCATTACTTTCCATCCCCGTAATATCCTCAACCACCCCCATCAACCAAACCTGGTGATGTGTTTGCTTTGTATTCTTTCCCACTTCTCAAAACACTAACATAGTTAATAAGAATATTATGAGAAGAACTATGGGAAGGAATTACCTTGGTGTCGCTTGGAAATTGGCCCATGTTCTTTTTCAAATCCGCCACTTCAGTTGCGAGTTGACCCATTTGAGTGGTTAATGATTGGATGGCTTTGTCATGGATTTCATCCTTTTGCATACGAACTTCGTTAAGCTGATTTCTCCTTTGCATATCTTGTCCATGACTTCATTTCCACTTGAAGCAACTTGACCCAAGACCCACCTTGTTCATTACCAAGTTGAAATTGCTTTTGAAATCCTTAAGTGTTCCTGCCCTGATACGTACCTTAACTATTGAATTGTTGGCGCGGAACAAAATTTACTTGATTTCGTTGGAAATTAGGATTGGCTTGATTAGCTAGATTTCCATAGCGAAAATTTGGGTGATTTCTCAACCCGGGGTGGTAGGTGTTTGAGTTCATGTTAAAATTCCTACCACCTCCCCCTTGGCCTTGAATCGCGTTCACCTCCTCCACTTGTTCTTGACCCGCCAAACAAGTATCCGCTGCATGATCCAATTCATTGCAATTAGTACAAACATCGTATACCTGATTAGTGGTTTGAACACCCCCATCATCCACGGCATCTACTTGTGGTTTTGTGATAACATGCCTTGCACTCCTTGATGATTTTGGTTTCCTCTTTAATGTAACCGACATTGTTCCATGAATGCCCAATCATCTTGCTCATAATTGGTACCGTTGGTGATCAACATCAAATCACGAGCATCTTCTGAATTCAACCCCTCATGAAAAGCATTCAATAATTCCCAAAGAGCAATACCGTGGTGAGGACAATTTTTAATCATCATATTAAATCTTTCGAATGCCTCATGAAACATCTCACCGGTTGTTGTGGGAAACTTCTCAAACTCCTTCTTACATCATTGCTTTTTTGAGCCATGAAAAACTCTTCCAAAAACCTTTGTTGCATATCGCCCCAAGTATAAATAGATTTAGAAGGTAATGTATAAAACCACCTTTTTGCCTTATCTTCCAAAGAACATTGGAAAAGCACCAACTTAACATCTAGAAGAAAAAGAACAAAGGGTACAAATGTAAAAAATTAAATTGTTTTTCTCCATCTCATTCGTTGTTTATTTGACTAATTAATTAGTCATAAAGACTATCATCATTCACACTATAAACTTTTGCCTACACACATCAAAAGTTATCCTTCACATTACGAAATTTATCTTACACATTTCAAAATTTATCCTACACAAGTCGTAATTTGTTCTACACACCTCGTAATTTATCCTATACTCTAAATTATTATTTTTTTTTGAAAAATATATATTTCTAAAAAATATATATTTTGAAAATAAGTTACAAATTTAGTTTACTTAGTTATTAAAGAGGAAGACTACAATTTAATAGTCTATTAAAGTTTCCCAATATACCCTTACAATGACATTAAATACAAAAATTTAATGAAGCAAATTGAAGTATTCCTATTGGTTGAAATTTCTTTTTTTTATTCTTACAAAAAAATTCTTTTCATTGAACTCTGCACACTCTCTCTCTCTCTCTCTCTCTCTATATATATATATATATATATATATTACAAAATACCAAAAAGATTTTAGGAATGTTTTAGTAAAATTTTTGAAAATACAAAAATATTTTATCTTAAAATTTACTTTTGATGGTCTTCCAAATTGAGCTGATAAACTGAATATTCTACCAATTCACGGAGGCAATTCAGATAAACACGAGTTTGTCTGGTAATGTGAATGAGTTTAACGAGACTTTCAAGAAAACTGTTTATGATAGTGAATAGATAAGTTGTTGAAAAACTCATGAGATATAAAATCCGAGATACTCACCAAAGTAAAGAATTCATGAAGATCACGAGATACTGCATACCTCACAGCAACCAACAACATACAAACGTGATTATGTTTCTTAATATAAAGAAGACACCGAGTTAGGATCCTCCTCTTACATCTTCTGAAGCACTCGAGTTTGAAAGATTGGAAGAGACTGAATTTTGGAAGTATTAGCTTAGGAGAGTTTGTTGATACATCCTTGAAGGTGGCGTTCCAAAATGAAGAGCCGAGATCGAGACAAATCAAGACTGAAGATAGAAGATCTTTAGATGTTGCCAAGGAGGAGGCTAGTGGTGCATAAATTGTGTCAAGAGCTTGGAAATCTTAATTAGTCGTGTTTTAGTCTTATTTATTTATGTCAAGAAGTGATTTGTATAGAGTTTAATTGCTAGGACTTTTGCATATTACATATGTTTTGGATTTCGCATATTACATGGGTTTTAAACAATACACTCAAATAATCCACTAAGCATGTAACTCATCCAAATTATTCAAATCCCCCCTTCACCAGCTTATACTCTATATTTAATTAAAAATTATGTTTTTTTTAATTTATAATTCATTCTAACAAGCCTCTCACATCCCATTCAACATATCTATCGTTCTTTTCTTTTATTTTTTATTACTTTTTCTCTTTTATATTATTTATTACTCTTTGAAGGAGAGATATCAGATATGGTTAAATAGTAATTTTTCAAATTTAAAAGTAGGAGTTTGTGTTAAATTTTATAGATGAAGATAAATATAATGGATAGAACGTGGTGGTGTTTTATCAACTTTTTTATATTTTAAAACTATCTAGTGGATTACTTAATTGTATTGCTTTTAACTACTAAATGGTAACTCTTAGATGTGGTACGTACCATTTTTTGTCTTTTAATGTATTTTCATTTAAACGTTTTGATTTTTAATTTATTATACGAGCTCTCAATTTAATAAAGCACGTTCTCTCTCTCAGTATATATATGTATGCGTGTGTGTATATATATATATATATGGTGGGGTTCTAGAGTGACACTAGTGTATTTGCGAACTGAGTGAACAAATCTTGATCATTGATTTACATACGTGTATGGCTAGGATTTCATCATCAACTCATAAAATACACTAGTGTATTTCATCATCAAATCCTGACCATTGATTTACACACGTGTATGGCCAGGATTAGTTCGCCCAGTTCACAAATACATTAGTGTTCACTCTTGAACCTAATTATATATATATATATATATATATACAACTAATTTACACTAAAGTCTCTGAACTCTAATAAAGTTATTTACACAATTACAAACGTTTAGTTATTTTTCTAATATGTTTTAGTTTCTTTTTTTTACATATAATTGAACCTAATTTTTATATTCAAACATGTTTACTTAATCGTATAAGCTTCTTTTTTTTCATTGTTTCGACGTGATTTTTTTATGTGCTAAATATTAATCTACAAGTTTACATATTTCCTACCACATTTGCATTTTGCATACCGACACAACGCACAGAGGACACCTACTAGTTTTAAAAGATTAAGCATAAACAAACTTTTACGGTTTACCTAAATGCATATCATAAAACATTTATGCATGTATCTCAGTTTAGAAAATTTCACAAATATGCATTTTTTGCTAAGCATGGCCTCATATAGCGCAACATCTTCAATTCCTTTTCTTTTTTAATGTTTAAAAAGGCTGTGATTAAACCTCTTCAATCAGCTATTAAGCCACAAAATCCAGGACTAAAAACTGACGATACTCAATGCACATGTTCTACATTAATGTTCAATCTAAACCCATAAACAAGTATTTTTTTTTATTTTTGTAATTCTATATCATATGTTAGAATTATATTAAAACTATTTAATTTTTATTTAGTAATGTTAGAATATTAAAACTATTTAAAGTGATAACATCATAAATCACTTCCATCAGATTTAGATTCTGTTCATTAATAAGATCGCGACCATTGTTTATTGCATTACAATTAAAATATTACAATTTTTTATAATTATTTCTACATTGTTTATTGTTTATTCTCTTTAAAATTAAATTTGAACTCGTTATCTCACCTTTCTAGGCGTTCATCTTAATATTCTTTCTATTTTGATTGTTTTATTGCATTAAATGTTGATTGTAACATAAACACAATGCATCATGTCCCGTAACAGTTGTATTCTAAGCTATAATATTTCTTTCACGTGTAAACTTGTCCTTTTCAACAGACAATATGCATATTCTAAAACCCTATAATCTATGTACAAATAATATAGTATATTTTTTATTTAAAATTTAATTCATCCATATAAAAAACAATGAACTAAAACCAAACAAAAGGACCAAAAGAAATTTCCCTCACAGCTGTGACCATGTGAACCAGTAGTGGATCCAAAAACTTTTTCCAGTGAGTTTGTTTTGATAAATTCTTACTAACTTTTTTCAAATCATACAAATTCTCACTATTTTTTCCATTTTTTTTCAATCCGAGTGGGTTCATGTAAACCAACAAAACAGGGTTGGATCTGCCATTGATGTGAAGCCATGCTACCTTATATATATACATCCATTTCATGCCTTAAGAACATTGCAAAAATGGCTAGATTTGTTCTTGTTTTCTTGATCTTAGCACACACATTTCTAAACCTGTCAGCAAGACATCTAGGGATCGAGCCTACGAAGGTTGAAACGCCTGCTTTTACTCCTTTGAACGATAGATATAGCTGAAGCACCCAGGAGTCAGAAACTTGGTAAACACAGTGTAAGCAAATCAGAGCCACCCACCACCGCGCCATCAAGTGACCATGAAGATAATGGTGGGAGTATGGCAGAAGAGGAGGATGGAATATACCTAGAGAAGCACCAGCATCACCATGATTCAAGTTCAGTCGATAAATCCATCGCTGGTGGTGGGGTGATCCTTGGAGGGTTAGGCATGGCGTTTGTGGTGTCGATTGTTTGCTACATTCGAGCTACTGGAAGACAAAGTATGGTAGAACCACCGACGCAGACCACTGCTCCAAGTGTTTCACCATAGAAATCATGTTTCCGGATATTGATGTTGTTTGTATACATTATATTTATAGAGTAAATAGTTTTTTTCATTTTGTAGATGTGATTGCATTTGTTACAAAGGGTTTAATTAGTCTAGATATGGATCTTGAGTATATATAAGCTATAATTTAATCATTGGAGAATGTAAATGTACACAATATATATAAACAAAATATGTAGGATGACACAACACTGTGTTCGAGTAATAATTTTTTACACGACACGATAAAGAAGGAATTTGGTCAGCTGACACAACACATTTCTTAAATAAGAACACAAAAATTACACATTTAAAAAATAATCAACATAGAACATGACCTGTTTGGTTAGTGGGTTGACTTGTTAAACCGCTTAAGGGGTTTAAAAAAGCTAATATTTACTTATTATAGATGATAAGTGTTAGAATATAAAGTTAAATATTTTGAAATATTTCCTCTGTACGTTATGACAGGGAATTTTCAAAATTCAATCCTTTACTTGTTCAGGCAGGAAATTTTAATGTCCATACAATGGAAAACCATGATTATATTACTAATTTTTGCTTGTCCCTTTGGAAAAAGAAAACATGTCGATGAGGGACACGCGAGACTTCCATCAGTATTGGTTTACGATACTAGTGTTATAGCAAGCGAAAGAAAAAAAAACATAAAAAATAAAAAAATAACGTAACTAAAAAGATATATACACATATTTATTCTGTTGGGGAAAAGATTAACCACTAAACAATCATATATACACAGGTGTTTAGTTCATTAATTAGTTTAAAAATGGAATAATAATAAATATAAGCTAAAAAATTAAACTCAAAAAACTACCTACATATATAATTTAAACTAAATAATAATAATAGTCATGAAATTTTAATAATAATTGTACGTTTGACTTTTTTCACAGTTGACATTTCTACTCTTCTTGTCTACACCAAATTCCGTTGATCAATCCACAACATAGGATGACATTTTTGTAATCAAATTAAAATAAAAGCTTTTGTGTGTCCTGTAACACTAACATATGTATTTTAATATATATATATATATATATATATATATATATTATAAGTCTACAAGTAAAATTAATTTTCTTTATTTAACTCTTTCCTCAACTTTTCACTTACAATAATTTTATTTTATTACTTATAACTACCAATTTCCAATCATTTTCATTTGCTTCTTCTAATCTAAAGCTAATTAGCATAAACTCAAGTTTGTTGATTGGGAATGAGAGATAAAGAAACAAAAAAAACAATTAAAATGACACCAATTACAAAAATATTTCATTTGTGTCGAAGTAATTAATTTTTTAGTTTAATGCTTGGTTGGTCCCCGTGGTTTGCAAAAATTGCAGATTTGGTCCTAATGGTTTACTAATTACATGCGTGGTACCAAAACTTGTTAAAAATGAACTTGATTGGTCCCCAAGCCTAACATCAGTTAAATATCTCTGTTAAAACACCCCATGTGCTTGGCACATGAGGGTAATTTGGTCATTTCAGTCCAGCCTATTAAAAAAATAGATAAATACCTGGTTTGGACACACCCTACCCCTTCTTCTTCCCCAAACCACCACCACCACCACCACTTCATCTCCTCCACCACCACCACTGAACTCCCACTCACCACCGCCATTTCTGCCGGACCTTAACTGCTCTGAATCGATTTTAAGGTCGCCGTTGAACTGTAGTTCCACAAGTCTTTGTCACTCTTATATTCATAATTCAGTTGATGCTTCGGCTTGTGGGAGAGCTCCGATTTGTTGTACGTTTTGGACGTGTGGGTTGTCAATGATGTATTCGATCGGGGTGAGGGATGGTGGGTGTCAGGCGTATAAGAGTTTTGTAGGTTTGGATTATTCGTTGCCAGTGAGTAGGTGGCCGGATGCTGGAGTGGAGATACAGTGGGTGTCACCGCCTGAGATGGTAGCGACGTACCAGGCGCCGTGGAAGCCTGGTTCGTTGCTGCTTACTTCTACGGTGGAGCCTTTGGTAATATCGGTGTTCGCCATTGTTGTTGAGGTTTTGAGAAATGGGGTTTTCTGAGATTAGTGTAGTAAAGGATTGGAGAGAAATGGCAATGCAGTGAGCCCGTGATACGCAGAATCTTCAATTTGCGAGTGATTCATACCTATGGCTATGAGTATACATACTAGTATAGCGTTTGCATTTTTATCATTGTTCATAAAAAATCAACTACAAAATGGGTCGTTTTTATCATCGGTGTGGTGGTGGGCTCGTTTTTTCGGCAGAAATGGTGTTGGTAGTTCAGTGGTGGTGTGGAGGAGATGAGATGGTGATGGTGGTTTGGGGAAGAAGAAGAAGGGGTGGGTGGGAACAACAAGGTATTTATCTCTTTTTATAATGGGTTTGACTAAAATGATCAAATTACCCTCATGTGCCAAGCACATGATGTGTTTTAACAGAGATATTTAACTGATGTTAGGGCTGGGGACCAAGCGAGTTCATTTTTGACAAGTTTTGGTACCACGCATGTAATTAGTAAACCACTAGGACCAAATCTGCAATTCTTGCAAACCACAGGGACCAACCAAGCATTTAACTCTTAATTTTTTAAATAGCTACCAAGTCACTAGGTATAGTATTTATAGATGAATATAAAGAGGGTCGACCTGAACACGATACGACTTTAAGGGTGTCTGACATGAGCCAACACGACACGATAGCACACCCAAAACAATTGTACCAGTTGCGTCATGCGTGTGCTTCCGCCTCTTCTTTAATCAATGTTTGACTATTAGCGTTGGATCGGGTTTCTTATGGCCTTATAGTAATAGATATGTCAGGAATTTGGTCGAAGATTTACATCAAGCACATAAAAGATTTTGAGGATCCAACATTGAGTTTAATGAAGACCTGATTCATGGTGTTAAATGATTTGAGTCCAGCTTAATTTAATGCCTATATTTTCACCAACGAGATTGTTGAAACCAGGAACTGAATACATATGTAGTAAAGCAACAACAATTTGCTTGGCCAAGAATGTTAGATGATAGGAAGATACTGTTGTCTTTTGGAGAAGGTATAAGCACAAGTTTTGATGCAGTTGCCATTAGCAAGAAATAAAAATGTTCGAATTCGCAAAGAATGAGTTGAAAAAATGAAAACGAGTGACTAGCATGAATCTTCTATTGAAACTTAAATCATGATTCTATTATTAATGGGCTGCAAGTGTTTAGTTTTAGTTTATTGTATCTAGTTACTTGCTATAATTGTAACTGGGCCATTACATAGTTGATAAATTAGCCCAATAATTAGGAAAATGTGACAAATAGTCGTGATTCTAGGTTGTGTTGGATCTTGTAGATGTGCTTACAAAGAAAAAATATATATATATATATGGATTACAAGATCAAATTGGGAACAAATAACTAGATGTTGAAGAAATAGGGGTTTTGGCTCAAGCATTTGATATTTTTTTTACAAAGAAATTGCATCTTCAAGTAAAGTTGTTATACAAACTCTTCATAGTTGTTGCCTGGATTATGAAAAGCGTGACTAGGGGGCGTCTAACAAAGAGGTGCATCCAGCCAATTGCGCTGATGTGTGTACATGAAGCGTGTCATACTGTCCTCTTTTTTGCACCTTTCTAAAACGTTTCTTTAAGAATTTGGGATTTTGCGGAGTCACAGAACCATTGCTTGAGTTGATATACTGTTTTTGCGCATGGAGAGCTCTTGAATCATCAATGAGGGTTCCGTCTTTGTCCATTATCTTCAACACTTGAAGGTCCCAGTTAAAAGATTAGTATTTTTGTTTACTTAAAAGTCTTAGAAGATGGAACTAAATGGAGCCAAATGATTTTGTGGACTTGAGGTAAGTTGTTGATATTAAATCGTTTGTTTCTTGAGAGTTAAGAACTTACAATGTCAGTTCCCTACCCCTTGAGTTTTCTATTTTCACATAATCTGTAAATCATATTATAAACTTATATATTTTATTTAGCAGAAACACCATGTATTGCGAGAACATAATTAATCATTCGTTGTTATCAATCTTATAAGATAAAAAATATTATAAATGTAATATTTATTGTTTCTCACTTTGCAATTCAAAAACAAATGTGAGAAAATATTGTTTATTAAATAACCTACACATTACCTACATTGGTGGAGACTATTTATAGCTAAATGAATAGATGTAAAAAAAACCATTTAAAAAATTAATTTGATGGTTTTTTATGTACAAAATATACACATATGAATGTTAGAAACATAAATTTGAAAAATATGAACATCTAGTTAAAAATATAAGTGATTTAGAATTGTTCTTTTTGTTCTCGCAATGATTGAGTGTTCTGTAATGATCCTTAACCTAGCAGTTATATTCTATATATATTAATACCTAGGACCTCGTGGTCTAGTATTACGGTGTTTTCTATCCACAAAAATGGTATTGGTTCAAATCATTGCAAGTGCAAGATTATGTAGTATTCAGATGTAAAAATTCCTGTTAAAAATATACTATATATAAATGTTATATAAGTGATATGTAATACAAGTGTAAAATTACGTGTTATTGAGGTGTAGAAAAATTGTTGTTAAAAATATACAATAGGCAAATGTTATATAAGTGATATTTAATACACATAAATATTATTGTGATGTTTTAATATCTGATGCTAAATTTGTTGATTAATTTTCAGTTATCAATCTTATATTTTAAATTTCAAACCTTCAATTTGTTTTTGGACAAGTTTATAAGGTAGAAAATAGGATTGTACACATAATTTTGAGAAGAAAAAAATGTGTTTTTAAACTCCAGTTGTGAGAGAGATGTAACTACTAACTAGTGAAGATGGTACCCACCTAACTTATATTTTCTTTTCCACCAAAAAGTTTTCACATTGAAATTGAACGAGGAATAAATCAAGAATTGTCACTTGCACGAGCAGAAGATACACATTAGAGTTCTTATAAAAAAATATCTCCATTTGTTTGCTCTATATCCAGTGTTATTACCGTGCTTGAATACATAGAAACTTCGAAATTAGATAATACTCACCAAAGTCAAGAAAATGGACTTCAAATATACATGAAAAGTTTTATGTTTGTATTTTATTTACATTTGATGAAGTACATCTTGGGAGTTAATGAGTTATTGTGTGAAGCTCTTCAAAGAAAGAATCATGATATTGTAAATGCAGTTGGGTTGGTTGATCAACATAGAAGATGTTAGATTCTTTTGTGACAAATCTTAGACTGAGATTATTAACACGGAAAACGAGTATGTTAACCCGAAATATTAAAGAAGAAACACTAACATTACCAGTCGTTACCAATATGTGGTTGATAATTTCAACACGATTCTTGGTATGAAAATTCAAGAGCTTGGAAACCGTTTTAACTAGATAATCACTGACTTGCTTACGTGTATGAGTTATTTATCCATTTCATAATTAGAGTGCTTTTAATTAACTAAACTTGCTAAAGTTGGCTTGGATGTATCGATATGATTTTAGTTTTGATGAAAAAGACAAGCTTACTTATGAACTCGGCCTTTACATTATTAATGTGAAAGAAGATACAATGTTTGACACTTAGATGGGTAAGTGTTGGAGTCTAAAGGTGTGATTTGATAAACAAAATATTTGTAGTTCTGATTCATCAAAATTAATTGCAGCGAGAATGATAATCAATCAAATACAAAAATGAATTGCATAATAGTCATCACTAATTCTCATATCATTAAATCATAAAGGTGTTTACACACTCTACTCCCCTCAACTTTAATCTAACAACCGTGTAGCACTCAAAATACAAAAAAAAAAATAACAGATAATAGATCATGACATATCATGATCTATTTATACAAATACATAACAACTGATTACCTATGATGACATCACCTAGAATCAACTTCTAACAATCAAAATAACTAAATGATTCTTAGTTGTTTTTCACAACTGATAATCTTACAAGAACCACAATTATATGAAAACAACTGCCTAGACATATACAATAATTGTTTGAAGAACAACTGTTGTTTGTAAACCAGCAGGTGAATTCTTAACTATAGCTCATCTGTCTTAGGTGGTAATGCTACATTCCATAGTAATGTTAACTTTGAGCAATACTTTCATTGTCTTCATCAGTCGTTTCATTGGAGAAAACAAATTGTAACACCTTTGATTCAAAACTTTTTTCTTATGAAGTACAATCGATTTTATAACAATTATTTGGTCTTTTGCCATATCAGTTCTTTATAGGGTTTAACAATAAGTGATCTTACAAAAGGATAGTAGAAACAAGAAAACACATTGATTATTTGTTGGTCTATCGTTTAATAAGTTATTACTAGTTTTACCAATTGCAAAAACAAGTATTGAAATAAGCTTTTCTTCAATGAAGCATGTGAAGACGGAATTGCGCAATAGGATGGGTAATGGGTACAAGTTTGATTTTTGCATTTGTTACATTGAAAGGAAGTGCTTTCAGCCAATGTTACAAAACCGATTTTAACGGCCGATTATACCGAATGTTGGAATCTTGACAGACAAGAATCATACCGGCAATTTAAGGGAACGACAAAGAAGTTGTATCGCCGATAAATTAGGTTATACCAATAGCGGATCAAGGTTAAAATGTGGACTTTTATCAACCCAAAAAATTTGACAATTTACCTTCTTAATTTAAACTAGCACCCACATCGATCAAAGTTAATCCTCAAAAATAGATAATCATCAGTTTTGCCATCTTAGTTCATTTAGTTCATAAATTATGTCATGGGTCAAAGTTTGTCTAGGTATGTTCAATCATTCGGGATGTTTTAATGTTTGCTAATCGCTATATAATTGTAATTTTTTATATCTTTGAGGGAACGTCAAAGAACAAGTTCTTGAATTATTTTTTATTATGGAATAATGTACTTTTGGATTATATTTTGAGTTGAAATTATATTTTATGGATTTATATGGTTAACTAATCAAACCGATTGAACCGTCCAACATAAACCGGTTCAGCCGGTTGAAATATTTCTAAGCCCAACCTGGTATGATTTAAAACCTGGTTTTTAAACCATTGCTTTCAACAAGTTCCATTTGAAGATGTAACGCAATGTTTCCAAAAGATGAAAACACGTAAAGAACAATCATGGGTTGTTTTTTTTTAATTTGTTAAGACTATCGTATTTATATTATGTATTTTTAATTTCTAATAACGATATTTCTTTTATTGTTGTGTCATATTTTTTCATTATTTGATGAACCTTACTCGATCCACTCTATCAAATGATCCGAAAATTTTTTTGTCCAATCCTATGAAATTAAAGCTTTAGAAAATTGTGAATCAACTAAAAAAAGTTATTTAGATCCGCCGTTGTTATAAAGTTATTGAATCCGCCACTCTTTTGAAAACTCTTTGTAACAAGTGTTCGGAAGACCAGGTAGAATAATACACTTCTTCATCTTTTTTATTTCGGACAATTAGATAAGATTAAATACTCTTTTCTTCTTTTAATTTTCTTGCATCTCTCAATTAATATGCACCACATGTTATATTCTCATATGCACTTTCTCTAGCATAAAGATGACATTTTCCCGGATCACCAAGTCAATGATGAGGACTCATTTCTGTCATAAACTCATAATGATGATTAAGTTTTAATTTCGTTTATCTAAACCGTGTTTTATAATGAATTTTAGCTCCTGAAAGATTTATTTTTTCTGATTATTGCTACTATAATTGTTGAAAACAATAACTCTTAAATATTTTTGTGTGTTAATTGGTATAAAAATGCGTATACCCAACACATCCCTTTCTCATTATATTTAGTCATACTTGTAATAGATGATTAAAATCTTAATCATGTATGTCCCATCCACTTTGTATATCGTGATCGTCTCTTTTTTTTATCAATCATTAGAATTATGGTTATTTGGTTATTCTTATTTGCATACATATTTTCTTATGGGATACAATTATACAAACATGCAAAAGGTTGTCAACTACAAAATGCATGAACCACCTCTATGATGACATGTTTTGACCACTAACACTCATATTAAGTGGTCATGGCCCTTGTGGTTGGTCTTATTGGTGATCCCAATTACGCATATTTTAATTCTGTAAATAATATAAAGTCAAAGCTGTCCTTAATTTTGTATGTATCTAAAGGATCTAAAATTGGATATTAGCAATGATTTTGTTCTGTAATATTATATTAGTTTAATGGCAAGGTTTTCTCGTGCTTCAAAATTTGGAAGATATACAAGATTTTGGCATTGTTGTGGCTGTATAACCACCCCTCAAGATTATCCCTACGGGAGTGGAGATTATATATATCAGAGTCTATTGTGTGAGGTAGTTAATGGGGGTTGATGTTCTTCCCATTTCTCTTTTCGTTTCTAGAGCATTCATAGTACGCTTTTTATTTATGTCATTGTAGTTTAACTAAAATATATATTTTTCTATGAACTTTTTTTAATTTTTAAAAACCTTATCTCTGTGCGTAAAAGAAGAAATCTCTATAATATTCTTTGAAGTTTTAAGATATATGGTGAATAGAGATCCTAACATCCGACCATCTATATGCTCTTTTTTCTCTAGATTATATGATATAATTTAAAGTTACCACCTAAAACACCACTATATCTTTCTCTCTATAATAGAGAACACTTTAGAGATAACGAAAGCAAGCCTCTATATTTAGAGCTCAAATTCAAGCCTCTATAATGTAGTATGAGTGTATAAAAAAAGAGAAAATAATAAGATAATAAGTGTTTGTGAGTAAGACAAAGGTAGAGATAGAGAATGGGATATGTGAGGTTTTTAAAGAGTAAACAATGCTTTTAAAAAAATGTGTTTTTAGTTAAATTACATAGATAGAGAAGAAGAATGAGATATAAATGTTCTTATTTAGTTGGTCCTGTATGGTTGTTTTCTCACCTTCTTGTAAGGATTGTTTTTTTTTTTTTTGTTTACGTTCAATAAAAGCATTGCCACTCAAAAATGAAAATGAAAATTGGATTAGTTTCATTTATCATTTGCTTCTTATTGCATTTTCTTATTTGCATAAGAAAACAGTAGTTAAAGGTGAGTCAATATAAATATAAATTAGGTTAAAGTCAGTGACAAAAAAAAACATATGTTTGTGTCACAATTCGTATAACGCTTGTTGGAAACGCCTCAAATTGGGTGGTCTTATTGTTTGGATTTACTCTCAGCATCAAGTTCTCAGACCATAACTTTCAATCATAAGCAGCGGAAAATATCATCCATCAACCAATGTCAACATTCAAAAGTACATTCCCGAAAGTTAAAAACATAAATTGTCTAAATAAAACAATAGATAACTAGGCAATCCAGGATGGGGGAATAAGCCTTCAACCAAAGCCCATATATCCATATATCCATAAAGTCAAGTACGCTGCATGAGTTATTATTTAATAAGGTAGTTTTAAATTTTGGTATGCATTAGATCAAGCAAAATATACACGTATAGCGCATTATCACATAGCTTTGCACAACATATCATAATATAACATAAAACTTTACTATAACTTTAACATCATAATTATACAATATGTAGTTGTACAACCACTAGCAAGCCACAAAGGCACTGCCCCTGTTTCATGGTCATGGCGTTCACTTTAGACGCCTTATGATCACTGTGAAAACTTTAGACGCAGTTGAGAAAATATGGGGTGGTTGATTTGTTAATTCATATCTATGTTCGTTACTATACAAATAGACTAGATAGAGTTTGTATAGTATATGTGTGTGCTAGTGAGTTTAAATGTATGAGAGCGAGTCAAACGTATGAGTTTGACCAAGGGCCATAAGATTGGTGATGTCAACCGTATGAGCCATACGTGTAAACAATTCAAACATAAGAGCCATGCGTTTGAAGCTCCCAAACGTATAGGTCATGGGCTATAAATAGAGGTGCCATGCGTTTGAACTAGATAAGTTTCTTTGAGAGGAGAAAACCATGTGATAAACGGCAAATTAACAGGTATATACGTACAACTTAATCACTAATTAACTATACAATTACGTGCATATATGCTTAATTATGTTATAATTGAGTCCACTAAGTCTAGCAATGTCCAGAATATGCAAGAGTATGTGCATCTGCATGATCGTATTCACCATGTTGCGATCGATGAGAACAATTCTAGTGACCATTGGTGGATTATCCGATTAAATGATTTATCTCAGGACGGTTCCGGTACGCCTAAAACGAAATAAAAGTGGCATTAGTAATACATGTCTGATGAAAAAAGGGATAACAAACTATATCTCCGACAGTTCTGGTACGCCCAACAATATAAAATTTTATGCTTTTAAAATAATTGGGAATTAGACAATAAAAGTGGTGAATACATTTTTCTTTGAATATATGATATGACTTAATAATAGTTGGAATATTTGAAAAAATAATAATAAAAATGATTATAATAATATATAATAGATAAATTGGTTATAGATAAAAATGTGTGTTGTATACATTATATATACATGATAAATTTCTAAGAAGATGATAATATGCATATATGGTAAATCAAGAACGCAAATAAAATAACATGATATGTACCTATTTTGGCTGTATCTTAATTGAAGGATGTAATATAAGGAATATAAAAGAAAAGATCCGTTGTAAAAGAAAAGAAAAGAAAAAAAATTTAAAATATAAAAAAAAATTTGAATGAAAACGCTTTCTCTGAATTTCATCAAAATTTTAATTTATTACCATTTACTAAAATTAAACCTAGAAGCAGAAAACATATGCTCTATCAAGTGTCCAAACATTAACTAGAGAAAAAGAAAAAACAAAGGTTGACTTTTGACTCTGGAGATAACCAGCCGCACACAGCCCGCAAGTTGTCGCCGTTGCTCACCTGCAACCGGAAGCCGCCCGACAGACCAGTCTCGCATGTCGTCATCTGCTTCACGCCGTCTATAAATAGAGCCGAGACCTAACCGTTGCAACCCACACCTGAACTCTTCATCTCCCTCTCTCTACTCTGTTTCCTTCAAACTTTCCGGTGACGAGTAAGATTCCTCCAAGCAAACCAACACCATAAAACCCAACATCGACGACACCAGTCATCATCTCCACCACGTGCCACCTCTGTCGACCACCGAAACCTCCAACCGAAGTTACTTGATTCTCATTTAACAAAGTATATTGAGTAAATAAAGTAAAATTTAAAGATGGAAGCTTTTAAATTAAACCAACCGTCACTTTCTTTTTAAACATTTATTTAACAAACATGAAGGTTATTTTAATCTTGAAATCAATAAGCATGAATTTAAATGATTAACTTAAGAGTAAATTGCACAAAACATCCTTTATGTTTCCTCAGACTTGCAGGTTCCAGCCTTAATGTTTAAAACTTGCCAAAAACAACCTTTACGTTTATTTTTGTTGCCGGTTCAGTCTTTTCTAACTAACCAAGTTAATTATCCTAGTTTAATTCCCTCACATGCCTAACATATGAGGGTATATTTGTCATTTTAGGTTTGTTTTTTTTTCTACAAAAACTCTTCTCTTCTCTACTCACACACAAACACACACAGACCATTCATCTCTCTCTCTGCCTTCATCTACCACCACCACCACACACCGCCACCACCTCATCTACCACCGTCCACCTGCCACCACCACAACTAACAACCACCGTCAAGCACCACCCCCCCCTATCTCCTGCCGCGAAGCCAAGCACCACCGCAAACCCTAGCCCCCACTCCAAGAACCCATCCCCGTCGCAACCACCACCACCGCCTTAGTCGTTCCACCACCGCCAAGAACATCAAAACCCACCACCGCCGTCGTCGTTCGATTTGGGGGTTTTGTTTGAAGATGAAGAACATCAAATCCACCACCACCGATCTCTCTCTTCTTTCACTCTCTCTCTCTCTTCTTTCCCTCTTATGCAGGTCTGTGGAGGTGGTGGCGGAGATGTGGGGTGGAGGTGGTGGCGGAGATGAAGAACATCAAACCCACCACCGCCGTCGTCGTTCGATTTGGGGGTTTTATTTGAAGATGAAGAACATCAAACCCACCACTGCCGATCTCTCTCTTCTTTCACTCTCTCTCTTCTTTCCCTCTTATACAGGTCTGTGGAGGTGGTGGCGGAGATGTGGGGTGAAGGTGGTGGCGGAGATGAAGAACATCAAACCCACCACCGCCGTCGTCGTTCGATTTGGGGGTTTTGTTTGAAGATGAAGAACATCAAACCCACCACCGCCATCACACCACCGCCATCAAAACCCACCACCGCCGTCGTCTCCTGCCGCTCTCTCTCTCTCTCTCTACGGTCTCTCTCTCTCTCACCGATCTCTCTCTCTCTTCTTTCTCTCTCTCTCTCTCTACGATCTCTCTCTCTTCTTTCTCCCTCTCTCTACGGTGGTGATGTATCAGGTGGCGGTAGTGGTGGTGGCAGTTGAAGATGATGGTGGCTGAGTTATTTGGGGGTTTTGGGGGTTTTGTCGGAGGTGGAGGTGGTGGCAGAGGAGGTGGTGTCGGAGGTGGAGGTGGTGGCATAGGAGGTGGTGTCGGAGGTGGAGGTGGTGGCCTCTAGCCGCTTGTTTTGATGACGACGATAACTAGGGTTCTGATGGTGGCATGTTGGTTGGTGGTTCAGATGGTGATGGGTTTGTCTGGGTTGAAGATGGTGGTCGGTCCGCTTGGCTGTTGGTTCAAATATGGGTTAAATACATTGTAGTCGGAGATTACGGGATAAGTCATCGAAGGAGGTTGTGTACAGGTCGGTGAACAATGGGTTCTTAGTTTTGATGATGTTGTGTTTTTTGAGGGTTTTATAAGAAGAGGAAACAAAATGACGAATATACCCTCACATGTTAGGCATGTGAGGGAAATAAACTGAGATAGTTAACTTGGTTAGAAATAAAGGACTGAACCGGCAACAAAAATAAACGTAAAGGTTGTTTTTGGCAAGTTTTAAACATTAAAGTTGGAACCTACAAGTTTAAGAAAACATAAAGGATGTTTTGTGCAATTTACTCTTAACTTAATTATTTTAGATAACCATATATAAAATGATAATGCTCAAAACCTACCACTTAAATTATGGAAAGAACAATACCTCAACATGATATATTAAAAGGTAATTAACATTGTTAAATAATCTTTCATAATAAAGCTTTAAATCTGACAAAACTCATGCATTTCTATTTGTCTGTCTAATACCACTTTTAGTCCATTTTAGTTGAAAGACCCATAACAAATTTATTTTAAAACATAAATATATACGAAATAAAATACTAACTAAAACCTACATGTTTATTAGAGAAAATCATGTAAGATGATCACCGGTTATAATTAAAATAAATATTCTATGACTATAAATAAAATGATGTTTAACATTGAGTGTAAATTAACTTGTAGATCTCGCTTGCATTATTGAAATGAAGGGAAACTAAATATTTACTTTTTAATTATATGAATATCTCAAGCGAGTTAAAATATTAAATAAAATATAGCTTAAAAACAAGAAGAATAAATTTCTTTACATATAAATCATGTGTAGGTTATCACAAACCTTTTAAAGAACGAGTCTAATATCACTCGTCTAATATCACTCTGAATCATCTTTCAAGATACGGATCTTTACCCTCTTCATTTGTTATTTGTTCTGATTGATTATAAACCTTGTGACTGTCTATTTCGTTTGAACTCCCAACTTCTTTGGCATTCCGATTAGTTAACTGTCTGTTTTGGTTTTTGACAAAAATAAGCATACGGTAGATTTAAGTTACTTTACTCATTATCGCATGTTCTGATACTAATTTTAAAATGATTCAAAGATAAATGTTTTTTTGTGCCCTGATACCCTGAGTTCTACGCTTCCGATGGAGTGTCCCACGGGCATGTTATTGTGGCACCAATAACATGTGCTCCTTCCGTGACGGAGAGATCAGTTCACAGTGTCCCTAGGTACAGGTGTGGTACAAAGCTACTAGGAGGCGCATGGATCGATCCTAGCTCTATTACTGTTACTGTATCTGGGAATGGATGTGGGTGTGCCAATTTGCGCCATTTATGTGATTGGTATACAGGAATGGCCCCTTGTATATCGTCACCCTCTGTTACAGTTATTGTTCGGCTCATGGGTACATCCGTAAGATATGATTTATTGTTATCATTACTTAAACTGGATTACTGATACCGGTCTTGCTACTGTTACTGAATTGATTTATTGTTATCATTATTGTTACTGATAATGTTACTGTTACTAAACTGATTTATTGTTACTCTTACCGTAACTGTTTTACCGAAACTATCTTACCATTGCAGTTACTGAAATTGTGTTTGCTAAAACTGTTTTAGCGAAAACCCATTTTTTGCAATAGCCTATTATTCTGTACTGGGCATTCGGCTCATTCCGTAAATTGTTTTCCCCAAACAGGTTCACAGGTTACTTTGGGCGGGACTGAGAGAGGAATAAAATACTAGAATTCTATCTAAAGATTTTAAGTATTGCTTTAGGATGCTATACGAGGATGTTAAGCGATATTCGTAGGATGCAACTAAATAAATATGAGATTGACCTTCAGATTGTGTATTGTTTCTTTACTATAATTCAAACCTTTGAAATAAATGAAAGTATGCTTTATGTCTCTGACTACCGCTGATATTGTGACACTCAGACCTATCTGGGTTGGGGTGTTACAATAATTACGTGCATATAGGCTTAATTATGTTATAATTGAGTCCACTAAGTCAAGCAATGTCCAGAATATGCCAGAGTATGTGCATCTGCATGATCATATTTACCGTGTTGTGATACGATGAGAACAATTCTAGTGACCGTTGGTAGATTATCCGATTAAATGATTTATCTCAAGACGGTTTCGGTACGCCTAAAATGGAATATCAATGGCATTAGTAATACATGTCTGATGAAAACAAGGGATAACAAACTATATAGAAATAGTATATTTTCTAAAAGAAGTCTAGAAAACGCACAAGTATTATATTTTGCCGATTCTAGCAACGAGGCTTACAAATTTCCACCAACGAACACAGATATATAATATATAAATAATATTGATTATCATAATTGACTATCAAGGTTTGTTATATATTCTAAGAGTATTTAAATACTAATTACCGGTCAATATCGCCTAATCAATCGCTAATTGGTTTATAAGCACAACTAACAATTCCTAGTTAACTTGTTAGCCCTAAATAATAATCTAGTGCTAGATTAACACATAATTTTCCTAATTTCACCTAAGAACTAAAATATCTTTCACCCATATTCATCACATGTCTATTTGAACACAAGTTGCAACAACTCTCCAAATAACCCTCCCCCATGTGGACGGTTTTAGGAGGGTCCCAGACCCTCCCATACTTGGTAACCCCTCATGTATGGCAAAGTGATGGAAGATCTTGACTTTAGGGGGCTTGAGTTGGTGGGTGATTATAAGGAAGATCACAAGCTCATGCCATACACTTACACTCTCAAAACACTTAACACAACATCACAACACTCCCTCTCTTCCTGTCCTTTCACCTTACAGCCTCCCCTCTCCTTCTTTCCCCTTTTATTTTCAATTCCCAAACAATATTCCTAAGGGTTTCTAAGGTTAGCACAAGGTTATACAAGGTGGTATAAGTGGCACAAGTGTAGGAGATCATTCAAGATGCTTATCCATACAAGAAGTTGAAACATTTTCTCTATTTCCCTTCAAGAATGTTTCATCCCTAGCCTACAGATAGTTGTAAGCCTTCTCGTCTACATTTTTAGGCTTGATTTAATGTTAAGTACAAGTGTTCACCAAAAGATCTTGTTAAGATGATTATAAGTTTTAAAGAAAACAATACATTTTGAACAATGTTGGTAAATTTGTGGTGATTTTGAAGCTGATGATGATCATATACATGATGAACTTGTGAGTTAAGAAATAAAAAGTGGTTTAACATGATCTCTAAGTAGTAGGATGTGGCGGAATTTGTTAAAAAAGATGGATGACCATGAAAAGTGTTCTTAAAAGATCTAGGGTTTTTAGTATAATTTTTCATGTTCATAAGTTTGTTGAAAAGTGTACGGATAAAGTTGATGATGAATAGGAAGTGTTGATGATGATAATGATGATTTAAGGATGATGATGATAATCTAGGGTTCATCATGTCAAAATTGGCAAAGAACAAGTATATGTAAAAAAAAATTAACTACGGATGACAAGTATTTACAAGGGTTACTTTTCACTAAGCCCTGAGTTATATGTATTTTTGGTGAAAAAAAAAGTTATGTAAGATCATGGTGAATTAGGGATTTTAAGAACACAAACATGGTTAAGAGGCATATTGAGTGTATAAATACATATTGGGAGAAGTATGGAAATATGAATATATATTTAGGTTTATAAATATATATTTGGCTAAAATACAGAAAGGTATAAATATGAAGTATTGTACATGAAGAAACTTGGTGAAACATGTGGTGAAACGTGCAAATACTTGTATAATAAGTATTATATATGTGAATACTTGGTAAAAATACAAAAGTATAAATGTATTGGACAATTTGAACTTTGGAAATATCGACAATACATAAATACATTACAATGACAAATACCCAATCCTCGGACGAATTTTATATATTATATATTAATATATATATATATATATATATATAGTAGGGTTCATGCGAGAATCACCTTTATTGCAAGAACCACGAGAACCAATGTGAACACAAAAAAATACCTAAAAAATCTGAAAAACACACAAAAAAAAATTAATATTTTTTTAAAAAATCGCTATATTTCGTTACCAAAAAATTGTCGAGTAACAATTATCAATGTACATGTGCATATGTATCATTTCTTGGACAAATTCCGTAATACATTACTAGTAGTAGACAAATGCACTTTCATTTACACTACCATCCGTAATACACTACTTTTTACATTACCAATATTAAAAATGCACATGTGCATCATTATGTATAACCATGATATAACGTATTTTGGTACAAAAAGTTTGTGATTTTGAATGATCAAGTAGGCCCATATACATGTTTTTTGGTTAGTTATATCTAGTGATTGATAGTTTGGTTATATTTGTCACTTTATGATGTAATATGTTGTTTGGATGGTATAAAGGGTGTTGATGTACATGTAATAAAGTGAAATATTGGTAATGGTATTGTATTATGGATGGTAGGAGGTAATGGTATAGTATTATGGATTGTATGATAGATGAAAGAGAAAGTGTTTTCAAAGTAGTGTATCAAAACACGTTATATCATGTTCATACATATATAGATGCACATGTGCATTTCTAATGTTGTTAATGTAAAACATATTGTATTATGGATAGTAGTGTAAATGAAAGTGCAATTGTCTAATATTGCTAATGTAATATGGAATTTGTCAAAGAAATGATACATATGCACATGTGCAGGATTATTGTTGCTCGGTTTTTTTAGTGATGAAATATAGCGATTTTTTAGAAAAATATTAAAAAATTTTGTGTGTGTTTTTTTTGTTGTATTCACATTGGTTCTCGCGGGTTCTAGCAATAAAGGGTGGTTTCCAACGGATACTTCTCCAAATATATATATATATATATAATGGGAGGGTTATCTTGAGAACGCTAAATATTGCGAGAACCGTGAGAACGAATGAGAAAACCAATCAAAACCATTTTTTTAATACAATCACCATTTTAATTAAAATACAACATCAAAAAAAAAAGAAATTACAACATCAAATAATTCATTTCTTCTCTCAAAATCACTCTTATTAGATTTTTTACACATGTGTAAATATAACAATTGACAATGTGTAAATGGCAAACTTACACATGTATAAATTTTCTTTATTTCCGAATTCACGTAAATTTAAATGTGTAAAATAAATTTCTAGAATTGTATTCTAATAATAATGACAAGTATAAAAAGAAATTTTGAATTTCACTTGTTTTTTACCAAGTTCTAGTTATTTTTTTATTCGTTCTCATGGTTCTCGCGATATTTAGCCTTCTCATTTAAATCCCCCCTATATATATGTGTGTGATTAGGTTCATTTGTGAACCTCCTCCTATTTGTGAACTAAATGAACTAATCTAGCACCATTCATCTTGTTGATTTTTTCTTTTTATTTTTTATTCAAAAGGGTGACGTGTGGACCGTAGGACAACCCTTAAATGATATAAATGGTATAAACATTGTTCGTTTAATTGGGTTATCTTATAGGATTGAATGACTACGGTGTGTTTATCATGGCAGGTAAAAGTGGTGTAAAAGACGTGTTTAAAAGGAAAACATGGTTGAGAGCGGAAATGGAAGTAAAGAGAGTTGGATGAAGAAAAACAAAGGAAGGCAAATATGGGTGCTACCGTAACTTACGGTACTTACTGTAAGCTACGGTAGGTTCTGAGTCGTAAAAGGCTGCTGTAAGATAGTAGAAGTCCACCGTAGCCACTTGAAGGCCACCGTAAGCTATGGTGACAACAGAAATTAGGGTTGCAAAACAATTTTTTGGGTGTGTCTATCATTGCTATTTGATCTTTGATTCATATGAACAACAGAATTGAAGTGATGATGATCAACCAAACGATGTTTGGCTAGTTTCATTTATGTTTTTCCCCGGATTGTAAGGATTTCTTATGAATGCTTTGTCATTGTTTATGTTATTTGTGGGATAGTATTAATTTGATTGTATTGCTATGGTGATTGTGAGTTTGATTAGTAACTATTCGTATTGTTAATTTTCTTGTTCTAAACCATCAGTTCTTGGTGCCATAAGTAATCAGGATTTATTGGGAGGAATTTGGGGTTAGCTATATGAAACTGATTATCGGGTGACAACCTTGTGTTCTTGTAATTCAAGTACTTGGTCCCCTTTTATCACAATGAAACACACGCTCATGAACTATGTCTATGTAGTTCTTCCCAATTAAACTTTGACATTAACATTCATAGAAAACTTGAAACCGGGGGAAAACATTTCTTCTCATTTCTGAATCAAATCTTGTTAAGTGATATTTTAGTTAACTTTAGTTTTATAGACAAAACAACCAAATCTTGATTCTGCATTTTAGTTTTGATTTTAGTAATCCACAAACTACTTTACAAGCACATTTTCCACAAACTCCCTGTGTTCGATACCCATTTATCACTATCTATTTAGTGAATTTGGTTTTTTTAGTGAGACTTCGACCTCATGTTAAGTCCCTAATCTCTTTTAGACTACAGCAGGTCCAATCTACATTGAGAAAAGAAAGAGACAAAATGAAGACGAAGCAGATGAAGACTTCGTTCATGAGAAAGAAGCAGAGAAATAGAAAAAGAAAGGGAGAGTTTAGCATACAGCAAGGAAAGCTACAACAGATCAGTTAAGTGAAGCAAGAAGAGTTCAGGATTAAATTTAGTTAATGAACCAGATGAAATTAATGAACCTGTAACCGCTGAAGATATAACAACCACATCCATAGTTCCCAGTTCAACAACACCTATTAGTGAACCTGTTCAAGTAAGTCAAAGTGTTCTAGATACTACAACAACTGTAACTACAATTCTTGTAACGACGCAAGATAGACAAAGACCTCGGATTATAATGTCTACTACTCCACCGGTAATAGCAAGACAATCTACTCCAATACAATCATCGTTCCCATAATTTCCAAGACCACCACCACAAGGTTTAGAATAAATGGGTTTTATGTTTGATTACGAAAAGGATATTCCATAGGCATCAAAACAACAACCAAATTTAGCAAATGATGTGATTTATAGAGAGATTTTATGGTAGAAGATCAATGATTTGGTTAAAAACTTGAAGAATCATGGTGTTTGTATTAAAGAACTTCAAGAGTATGTTAACAACCTGTTGATAAATAACAAAGACTAAAAAAACAATTGAAGAACAGAAGAAAGTAATAGATGATTTTAAGTTCTTTGAAGAGAATACGGGCTTGAAATATGAAGCCGAAATGAAAGCTTGAGGAGAAAAACGAGCAAAAGAAAAAAACCTCTGAAATACAAGACCAACAAGTGTCAAATCAAGATGTTGGTACTTCATAGAGTCAAATCAAGAATCAGCAGTAGTCCAAAATGAACATGTTCAAATGACAGATAATAATCCAGAGAATATTATTGATGAAAGTCAAAAGATTCAAGATCCTCTAAAGTCAAATCCTATCACAGAAGTTTCAGAGACATAATTAACTCAAGATGATAAACAACTTGCTGATAAACCATATACAAATGAACCAGGAGTTGATAATCCGCAAAATGGATCACAAGATGATGAAGAACAGATAGAAGCATTGTATAACATCAATCAAGATGACAATGTTGTTGATTTGGATCAAGATGAACATGATGATAAGGAAGGTGATGATGATCTTAATATTGATTCTTAAGATAATGACTTCAAAGACAATGATGATGATGATGATAATGATGGAAAGGGTGTCATTTTGAAGATCAAAGATTCGGGAAAACTTGGTTAAATAATGATAAGATGCTGGTGAGGGCTCTCAAAGCCAGTGAGATTGGAAAACAAGCTCTAGTTATTGATATATAACCGTTTTCAAATGGTTTAACCGATTTCAGTCTTCTTTGATGAAGTTGAAGTTGGTTTAATTGGTAATTATCTAGTTCAAACGCATGTCACCTCTATTTATATATGACTTCACATGAGTCGTCCTCTTAAAATTCAAATGCATGAGCCCTACCCTTAAAAGTTCAAGTGCATACAAACCCTTAAAAGTTTAACTGCATGAGCCTTCCGGTTGAAAGTCAATGACAATTAAGGTTCATCTATTTGAAAATATTGTCATGCGATTGAAGTGTCAAGCATATTACCTATTAGGTTGAAAGAGCTATACAACTTAAAAGGGTCATTCGATGCACATTTGGTTTTGAGAGTCAGATACGGGTGTTCAAGAACGCGTTGGATCAATTAAGAGTGTATTAGGATGATGAAATCATATGGTCTTAATGATAGTGGGGTAATCAAAGATACCAGAGCAAAAGTTAATCTTGGTAATGTGACTATTATGGGCTATATTGTCAAATATTCCACATTTGAAATCAAAACTTTAGATTTAAAGTGAAATTTTTCATCAATTTTTAACATTTGAAGCAAAAGCATCAAATTTCTCATTGCAGTTAGAGTTTGAATAGATGTGAATTTACCAAGAATGAGAGGGAATAAAAGTTTTGGATTCAAAATTTGAAATTGATTAATTCTTGGAAAATTCGAGTATGCAACAGTATTTGGGTGATTAGACAGTTCCAGTGAAGGTTTGCATAATGTAGAGATTATCGTATTCTTAGATCAAATATTGAAGTTGGATGAGTAAAACGTCCATTAGAAAATGGGGGATTTTAGGTTTTCATAGATATTAACTTATTTGATGCTAATCAGTGTAGTTTTCAAAGTTATTATCAGATGTCAGTTGGGTTTTGAAGATTTAAGGATGATTGAACAATAGGCAAATTGCGTTAAACCGAACACGAATGTGGTTAAAATTGAAATGGAGAAGTTACAGTGATTGTTTAAGTTTGTTAACTCTCGTGAAAATTGCAGTATTGTCAACCAGGGGATTATGTCAAGAACTGTGCTGAGTAATTTTAATTTTGATAGAGTTTTTGAGACAAAACCAAGACTTGTTGTAGACAGTAGAAAAACCGAGCCGATATCAGTTGCCGATCAGTAGAAATTATAAATTCATGTAAAGCTAGCCTAGAGAGAAGTGATTGTAGTCGATCGAGCTTAAGTTCACTAATCGGATACATGTTATTTGAGGGAAAGTCTGATACAGAAGCTTCAAGGATTTGGTTTTGCTGCAAAAACTCGGATCAAGATTTTTGTATACTTGAAGCATCAGTCAAGAGGGAACCGTCGACGCATGTGGGATGACATCAACAAATACGTCACTGAAGTTGCAGCATATTCCGCACAACTCTCAACATTGAAGTTCAAGATTAGACAACAACGTGTAAGGGGGAATTTGTTAATGCATATTTCTATACATTACTATACGAATAGGCTTGATAGAGTTTGTATTGTATATGTACATATTAGTGAGTCCAAACATATGAAAGCAAGTCAAACATATGAATGATATGTTTGACCAAGGGCCATAAGATTGGTGATGCCAATCGATGAGCCATGCATTTAAACAGTGTAAACGTAAGAGCCATGTGTTTTAAGCTCCCAAACGTATAGGTCATGGGAAATAAATATGGATGGCAAAAAATCCCAAGCCGGGTATACCCGAAACATATGGACCGGGTATACCCGAAGCCCAATTGGTATGAGCCGGGTACGGGCTTAAAAAAGAAAAAAATCAGGTACGACTACGGGCATGGGAGTTAGTGATACCCACCCGATACCTGGCCCATTTACCTGAATAATACCCGAATATTATAAATTCCCATATATATAAACTTAGTACATGTACTTATTACCTTCTCTATAGTACTAGGGTTTAGTCTTCCAGTCATATGTGGATATGTATTTGCAGGTGCTTAGTGAACAACTAACTTATTTTTGAGTATGTATAGTGGATATGGAAGCTATACACTTTATTATGTGGATGTTTATGCAATTAGTAATCCTTATACAATTACCTAATTAAGTAATCGTTTTGATTTAATTTGGTATATGTGGTCTGAATATGATATGTAATTATTAATCATATTTTCATTTGTTATAGTCATTAACATAGTAAATTATATAAGCATCAAAGTAAAAGGTGCACATTTGTCCCAAGGGTATTTTTAATAAATTAACGGGTATACCCGATACCCGCGGGTATGCCCGATACCCGGGACCTGATACCCGATGGGTAATTACCCGACAAATACCCGACGGGTAACGGGCCGGGTATGGGACAAAGAATTACACCTGGGTACGGGGCTTGAATTACCAATACCCGGCCCATTGCCATTCCTAGCAATAAAGAGAGGTGCCATGTGTTTGAACTAGATAAGTTTCATTTAAAAGGAGAAGATCATACTTGCTTTCTCCCATAGCTTAAAGATGTAAACTCTTTCGTTATATCAATAAAATTTGTGCTGACTTGTTGCTATCATGTTTATTTTACCGAATTTGAGTTCATTCTATCAAAAATTCCAAACGTGTTTTAACACTAATCTATAGGCTTATCGATATGTTTCATGCAATTTATGGTTTAAAGGCATTATGCAGATATCACAATAGTTAACTTTTGACGCATTATGACCGTTGCGTTAACTTTAGATGCACTGCTCCTATTGTTAACCTTTGATTAAGGCTAAAAGCCAAAACTATTGTGTTCTTTAAATCTACGTCTTTCTTTAGAATTCATACTATACTTCAAACACATTATCGAGTATGTGCACCGCCTCAAAACAGTCTATAAATAGAGGTTTAGAAACTTACATGTGGATATAGCTATGAGTACTATGAACTTGTTGTGTAGACATTCCATGAACATGCAGACGATTAAGTCAAATATGTGTAAAGATTCACATGTGTGATAGGGTCAACTTTTCGCATTAATCCAAGCAAAAATTGTCTATGCAAATATTGTTCGAAACTATCTATACACTAATACACGAGTACTATGCATGCAAATGTCATAACTATGTGAACATTATACATATGAATACTATAACTGTGCACAATACTCAAAGGGTGTGAATACTTACTATCTTTTTCGCATAAACTTTAGATCAATCTGCAAATGGAGATTGTGATGTTGCAAGGTTATGGACCATCAAGATATTAACTTTATGTTTCCAAATGACTAGAACACGTCACATATATAGATTCCATGCAAAACCTTTTATGAAATCACGAACTTTACAGGAAAACCCATACTTTAATCGGTGTTTAACCCAAAATTGAGTTAAACCTTTCGTTTTCTGATGTAAGACGCCTTTATATGTCTTTCTTGGATTCGTGGACAACCCCCACATCGATCACGGCTCCTTCTTTGCAAATACTGAGCTCAAATGGCGCTTTAAACTTGAAAATGGTGTTTCTCTCTCTTCTTGCACACAAAAGTGGGAAGATGATGGGTTGTAAAATTCCTTTACCATAATAAGGTATGAGTGCAAAGTACAAAATGCCCCTTTCTAGGCTTGATCCCATAACCATGGATTAAAAAAAAACAATCCAACTCTTGATTTATGAATAATAAAAAACCTAAGCCAACTCTTGATTTATGAAAATAAGCCAGGCTAAGAATTGGGATGTTACACTATTAGCTTAAAAGATAATATAAATTGGATGACAAGATACCATTGGCTGTCATCATAAAAATGTGTTTTTTTATGAGATAATTGCATATTTCCCTTAAAAATACTTTAAATTGCATATTTACTTATACCTAAACTGAAATTGCATATTTCTCCTTCTCTACTAAAATGACTAATATACCCTTTTTAAAATTAAAAGATCCTTATTCCTTTATCACATTCATTTAAAATAAGTTGCTTCTCTCCTCCCCGCCTTCAGTTTCAGAAATGACGGCTCTTCAATTTCTTCTTGACAAGACCCCATGGCTGGATAACACAAACCAGGCGAATCATGTTCGGAATCACGTTCGTCAGAGAGGATCAACTCTAGGATCTTATTTTTTACTCTTTCGCCCGAGGACACACTGTTCTTGAGTTCATCTATTCCAAACTAAATATCTATACTGTAAACGAATTCAAGATATGCCGTATATTCTTTTGCATGAGTTTCAGCAGTTTAGAAATCTAATACTATTTTGATTCAACTTATTTTGCTCCATTTGGATATTGAATCAATTGATGAGTTTCATAATTTGACTTTCCTTTTGTTTGGTTTAGAACTTAACTCCTTATTTTAATTGACGAGTTTTATAATTGATGAGTTTCCAACTAAATATGCAACATTTTAAGTTACAATAAAATTAAAGGTAAAATAGTTATTTTATAATTTATTTTAATAAAATAAATCTAAATGAAAAATTTGTAATTTTATTAGTTAAAGAATGGGATATATGCAATTTAAATTTTTTACTTAGGTAAATATGCAATTTAGAAGTTTTATAAGTGGAAGTATGCAATTGCCCATTTTTATTCCATACAAGGTGTTTATTCTAGCGTGTTAACATAATATACATATATGCCACATTATCATAGTAGTTATGATCGTTTAAAAATTGTGAGGATGGTTGGTTTAAAATTTAAGAATATGTTTTAATATTGTATCAGCTAAAGTCTTAAAGCTATGTAAATTGTCTGCTTATAAGTATTATAAGTATTGTAATATAGTATATATATGTATTGTAATATAGTACGGATATATTAATAAAAAGATTTTTTTTTGCCTTTAAAGCATATTCTACCATACCTACAATAAAATGCCAGGAAATATTTTTTTAAGTTATATATAATTCTTCTTTAAATTAAACTTCGCATGCATAATATTATTTGACGGATAGAAATATACAATGAAGAAATCATGTGTCCAACACCAAAATGCATGAACGTACACTATGATGGCATGTTTTGACCATTTATATCATAGTGCTTATGGTTGACACTCAGACTATTAGTGACCCCAAATTGGCATTTTTAATTCAGGAAAAGAGTAAAGAGTCAAAAGGTTTATAATCATGTTTTTAATAAAAATAGCGATTTTTTGTGTGATTATAACAAAATCAAATGATAATAGCCATTAATACCGGTAGTACTTGAAACTGATGATATTTATTCATAAAGTGTTAATTCGCTTGTTTTCTTTTTCTAATTAGATAACTTACACTTGAATGTATAAAAATAAAAGAGTGACATGACGTATTAGTATATGATTTCTTTCTACACACTCTAAATTTTTTACCGACGATAATATAAAACGAAAAAATGGTAAGAAGTGTACCAAGTACAATTGGACTCTTGATAAATGGGTATCAGTGATTAAGATAAGATGAGTGACGGTTTCGTAATTACTAATTAGTTGGCTGTAAAAGGGCCAAAAAGAAAAAGACACCAATGTCAATTTTTATCTAGTCTCATCAATTTTTACAAATGAAGATATTATGCACTTCATTATTTTAGAAAAAAAAAAGTATTCAATAAGATTCAACATTGTATTCTCTTTAACTTTGATTATAGTATTTTTATATTTATTCTAAAAATTTTTTTTATATATTTGGTTTGTATCGTGCGTAATTTTATATATACGTGTGTCATTTTGTGTTACGTAATTAATATATATTTGTATAAGGTGCATAGTTACATACTCATCTCAAACAATCTGAATGAATTTTCATTCTATAATCTACATAGCATCCTCTCTTCCTCTCTCTCTCTCTCTCACATATACATATACGTAAGCACATCATCAATATCGTCGGTCATTCTAGAACTTAAAAAACAACACAAAAGAAAAGTTATGAGTTTCTATCATTACTAACATGAAAATATAGATGATAATATAAGATGTGTGTGGGTGGGTGGACGAACACGATGTTTTGTGTTAATATAAAATGTATATCCTTACTACCATTGTTGTGGATAACAGTATAAAAATAAAGTGGCATTTTGTTTATTGACCGGCAAGGTGTATGATGTGGGTTGTGTTGGATTGACACGACAATACTTTTATAAATACATGTTAATTAAAATAATTAACATGTGATTCACGTTGTTACGAGATTCATGTTATTATAATAGTAATAAATATATCTACACAAAATATTTTCAACCCTATATTCAACCCCACTCATTTTCTGCATTTAATTATATGAAGTCCACTAACCAGTGGTACAATTTTTAGTGATTTAATGATTTAAGAGTGTATTAGTGTTTAATGACGTTTTATTAGGTTTTCGGTAACCAGCTTTCCTTGTTAAAAAAATGTAAGGGGGAGTCCGCAATGATTAAGTTTTTGTCGTCACAAGCTGCAATGAACATACTCTTCTTGATTCAATTATGTTTTTATCGTTCTTTTTGGTTTTCTAGTCAAAATAGCAAATGTAAAATCAAATAGACTGGATGGTTGAAAAATCCACACCTTAATATGTAACTATTTGTGTTTTTCCTTGGGTTAGTTGTTTGCTACCCAGTGTATCGTTTTATATATAATTTGTACTTCAATAATAAATAAAGGATTTAATTTATTTGAATAAGTTTTAGTAATTGACTATATTTTTATTTATTTTGTACCATTTGACATGATAAAACAATAAAATAAAGGATTTAATTTATTTGAATAAGTTTTTCTAATTGTCTATTTTTTTATTTATTTTGTACCATTTAACATGATAAAACAATATAGCTTAAATTAACACATATATAAATAAATAAACCAACTTATCACCTCTAATAGTAAATTAATGGTTCACCACTTCACATAAGGTGAAAGTCTTGATGATTGCCATCACCAAACCCACTAGATATGGAAGACATGGCAAAATTTACTATATAAACCAAGCTAAAAGCCTCCTATAAAAAGCCACAAACTCTTCCACAAATTATTAACCTTAAGACATAGTTTGCAAGTGATACATATGGAGCATCTTGAAAAGGGTCAAATAGAAGTGATGAAAAAAAATGGGTTTATGATTCTTCGGTCGATCATAGAGGTCAAACACCTCTTCGCGCTTCCACCGGTGCGTGGAAAGCGTCCTTGTTTATCATCGGTAATGATTCTGATTTTGTTCTTCATTATCTCTAACTACCTACAAAATCTTATCATTTGAGGTTATTGTTTAATTGATGAGTTTTGAGAGTGATTATTTGTATCTTAAAGCTTTACATGTGTAGTAAGTTGTTTTGGAGTTCACTTGTATCATAACGTGTTATTTACAAGATTTGTTAGTGAAACATTGTTGGTAATGGTTAATACTCACTTTAGGCTTAGCCTTAAAATAATGTCTCCTTTTTACATTAAACCGGTTAAAAACATAACCAAATAGTTCTGTTAAACCGGGTCGAATTGTTTGCAACCTAACTGAGACTAGGTCGTGAAAAGCTCAAACTTGAACCTAAATTGGAGTCTATTTAACAATGAGCTCAAGTCTAACTTTGTATACTTCATCCATTGAGTTCAATTTGGTTTACAAGGTTACTAATTGTAAAACATATAATACTATTCATATAATCATAATAACTATTAATATTTATGTTAACTTCTTCCCTTTTTTTGTTATTTTATTAAATGAAAAACTGACATAAAAGGGAGGAGCTAACAGAAAATTGTAACCCAGTTTGTCAATTGAATGAAAATAGCAACAAAAATGAAACTTTAGGAACCCAGATACAAAAAGTTTCATATTTGAATTGAAGTGACAAAAATACCTAACTCAGAGACCATTTTATCATTTTTCTCTTTTTAGTTAAAAACTTATTTCCTATGATAAGATTATGTATTGAGTCAGTGTGTGTTACTTAGAAATTATTTAATTAAATGAATGTTCTTTTATAATTTTTTACATAACTACATTTATTCAATCCGTAAAATACACGAAATTTCATAGATATAACTTTTTTACTATTTAGTATACAAAATTACATTTATTCAACCCGTGTGAGACATATGGTTTTTAAAGAATAACTTTTTTAATATGTGGTATACAAAATTACATCTATTCAACCCGTACAATACACGGTGTTCTTAAAGATGTACTTTTTTGTTATTAATATATAAAATTAATTTATTCAACATGCGTAATAAATGATATTTTAAAGATATATTGTTTTATTATTTAGTACATTAAATTACATTTATTCATAATACACGGGGTTCTAACCTATTAAGAATTAATAAATATAATTATGATATAGAACTTAATGAAATATAGTATGTTGTGCATATAACAATAAATTGCTATAATGTCGAGACTAAGAGAAAATTACAATATTTATTGGGCTTAGGGTTTTGGATAACAAAATATGCCTACTAGTTATGGTTTTGTATCTAATGTCAAAACATTTTTTTTTCAGTAATAGAGTTTGCGGAGAGGTTAAGTTACTTCGGAATAGCAACAAGTTTAATCATATATCTTACAAAAGTTCTCCATCAAGACGTGAAGACATCGGCTAAGAGTGCTAACCAATGGATAGGTGTAACAACTCTAATGCCCCTTTTTGGAGGCTTTCTAGCCGATGCATACTTGGGACGTTTCTACGCTGTTCTTTTATCGTCACTTATCTATCTAATGGTACCTCCAATTTCCAAGTTATTATTGTAACATAAGAGTTAAAATAAATGTGTTTTTAATAACCATGGCTAGATTATTTGTTTATAACATAGTATACAACCAGATAATATGGCTTACGTTATAAATAACAAAAACAATATAAACAAAGAACACAAGTCTTATCAAGCAATATCTGATCCACTATATTCAATGATTGACTACAGGGTTTGCTTCTTCTGATGATGTCTAGCATGATTCCAAGCTTAAAACCGTGTACGAGTAATGGGGTTTGTTTAGAATCCCAAAGGAAGATTCACGAAATAGTGTTCTTTGTTGCAATATATTTGGTATCTGTGGGCACGGGTGGCCACAAACCGTCTTTAGAAAGTTTTGGAGCCGATCAGTTTGATGATGATCACTCAGAAGAACGCAAAAAAAAGATGTCGTTCTTTAACTACTGGAACGCAGCCCTTTGTGCTGGAGTTTTGCTCGGTGTAACTGTTATCGTCTATGTGCAAGATCAAGTAGGTTGGGGTCAAGCAGATATGATTCTCGCCATTGTCATGGCTTGTTCGATTGTGATCTTCATCATTGGTAGGCCGTTTTATCGATATCAAAAGCCGGGAAGCCCGTTAAAGCCAATGCTTCAAGTTTGTGTTGCAGCCTTTGCTAAGAGAAATCTACCTTACCCTTCTAACCCAGACGAGTTGCATGAGGTGTCCAAATCAGAAAAGGTTCAAGAAAGGCTACTTTGCCACACAGAAACCTTCAAGTAAGCAAATTTCATGTGTTACTTTTGTTGTTTAAAAAGTGTCAGGTCCATTATTTTTAAGTAAGCAAATTTCAAGTATAACTTTTGTTGTTTAAACAGTGTCAGATCCAGTATTTTTAGCTCGTCGTTTAATTATAACAAATTCTTTTTACGCTACAAAACGTGTTTAATCGATGATGAAACTATAACTTTTCAACTAGGATCACAGTTTTTTTTCTTCAATGGCTTTAACTACCCTATATACGACTATTTAGGATGTGAGGTCAAACTATAAAAAAGCAACAACTTTGATACCTCTGTTAATATAAAATTTTGTCTGTTAAAGGGTCACCAAACCTTGGATTCCCTTTAGTCTCGTCCATGTTTCAATGTTTTATTTAGATTACTTGATTCCTACTAATATTTTATCCATTTAAAGGTTTCTTGATAAAGCCGCGATAATAGACGAACAAGATTACTCCGACGAGAAACAGCACAATCCATGGAGACTATCGACCGTAACAAGGGTAGAGGAAATGAAGCTACTTTTGAACATGATCCCAATTTGGCTAACTTCACTGCCATTCGGAATATGTGTAGCACAAACCACAACATTCTTCATCAAACAAGGCGCATTAATGAATCGTGAGATCACACAATCATTCATCCTCCCACCAGCCTCAATCTTTAGCCTAGCTGCCTGCGGAATGATCCTTTCGGTATCAGTTTATGATAGAATCCTAGTCCCCTTATTAAGAAGAATAACCCGAACCGAAAGAGGGATCACTATCCTTCAAAGAATAGGCATTGGAATGGTGTTCTCCGTCACAACAATGATCATTTCCGCCATTGTTGAAAAGAAGCGCCTAACCGTTGTGCAAAGCAGTTCTTTACACAACTCGGCCACCATGAGTGTGTTTTGGTTAGCACCACAGTTCATAATTATTGGAATCGCAGATGGGTTCACTTTGGTTGGACTTCAAGAATACTTCTATGATCAAGTCCCCGATTCATTGCGAAGCTTAGGAATTGCATTGTACCTAAGCGTGATTGGGGCTGCAAACTTCTTGAGTAGTTTCTTGATCACGATTGTTGATCATGTGACTACGAAAGTATCAGGAACCAGCTGGTTTGGAAAAAATTTGAACAACAGCCGTCTTGACCACTTCTATCTACTCCTGGCTGTGATCACTGCGTCGAATTTGTGTGTGTATGTCTTTGTAACTAGTCGATACTCGTATAAGAATGTTCAGAGGAAGACTCAGGTGGCCGTGGCCGATTGCTACCAATCTGAAGACCATAGCACAAGAGGTTGATACAAATAAAATTGCAGTCGTTTACTATATAATTCTACATAGATGGTATCATAGCAATGGAGTGGAGTGTAAGACAAGCTTTACTAGTATGTTATATATATAAATAAATCATCTATTTCTCATCTTGCTTATTATGCACTTGGGCCGCTCTTACTCTGTTGTTATACGTCTTGATTTGTGACTAAAAATAAAAATATAAAAAAGGTCACTTATTCAAATTCATACAAAATAATGTTAAAAGTTACAAGAAAAATGTTTCTTTAGATACAAAATATAGATGGGAAAAAGCAATTCGGTTTAATACCCATATTATAAAATGACCATTTCGTACATGATTCTACATTCATGAGTAGAAAAATAAAATTTCGTCAAACATTTCTAATACCAATTTTTTTAAAAACTTTATAGGTAATTAAGATTAACATCTTAATAATTGAAATAACATAAAACATTTTAAGTAAAATGTATACATGAAATGTACAAACAAGCGGAAGCTAAAATTTCTGAGTGTTCGGTTCATCACCCCTAGCTTGATCGTCATTTGAGAACTTGTTAAGATAGTCCTACAGAAATCAAACTATCTAATAGATTAGTATCATATTTGTTCGAAATTTAAATTATAATTAATTTCAAAATAAAAATCAAAATAAACTCAAAAAACAATTTCTGGAAGGTGTCGGCGACGCCACTCCTGGCCGTCGCCGACGGTATGTCTAATTCACCGCCGGGTCAGAACTACCATTGACAGTAGCTTAGAGCGTCGGAGGAATGATGTTGCGTCGGCGACGGCCAGAAGTGGCGTCGCCGACGGCTCCTTCTGCACCATTATTACTGCAGTGTTATTTGACTGCCCGTCCGACCCGTTTCGAGTTTCGTACTTCATCATACAACTCGAGACTTACAGAAAATTGTTCGTAAAATGATATTCCTTATTTTCATTGCTATAGTGAAATCGTTATGAGTGTTTATACCACTCAAAAATTCTGTTTTCTTACATTTCGTAATTTGACCCGTTTGCAAAATTTTAGCAAAGGAACTTTATAAACATATTATTCCTTACCGAATTACTAATTATGTAAGTATTCTCATGTTTCAAATAACTACTTATGATTTACACATACATTCTTTGATTTTTGCGTAAATATCTCAATTTTACCCTTTATCCCCGTTTTATACAAATTAAGAAATCTTGCCTCTGTTACGCATGCATCAAGATTCTTTTTGGGCTATTTGGTTATCCTTAATGAAACATTCGTCTTAAATCAACCAAACTTTTATCTATATTTTCGTTTTGACCCATTTGGTTACTCTAGCGAAATTCATCGCTTTGACCAACCAAACTTTTATCTATATTGTCGTTTTGACCCGTTTGGTTACTCTAGCGAAATCCATCGCTTTGACCAACCAAACTTTTATCTATTTTGTCATTTTGACCTGTTTGGTTATTCTAACGAAATCCATCGCTTTGACCAACCAAACTTTTATTCTTTTATCATTTACCCTTTCGGTCGACTTAACAAGTTCCATCGCTTTTATTCGACCAAACCATAATTTATCATATTGTTTGACTCATTTGGTTGACTTAACGAATTCCATCGCTTTTATTCAACCAAACCATCATTTATCATATTGTTTAACTCATTTGGTCGCTTAACGAATTCCATCGCTTTTATTCGACCAAACCATCGTTTATCATATATCAAAACAATTTTCTATACATTACAATGCTACAAAGCGTAAAGTCACATACCTTAAAGTTTTCCTTTGTGTCGTGCATCGCCTCCGTCTTTATCGCTCGTCTTTTCACTTGAGTTGCCTATAACGAACTACTCGGCTAATCGTTAAATGGTCAATATATTCGTCAAAGATCATTCATACATATGTTTCTTACTTAATTTTCATGTTACAGTTAAACATCTTTTTCTCATAGATAATTCATTAAACACATGTAAGCACGGATTTATGCGCTACATATAACATCGCAAATAAGGCATCATATGTCTTTATATTTACACTATATCAAACGAGTACCTCCGAATTATGATCCTATTCACATCAAGATTTCAGTTTATCAAACTTCATAAACATAGGTTAATCATAATAACATACATATTTCACCCTTTCCAAAAACCCCATTTAACACAAGTATCAAATATCATTCAATTACTTAAATTTGTAGTCTTTGGTTACTATCTTTCATCAAGGGTTTGCCTCTAGGCTAAAATACATCTCAATCCAGCTATTTCATCTACAATTTATGTTTATATTGAAGTTTGTAATATTCCATCAAACTTCATAATCTTTGCTAAAAATTGAAATTCAACATACCTTAAGATCTCCTAGCTTGGATGATCATTAATCTTAGTTCATACACTGATTTAGGACTTGATTTCATTTTCAATTTGAAGGATTTATGAATTCTAAGGTTGGAAGAGTTCTTCCATTTCTCTGCTTGCACTGGTCGACCAAATAAACACACATTGTGTGTGTGTTTGGGTTTTGATTGCCTGTTTATATCAACCAGTTTACGAAGTGCCTAATTCAGTCCTCTATGTTTGGTTTGTTATACATATCTAAATGTTTCATTAGTTATCAAACAAGTAACTAATTAGGTTTCAAATCCATTAAATAATTATGTGTGTAATGTTTTACTATTACACTGAGTATGATTATATACTTTATATATATATTAGGGACATTACAAGTCCATTCCTTTTAAAGGGGTTTCCACTAACTGGGTTAAATCCCTATGATTATTTATGTGAATTTAATATTTTTGAGGTGTTACATCATGTGTTGTATAGAACTTTTTCTGATGTAAATTATAGAATGATGAAACAAACTTTATAAAAATTTTAGGACAAGAGTCATGGTCTACTCCTTTATAATAATTTTAGGACAAACCGCAAACTACAACTTTAGAGAAGAATGATGAAACAAACTATTGCGTTGGCCTAACCAAAACGATGATGTTGTGACAATTTGTACCAGCTTTTTTTTATTTTTCTTTTTGCGTTTTCTTTTCCCAAATTGTTAGTTTATTTGAATTTTTGAATGATAAGTTACATTTATGTTAAATGCATATTTAAAAATTAGAAAGTATATGAATTGTAATAATGATGACAACAATGGTTAAATAGTTCATCTGTTTAATGACTGGTTCCAAGTTTTAAACTGCCAGCCGATCACAATATACCTCTCCTTAGAAAAAAAATACTTTGAACAAGATCGCCTACCCTTTTTAACAAGTAACCTACAAAAATCACAAGAATTTCCCGAGCTTGTGTCATTATGTAAAACTAGTTCGTCTTCATGGGATGACTAAAGAGATTTAATGGGTAAAAAAACCTAAAACAAACACCAAAGTTCTCACCTTGGAAGAAGGCACTTCAGATAGAAGCTTCTTCGGTGTCTCATATGTCATGAAAACGATTCCTCCATTGAGCCCGACCCAATGCCACACTCCCTCGGCCCACCGCCAACTACACATCATTTTGATACAAGCCCATACTCGTTAAATTCGACTCACCGTGACCCTGACCCAATATCTCCAACTTCAACCACTTCAAGTACACCACCCTTTACCCCTCCATTTTCTCCAAACTCGACCCCTGTCACGTCACCTATAACTATATTGCCGCCCCTACCCTCTCATCCTATGCTCACCCGGGCAAAAGCCGGGATTTTTAAACCTCGCCATCATGCAGATTTGGCACACACCACCATTTTTCCCTTACATCATGCTTTACTTGCGGAGACTGACCCTCAAACATATCGTGCTGCTTCAAAAGATTCCAAATGGCTTAAAGTTATGGACGATGAAATTAATGCCCTTCCTAAAAATTGCACTTGGTCCCTTGTTCCTCAACCAACAAATGCCAATGTTGTTGGCTCCAAATGGCTCTTTAGAACAAAATTTAAGTCCGATGGGTCGGTTGATCAATATAAGGCAAGACTTGTTGCTCAAGGATTTTCTCAAGTCCCGGGTCTTGACTATTCTCACACCTTTAGCCCGATTGTCAAAGCTACCACTATGCGCACTACTCTTGCCTTAGCTGTCATAAACAACTTGAATCTTCATCAATTAGATGTTAACAATGCCTTTTTACATGGGCAATTAAATCAAGATGTTTTTATGGAACAACCCATGGGGGTTCATTGATCCTGATTTTCCATCTCATGTTTGCAAATTGAACAAAGCCATCTATGGCTTAAAACAGGCACTCAGGGCTTGGTTTCATCGGCTATGCATTTTTCTCACAAGCAATGGCTTTATGTAGCCGTGCGGATCCATCTTTATTCATCTTTAAACGTGACTCTTGTATCATTTACCTTCCGGTTTATGTTGATGATCTGATTTTAACGTGCAATCAACCTTCCACTGTAACATCCTTCATCTCCTATCTTAGCAAAGAATTTGCCATCAAGGATCTTGGGAAACTCAACTATTTTTTAGGTTCGGAGGCTACCTACACCCACATGGACTTTTCTTGAATCAATCGAAATATACCATAGATATTTTAAATCGTGCTAAGATGTTGGATGCAAAACCTACTCCAACACCCTTAAGCACCAAATGTTAATTTTGTTTCTACAGGTGATCCTTTTCCAGATGCTACTCACTATAGGTCCATCGTAGGTGCTCTCCAATATTTGATGATCACGAGACCTGACACATCTTATGTAGTGAATCAAGTCAGTCAGTTTTTGCATGCCCCTACCAATGCTCACTTTCAGGAGGTTAAAAGAACTTTGCACTATCTCAAAGGAACCATTGCCTTCGAATTACATTATCGTCGTCCACACATACAACTCTTATTGGATACTCTGATGCAGATTGGCTTGTTGCTTGGAAACTAGACACTCTACTTACGGATACTCTATATTCTTGGGGGTGATCTTATTTCTTGGAGTACAAAAAAGCAACCAACTGTTGCACGCTCCAGTGTGAATCTGAATACCGGGCTATGGACAACACTGCCGTGAAAATTGTCTAGATAACTCATCTTTTACAGGAGTTGCATGCTCTACCGCAGGAACGTCCAACTATACTATGTGACAATCAAAGTGCACTTTTTCTTACTCAGAATCCTGTGTTACATAAGAGGGCAAAGCATATTGATCTTGATTATCATTTCTTACGTGAACTAGTCGTTGCCGGGAAACTATCACTAAGTTTGTTCCACCAAGCTTCAGGTGGCTGACATCTTCACAAAAGTCTTCCAAGTTCTCAATTTTATGCGTTTCGCGATAATCTTTGCATTGGTCTACCACAGTTCAGCTTGCGGGGATGTTAGATAATAAATAGTTTCATGATTGTATTGTCTAGTTGTATACTATTGAGGTACCCAAGTGTAATATGTATGTCTATATATAGGCCCTTGAATCATTCCTATACTCATCAAGAAAAAGATCTTTCACATCCTAAACAATCATTCAGAAGAATCCGAAATGAAGATGTCGTTCTTCAATTACTAGAACGAAGCGTTTGTGCTGGAGTATTGCTCGGTGTAACTGTCATCGCCTACGTGCAAGATCACGTAGGTTGGGGTCAAGCAGATATGATTCTCGCCGTTGTCATGGCTTGTTCGATTGTGATATTCGTGATCGGCAGGTCATTTTATCTATATCGAAAGTCGGGAAGCCCATTAAAGCCAATGTTCCAAGTATGTGTTGCAGCCATTGCTAAGAGAAATCTACCTTACCCTTCTAACCCTGATGAGTTGCATGAGGTATCCAAATTAGAAAGGGTTCAAGAAAGGCTACTCTACCACACAAAGATCTTTAAGTAAGCAAATTTCTTGAATTACTTTTATTGTTTAAACAGTGACAGACTTAGAATTTTGACCCATGTCGGTGTATGTTTGATTAAAAAATAAATAAAATTCTTCATTCACTTCAACTACCCTACATACGACTTTTTAGGATGTGGGGTCAAACTATAAGAAAGCGACAACATTAAATACCACTGTTAATAAAAAATAAATTTGTCTGTCCAATGGTTACTTACCATACCCCGGGTCCCCTTTAGTCTCGTCCATTGTTGAATGTGACAACATTAAATACCACTGTTAATAAAAAATAAATTTGTCTGTCCAAGGGTTACTTACCATACCCCAGGTCCCCTTTAGTCTCGTCCATTGTTGAATGTTCTATTTATTACTTGATTCCTACTAACGCTTTATCCATTTAAAGGTTTCTTGATAAAGCCACGATAATAGAAGAACAAGATTACTCCAACAAGAAACAACACAATCCATGGAGACTATCAGCCGTAACAAGGGTAGAGGAAATGAAGCAACTTTTGAACATGATCCCACTTTGGCTAACTTCACTGCCAGTTGGTTCCCTTTAGTCTCGTCCATTGTTGAATGTGACAACATTAAATACCACTGTTAATAAAAAATAAATTTGTCTGTCCAAGGGTTACTTACCATACCCCAGGTCCCCTTTAGTCTCGTCCATTGTTGAATGTTCTATTTATTACTTGATTCCTACTAACGCTTTATCCATTTAAAGGTTTCTTGATAAAGCCACGATAATAGAAGAACAAGATTACTCCAACAAGAAACAACACAATCCATGGAGACTATCAGCCGTAACAAGGGTAGAGGAAATGAAGCAACTTTTGAACATGATCCCACTTTGGCTAACTTCACTGCCATTTGGCACATGTATAGCACAGTCCACAACATTCTTCATCAAACAAGGTGCGTCACTGAATCACGAGATCGCCCATCAGTTCATCCTCCCAACAGCCTCAATCTTTAGCCTAGCTCCATGCGGAATGATCCTTTCGGTAACAGTTTATGATAAGAGTCCTAATCCCTTTAGCAAGAAGGATAACCCGAACCAAGAGAGGGATCACTATCCGTCAAAGAATAGGGATCGGAATGGTGTTCTCCGTTACAACAATGATCATTTCTGCCATTGTCGAAAAGAAGCGGCTAACGGTTGTGCAAAACAGTTCTTTACACAATTCGGCCACCATGAGTGTGTTCTGGTTAGCACCACCGTTCATAATTACTGGAATTGCAGACGGGTTCACTTTGGTTAGACTTCAAGAATACTTCTATGACACGCGGGGCTGCAAACTTCTTGAGTAGTTTCTTAATCACGATTGTTGATCATGAGACTACAAAAGTATCGGGAAAGAGTTGGTTTGGGAAAAAATTAGATAGTAGCCGTCTTGACCACTTCTATCTACTCCCGGCTGTGATCACTGTGTCGAATTTGCGTGTGTACGTGTTTGTAACCAGCAGATACTCGTATAAGAACGTGCATAAGAAGACTCACGTGACCGTGGCGGATTGCCACCCAGCTAACGGCCACGGCGCAAGAGCTTGATACAAATAAAGCTTCAGTCCTAACAGTATAATTCTATATGATTTGGTATGTTCTAACGGACCCATCCTATTAAAAAAGATTGTTATCATGGAGTGGAGTGTAAGACAAGCTTTAGTGTTACCATCCTATTAGTAAAATTATCTATTTCTCATCTTGCTTATTATGCACTTGACCCACTCTTACTTTGTTGTTCTGCGTCTTGATTTGTGACTAAAGTTGGTGGTTATTTGAATATAATACATTTAACTAAAATGCATATTCAAAAACTAGAAAGGAGCAATAATAGTAATGATGGTTAAACAGTTGATTTGATCTGTTTACAAGACTGATTCCAAGTTACAACCGTCAGCCGAATAAAATATACCTCTACACAGAAAAAAAAACAACTTTGGGCAAGATAGCCTGCCTGTATAATAAGTAACCTACAAAAACCATAAGAATTTCCCGAGCTCGTGTCATTATGAAAAATTAGTTCTTCTTCATGGGATGACCGAAGAGATTTGAAGGCTCGCAAATACAAAAAAATACCGAAACAAACACCAAAGCTCTCACCTAGAAAGAAGGCGGTTTAGATAGAAGCTTCTTCAACGTCTCATATGTCATGAAAACGATTCCTACACCGGGAACAACTTTGTAATATTCTGGAAGAATCCCTCTATAGAGACCACGTAACCCTTCGGTTCGCATGATGTGCCCAAGTGTCCCAAGCAAGCCACTGTTGTAAACACGTGCGCGTCCACCCACTCCTTCCAACTGTTTTCGCCGCCTCACAAGATCCAAAGGAAATGTGGCTGTTGAAGAAGAATAGGTTTAACATAAGCAGGTTAACCAAGATTTATCAAAGTGAAGCGATGTTGTGATTACTATTACACAAGCTCACCTGTTGATGAAGCGATGCCAGATAGACTGCCACAGGTGAGACTGACCATCACAGTGGAATCATTCGGCCTATGAGAGTTCCAAGATGACCGCAAGGTTTCATAAACAGAAAAGCTAATAGCTATACTTGGTCCAACACCCTGCATGAATTTCAAATGGAAGTAAGTGGGTGTAATGAATAACATAAAAGGAAAACAGCAAGTTGGCGGGTTGGGCAACGGGCCGGTTGATCCTCGAAACACTTTCTTAATAAAGTTGCAAATAATTAATGTGGTAATTAAGATAACAAAAACATTAATACAAGAAAAAACTTAACATAACAATAATCTAGAGTAAAAGGTTTGTTTTTCCGCAGGTTTGACCCTAAAGTTTGGCCAGTTTTGCGACTTTCGTCCAAAGGTTTGTTTTTCAGCATTTGGATCCAAAAGGTTTGAAATCTTGCCATTTTCATCTGGCCCATTAACTCCATCCATTTTTCTCCATTAAGTCAGGGGTATTTGTCTTTTTTGGCCTTTAAGTTGGCAAAAAGACGAAATACCCCTGAGTTAAGTGAGAAAAATGGATGGAGTTAACGGACCGGATGAAAATGGCAAGATTTCAAACCTTTTGGATCCACATGCAGAAAGACAAACCTTTTGATGAAAGTCGCAAAACTGGAAAAACCTCAGGGGCAAAAATGGCATTTTACTCCAATAATCCAAATATTAGAACAAAGATGAAATAGGTTGTTGTACACATTAAATTAGGCTTTGGAAGACTTTTAGCCTATTTGACCAGCTCCCCTTTTAGTTAAGTTTTTTATCCATTTAAAATAAAACACAACCAGAATCGATCCGGTCACAAGTAAAGGACTCAAAAAGAGTAGTATAGGCAAATTACCAATAAGGTTGCTCCAAGTCCCTTATACAAGCCAAAAACACCCTCATCTCTACAAATTGTACCCAACGCATGCCACATTCCATTGTAGTATATTGTGCTTCTCTGCGATATAATAAACAGATGTAAGATTGTAGTTTCTACGAGAGTTAAGTAGATAATATGCAAGAGAAAACATACTAACGTAATTAGATAAAATAACCAGTGTTCTAAAAATCAGAGTAAGCGGACGAGAGGAGGCAGAGTGCCCTAATTAATAATTATATGATCAAATTGGAAAAATTAAGTGGTTTAATTCAGGCAAGTTGAACTTACCTGCTGCAACCGATTCCATTTTGCAAGTTCCAAGTTGTGATTTCAGCCTCTAATTACCGGTCTCATCTTCCATGTTCGATTTTGCCTTGTGAATTATGATTTCAAGTGACCGTTGAAGAATCATTGGCCATTGTATAACTCAATCATACGTGACTGAGAGATGACAAATATAAATCCAACATCATGCTAGCATATAATATGAGTATATGACAACTTGTTAAACAAATTGTTTGTTTGTTCCGTTCAGGAGTCAGGACTAAAAAATATTTGTTAACTCAATTTACATGCTTAAAATGATCCTTGATTAACAAATTAACCGCTCAATTATCCAAATATTCCTTGCTAAACAGATTAAGCGCTGACCAATTGACCGACTGCCTAGATCTGCCAAATAAGCACTGTACATACGATCTACTGCCTAGATCCGCCAATTAAGTGCTAGGCAATTGATCGACCACCTAAATCCGCCTAACGCTTTTTAGAACACTGATAACAAAAAAAACATCTAGCTGTGAATAACAGAATATATTCGAGCTGATAACAAATAATTTCAAATTAAAAGCAATAAAGAAAAAAATAGTAATAGGAACATTTGAAGCATTTATTCCACACCTGTGCTGCAAGACGCGTCCTGATGAGATCTAAAGGGTATGTGGCAGTAGCCGCGGTTATTCCCGCCATTCCACCGCCTACAAAGTGCACACAAGCATCTGCAGCTGCAGTTCCAGTGTTGTATTCTATACTTGGGATTGACTTTAGCAACTGGAACATGTCAAACGAATTTTATAGCAATCATCATACACAGCAGAGATCATTATCGTGCTAAAAACCTAATAAACGAAGAAAAACACTCACTTTTTTGTACTGCTCATAGGCGTAGAAGTTAACTGCTGTATAAGGAAGGCGATGACAATTGTAACCAGATTTCCTTTCCAAAAAGCTCGAAGACCCTCTTCGTTAACAATACGTGATGCCTCGTTCCATATACAAGGCCTGCTAAGTAGCGCCCCCTCAGAATGCATACCTTGCACCTGCAGAATGCATACAGAATCAACCATCAATTTAAATATTACTAGACCTCGCAAAACAAACCCATTATGGTGTTTATCATAACAGTTTAGTTTATTTCGGATCATTTTTAGTGGGTTTATGTGGGCAATACAAAATCAACCATCAATTTAAATATTACTAGACCTCGCAAAACAAACCCATTATGGGTGTTTACCATAACATTTTAGTTTATTTTGGATCATAAGTAATTTTTAGTGGGTTTATTGGGCTGAAGTAAAGAGAAAAAAAAGGAGGGGCAAAATGGGCAAAGCTATATCATTGAGCGGGTCAGAATGTACGCCCTAAAAAACGATTCGCTACAGTGTAGATCGTCTTCTCTTTTCATCAACTCCACTTTACCAGAGTGAATCACTATCATAACGTCTTCTTCAGCCAGCAAATAGGTTTCTGACCTTCTGTTACGCTCTCTTATTGCCTCACCTAGCTAACCCGGTCCCATTTCTTCAGAGTTCAAAGATGTTCGTTAATTAAGAGGAGGGTATGTTCATGTGGATCTTTAAGTTTGTGCACAGAAAGAAAAGAAAGTTAGAATGTTATTCTTGTTTCAATCGCAGCTATGGTTTTACTTTTACATAGGTTTGGTTTTCATTCTCCTTAAATCAGTCAAATTTTACTTCAATCTGTTTGCGATTAGCACAATTTGATTACATCTGTTCATTAGCAACCCATTTCCTCAAGTCAATTATAGTTCTTTCATTCATCTGTGGTTACACACCAAGATTTTAGCTCAATTTGCTTACTGGCTCTGTAATTTTACCTCAAATTGTACTTGATTTATTTTCGTTGTTTGCTGTTTACTTAATTGTTATTGATTATATCTGAATTTGGTGGATTCATGGAGTTTTGGCTAGGTTCAGTTTTTGATCTTCAACATTTTGTACATTTTTAACCCAACTTACTTTCTTGCGTTGCAGTGGTAATTCAATAATATACAAACATATACTTCATGTTAATTGATCCTGAGCTCAATTCTGGCCCCTTATTAGTAATAGTCCATCTCGTAAATCTTAGCTCAATTTCTGTTCTTGGTCTGTATTTTGTACCCTTCTATCTCCATTGATATCCTTTTTAAACTATCAAATTCACCAAGTTTTGATTTACTTTTAGCAGTAGGAATTTTATTTATTGCTGATGACATGGTAGCCTAGCCAGCGGCATATGAGGAATTATGTACATATGCATTCTGTCACTTCCAGAATGAGTTCTTTTTAAACGCCCATTTTCACCCAAACCAAATTGAACCTTTTTACTCGGCCCATTCTAACCAGTACCTATATGGCATATTGGCATGTTACCCAACCCACCTGTTTTGCAGGCTTAAATATATACCACTTATACTCTTATAGTTTAGATAAAACTTCGATTTACAGGGAAATGTAGATCAGAAGCTATGAAGCTTTATACTTAATCACTAAAGTAAACATACCTCTCCAAACCAGCACTAAGTGAGTTAAACACTTAAACAAACTTTTATTTCCTCCTAATCAACATCAGATTAATCTTTACCTTTTTAAAAATGTTATGTGAATTGTGACTGTTGGGTTTGGAATCTTGATCAGGCTCGTTTTATTAAAGACTAAATAAAACCAGTTTTGGGCCTATATAGAGATCGACCAAAGAGTGGCCAGGATCCAGCCCTAATCATTTATTATTAGCCCGTTTTGTTTTCTCGTTGCCAAAGCATGTAACCCTAATTGTATCTCTATTTATATAATGCTTGTACTTCTAGTCCTCATCACAAGAGTTGAGAGGATAGCAATAATAGATTACTAGGTGCAGCTGTGGGATCGAAACCTAACCTCGTAACTTCTTGTACCTCGTGTTTGTTTTACTTTTCTACAGCGTGATTGTGTGTGTGTGTGTTGTAAACCCAAATCCCTAACAGTGATTACCAATTCATCAAAGATAAACTGACATTCCTTGTTAAAATCCCCATACATCCTTTTAAACAGCAGGACAGCTATTAAACTGGCATCTTCATCAAATTTCATTCAAGATACTTCATATCTTATAACAAACTTACTTCCTATGCAACCTCAGGTACAGATTACTTTCACACAATGAATCCAAAACTTAAATAAAATGTTATATATATGCTGTTTAAATATTATGTAATAAAACGGTAGGTCTGTAAACTTATAATTCAGTGAAATTTACGTAGCAATCAAATTTCTATAATTTTAAACCCTAAAATCTCCGGCCTAATTTCAAATTAAATACATAGAGTGATAGAATTACCTGAAACAGAATAGTGAGACGTGCTAGAGGAGCCGTACATGTTTTACTAAAAGCTCCGGCAATTCCTCCGGCTAGAAGCTGATGTACCGTACCTAACTCCGCAGACTGTGGATGACGTGGCGGAGAAGACGGCGATGCCGCCGCCGCCGGTACCGGCTGCTGCTTTTGCAGAAACTTCACGGCGGTGCTGCCGTCAACGACTCCTGCATGACTGGACATGAGCAAATTGTGCGATGAAAATTGGTGAATGATTGCAGAGGAAGAAAGAGAAACCCTTGAAAAACCCCTAATGTTGCGTGCGAATGAGGTTACTTGGTTCTATTCGAATGCCCAAAACCCCCCCACCCCGTTAAAACATGTTATATTCGAAAAATATTCATTGGGTGTGCTATGGACTCATGTTGTGGGTAGGTTTTTAAATGAAATAAATTGTTTGTATATGAATTTACTTGATAAACCCAAAAAAGAGTTAACTCATATAATTAGTCAATTATATACCAAAGTAACAAATTACAAACAAGTGGCAGGTAAACGGGCAACAAGTTACGCCGCAACCCTCTTTTGAATTGCAAAACCAATCCTACTAAAGACGAAACGGCCCTTAAAGGTTGAAAGATTACTATTCACAACCTGTTGGACCCTGTTTAGAAATTCCACAGCCTCTGGGGCTAGGGACCCAAATGTATCAAAAGCGAATGGCATAAACACGTGTTGATTCTCTAAACAAGCATTCTCGTGTTTAGCGATCTTGCCTGATTCCGCCTTTAACGCAGCCTGGCCAGCAACAAACCCATTATCCCTGAGTCCAACAAGGGGGACACTCCTGTAAGGTCCACACAAGCGTGTTTTCCCCTAGCCCACCCAAACACAAGAATATCAGCTGGCCGAAGAGTAGACCTCCCGTCGAGCGGATCCGTCAGAAAGTACACCGGAGCCTCCTTTTTCGCCGAAATCCCTGCCCGCTTTAGAACATCATAGAGAATATCCCTTACCAAATCATGTCGGTATTTAAAACCAGGTAACTCCTTACAATGGACCGTATGTTCGCCGAAAGTATCTAAACAAGCCTTGCGACAAACTGGGCAAGGCTCATCAACCGGAAACAGAGGGATCATTAGCCGGTACTTAAGAATTGCCCGGTATTCCACTGCTGACATGTGTTGGCCCAGTCCTTCAATGGTGATAACTGTCAGAAAATCCTGGGAATGAGGTGCCCGGAGACAATCAAACACAGCTTTCTTACGAGGGGATAGACTAAACTTCTCTCCAAAACACTGGACAGTTCTACTAAATAGGGCACTCGCCAAAGCATTCTGGACTTTAGGGGAGGCGGTGTCCTTATTAGAGAAACCACCAAGACCAAATCCGGAAGGGACATGTGCATGCAATCCAACGCGCACACATAATCAGAATCTATTTGATGAAACCACCATGTCATTTTTATTTGATGAAAAGTTTGTTTATGTTCTTTTATTTAATAAATAAATAAATATGAACACATTTTTTGTTCATTTAATTAAATGAACGAACATGAATATACGTTTTGTTCGTTTATTTTAGAGTAAATTGCACAAAACATCCTTTATGTTTCCTTAAACTTGCAGGTTCCAGCCTTAATGTTTAAAAGTTGCTAAAAACAACCTTTAAGTTTATTTTTGTTGCGGGTTCAATCCTTTACAGCTAACCACGTTATTTTCTTCAGTTAAGTTCCCTCACATGATCAACCAAAATGACGAATATACCCTCACATGTTATGCATGTGAGGGAACTTAACTGAAGAAAATAACGTGGTTAGCTGTAAAGGATTAAACCCGCAACAAAAATAAACTTAAAGGCTGTTTTTAGCAACTTTTAAACATTAAGGCTGGAACCTGCAAGTTTGAGGAAACATAAAGGATGTTTTGTGCAATTTACTCTTTATTTTATGTTCGTGAACATCTGTTTATGTTTGTTCATTTATTTTCGTTCATTTACATTTGTTATGTTTGTTTCAATTTAAATACATAAGTAGCTATATTAATATAAATATTAAACATAAAAGGAACTTTCTTACTACTTTATATATATACAACCAATTGGTAATTAGGCTTTCTAATAATAAAAAACGGGTTTTCCAAAGGAATTTATTGTGATTAATCACTAATTTATATAAAAATGACTTTTATGTTCATTTGTGATTTGTGTTCTTTAATGTTTAGGCAGTTATGTTCATTTGTGTTGTTTATTATTTGATAAATTATGTTCGTTTAACTCTGTTTGTCTATGTTCGTTTAGGTTTTAAACGAACGAACATAAACATACTCAAATATGGTCATTTTCTTAATAAATGAACATCAACAAAAAAATGTGTTCGATTATATGTTCGTTTCGTGTTCGGTTCATTTACAGGCCTAGGTGTGTGTTGCAATGGTTCGCTTTTAAATAAAATTTATATCGTAGTGTGGAGAAAATAAGTGTATTGCAATTTGCAATAGTATGTTTAAAATTTATAAAATGTTATATTTGAAAAGAAACAAAATATGTTACATTGAAAATATGTTAGATTGATCAAAAACCTTAAAAACAAATACTGACACCGGTACTAATGTTGTTTGCTTGGTATCGATTGCGTTCGTCATCGGTGGTGGTACTCGATATTGTTTGTGATACAAAAAATACTCAATTTTCGAACATAACTTCGTTTTTATATGAAAGAGTAGGTTTGTGTCACACCCCGACCCGCAGCGGAAAAGGTGATCGGGGCATAATTGGGTTATCATCAAAGCTCATGACATTTATTATATGTTTCATATTCATTAATACAATTTAATGGAAATTTACAATAAATGATACAACATATTCTAACTATCAGTCTAAGCTTCTTGGTTCTCTTCTAAGGCATATCCTATGTTTTCCTTGCTTTAACCTGTCCACCTGTATCATGTGTAAAAGGTTTTTGGATCAACATAATGTTGGCGAGTGAATCCTATGGAAAACATTTGAACAATTTATTTAAATTGATTATGAAATATGTGCACAACCAAACATGAGTAAAATTAGATGTAACTTGATCAACAATCATAAGATGTTAAATGAAACACTCATGAACAATAATGGAACAATTAAAGGCACGCGATGCTCAACTCGTCTCTCACGAGGAACTGAGGGGCCTGATGAATGAATTGCATAAACATGATAATATTAATAACACAACTACAAACAATATAAACTCAATGATACCACACATGAACAATAATGAATTTGATGTGAAGCACGCGATGTTCTACTCGTCTCCCACGAGGAACTGATGGGCTTAATGTATGAGTTTCATGTAATTTGACAAAAGGAATATAAGTAAATCACAACAATAGAAACAATCTAAGTTTAAGTCATGATGTGGTATGGCACAAGTTTAAATAAATAAATTAATTAATTTCATAACACATGACACACCCCAAAACGTGTAATTTAAAAAGGGGAATTGTAAGATTCACTCACCGTGGGTGCGTTCGGTTGATGACGTTGAATGCACGCGAAGTGGTTTTAACCACGAGTGAGATTTAACCTAGATAAATCGCATTATGGTTTGGTAAGTAAACGGATTTTATTAAACTATTTTAGTAGGATTGTTGGGTGTATTTTTGTGAGTTTGAGGCTATTTTCTAACCTTAAAAATGTTATTTTTAAGTATTTATAATTGATTTTTAATTAAAATAATTAAATAAAAATAATAAAAAAAAATTATTTTTTTCTGACCGTTGACCGGCCCGTTGACCGTTGACCGCTTCGATGGAATATTATTGTGCGCTGAGTGAGGCTCGAACCCGAGACCTCTCGTACGCGTGCACGCAGCTCTACCAACTGAGCTACGTGTCTAACCCGTTATATATCTGATTTTAATTATATATATATATTAATTAGACTAAACCGAAATTCATTTTATTTTAAAAACATTATAAGCGAAACGGTCATGCGCTCCACAGGTCTCGAACCCGGGACCTGTGGTTTAATCCAACACACAGTCCACCGCTGGACTGTGTGTTCAACATGTTATATCATTCGATTTTTATTATACTTAAATACTAATTAGTTATTTCCTTTTCTGCCTTATTTAAAAAGAGAAGATAATTGTCCGAGTCGGTGCTGAAGACCGGACTCGAACTCGTGACCTGTGATATAAACAAACACACAGTCCACCGCTGGACTGTGTGTCTAACTTGGTCATTATTCCGATTATTAATATACTTAACATATAACTGTGGCGACCCGGTTCGGTTTAACAAAAAAAATGATTTTTATTATGGCAGCGTGTGTGAGACGGGAATCGAACTTGAGACGTTTTGCGTTTTATATGTGCACACAGTCCACCGCTGGACTGTGTGTCTAACCCGATTAATTTCATGATTTATATTATACTTATATGATACATAAAAACATCGTCTTCTTCACTGAAATATCACCAGAAATCGGAAATCGACTGGTTCGAGTTTTATTCAAGTTTCATTAGCGAATTACAGTCCATTAAGGTGAAATAAATGAGAAAAGAAAAAGAAATTGAGCGGAGAGGTATACCGACTGGACTCTCTGTTTTCCGGCAGAAACTCCGGCGACAGAATTCACCTCCGGCGACGTGTTCCTTATAGCAGCGAGTCTCCGGAAAGCTTATAAAGGGCGTGGGTAACTCCGGTATAAACTCAGGGGGTTCAGAAAAGCTCGGCGATGGGGAAACCGGTTTTCCGGCGACGAACAGATTTATTCCGGCGAGTGGAATTACGCCGAGAAAAGGTGTGATTTTGAGCGAAAGTGTTTGTCGTGGGTTGTGGGTGGATTTATAGTGCAAATCGTCAAAGCACTTGGTCTGAATTCCGACTGTATTCGTTGTTTTAAAATTTCCGGCGGTTATAGAAAGGTGTCGCGGACTTCAAACATCGGTTATAACCGATGTATTGTTAATGGTTTACGTTATAACTGAAAGTGGTGTTAAAACTCGCGAGATTTCCGGGATTCCGACGACTGAACCGTTTGGGCGCCGGTTTTGAATTCGTAAAGACACTTTATCAATTAAATGATTTCAATATGTAACAAACAAAATCCACGGCGCAGTGGTTTGTGTGTGTGAGTTAAGTTTGTTTCCGGAATCGGTACAGACCCGGGTTCGAAACCCGGCAGAGGTAATATATTTTTATTTTGCGATTTTTGACAGTTTTTCAAAAACTAAATATATATTCCCGTATAATAATTGATTACGGATCGTTTAAAAATATTTTGGGCATTTAATTCGCAACGAAAATTTTGACTGACTGTTCGGTTGATAAACGGAGCGGGTTTGGTAAATCCGTTTTTTACGGATGTTACAGTTTGCTCCAAAAGTCAGGTTCCCTCCATCTTTAACACTATTTATCCCTATGTTTCAAGTCTTAACACATTCCGTCCATGGTCCTAAAGCCCGTTAACTTTTTACGTTAAATACCCCCCCCCCCCCCGGTGCCCCTCATGTGAGGAGTAATTTCATCATTTCAGCTAGAACAGGGAGTAAATTGCATTTTTCATCCCTAGGGTTTGCTCCAAACATTAGGTTCCGTCCACCTTTAACATTTTTCATCACAAACGTTTCAAGTATAAACCCATTTCGCCCATGGTCTCACGTGAGGTGTAATTTCATCATTTCAGCTAGATTATAGAGAAAACTGCAGTTTTTGGTTCCAAGGTTTGCTCCGAGCATCAGGTTATGTCCACCTTTAACACTCTTCGTCCTTAATGTTTCACGTCTTAACACATTGCGTATATGTTTAATACCCACTAACTTATGTGCATATTACCTCTCACAACATGAGGGGTATTTACGCAATTTAGATACATCAAGGACGAAATCTGCATTTAAAAAAAAATCGAATGTGTTGGGGATTTCGAAACTCGGTTCTTTTATGCAAAGAAAGTCTGCTAACCACGGTTGCTTTCGTTGTTGTTGTTGCAATCAATTATTCGGTTTTCTATTTTAACCTTGATAAGATTTTAATTATGACTCAATTATTCGGCTTCCTCCTATCTTGTCTCGTAATCAACATCTATCACTTATCTGCCTTTATTCAGCAATATCTCAAGTAGTTCAAGTTTTTAGTTATGACTTGATAGTTTGGCTTTCTACTTTAACCTTAATCTCATCTCATAACCAACGTCCATCACTTCCATATCTTTATTCATCAATTTATCAAGTAGTTCAAGTTTATAGTTATAACTTAGTTATTTAACTTTCTACTTTAACCCTAGTCTTGTCTCATAATCAGCATCTATCACTCTCTATCTTTATTCATCGATTTCTCAAGGACGTTTCAAGTTTTAGTCATGACTTGATTATTCCAGTTTCTGTTCTAACCCCAATCTTCTCTTGAAATCGACATCCATCACTTCTCTTTGTAGCTTCATATAAAAAAAAAGAATATTATTATCATCATCATACTACACCATTTCAAAACCCATTATACATCCAATTTCACAAATCATGGATATGTTACAATGTGACATCATTAGTTCATTACTACACTACAATTTTATAACCCACTAATTCAATTAGGGTATAATTGTACAAAGTTGGCCCATACAAGACCCGGCCCATGATCACACCACCTTCTCACTCAATCACCCAACATCACCGAAGATGATATGCTTCCAACTTCCCATTTCGTTCTATCTTCTCTCCATAATCACAAACAATCATGCGATTTTGATCTTTACACACAAATCCATTCTATTCTAGTTCAACATCCATATTCCCATACACAAACTTCAAGAAACCCAATTCATTCATCATTCTTATTCCTCCCAAGAAATGACCAAACTCGACTCTCTCCGTCGAGTACTCCTTCCATGCTTCACCACACCACCACCACCAAAAACCACCACACCGCCACGAAGAACCACCTAACCACCTCCCCACTCCACCAAAACCACCACCCTTCCCCCTCCCACACCCCACCAAGACCCTCCAAAGCCATGGTCATCTGCACCCTCTTCGGCCACCGTCACGGCCACGTCTTGTTTGCCGTCCAAGACAACCGTCTCAACCCCACCCCCACCATTCTCCTCCAACTCTCCATCCCAACCCACACATTACTCCAACAACTCAACTCCGGTCTCGTCCGGCTAGCCCTCGAGTGCCACACCCCACCGGACTCCAATCTACAGTCATGTCCTCTCCGGTCAATACCCATGTGGACTTTATACTGCAATGGCCGGAAAGTGGGCTTTGCTGTTGGGAAAAAGGTGACAGAACCGGTTTGGGTTATGTTGAAGTCGGTTCAGTGGTGTACGGTGGGTGCAGGGGTAATTCCATCATTTGGGCTTGGGGTTGACTCCGGCGTTGACCAGAGGGAGGATGGTGAGTTGATATATATGAGGGGTTACTATGAGTGGATTGTGGGTGGACCGGATTCGGAGTCTTTTCATTTGGTTAACCTGGATGGGTGTTTGGGTCAGGGTCAAGATTTGAGTATTTTCTTGATGAGGACATGTGGGCCATTCTTTTGAGGTGTTTTGGACTTTTAGTTAATTGTTATTACATTTTTTGTAATAGTTTTGGCTTTGGAAGTGTAGTTTTGGTTAGAGATTATGAGGAGTGAGTTAAGTGAGTGATTTTGTTGTTAATGACTCTTTTAACATGTATTGATTTTGATAGTCTTAACAAAAACTAATTTGTGTTTGTTTGGATGAGTGTTGTGTATTGTTGGGTAAAATCGCAATTTACATTTTTTTAATTTTGGGTCTAAGTTGTGACCATAAAGAAGAAAAGTCTAGACTTGTGTAAATACGATAAACAAGCAATAAAATTATCATAGGCTTTTTGGTGTCACTTAATGTTATCCATAGGCGTTTTATTTTCATAATCTAACTTTCTTCAATATATCTTTAAAGTAAGCCTGTTGATTTATAAAATTTTCATCTTCATAATGTTTACCTTGCAATCATAGGAAATCTCTCGTTAGGCTCATCTCAAGTTCTTCATGTATTATGCTAGCAAAATCATCAGATAGATTTTCCTTGGTAGTACCAAAAATAGTATCAAAAATACAAATTTGCACAACTATAATAGGATGATCTTTTTTATTAATAACCAAGTGTTATCCACTTTGCTCACAAAATACTTGTTTTTATCGATATACCAAGCTCTAGAACCTTGTTTAACGATTATTCCAAAATCTTCAAACCTGAGCACACAAGTTCTTTTCTTTTCTTTTTAACACAACCTTTGTATTGAACATATTATCAATTTATACATGATACAAGCACTCTCACACTTACTTTTACAAGATTACATATTGCAACTCAACTACACTCGGTATCATATATTAGAAACTGCCTGAATAACGAACATACCAATTTCAAACCAAGAATTCAAGCTCCCAATTTGTTTTTCTTTTTTTTTTCACTATCATCAGTCTAGATTACAGAACTGTTGAATATGAACAAATTCATGGAGATCCATAAACACCATATTCAAATCAAAGTCACACAAAGAATTGCTTACTGTACAAGAAAGAATTTTACAAACCATGGTGTAAACATGAACACTCAGTTCAGGTGATCATGACCACCACTGCCACCAGTCTTGAGGAGCGTTATCCTTTGAGATTTCGAATGGCTTTGTCGGTTGTTAAGAACGTCTATATATGTTCTAAGCCTATATCGATCCGAATTTGTGATCGAGAATGGAGGATTAAGAATCAGTGAAGGTGCTTCCACCAGAAGAAAGGTTAACAAACGCACCGCTTTTGAATAGAATCCTGCTGCATTGTCAGTAAATCCCATGCACATCATCCACCTGCCAAATGAAACATGTATATTAAAGATTCAAGTGCCGTTTGCAAAGTAGGATCTCAACAAAAAAGGGGGTATTTACATGACAAAAATACATTCGCTAGGTGAGTTACACCGTGAAATGGATTCCTGATCCAATAGAAAACATTTCAGACGAAAGTCCAATGCCAAACTCCAGGATAAAATTGTTTTCTCCATTATCGTTAAAAGTAGAATTATTGAGCATATCAATGGAACTTACAGCCTCTGCCAAAATCAAGTTCAGCCTGAAATATGTTTTTGCATCTGGCATGACATTCCTTTGAAGTACATAAAAGCAATAACTTCTGCATTAAGGTTAATATTTACTTGATCTTCTATCGGAATCAATTAATACATTTTTTCATCTAGTTAGATCACTTATTTTTAAACTATAATAGAAATACATTTTCAAGATTAAATATAACGATAATTTATTAGAAGAAAGATGAGACATACATCGTTCCATAGTATGAAATATGTATTCATTTTAGAATATATATAAAGTAAATATATTAGGATAATTTACATAATCAAGTTATTGTTTATAACTAAAATTTTATACATTTAGAATTCATATTTACTAATGTGATATTTCAAAATTTAAAATTGATAACTGGTATTGTTAATTAAGCAATATTTGAATTTACACATAAAAAGCCTATGTTATAGCAATACTGAAATACCATAATAGCCTGTGTATTGCTCGTCATATGACTGAAATTAGGTATTACATTTTACATATAAATAAACTAATAATGTACATAAATAAAAATAAATTTTATACTGTGTATCTTTTAAATATAACTTTTATTTAAAGTAAGTAAAAATAATATTATTGGTATGTCATTAATTAGATTTGTTATTCTTACTAATAATTTTTACACGGATTTAAATAATTATTAGTTATTATAAAATTATGATATAAGTTAACGGTTTATATATGACTAAATATGACGAAAAAGATATTTTCGCAATTAACGATGAATTTATTATGTCACAAATAGGTAAAAAAAGGAAGTCAATAATATTAAAATAGGATTAAGTTATTATTTCCTAATTTATAAAACATTTCTTTTTTTAAGATCATGAAGGATTAGGCGGGAAAAAACTGGTAAGAGAAATACGGTGGTGACACGTGTCCAATTTGTATTCATTTATTAGGTAGTGGGTAGTAAAATTAATTGTGTTACAAGGCTTACCAGACTGTATAACCTTGGCAAGTTGTTCAGCGTTATCAACTTCATTAAGAAATATTTTCTCAATATGACAACAAACATCCTGTGGTGACGAGGCAATTTCGAGACATTCTTGTATATCAAGACTATCAAGTTCTTTCACGGTGGTTGCGTTGAAAATTCGGGTTTCGGGGCTCGGACTTCCTTTAATAGCGGAAGCAGCCTGCGTGTGACATATATCCAGTGCTTGCTTCCATATTGCAAGGATCACTAGCTGAATCGAGAACGCTTCTAGTCGGTTTCCCGCCACAATCTGTTTTTAATACGAAATTAAAGAGATTAACAACCAGATGTAACATATAGTTACATAACTCGAATATAACTAGTCGGTGAAACCCACACGTTGCAGTGGGATGTTAAAATTTGTAGGACTCAGTTTCAACGACTCAATAAAAGTTTATTCAAAGTGGTTTTAGTACACAAAAGTTAATGATGTAACTCAAAATAAAAAGTCGGGTTTTACATTGATCGAAAACCATAAAAATAACATTACCGATGTCGTTCGGTCAGTACCATCTCGGTTCATCACCATAGCTCTATATTGGATTCAACTCCATTTTCAATAAAACTTACATCCATTCGAGAAAAAAAAATAAAAGTAGGCCGCATATCTAGTGGGTGAAACCGAAGCTTTGCGACAGATATGTTAAAATTTGTAAGGCTCGGTTTTGACAACAAAAAATATTTACAATTGTTTTATTACACAAAAGTTGTATGGTGTAACCCAAAAAAAACGTGTTTTATATCAATCGAAAAACATTAAAATGAAATAATGAAGACCGTTACCGTTACCGGCTCGGTTCGTTACCATACCGCTATTTTGAATACAACTCTGTTTTCAATAAAATTTGTATCAAAATGACAAGAAAAAAAAAGTTAAACGCAGCCGTGTACTAAGTTTTTATAAACAAAAAAATAACGAACAAGAGCTATAAGAAAAAAAAAACTATGGGGTTAAATGAGTATTTTATGTATAGCATAAGAAGTAAAACTAAAATTTAAAAAAAAAAGCCAAAGTCAAAGTCACTATTCACAAAATTTGTAAATGTATGTTTATATTAAATATTTAATATTAATAATTAATGTGCAGAACGGAAGTATAAAGTTAAAACCTACATTGTCATTGACCAGGTCAGAGACGGCAGAGGCACAATCATGCAACGATTTGATTCTCGCCATGCTGTCGGTTGGCGGTTGTTCGATTATATCAATCGATCCATGGGAGGTCCCGGAGGGTGCGGAGCATTGACTTTCAAAGCTCCTGGTGGGGCAAATGATACTTGCGCCACCGCCAATGATGGGCAGAGGTGCGCTGGGTGTTGAATGAATGTCCCTAGAAGGTGATTTAGGTGCTGTTATTTGACTCGCCTTAGAAACACTTGCCAAAGAAGATGCATCCGCAAGGGGACCCGATACTAGAACATAATCTTGATCAATTAACTCTAACGAGTCCGTCACTGTCAATTCAAGATAGTCAAGGGGGTGTGACCAAATAAAACACGTTTGGTTCAAAATCTTGAAATCTTTTATGAATAACTAGTGTGAAAAATGATTACAAATTGTATATTTTATAAGTGGTCTAATTTTTTTGAATAAAATAATTTGGGAGGTTTTATACATTAAATACAATAAAATTTGGGCAGCATTTGACTGGTTCGACACCTCTTTTAAATTTTTATTTTACTCTTTTGATCCGCTAGAGATATAATATAAGCCAAACTGGGCTAAAATTGATATGAGCTAAACGCATCGTACAAAGAAAGTCGTCCAAAGTATATATATAAAACCTAAAGCCTCTTAAAACAATTTTATTCAAGTTGGTATACTGATATTGAAATAATATTGTCTTTGTAAGCATACTTCGCCCACTGAATATTTATAAAAAGAGTAAAGTACACAGATGGTCCCTGTGGTTTACCCAAATTTTGAATTTGGTCCCTGGCTTTCCAAAAGTACACGAATGGTCCCCGTGGTTTGCACTTTATAACACATTTAGTCCTCAGCCAACAAATCTAAAGGTTTTAGCATGTCCAAGTTAGGGACTAAATGCATAACAAAGTGCAAACCATGGGGACCATCCAGGTACTTTTGGAAAAAGTTGGGGACTAAATGTGTTACAAAGTGCAAACCACAAGGACCATTTATGTACTTTTAGAAAGATAGGGACCAAATCCAAAAATTTTGGTGAACCACGGGGACCATCCGTGTACTTTACTGTTATAAAAACTTTTGGACAGAAAGCGTTTTAGGCCAACTTGTACCGACTTTACATGTTATTTTGTTTGAATAAAATATATAACAAACAAACCTTTGGAGTGTGTAGTCAAAGGGTCAACGGATCTCAAAGAATCTTTCAGATTTCCTTCTGACAATCTACGATTTCCACGTGGAAAACCATTATTATCTGGTTTTTGTCTGATACCGCTATACCTAGAAGAAATTTTCGTTTCTTTCGACAAGTCTCCTTTATCAGCTTCCTTATCCAGCGAAAACCCGTACGTAGTCGGAGGTGACCGCTTAATAAATTGCGGACTTCCATTGGGACCGCTTGAATCATAATCAAGACTAAACGGTAGATTGTCTTCTTGGCTATTCTCCTCGGTGTTCTTGAAAGACGGGCCTTTAGGATATGAAAATCCATCGGTTGTTCGTTGTGGCCTCCTATCTCTGCGTATATGCCGCATAATATTTGATTATGTAGCACGCGTAAGTGATTTGAGTAAAAATTTAAAATAATGCCTTTATAAATGAAGAAAGTTCCTGCGGCTTATAAAATAAAATACCTTGATAGTTCATCAGGTCTTGTTTGGATGAAAAAAGGGTGTGTAAAGAACTCCTCAAACGTCAACCTTTCAACTGTGAATCAAAGTAATCAAGATCAGATATAACAGGGATTAAGTGTGTTTCAATTAACTGTAACTATAAACTATAATCTATGCAGTTATAACGGTCCAAAATCAAATAGCGGTCAAGGGCCGATATTTGAGATATAGGTTATTGCTGTGGGTACTGGTAATTTAATATCATGCAGAATTTGTATATATACATATATAATATTAATAGTAATATTATAAGTCAAAACTCATAAGTGCCAATATTTGAAACATGATCTAATTGTAACCCATGCAATCTGCTTCCGAGTCTACATCAACCAACACATCCAATATAACAGTCGATATTGGTCAAATTTCGCTCAATAGCGGTCAATAGCGCCGGCTGTAATTTGTGCATACAAACAGATTTGTGCATACCACCCCCTAAAGCATTCTATTTGAAGATTTGTAATAATATTGATTTTTGTAACTTTGTTATCTTAATTAACACACAAATGATATATTTAGTTTTTTATAAAAGGAAAAACAGGTGTCAAAAGAGAAATAAATAAAAATTTCCGTTATATTCTAAAATATAAGTTACAAATACCGGGATTTTGTCGCAGTAACTTTCTACACAGGTCAACGCACTCGGGACTTAAGTCCTTCGCATCTGACGGAAAATGCAATTCTGTTGATTTCATTATGTTTTGAAGCAACTGTGTGACACGTAAATAAAAACAAGACACAAAAATACCAGGTTAAAATTTTAATAAAAATCCCAATGGAAAAAGAATTTGATTTACAAACCTGAATTTGATTGCTTCCTGTGAACGGTGTTCTACCAGTTACAAGTTGAAAAAGAATTGCACCGACACTCCATAAATCTGCCTGTGTGTTCCATTTCCATGTCAATATAAGAGAAACTAAAATAAATGCACTTTTAAAGAGAAAATATCACCTTGGCATCATACTTATGAAGTTGCATAATTTCTGGTGCCATATAAAGCGGCGAGCCACATAATGTTTCTGCAAGGTTTCTAGGTTGCAAAGACCTGCAAGTATTTGTATAATTACATTTTTTCATGTATATGCTACAAGGCATGACTCATGATGACAAAATATATATAACTCTGAAATTATATTACCTTGCAAAGCCAAAATCTGCAATCTTTAATGTTGAATTGTCGTCATTTGTAGACAGTAAGAGATTCTGTTCAACAGATAAGATATGTAAAAAATAAACATAAATACTGAACTTGAAATAACGTAAACATGATGCAGATGATAAAGGATACCAACCTGTGGTTTTAGGTCTCTATGGATAATCTGATTATCACGAAGGACTTTCAAACCAGCCGCTGCAAGAGAAACAGTCATATACAACTTAATCACTCACCAATATAAGTAATGTGAATAGAGAAAAGATTAAAAAAAAGTGTTGACAGATACCTAACTGCTGCATGAAGTGCGCTGATGTTGATTTGGAAATTCTACCTTGACGTCTTTGAATAAACATAGACAGATCACCTCCTTTGCAGTATTCCAGCACAAGATGTATCTTTCCAGGCTCCTAATTTCACACAAGTGAGACGTCATGAACAATTTCAAAAATGGATTAAGAAACATGAAAAGTTTCAATATTTTGGCCCATCAGATGCTACAATTTAAGAGCAATGCATACTGCGCATTATATCATTCATAAACTAGATACAACTCTATATCCATCAAATATCCATATAAAAAAGAATTGTACAGCGTATTTCTAAAAATCCAGTAAGCATATCGCCTCCTCTACCCCTATCTCACATTAATATGAATTTTATCCGTTATTTGGATTTGGTCCTTGTTAGGTTCAACCTGAATATTTGTATTCGGTTTCCATATATATAATATCACTTTACATAAGAACCAAATCCCAAATCGAGTGGTATACTTCCTCGGTTCCTTGAGCAAACAATATAATCGTATCAGTGCTTCTTATGTACCGAATTCATCTTATACAGTCTCTCAAACCCAACAAACAAACCAGAATACACACTTACTACATAAACTTTAAACTTTAATTACAATATTAAATGCAGTTATCATAAATTCATAATATTATATATATATATATATATATATATATATATATATATAATATTAAAAACACAGTACTCATCCTCAAAATCCAAACAAAATTCAAACAATGAAAAATTCAAATTTCATTATCAAAACTCATAACTACCTTGATCATCTCATGCAAACGAATAATATTCGGATGATTGATGTTCCGCAATATATCAATCTCAGACATCAAACTTTCTTCCAACTTTTTATTCAATTTTCCAGTGTTAATTTCCTTAATTGCAACTTCGGTACCGTGGATCTTATGCCTCGCGTGCCAAACAACTGAGAAGGAACCCGACCCGATCTGTTTGCCCACAACGTAATCCCCAACCGATCGAACTCTGTACGGAGATTGAGCCATGTGTGAATTGAGAAAAAGTCAAACGCAAACCCTAATTTTGACTATTGGAGTTGAAGTCAAGAGGATCAGCTAGTGGTTTGTTTGTGTGTGTAGGTATTTACAGAGGATTTGTATCTATAGTGATTGAATGAGTGATTGATTGGAGAAATTTGTCACGTGTGATTAGTGTTTTGGGGTGAAATTGTTTTGTGGATGATTGATTGAATGTGTGTGTGTGTGTGTTTTTGTGTTGGGTTTGTTGGAAGGTTTTTCAGGTGGTGTAAGCTAATGTGCGCCGTGGGCGTTATGCGCACAGTGGTGTTCTTGTACATGGTGTAAAGTTATGAACCAGATTTGCTGCAAGTTATTGAATTTTGAAATTTGAATTTAAAATGTGAAATGAAACTTGTGGTTTATCTTTTTTTTTTCTTTTTGGTGTTTATTGTTTTTATAGATTTATATACGAAACTAGGAATTTAGAGGAAAAAAAGTAAACTAAAGTGATTTCACTTGTTTAAAACATGTATGATAGTAAAGTAGTTGATGATTGTCGGTTTAATATGTTGATATTAAGAAAGATTACCTACTTATGTGGAGTTTCTGTTCAAGAGATCCTACGTTCGATTCCAGAGATAGGGAGCAACTTCTATGACCTAGGTTACCGGGTGTTGTTATGACTCATGGGGAGAGATATCAGAGAGATATCCTGACATTCAAACCGGGTTTTGGGTTTATAAGTCTATGAGCTTACCCGGGTGAACTACGTCATCCAAAGAGAAAAGAAAAGGTAAAGTCGAGTAGTCGAGACAACCAACATGGTCAATTTTGTGTGTTGCTTTTAGAAGTCGTAGTCGACAATTTGTGGTTAGAAAAAAAAAATAAAAAGGTATTTTGTATGGATAAATTGATTTTAATTAGATATCATATTTGCGCGTATGACTAACTTTTTTTAACAACAACTTTCATTAAAACGAGCCCACTAGCAAGACGCTAGGGGGCATCAAACAACTTACACCATTTATCCCACTCTAGCTTAATACATTTCAACCTACTAAAAATCCATAGAAAGCTTAACGTTTTAACCTCACCCACAATCTTCAAAATCTTCACAAGAGAGAATCTCTCTAGCGTAACGCACAGTGGACTAAAACCCGGGATGGCTCGGGCTCAAACTCTTGACCTCGGGTCTGGGAGAACTAGCATTTATTCCTTTATCTACCAAATGTGATACTAATGAAAATTGAACTTGAATCTTTAAGAAAAACCAAATCTTTTCAACCACTAGACCATAAGTGATGTTATAACCTACCATACAAAAGTTGTGACAAAACATGAAATAAAGATATGATTCGTATTAGCGCGTTGTAGCATCATCACATCATATAGAATGCAGAAAATCTATTTGTTAATAATACTTTTGATTTTGCCGTAAGTTATAAACGTTATATTATTGAAACTCTCGTTTATGAATACATTTTGCATATTTTCTTTTAACTATATATATATATGAGTGATGATAAATATTAGCTTTATTTTTATGATAATATATAACTTTTTTATTATTTTTATTTAATACATTATAATAGTTTTTTATTATATTTACTTTAATAACATATTTTTAATATTTTTCCTATTTTATAAACATATATTTTCTAAACCATTTTTTCAATAATCGTTTTTTTAGAATATATATTAATTTATCAATTACTTTAATACTTCTTTAATAATTTACGTTTATAACATTTTTTCTTAAAATTTAAGTACGAGTTGTGCTTAATTTTACCCTGACATTCCTGGAGGGGTATGTCCAAAACCTTGTGTCCGCGCAAAGGACCATACCCTCAACAACATAATACTACAGCAATAACCTTGCGCACAATGCGCAACGGTGCGTCATTCTTGGAATCAACAGGTTGCCAAACAGTCTTGCGCGCAATGTGCAATGGTAATGCAACCTTAACACATGCAGATCACACAACGAGCCTTGCGCACTCAGCGCAACGGCAAGTTAGACCAATCAATACAAGTCACACAACGAACCTTGCGCACTTAGCGCAACGGCAAGTTAGACCAATACATACAGGTCACACAATGAACCTTGCGCACTCAGTGCAATGGCAAGTTAGACCAATACATGCAGGTCACACAACGAGCCTTGCGCACTCAGCGTAACGGTAAGTTAGACCAATCAATACAAGTCACACAACGAACCTTGTGTACATGGCACAACGGCAAGTTAGACTTAGATGCGCAGGCTCCTTGACCCTACGCGGATTAAACAAATCCTCTGGCTGCGAAGTCCTAAAACCTTGCACAAGGCCAAGACAAACATGAGAGCAACTCATAGTCTTGGGCACAAAGGATGTAATCCCTACAACTCTGCGCTGGTTAGAAAGCACTAAAAGCTACGCGGAAGAGAAAAACGCAAAGAGGCGTTGACCAATACAAGGGTACAAAGTGGTAGATTTGTGACCCAATGGTTGCTTAACAGGTTGTGTCAGACTGCATCACATGAAAAGTAATGCAGAGGCCAAACTATACACCAACCATACTCACGCCAGTGACTGTCACACATTCTCCACTTTCGGCTGATGACAGGTCTGACACCAGGGACAGCTGCCATAATACGTGGCACCATTCAACATCTGACAAAGCACACCTCCTGCCAGAGATCATTTAATGATCGATGCAGAGAGACACCATCAGCCCATCTCCTAAACCCACTTATCTTTGGCTATAAAATGAGTATTGAACCACAGGTAAAATCATCTAAAAACATCTACTCACATACGAGCTTACTACTTACTTGCTATTACCTTGCAATCATCAAATATTTATTCTCACGTCGGAGTGTGGTAACGGAGAAAACCCTTCCCTTTTCCCGTGACGAGGCTAACGGCGTTGCTGTTTTTGCAGATTAGCTTGAAGTGAGATCACCCAGAAGCGCGAATGAGAGACAACCTTTCATGCAGAAAAACTAGGCTGTAACTAAGATATCTCCACATACCTCTTGGTTCAGCCGGTGTTGCTTCAGAATATATATTAATTTATCAATTACTTTGATACTTCTTTAATAATTTACTTTATAACTTTTTTCTTTTAATAGAATATATATTAATTTATCAATTACTTTGATACATCTTTATTAATTTACGTTTATAACTTTTTTATAAAAACTTAAGTACGAGTTGTGCTTAATTTTACCCTGACACCATTATAAGTTTTGTTAAAACGAAGTTGTAGTCAAAATAAAGTATTTATTAGTTGTTATCATAAAACGGTACGATTATAAACTAAATCGTTCTAATGGTTTGGTTTTCTAAACAACATGCTTTATTTTAAAATCACGTTTGTTTTACATTATCATTTGCTCGGTTTCGCCGCAACGCGCGACGCAAGAATAAACTAGTTTCTCTTAATTACCAGATAATTTTTTTAACTAATTTCTCTTATTACTAGTCAACTTAAAAACAAACATAACTAAAAAAATTCATTGTTAAAATTGTTTTCTTTAACAAACATTAATAGACAGAACTAAAAAATTTCATTGTTAAAATTGTTATCTTTAACAAACATTAGAATGTTTACAGTCTATAAATATTGATTGTTATCCTTATTTTTGTTAACAAACATTGAAATGTTTACCGTCTATAAATATAATATAATAGATTAGATTGTTATCCTTATCTTTTTGTAAAGTATAAAAGGATCATGATATACGAATCTCATAAAATCGACTAGGTGGAGATTATTATTATTGTTAGTTTGACCAATATGTTAAGATTCTTTTGATTTCGTTTACGTGGTATGATTCTATTGTATTTTTCTTATAAACATAAAGCTGGATACGTGTACAATTAAAATATTATCCTCACCCAAATCAAACATATGGATCATCATTCCTCAAAACTTTCAAACTGAATATAACATTGAATTTTTTGATGTTTCACTACATAACAAAATTAAAGTAATAAAACATGTAACACTATTTTATCTAACTTTTCAACAGGGGCGAAATGTTTTTTTAAAAAATTAGTAAATTTAGTATATTATATCTAGTTCAAACCTCGCTCTGACTTGACCGGAACAAGGACCGACCCGAAAATTTTAACGTTTTGTTATGAAAATTTGAATACCGAAAAAAAAGAACCCCACTGGAAAAAAATCATAGATCCGCCACTACATATCAACTATTTACAAAACAAATATATCTACTGTGAGGATCTAGTAAAAACACAAGAACGCGAAAGTAATAAATGAACACAACGAGTTACGTGGTTCGGTCTAAACTGACCTTCGTCCAAGATGGCAACTAGGATTTTTTTTATTGACGTGTTAAACATTACAAGTATAAGAAATTAATTTTATAGACTACACAATTATGGTTAAAACCCATAATTAAAGAAAGAAGCCCGTGACCCGCGATTAGGGCCGACTACCATTATTGTCACGCCGCACCCTCTGGAGTCGAGAAGTCTACAACCCAACAATCTCCCACTTGGAGGCTTCAAAGACACGAACAACTGCGCTCCACTGTACTTATGTAGTATGTCAACAGAAACTCTAAGTTTCACCTCTGGTTGCCACCATCCTTCACATCAACTAACCTAAAGGCTCATTGAAGCTCCCACTGAGCTTCGACTCATCAGCCACTACCTGTTACTCGTTCTTTGTCCCTTCCGACTCCCACTTAAACGAAACGTCGGACCCTGAGAAAACCTTAGAACTAACTGTCACACCCCAACCGATGACGGAAACATCGGAGTGAGACGAACGAGATTTCTCGAGACTTCATAACACTATTGTAGCAATATTTAATTCAAACCAATTTCATTCATAAATGAATTGTCAGTACATCACAAGAAATCAAAGTATAACAATTGGAAACCTCAAAGTATAACAAAACTTAATAACAATACAGTGATAAAATCTAGTAATTCTAGATGCGTTTCTAAGTCGTCCCTACTAGATTTCGTCAATATCAACATCATCAACCTGCAACAAGTTTAACAGTATAGTTCAACACACAAGGCATTGGCGAGTACACAAGTTTAATATAGCATAAGTATGAAAAAGGTTTAAACGAATCCACATGCCAAAAATAGTTAACTAGATTAATGTATCAAGGCATGCAATTTTACAAGTCAACCCTCTGATTACCGCAAGAATTAAAAACTTAACATGACCACAAGACTACGGGCGGTGCGTTACTCCTATAACACTATACATGTTAAGAGGAGGCTCGTACGAAGTTAATGACAAGCGAATCACATAAGAATGTTCCAAGAATACAAATTAAGTATCATGTATTTAAGCATGTATAATGGATTGTTTTTGTTTGCATAAAGTATAAGTGTGTTTGTCATATTTTGATAGGTTAAACACATTACACCCAAAAATGTAAAGCGAAAAAAAGGGCTTTCAAGTGTACTCACGGTTTTGCAAAGCTACCTTTGGTAATCCCGTGAAGAGTTGGAGAGTTTGAAGGATGGAACACCAAGTTATCCTACATGAGGAAACGTAGGTGTGAAAGTATTTGGATTATAACGAAGTTTTCGGATTCGGAATTAAAGTATGTAAAAGTATGTATTCAAGAAAGTAATTATCTAGCCTTAAACACTCGTTTTTGACACTATATATCCCGTATGGGTTGTTGTGATTTCAGGGTTATGTGCCTATTAGAATCGTAACGAGAGGTTCAAGTCTAGATAATATAACCTTTTACCATGATAAGTAACCATGTCGATTATCCTTAAGGGTTCGGTTATGTGTATATATATATATAGATGTTATATAGTTTATATAATAAATTTTAAGCTAAGTCTATCAAGGATATCATAGATTGTCATATAAGTCATGCATGGAGGTAGGATGATGAGCATCCATTAAACGTCGTTATATGATTCACCAATACACAAACTGTCGCATGGACGATTCGGATGGTCATGAATGAAATGAAAGAAATACTTCACTAAACTATGCATCGACCAAGTAAGCAAGTTAGGTGCGTGCATCTCGAACATGGTAACGTTTGGGGACGTGTCGTAGCATTGTTACTCAATTGAAGGTTGAACATAATTTAGTGGTTACTTAGAAATCATCAAGTGAGGTGGTGGATTGAAAGTAGGATAGCCAAGGCTTCCAAGTAATCACACCTTCACCAAAACACAAGCCTTGTCAAGCTTGGATGGTCTCAACACTTGTGGGTTAGAACCCTTACAAAATCAGAAGGTTTAGAGGTATTTTACGCCTCCTAATTTGTATTAAACAACCTAGGCTTAGCTCCCTAACAATGGACTTGATTAGGGGCACAAGTAGCACAAGTTTGTCTAGAAAAGTATGTTTAAATAAAGTTTACAAGTTCATCTTCCAAAACAGAAAGTTTTAGCCTTAAAAGTGGTATTGTATGGTAACATCCCTAGAGGCATTACAAACATTGTAGAGGAAGGAAAAATGAAGAAAACATGAAAATAATGAAGTTGTAAAAAGATAAAAACAAGCAGAAAGTTATAGTCACTTTGGACCTAAAAAATGGTGAGATTTCGCCTTAGTTTAACCAAGCAAACTTGTGAAAACCTTTCCTAGAGGTTATCCAAGTGTAGTAGAAGAAAGAACAAGAATAAGTTAGAAGGAGAAATGATTTAAAACTCACTTTTAATTGTTGGAACTTTCTGAGGTGTTGCTGAAAAACTCAGCTGAGTTTGAGTGTGTTTTTGAGAGTGTTAGAATGTTGTAAAAGTGGGATAAAGGATGGGGAAGTGCTCATTATATAGGGAATGGATTAGGGTTTCAATGGGTTGGGCTTTAAATATGATTAGTGGGCAATTAACCTTGAAACAAGACAACTAAACCCAGCCCAAAGGCTGCGATCGGAATCTACCCAACCCATATATATATATATATATACTAAACCCAGCCCAAAGGCTGCGATCGGAATCTGCCCAACCCACATATATATATATATATATATATATTATAAATATTGAACATATAAGGTGTATATTTGTTGTATATTCATGTGTTACATGTTATTTAATATATGATCAACATGTAGAAATGCTTAATATGCAAAGGAAACATGAAAACATGAGTTAATCAAGTATGTAAACATAGGTTTTGTGTTGTAATAATAAAAGAAGTATTGTAAGGATTAAACAAGTACGTGTAATGTATAAGGAAGTGTCAATTGTGCATAAGTCTCGTAATCGAATAGTAAAGTGTTTGAATGTACAGAATGCTTACGAAGTACGAATTCACAATGATTGTTTACAAGTTAATCTTATGCTTATGGGAATAACGTATGTATCAAATTTTTTTGTTTTGGCATCATCTGTTCTAGGGGGAGATTGATGGAATTGAACCCTACAAAATATCAGATGATAGAAAGCCAAAATATACTACAACTTCTGATCCTAATGATAATGCAGCATCTGCCCAAGTAAAGCTTTGCTGAAGACTAAATGTCCAAGGTCTGTTATAGCTAAACTCTGTTGAAGACAAAGCTCTGCTGAAGTCTAAATGTCCAAGGTCTGCTATAGCTAAACTCTGTTGAATACAAAGCTCTGTTGAAGTCTAAAGCTAAAAGTCTGCTATAGCTAAGCTTTGTTGAAGATAAAGCTCTGCTGAAGTCTGAAGTTAAAGGTCTTCCAAGGCAAAGCTCTGCTAAGGACTAAAGCTAAAAGGTATGCCAAGACAAAGCTCTGCTGAAGTCTAAGCTAAAGGTCTGCCAAGACAAAGCTCTGCTGAAGATCAAAGCTAAAGGTCTGTCAGGGCAAAGCTTTGCTGAAGGCCAACAGAGGATGTATCATCAGTGTTTTCTATCAGTCCCTGCAATGTTTAGTGTATAGCAGTGGTTATCATTAGTGTTTTCTATCAATCCTTGTAATGTTTAGCGTATAGCAGTGGTTATCATCAGTGTTTTCTATCAGTCCTTGTAATGTTTAGCGTATAGCAGTGGTTAGCTTAGCAGTGGTTATCATCAGTATTTTCTATCAGATCCTAACAAAGATCAAGTACAAAATTTTGAAATCAAATACAACATATTTGGAACAAAACACAAGTATGGCAACATTAATAAAACAATTCTAGATGAGTATCTAGGTCATCCTACTCGTTTCCAATGTCATCATCATCAATAATCAACCTGCAATACATGTTAAAGTATAGTTCAATATGCAAGGCCTTGGCGAGCATACAAGTTTGAATATATTACATAGTATGAAGTTTTAAACAAATCTTTATGCATCAATGTCTATTCTCGAGGCTAACATGTAATAGACGAGCATATGAATATACTAGTCAACCCAAACCGCAAGCATAATCTAATCATAGCAACGAAAAGACCGTATATGTTTAACTTAACATGACCTCACGAATACGGGCGGTGAGTTACTCCTATAGCGATATACATGTTAAGGGAGGCTTGATCAAAGTTAATGATTGAGTATGAGAATTCAAGTATAAGCATGTATGATTTCAAGTGCAGCACAAAGAGCACGTATGAAGATTGTTTTGTGATTTATGATTAAGCATGTTTGTGTAATTGGGTATAATGTACATGTATTGCACCCAAAGGTGATAAAGCGTAAATGGGATCGAGTATGCTCATAATTTGCGAGCTTCCTAGTATTCTGTGCGTAGAGTGTTTAGGTGATGCAACCCGGAGTTCCCTACATGGGGTAAACATGTAGGCATAAGTATACTGAGTTGGACGATAGGTCCAGATTCTGAAGCAGAAAGTATGGAAAGAAAACGGGAAAATGCCACTTCGTACAAAGTGGACTGTCCGCCTCGTGCGAGCTGACTTGCAACTCGTACCAGTTGACTGGTACCTCGTACGAGTTGACTTACACCTCGTACGAGTTGATTGTGCACCTCATGCGAGGTGACAATCCTAAAATGTATTAGCCCGTTTTGTTCCCATTTCGACACTGATTTTTGTGAACGGGGATTGTGATAACGAGGCTGAACAGTCGGACCATAACACTAGATCAGAATGTGATTAATGTTACATCCACATTGGTTTATTAAGAAAATACAAAAAATAAGTATAGTTTATGTATGGCTTAGTCATGTTCGTCATAGAAGTCAAGTATGGAGATGTTGAATCTCTTTATATGATTCATCAAAGCACATGGTTGTAATACAACCCAGTTGGTCATGAATTAACAGAAAGTAAAGATTGTTTAAATGAGGTATGGAACTTAATTCGGGTAGCCGAAGCTCCCAACGTTCTCACTAGTCAGAACTCCAATACAATCCTATGGGGATGATGGACCAGGTGGACTTACAACACTTGTTGCAAAAGAAAATAAAAGTAGAAGGAAGGTTGTGGAATCATAAGTTGTTAGTGAGTTAAACTCTGGAAATCCAGGAATTGGAGAATGGAAGTGAGAGTATTCGGAAAGTGAGAAGTGATGAAGTGCGTAGGTATTTATAGGAAAACAGGCCGGTTTGTACGAGTTAGAGTCACTTCGTACGAGTAGGGCATTACCTCATACGAGGTGGCCTCACTTCGTGCGAGGCTACTACACTTCTTGCGAGTTGACTGGTTTGAGTTGTTTTCGTATGTTTAGATGGTCTTTAAGTGTTTCAAACATGTATGAATGATGTATAATCGCTCGTGAAACTGAGTACTTGAATATTCTAAGTACAAATCTCTTGCATATAATCATGTATTCGAGATTGTAACGTCTAATTTAAGTATGTAACATGTGTAAGTATCAAATAAGTTTCTATTATGATCATAATCTCAGAGTACAAAGTTTGAAAAATGTAGGATACGGATATGGTTACAAGTTTCCAAAAATATAATCAAAACAGTTTTTTCTAAATATGGAAAGTACAAGAATACGGGGCGTTACATCCATCCCCATGAATATTAGGCAATCCCATACCTGGGAAAGTCAGGTTCCCAACCATCGGGAATACATGCTTTTAGTAAAGGTGTGAACTCACATTTGTTTTGCTCGGTAAGAAATAAAGTGCAAATAGTAGCGAAGACGATCAAGCGCGTCCTAAGATAGTTATCATATATTTCATTAGAGTGAATTCATGCAATGTAACACCTCGCTTTTCAAACCTTCCTTAATTAGAAGGGATTGTTGTATTTCTATTTCTTGAAACGTGTATTCGTATTTCTTTTTCCAATCTTGTAATCCGAGACTTGAATCGTAATAAAATTTATACTTGATACATGCTTGTCTTATATACATTCAATCGTTAAATTCATGCAAACTACTTGTTATACGTGCAAAGATTCATGCATTCATACACGTTATATGCTTAAAACATGCAAAAATAGCAACTTAAACTAAGTTCAAGGACTAAAAGTGATAAAAACCAAAGAATCTTCTGGATTAACCTACCTCGCAGCCCGCGACCGACCCCTTGAAAGCCTCTCGCGGCCGTCAGACCTCTGGCGGCCCGCGACCGAGCCACCTTCACCCTCTCGCGGCCCGCGAGAGGGGCACAATCTGGAAATGTTGGTTTCAAGCTCATGGATTGGCCAATTTTGTGTTTCTTGCATTTATTACCCCCAACTAACACCCTCCCAATTTTACATATAAATACCCCACTCCATCTCCTCTCATTTCACACCTCAATCTTCTCTTCTCTTCTCTCTAAAAAGCTCTAAGAGCTCTTCTTCACTAAAAGATCAAGGCTTCAAAAAGTGAGCTCTAACTCACCTCTCTCCTTTTGATCTTTCTTCCTTCTTACTACTTGAAACACCTTTTGGAATGTCTCCATAAGTCTTCCATGGAAGACCAACTTAGAACATCACCGTGTCTAAAGGTCCCAACTATAAGAGCTTTGTTTGGGTTTTAATAGGGTTTTACCCACAAGTATTGTATCTTTCCAAGCTTGTTCTCGAAACAAGACTTGAGTTGGTAGAGTGTGATCACTTGGAGGCCTTGGCTATCCTACCTTCGATCCACCACCTCACTTGATGATTTCGATTACTTTTGTCTTTTACTTTTATGTTTAAGCGTACTCATGACCATCCTTGTCGTCCTTGTGACGACTTGTGCATTGGTAAACTATACAAGAGAAGTTTTAAAAGGAAGGTTATCCTCCTACCTTCATGCATGACTTCCATGAACTTCCATGATGTTTTACTTATACGTATACTATATGATATATATATATATATATATATATATATATACTAACCGAACTCTTGATGATAATCAAATGATTATCCGTCATGATATTAGGTTACATCACCTAAGTACTTAATCTCTCGTTACGATTCTAATGGGATCATAACTCATGAAAACACATCAACCTGAATGGATATTATAGTGTCAAAAACGAGTATTAAGTCTGGATGATTACTTTTTCGTATAAACTACTTTATTGTATTTTATTCCTAGTCCTCCGTTATCATTCGAATACTTACCAACCCATTTTCCTCTTGTAAGATAACTTGGTGACTCTTCCATCCTCCAAACTCTTCACGGGACTAATAAGTGGAAGCTTACAAAACCGTGAGTACATTTGACCCATTTACCTTTTACACAATTTGGGTTGTAACATGTTAACATACAAAAATCCACAAATACACACACTACATTCCTTATACACTGAATCTTTCATACATGCTATTGTTATGCTTTGGTACATGCTAAATTCATACATGCTTCTTGTCATTAACTTATCTAGCCCCAACTTAACATATATGGCGCTATAGGAGTAGCACACCGCCCGTCGGGGTATTATTAAGTCTGAAAGCTGATGCATTCTTGTTACATTCATACTTTAGTCTCGTTACTTCGTGTGACGAGGGAAACATTCATTCTTGTGGATACTTAGGTTTGACAATTAGTATTGCATGCTAGCTTACCTCATATACAATTGCCATGTGGATTTGAGTAAATTCTTTTATACTTATGCTATGTATTTCAAACTTGTGTACTCGCCAATACTTTTTGTATTGAACTATACTTTTAACATGCTGCAGGTTAGAGATGTTGATCATGATGGAACTTAGTAGGGATGGCTTAGAAACACATCTAGAATACTAAGAATTTTGTTGTTGCATTTAATTTCCTATTGTACTTGACAATTTATGGTGAAACAAAATTTGGTTTATCTAATTAATGTCGCAAATAGTGTTATGTGTGATGAGCAATCTATTCCGTCTCACTCCGATGTTTCCGCCATCGGTTGGGGTGTGATATGCAACACGTATATTCCTACACGCAATCTAACATTTTGCACGTAACACGTTTTTACATGAACCATTTTAACCAAATGTATGCATACATAACACTATACCATATCACATACTAAGTATCAATTATGTAGTCATCAAACACAATAAGACATTATATGATCACACAAGCACGTTAAGTTAACTTATCAAAATTCAGCATTGACACTTAATTCTGTGCAGTTTTCGAGAATTTTTCTAATATAGTTTCAGAACTGCAAAAATTCCCAGAAAATTATATAAAGTGCCCAACAGCCCCTTTCATTTGATGTAAAATTTTCAGAACCTAATTCTTTATAGATTTTCTGTGAAAAATCAAACACTGAATAGTGGTCAGATTCGTCGAAATCTGACCCCTGCCCACTAAATATTTTCTTAAAAGTTCCTCGTTTATTCGATTGACTTGAAACCAGTGGAAAAATTCTTAAAACATTAAAGGCTATCTACAGTAACAATTTCATAGCAAAACTCCAATTACGCAGCAAGTTATAACCCAAAACATATCGCATAAAATCTACAAAAACATAACTTAAATTTCTGAAACGAAACACTTATTTAAAATAGTAAACGACATCCAAAAATCATGATTCCAGCGCCATTAGAAGTGTATTTCGAAATAGCACGTTATAGACTCAAGAAAATCCAATTTTCATTAAGTTATGACCCGGTTACAACTGATCAAAGTTGGTTGTAACTGTCAGACAGAACCTATTTCTGTTACCCAGGATCTTCCCAACCGAATAACTAATGCACCCAACGACCCACATTGATTATTTACAGCAGATTATCAGCTACATCATTAAAACATCAATATTTTTCCCAAAACCATTCAAGATCCTTCCCATGCCCAACTCTAGCAATTAACAGAGTCCTTAACTTAATCTAATCTTTATATACATACGATTTTCAGCACTTAGCAAACAAGTATTCTTATAACTACAAGAGATCAATCAAACAATGAAAACATAGCCACGTATAAGTTGCACTTATAACCAAAACATATCACAACACTAACCAGAAGGAGATGAGAGAGCTATAACGAGATGGAGAGTACACCGTGGGAAAAGAATCGTGACGGGGAGCCTTATTGCTGCCGTCAGTCTTTAAGAGGGAGAGAAAAGAGAGCAGTATGTCGTATGTTTAGGGTTGTAGGGTTTGAGGGAGTTGTGTTATGAAAGAAACATGCAACTATACGTATATTGAAAATATAGGCATGTGGCGGTTTGGGATAATCATGTGGGTTGAAAGTTTAATTAAAGAGAGGGAGGGTTGGGCCGATTTCCTGGGCTGTACACGTCAAAGGAACATGCAACAATTTGTTTATTCACAATAGTTAGCCCCACTAATAAAAAGGGTAACAATGAAGTTATGGTCCGGGCCTTAAAAGTTTCAAGTTACATGAGTAGGTTGCTTCGACAAGTGAGACCTGTGCTTCGGTTCAAACGGTTCGAGTCGGTTCAAAAGGATAAGGATTCGGTTTCTAGTTAATCGCTTGAATAATATGAACTTATAATATAATTTGGTTAAGTATAATTAACTCGTCAAATAAAATAAGTATAAGACTTGATTAATAAATACGAAAACGAACGGTCCTGACCTCGAAATTACGAGTCGTCACATAATTCACTAGAGAGACTTTTTTTGTCGGATTAATCGTTCTCTTCATCCACTGTCGCACTGGAACTGTAACTAAAACACAACCCGTGCTTCCACTATAACGAAGTCCTTTGACTAGTTTAACCTTCCGAACTTGTTCATCCTCAACCTTCACTTTAACTTTGGGTGACTTTCCTACAAAAGTAACCCGCTTCTGCCTATAAGATTCTATTTTTACCAAAATCGAGCTAACTCCCTCTGGTGGTATCTCGACCATATACACTTATCCCCTCTTCTTGCCACGTACAACTACTAGATTTCCTTTGATTGCATTCTACTGTCCACTACCGAAGTTAACCCCATGCCCCTAATCATCCAGTTGCCCGACTGAAATAAGCATTTTCTTAAAGCTTGGAATAACCCTTACACCTCTCAAAGTCCAAGTAGATCCAACTGAAGTAACTAGGTCAATGTCACTCATGCCTTTGATATCTAGGACTTCATCATTTTCCAGCCATACCTTACCAAAATCCCTAATTTACGAATTCAAAAGTGCTTCATTGTTGTAGGTAACTTGAAATGAAGCACCCGAATCAATAACCCATGAATCCACATTGCTTTCCACGTTACAGACCAAAACGTCATCATCTACTAAAATGTTCTACTTCGTTACAGTCCCAGTATATCATATCCTTTCGAACATTAGACACACTACTTGTGACACCCAACCCGATAAGGATGCTTTATAACACAATTGATATAGAGACTGCTTATCTTATTGCTAATGAATGTCAAAAGTAATAACATGCTTGGTTCTATACACGATTACCAACCCTATACCCATCCTATATGTTTTAGATTTTGATGTATTCTAATCGACTTTGGGTTCGAGTTTCATTGCCATTCGTGACAGTAGCCTCTAGTCTAAGCATATCATGTGCTAGTGTTGGCAAGTAGCCAAGTACGTACACATCATGAGACCACTCAATGTGTACCAACTATCTCCATCACAACTCACATTATAGCTACCAACAAGTTGCATCAATCATCAAGTCAATCACATCATTATTGCATGAAGTTACAAAAGTTACACATAGCAACTAGGGCCATCGTGGACATCCCTACATATTATCTCATCAACCGAACTCTATTTTTACACATGTATTTTTTTAATATGTCAAAACTATTGTTTTTTTTTTCACTTGTTAAGTATACGTGATGAATAAATATTATCTCATGGACATCATAGTGATCATACAAATACCTTATTTTCGTTGTTAACATGTTTTTAGTTTGGACAATATATTATACTCAAATTACCTAGCATGTCATGGCAAGAGGTTGTCAATACACAAATTCATGAAACTTCACAAGTTGTTAATACTTAGAATGCGGTCATGTTACCGAACTTCTTGCGACTCTATTGGTACCGAACTTCAGTAACTTAGTTGTTAGTAGTAACTTTTGCTACAAGTTTTCGATCACTTTTGAAAATTATTTTCTCAATCAACCATGCAAATCTGGTGTGTTTTAGATGAAGACGAAGCACCTTAAAGGGGCCAACCCCTTTAAGCATGGCACTGCTATTGGTAATTTTTGGTATCTTTAATTGCTCATCCCTAATTTTGTGTTGTTCTATCTTTGTTCTATCTAAATTCGTAATCGTGTTATTCATATAATATAGAGATTCGATTTTTTTCCAAAATATCTATATCTATATTATATTATATGTATGAGAAAAGGGCATTTAATATTAAAAAATGAAAAAAATTCTTTCTTAATTTATAAATTCAGCCTTAAAATGAGGGTAAATTATTCTTTTAAACAATAATTATATTTTAGCCTTCCATTTTATTACACTTAAATCTCTTAGTTTTAACATATTTATAGATAACTAGTTACACTTTTCCCATTCCACAACAAACTTATAATTCTTTTATGTGTTCTTGCCATATCTTATAAACTATAATTTAAAAAAAAAAACCCATGACCTACTCATTTTTGTCGACGTTTCGATAGTTGTCTTGGTAAGTATTGTCATGTGGATTAAAATGTACAAGTAGATGATGCCTTAGTGTACAAGTAATTAAAGCCTAACGTACTTAGTCATTATCTCATAATGTTTAATAGCTACAAAATGTCAACTGATTAAATATCGTCAATTTATTCTTCTCATCTAAATTACACTAAGGGTGAGTAATAATTGAATCGTTAACCGAAACCGAAACGAAATCAAACAAAAACTAAATTAGCTAAAAACTGATTAACCGAAACCTGAATTAACAAAAAACGGTTACCGATTTTTTTCGTACCCTCGTTTAACCAAAATTAATTGAAACGGACCATTCATATATTCACATATTTCTAGCTTTTATACCTTCAGTTCATGTATTTCATATGTATACCCCCCTTTTATGTATTTATACCTCCATTTCAAGTACCTATATATCCATCTCATGTATTTATACCTTAATTTCATATATTTCTAATCAAAAATGTTAGAAGGTTGCTAGGTAAATGGAAGATCAATGGAAATTTCATATCCGACAATGGAGGCTGACAACCGTTTACTCTTTGTGATTAGTATTTCTAGATTCTAGTCTAGTAGTTGAAAGTGTAATTTTGATCTTTGCTTTAATTTGTTTTGGTTGTTTACTGTCATGAGGTATGTCTCATGATTGAACTAGTGGGAGACTATTCTCACTACTTGAATTATTTGGTCGGTTAATATATAGAATCACAGGGGTAACCCTTTACCCAAAAAAAAAGTTTTAGCCCAAGTTTGGTTTTCGCTATTAACCAAAATTAAATGAATCAAACAAAAAAAATCGACAATCTAACTGAGTAAACCAAACAGATTAACTGAAAACGGATTGTTAATAAAATAGACTACTTGATAAACCTCAATTTCGGTTGAGGATAAGAATCTAACAACCGAACAATACACACTATGGTAATGTCTGTGTTTCCCACCGCATCTCGCGCACACCTATTGGTTATTAACCAAAACCGGTTATCTGTGAGAAATAACTAAATCGTTAACCTAAACCAAACCAAAAACAGACGAAACCGAACCGAAATCAACCAAAAACTGAATTAACTGAAAACCGAATTAACCAAAAACCGGTTATCAATTTTTTAGTACTCTCATCTAACCAAAATTAGTTGAACCAAACCAAATCATTCATATTTTCATAAATTTATAGCTTTTATAACTTCAGTTCATATATTTCATATTTTATATCTCCATTTCATATATTTGTACTTTCCTTTTATGTATTTATACCTTCATTTCCTATAATTCTAAGCAAAAGTTTTAGCTGTCAAACCCTAACCGATGGCGGAATCATCGGGGCAGACGTAATTAGATTGCTCGAGACTTCATAACACTAATATTGTGACATGTATTTAAATAACTCAAATTTCATTTCCTTAATAAACGAACAAGTACAAAGTTTGGAAGCAAAATACAACAACATGATGAAGAAACACGATCTAGCATAAGTTCTAATTTAAAGCGAGTATCTAGTTCATCCTATTAGATTCCATGCGTCATCTTAATCGTCATCCTCAACCTGCACACGTATTAAAGTATAATTCAACATAAAAGGCATTGGCGAGTATACAAGTTTCAATAATAGTATAGTATAAACGTTTGAACAATTCCTCATGCATAAATGTCTAATCTCAAGGCTAACATACATTAAACCAGCATGCAATTATACGAGTCAACCCAAAGTTTACCGCTAGCGTAATCTAATCATAGCAATGAAAAGACTACATGTGTTCAACTTAACATGACCTTACGAATACGGGCGGTGCGTTACTCCTATAACGCTATACATGTTAAGGGAGGCTTGATCGAAGTTAATGACTAAGTATAAGCATAATGAGTTTAAGCATGTGTGAATTCAAGTTTAGCACATAGTGCATGGATAAGGATTGTTTGTGATTTAAGTATAAGCATGATTGTGTGATTTTTTTGAATAAAGTATATTTATTGCACCCAAAAGTGTAAAAGTAAAACGGGTCGAGTATACTCACAATTTTGTAAAGCTTTCTAGCAATCCGCGAGTCGTTAGGTTGGAGGGTAGGACACCGAGGTTATTCGATACGAGGGGTTAGAGTTGTGTGGGTATTTTGAGTTAGCGGAGATTGCAGATTCGGAAACAGAAAGTACGAGAGGTAAACAGAAAAAGATGCCATTTCGTGCGAAGTGATCATTCACTTCGTGCGAAGGGACTGTTTATGGAAATATTAGCTCGTTTTAGCTCTCATTTCGACAATGAGTTCTGTTGAACGAGATTTTAGGGACTAGGCAGTTTAGTTATAGCTCATAACAGTTAACCATGACTCGGTCAATATCGGGAACTTGCCTAAGTGAGAAAGTATGTATTTTATAGTATTTAGTTATGTCCAAAGTCTAACAATTATGTCATAGATGTCAAAATAGGGTATGAATATCTTGTTATATGATTCACCAAAGTACAAAGTTTATCAACAAAGTTGATAAACCTGGTTGGTCATGAATGACATAAATAAAATATGTTCAAATGAGGTGTGGAACTTAATTCGGGTAGCTAAGGCTCCCAGTGTTCTCACACTTGCTGGAACACAAGTTCAATCCTATTGAGGATGATGAACTCGGTCAGCTCCTACACTTGGTACAAGGTAACAGTGAGCTAAACTCATTTAGAACAATCTGAGATCAATCTGCCAAGATTTCGCGTGTTTGGGGGTGGAAGTGAGAAGATTCGTACATTGTTGAGGTTGTGAAATGAGCTGGTATTTATAGGCACGAGTTGCTGCTGGCACCACTATGTGTGAAGTGTGTTCACTTCGTGCGAAGTGTACTTCACTTCGTATGAAGTGGATACACTTCATGCGAAGTGGGTTCAACTCGCACGGTGGGTTGGTTTTGGGTTGTTTTTTTACGTGTTTTAGCTGGTTTTCGAGTTTTTCAAGTATAAAGTTGTAAAGTATGAACATTGCACGTAAAACAAATGTTGGTTTGCATGAAAACACGTATTTGAATGATTGATTGCAAGCGTAATAAGTATGTATAAAGTTTGAATTTTTATTATGCTCGAGGTCTCGGTTTTTAAAGTTGGAAATAATTTGAGTATAATATGACTACAAGTTTTTAAAAATAGAAATACAATATGTTTTCTAAATAGGGAAAGTATGAAAATGTGAATCATTACATTAGCCTAAGTTTGGTTCTTGTTTAATTGAAATTAAATGAATCAAACAAAAAACCATCAATCTAAATAAATAAACCGAAGTGATTAACCAAAAACTGATTGGTTCATAAAATAGACTAACCGATAACTTTGGTTTCAACTTCGGTTAAGGATAATAACCAAAACCAACCGAACCATGCACATCACAATGAAATGGATTACCCGATTACTTCGCTTTTGATGTATATCTATCACAATAATGCTACAATAAATATTATATGAATAAAAAAACTAAGAAAAATAAGTATCGCAATTAGATTTATCGCTTCCGTCGCATCGCAGGTTGTCCATTATATATATATATAGGATGAAAATTGCGATGTATTTATTCTAAAAATATAGAAATTAACAATTTTTTTGCACAGCAGAATTGATGTCAAAAAGAAGAAAATTTATCACTAACTATGGTCTAGATCATTAAGTCAAACAAAATGTAAATTCCATTTCATTTTAACCAACCAATCGTAACAAGTTCTGAAATCATGAATGTAGTTAGCTAGTAAGGAACCCCGTGTTTCGTGACGGGTTTTTGTTCATAATGAGAGCAGTTGGTATTTTTATGTTATTTTTAAACTACTTTGCTGATACAACCAATATACTAATTCACAATGAACAATCGACTACATACATATAAATTGACCTTAGAATAAGCAATTAACGATAGGCAAATTTGAAAACCACATTTAATAGAATTTATCAATATAAAGAGTTTAAAATATGATTTATTTTGTATTTTTTTAAGAAAAAAGAATTTATTAGAAACATAAATTATAATTTTTTAAAGGCTTAAATTCGGTGAGACTCTGACACTTGACTTTGAGGGAAGCAACCCCTTAATTTTAATGACTTTGCCGATTAGACTCAATACCTACCCAATTATAAGTCAATTATATAAATTGTATCAAATTATTTTAGATTAAATAATTTAAGGCCTACCTTCTAGTTACTTTATGTAATAGTTTTCTTTTTATTTTTTTTAGTCATTAAGAAATACTACCAGAGACAAGAAAAATAAAAAAAAGATATGACACAGCCCAAGCCAAAAATTAAAGTGTGGCATTTTTGTAAATATATTGAAATAGGAGGATTCTTTTTCTAGGTTTTCACAATTTCCCTTCTTTTTATCTGCGTCCTTGTAGTTGTATAGTTACATAAGATGAAAAGTAAATTAAAGTATGGCATTCTTATAAATATTTTGAAATTGAGGCTTTTTTTACGGTAGCGAAGAAGCAAACTAAATTGTATTATATAGTAATAATCATTTTACAGGTAGATTTTAATTTTTATCTAAAAATAGGTTTAAGTTAGTTAATTAATACTTGTATCTTTTTATAAATCGGGTTGATCATCAAATTGTTTTTATTCATGATATTACGTAGTAATAAAAAGCAATAAATTGTTTTATTCATGATATTATGTAGTAAAAAAGCAAATATTAATACGATATAAGATTCGTGTTGTGGTAGTTGTGAAATATGAAGGAAAAAAAAAGATAAGCAAGCACCATGTAACTCGTGGAGTATTTCATATGGAGTGTTGAAATGTGGTAGTGAGTTAAAATAACTCAAAATGATTGAGTTATTTAATTATTTAATAATTAAGATTAAAAATAGAACATTCTCACGATTGCCCTAATATTTGTGCCCCTGCACCCCCTTTAGCGCCCTTATGTTGTGGTGTCCACGACCCCACCTCATGTTTGACTCATTAGTATTGAAGAAATGAAATGAAGTGTAGTAGTGAGTTAAAATAACTCGGATAATATAACGCCGCAAAACCCGAATGTTTGACCATGGTTTCATAAGATATAAAATGAAAGGTGATAACTAAGCTATTTAACTTAGTTAGGACTATTAGTCTTATGGTAAAATTCAAGGATTTGTGGTAAATGTGATAAATGGCAAACTAGAGGGACTAAAGGTGGGAAATTGGATTGAAGTTTATATCTAAAAAGAGTGTGCAGGGATCTTGTGTGTGTTTGTGTGTGTGTATCGACACACATAGAAGAAAAAGGGGTTGTTCCCCAAAACCTCATATATTGAAGAAATTGATGGTGAAAATGGAAGCTAATCTCTTGCATGAGTGAAGAATTATCATCATCTCAACTTAACAAACGTGTGGTAAGTTTGTAATTTGAGATTTGATGATCATTGATGAAATGGGTTGTGTTTAATCCATGAGCTTGTGTAAAATTATGATGATAACGAATTAGAATCATCTCATAAAACATGAATCATGCTCGAATTATGATTAATTTGATGTTTTAATGAAGACATACTTGTAAAAATAATGTTATGAAGATGATGATGTTGCATGTGTTGAATCAAGGATAGTTTTGATATATAAGAAATTGGATGTTTTAGATTATTGTTAAATGAGGCTGATTTAGAAGGAAATGTTATGTGAAACTAGTGAAATTTGATGATGTTGATATGAGCTAGTAAGATTATGCATAAAATACTTGTACAATGTGCTTAGATAGTAGTAAGCACGCCAAGTGTTCGATGAAATGCATAGGTGAGTTTATTAGATGAGATTTGTATGCAAATAATATGTGAACATGTATAGTAAGTGATAATGATATACTTGTTAGTAAAACAACATTAGGAATGTATTTGATAAGTATATGTGAAACGTAGTTGATGACGTGATTCGGTAAAAGAATGCTTTAGGAACTAGCACCCTATGTTTGAATGGTGGTGTACACCATAAGTTGAATTAGTGGCTTAACGGTAATTTAGAAACGGATGTGTATGAAATGTATAGCTTGTGGGCCTACTAGTAAATATTGATGTTGAGATTATGTAAATTGCTAGCTTTGAATGTAGTTGACAATTGCAAGATCATAAGAGCTTGAGGTTGTATTGATTTGGTTATACATGTGCATGACATAGCTAGGTGATCATGTGGTTGTAAGTATATTGCATCATGAGTATGAAATGTACAAAGTGTCATTAATATAGCCTAATATGATGACACGAATATATGAGGTTATGTCGAAAGTTCATATGATAAACATTGACTTCTGAAAGTCAACTGCGAGTTATGCATTTGATATGATCGTTAATATGTACAATCATGTATGCTAACAAGAATGTGATTGCGATGACATGAAAGTATAGGGATCATGTCAAGATGGATGGAAGCATGGAAGGCTAACGGGTCAAGATGAGCCAAGGTAACAGATGCTAAAACGGACGCTAAGGTAAGTAATTTCCGGAATCACTCTTTAAATACTTTAAGGGAAATGTTATATTTTAATTGTTGAGAAGCTTGTGGGAACGTAAGAACAATGGAGGTACTAAGATGAGTTTGATGGTATTGGGTTGATAATGGTCAACTAAATTGGAAGTTGTATGATATAAACCGAATGGGGCAAATCCAAGTAGTAAGCTATCGCTTAAATAACATAATTAAAGCACAATTGGGCTTGTGCACATGTAGAATTTATTGTTAAAGTGAGACTATGGTAGTGTAAAGAGGAACGGGACCTCGTTTAGATGTTGCATGCTTAATTTGAAATGAATCGGAATAGGCATGAACGAACAGGACTCGAAACGGGTCATATAAGCTGTAGCCCCAAATTAGCAGCAGTTGACCGTAAGCTACGGCAGCTGACCGTAGCTTACGGTAGATGATTTAAGTTTTGGCAGAATGTGGCTACCGTAAGCTACGGTAGGAAGGTCGTAGCTTACGACGGGTTTAACCAACTTTCTAATTATTTTTGTTTCTCGCATCGACTAATTTGGGTTCCAACCCGGTATTCCGTAAGATGTTTTTAAGGCTATTAAGTGATGTTAGACTTGTATAACTAAAGTACGAGTGAAAGTACGAGTCTTGATATACGTATAATGATTGTGGTTTCATATGTGGGTGCCAACACCTAGTTACGTAATTGTGTGATTAAAACTCGGATTGAGTAGATGTGTTATGGGCATGAAAGAATCAACGTATTTACACGTACGGACGTTGATGAATAGTGAAGTATACGATTTAAATACGGTAATTGCATGTAAACAAGCAAACATGACTTGCATGTATGTAGTAGGTATAGAATTATAGTGGTTGCATGTCATGTGTATTTATATGTGTGAGACGTTTGTATGTGATATGTATGTATATGGAAGCGTGCGAGTGTAAACAGGAATTGTAACTTATTGAATGTAGACCAGTGGCATGTGCTTACGCGAAGTTGGAGGTCTGCAATACGTTGAGATTATGTCTTACTAACTGTATAGCTAATGAGAATGAAACAGGAATGCAGGTATGTAAGTGTTGGGCTTTCGAAAGTGTGAATCCGGTGTAAAGAACAAATTTAGAAGGATATAATTATGGAGAAGTATACATAGTTAGAATACTATGTGGTTATTGATTAATTTTATATCCATTTAATTATGTAAGATGTCACCCTTTACTGATGTGTTGGCTGTGTATGTGGTGACCGCATATTAGTCAGATCATCATTATCATCATAGGAGATATGTGGACGAAGATCGAGTCAAAGAGCAAGGATTGTACGGGAATAGTGGTCTCATAATTTGTATTATGTATTACATTTAGAAAGTCGATAAAAAACGAGTGTAGTAAATCTTTTCAAGAAAGTGTTCGATAATATATAATATAGTCAATAAATAAAGAATTTTTGAGTCGGTATTTTCGCTGCGTCGTTTGAGTCAAAATGCGTTTAGGGTGTTACAAGTTGGTATCAGAGCCATGATTTTAGTGAAATCAAGTACGAGAAGGTAAGTACTTGAACTCAAACCCGTGTGCTCTTGTGATAAAGGACCTACACAATCCAAGACTCGATCAAGATCCAAATGCGTAAATGGATGTAAGCATGTGTATATGTATTCCTATAAAGAAACTAACTGAATTGTATATGCAAGGTAAGCTTAAAGGATTGAGGAGAATGATCTGATAATGCGGTCTAGGATGAATACCAAAGCATGTAATTAGACAGATGAACCCCATGTACACAATATTAATATATATATGGGTACCGGTTTTTTTTTTTTTTTAAAGGGAAGAATCTCCTTAAGTTTGCTCAGTTAGTTTAATGTGAAATTACTAAGTTGCCCTTAATCTAATAATAATAATATATAAAACATACAAAAATCTAATTAACAATTTAGATTTCAAGTGGGCCTCAACATACCCCACCCTACCCCTTCCTTTACTTCCTCTTCACATAACAGTGGACAAAAATGCTCTACCGAAGCCTCACACAAAAGCCACCCTGTTCATATCTCAACAAATTGAAATTCACCCCTACACAAAAACACTTCAATCAAAAGCCACTACCAGTGGCGGCTATGATGGTGTGCGGGGAGGACCTTCGCACAGGGCCCGTAATTTCGAGGGGCACGCGATTTAAAAAAATCCGATATATATATATATATATATATATATAAGGGTAGGGTTCTAGAGTGAATACTAGTGTATTTGCAAACTGAGCGAACTAGTCCTGGCCATTGATTTACACACATGTAAGGCCAAGATTTCATCATCAAATAGTAAAATACACTAGTATATTTCATCATCAGATACTGGCCATTGATTTACACACGTGTAAGGTCAGGATTAGTTCGCTCAGTTCGCAAATACACTTGCGTTCACTTTTGAACCTAATCCTACATATATATATTAGTTTTTTTTAAATAGTGAACACATACAAATTCCAATATAGGCCCATTTACAAATCATTTTTTATGGTTTAGAATTTAGCACATTTGGCATTAGGTTTATTGAGCCCAATACTAATTTGATTTTCTTTTAGAAAATAATAATAAAACGTTACGGAAAAGCACATTTTTTGAGCTCGAATAGGGTACGTGAATTCTCAGAGACATCCCTGACCACTACAATAACCATCAACCTATTCATATCTCATCAAATTAAAGAGGACATGAGCAGCGAAACCGTACAGATCGGAGCTTCTATGGATAAACCTTCATTTTGATATAGATCGGAGAAAATAGGAGATGGTGGTACGATTGTGGGAGGTAAAAGATTCGGGAGTGGTGTGGTGAACGACAGTGTTGGAAGGTGGTTAAGGTGACGGGATGATGGTGGTGTTGGATGGTGGTTAAGGTGATGAGGGTTGCGGTGGTTATGGGTTTGGACGTAAGTCAGCGATGTGGTGAACGATGGTGGAGGGGTATGGTCCCAAAAACCCTGGGCCTGCCCAAGGAACCATACCCTCAACAACATATTACAAGAATAACCTTGCGCGCAATGCGCAACGGTGCGCCATTCTTGATACTAGCTGGTCACACAATGAGCCTTGCGCACTCTGCGCAACGGCAAGTTAGACCGACACATGCAGGTCATACAACAAACCTTGCGCACTCTGCGCAACGGCAAGTTAGACCGACACATGCACGTCGCACAACCAACCTTGCGTACTTGGCGCAACGGCAAGTTAGACCGACACATGCACGTCGCACAACCAACCTTGCGTACTTGGTGCAACGGTAAGTTAGACCTAGAAGCGCATGTCCCTTGACCCTGCGCGGATCAAAAACCCTCTCGTCGCGAAGTCCTAAAACCTTGCACAAGGACTAGACAAACATGAGAACAACTCATAGTCTTTAAAACAAAAGGATATAATCCCTACAACTCTGCGCTGGTCAGAAAGCACTGAAAGCCACGCGGAAGGGAAACACGCAAAGAGGCGTTGACTACATACGAGTGTACAAAGTGGCAGAGCTGTGACCCAATGGTCGCTCGGCAGGTTGTGTCAGCCTGCGTTGTGTCACACCCCGACCCGCAGCGGAATAAGAGTCGGGGCATAATTGGGTTATCACCAAAGCTCATGATATTTACTAATATGTTTCATATTTATTAAATTCAAAATTACATTCTCAATAATCCAAACATGTCCATACAACTACAAAGAAAAATAACCAACTAAACAATCCAAGCTCTAAACCAGTTTATTCTTCTAAGCCAATCCTATGTGTTTCTTGTTGCAGCTGGTTCACCTGTATCATGTGTAAAAATGATGGTTTTTGGGTCAACATAAGTTGGCGAGTGAACCTTGTTAGTTAAACATTTATTATTGGTTTCTTGTTATTTTTATCAAGGAAAAATTGTGCAACAGTCATATGCGAGCAAATGTAAATAATCCAAGAATAACAATAACAATCCACAAACAATAACATACAATAACATACAATAACATACATTAACATACAATAACATACATTAACATACAATAACACACCAACCTGCATGAATATATAACATGAATGAAACTGTATATGTTGGCAACGTCACGTTCACGCTCATAATGTAATGGAGAACAGACGGCCTATGATAAATGTATGTAATGAAAATGATAAATGTCTGTGCGATCAAGGCTCAATCAAACGGAGCCGATCATATGTTGGCACGCCAGGTTCACGCTCATAATGTAATGGGAACTGCTCAACGCTCATAATGTAATGGGGAGCGGCGGCCTATGAAATTGCATGTACTGAAAATAATAAATTAAATCTAAACAATAACCACACAACAGATGATACAAGCTGAATACACATTTGTTCATGATATGAAGTATGCACAATGATTTAAATATAATAAATGGTAAGACACATGATACACCCCAAAACGTGATTAAAACGGGGAATTTGTAGAGATTCACTCACATTGGGTGCGTTCGGTTGGAGATGATGAGATGCGCACGAGTTGGAAGGATTGAACAACGAGAATTAACTAACCTAAATAATAACGGAAGATATAGTAAATGAGTGGATTTTATTAACAATTTTAATAGGATTTTTAGATATATTTTTGTGAGTTTAAGGCTATTTCCTATCTTTAAAAACATTATTTTTAAGTATTTTTAATTGATTTTTAAATTAAATTAAATAAATAAAAATATAAATTATGTTGACTTTTGCGTTGACCATTGACCGTTGACCGTTTGACTATTTGACCGGTTTTATTGTGTAAATGTATGCGCCGGGCAGGACTCGAACCCGAGACCTCCCGTACGCGTGCACGCAGCTCTACCAACGGAGCTACTTGTCTAACCCGAAATAATCCTGTTTTTAATTATATTTATATACTAATTCAGTTTATTCAAAATTCATTATTTTAAAAAGGATTTTAATTATCAACCCGGTGCTGTCAACAGGTCTCGAACCCGGGACCTGTGCTTTAACGTTACACACAGTCCACCGCTGGACTGTGTGTCTAACTTGGTTAATATACAGATTTTTATTATACTTAACATCTAACGGTGAAAAGGATCCGGTTCAGTTAGAAAAATAAAACATTTTTATTACAGAGCATACGTGTGTCAAGGATCGAACTCGCGGCGTGTGATATATGTGTGCACACTGTCCACCGCTGGACTGTGTGTCTAACCCGTTTATAATACCCATTTTAATTAATCTTAATAACATTCACTACTTCGTCTTCTTCGTCTATAACACAGACAACGGTTAACTAGCCGTTATTTGTTTAATTCGGTTAACGAATAATATGAACAAGTTGAAAGGTGATGAACGGAGAGGGTTTGGGGAAAGAAAGTACCGGAACAGGTCGTCGTTCTCAGAACTCCGGCAAGGATCGCCGGCTCTGTTTTGTGAGCTTCCTCTGTTCAGGTCAATTACCAGTTTTGATTGATTAGTTATGAAAGTGGGGTACTAAACAAGGATTAACAGAAGTTTTGAATGTTCATACCGATTCACCGCGTGAGATTGGAAATTCCAGAAGTTTTCCGGCGAGAGCTGAATATTCCAGCTATGTCGCCTGGGATTGATTCTGATTGTTGGTTTGAAGTTAGTAACAGTCTAACAACGGATTGAAACAGAAATAGTCGAGGTATTTACCGTATTAATGAAGGTCTCGGTTTTCCGGCGACTTGCAGAGATTTTCCGGCGAGTTCAAAAAGCTTTTCCGAGGAACTGAAAGTATAGCGAAAGTGAAATTGAAGGTTATGCGGATGATTTTGAGTCGAGAGAGGAAGCAATTGTTGGCGTAATTCAGAAATTGAATATCTTCGGTTATAAAAACCGAACATCACCAAAATTTAAGTTAATTCAAGACTGAATTGATTAGGATCGTCGGTGCATCGATTATAATCCAGAATCCGCGATCACTCAAACGTTTTGGACGGTTGAAAGCCGATTACGGTTTCAGTTTGGTGCAACAGGTTGATTCATGGTTGTTCATAAGTTTTAATTGTTCCCTAAATCTTACAAAAACATCAAGTGGCGGAGTGGTGGAATGTGTGTGTGTTAAGACTTTGGGGTTCAACCCGGCTGACCCGGGTTCGAGTCCCGGCATCAGTATCTTATTTTTATTTCATTATTTTTAATAGATTTTCAATTATAAATTTTATATTCTAATATACTTATTAATTATGTACCGTTTAAATTAATTTGAGCATTAGATATGTAACGAAATTTTTAACTGGTTGTTCGGTTAATAAACGAAGCGGGTTTGGTTAACCCTATTTTTGACGGATGTTACAGTATCCCCTAGTTTTAGAAATTTCGTCCCGAAATTTAAGTTGTAGTGGTAACAGGAAAAAGATGCGAGTATTTTTCGCGCATTGAGTCTTCACGTTCCCAAGTAAACTCAGGTCCTCGTTTCGACTCCCAGCGTACCCTAACCAATTGGAATACGACTCTGTCTTAAACGTTTTTCTCCGAAGTCCATGATCACTACTGGTCTTTCAATAAAATGCATAGATTCATCAATCTGAATATCTTCCGGAGGAATATGGAGGTTTTCACCGGCGAGGCACTTCTTTAAGTTTGACACGTGGAACGTAGGGTGAATTCTGTTGAGTTCTTCTGGTAGGTCAAGCTTGTATGCTACAGGTCCTACTCTTTCGAGTATCTTGAAAGATCCTACGTAGCGTGGTGCTAGCTTGCCCTTCTGGCCAAAACAAGCTATTCCCTTCCACGGTGATACTTTTAAAAGTACATGATCACCAATGTTAAACTCCTAAGGCTTTCGTCGTTTATCTGCATAACTCTTTTGACGGCTTTGAGCCGTTAGGAGATTGTTTCGAATTTGATGGATCTTGTCTGTGGTTTCTTGAATCAATTCTGGACCGGTAATTTGAGCTTCTCCAATTTCGTGCCAACATACTGGAGATAGGCATTTACGACCATATAAAGCTTCAAAAGGTGCCATGCCGATACTTGAATGATAGCTGTTGTTGTACGAAAATTCAACTAATGGTAGATGAGCGTCCCAATTTCCCTTGAAGTCTATGACACATGCTCGAAGCATATCTTCAAGAGTTTGAATAGTGCATTCAGATTGTCCATCAGTTTGAGGATGATAAGCGGTGCTGAGATCTAATCGCGTACCCAAAGCGGCTTGTACTGCTTGCCATGTTCGTGAAGTGAAACGACCATCACGATCTGAAATAATGCTTAACGGTACACCATGTCGGCTTACGATTTCACTGATATAAATACGAGCTAGTTTTTCGTTCTTGAAATCTTCGCGGATAGGAATAAAGTGAGCTGATTTTGTAAGACGATCAATGATTACCCATATAGTGTCATACCCACCAGAAGTGCAGGTAACCCGGTAATGAAGTCCATGGTTATGTTTTTCCACTTCCATACAGGTATTTCAGGTTGGACCAGAAGTCCTGAGGGTCTTTGATGTTCAGCTTTTATTTGGAACATGAAAGGCACTTGGAAACAAAATCAGCAATATCCTTTTTCATTCCAGGCCACCAGTAGGTGTATCGAAGGTCTTGATACATCTTGTCGGCTCCTGGGTGTATAGAATATCGTGTTTTGTGCGCCACATTCATAAGAAAATCACGAAGGTTATTGTGGTCAGGAATCCATATGCGATCTAGAAAGTATAGAATACCGTCGGATTTAGTTTCAATTTTTTAGTTTAGCTCCACAAGACGGCTCCTTGCATACGTCTCTTTTCTGTTACTGAAACATGCTGGGCTTCTCGGATTTGATCTTTGATGTCGCTTACGATTTTATGCATAATAGTTTTGAGGGAATTGATACGTTTGTAATGATAAGGTATGTATCATAAAACAAAAACTTCAACCATAACGATATTTAAACCTACACGGAACTTTTCATAACCTCCTTGTAATGCTTTTGATCCTTTGCCAAGAATACTTATATGTCACACCCCGACCCGCAGCGGAAAAAGGTGATCGGGGCATGATTGGGTTATCATCAAAGCTCATGACATTTATTATAATGTTTCATATTTATTATTTCAATTTAAAAGAGATCATACAATCATATCAAACAAATACAACATGTTCTATTCATCCTTCTAAACTTCATTATTTTTCTTCTAAGGCAATTTCCTATGTTTTCCTTGCTTCATCCTGTTCACCTGTACCATATGTAAAAATGGTTTTTGGATCAACAAAAAGTTGGCGAGTGAACCTTGTTAGAAAACATTTATTATTTATTTCTGGTTGTATTTAATATGGAAAAATTGTGCAATATTCATATATGAACAAACGTAAATAAACATACAATAACAACAATTAGCTTACAATAACAAACAACAACAAACAATAACATACATTAACAAACCAACAGCATACAATCACAACCCATTAGTATACGATATCAAACAACAACAAACAATAACATACATTAACAAACCAACAGCATACAATAACATATCAACTTGCATAAATATATAACATAAATGAAACTGTGCGATCAAGGCTCAATCAAACGGAGCCGATCGTATTGCATGTACTGAAAATGAAAAATGTCTGTGCGATCAACGCTCAATCAAACGGAGCCGATCGTATGTTGGCACGCCAGGTTCACGCTCATAATGTAATGGGGAACATGCTCAACGCTCATAATGTAATGGGGAGCGGCGGCCTATGAAATTGCATGTACTGAAAACAATAAATTAAATCTATACAATAATCACACAAACAGTTTACACAGGCAGGATACACATTTATTCATGATATGATGTATGCACAATGATTTAAATATAATAAATAGTAAGACACATGATACACCCCAAAAACGTGATTTAAACGGGGAATATGTAGAGATTCACTCACAGTGGGTGCGTTCGGTGAATGATGATGAATGCGCACGAGTTTAGAGGATTGATCGTCGAGGAATAACTAAACTAATTAACAAAGAAAAGTAAGGTAAATAAATGGATTTTATTAACAACTTTAATAGGATTTTTGGATATATTTTTGTGAGTTTTAGGCTATTTTCTAAGTTTAAAAATGTTATTTTTAAGTATTTATAATTGATTTTTAAATAAAATAAATAAATAAAAATAATAAAAAATGTTGACTTTTTGACCGTTGACTTGTTGACCGTTGACCGTTGACCGGTTAGGTCGGTTATATGTGTGCGCTGGGTGAGACTCGAACCGGTGACCTCCCGTACGCGTGCACGCAGCTCTACCAACTGAGCTACGTGTCTAACCCGAAATATTTCTGTTTTTAATTATATTTATACACTAAATCAATTAATCCGAAAATTATTTATTTTTAAAAAGGGTTTTAAATGTATCGGACCGGTGTCGTCAACAGGTCTCGAACCCGGGACCTGTGACTTAATGTTACACACAGTCCACCGCTGGACTGTGTGTCTAACTTAGTTAAAATACAGATTTTTATTATACTTAACATCTAACGGAGTTAACCCGGTTCAGTTTAAAAAAAAAGGCATTTTATTACAGCGAATGAGGTTGGGACCGGAATCGAACTCGCGACGTGTATGTATTTATTTGCACACAGTCCACCGCTGGACTGTGTGTCTAACCTGTTTATAATTCCGATTTTAAATAATCTTATAACATAACTACTTCGTCTTCTTCGTTCAAAACTCAGGCAACGGTTATCTATCTGTTATTTGTTAAATTCGGTTAATGAACAAGATGAACAATTGAAAAGTATTGAACCGAAGAGTTTGGGGAAAGAAAGTACCGAACAGATCGTCTTCTTCAGAAAATCGGCGAAGCTCGTCGGCTCTGTTTTGGGAGCTCCTTCTGTTCGAGTTCAATATTTAGTTTGGATGAAATAGATGTGAAATTGAACCATTGAGTAACGATTATCAGTATGTTTGATTGATCATACCGGTTAACAGCGGGTTTCCGAAAAATCCAGAAATTTTCCGGCGAAAACAGAGAATCCGATAACGTCGTCTGGGATTGATTCTGGGTGATGGATTAATGTTAGTAAGGTTCTCACAATTGACTGAAACAGTAAAGTCGAGGTATTTTACCGTTTTGAGGTGAGTCTCGGTTTTCCGGCGACTTGCAGAAAATTCTGGCGATGATCAGAAAGTAATTCCGACGACCAGAAAATAGAATAAACACGAAATTAGAAGCTCAGGGAATGAAATTGAATCGCGAAACGAGTGTTTTGTTGAAGAAATACCAGAATGAATGTTTTCGGTTATAAAAACCAAACATCACCTGAATTCAAGTTCATTAACGACTGAATTGATTTAAGATGTCGGTTTTATCGGTTATGATCAAGATTCCGCGAGCACTCAAACGTCTTGGTCGGTTTGAAAGCCGATATCGGTTTCAGTTGGCGCATCAGGTTGATTCTCAGTTGAACATTTGATTTAATTGCTTCTCAGAACTCACAAAAAGATCAAGTGGCGGAGTGGTTATAAGTGTGTGAGTTAAGTCTTTGTGTATCCTTTGGCTGACCCGGGTTCCAAACCCGGCAGCAGAATTTTATTTTTAATTCGCTATTTTTAATACATTTTCAAAAATAAATTTTATATTCTAATATACTTATTAATTATGTATCGTTTAAAATTAATTTGGGCATTAAATACGCGACAGAATTTTTAACTGATTGTTCGGTTGATAAACGAAGCGGGTTTGGTAAATCCGGTTTTTGGCGGATGTTACATTATATATAGGAAGTACCAGCAGCGTATCCACCATATTCTTGTCAAATTTTCGTTGGCTTTATCAGTAAATCATGATCAGTTCTATGTGACTCTAAAACATAAACAACACAACGAACAAAACTTGAGTCTCAATTCTGAAATGATACATGACTAAATGATGACAGTACCTCTCTCGTTGCTTATGATGAAGGGGTCAGTCTATGTAAAAGTGTGACACAACCCAACTTCTTTAAATGATGAGATTGAGATACGTCGAGATGTATGATGATATGAATGTTAAATCAATGAGTATAAAACAAAACTGTAATATCAAATCGCATTAAAATTATTGGATACATAATTTCCAAATTTTACAACTTGGATACGGAAAGATTGAGATAACATAAAGAAAACATTAAAACTAGACGATTGGAGTTGAGTCTTGATTCTTGGTGAGGAAAAACTAGTTGGGTGATTCGTTTGGGCCGTTATTATTTTCAACAGTATTGGCGTTGATGTTGTAAGCTCTTCCTCTTGCAGGTGGTGGAGCTTGGTTAGCTTGATTCACCGGATTTGCTTGAGCTTGGGCATGAATGATGTTCACCAAACGTGGACAAGTGTTTCTAAAGTGGTTTGGGTCTCCACAGTTGTAACAAGCCCGCATAGGTTGCACCATGGGATAGTTGGGTGGTAGTATGATTGGGCTAAATGTTGGGTAGGTGGTAGTAGTAGGGGTTGTTGGGCTTGACCCATTATTTGTTGGTGGGTTTGGGTTGAAGGCTGGTGGCGGTTCGTTCGCTGAGGTATGCGACAGGTTTGAACAGTATGACCTGCGCGACCACAGCCAGTGCAATGTTAGCAGGGATGATCAGGAAAGTGATGGTATTGGCAACGGTTGCATTTTGGTAATGGGCCGGAGTATGGCTTTTTATATGGTGCAGGTGAGGGGGCAACTTGAGTGATGGGTGCAGCAGGGATAGGGAAATTTGTTTGTGTGACAGCAAAGTTCCTGGTGTTTCGATTCCTTTTACCAGTAAACTTCGAAGAGGAACCAGAATGGTTTGAAGTTTGAGCCTCAATGGGGGCTTTCTTTTTCTCCTCTTTGAATTTACCGTTCCGAATGCGATTTTCGGTAAGTTCGGTAGCTAGTTCCATTGCGGCTTCAAGTGTCGCAGGCGAAGTGCTTAGAACTGAGTCTTGAATTTTTTAGGGGAGGCCTCGAATGTAGTGTTCCACCAAGCGGTACACTGGTGTGAACAAGTTGGGGATCATTTGGTTCAACTCTAGAAACCTTTTGTTGTAGGAAGTATGATCTCCTTCCTTTTGTTTTAACAAGTGGAATTCATCTTCCAACTTCTTGATTTCGCTTCTTGGACAGAAGCGCCTTGTCATTATTTCCCTTAACTCTTCCCATGTTAAGGCCATAGCATCTTCGACTCCTCTCTTACCCTTCTCTGTGTTCCACCAGGTCAGGGCTACTCCAAATAGTCTCCCGGTTGAGTAACGTACCTTGCGATCCTCGGGACAATCGCAATTGAGGAAAGTGTTTTCCATTTCCTCAAACCAGTGGAGGAGAGCAGTGACACCTTCGGTCCCTTCAAATTTCGGGGGATCACAAGACTTGAAGTGTTTGTAAGAGCACTTTTTGGAGGGAGGGTTGTCGACCTTCTGGTCCTCTTGATGGGGAGGATTGTTGGGATTTGCGGCGAGAGCTTGTTGGACTTGAACTACAATGTCAGGAAGTACCGCGGCCATTTGTTTTGCGATTTGAGTGGCCAAGCGTTCGTGTAACCTTCCTGATTTTCTACCCCCTCGTCGTTGTCTAGTCGACATCTACAGAAACATACATAAGAAGATTGTGAGTTTATGGAGTCTTTTTAGGTGTCATGTGTCTTAAAGAAAATGAAAATAACATAAATATCAATAATGCAACTACATCCATAGGATGTCTTGGGTTTGCTCATGTTGGGCCTCAAATGTCCCCCATACCTTCACCTGTATAGTCATGTGGGCCCCCATGACTATTGGCTTGGTAGGATTCACATTAGTATTGGCGATTTAACACTCGCATGACCCGAATGAAAACCACAAAATATGTTTACGAGATGTATGGTCGGAATGTGTCCAGGTGTAGACACAATGACAACTCAAAGTGGGGTTAGCTCACACGACGTTTGGTATAGCATGCTTTGGCCTAATAGGTACTTCGTACTCTCATCGTTAGTCCCCAGGTAGGCAAAATGGTCCTTTATTTTGGATTTATACGAATGCCAAGCCTAGACAGGACGTTCCGACTACCGGTACTTGTACCCTTCCAGTTACTACATGCCCGTCATGAGAACTCACTTTGATGAGATTTGAAAATACAAAAATCATTGTAAAAACAATCATGAAAATGATGTGATGTGTGCTTTCATGGATATGATATGTTATGAGAATATGATTCATGATAGGCATTATATGATAATATATACTTATGAACATGCTTGCATAACATTGAATGTAACATAAAACATACAAACATCATGAAATTTGGCATGTAACACACAAAAATCTTAAAAATTTCTAATCAACTATAGTATAGGCTCTAAGGGTCTAATAAGCTATCCTATATCCCTGTATCATGTGTAAAAATGGGGGTTTTTGGGTCAACATAAGTTGGCGAGTGAACCTTGTTAGTTAAACATTTATAATTGGTTTCTTGTTATTTTTATCAAGGAAAAATTGTGCAACAGTCATATGCGAGCAAATGTAAATAATCCAAGAATAACAATAACAATCCACAAACAATAACATACAATAACATACATTAACATACAATAACATACATTAACATACAATAACACACCAACTTGCATGAATATATAACATGAATGAAACTGTATATGTTGGCAACGTCACGTTCACGCTCATAATGTAATGGGGAACGGACGACCTATGATAAATGTATGTACTGAAAATGATAAATGTCTGTGCGATCAAGGCTCAATCAAACGGAGCCGATCGTATGTTGGCACGCCAGGTTCACGCTCATAATGTAATGGGGAACTGCTCAATGCTCATAATGTAATGGGGAGCGGCGGCCTATGAAATTGCATGTACTGAAAATAATAAATTAAATCTAAACAATAACCACACAACAGATGATACAAGCTGAATACACATTTGTTCATGATATGATGTATGCACAATGATTTAAATATAATAAATGGTAAGACACATGATACACCCCAAAACGTGATTAAAACGGGGAATTTGTAGAGATTCACTCACATTGAGTGCGTTCGGTTGGAGATGATGAGATGCGCACGAGTTGGAAGGATTGAACAACGAGAATTAACTAACCTAAATAATAAAGGAAGATATAGTAAATGAGTGGATTTTATTAACAATTTTAATAGGATTTTTAGATATATTTTGTGAGTTTAAGGCTATTTCCTATCTTTAAAAACATTATTTTTAAGTATTTTTAATTGATTTTTAAATTAAATTAAATAAATAAAAATATAAAAATATGTTGACTTTTTGCGTTGACCGTTGACCGGTTTTATTGTGTAAATGTATGCGCGGGGCAGGACTCGAACCCGAGACCTCCCGTACGCGTGCACGCAGCTCTACCAACTGAGCTACGTGTCTAACCCGAAATAATCCTGTTTTTAATTATATTTATATACTAATTCAGTTTATTCAAAATTCATTTATTTTTAAAAAGGATTTTAATTATCAACCCGGTGCTGTCAACAGGTCTCGAACCCGGGACCTGTGCTTTAACGTTACACACAGTCCACCGCTGGACTGTGTGTCTAACTTTGTTAATATACAGATTTTTATTATACTTAACATCTAACGGCGAAAAGGATCCGGTTCAGTTAGAAAAATAAAACATTTTTATTACAGAGCATACGTGTGTCAAGGATCGAACTCGCGGCGTGTGATATATGTGTGCACACAGTCCACCGCTGGACTGTGTGTCTAACCCGTTTATAATACCCATTTTAATTAATCTTAATAACATTCACTACTTCGTCTTCTTCGTCTATAACACAGACAACGGTTAACTAGCTGTTATTTGTTTAATTCGGTTAACGAATAATATGAACAAGTTGAAAGGTGATGAACGGAGAGGGCTTGGGGAAAGAAAGTACCGGAACAGGTCGTCGTTCTCAGAACTCCGGCAAGGATCGCCGGCTCTGTTTTGTGAGCTTCCTCTGTTCGGGTCAATTACCAGTTTTGATTGATTAGTTATGAAAGTGGGGTACTAAACAAGGATTAACAGAAGTTTTGAATGTTCATACCGATTCACCGCGTGAGATTGGAAATTCCGGAAGTTTTCCGGCGAGAGCTGAATATTCCGGCTATGTCGCCTGGGATTGATTCTGATTGTTGGTTTGAAGTTAGTAACAGTCTAACAACGGATTGAAACAGAAATAGTCGAGGTATTTACCGTATTAATGAAGGTCTCGGTTTTCCGGCGACTTGCAGAGATTTTCCGGCGAGTTCAAAAAGTTTTTCCGACGAACTGAAAGTATAGCGAAAGTGAAATTGAAGGTTATGCGGATGATTTTAAGTCGAGAGAGGAAGCAATTGTTGGTGTAATTCAGAAATTGAATATCTTCGGTTATAAAAACCGAACATCACCAAAATTTAAGTTAATTCAAGACTAAATTGATTAGGATCGTCGGTGCATCGGTTATAATCCAGAATCCGCGATCACTCAAACGTTTTGGACGGTTGAAAGCCGATTACGGTTTCAGTTTGGCGCAACAGGTTGATTCATGGTTGTTCATAAGTTTTAATTGTTCCCTAAATCTTACAAAAACATCAAGTGGCGGAGTGTGGAATGTGTGTGTGTGTTAAGACTTTGGGGTTCAACCCGGCTGACCCGGGTTCGAGTCCCGGCATCAGTATCTTATTTTTATTTCATTATTTTTAATAGATTTTCAATTATAAATTTTATATTCTAATATACTTATTAATTATGTACCGTTTAAAATTAATTTGAGCATTAGATATGTAACGAAATTTTTAACTGGTTGTTCGGTTAATAAACGAAGCGGGTTTGGTTAACCCGGTTTTTGACGGATGTTACACGTTGCATGAACAATATGCAGAGGACAGACTGTACACCAACCACACTCACGCCAGCGACTGTCAGACATTCCCCATTTTCGGCTGATGACGGGTCTGACACCAGGGACAACTGCCATGACACGTGGCTCCATTCAACATCCGACAAAGCACACCTTCTGCCAGAGATCATTAATGATCGATGCAGAGGGACAGAACGGATATCCCTGGTCGTTTGGGTCGGGCCCAAGGCCCATCAGCTCATCTCCCAAACACATCTATCTTCGGCTATAAAATAAGGATTACAACACATTTAAAAACGTTATCTTCATCTGCATTCACATACGAGCTTACTATTTACTTGCTATTACCTTGCAATCCCAAAAACTTCACGCCGGAGTGTGGTCACGGAGAAAACCCTCCCCCTTTCTCACGTGACAAGGCTAACGACGTTGTTAGTTTTGCAGATTAGGTTGAAGTGAGATCACCCAGAAGAGCGAACGAGAGACAACCTTTCATGTAGAAATATTAGGCTGTAACTAAGATATCTCCGGATTCCTCTCGGTTCAGCCCGTGTTTCTTAAGATGGTGTTTGATACGAAGGTGAAAAGAGGGATATGGTGGGTGACGGAATGGATGGTGATACAATGGTGTGGGTTTGGGTGGAATGAGGGGATACAACGGTGATAGGTGACAAAATGGGTGGTGATACGAAAGTGGTAGAGATTGGAGGAAGCAACAGAAGTGGGTGGTGGTGTGGATAAGAAGGTAATGGAGGGGTGTGGTGGTGTGTGGTCGCCGGCAAGGTGGCCGGAAAAACGAAAGTAGCCGAATAAGTGGGGCTGCTCGTTTGTTGGAGAAAACAAGAAAGGGGTGGGTGGGGTTGGTTTATTATATATTTTTATAATTGTAATAAGTGCCCCCCACCCCCCCACACACACACACATATATATATATAATTATTTAGTTTAATTTGTTTTCACAGTAAGGACAATTTAGTCATTTAACACAGACTTAACTAAGTAAACTAACGTCCATCTGGTGTAAGGACTATTCGAGTAACAAACGATCAAACTGTAATAAACAAACATGTTATTTAAAAAGGTAGAAACTAAAGGTAAAAAATGACAAATTACACTGAAATCTGAGTAATTAACTTTATTTGAAATAATAGCTTATAATCACTTAATAATTAACATAAGATAAAACTTGACAAAGTGACCTGTATTTGAAAAGAAAAGTTAAATCATCTTATTTAGACAAATCTTGGGTGACAAGTCATATTATATATATATATATATATATATTCCACAAATTAGTGTATGTTTCTTATAAGCAAAAGGGCGTCTTCACTTCTTTATCCGGGACTTCAACTGTTGAAATTGCAAGTATTTTTTAATGAAGTTCAACATACTAAATTAAGTTAATTTTTTTATGAGAAATATAAGAAAATAAATTGTTTTCTTTGATATTACACACACACACAAAAAAAAATATTTCTTTTGAAATTGCAAGATCGTTGACAACAACCCACATTCCAAATCATATCTCATAACCAAACAAAAATCTTTACATATTCTTGAACCTCGACATCGAAAATTCCCATTTGACGCTGATCAAAATGGATTGGGGAACGGTTTCAACAGAAGATCTAGTCGAAGCACTGAAAGAAGTCGACTGGTCATCACCTCCTCGTCCCCTCCACGAATTCTTTTCCAAATTCACCGTTCCTCGTTCATCTAACAAATGGAACAGTCGCCTCAAGTGTAATCTCTACTAGTATGTTCTTCATCATTTTGTTTCACCATCAATCCTTATATTCGTATAGTAACCACTTAGCTTTTGCATTATTTTCATTTTTAGGGCTGCAAACTAATCAAATAAAACTGTTTATATGAACACTTACCGACCTTCATAAACAGACACAAATGAACATATATTAAACAGTGTGTAATATTTATGAATATTTATTTTGAGGTATTTAATAAAATATAAAAATTAAAAACCTAATGGAGTATCGTATACAAATGAACATAAACGGACATGTTACCGAACGTTCATGTTCATGAACGTAAATGAACGCAGCCTCTGTTCATGTTCGCTTAGTTATAAACGAACAAATTATCTTGTTTGTGTTTGTTCGGTTATTAAATGAACGCACACTAATTAACTGCTTGCCGACTGTTCACTGAACGTTCGCCCTTGTTCATTTCGTATGAATATAGGCATTGTTTGGTTAATACTGGTTAAGTTAGGGCTATGATATTTGTGTATATTGGAGGAATTTGTTTTGTAGAAGAATCGGACCTAACATTTATGTTATTTTGAGTAATATATGTTTTATGATTTGTACGTTTTGTTTTTGTTTTTGTTTTTTTTTTTGCAGTTACCGGACGAATTACTTTCTGATGATTCTGTTTATACTTGGTAAGGGAACTGATATGAGAAGATACAAATGGTTGATGTGTTTTGGAAGGTGTTTTATAGAGGGTAAAATGATGATGAATTTGTTATGTGTAGGATTGGGATTTCTAAGGAGACCACTGGCCATTGTTGCAGCTGTGTCTACAGCTCTCACAATTGCTTTCTTAAATGATAGGTATGTCGGTTTTAGTGTTTACCTTTGCTATGTATATTGATATTTTACGGTAATGATGATTGAACGACGGCATAGTTGTTAATGGCGAATAGCGACAAATAGCGATGAGATACCAATATGCTACATGGCGAAAGCAATAAATAGCGGGCTTACACTAGAATTTTTTTTAAAATTTTATATGTATATTGTATCAAAATACCCTGGTATATATGCTATTTTACATGTATATTTAACAAAAACCTAAAATCCAGCTATTTTATAGCTATATTTAATTGCTATTTATTTATATTAAAAAAAACAAAAAAATAAAATAAAGTTTCGCTATTCTCGCTATCCAACGCTACAACCCTAATAGCGACACTAGACCTATATGCTACGTAGCGCGCTATGGTGATCGCTACGATCGCTATTGACAACTATGATTACGACGGTGTGTATGATTATTAATTTATTATTGAGTTATTGAGGATTGAAATGTGCGTATCTTTGTGAAAATAGCACAGTCATAGTTTTGTAGGAGACTAATGGTGTGTGATTTTGATGAGCAAGTATATGACACGGTGTATGAGATAATAGATTCTTAATCCATGGGTGCGTTAGTGTATAGTACAACACTAGTTTATGTTCATACTTGTTAAGGATTTGACTCGAGATGGACCTTCTAGATCAATAATCCAGATTTATCTATCTTTTCAAATATATATGTTTGTGTTTTTAACAGTTCGGTTTCTCTTAGCAAAGTTCCGACAATTTGCATACAATTGCGATTAGTTCTTTGGGATTAAAGTACACTAGACAGAAAGAAGATCTAACTGCGTATAAAACACTAGTTCTGATTTCAATGTAGAAGTTATTGATACCTCAGAATGCTACCTAGAGTTGTTTAGTTGAATCTACTATAGTAGTATATTTTCTTATTTAGGTTGTATGTGGTAAACTGGTAATTTGGTATATAAATTTCTAAGACATTTTTTCAGCGAGTAGAGCTGCCAATTTTGGTGAAACACATAATAATTGCCAGGATGTCTAGTTCAATCAGCAAAACACACTAGTTACATCCTTGTTCTTCCAGATTTTTCTTCGTTGGCATCATCTCTGGACTCTGATTATAAGTAATTTTAAAATATCGCATAAAAATACCAACTATAAGAATAAAAAACAGGTTATAAGTGTTGAAGATTTGTAAGATACTAAGACATCAAGTTGATATGTTGACAGACCAACTGTCCCGTTAAAAGATTATAGAATTTTTTAGAACGAACCACAAGTTATTTGGAAAGACCCCTGAAAATGGGAACAATTTAAAGAAGTGGTTGTTGAGTGCAAATATTAGCTCCTACGTTTTTAGTCTCTCTTATTATTATTTGTTTTTTTTTGTTACTTTGTTTTGTTTTTAATCATCTTGGAAATGTTTATTGAACACATGTGTAGCACTCAAGTATTTTCAGGCTTCACTTATTTTGCAACAATCCATTTACTCTTAAGCTACTTTTAAATTTTCCTCGAAGCCCCATAACAGTGCACCCCGAAAATTGAACCCCTAAATATTGGATTTTTCTGTAACGTAAAGTCGTCTTTGTCGTAATTTTTTAAAATTTTGCTGACATCACAATTTTATGTATTGTCATTGTTTCTTATGTTTTGTATGTTCTTTTAGTTGTTGAAGTTTCAATATTGCAAATTATGCTAGTTTGTACATGTAAAAACATGATTTATGATGGTTCTGTGAGGTTTTACTGTAACTAGTTAAACGTCCTCTAATTTGGCAACCGAACGTTTTACAGTTTTGCAGGCACATTTAGTGAAAAAGTAACAAGATTCGTTAGGCAAATTTCACCACATTTCGCTGCAAAAATGAGACCTCCACCAATGTAAGCTTCTTCAATTAAACATATAACGGTAGCAATTCTTATATGACCATCCGCAACTTGCAGGCCCGTTCTTCGAGGGCGCCCTTCTTCCAAAAGAGCAATTTATATATGTGGACGGCCTCGTTGGCAATTTGTTATCATGTCCTCTGCTGGTATGGAAAAACTTTTTCTCATTTATAATCGAGTAAAATGCCATTTTCGTCCATAAGGTTGGCCAGTTTTGCAACTTTCGTCCAAAGGTTTGTTTTTTCCGCATCTGGATCCAAAAGGTTTGAAATCTTGCCATTTTCATCGGCTCGTTAACTCCGTCCATTTTTCTCCGTTAAGTCAGGGGTATTTTCGTCTTTTTTATTTAGTAACGGTATTTGGAATACTTGTACATTATGCTAAATGCTTGTACATATAGTGAAAAAGACCGAATTGCCCTTTAAGTTAACAAAAAAGACGAAAATATCACTGACTTAACGGAGAAAATAGATGAAGTTAACGAGCCGGATGAAAAGGCAAAATTTCAAACCTTTTGGTTCCAAATGTGGAAAAACTAACCTTTGAATGAAAGTCACAAAACTGGCCAAACCTCAGGGATGAAAATGGCATTTTACTCTTTATAATCCTTTTTTTTGATGATTTAGTATTTAACTTTTTGTCGTTTTGCAGTGAGTTTCACTCTTTGGTTTGTTTCGTGCGGCCTCTTGACTTTGTTATGGGCATTAGCCATTGGGCTTCTTGGTATATTCTATCTTATTGTTATTCGTCGAATAATATCAAGTACTGTTTGGTTGCTGACTCTTGTCTGTTTCTCAGCTACTATCATGCATGCAAGCTTTCGGACACCTAACCTGAAAGCTCGATTGAATACATTTCGTGAGGAGTTTCGTGCGGTTTGGCGAAATTACAGTGAACTCTAGTCAATGTTCATGTGCGCACTCCTTCTTTGATCTGTGACTTTAATCTTTGACATTATCTCAAGATAATACAATGCTTTATTACAATGCATGTTACTTTTTTGTTTCTCATACCCTTTAACGATGACATGATAAGTGAACTCTTGTTTTTGTAGCTTTATCATGATACATTTGCTTGATTTGTATGGTTTTATTAACCTTTATCCATTTTGTTAGTGATGAAGAGACATCCTATTGTATATTTGAGGCTGGATTTCCTATTGATCCTGCTGTTGCTGTTGCGGAATAATTGTAATCGTTGTAGTTTGGGCTGCTCCGTTGTCAAAAAAGTACGTCACAGGTTGTAAGTTGCCTATAGCTTGGTGGGTGAAAATTAGCCCATTGGATCTAATGTTTCAATTATGTTTCCTAAACCTGTGAAGAGGCCAACTTTTAAACATTTAGTTGACGTTGGTTACTTGACGTTACTGAACGTATGAACCATATGTTGTTGCATTCCGAATTCACAACCTTTTTCACTCCGATAATGCATCAGATTCTTTGTGAGAAGTGTATTACTCTTTGCTCTAACAGTGATGCATTAAACGGCTACGTAAACGCATATTGTGTCTTTCCTTCAACAATGATACATAAAACGGCTATATAACCGTATAACTGTGTCTCTCTCTCTCTATGTAAGCAAGTTTTAAACCCCAATCACGAGTTAAGAGGGTGTTTGGCGTGTTTTGATGCATCAGAAAACTGTTTTGAGGGTGTTTGGGATTGCTTATACATTATGTGATCATTTGTAACTGAAATAAACTACTTTCAAATAAGCAGTTTGAAGTTATTTATTCTATCCGCTTGGTTAAAAACACAATAACAAATAAACAGTTCTAAGAAGCAATCCAAACAACCCCTTAAGAAAGAAAGCTCATCTAAATAACTTTATAACTGAACAAACACAGAGTGAAGGCTTAGAAACTAGATAGCAGAAACAAGTACTCGACCACTGACACGCGATAACCAACACTCAGATGGAAAAGACTCCAGAACATCAACATTTTCAGCAAAATTTGTGCCAAAAAGCTTTTAAATGTATCCGTTTGGTTCGGTTTTTATGTACCATAGCTTCGGTCTCCTGCATCTCCAAGTCCCGGGATGATCATCCTGAAATCATCATTTTCAAACACGAGCTTAAGACCACTTAATAACACATGATCTAATATTAATGAATTTGTGAGATTGCTTACCCTTTATTAGTAAGAGTTGGATCAATAATTCCAGCATATACATGAAGCCTGAGGAGATTATTAAAAGATTGTCAATCTAAACGATAATAACACGTGAAATCACAATGGTTTTCGAGGTGGTTATATCGTTCGTACCCGGGATACTTCTCGCTCAGTTTTAAAAGTGCCGGAGGTCATGCCACAGCAGATACCTAAATACATACCGATCTCTACGTTGTTTTTTTTTTTTTGGGGGGGGGAGATGAAAGCGAAGGGCCATATAGGTAATTTAAGATAAAATGCTCGATGAAAAAAAAGTGTTGTAATTATTTAGAACAGGATATGAACGGCTTCTATACTCACCACTTTGATATTTTGGTTGTCAACTCCGCGTTCCTTTATCATGTCAATGGCTGTAACTATAGTGCCACCTAAGGATTATTAAAATGCAAAAAACAAGTATTTCAGTGAAAATAAAATAACCTAGATGGAAGGCTCAATATATACACGGAAACAAACTAAAAGCAAACTTACCTGTTGCTAACATAGGATCTACAACGAACACTCGAGTTCCTTCGGAAAACTTTTCAGGTAACCTGCATAACTAAAACTAATTAACTAACTTTTTAATAACAGTTGTAAATGTATATGTAAGGGTTAAGACCATAGTCGATTCGAGGGTCTCAACGATATTGTTTTAACAATATATCTCTTTTATAAATTATTTTAATTTTGGCATACACTAGTGGAGTGAATAGCGTTACACTAATAAATTGCATCGTTTTGTTGCCTTGGTTGGAGATAGTGACATCAAATTTTACATCGTTTTGAAGCTATGATACTAACAAAAGCCATACATGGATCAAACTCTAAAAAATCAAAGGAAATCAACAAACGTTACGATACCATAACGCTTTTGGTAGATTCCTATTGGCTATTGCACAGAACAGCTTTTAAATTTAATGGGATATGTTTAGAAATAAGTAACAACTCTAGTTGGAACTTCTTACTTGTTCAAATATACCGTTGGTTGAAGAGTCTCCTCGTCTCTGCTAACACCTTCATTTAAAGTAAAAGTAAAAAACCGGCATAAACAATAGGCAGTAATGTTAACTTTATGTAAAAAAGTGTACTAATAAATTACACATGCACATTAACATATTAACATTATTAACAATTACCTAGGTGGTATGTGTTGGTTGCTGGCAAGATGGACGATGCATGCTCCGCAAGAGCAAGACCAGCCCTCAGGATCGGAATAACCTGCAAATGTAGCTTATAAGTTAACTACATAACACATGATTAATATGCTTTTATCATGATTAAAACACACATGAAGGATGTATTCTAATAAAGCATAGTGACATGACCCTATAATATACTAACCGCTACAGGTTCTCGTGGATTAATAAATTCTACTGAAGCAACCCCGAGTGGCGACTGAATCTCCCCTGAAACTGTAGGCTGCAAAAAACAATAAATTTATTTTACTTAACATGTATGCCAAAAGCTAATTCACAAATACAAATGTAGGCATCTCAAACTTATATAATGCTAAAAGACCAATTTTGACTTTTGTGTCAACCCTGTTCTGTCATTTATTATCTTTAATTAAGTCTTGTTGTAATTACATTTTTTTAAGAATAGAATAATGCATACCAGCCAATCCCTTGATGCTTCATACATAAGAAACCTTCCCAACTCAGCCATGGCGCTCTCTGCAATAAAATTAACAAATAAATCAGATTCTAACAAGCCCGTCACAAGAAAAGTCACGGATCCCACTAATACCCTGCTAACCAATGGGATCAGGTAAAACACAACTTCCATTAGACAGACGGCCTTCAAGGGGCTAAAGATAGAAAACCAGTGGAAGCTGGATTGGAACATGAGCTAGAGGGACTCAAACGCTTACCACTACGACTAGAACACAAATTTGCATTCATTGACAACTTTACATTTCCATTTGGATAAAAAAAAAATGAAAAAAAGAACAAAAACAAAAGTAAAAATGATTAATTTTTACTTCAAGATCATGTGAATTCATGATCCAATTGCATATCACATTAATTCTATAAACAAAAATGAACAAAAAAAACAAAAACCCATAAAGATAACTAAATTTCACAACAAAACTTACTAAAAATTGGGCATGGTGTTTGCTCATTTCTAAGCACTGAAACCCAATGTTTAATCAAAGGATGAGGAGGCACAAACACCTACACAAAAAAATTAAACAATTCAACCAATAAAATCCCCACCAAAAACAACCCAAAATTACAATCAAATCTCAAAGATAAAGTCAAACATCCACTCACCAGCATTCTATTGTCAAGAACAGATTTCTTTTCAGCAGTAGCTTGCAATATGATGCTGGTACGCTGCTTCTGCGGCTTAGTAAAGCAAGAAAACTGTAAAAAACAATAAAGGGTACCACTAAATAAGGGGGTTATAATAAAAAAAATGGGCACAAAAAACAGAGAGTTGAATAAAGAATTGGGGAAAATGAAAAGGGTAAACTTTAACCTTATTATTATGAAGGGAAAGTGAGAGAATGTGGAGAAAAGGAGGTGGCGGAGGGTGGTGGTGGTGGTGGTGGTGGTGGGTGGAGGAAGTGGGTGAGGATGCCATCTTCAAATAATGAGTAGGAGTTTAGCTTTCGGTTACAGGATTGGATTCTGGATACTCATCTGATGGAGCATGTGTCTCCGAGTGGTCATGTTAAAGTAAATATTATGTTAGAGAAAGTTACAATAATTGTTTTTACCAAATGCAATCTTTTTCCGGTATTAAATGTGTCACATCATTGTTCTATTTTAATTTATATATATGGCCATATGGGTGTGTTTAGCATGTTGGGTTAAGTTTAGTCGACCCGTTTAGAATTTGGATGAGACATATGCTATGAGTAAAAACAAATAGGTGATGGGATTGATTTAGATGATGTTTGTTTTTTAAAAGAAAATTTGTGCAGACTCATCTGTGTGTGTTGCATAAACCACGACACTTCTATGCGAGTTGTTTGTTTTTTCGAATACGTTTCATTAAAAAACATCCGCCCAAGCTCTTCTTGGTGTAGACTTGATCCAACCACTTTTAAGATCTTTTAAGGTCTGCAGATGGTTAAACATCAACACCCACCACCACCTTCCACGTCCACCACTTACCACCATCGTCCAGCATCACAACCACCATCGTCCAGCATCACCACCACCATCGTCCGTACACATCAATAAATTTTGTTTGTGATTCATATTCCATGCTTTCTAATGGTATCGTCATTTTTTTATTTTTCAAACATGTGAGAAATTATATGTTATTATGAATTAACCAAAACTCTAAGAATAATGCGTATTTTAGGATAAGAATAAAGACACTGGTAATAAAATTTTATCTCATTATATAAGTATAATAGAAATCTGAAATCTTCACTACCTTTTCTTTTATGCTTAGTGTGTCATCATCTGAAAATAGAGTGTCATGTCCGAAAATATAGTATGGCACTTAACGTTAATGCACAAATGTGTCCCTCTTTATATCCAAGAGTTTTATACAATTTGTATCTAAGTTTGGGTGTGTCTTCTAATGTAACAAAGTAGATTTGTTTGAAAAATGTTATCTAATGTAACAAAGTAGATTTGTTGTGTAAATGTTTGAAAAATATTATATTGTGTTCGCAAGAAGACTAATCAAAACTATAACTTTGTTTTAACGTTATTTTTGAAAAATGTTAATTATAAAAAAATATGTAAAAATATAGATATAGATATATAAGAGATTCATGTTCACTTTTTTCTTTCTAGATATGGAATTTAGATAAATAAATCGCCGTAAATGACGAAAATTCGAATAACATTTCCATAACTTAAATGAATAAACAATCATGCTATGCTAGGTGATTAATTGCAAAATGAAACGAAATTGTAGAAGAATGTAATGAACCTATATACGATTGTAGATAACATGTTCATTAAATGAAAATTTTGCATAGAAGAATGTAATGAACCTATATACGATTGTAGATAACATGTTCAACAAAAGATTCCTGGAGCTGAACCAGATGGTTCCTAACTTGTTCACCCCAGTATACCGTTTGGTTGAACACTATATTCGAGGCCTCCCCTCGAAGATTCAAGACTCAGTCCTCAGCACTTCGCCTGCAACCCTCGAAGCCGCCATGGAATTAGCCACCGAACTTACCGAGAACCGCATCAGGAACGGTAAATTCAAGGAGGAGAAAAAGAAAGCCCCCGTTGAGGGCCAAACTTCCAACCACCCCACCTCATCCTCAAAATTTTCAAACAAGAGGAAGCGAAATACCAGAAATTTTGCCGTCACTCAAACAAACTCCCCAATCTCTGCTGCGCCCATCACACAAGTTGCTCCTTCACCCGCTCTATACAAAAGGCAATACTCTGGCCCTTACCCAAAGTGTACCCATTGTCAATACCATCACTCCCCCGAATACCCCTGTCAATATTGCACCGGCTGTGGCCGTGCAGGTCACACCATCCAAGCCTGCCGCTCACTACAACGAATGAACCGCAACCAACCCACAACTCAAACCCACCATCAAATAATGGGTCAAACCCAACAACCCCTACTACCACCACCTACACAACATACAGCCCAAACCTACTATCAACCCAACTACCCCATGATGCAACCCATGCGAGCTTGCTACAATTGTGGAGACCCAAACCACTTCAGAAACACGTGTCCACGCTTGGTGAACATCATACATGCTCAAGCTAAAGCAAATCCGGTGAATCAAGCTAACCAAGCTCCTCCACCTGCTAGAGGAAGAGCATTTAACATCAACGCCAACCAAGCTAGGGCCGACAACAACGTGGTAAACGGTATGTTTCTCGTCAATGGTAGTTATGCATCCGTGTTATTTGATACTGGCGCGGATAAGAGTTTTGTGTCCTTAGAATTTGAACCCATCCTCAATCAAACTCGTGATAAACTTATGGAATCCATAACGGTAGAAGTTGCTGACGGAAAACCAGTCTCATTAAACTCCATTATCCGAAGCTGTACTCTTACTCTAAACGATCACGATTTTCCTGTTGACCTCATTCCTATGAAGTTGGGAAGTTTTGACATTATAATCGGCATGGACTGGCTCAGCCAACATCAGGCTGAAGTAGTATGACGTGAGAAGTTCATTCGCATTCCTCTTGCAGACGGTCAAACTCTACGAATCTTTGGAGAAACCCCTTCGAAAGGACTCAAGCTGATGTCCTGTCTTCAAGCCCGAAAATATCTCCGCAAGAATTATGTAGCATTTCTAACTCACGTGGTCAAGAAGGGAGACAAAGAGAAGAAACTCGAAGATATACCCGTAGTGAAAGATTTCCCGCAAGTTTTTCCCGACGACATCGCAGGACTTCCTCCCAAGAGAGAAGACGAATTCCGCATCGATCTTATACCTGGCGCTACACCCGTCGCGAAATCTCCATATAGGTTAGCCCATCCGAGATGCAAGAGCTGGCCAGTCAATTACAAGAACTGACCGACAAAGGATTCATACGTCCTAGCTCATCGCCTTGGGGTGTGCCTGTTCTGTTTGTAAAGAAGAAAGATGGGACGTTTCGCTTGTGTATCGATTACAGGGAACTCAACAAATTAACGGTCAAAAATCGCTATCCTTTACCGTGCATTGATGATCTCCTAGACCAACTCCAGGGTGCCACTTGTTTTTCAAAGATCGACCTTCGTTCCGGCTATCACCAACTCAGAGTACATGAAGAAGACGTCCCAAAGACCGCCTTCCGAACTCGTTATGGTCACTATGAATTCATGGTTATGCCATTTGGTCTAACCAACGCTCCAGCCGTCTTCATGGACCTAATGAACAGAGTTTGCAAACCCTATCTTGATCGCTTTGTTATAGTCTTCATCGACGATATTCTCATTTACTCAAAGTCTAAGACTGATCATGAACGACACCTTCGACTCATCCTCACACTCTTGAGAACCGAAAAGCTTTACGCTAAATTCTCCAAATGCGAATTTTGGTTAAAAGAAGTACAGTTCCTTGGTCATGTCGTCAATGACAAGGGAATTCATGTCGACCCCGCAAAGATCAAAGCAGTACAAGAATGGCAAGCGCCACGTACCCCAACCGAAGTAAGATCTTTCCTTGGTCTGGCTGGTTACTATCGTCGTTTCATATCAAATTTCTCTCGTATCGCTGTACCACTCACGGCTTTGACACATAAAGGAAAACCCTTCGCATGGGGACCTAAACAAGAAGAAGCCTTCCAAACCCTTAAGCAAAAGCTTTGTGACGCACCTATACTCACACTCCCCGAAGGTTGCGATGACTTTGTAGTTTATTGCGACGCATCAGGACAGGGATTAGGTTGTGTTTTAATGCAAAGGGGAAAAGTGATAGCCTATGCTTCTAGGCAGCTTAAAACTCATGAGAAGAACTACACTACTCACGACCTAGAACTTTGAGCCGTTGTGTTCGCTCTTAAGATATCGAGACATTACCTCTATGGTAACAAGTGTGAGATTTACACCGACCACAAGAGCCTCCAACATATCTTTAACCAAAAGGAGTTGAATATGAGACAACGAAGATGGGTCGAACTTCTTAATGACTACGACTGTGAAATTCGGTATCATCCTGGCAAAGCAAATGTGGTGGCCGATACACTCAGTCGAAAGGGTTATGCGAACTCCATTCGTCTTCTATGTTCGCAAATCATGACCAACATCAAAGACCAAATCCGAGAAGCTCAACATGTTTCCATAACAGAATACGACATACGCAATGAGTTATCTTGTGGAGCAGAACTCAAACTCGAAACAAAATCTGACGGCATTCTGTATTATCTAGATCGCATATGGATTCCCGATCACAACAACCTTCGCGATACCCTTATGAAAGAGGCGCACAAAACACGATACTCCGTACACCCAGGAGCCGACAAGATGTATCAGGACCTTCGATACACCTACTGGTGGCCTGGCATGAAGAAGGAGATTGCTGTTTTTGTTTCCAAGTGCCTTACCTGTTCTAAAGTGAAAGCTGAACACCAAAGACCCTCAGGACTTCTGGTCCAACCTGAAATACCTGTATGGAAGTGGGAAAACATAACCATGGACTTCATTACCGGGTTACCTCGCACTCCTGGTGGGTACGACACTATATGGGTAATCATTGATCGTCTTACAAAATCAGCTCACTTCATTCCGATTCGCGAAGACTTCAAGAATGAGAAGCTAGCTCGTATCTACATCAGTGAAATCGTAAGCCGTCATGGTGTACCGTTAAGCATTATATCAGATCGTGATGGTCGTTTCACTTCACGAACATGGCAAGCTGTACAAGCCGCTTTGGGTACATGATTAGATCTCAGCACCGCTTATCATCCCCAAACTGATGGTCAATCTGAACGCACCATTCAAACTCTTGAAGACATGCTTCGGGCATGTGTCATAGACTTCAAAGGGAATTGGGACGCTCACCTACCATTAGTTGAATTTTCGTACAACAACAGCTTTCATTCAAGTATCGGCATGGCACCTTTCGAAGCGTTATATGGTCGTAAGTGCCGATCACCAATATGTTGGCACGAAATTGGAGAAGCTCAAATCACCGGTCCAGAATTAATACAAGAAACAACTGACAAGATTCATCAAATCCGAAACAACCTTTTAGCGGCACAAAGTCGTCAAAAGAGCTATGCTGACAAGCGACGAAAGCCCTTAGAGTTTAACGTTGGCGACCAAGTACTTTTAAAAGTATCGCCGTGGAAGGGAGTAGTTCGTTTTGGCCAAAAAGGCAAGCTAGCACCAGGTTACGTAGGTCCTTTCAAGATACTCGAAAGGGTAGGACCTGTAGCCTACAAGCTTGACTTACCGGAGGAACTCAACAGAATTCATCCCACATTCCACGTATCGAACTTGAAGAAGTGCCTCGCCGATGAAAATCTCCATATTCCTCTAGAAGACATCCAAGTCGATGAATCTATGCATTTCGTTGAAAGATCAGTAGAAATTATGGACTTCGGAGAAAAACGTTTAAGAAGAAGCCGCATCCCAATTGTCAGGGTACGCTGGGAGTCGAAACGAGGACCTGAGTTTACTTGGGAACGTGAAGACTCAATGCGCGAGAAATACCCACATCTTTTTCCTATAACTACCACTACTTAAATTTCGGGACGAAATTTCTAAAAGTAGGGGATACTGTAACATCCGTCGAAAAACGGGTTTTCAAAACCCGATTCGTTTATTAACCGAACAATCAGTTTTAAATTTTGTTGTTTATTTATGACATATTTTAATTTTAAACAATACAAAATTAATAAACAAATTAAAAGATATAAATTATAATTGTTAAATAGTAAAAGAAAATTAATTGAAAAGGAAAACCGGCTGCCGGGAGTCGAACCCGAGTCAGCCGGAAATCCCCACAAACTTAACTTTCACACAATCAACCACTCCGCCACTTTGATTCTTTGTTAAAATACCAAAACAATTAATTAAAAAGATGAATCGCGAAAGTCAAATCCAGTCAAAATCGCGCCCAATTAGCAGTCGTCGGAAATCCCGATGACTTCGCCGATAATTAACGTTTTTGTCCAATTTAACCGAAGAATTAACTCTAACGACGGTTATAACCGACGTCTGAACCCGCGACACCAGTCGTAACCGCCGAAGAACGGCTGACTTTGAATCAAGACTGAAATCCGACTCTATACGTCACGATTCTTCCCTATAAATTCACCCACAATCCACTGGAAGCCTTTTTCGCTCACAAATCGCACCTCTTCTCGACGAAAATTCACTCGCCGAAAAATATCAGCAAGTCGCCGGAAAACCGAGACTTCCATCTACACGGTAATTACTTCGATTTTTCTGTTTCATTCCTTTGTTAGACAAAATTCTAATATCAATCCCTCACCCAGAATCCTTTCCAGACGACGTTGCCGGATTATCTGTTTCGCCGAGAAATTCTGAAATTTCAAGAACCTGCTGTACCGGTATGATTCTTTTAACTTACTGATAGTCATTACCCAGTAGTTCCATTTCACATCTAATCCCTCCAAATTTGTTGGCAAATCCTATTAGCCGAAGCTCACCAAAACGGAGCCGACGACCTTGCCGGACATCTGAAGAAAGACGAACAGTTTGGTACAATCAACCCTCAAACCTTTTTCCGTTCATTACTTTACGATGGCTCATAACGTTCGTTAAGTTAATTTAACAAATAAAGTCAATTGGTCGATGTCTGTGTTTTGAACGAAGAAGATAAAGTTGTGTATAATATAAGATTAATTAATAATCGGTTTAATGAACGGGTTAGACACACAGTCCAGCTGTGAACTGTGTGCAACAAATACACATGCGACGCGAGTTCGAATCCTGTCCCAGCTTTACTCTCTCGAAATAAAAATTTCCTTTTTAACTGAACCGGGTTGACTCACAAACCATGTTAAGTATAATAAAAACCGAGTTAATAACCAGGTTAGACACACAGTCCAGCGGTGGACTGTGTGTACGCTAACTCACAGGTCCCGGGTTCGAGACCTGTGGTCAGCACCGGTTCGATACGTTTAAAATCTTTTTAAAAATAAATGATTTTCGGATTAAACTAAATAGTATATAAGTATAATTAAAAACAGAATTATTTCGGGTTAGACACGTAGCTCAGTTGGTAGAGCTGCGTGCACGCGTACGGGAGGTCACCGGTTCGAACCTCACTCAGTGCAACAATATAACCGACCGAACCGGTCAACGGTCAACAGTCTCGGTCAACGGTCAAAGTCAACATTTTTTTTATTATTTTTATTTATTTATTTAATTTAAAAATCAATTAAAAATACTTAAAAATAACGTTTTCAAAGTTAGAAAGTAGCCTTAAACTCACAAAATTATACCAAAAAATCCTATTAAAATAGTTAATAAAATCTACATACTTACCGTACCTTTTCGTTATTTATTTGGTTAGTTATCTCTCGTCGATCAATCCCCTAAACTCGTGCGCATTCAACATCTTCAAACAAACGCACCCAATGTGAGTGAATCTCTACCAATTCCCCGTTTTAATAACATTTTGGGGTGTATCATGTGTCGTTATTTATTTATTATAATTAAACATTTGTGCATCCATCATGTTCATGATCAAATGTGTATTCAATGTGTATCCATTGTTTGTGTGGTTGAAGTTTAGATTAATTTTATCATTTCAGTACATACATTTCATAGGTCGCCGCTCCCCATTACCTATGAGCGTGAGCTGTTCCCCATTACCTATGAGCGTGAACCAGGCGTTGCCAACATAAGATCGGCTCCGTTTGATTAAACCTTGATCTCACATACATTAGCATAGGCCGTCCGTTCCCCATTACCTATGAGCGTGAACGGGACGTTGCCAACATATACATTGTCATTCCTTATTTCATGTTTAAGCAAGGTGGTTTGTGATCGTTATGTTTACATACATTTGTTCATATATGATTATTGCACAATTTTCCTAAATAAATTACAATAATGAATTGATAACAAATGTTTTTAACAAGGTTCACTCGCCAACTTTTGTTGACCCAAAATTTCCCATTTTTACACATGATACAGGTGATCAAGTTGAAGCAAGAAACATATAGGGCGGCTTAGAAGAATAAACCAGTTTAGATTATGGATTTGTTTTAGTTAATTTTTCCTTTCCTTGTATTGTATGAATTTGACTTGGAACATTGAAATGTAATTTGGATTTAATAAATATGAAACATGTTAGTAAACATCATGAGCTTTGGTGATAACCCAATTATGCCCCGACTCTTATTCCGCTGCGGGTCGGGGTGTGACAAAATCATCATACAAAAGTTAGAAGCAACTTTTATTGAAGATCTACACTAGTCATTTACAAGAATACATGTAAAAATGAGGGGGAGTATTATACAAGTTGCACTCTTTTTCCCTCACCAAGTTTTGTCCCATTTAGATTTTCTTGATAAGGCTTTTAATGAGGCAACATATCTGATTCAGACGTATCAAGAGAAGAAAATACGTACTACACCCCATTTAGCTGAGGTTTTGTCCCATTGGGAGTTCCTAGCAAGGTTTTTTAACGAGACAACATCTCAAAGCATATAAAGTTGATAACCAAGAGGGTGAATTAAAAATATGTTATATTATGCGGTTATCAACTTCTTAAATAGATTAACTTGTTCTTCAAAACTTCATTACCTATATATATTCATTGTATTTCTTTGTATACTCAATCAATAATGCTAATCTCTTACTCCCTATTATTTTCATGTATTCTTTTGCTATTAGGCTAATTTCACAACGTACTTTTATTTATTTATTTTATCATAGAACCCATGTATATTATTTCAAGATATAGTATTTTAAGTAGGGATGTGAATTTCTAACACTGATCTGAAAACACGACACGAACGTAATATGAAATTTACGGGTTTAGGTTGAGTCTAAACGGGGCCAGGTCAGTTTCAGGTTGAACTCGCGAACCCGTTTAGATTAACAGGTTGGTTTCGAGTCAACCTTGTCTGGTTGGCGGGTTAACCCGTTTAACACATTTATATTATATTATATTTTTTTACAATACGTTTTATGTTATAAATTAAATGAGGTGTGTATTTTATTACATAATAATAACTTAAAAAGAGAAATTAACATAAAATTTTATACAAATATACTTGTATTTTTTATATACATTTGTGTTTTTTTAAGTAATTTGATTTTAATATATTAAATTTAAAAAAATAAATAAAAATAAAAAGATTCGGGTTGAACCCTGTTGTGTTCACGTCAACCTCTGAAGTTTCAAGTAGTATTGGGTTGAGTTCAGATTCGTGTAAAATTTTCGAGCTCGAATAAGATTGAACCCGCCAATCAAAAACAAGACCCGTTTAACACCCAATTTTTGTTTGAAACAAAAAGGACGAGGCCATGGCCCAGGTATTTTTGTAATTACCTGAATTTTACCATGACACAACAATAAATAAATAATAAACGTAGGAGTGACGTCTATACATATAAACCCCAAACCACACTGCAGGTGCCATCTGTTGGATCCATATACTGTCGTCACGTTCACCTATACCCTCTGCCGCATTTTCTCCATTCATCACACCTTCAAAACACACACACTCTCTCTCTCTCTCTCTCTCTCTCAGGTTTTGTTCGATCGATTTCCGCCATGGATCCTACTCGAGCTTTCGTCAAAAACGTCAAGCGTGTAGTCGTCAAGGTCTAACATCTCACTCACATCGCAGATCTGTACAATTTGCTTCGTTAATCTCCGATAACATTCGTAAATTTAGGTTTAAATCGTGTATATGAGTATATCTGATCATTTAACGTTCGTTTTTCTTTCTTTTTTGATTGCGGATTGTAGTTGATTAGGTTTTGATCAAATCGTGCTTGATTGAACTCGATTTGTTCGTCGATCTATCTAAACTTTTGGATCGAGATTTTGAACGGAATTTTTGCTTTATAATTTGATTTTTGTTGTGCGATTTGGTGTATGGATGAATGACACATGGCAACTGTTGCCATGCACATGATAACGACAAATCATATATGATAATAATATATCAATATATTATATTCTGTTTCACTTTGCATATGTTGATGGTTTGTATGAGGCTACACAATTTGTTTCTCTATCTCCGTATCAGATTATCTTGTCACACAATTTTTTATAGATATGTTGATTGATTTTTTTTAGTTAATGTTTGATTATTTTATTGTAGATATTTATTTACTGTGAGTGCATCTCTTGATTGGGCATGTAATTTACTCTTAAATAGTATTAAAAGAATTAGAGTTTGAATTTGTATATTATTCCTAAACAATTAGTATGATAATAAGATAATTATGTGCATGAATATATAGAAGTTGATTATGTGTTTTTTAGGAAATAATTATAGTCTGAATTTGTTGCTAAGAGCCGGTAAATTGGAATACTGGATTACTGTCTTGAAATGTAAATTAGTTCCTGAGATTAATCATTAATGTCAAGATTTTGTGGTGATAATTGCTTTTTAACAAGTGGTTATTATCATGTTCTTGAAGCAAAGTTTATATGCAAGTGGATTTCAGGTTAAGAGTTTGTTTATTGATTTTTATCTTCATGACTGTAGGTTGGAACTGCTGTGGTTACCCGAGATGACGGAAGATTAGCTGTTGGCCGACTTGGTGCTATTTTTGAACAGGTACGTTCGACGGGTTTTCACAAGCACGGGTATAAGTTTTAAATGTAGCAACATTCTGTATTTAGTCAACGCGCTAGTTATTGGGCGGCGGTTTTTTTTATAATTTAGGATATTACTTATTCCGGAATTTTTCAAGTAAATTTACATTAAATTAATAAATTCCCTTCGGCATGCAGTACCTCCAAAAATATTTTCGTTTTTCTTCATCACTACCATTTCCAGCGAGCTTTATACATACTGAACTTCCCAAATAAGATGCAGGCTATTATTAAACTTATGTTACCTAATAACTTTTTGCAGCTTGAAAAGTTGAACTCTCGCGGCTTTGAAATCATTTTAGTTACTTCAGGAGCTGTTGGAGCGGGCCGCCAAAGGCTTAAATACAGGAAAATGATCAACAGCAGGTAAATCTTTCTTTTCCTTTTCATTTCCACAACATTTGGTAATTCATTGAATACACAATTATTTTACGCTGTTAGTCAGTGATCGCTGCTGACTGTATGTTTCTGTAGTTTCGCTGACCTCCAAAAACCGCAAGGTGAACTTGATGGAAAAGCTTGTGCAGCTGTTGGTCAAAATGGTTTGATGGCCTTGTACGACACTTTATTCAGCCAGGTATGAGCATTAGTGTTAGCCTGTTTGAATTAAAACCAAAAGAAAATAATACGCGCTTGTTGATGCTTTGTTTGCGCTCACACAATGCTATTTTGCAGCTAGATGTGACCTCCTCTCAACTCCTTGTCACCGATAATGATTTCAAGAACGAAGATTTCAGGGTGCAACTTTGTCAAACTGTGGATTCATTGTTAGATCTTAGAAGCATCCCGATTTTCAATGAAAATGATGCTATCAGTACTAGGAGAGCTCCTTATGAGGTATTTAAATGATGGGTTTTAAATTTTTAATTCTTTACATTCGTAGATATTACATTGTTGGGTGTGAAGTTCTTTGGCTCGTTTGCTATTGGGCTTGTTTATTTGGATGTTTGGAAGGCCTATTAGGGTTTCTTGTTCATCAAGCCCAACATCACATATGTAATTGTAAAACTTGTGTGAACTTAATGAGATAACCTGGTTGCAGCCCGTGGACGCAGGTCCCAAGGGATCGAATCATGTAAAATTCTTGTGTTGTGCTTATATTTTGTCTGCATATTTATATCGTTTGTGCGTTTGTGTTCGTTCCGCTGCCCCGCTTGAGACCTAACATACGTATCACAGTTACAGATATGCTTAAGTACATGAAAATTCCGTCTTTCAGGATTCCTCAGGTATTTTCTGGGATAATGACAGTCTGGCAGCTCTGCTGGCCATGGAATTGAAGGCGGATCTTCTTGTGTTGTTGAGTGATGTGAATGGCCTTTACAGCGGTCCTCCTACTGATCCACGCTCAAAGCTAATCCATACATACGTTAAACAAAAACATCAAAAGATGATCAGTTTTGGAGACAAGTCAAGGATGGGAAGAGGAGGAATGGATGCAAAAGTCAAAGCTGCATCCAATGCAGCTTATTCTGGTACACCCGTTGTCATTGCAAGGTATCATTTTATAGAATTCAGATCCACAGTATAGCTTATATAATTATATATGATGACCACTCATTCACTCTACAATCTTTGATATTGGTTTCTTTGCTTCACATTTTCTTTATAGTGGCTTTGCTCCTAATAACATCATAAAGGTTCTAAATGGAGAACGTGTTGGTACTCTGTTCCATAAAGATGCACATATGTGGATTCCAGTTACTGAAATTGGTCCACATGAAATGGCAGTATCGGCTCGTGACGCGTCTCGAAGACTTCAGGTTAAATTAATCTCATGCTTATAGCAGCTAACCTGTCTTTAATCTTTTGCACAATGCTTTAAGTTTAAACCCTGCTATAAACTGTTAGTTGACTACAAGACAAAACATCAAAGATCAATAAGCAATGACACACATATAGCTTATATCATTTTGCCTCTATTGATATGTTGACTTGGCTACAATAGTTACATGTATGCATATAATACATAGACATCTGCACAATTATCATCGAATATGTTTGATTGATCACTTAATCCTCTTTATCTTTTATTGGGTGTTATAGGGACTAACAAGTGAAGAAAGAAAGAAAATCTTGTTAGATGTAGCTGCTGCATTGGAGGCAAATGAACAGTTTATTGTACTTGAGAACGACGCTGATGTTGAAGCTGCACGTGATGCAGGATATGATGAAGCTTTGGTAGCTCGTTTGGCTTTAAAACCTAGCAAGGCATGTATCTGTTAAAAATTCTTAAAATCTTGCTTTTGGGAAGTCATGTATGTATTTTGTTTTATATTTACTTACTAGGATAAAAATGCTTTATCTTGATGCATAAATCAATGTGGAATATCTATTTAAATTGGTTTCTCTTAGTATTCTTAACAAGTTTAATGTTTTTTTTTCAGATCCGTGCTCTTGCAGAATCTGTGCGTAGACTAGCACAAATGGAAGAACCCATCGGTCAAGTTTTGAAAAGAACAGAGGTGAGAGAGGATAATAAGGACATACTCTGAACTCTTTTTTGTTTCAGCTTCTCATATAATATATATATATAACCGAGTATCATATATACATGGAACTTAGAATAGTGCATTAAAAATCCAAAGTGTTGAATCTTTCATATCCTGATAATCTTCTTTGTGCTCAATAATCGTGCACACACATTTACTAATAAACTCACGTGCAGCTTGCAGAAGGGCTCGTCTTAGAAAAGAAGTCATGTCCTTTAGGTGTTCTGCTTATTGTATTCGAGTCTCGGCCTGATGCATTAGTTCAGGTAACAATAAACTCTTTTGCTAGTCACAAATGAGTTTTGGTGACATGATTATCACAAATTGATATCTAATTTTTTTAATGACATTGTAGATAGCTTCTTTGGCAATCCGTAGCGGGAACGGTCTGCTATTAAAGGGAGGTAAAGAAGCTAAAAGGTCAAATGCGATACTGCACAAGGTTTGTCTCAACTCTCAAGATCGTTTTAGAATAAACTTAAATATTTTTGTTAGTTATAAGTCTGATTAAGTTTCAACAGGTAATCACTTCTGCCCTCCCGGAAACTGTTGGATCAAAATTAATCGACTACTGACATCAAGAGAGGAAATCCCGGACTTGCTGAAGGTGTGTGAGATGTCACTTGCTTTATAATTGAGTAAAATATATGTGCAATCTAATTATCTAATAGAATAAAATGCCATTTTCGTCCCTGAGGTTTGGCCAGTTTTGGGACTTTCGTCCAAATGTTTGTTTTTCCGCATCTGGATCCAAAAGGTTTGTAATCTTGCCATTTTCATCCGGCTCGTTAATTCCATCCATTTATCTCCGTTATGTCAAGGGTATTTCCGTTCTTTTTGTTAACTTAAAGGGCAATTCATTCTTTTTCACTTTATGTACAAGCATTTAGCATAATGTACACAAAGTGAAAAAGACTGAATTGCCCTTTAAGTTAACAAAAAGGACGGAAATACCCCTAACTTAACATAGAAAAATGGATGGAGTTAACGAGCCGGATGATATGGCAAGATTTCAAACCTGTTGGATCCAGATGCGGAGAAAAACATTTGGACGAAAGTCGCAAAACTGGCCAAATCTTAGAGGGACGAAAATGGCATTTTACTCTATCTAATATAATTCTCTTCTTTTTTCTTCTAATAATATTTCAAACAGCTTGATGATGTAATAGATCTTGTGATCCCTAGAGGCAGTAATAAACTTGTTTCGCAAATAAAGAGCTCAACTAAAATTCCAGTTCTTGGTCATTCTGGTAAGATAAAATTTGGAAAAAAGCAATTACAATAGAACACGTAAAATGATAAACGAATGTTAGGTTGCTAATGAATTCACAATTTTAGTGCAGATGGAATTTGTCATGTTTATGTTGATAAAGCTGCTAACTTGGAGATGGCAAAGAAGATCGTATTGGATGCAAAAACAGATTATCCCGCAGCGTGTAATGCTATGGTAAGTTAAATGACCAATACCCATACATTCTCACTTAATCACATCCGCCTGGTGTTTATAATCACATTGGGTTTCTAGGAAACACTACTTATACACAAGGACTTGCTGGCTAGTGGAGGACTGCAGGAGCTAGTTAAAGAACTTGAAAAAGAAGGTAATGATGTGTGTTCGTATTGATACTCAGTTAAAACTACAATAATTGTAAAATGATTATGTTATTATACTTTTGTACCAACAAGTATAGAGTAAAGTACACGAATGGTCCCCGTGGTTTACAAAAAATTTTGATTTGGTCTCTAGCTTTCGAAAATACACGGATGGTCCCCATGGTTTGCACTTTGTAACACATTTAGTCCCTAGCTTTTTCCAAAAGTACATGGATGGTCCCTGTGGTTTGCACTTTGTAATGCATTTAGTCCCTAATTTAGACTTGTTAAAACCTTAGGATTTGTTGGCTGGGGACTAAATAAGTTACAAAGTACAAACCACAATACCATCCGTGCACTTTACTCAAAAAGTATAATGAGAATTTGAATACAACAATATATATGTATTGCAGGTGTTATGCTATTTTCTGGGCCCAGAGTGAACGGTGTTGTTAGCTTCTCAAAGGCGAATACATTCCATCATGAGTATAACTCCAAGGCTTGCACAATTGAAATAGTGAACAACGTTGATGAGGCAATAGAGCATATACACAGTTATGGAAGGTATGTTAATTGTTAGGAATATGAAATACCATTCATGTTTACAGTTCATCTTGTTAAAGGAGATGATCACCCTCGCTTTTCTTTCAACTTTAGACTTTGTTAAAGGAGATGATCACCCTCGCTTTTCTTTCAACTTTAGACTTTGTTAACTTTTTTACTTTCTGTTTCAGTTCCCACACTGAGTGCATTGTTACTGACAATCATGATGTTGCTGAACATTTTCTTAGTCGAGTTGACAGGTATGCTTATCTTTGATGAATGTTGTTTCTGATTTGTTGAGGATCTGATGATTGAAATTTTCTTTATGTTTTTTCTGTTTTTGAAGATATCTTACATTACAGTTCTGGCCTCATATAGTAACAATTGTGTTTGTTTCTTGAGATTTTCATTTCTTTAGCATATACAGTTTAAGTTTTATGGTTATAGAAAAAAGAAAAAAACACTTTAGCAAAATTGCTTCATTTAATGAAAATTAGACCATATACATTGGTACGCCCTTCAAACGTCTGTCGGCTGATGTGGAGTCTCCCTCCACAAGGGTGGCGGTGGAGGAGGCTCACAATATGCCTGTCCCCAAGGGCTAAATGTGTGGGGACGTTGGGTCCATTTTAAGATTCAATTTTTTTTTCAACTTGATTTGGGATGCTTCAACTACCATATGCTTTAATGAGTTGCACACCACCTTTATTTTAATTTTTTCATCAACGTAGATTTAGTAATTAGGTAAATTAACAAAGATATGTTATGCTTTTAGAACAAATACATTATTTATTTAATTTTGTATTCTTTTTTAATTGTTTTATACAATACTTTAATTCATATAATTTTTTTTTTCTAACAATGTATTTGTCTTTTAATTAGTTAAGTAAAAGTAAATAAATAATTTAATTTGGTATAAAAAATAATTTTATGAAAAATCAACGAATAGACGGTAATGATGTGGAAATGCAAGGATATCTGAAGAGGTTGAGAGGAAATGAGTGTTATTATCTTATATGAGTATCCACGTGTGCAACCAAAAACAAAATTTATAAGCTCCTTGTGAACAAAACGAACAATATTGGTTACTTTGTCGGATGTTAAAGTTATACTAGTATTGATTATGCAATTTTGCTTTTTGCAGTGCTGCAGTTTTTCACAATGCAAGCACAAGATTTTGTGATGGTGCACGGTTTGGACTTGGAGCGGAGGTATGAAATCTTTAAACTCGTTACAGTGTTAGTTAATTTCAACACAAAAGTTGTATGACATTCATTTCATTTTCTTTGTATTCTATAATATTTTCTTAAACAGGTCGGAATTAGTACAAGTAAAATCCATGCACGTGGCCCAGTCGGTGTAGAGGGACTCCTAACAACGCGATGGTAAGCATAAATATAAAACATAACATGATGGACATGCTTGTTTTAGTCATAGATGGATCATCCATTAGATTTGGTTCGCATTTAGGGGTGTCACCGTGTCAATCGGGTCATGTTTGCGGATTGAACCTGAAAATCGTTTTAGGCACATGTTCGTGGGTTGACATGGCCCTTTTAACAGAAAACATTTTTTTAATACTCTAAAATTACAAATAATACAAATGTATATAAAACAGTTACATTTAAACTATACAACTTGATGCTAGTTTCCTTTATATCTTTTAAGTTTTGGTATAAAATACCCATTCAAACATATTTTGTTTTTTAAAATGCAAAACTCGTTTTGTCGCAACACAGATTGGACTCGTTTAGCTAAACATATTTGCAGGTTCGAAATAAGAATTGACCAGAACCTGCTTAGACTAAGCCCAAACAGGTGAATGTCGGTTGTTGTCGTGTTAGAAATCTACACTCTTAGGTTCAATAATGGGTGAGAACGTAGCAGATCGTTTTTTAAATGAACAGATCTAAATCCTTTTGATATTTGTACAGGGTATTGAGAGGTAAAGGGCAAGTGGTGGAGGGTGACAAGGGAGTTGTTTACACCCACAAAGAACTTCTAGCATCTAACGGCTATTAGATTCGGGCCGTTACTGTTTCGCTCATATTTGGGTATGATCTTATGCTTGATTTAGATACTAAATGAAAACAGTAACGTTGACATGCTGCTTCTTTTATGTATTTATATATTCGGTTCAGAGTCGGATTTGAGACCACACTGGTTCTCAACTGGAACCGGACTAAATTAGGTTGGTTTTTTTTGGTTTGTTTCTCAGTTTGATCAAGTACACTTCAAACCAGAGTTGTATCGTTTTATGTTTTGTAAACTTCAAACGATGTTATTTTATTTTATACTTTTCATATGAAAACAAATCTAAATATGTTTGTTTCCACCGTCTAGTTTGGGTATGGACTTATCATGATTCATGAACCAAAATCTAATAGGTTTAGATGTTTTGATATTTCTTTTGAAGTTTTTAGAATTTTGGTTTACATACACTAGTACACAAACGCACATATATCCCTCTTAATACAATTAACTTTTTCGTATAAATGGGCTATGTAACATTTATGTGGCTCTAAGGAAGAAATAGTAGCCGGGTGAACATAGCACCATTGATTTTTTTCCTTTCAGTAAAACTAAGTTATCTTAAGTATTAGTATAAATGGAATGTATATTTGTTGTTATTGTAATTAGCATGAATCTCGTGATTTATCAAGATTACATGATTGCCTTGTACTCTATATATTGTATACAATTGTGAGAAATGAAATCAAGGAAGATTATTCTCAGTTAACATGGTATCATTGTGATTATGGATCATACCTCTCTCCTTTCTTTTTCATCACGGTAACGGCAATCCCTTCTTTTCCGATCACTCTTTCTTCTCCTTCCCTCATGGATCCCAAAATTTATCCTGCCATTACTGTCGATAACATCAAGAATTTCATTCCCATAACCCTCGAAGTAGAAACCAACCAATACGCTTCTTGGGTAGAGCTTTTCAAAATTCATTGCCGCGCCTATGAGGTCATCGACCATCTTTCTCCACGACCAGAAAACCCACCAGCCGCTGCCTCCAAAGACGCCGATAAAGACAAGGCTCCTTTTGCTACCAATGATGTATGGAAGAGATTCGACGCCATAGTCCTACAATGGATTTATGGCACCATTTCTAGCGATCTTCTAAGCACTATCATTTGCCCGGATTCTACGGCGTGCTATGCGTGGACAGCCTTGAAAAGCATCTTCCATGACAATCAAGCAACATGGCTGTCTTGCTACAACAAAAGTTTGCCAATGTTAAACTTGATTCGTTTTCTTCCATGTCGGCTTATTGCCAAGAAGTGAAAGTCCTGCCCGATCAATTGGCAAACGCCGCTTCCTCGGTAACTGAACGCACTCTTGTAATCCAACTACTCACCGTTTAAACGAAGCATACGGTGGCATAGCCTTTATTTTGCAAAACACCAAACCATTTCTCACCTTTTACGAAGCACGCTCTCAGTTAATACTTTAAGAAACCTCCAAGGCAAACCGTGTCTCTAACGACACCGCGCTCCACACCTCTCACCCATCTAATACCCCACTCCTAATCCCTCACCTCACCAAAATACCTCTCACCCATCTAATACCACATCCAACCGTGGCCGTGGTAGAGGCCGAGGACGTGGCAGAAGCCAAAGTCCCTCCTGGAACTCATCCCAATCTCAACAGTGGCCTACCTACCTATGGCCAGCCCCTCCCTCCACCCATTTCGGTCAACCCTCAACACCTTGGGCCAACACCAACCCACCCTACTACTGGGCCGCACCCCCTTGCCCCTACCCCACTACACCAACAAATCGGCCCACCTCCCTCAATGCACAACCAGGCATCCTAGGCCCACGTCTAACACAACACCATGCATATGCCACCTCTGAAGCTAGCCACACCCCTACAGAACTGGATCAAGCTTTCAACACTCTCTCTTTCATCCACCGGACAACACCTGGTACATGGATACTGGTGCGACATGTATTATGACAAATAACCCTACTAATCTTACATCTTGTTTTAATAAGGTTTACGCTCGAAATATTACCGTCGGTGATGGTAACCATATTCCAGTTCATGCGATTGGAAATCACACCTTACCCTACCCTTTTCCTAAATTCAAACTTAACAATATTCTTTATGCACCTAAACTTGTTAAAAATTTAATCTTAGTTCGTCGTTTCACCATCGACAACAATGTTTCAGTTGAGTTTGATCCGTTTGGTTTTTATGTGAAGGATCTCCGCACAAGGATTCCGATGTGATAGCACCGGTGACCTATATCCGTTTACGTTTCCCTCAAGCACTTAAGCTCAAGTCTCTAATGCTCAAGTTTCAACATTCCTTGCCGTGTCACAAGATACTTAACATTGCCGTCTTGGACACCCATCTATTAATATATTACGTCATTTGAAACTTTATTTGTCTTCTTTTTCCAATATTGTTAAGACTTCTACTGTTTGTGAACCTTGTGTTTTTGGCAGACATATTAAATTTCCCTTTCATAATTCTAATTCTTGCACTTATTTACCTTTTGATATCGTACATATGTGACATTGGTGCGTTTTCAATCATTGTACAATTACAAACAATTTCGTATTCAATGAAACCCTGTGTTTTATTTCCGAAATTTGTATAATTATCTAATACATTTGCACAATTTCAATTTCTTGCACGATTTCGAACCCTCAAAATTTATTTGTGGAAGTAATTTGTTAACTGACACTCAAACATAGTCAGTTTAACGCGACGTACACTCCGAAAAAAAGGACATAAGCTATACATACCCTAAATGCCCTTTACATAGCTTAGATATAAGTTTTGAAGAGTTAGATATGACAAAAACACGCTTATAGAAGTCCAGGGACTATTTTCGTCAAACTGCGAAAGTCTGTTGGTCCGTATCCAACACACGAACCATGGGTATCAATCCAAATATTTTTGTATTCAATAAAATCTTGTATTTTATTTATGAGAATGCAAAAATGTCAATCGTTGCACAATTTCGATCATTTTCGTGTTCGTTAAAGCGTTTTAACGCATTTTTGGGAAACGCGTAACCGTACAACCGAACGAACCGACATCCAGACATTTTCGGGCATAATCCAAGTTACACATGTCTTAACACCTTTATATAACCTAAATATTAGGTTAAGGGGGTTAAAAATGCCAAACAAGTGAAAATACAAGTCCAAGGGCCAAAAATGTCAAAAAAATAATAAATATTTTTGCTTCTTCATCAAGTTTCCCACCTATCTCCAATTTTTGACACTTAGCACACACTTTGCATATTTAATATGGTGTTGACACATGTTAGGACACCAATTTACACTTGAAGACACTTGTCATCACCTCCTTAATCCTAAAATACTATAAATACCCCATGATTCTTTCATTTTTTTTCACACCACTTCAAAACACTTCAAAGCAAAGTGTGAAGTTCTTCTTTCTATCCTTCTTGGAGCTTGTTTCCAGCCTTTGGAAGCCTCCTATCTTGAGTTCTGAAAGTGTCTTCAACACGAGTAAGTACTCTTCCTAGTTCTTTCATTATTTTAGCTATTTTGAGCAAAAAGTCGAACAATTTAGCTTCATGATTGACTTTTGGTTCTGACCATATTTTGGTCAAGTTAAATTTCAATTGAACTTTGCAACGTGATTGTAACGAAAGTTATAATCCCTAACGATTTGACCTTCTGATTACCACGTTTACTAGTTGAAGTGACGAGTCAAAGTTTTGGTAAAAAATGCGCATGATGTGCATTTTACGACGAAACTATTTTCGGGCATCAAAACACCAAGTTTTGATACCAATCAGTTTTATAAACTTAGTTAGACGTATTTTGACATGTCTAACTCGTAACTTCTAGTTTAGTGCTTATTTAAGGTCGTAAGTCGAGCGATCTTGACCACCGCTTTGACTTTCGAATGACCACTGCTCGACTTTCGAATCCGACCCGTTTGGTCGATCTTAGGATCCGACCAAACACATATTTGTGACCATAGTTGTATAGGGAATAACCTACTGAGGTTATACCTTATGGTCACATCATTTGGTTAGTGTTATGATAAGTCACTTCTATGTTCTTAAAAAATGATGACCAAAATGTCCTTTTGCGCATAAATCCATTTTAAACACATGTAACCAAATTTTTAACATATAAAATGATGTTATAACATTTTCAAACATGTTTGGTCATTTAAGATTTATCATAGGACGATCACGCGTTTACGCTAATGACCCGTTAAAGTAGCGTAGACTACCTTAACTAGTCATAATGGGTTAAAAGCACTTAGGATCCTTTGCATCAGAATGTTAAGTTTGTTAAACTATATCACATGAGTTCCAACACTCGTTTGGTTTATAAGACTTCATTCTATCCAATCTCCCATTTGTAGTCCCGACACGCTAACATATTTATCTGACACATTAGGACACTTTTGAGCTTTGTTTATTCCGTTGATCAAGAACACTTTCGCGATCCTAAGTGAGTACATAGTCCCCTCTTTTACGTTTTCAAATGTTTTGGGGTGATTCATATGTGCAAAACTATCTTTTCAAATCTACATATTTACTACGCAAGGCTTATGTGAGTACATAGCCCCCTCTTTTACATTTTCTTAATGTTTTGGGGTGATTCATATGTGCCTATATTTATTTTCAAGATTTCAAAACAATATTCATGGTTTATATATACAAAATGATTTTCAAAGTGAGTACATAATTCCCCTCTTTTACGTTTTGCAAATATTTTGGGGTGACTCATATGTGCTAAATAATTTCAAGTTTTCAAAAACAATGTGTATGGTTTATATATAAAACAATATGATTTCAATAAGTGAACAACTTGTTGATGCGTTATCCATAACACGAATGACATTCATTAGCTTTGGCCGAGCCGACCAGTAGTATGTTATGGTACCATAAGACTGGCAATCCCATTATTGGACTGTTCACTGGATTTGGTGGAAGTTTGGGTAATGACAGAAACTGTTTCTGATTAACAAATCATTTGTTGATTTGTTAGTCTAGTTAAAGAGACCCTTTGGTGGTCTATTAAAGATACTCTTTGGTGGTATAGTCAACACATGTTTGAATGTGTTCATTAAAGAATGATCAAAAGTTTTCACAATTAAAAACACGGATGAATTGTTTATAACATGGACAATTGGTTTATGACACAGACGATTGATTTATGACACAGACGAATGGTAAATGACACAGACATATGGTTTATAACACGGACAAATGGTTTTGAACAATGTCACGCAATGATTTTCACTTAAATATATAAACCATATGAAGTTTTCTTTTGAATCAATCTATTACAAGGTTTTTACAAAAGAAACGTTTTGGTCAAGATTCATGGCTATAAATGTTTTCACCACTCTAACCAACTTGTTTTAGTTGGTTAATTGTATTGCAATATCAAACACTTTTGATACGAGGTTTTCACTTAACGACTCTTGTAGTCGGACAAGGTGTTGCAATATGTATACAAAGCCAAGAATTTGACACTCTCACAAAACCTATGTACTCACCGACATTTTTATGCTGACTCTCTTTTCAAGTATGTTTCAGGAGTCAATGCTTGATAATATGATGCATGCTTCACGTAGGAATGGACGCGAGCCTTAGTGACTTAAAACATGAAAGACAATTTATTTATGCTTATCCCAAGACAATGTAAACATTTAACTTAATAAAACAAAATTTTAAATTCCATGAGTTGTGAAACAATAGTTCTATGACATGACTCCCCGACGTTTCCGTCGCGTTTTGTTGTTTTACGCGGCCGGGTTGTTACAACACAGCGACTTGTGGACTTCACCGGTTCTCTCGTCTACCGGGTGTCTTTATTATATTCTATTTTTGATGACAAAACTAATTTTTTATGGACATATACTTTGGCATCCAAGTCACAAGTTTTCTTCAAATTCATTGAATTTCATAAACTTATTTCTACCAAATTTCACACCTCAATTAAATGTTTCCAATGTGACAATGGGCGAGAATACAACAATACATATTTTCACAATTTTTGTGCCACTAATGGCATGACATTTTGTTTTTCTTGCCCTTACACCTCCTCACAAAATGGAAAGGCCGAATGAAAACTCCGTTCCATAAACAATATAATGCATACTATTTTATCTCAATCATCCATTCCACACAACTTTTGGCATCATGCTCTTGATCATGCCACATATCTACTAAATATCTTACCTACTAAAGTCTTAAATAATTCTACACCCACCTTTTCTCTTTATCACCGACACACAGCTTATGACCACTTGCGCACTTTCAGGTGTTTTTGCTACCCCCTCATACCGTCCTCCACAATTCACAAGTTAGCCGATAGGTCGGCTCCGTGTGTTTTCCTTGGATATTCATCCAATCACCGGGTTTACAAGTGCTACAACCTTAAAACAAAACAAATTGCTATCTCCCGTGATGCTATCTTTGATGAACAAGCCTTCCCATTTTCCACACCCTCACCATCCAAATCATCTTATGATTTTCTAATGCTGACCTCCATCCTCTTCTTTGGTCTCTACATAATCCACCATCTCAAACATTATCCGAACCCAACCCACCCGTAACCCACCCACATGTTGCAGATCCATCCTCCAATTCAACTCCCGCCGACCCAGCTCCAATTCACCTTCTAGCTCACACTACCCCTCTTACACCACCACCACCCACACCCCAGTCCATCCTCTGCAAACCCTGGTCCATTTACCACACCTGCTACCAGCCTGCCATTCAGTTCACCAACTCTACACAATCCCATTCTCTTAATCCAATTTCAGACCCGACACCAATTGGTCAACCACACCAGCGTACCATCCAAACCCGATCATTGTCCGGCATTGTTAAACTGAAACAACACTTCAACCTACATATCTCTACCTCTAACTCAACTTCTTCCCAAAATCCATCCGAAGCCCTTTCTAATCCAGACAGGAAAAACCCATGCTTGACGAGTTTCGAGCCCTTATTAATAACGGGACGTGGGAGTTAGTACCAAAACGGCCCGAATGAACATAGTCCGAAGCATTTGGATTTTAGACAAAAAGAAGGCGAATGGAACACTTGAAAGGTATAAAGCACATCTTGTATGTGATGAACGATCTCAACAGATTGGGGTTGACTATGGGAGACTTTAGCCCCGTTGTGAAACCAACAACAAACCGAACGGTACTCTCTATCGCTTTATCCAACTCGTGGCCAATTCACCAACTTGACATCAAAAAGCCTTTCTTCATGGCCACTTAAATGAAACCGTTTTCATGCACCAGCCGATGGGGTTCCGTGATCCACGACATCCGAGCCATGCATGCCTTCTCAAAAAGTCCTTATATGGACTTAAACAAGCACCGCGAGCGTGGTACCAACGCTTCGCAGACTATGTTTCTACAGTAGGTTTTCAACATAGTCAATGTGATCACTCCTTATTCATCTTTAAAGAAGGTAATACCATGGCTTATATATTGCTATACGTGGACGATATCCTTTTGATCACATCTTCAGATACCTTACGGAATCGATTTATGGCATTAATTTCTAATGAATTTGCCATGACGGACCTCAGACCTATCACTTATTTTCTTGGAATCTCCATTACACGACAAGGTAATTCTTTGTTTCTTTCTCAAGAGAAATATGCTCGAGAAATTCTTGAAAAAGCAGGTCTCTCAGGTACTCCTTGGGAAAATATCATGGAATATAGAAGCCTTGCGAGGGCTCTTCAATACTTAACTTTTACACGACCTGACATCTTTTACGCTGTCCAACATATTTGTCTTCATATGTATTCTCCCATGACCACTCACATGAATGCTTTGAAAAGAATTTTATGGTATCTCAAACGCACCTTGAATTTTGGTTTACACCTTCATCGATATTCAACCTCCTCCCTAGTCGCTTACACAGATGCTGACTGGGGTGGATGCCCCAACACAAGACGGTCAACCTCGGGATATTGTGTTCACATGGGCGACAACCTATTGTTTTGGTCTTCCAAACGGCAACCAACCTTTTCCCGCTCTAGTGCCAAAGCAGAGTGTCGAGGTTTTGTTAATGTTGTATCAGAAGTCTGCTGGATCCACAATCTCCTCTCAGAATTACACCACGCTCCGAAACATGCAACTTTGGTACAACGTGACTATGTTGGCGCCATATACTTGGCCGGTAACCCAGTCCAACATCAACGGACAAAGCACATCGAAATGGACACACACTTTGTTCACGAGAAGATAGCCGAAGGTCAAGTTCGAGTTATACACGTTCCGTCGCGGTATCAAATCGCCGACATATTCACCAAAGGTTTACCAAAGATTCTTTTTGACGACTTTCGTTCTAGTCTCAACATCTGGGAACCTCCTGTTTCGACTATGGGGGAGTATTAGTATAAATAGAATGTATATTTATTATTATTGTAATTAACATAAATCTCGTGATTTACCAAGATTACATGATTGGCTTGTACTCTATATATTGTATACAATTGTGAGGAATGAAATCAAGGAAGATTATTCCCAGTTAACATGGTATCATTGTGATTATCGATCCTGCCTTTCTCCTTTCTTTTTCATCATAGTAACGGCAATCCCTTCTTTTCCGATCACTCTTTCTTCTCCTTCCCTCATGGATCCCAAAATTTGTTCGTGGTAAAGACAAGATACACTTGGACCAGAAAAACTTGTGCCCAAAAATATCTTATTTTTCAGCCTTTTAGTAAAACTAAGTTATCTTAAATATTAGTATAAATGGAATGTATATTTGTTATTATTGTAATTAGCATAAATCTCGTGATTTACCAAGATTACATGATTGGCTTGTACTCTATATTGTATACAATTGTGAGGAATGAAATCAAGGAAGATTAGTCCCAGTTAACCTTAAGCATCATGGTGCTCGTTTCTTATAAATATAAATGTGTTATATGAAAAGATGGATGTGCGGTTCCATTAAAATAAAAACCGGATTGGAACAAAGAGACAAGACCATAGAGGAAGGTCAGCCAAATAGGCATGGTCCAAGAGAGGGCCATGTCACACCCCGACCCGCAGCGGAATAAGAGTCGGGGCATAATTGGGTTATCACCAAAGCTTATGATATTTACTAATATGTTTCATATTTATTAAAGTCAAAATTACATTCTCAATAATCCAAACATGTCCATACAAATACAAAGAAAAATAACCAACTAAACAATCCAAGCTCTAAACCAGTTTATTCTTCTAAGCCAATCCTATGTGTTTCTTGCTGCAGCTGGTTCACCTGTATCATGTGTAAAAATAAGGGTTTTTGGGTCAACATAAGTTGGCGAGTGAACCTTGTTAGATAAACATTTATTATTGATTTCTTGTTATTTTTATCAAGGAAAAATTGTGCAATAGTCATATGTGAGCAAATGTAAATAAACAAACAGTAGCAATAACAACCACAAACTATAACATACAATAACATACAATAACTTATGAACTTGCATGAATGTGTAACATGAATGAAACTGTATATGTTGGCAACGTCACGTTCACGCTCATAATGTAATGGGGAACGGACGGCCTATGATGAATGTCTGTGCCATCAAGGCTCAATCAAACGGAGCCGATCGTATGTTGGCAACGCCAGGTTCACGCTCATAATGTAATGGGGAACTGCTCAACGCTCATAATGTAATGGGGAGCGGCGGCCTATGAAATTGCATGTACTGAAAATAATAAATTAAATCTAAACAATAACCACACAACAGTTGATACAAGCTGAATACACATTTGTTCATGATATGATGTATGAACAATGATTTAAATATAATAAATGGTAAGACACATGATACACCCCAAAAACGTGTTTAAAACGGGGAATTTGTAGAGATTCACTCACATTGGGTGCGTTTGGTTGGAGATGATGAGATGCGCACGAGTTTGAAGGATTGAACAATGAGGATTAACTAACCTAAATAATAACGGAAAGTATAGTAAATGAGTGGATTTTATTAATAATTTTAATAGGATTTTTAGATATATTTTTGTGAGTTTAAGGCTATTTCCTATCTTTAAAAACATTATTTTTAAGTATTTTTAATTGATTTTTGAATTAAATTAAATAAATAAAAATATAAAAAAATGTTGACTTTTGCGTTGACCGTTGACCATTGACTGTTTGACTGTTTGACCGGTTTTATTGTGTGGATGTATGCGCCGAGCAGGACTCGAACCCGAGACCTCCCGTACGCGTGCACGCAGCTCTACCAACTGAGCTACGTGTCTAACCAGAAATAATTCTGTTTTTAATTATATTTATATACTAATTCAGTTTATTCAAAATTCATTTATTTTTAAAAAGGATTTTAATTATCAAACCGGTGCCGTCAACAGGTCTCGAACCCATGACCTGTGACTTAAAGTTACACACAGTCCACCGCTGGACTGTGTGTCTAACTTGGTTAATATACAGATTTTTATTATACTTAACATCTAATTGCGAAAGGATCCGGTTCAGTTAAAAAAAAGAACATTTTAATTACAGAGAGTGTGTGTATCAAGGATCGAACTCGCGGCGTGTGCGTATTGTTTGCACACAGTCCACCGCTGGACTGTGTGTCTAACCCGTTTATAATACCGATTTTAATTAATCTTATAATGTTAACATACTTCATCTTCTTCGCCAAATTTACAGACAATGATTTACTCAACTGTTTCTTGCTTTAAAACGATTAACAAATGTACAAAAGACTAAAATGAAATGGCAGAGACGATTTTGGAAGTAAACATACCGGAGAACGATTTATCTCAGATTTCCGGCAAGTCGTCGGCTCTGTTTTCTATGAATTTCGACTGAGCGTACAAATTAACAGTTTTGATTAGCTAAGTTTGGAATTTAAGTACTAAACAAGAGTTACCAGGAGGTTTAGAAGGCTATACCGTTTCACAGTGAGAATTGAGAATTTTCAGTAGTTTTCCGGCGAGAGTGAATTACCCGATATCGACGTCTGAAATTGATTCCGATTGAAGGGTTTGAGTTAGTAACAGCTTAACAACTGATAGACGATGAAAGAATTGAGTGACTCACTGATTTGATAGAAAACACGGTTTTCCGGCGAAAGTCCGGCGAGTTCAAATAGCTGCTCCGACGAACTGAAAGTTGTGCGAAAATGAAATTGAAGGTTTGCAGAATGTGTTTGAGTCGCGAGAGGGGTCTATGATTGGAGTAATTCAGGAATTGAAAGTTTTCGGTTATTAAAACCGATCCACTCTTGAATTCAAGTCCATTCAAAGCTCAATTGATTGGAGGTGGCGGTGTAGCGGTTATAATCGGTAAACCGCGAATCAATCAAACGTTTTTGGACGTTTGGTGACCGATTTCGGTTACAGTTGGCGTAATCCGATTGATTTATGATTGACCATAAAATGTAATTGTTTCCTAGAATTTACAGAAAACATCAAGTGGCGGAGTGGTTGTATGTGTGTGTGATAAGTCTTTGGAGTTCTTTCCGGCTGACCCGGGTTCGAGTCCCGGCAGCCTATTTTTCTTTTTATTTATTTTATTTTTACTTTTTATCAATTATAACTTTTATGTTCTAGTTTGTTTATTAATTATGCATCATTAAATATTAAAATGGACATAAATACGCAACGAAACATTTATAACTTGATATTCGATTACAAACGGAGCGGGTTTGGAAAACCCGTTTTTGACAAATGTTACAGTATCCCCTACTTTTAGGAATTTCGTCCCGAAATTTAAGTAGTAGTAGTAGGAAAAAGATGCGGGTATTTTTCGCGCATTGAGTCTTCACGTTCCCAAGTAAACTCAGGTCCCCGTTTCGACTCCCAGCGTACCCTAACAATTGGAATGCGACTTCGTCGTAGACGTTTTTCTCCGAAGTCCATGATCTCTACTGGTCTTTCAATAAAATGCATAGATTCATCAATCTGAATATCTTCCAGAGGAATATGGAGGTTCTCATCAGCGAGGCACTTCTTCAAGTTTGATACGTGAAATGTGGGATGAATCCTGTTGAGTTCTTCTGGTAGATCAAGCTTGTATGCTACAGGTCCTACTCTTTCGAGTATCTTGAAAGGTCCTACGTAGCGTGGTGCTAGCTTGCCTTTTTGACCAAAACGAACTACTCCCTTCCACGGTGATACTTTTAAAAGTACATGATCACCAATGTTAAACTCCAAAGGCTTCCGTCGTTTATCTGCATAACTCTTTTGACGACTTTGAGCCGCTAGAAGATTGTTTCGAATTTGATGGATCTTGTCTGTGGTTTCTTGAATCAATTCTGGACTGGTGATTTGAGCTTCCCCAATTTCGTGCCAACATACTGGAGATCGGCACTTACGACCATATAAAGCTTCAAAAGGTGCCATGCCGATACTTGAAGGATAGCTGTTGTTGTACGAAAATTCAACTAATGGTAGATGAGCGTCCCAATTTCCCTTGAAGTCTATGACACATGCTCGAAGCATATCTTCAAGAGTTTGAATGGTGCGTTCAGATTGTCCATCAGTTTGAGGATGATAAGCGGTACTGAGATCTAATCGTGTACCCAAAGCGATTTGTACAGCTTGCCATGTTCGTGAAGTGAAACGACCATCACGATCTGAAATAATGCTTAACGGTACACCATGTCGGCTTACGATTTCGCTGATGTAAATACGGGCTAGCTTTTCGTTCTTGAAATCCTCGCGGATAGGAATAAAGTGAGCTGATTTTGTAAGACGATCAATGATTACCCATATAGTGTCATACCCACCAGAAGTGCGAGGTAACCCGGTAATGAAGTCCATGGTTATGTTTTCCCACTTCCACACAGGTATTTCAGGTTGGACCAGAAGTCCTGAGGGTCTTTGATGTTCAGCTTTCACCTTGGAACATGTAAGGCACTTGGAAACAAAAACGGCAATATCCTTTTTCATTCCAGGCCACCAATAGGTGTATCGAAGGTCTTGATACATCTTATCGGCTCCTGGGTGTATAGAGTATCGTGTTTTGTGAGCCTCATTCATAATAAATTCACGATGGTTGTTGTGGTCAGGAATCCATATGCGATCTAGATAGTACAGAATACCGTCAGATTTAGTTTCAATTTTAAGTTCAGCTCCACAAGACAGCTCCTTTCGTACGTCGTCTTCCGTTACTGAAATATGTTGGGCTTCTCGAATTTGATCTTTAATGTCAGTTATGATTTGCGAACATAGAAGATGAATGGAGTTCGCATAACCCTTTCGGCTGAGTGCATCAGCCACCACATTTGCCTTGCCAGGGTGGTACTGAATTTCACAGTCGTAGTCATTTAGAAGTTCGACCCATCTTCGTTGCCTCATGTTTAACTCCTTTTGATTGAAGATATGTTGAAGACTCTTGTGATCAGTGTATATTTCACACCTAATACCGTAGAGATAATGTCTCCATATCTTAAGAGCGAACACAACGGCTCCAAGTTCTAGGTCATGGGTGGTGTAGTTCTTCTCATGAGTCTTGAGTTGTCTCGAAGCATAAGCTATAACCTTTCCTCTTTGCATTAGAACACAGCCTAGTCCTTGCCCTGACGCGTCGCAATAAACCACGAAGTCATCACAACCTTCAGGAAGAGTGAGGATTGGTGCATCACAGAGTTTTTGTTTAAGGGTTTGGAAGGCTTCTTCTTGTTTGGGTCCCCATATGAATGGTTTTCCCTTATGAGTTAAAGCCGTGAGTGGTACAGCAATGCGAGAGAAGTTTGAGATGAAACGGCGATAATAACCAGCCAAACCAAGGAATGATCTTACTTCAGTTGGTGTGCGTGGCGCTTGCCATTCTTGTACCGATTTGATCTTTGAGGGGTCGACATGTATTCCCTTGTCATTGACTACATGTCCAAGGAATTGTACCTCTTTTAACCATAATTCGCATTTGGAGAATTTGGCGTAAAGCTTTTCATTCTCTAGGAGTGTAAGGATGAGTCGAAGATGCCGTTCATGATCAGACTTAGACTTTGAATAAATGAGGATGTCGTCGATGAAGACTATAACAAAACGATCGAGATAGGGTTTGCAGACTCTATTCATTAAATCCATGAAGACAGCTGGAGCGTTGGTTAAGCCAAATGGAATGACCATGAATTCATAATGAACATAACAAGTTCGGAAAGCGGTCTTTGGGACGTCTTCTTCATGTACTCTGAGTTGATGATAACCAGAACGAAGGTCGATTTTTGAAAAACAGCTGGCGCCTTGAAGTTGGTCAAGGAGATCATCAATGCGAGGTAATGGATAGCGATTCTTGATCGTTAACTTGTTGAGTTCTCTGTAGTCGATGCACATGCGAAACGATCCATCTTTCTTCTTCACAAAAAGGACAGGTGCACCCCAAGGCGAGGAGCTAGGACGTATGAATCCTTTGTCAGTCAACTCTTGCAATTGACTGGCTAGCTCTTGCATTTTAGTGGGGGCTAACCTATAAGGAGACTTTGCAACTGGTGTAGCACCAGGTATAAGATCGATACGAAATTCGACTTCTCTCACGGGAGGAAGTCCTGAAATGTCGTCAGGAAAAACTTGCGGAAAATCTTTTACTACTGGGATGTCTTCAAGTTTCTTCTCCATAGTTCCCTTTTTGACGACATGGGTTAAAAATGCGACATAATTCTTGCGAAGATATTTTTGAGCTTGAAGACCGGACATTAAACTGAGCCCTTTCGATGAGGTTTCTCCAAAGATTCGTAGAGTCTGACCGTTTGTAAGAGGAATGCGTATAAACTTTTCGCGGCATACAACTTCAGCCTGATGTTGGCTGAGCCAGTCCATACCAATTATAATGTCAAAGCTTCCCAAATTCATAGGAATGAGGTCAACTAGAAAATTATGATCGTTTAAAGTGAGAGTACAATTGCGTATAATGGAGTTTAATGTGACCGGTTTCCCGTCAGCAACTTCTACTGTTATGGATTCTATGAGCTTATCACGATTTTGGTTTAGGATGGGTTCAAACTCTATGGACACAAAACTTTTATCTGCGCCAGTATCAAACAACATGGACGCATAACTACCATTGATAAGGAACGTACCGTTAACCACATTGCTGTCAGCTCTAGCCTGATTAGCGTTGATGTTGAAAGCTCTTCCTCTTGCAGGTGGAGGAGCTTGGTTAGCTTGATTCACCGGATTGGCTTGGGCTTGAGCATTAATAATGTTCACCAACCGGGACAAGTGTTTCTAAAGTGGCTTGGGTCTCCACAATTGTAGCAAGCCCGCATAGGTTGTACCATGGGATAGTTGGGTTGATAGTATGATTGGGCTAAATGTTGGGTAGGTGGTAGTAGTAGGGGTTGTTGGGCTTGACCCATTATTTGTTGGTGGGTTTGGGTTGAAGGCTGGTGGCCGTTCGTTCGCTGAGGTATGCGACAGGTTTGAACAGTATGACCTGCGCGACCACAGCCGGTGCAATGTTGGCAGGGATGATCAGGAAAGTGGTGGTATTGGCAACGGTTGCATTTTGGTAATGGGCCAGAGTATTGCCTTTTGTATGGTGCAGGTGAGGGGGCAACTTGGGTAATGGGTGCAGCAGGGATAGGGAAATTGGTTTGTGTGACAGCGAAGTTTCTGGTGTTACGTTTCCTCTTGTTAGCAAACTTAGAGGTGGAGGTGGAATGGTTTGAAGTTTGGCCCTCAACGGGGGCTTTCTTTTTCTCCTCTTTAAACTTACCGTTGCGAATTCGATTCTCGGTCAGTTCAGTCGCTAGTTCCATAGCAGCTTCAAGTGTTGCTGGTGAAGTGCTGAGAACTGAATCTTGAATTTTCGAGGGAAGACCTCGAAGATAATGCTCAATTAAGCGGTAAACTGGGGTGAACAAGTTAGGGACCATTTGGTTCAACTCTAAGAACCTCTTGTTGTAGGAAGTATGATCTCCCTCCTTTTGCTTCAAAGAATGGAATTCGTCCTCTAACTTCTTAATCTCACTTCTAGGACAGAATCGCCTCGTCATGATTTCCCTTAACTCCTCCCACGTTAAGGCCATAGCATCTTCAATTCCCCTCTTACCCTTTTCAGTATTCCACCTGGTAAGAGCTACCCCAAATAGTCTCCCGGTTGCGTATCATACCTTGCGATCCTTGGGACAATCGCAGTTGAGGAAGGTGTTTTCCATTTCCTCAAACCAGTGGAGGAGAGCAGTGACACCCTGGGTCCCTTCAAATTTAGGAGGATCGCAAGACTTGAAATGTTTATATGAGCACTTTTTGGTAGGCGGGTTGCCGATGTTCTGGTCTTCTTGCTGGGGAGGATTAGTGGGGTTTGTGGCGAGAGCTTGTTGTACTTGAACCACAATGTCAGGAAGTACTGCGGCCATTTGTTTTGCGATTTGAGTGGCCAAGCGTTCGTGAGACCTTCCTGATCTTTTACCCCCTCGTTGTTGTCTAGCCGACATCTACAGGAACATACATAAGAAGATTGTGAGTTTATGGAGTCTTTTTAGGTGTCATGTGTCTTAAAGAAAATGAAAATAACATAAATATCAATAATGCAACTACATCCATAGGATGTCTTGGGTTTGCTCATGTTGGGCCTCAAATGTCCCCCATACCTTCACCTGTATAGTCATGTGGGCCCCCATGTCTATTGGCTTGGTAGGATTCACATTAGTATTGGCGATTTAACACTCGCATCACCCGAATGAAAACCACGAAATATGTTTACGAGATGTATGGTCGGAATGTGTCCAGGTGTAGACACGATGACAACTCAAAGTGGGGTTAGCTCCCACAACGTTTGGTATAGCATGCTTTGGCCTAATAGGTACTTCGTACTCTCATCGTTAGTCCCCAGGTAGGCAAACTGGTCCTTTATTTTGGATTTATACGAATGCCAGCCTAGACAGGACGTTCCGACTACCAGTACTTGTACCCTTCCAGTTACTACATGCCCGTCATGAGAACTAACTTTGATGTGATTTGAAAATACCAAAAATCATTGTAAAAACAATCATGAGAATGATGTGATGTGTGCTTTCATTGATATGATATGTTATGAGAATATGATTCATGATAGGCATTATATACTAATATGTACTTATGAACATGCTTGCATAATATTGAATGTGACATTAAACATAAAACATATAAACATCATGAATTTTGCATGTAACACACAAAAATCCTAAAAATTTCTAATCAACTATAGTATAGGCTCTAAGGGTCTAATAACCTATCCTATATCCCTATAGTCATGGCTCTGATACCAATCTGTCACACCCCGACCCGCGGCATAATTGGGTTATCACCAAAGCTCATGATATTTACTAATATGTTTCATATTTATTAAAGTCAAAATTACATTCTCAATAATCCAAACATGTCCATACAAATACAAAGAAAAATAACCAACTAAACAATCCAAGCTCTAAACCAGTTTATTCTTCTAAGCCAATCCTATGTGTTTCTTGCTGCAGCTGGTTCACCTGTATCATGTGTAAAAATGAGGGTTTTTGGGTCAACATAAGTTGGCGAGTGAACCTTGTTAGATAAACATTTATTATTGATTTCTTGTTATTTTTATCAAGGAAAAATTGTGCAATAGTCATATGTGAGCAAATGTAAATAAACAAACAGTAGCAATAACAACCACAAACTATAACATACAATAACATACAATAACATATGAACTTGCATGAATGTGTAACATGAATGAAACTGTATATGTTGGCAACGTCACGTTCACGCTCATAATGTAATGGGGAACGGACGGCCTATGATGAATGTCTGTGCGATCAAGGCTCAATCAAAAGGAGCCGATCGTATGTTGACAACGCCAGTTCACGCTCGTAATGTAATGGGGAACTGCTCAACGCTCATAATGTAATGGGGAGCGGCGGCCTATGAAATTGCATGTACTGAAAATAATAAATTAAATCTAAACAATATACAAGCTGAATACACATTTGTTCATGATATGATGTATGCACAATGATTTAAATATAAATAAATGGTAAGACACATGATACACCCCAATAACGTGTTTAAAACGGGGAATTTGTAGAGATTCACTCACATTGGGTGCGTTTGGTTGGAGATGATGAGATGCGCACGAGTTTGAAGGATTGAACAATGAGGATTAACTAACCTAAATAATAACGGAAAGTATAGTAAATGAGTGGATTTTATTAATAATTTTAATAGGATTTTTAGATATATTTTTGTGAGTTTAAGGCTATTTCCTATCTTTAAAAACATTATTTTTAAGTATTTTTAATTGATTTTTGAATTAAATTAAATAAATAAAAAGATAAAAAAATGTTGACTTTTGCGTTGACTGTTGACCATTGACTGTTTGACCGGTTTTATTGTGTGAATGTATGCGCCGAGCAGGACTCGAACCCGAGACCTCCCGTACGCGTGCACGCAGCTCTACCAACTGAGCTACGTGTCTAACCCGAAATAATTCTGTTTTTAATTATATTTATATACTAATTCAATTTATTCAAAATTCATTTATTTTTAAAAAGGATTTTAATTATCAAACCGGTGCCGTCAACAGGTCTCGAACCCGGGACCTGTGACTTAAAGTTACACACAGTCCACCGCTGGACTGTGTGTCTAACTTGGTTAATATACAAATTTTTATTATACTTAGCATCTAATTGCGAAAGGATCCGGTTCAGTAAAAAAAAAGAACTTTTTAATTACAGAGAGTGTGTGTATCAAGGATCGAACTCGCGGCGTGTGCGTATTGTTTGCACACAGTCCACCGCTAGACTGTGTGTCTAACCCGTTTATAATACCGATTTTAATTAATCTTATAATGTTAACATACTTCATCTTCTTCGCCAAATTTACAGACAATGATTTACTCAACTGTTTCTTGCTTTAAAACGATTAACAAATGTACAAAAGACTAAAATGAAATGGCAGAGACGATTTTGGAAGTAAACATACCGGAGAACGATTTATCTCAGATTTCCGGCAAGTCGTCGGCTCTGTTTTTTATGAATTTCGACTGGGCGAACAAATTAACAGTTTTGATTAGCTAACTGTGGAATTTAAGTACTAAACAAGAGTTACCAGGAGGTTTAGAAGGCTATACCGTTTCACAGTGAGAATTGAGAATTTTCAGTAGTTTTCCGGCGAGAGTGAATTACCGATATCGACGTCTGAAATTGATTCCGATTGAAGGGTTTGAGTTAGTAACAGCTTAACAACTGATAGACGATGAAAGAATTGAGTGACTCACTGATTTGATAGAAAACACGGTTTTCCGGCGAAAGTCCGGCGAGTTCAAATAGCTGTTCCGACGAACTGAAAGTTGTGCGAAAATGAAATTGAAGGTTTGCAGAATGTGTTTGAGTCGCGAGAGGGGTCTATGATTGGAGTAATTCAGGAATTGAAAGTTTTCGGTTATTAAAACCGATCCACTCTTGAATTCAAGTCCATTCAAAGCTCAATTGATTGGAGGTGGCGGTGTAGCGGTTATAATCGGTAAACCGCGAATCAATCAAACGTTTTTGGACGTTTGGTGACCGATTTCGATTATAGTTGGTGTAATCCGATTGATTTATGATTGACCATAAATGTAATTGTTTCCTAGAATTTACAGAAAACATCAAGTGGCGGAGTGGTTGTATGTGTGTGTGATAAGTCTTTGGAGTTCTTTCCGGCTGACCCGGGTTCGAGTCCCGGCAGCCTATTTTTCTTTTTATTTATTTTATTTTTACTTTTTATCAATTATAACTTTTATGTTCTAGTTTGTTTATTAATTATGCATCATTAAATATTAAAATGGACATAAATACGCAACGAAACATTTATAACTTGATATTCGATTACAAACGGAGCGGATTTGGAAAACCCGTTTTTGACAAATGTTACAGGCCAAGGACGTGATATTGGGCCTGCTAAAAGGCTATCCATGGGACCTAAAAGAGTTTAGATGATAATATTAATAGGATCGTGGTTGAGCCATGATGTTGAAAACATGGTGGTCTTGAACCAATAGTTTCCATAAAAGAGATGGGGTTAAGGCATAAGGTGTGAGCAGGGAAATGTTGTACGACTAGAAACATGGTGGTGATCGTGTTGTGACCAATAAGTTACAATAAAATCCTACATCTACAAAGTAACACAAGAGATAGAACTGGGCTCATTTATGGTCACATGCGCAAGAGCAAGTCTATATTTATTTCTAATAGGGTAAATGACACTTTTCGTCATCTATGTTTGTACCAGGTTGCAACAGTGTCACACCCCGGATTTCCAACCCCGAAATCCAAACACCGGTGGGCCCGGGTGGGGAGTATCATGACAACAATTGATAACATCATAGTCAATTAAACATGACACAACGGAAGTCTTGGAGTAAAATTACTATTACAAACCGAAATGTTCAAAATCTAAAACAATATACAGGCTCATAATAGAAGATCCACAAGCAGATCGTAAAATGTACAAGAAAGAATACAAAACAGACTTTAGGCAGATCTAAGGATTTGCAAGATCCTCTTATTCTCTATCGAGCAGCTTCTGGCCTATTTCGTATTATACCTGCAGATTAGCCTTTGGAAGATAGGTCAGCTTACGCTGGTAAATACACCAAACTGACTCATTTTGGAAACATTAAAAATGGTTCTAAGTGCAAACGGCACCAAAATCTTTTATTAACTTGGGAAAGTTGACCTTGCAACGGACCAAACGATAATAATTTACCGTATCCCAAGCCCGTATAGGGAAAATAAGTCGAGAGTATTTACCTGAGCTAGTCTTCTTCTTTTATTTTTAAATAACTCAGCCGTATACAAAAGTACCAAGTGCAGATAGCATTTACCGGCAAGGCTCTAGTCTGGATTATGGCATAAGCTAGCCAATTAAATACTAACAGTCTTATAAATTGAATAGTGTACATGATCATTACGTATAACGTTTGATTAAACGATGATTGGATAGAATGTAGTTTAAACCCGACAAGTACTTGACTTATATAATATGGGTAAACTATAAACATTCGGGATTTTGAAACTAAAATGACAAGGTTAAACCCGTTTCGGTTAATTCCGTAAAATAGTTACATATACGTCACTATGCGCTTATTAGTGACATCGGGTAACCGGATAAGTCATGGACAAGTTCTATATGCCATTATACTTTAAATAAGTTAAGATATCAGTATGATATCAACTTGTATGCCCGTTAAGGTTTTAAAACGAAATTATGCCTCATAAGGGCATTTCGGTAATTATATACCGTATAAAAGGAATTTGAATATAATTTAATGTTATAGTTATAAGTATTCTGGAAAAATACTTTATTTATGATGTAACATCAGTAGGATATCAATTATATGTGTATTTTACCTTTTATGACCAAACTATGCATCGAAGGGGCATTTTGGTCATTTTACACATAGTTTATAAATTATTTCAGATTCTGAGTTTATAACATGTACCTACTGTAAATATGTTTAAAATAAGTTTTAAAATCAGTAGGTAACAAGTCTTGGTCCATTAATATGGTTTAAAACCTTACTATGCGCCGAAATGGCGCTTATGTCGTAAAATGACGTCTTTATGCGATGTTTACGAAAACTGACATTTAGATCAGATTAAAATGTTTAAAATATGTTATTTAATTTAACATATCAGTAGGTAAGATTTACCTTGAAAAGATTGGTTAAAAATCAGTTTATGAGTCACAAGTACTAAAACCGTCATTTATCGACATAGTTTAAGGACCTGCTTGAAAACTCAGTTTATAACTTGGTTTAACATCCCAAATAATCCTATTTATAATATTACATCAGTAGGAAACTCATTTTTAAGTTCATTATCATTTCAAACCTTGTTTTATGCAAAAAGGGCATTTTGGCCAAAGATGACATAATTATGGAACTTGTGCATAAACTTAGATTCTGATTATGATCATGTAATATAACCTCAGAGGGTTATGCTACATTATATTACGATCATAATGCAACTTTAAATCAGTAAGTAACTAATCTAAATCGGGTCAGAATCGAAAGTCAAAACAGAAGTCAAACTTTACGACTTTAGGTTGCGAACCGACCCTAGAACTGAAATTGACGAGCCGAACATGTTTATACATGTTCTAATAATTATTACCAACTTGTTTAAGTGTCAAAACAGGTTTCATAACATATATAAGATCAATTTATGATTTTTCCGAAAAATAGCATATTTGACTTTTTAATAACATAACTTTGACCCGTCAATTGGTCTAGCAAACGTGATCTTCAGGAGGTGCCCTTTATAGGGACTAACACCTACCTTATTACGATCACTTAGCCATGTTCATTTTGAACAATGGTTGGATCATATGGTATTAACCGAAAGTCAAAGCGTTTGCCGTAAAACGCTTGACTTCTGGCTATAGAAGCCTAAAAACGAAAATGAAAGAGCAAGGAACACTTACAAGAGGTTCCTATAATGCAAGAGAACTAAGTTGGATGCTCCTTTCAGCTAGAAACTTCCAGAGGAGGGAGAAGAGTTATGTTTAAGAAAGGTGCAAGTTGGAATGAACACTTGAACACCTATTTATAGTTGGAGAGCTCAAAAGAGGTGAAGCCAGGTGTTTAGGGGTGTAAGAAGAAGCTTACAAGTGTCCCAAAACGTGGCATAGCAGTTTAGAGAAGCCATGGTTTCGTTTAAATGGTTTTGGAGCTTTGCTTGGTCTCCAAACAAAACTTTCTGTGTCAGACCTGTTCTCGCGGAGCGCGAGAGACTCAGGTCAAGTCTCTCCCGGCCCGCTACCGCCCCATGGTCAGTTTCAAATTTTGACACTTTAGCCCCTAAACTTTAAGAAGCTTCTAAAAACCATTTTAAACACCTTTTTGGCACTTTTAGCCCTCCGTAGTAAATACTTGGCACATCCGGGATTATACCCGGACATTGTCGAGCTCTCGGTTCGTTAAAAGGTCACTCAGAGGTAAGAATTAACATGTTGACACTTTTAATCCCTCCATTATCAAATTTTCACATATTTTCAAAATTGAACTCTCTCGTCCAACAAACGGCACGTATGAGAGTTAGGACTTCACAAAGGATCACTCAGAGGCTTATTACAAGCATGTTGATTCCGATGTCACTCAGAGGCTAGGCATGTTGACATATCAGTCACTCAGAGGCTGTTATTTATGCATGTTGACATCGGTTCGTTACTCAGAGGCTCAGTTTGAGCATGTTGACGCCTTTAGTCCTTATTGGTCTTTAACAGACTATATTCAAAATACAACACGTGTCACTATATTATTGGACACGATTTATAGGGTGTTACATCCTCACCCCCTTAAAAGAAATCTCGACCTCGAGATTTTATTCAAAAAGATGGGGGTACTTTTGTCGCATAGTGGACCAACCTCCCATGTATACTCAGGACCTCTTAAAGCGTCCCACTTAATCTTTATTATAGGTATCTTCTTTCTTCGTAGCTTCTTAACCTGTCGATCCTCGACCGAAATTGGTTTCTCAACGAACCTCAGGTTTTCATCAATTTGCACATCCTCGTGCGACATTGCTAGCGACTCATCGGCTAAACATTTCATAAGATTAGATATGTGGAATACATCATGAATTCCACTAAGCACCTCTGGCAACCTGAGCTTATAAGCTACAGTGCCGACACATTCGATTATCTCGAAGGGTCCTATATATCTTGGGCTTAACTTACCCTTCTTTCCAAAACGCGTCACTCCATTCCAGGGTGATACTTTTAGCATAACTTTGTCCCCTATTTGGAACTGAAGAGGTTTACGCCTCTTGTCAGCATAGCTTTTCTGCCTATCCCTGGCAGCTTTGAGACGATCACGGATTTGCACAATCTTTTCCGTGGTCTCCAGGACAATCTCAGGTCCTGATAATTGGGCTTCCCCAACTTCTGCCCAGCACACGGGCGTTCTACATTTTCTCACATACAAGGCCTCAAAAGGAGCAGCCTTGATGCTTGTATGATAACTGTTATTGTAGGAGAATTCTATTAGGGGTAAGTGGTCATCCCAACTTCCACCTAAATCAATCACACATGCCCTAAGCATGTCTTCCAGTGTCTGAATAGTACGCTCACTGTGACCATCAGTCTGCGGATGGTAAGCCGTACTAAAATTTAATCGTGTGCCTAACGATTGTTGGAAACTTTTCCAAAAGTGAGATGTGTATCTAGTATCTCTATCGGATACAATAGATACTGGCACACCGTGTAGGGACACTATTTTGTCCACATACAACTTAGCCAATTTATCTGATTTATACGTCTCTTTAATTGGCAAGAAGTGAGCTGACTTAGTCAGCCTATCCACTATGACCCAAATAGTGTCATTACCACCTTTTGTCTCAGGTAACTTGGCAATCAAATCCATAGTTACCATTTCCCATTTCCAAGTGAGAATCTCAAGTTGTTGTAGTAGTCCTGACGGTTTCTAATGTTCGGCCTTAACTTGCGAACACGTCAGACACTTTGCTACATAAGGGGCTATGGATTTCTTCAAACCTATCCACCAATAATTCTTCTTCAAATCTTGATACATCTTGTCACCAGCCGGGTGAACAGAGTATCTTGAATTATGCGCTTCCTGGAGGATTAGATTCCTAAGTCCTCCAAAGATCGGAACCCAAATTCTATCATTAATTCTCAGGATTCCATCTTTTCCAGGCGTTAACTGATCAACAGTTCCGCCTAATCCCTCATTAGGGATATTAGCCTCTAATAGGGCCTGCTTTTGCGCATCTAGTAGCTTCTCACTCAAGCTATTTCTGAGCTCAATGCTCTTAGCGTTAATCCTTATAGGTTTAACATTTTCCTTGCGACTTAAGGCATCGGCAACTACATTTGCCTTGCCTGGATGGTAGCGAATTTCACAATCATAATCATTAAGAGTTTCCATCCAATGACGTTGTCGCATGTTCAATTCTTTCTGATTGAATAGATGCTGGAGACTTTTATGGTCTATGTATATAACACACTTTGTGCCATACAAGTAATGTCTCCACAGTTTTAGTGCAAATACAACGGCACCCAATTCCAAATCATAGGTGGTGTAATTCCTTTCATGCACCTTTAGTTGTCGTGATGCATAGGCAATTACCTTGCCATTTTGCATTAGCACACAGCCAATACCGGTGTGTGATGCATCACGATAAACAACAAAATTCTTAATACCCTCAAGTAGAGATAACACAGGAGCGTTGCTCAGCTTGTGTTTAAGAATCTCAAAAGATTCTTGTTGCTTTGGACCCCAATTTATACTTAATATTCTTACGGGTCAAGGAAGTTAAAGGAGTGGCTATCCTTGAAAAGTTCTCAATGAACCTCCTATAGTAACCAGCCATTCCTAAGAAACTACGAACTTTTGTTGGGGTCTTGGGTACTTCCCAATTGATTATGGCCTCAATTTTGGCGGGATCCACTTCAATACCATCTCACTTACCATGTGTCCAAGAAATTGGACTTCTCTAAGCCAAAATTCGCATTTAGAGAACTTTGCATAAAGTTTCTCCTGCTTTAATAATTCTAGGATGCACCAAAGATGTTTCTGATCATCTTGATTACGAGAATAGATAAGTATGTCCTCTGTGAAGACAATGACAAACTTATCCAAATATGGCTTGCAAATTCTATTCATGAGATCCATGAATGCTGCTGGTGCATTTGTGAGCCCAAAAGACATCACTAAGAATTCAAAATGACCATAGCGGGTCCTGAAGGCTGTCTTAGGAACATCTTCACTTCTAACCTTCAGTTGATGATATCCTGATCTTAAATCTATTTTAGAAAAGTAATTAGCCTCTTGAAGTTGGTCGAATAAATCATCGATCCTGGGGAGAGGATATCTATTTTAATTGTTAGCTTGTTCAGCTCCCTGTAATCGATGCACATTCGCATCGAACCGTCTTTCTTCTTTACAAACAGAATAGGAGCTCCCCAAGGTGAGGAACTAGGCAGAATAAAGCCTTTCTCCAAGAGTTCATCCAATTGAACCCTTAACTCATTCATTTCGGCTGGAGCTAGCCTATATGGAGCTCTAGCTACGGGTGCTGCTCCTGGTATGATATCTATTCTGAACTCCACTTGCCTATCTGGGGGTAGGCCTGGTAATTCTTCAGGGAAAACATCGGGATACTCCGAGATAACTGGTAAGTCTTCAATGCTTGGTTTAGGCTCATTGATGGTTACTTGTGCCATGTAGACGACAAAACCTCTTCTCAAACACTTGGATGCCATAGTGTGAGTCTCCAAAGATGGTGATCATTTCACCAGATGGGGTCTTAATCTCGATGAGCTTTTTATCGCAGGCAATGCTGGCTTGGTTATGAGATAACCAATCCATGCCTAAGACAACATCAAACCCGCCAATTTCATTGGCAACAGAGAGATAGGGATGGAATGATTCTTAATAGATATGGAACATCCATCAAGAATAGAAGAAGCAGTTTCTAAGGTTCCATCGGCAAGTTCTATCTCATAAGTCTTACCTAGAGTTCTTACGGGCAGATTTAATAGTTTACTAAACTTATGATAAACAAATGATTTATCTGCACCCGAATCAAATAGCACTCTAGCAAAAATATCATTAATGGGGAAAGTACCTGTTATGACGTTATTGTCATTAACAGCTTCCTTAGCAGTTAGCCGAAAGGCGCGCGCATTCCCCTTCTTGGCCTCTCCAGGCTTCGGATTATTATTCCTTGAATTCTTAGGGCAGCTAGTTGCAATGTGCCCTTTTTCATTGCAAATATAACATACAACATCCTTAAGATCTTTACAATCTAGGGTCTTATGCCCCCTTCTTTTACATATGCCACAAGGTCTAGCTTGTAGGTCAGGATTACACTGTCCCTAGTATCTTCGGTTGCAAGTCTTACAGAATGGTATCACAGCCGACTTGCCTTGGTTCCCTTTGAACCCGAACCTCCCTTTATTTTTCTTATTAAATCTATGGGAGTTGTCTTCCTCTCTCTTTCTTTTCCAGTCAGTTTCAGGCTTGACTGACTTCTGCCTCACTATATCAAGGGTGAGGGAGAGAGATAGGTAAACAGCAGACCTATAGGTACTAGGCTGAGCAACCTTTACCATGCCCTTAATCTCGGGCGCTAGTCCATTTATAAAACGCGCAATGCGTTTGGATTCAGGGGTGATAAGATAGGAAACTAACCTAGATAAGGAATTAAAATTGGAAACGTACTTCCGACAGTCTAGGTTTTTCATGGAAAGAGACAAGAAGTCTGTCTCTATTTTCTCCACCTCATGGGTTGGGCAATAAGTTTCCTTTATCATATCAACAAACTTGGACCATCCCAAGTTGTACAGGTGTACCTTACTTGTTGATTGAATCATGGCCTTCCACCATGTTAGGACATCGCCCTTGAAGGATTGTGATACGTACTTGACCACATCCCGATGTCTACAATGTTCTCCATTTCGTCCAGCCACTTTAGGGCTTCTACGACTCCTTTTTCCCCATTAAAGTCTCGGGGCTTACAGGAGACAAAATATTTGTAGGTGCATCCGTCCTTGGAAGATCGGGACCTATCAGCATAGTCTATCCTCTTAGGTTCACTCTTCGCATTTGATGAGTGAACAGAGCTCTCCTTATGAGCTGAGGATGGTGGAATTGATAATGGCTTAGAGCGAATAGCACTCGACTCTCTTAATTTCTCTATGGCCTTACCCATGGAATTTTCTACAGCCGCATCAATGCGAGCTTGGAAATCATTATTATCTATGGCTATATTTTCGGCGTCTTTGACATACTGATGGCTACTTTGTGCTTCATTAGAATTAGCCATCTTTAAGTCTTGGTTTCTATACACCAATTAAAATTTTGTTTAGCCATGGTATATCAACCATATTGGCTTTTAACATTGGATATAACAATCCATTGCCTATACTTAGTGTGAATAACATCACAACTATTAGGCTTATTATATCTATATTTGGCCTAGGTCTTAATAGGACAATCATAGGCAAATTACAATTTGGACGTAGTCCATTTATTATTAGACAGGGATCGCAATGTCACAACTGTCATTGTCATATTTGACGATTATATATAGCACATAGACTTGTCACAAAGGACATCAAATGTGGCAAAAAGGGCCTGTCACTAATGGACATAGGATATGGCACTTAGGCCTGTCACTAATGGACATATAATAGGGCACATAGGCACAACATTGCTAATGGATGTTTAATTATCATCGCACTGATGATAGTAGCCGGGATCAAATAGATCACATGGGCTTTATAGAATAGATCATAACCCGAAAGGGTAATACATCGCTAAGGGATGTTTAATCACCGCACTGGTGATATTAGCCGGGATCAAAACGGATCACAAGGGCTATATAATCGGGATCAAATAGATCACAAGGGTTATATAAAATACATCTCTAACGGATGTTAAATCACTGCACTGGTGATATTAGCCGGGATCACATAGATCACAAGGGCTTATTTAGCCGGGATCAAATAGATCACAAAAGCTATATAACCGGGATCAAATAGATCACAAGGGTTATATAAAATACATCTCTAATGGATGCTTAATCACCGCACTGGTGATATTAGTCGGGATCACACAGATCACAAGGGCTTATTTAGCCGGGATCAAACAGATCACAAAGGCTATATAACCGGGATCAAATAGATCACAAGGGTTATATAAAATACATCTCTAACGGATGTTAAATCACCGCACTTGTGATATTAGCCGGGATCACACAGATCACAAGGGCTTATTTAGCCGGGATCAAACAAATCACAAAGGCTATATAACCGGGATCAAATAGATCACAAGGGTTATATAAAATACATCTCTAATGGAGGTTTAATCACCGCACTGGTGATATTAGCCGGGATCAAATAGATCACAAGGGCTATATAAGGTTAGGACATAGTCCATTACCTTGAAGGCTAGCGTGATTCCTCAAGTCACACTACCAAGAGTATGCGTATTACTTGATGTTAACATAAGAGGATCTTAATGGTTGATTAATAGTCCCGGTCGCATTGACCTGAAATGACTTGGAGGCTTGAACTTAGTCCACCACCCCTAGATAGAAGGATAACTTCCCTTAACTATCTTGATAGAAGACCCTTCCGTTCTTAACTATCATATATTTGGCCAAATATGTGGTCTGTGCCACTTGGCAAATCAAAACCATTAAGATCTTTTTGGAATTATATCGCAGAGCATAAATTCGAGTAAATCGAGACGCTCGTTTTCAAGAGGATGAATACATATATATATAATTCCAAAGTACTTCATTAAATTTGCATAAGAAATTACAATACTTGAAACAAATAAATGAAACTGATTGTCCACGCAAGGACTAAAAGCAACAAAATGTCCATGCAGGGACTAAAGAAATAACAATGTCCACGCAGGGACTACATATAATAGAAAAGACTTCACTCGTCTTTCTTTCCCCTGACCAATTTGGAGAGTTTATTAAAGAACTTGTTTGTCTTCTTCTTCGTTTTCTCCGCCTGTTGCTACATTTCTTTCATTCTTTCTAAGGCTTCATTAATGGTCTCTAGTGGTGGCGGAGGTTGTGGTTGGGGTTGAGGCATAACCGGATACTGGTACCCATAAGTTGGATATCCAGTTGGTGGATAAGTAGGTGGGAAAGGAGATGGGTAAAGTGCATTGTGCATAACCGCCTGCATGTATGGGTCTTGCGACCACGCTTGATAGTCTACCGGCGTAGACGGGTTAAATGGATCCTATCCAGACGTGTCTGGATACATGGGAATTGGGTTAGTATAACCCGTTGGTGGTGGTTGACCAGCAGGTGTTGGTGTTGGTTCCACTATAGGTGGAACATTAGAGGGTCCACCCATTTGTGGGTCCTCTTGAATTGTGGGGTAGGAGTTGGGTAAAGGTGGTAGCGATCCCGACCTTTGTCCGGCACGTACCGACATACGTGCTCCTCGATTCCTCCTTGGTGGTTCAAGTGGTGGTTGAGGTTGGTCCACCGGTTCCATGTGGACATCTTCTTGAACAGGATGTGGTTGAGAGTGATGGGAAGGTGTGTGGGCAAAGGTGAAATGGTTCCAGTATTGGTCCCACTCATTAGGACCTTGGTAGGGCGATCCGGCATATGAGTTTGAATCGCTCGAAATTTCAATGGGATGCACATTTGATCCCGACGGTGGCATCTCCGGGTCGGAGTCCTCGTCCATAGGATGTGGTTGGTCCAACTGATTTTGATCAGCTGGAGGCGTGTTTAAGTAATGGTTGGGGTTAAACTCTTCATGGTAGGAGTGATGAGAATGGGAATGGTGAGAATGGTAGGAGTGATGTGAGTGGTAAGAATTTTGGGAATGTGAGGGCGAATGTCTATTAGAGACGGAACGTCTCGCTGGTTGCCATGGAGACGAATCTCCTGATTCTTGATATGCATCAGAATTATGAGGTTGAGGAGTACGCCCGATGGTCCTCCCCTCATTGGACCTTTTCCTCGTCCACTTTGTCCTCGTACACGTGGCGGCATTTTCCTGTTAGAAATCAATTTAAAAAAAACAATACTAATAACTTAATAATGAAATGAGCAATCCTAGGTCAATGCCTAGACTCGGAAGTCTAAGGAATGTGCTCGTGTAAGATTGAGACTAAACACAAAAGGCTAGTGTTTAATTCTCCCAAACGTTGGCTCTGATACCAACCCTGTCACACCCCAGATTTCCAACCCCGAAATCCAAACACCGGTGGGCCAGGGTGGGGAGTGTCGTGACAACAGTTGATAACATCATAGTCAATTAAACACGACACAGCGAAACTCTTGGAGTAAAATTACTATTACAAACCGAAATGTTCGAAATCTAAAATAATATACAGGCTCGTAAAAGAAGATCCACAGGCGGATCGTAAAATGTATAAGAAAGAATACAAAACAGACTTTAGGCAGATATAAGGATTTGCAAGATCCTCTTATTCTCTACCGAGCAGCTTCTGGCCTATTTCGTATTATGCCTGCAGATTAGCCTTTGGTTAGGTCAGCTTACGCTGGTAAATACACCCAACTGACTCATTTTGGAAACATTAAAAATGGTTCTAAGTGCAAACGGCACCAAAATCTTTTATTAACTTGGGAAAGTTGACCTTGCAACGGACCAAACGATAATAATTTACTGTATCCCAAGCCCGTATACGGAAAATAAGTCGAGATTATTTACCTGAGCTAGTCTTCTTCTTTTATTTAAATGACTCAGCCGTAAACAAAAGTACCAAGTGCAGATAGCATTTACCAGCAAGGCTCTTGTAACATCCGTCAAAAACCGGATTTACCAAACCCGCTCCGTTTATTAACCGAACAATCAGTTAAATTTTTTTTTGCGTATTTAATGCCCAAATTAATTTTAAACGATACATAATTAATAAGTATATTGGAATATATAACTTATATTTGAAAAAGTATTAAAAATAGTGGTTTAAAAATAAAACAAGGCTGCCGGGTTTCGAACCCGGGTCAGCCGGGTCAACCTGGTCAACAACGCCTTAACTTCCAACCATCCAACCACTGCGCCACTTGTGTTCTTTAGTAATATATCCAAACAATTAATTCAAATATCAAACTCGAATTCAAAACTGACACGCCCAAATCCGTTGACGCCGGAAAATCCGACGATTTCGTCAAACGTCGTCGGTTATCTATGACTTAACGTAAACATTAACCTCAACATCGGTTATAACCGATGTCCAGTCCGCGACACAAGTCATAACCGCCGGAAAATTATTAACCGACGAATCAAGACGGAAAACGGACCAAATTCGTTGATGTTCTGCCCTATAAATACACCCTTTAACTTCTGTTAGCCTTTTCGCTCACAATCACACCCTTTCTCGACGTAATTTCACTCGTCGGAAAACTTCTGCAACTCGCCGGAAAACCGAACCCCTTCACCTCTGTGCCTTACTCTAAAAACTGAACACCCAGAGCTCATACCGAAGCCACCCACACTCATCTAAGCTCCCTGAAGACCCTCTGCCGCAAGACACACGTCGCCGGAATAACCTGCTGTCATCGGAGTTTCGCCGGCGAAACAGAGGAGCCCTGTACGGTATATCTTACACCTAATCTCACTCGTTTTTATTAATCTCACATGTAGCTAATCAAAACTTACTAAAGAAACTGATTATCTTCGTCGAACCAGTCGGACATTGGTTCTGGATGAAGCTTAACGAAGAAGATGAAGTTTTCAGTAGTATATATGTTTAATTTAAATCAAGATATATCTCGGGTTAGACACACAGTCCAGCGGTGGACTGTGTGAAAATAAACACGCATACATCCCGAGTTCGATTCTTGTCCCACGCACACTCGCCTTAATAAAAATGTTCTTTTTTTAAACTGAACCGGATTCACTGCGAATAGATGTTAAGTTTAATAAAAACCGGAATAATAACCAAGATAGACACACAGTCCAGTGGTGGACTGTGTGAACATTTAAATCACACGTCGCGAGTTCGAGTCCAGACTACCGCACCGGTTCTGGCAATTATCAAACTTTTTATATAAGGCAGAAATGAAATTATTTAGTTTGTATATAAGTATAATAAAAATCAGATTATTTACCAAGTTAGACACACAGTCCAGCGGTGGACTGTGTGCCAAACTAACCCACAGGTCCCGGGTTCGAGACCTGTGGAGAGCACCGAGCGAGACATTTAAAATCGTTTTTAAAAAAAATGATTTTCGGATTAATTCAATTCGTGTATAAATATAATTAAAAACAGAAATATTTCGGGTTAGACACGTAGCTCAGTTGGTAGAGCTGCGTGCACGCGAACGGAAGGTCTCGGGTTCGAGCCTCACCCGGCGCACACAATTACACAATAAAATCGGTCAACAAGTCAACGGTCAACAGTCAAAAATCAACATTTTTTTATTACTTTTATTTAATTATTTACATTAAAAATACCTAAAAATAACATTTTTAAAGTTAGAAAATAGCCTTAAACTCACAAAAAAAATATCCAACAATCCTACTAAAATTGATTAATAAAATCCGCTTACTTAACGAACCATTATGCTATTATCTAGGTTAGTTTCACTCGTGGTTAAAACCAACTTCGTGCGCATTCAACATCATCAACCGAACGCACCCAATGTGAGTGAATCTTACAACTCCCCTTTTTAATTACACGTTTTGGGGTGTGTCATGTGTCACTAAAATTAACTCGTTTATTTAAACTTGTGCCATACCATATTGTGATCTAAACTTAGAATGTATATATTGTTTGTAGTTATGTATTTCATATTGTCAAGTTATATGCAAATCATTCATTAGGCCCATCAGTTCCTCGTGGGAGACGAGTTGAGCAACGCGTGCCTCAAAACAATCTATTATTGTATGTGTGTGCATTATTTAATATTAAGTGATTGGTGAATAAGTCTACATCTATATTTACTCATTTGTGGTTGTGCACTTTATTTTATAATCAATTCAATAAACTTGTTCAAATGTTTTTCATAGGATTCACTCGCCAACTTTTTGTTGATCCAAAAACCATTTTTACACATGATACAGGTGAACAGGATGAAGCAAGGAAAAACATAGGAAATGCCTTAGAAGAAAACAATGAAGTCTAGAATGATGTTTAGGACATGATGTAATTACGATTGTATGTTTCCCTTTAAATTGTAATAATGAATATGAAACGTTATAATAAATGTCATGAGCTTTGATGATAACCCAATCATGCCCCGATCACCTTTTCCGCTGCGGGTCGGGGTGTGACAGATTGGTATCAGAGCCATGACTATAGGGATATAGGATAGGTTATTAGACCCTTAGAGCCTATACTATAGTTGCCTAAATTTTAATTGTTTATGTGGTTACATACAAACTTATGATGTTTATTTGTTTCATATTTGTTTATACTTACAGTCAAACATACATACCTACATACACATTCATCATACATATTTCAATGTTCATATAATCAAATCATCTTCATACTTTCGTTATTCAAAGATTTTGTCGCAATTTTCAAATCTCATCAAAGTAAGTTCTGCGACGGGCATGTAGTAACTGGAAGGGTACAAGTACCGGTAGTCGGAACGTCCTGTCTAGGTTGGCATTCGTATAAATCCAATATAACGGACCAGTTTGCCTACCTGGGGACTAACGATGAGAGTACGAAGGATCTTTAGGCCAAAGCATGCCACACCAAACGTCGTTCGAACTAACCCCACTTTGAGGTGTCACCGTGTCCACACCTGGACACATTCCGAATATCATACGTTACATATTTCTCGATTTTCTCCGGGTTTTAGTGTACGTAACCAGGCTAACACATGCGAACCATATGAAAAACCCGGTATTCATGGGGGCCCACATGATTATGAAGGTGAAGTATGGCGGCATGCAAGGCCCACGAGCAAAGCCCAAGACATCCTATGGATGTAGTAGATTTATTATGTTATATTTATTTTATGAATGTTCATTCCCAAATACGACCCATGATCCCAAAAACATCCAACTCATACTCATGATATGTATTCCTTGTAGATGTCTTCTAGCCTCGCCCGTAGGAAGATGAGAGCAGGAAAAGCCCGCGAGCGCATGGCTGCTCTAATCGCTCAACAAATGGCTGCCGTAATACCCAACATTGTAATTCAAGTCCAACAAGCCCTTACCGCTAATCCTGTCAATCAAGAAGATCAAAATGTTATCAACCCTCCCCCAAATACCACTAAATGCACCTACAAGCATTTCAAATCCTGCGACCCTCCAAAATACGAAGGGACTGAAGGTGTCACCGCTCTCCTCCATTGGTTTGAAGAAATGGAGAACACTTTTCTAAATTGCGATTGCCCCGATGATCGCAAAGTGCGATATGCTACCGGTCGTTTATATGGAATAGCACTTACTTGGTGGAATACAGAGAAGGCCAAATGAGGCGTTGAAGATGCTATGACTTTGACTTGGGAAGAGTTGAAGGAAATCATGACAAGACGGTTTTGCCAAAGGGGCGAAATCAAGAAACTAGAGGATGAGTTCTATTCGTTGAAGCAAAAGGAAGGCGACCACACCACATACAACAAAAGGTTCCTCGAGTTAAATCAAATGGTTCCCAACTTGTTCACTCCTCTTTACCGTTTGATCGAGCACTACATTCGAGGTCTTCCGTCAAAAATCCAAGACTCTGTAATAAGTACCACACCTGTAACCTTGGAAGCAGCAATGGAGTTAGCTACAGAGCTCACCGAAAACCGAATCCGGAACAAAGACTTCAAGGAGGAGAAGAAGAAGGATAAAGCATCGACTGAAACTTCAAACTCCACCCAAACCGAATCCCCTTCTCAACCCACTTTTAAGAGAAAACGATGGGCAACTTTTCGCTGTTACACAACGTAATCAACCAATTTCACAAGCCATACCCATCCAAGCTATCCCAATCACTAAGTAGCACCCAACTCAACTTACCCAAATAAGAAACCATACCTTGGACCTCACCCTCGATGTAACACCTGTTTTTATCACCATCCCCCTACCTTACCTTGTCGACTATGTGCGAATTGTGGACGCTATGGTCATTTGAGCAAGGTTTGCCACACCCCTCAAAACCAAATCTCACCCCCTACTCAAAACATGATCCGAACCTATCAACAACCCCAATACCCCACGTTACCTTATGTTCGAGCTTGTTTTAATTGTGGCGACCCTACCCACTTTAGAAACACGTGCCCTCGATTGGTTAACATCATAAACGCTCAAGCTCAATCAAACCCAGTTAACCAAGCAAATCAAGAAAACCCAATCACTAGGCCACCAGCAAGAGGAAGAGTTTTCAACATCAACGCCAATCCTGTCGAAGATAATGACGGCCCAAACGAAACCACCCAACTAGTCCCCTTCACCAAAAATCAAGATTTAACTCCGACCGCTTAGTTTTTATGTTTTTCTTTATGTTATCTCAATTTTCCCGTATCCCAGTTATAAATGGGAATCTTATCCAAGGATCTTAATGCGAATTACTATTTCAGTTTGTTTATGTTTTAAAGTCACATAGAACTAATCATAACTTACGGATAAAGTCAATGAAAATTTGACAAGAATATGGTGGATACGCCGCTGGTACTTCCTATATATAAGTATTTTTGCCAAAGGATCAGAGGCATTATCTGGCGGTTATGAGAAGTTCCATGTAGAATTTAGTATTGTCTTGATTGAAGTTTGTTTTGTACTTACTGATTTAGCATTTATAGCATCTTATCATTTAAAGAAATTGGATTATATTCCATTTCTACATAGACTAACCTCTCCATCACAACAAACGAGAGAGGTATTGTCATCATTCAAACATGTATACTATCAGAATTAAGACTCAAGTTTTGGTTGTTGTGGTTGTTTTAGAGTCACATAGAACTAATCATAACTTGCGGATAAAGTCAATGAAAATTTGACAAGAATATGGTGGATACGCCGCTGGTACTTCCTATATATAAGTATTCTTGTCAAAGGATCAGAGGCATTATCAGGCGGTTATGAGAAGTTCCATGTAGGATTTAGTAATGTTTTGGTTGAAGTTTGTTCATCATACATTTCAACGTATTTCAATTTCATCATTTAAAGAAGTTGAGCTATGTCTCACTTCCACAAGGACTAACCTCTCCATCACAACAAACGAGAGAGGTATTGTCATCATTCAAACATGTATACTATCAGAATTAAGACTCAAGCCTTGGTTGTTGTGTTTGTTTATGTATTAGAGTCACATAGAACCAATCATAACTTGCGGATAAAACCAATGAAAATTTGACAAGAATATGGTGGATACGCCGCTGGTACTTCCTATATATAAGTATTCTTGCCAAAGGATTAGAGGCATTATCAGGCGGTTATGAGAAGTTCCATGTAGGATTTAGTATTGTTTTGGTTGAAGTTTGTGTTATACTCCCTGATTTAGCATTCATATCATCTCATTATTTAAAGAAATTGGATTGTGTTCCATTTTCTACATAGACTAACCTCTCCATCATAACAAACGAGAGAGGTACTGTCATCATTCAAACATGTATACTATCAGAATTTAGACTCAAGCTTTGGTTGTTGTGTTTGTTTATGTTTTAGAGTCACATAGGACTAATCATAATTTACTGATAAAACCAATGAAAATTTGACGAGAATATGGTGGATACGCCGCTGGTACTTCCTATATATAAGTATTCTTGCCAAAGGATCAGAGGCATTATCAGGCGGTTATGAGTTCCATGTAGGATTTAGTATTGTCTTGGTTGAAATTTGTGTTACATTCACTGATTTAACATTCATATCATCTCGTCATTTAAAGAAATTGGATTGTGTTCTATTTCAACATAAACTAACCTCTTCATCATAACGAACGAGAGAGGAACTGTCACCATTCAAACATGTATGCTATCAGAATTTGGACTTAGATATTGGTTGTTGTGTTTATTTATGTTCTAGAGTTACATCATAGAACTAATCATAACTTACTGATAAAACCAATGAAAATTTGACAAGAATATGGTGGATACGCCGCTGGTACTTCCTATATATAAGTATTCTTGCCAAAGGATTAGAGGCATTGTCAGGCGGTTATGCGAAGTTCCATGTAGGTTGTAGTAGTAGAAATTTTGGTTTTAGGATATAACCTTATCTTTCCAAGCATATCAAAACTCTTGCGCAAGAAATCATACTTAGTGAATCAACTCCTCTTATCAATATTTTTTTTTACCGTAGGCAACAAAAAGCGATTCCTGTAGCAGGGTACTCAACCCTTACAAGGAACGTTACCGCCTCAAACAAAAATTTAAACCCTTACTCTTTTCTAAGTATGTAACTGTCAAACTAAACACCATCATTTTTAGACAAATATATCACTACTTAAATTTCGGGACGAAATTTCTAAAAAGCAGGGGATACTGTAACATCCGTCAAAAACCGGATTTACCAAACCCGCTCCGTTTATTAACCGAACAATCAATTAAATTTTTTTTTGCGTATTTAATGCCCAAATTAATTTTAAACGATACATAATTAATAATTATATTGGAATATATAACTTATATTTGAAAAAGTATTAAAAATAATGGTTTAAAAATAAAACAAGGCTGCCGGGTTTCGAACCTGGGTCAGCCGGGTCAACCTGGTCAACAACGCCTTAACTTCCAACCATCCAACCACTGCGCCACTTGTGTTCTTTAGTAATATATCCAAACAATTAATTCAAATATCAAACTCGAATTCAAAACTGACGCGCCCAAATCCGTTGACGCCGGAAAATCCGACGATTTCGTCAAACGTCGTCGGTTATCTATGACTTAACGTAAACATTAACCTCAACATCGGTTATAACCGATGTCCAGTCCGCGACACAAGTCATAACCGCCGGAAAATTATTAACCGACGAATCAAGACGGAAAACGGACCAAATTCGTCGATGTTTTGCCCTATAAATACACCCTTTAACTTCTGTTAGCCTTTTCGCTCACAATCACACCCTTTCTCGACGTAATTTCACTCGCCGGAAAACTTCTGCAACTCGCCGGAAAACCGAACCCCTTCACCTCTGTGCCTTACTCTAAAAACTGAACACCCAGGGCTCATACCGAAGCCACCCACACTCATCTAAGCTCCCTGAAGACCCTCTGCCGCAAGACACACGTCGCCGGAATAACCTGCTGTCATCGGAGTTTCGCCGGTGAAACAGAGGAGCCCTGTACGGTATATCTTACACCTAATCTCACTCGTTTTTATTAATCTCACATGTAGCTAATCAAAACTTACTAAAGAAACTGATTATCTTCGTCGAACCAGTCGGACATTGGTTCTGGATGAAGCTTAACGAAGAAGATGAAGTTTTCAGTAGTATATATGTTTAATTTAAATCAAGATATATCTCGGTTAGACACACAGTCCAGCGGTGGACTGTGTGAAAATAAACACGCATACGTCCCGAGTTCGATTCTTGTCCCACGCACACTCGCCTTAATAAAAATGTTCTTTTTTTAAACTGAACCGGATTCACTGCGAATAGATGTTAAGTTTAATAAAAACCGGAATAATAACCAAGATAGACACACAGTCCAGTGGTGGACTGTGTGAACATTTAAATCACACGTCGCGAGTTCGAGTCCAGACTACCGCACCGGTTCTGGCAATTATCAAACTTTTTATATAAGGCAGAAATGAAATTATTTAGTTTGTATATAAGTATAATAAAAATCAGATTATTTACCAAGTTAGACACACAGTCCAGCGGTGGACTGTGTGCCAAACTAACCCACAGGTCCCGGGTTCGAGACCTGTGGAGAGCACCGAGCGAGACATTTAAAATCGTTTTTAAAACAAATGATTTTCGGATTAATTCAATTCGTGTATAAATATAATTAAAAACAGAAATATTTCGGGTTAGACACGTAGCTCAGTTGGTAGAGCTGCGTGCACGCGAACGGAAGGTCTCGGGTTCGAGCCTCACCCGGCGCACACAATTACACAATAAAATCGGTCAACAAGTCAACGGTCAACAGTCAAAAATCAACATTTTTTTATTACTTTTATTTAATTATTTACATTAAAAATACCTAAAAATAACATTTTTAAAGTTAGAAAATAGCCTTAAACTCACAAAAAAATATCCAACAATCCTACTAAAATTGATTAATAAAATCCGCTTACTTAACGAACCATTATGCTATTATCTAGGTTAGTTTCACTCATGGTTAAAACCAACTTCGTGCGCATTCAACATCATCAACCGAACGCACCCAATGTGAGTGAATCTTACAACTCCCCTTTTTAATTACACGTTTTGGGGTGTGTCATGTGTCACTAAAATTAACTCGTTTATTTAAACTTGTGCCATACCATATTGTGATCTAAACTTAGAATGTATATATTGTTTGTAGTTATGTATTTCATATTGTCAAGTTATATGCAAATCATTCATTAGGCCCATCAGTTCCTCGTGGGAGACGAGTTGAGCAACGCGTGCCTCAAAACAATCTATTATTGTATGTGTGTGCATTATTTAATATTAAGTGATTGGTGAATAAGTCTACATCTATATTTACTCATTTGTGGTTGTGCACTTTATTTTATAATCAATTCAATAAACTTGTTCAAATGTTTTTCATAGGATTCACTCGCCAACTTTTTGTTTATCCAAAAACCATTTTTACACATGATACAGGTGAACAGGATGAAGCAAGGAAAAACATAGGAAATGCCTTAGAAGAAAACAATGAAGTCTAGAATGATGTTTAGGACATGATGTAATTACGATTGTATGTTTCCCTTTAAATTGTAATAATGAATATGAAACGTTATAATAAATGTCATGAGCTTTGATGATAACCCAATCATGCCCCAATCACCTTTTCCGCTGCGGGTCGGGGTGTGACAGCTCTAGTCTGGATTATGGCATAAGCTAGCCAATTAAATGCTAACGGTCTTATAAACCGAATAGTGTACATGATCATTACGTATAACGCTTGATTAAACGATGATTGGATAGAATGTAGTTTAAACCCGACAAGTACTTGACTTGTATAATATGGGTAAACTATAAACATTCTGGATTTTTAAACTAAAATGACAAGGTTAAACCCGTTTCGGTTAATTTCCGTAAAATAGTTACATAACTATTCGCTTATTAGTGACATCGGGTAACCGGATAAGTCATGGACAAGTTCTATATGCCATTATACTTTAAATAAGTTAAGATATCAGTATGATATCAACTTGTATGCCCGTTAAGGTTTAAAACGAAATTATGCCTCATAAGGGCATTTCGGTAATTATATACCGTATAAAAGGAATTTGAATATAATTTAATGTTATAGTTATAAGTTTATTTATGATGTAATATCAATAGGATATCAATTATATGTGTATTTTACCTTTTATGACCAAACTATGCACCGAAGGGGCATTTTGGTCATTTTACACATAGTTTATAAATTATTTGGGATTCTTAGTTTATAACATGTACCTACTGTAAATATGTTTAAAATAAGTTTTAAAATCAGTAGGTAAAAAGTCTTGGTCCATTAATATGGTTTAAAACCATACTATGCGCCGAAATGGCGCTTATGTCGTAAAATGACGTCTTTATGCGATGTTTACGAAAACTGACATTTAGATCAAATTAAAATGTTTAAAATATGTTATTTAATATGACATATCAGTAGGTAAATGATTTACCTTGAAAAGATTGGTTAAAACTCATTTTATGAGTCACAAGGACTAACACCGTCATTTACCGACATAGTTTAAGAACCTGCTTGAAAACTCAGTTTATAACTTGGTTTAACATCCATAATCCTACTTATAATATTACATCAGTAGGAAACACATTTTTAAGTTTATTATCATTTAAAACCTTGTTTTATGCAAAAAGAGCATTTTGGCCATAGATGGCATAATTATGGAACTTGTGCATAAACTTAGATTCTGATCATAATCATGTAATATAACCTTAGAGGGTTATGCTACATTATATTACGATCATAATGCAACTTTAAATCAGTAGGTAACTAATCTAAATCGGGTCAGAATCGAAAGTCAAAACAGAAGTCAAACTTTGCGACTTTCGGTTGCGAACCGACCCTAGAACTGAAATTGACGAGCCGAACATGTTTATACATGTTTTAATAATTATTACCAACTTGTTTAAGTGTCAAAACAGGTTTCATAACATATATAAGATCAATTTATGATTTTTCCGAAAAATAGCCTGTTTGACTTTTTAATAACATAACTTTGACCCGTCAATTGGTCTAGCAAACGTGATCTTCAGGAGGTGCCCTTTATAGGGACTAACACCTACCTTATTACGATCACTTAGCCATGTTCATTTTGAACAATGGCTGGACCATAATGGTCTTAACCGAAAGTCAAAGCGTTTGCCGTAAAACGCTTGACTTTTGGCTATAGAAGCCTAAGAACGAAAATGCAAGAGCAAGGAACACTTACAAGAGGTTCCTATAATGCAAGAGAACTAAGTTGGATACTCCTTTCAGCTAGAAACTTCCTGAGGAGGGAAAAGAGTTATGTTTAAGAAAGGTGCAAGTTGGAATGAACACTTGAACACCTATTTATAGTTAGAGAGCTCAAAGGAGGTGAAGCTAGGTGTTTAGGGGTGTAAGAAGAAGCTTACAAGTGTCCAAAAATGTGGCATAGCAGTTTAGAGAAGCCATGGTTTCGTTTAAATGGTTTTGGAGCTTTGCTTGGTCTCCAAACAAAACTTTCTGCGTCAGAACTGTTCTCGCGGAGCGCGAGACTCAGGCCAGGTTTTGCGCGGCCCGCTACCGCCCCATGGTCAGTTTCAAATTTTGACACTTTAGCCCCTAAACTTTAAGAAGCTTCTAAAAACCATTTTAAACACCTTTTTGGCACTTTTAGCCCTCCGTAGTCAATACTTGGCACATCCGGGATTATGCCCGGACATTGTCGAGCTCTCGGTTCGTTAAAAGGTCACTCAGAGGTAAGAATTAACATGTTGACACTTTTAATCCCTCCATTATTAAATTTTCACATATTTACAAAATTTAACTCTCTCGTCCAACAAACGGCACGTATGAGAGTTAGGACTTCACAAAGGATCACTCAAAGGCTTATTACAAGCATGTTGATTCCGATTTCACTCAGAGGCTAGGCATGTTGACATATCAGTCAGTCAGAGGCTGTTATTTATGCATGTTGCCATCGGTTCGTCACTCAGAGGCTCAGTTTGAGCATGTTGACGCCTTTAGTCCTTATTGGTCTTTAACATACTATATTCAAAATACAACACGTGTCACTATATTATTGGACACGATTTTTATAGGGTGTTACAAACAGATAGTCTTTAGCTTCAATAATTACAGTCACAATCCTTTATTTGAAAAACCCGTTACACTCTACGTCCTTTAGCACTAAACACGTTCAAATTTTCAATTAAGTTTATTCACTTAAGGGTATTTTGATCAATTCATGTTTTTATTTAAATGTTTAATAAATAAAACCAGAAAATTTGCATATACACTACATCTTTCTCAATTTCCTAACCTTAAAACCCTAACCACCACATCTTGCCACCACCACCACATCCTGCCGCCACGACTCTGGCCACACCCACCGACAAACAAACAGCTGTTTTTCGATGATCCAACCTGCAAAACGCCAATGTCTTTCAAAAGTTACAGCTCGATTTTGCTCGTGAATTAAAGCTATTTCAGCAAACCCTTTTATGACTGTGGTGTAATTCAGTCAAGTTGTTCTAGAAATGTTCTGTATCCCGTAAGTTACCCGAGTCGGAATCCAGCTTCGGATTTATCTGTTAGAAGGTAGTGATGATGGTTCGATCATTCAAGGTGAAAGTGTAAATCATGTGCGAAATGGAGGTTTTAAAGGGCAAAATAAGAAGGGTTCGCAGATCATGGGTGCTTGTGAAAATGGTAGATTTTCAAAGAGAAATAAATCTTTTTCATCACCTGTGAAATGTAACACTTTAGCTGATGTTAAAGGGTACATATATATGTTTGCTAAAGAGCAAAACTGAGTGTCATTTCATACAATCGGTTTTCGATGAGAAGAATCCAAAACGGTTAAGGGCAGTGGGTGTAGGCTGAGTGGTGGCGGGGAGGGTGTGTCTGGAGTGGTGGCGGTAGGATGAGGTGGCGGTGGCAAGATATAGTGGTTAGGGTTTTAGGGATAGGAAATTGGGAAAGATGGAGTGTATATGCAAATTTTTTTTGTTTTATTTATTAAACCTATAAATAGATACATGAATTGACCAAAATACCCTTAAGTGAATAAACTTAACTGAAAGATTTAATCTGGTTAGTACTAAAGGACGTAAAGTGTAACGAGTTTTGTAAATAAAGGATTGTGATGGTAATTATTGAAGTTAAAGGCTATCCGTTGTAATCCGGTACAAACGTAAAGGACAAAAAGTGTAATTTACCCTTGTTAAAGTTAAAATGATGAGCATTTGGATCAGGTATCGGGACCGATCTAGTGTCGTATTGAATTATTTTCGGAACCAAAACGTTTTTGGTACTGGTACTTTCAGTTATATTTTACCGAATTTTAGCTTCAAATACTAGTACCATACCGTACTAGTGCCATGTCGAACATTTTCGGTACCAGCACACATATTTGACAATTTTCGGTACCACTAACGAGCTCATCCCTAGATTTAACAACTGTTGACTCTGCATACTTATATACCCCAACTTTAAAAGGGCATTGTTTATCGGTTAACAAGTTTAACTCGAAAATTTGATATGAACAGAAAATTTTGTCAAATACATGTATATGGGCACGCCATAAGGGTTAACTTGAGTACAACCCGTTTAATCTTATTATTTTATTCTTTTTAGTCAATGGTCTCATTTGGGGGGTTGGCATTTTATTTATTTGGATATAGGTTAGGTTTGTTTCCATCTCATCTTCTTTAAACCCTATTTTTTCTTCAGTGAGATTTTACTAGTTACATTTGTTTGTTAATTTTAACAATTTAACCATACAACCGACACTCATTTTTTTTATCTTCCAAACTCTGACAATAAAAACTCAATCTGTCTGAGTTGTGACATAAAAAGTTGACACCCTATTTAAAAAATATATAAAATAATGGGTTGAACTAGTTACCCAGGAACGATCTACTAGTTCAACGCAAACATGACATGTCTAGCTAAAAATGAATGTAGGTTTTGAAGTCCCAATCAAGCAAATCACACAATTTGAAATAAGCCCTCAGATTTATTATTGCAACAAATAACGAAAAAGTGAATTAACTCTTATAGCCATAATTACAAGCTCGATTAGGTTATATAGACACCATAACTCGGTGCAATTAGAGACTAACTCGAACTCCTCATTAGCCTTAAATAAAACCCCTAATTATCTAATAATCAAGCTAGCTATTATAAACCAAACACAACTCAGTCTAAGTTATCTTTAATTGAATTAATTAGTTTGTCTGGCCCACCTAGACTCTTTTAGGATAGTTTGGAAGATAAAGAGGTTCCTAAGAAGTAGCGGGTTATTGGTTACACCTGCTAATCCGCTGTGTTATGGGGTTTTTTAGGTTGCGCTTAGACTTACTATATTAGTTGCCTACTGAACCACTTCGCCCTTTTTGTACAAAGGGGTTTTGAAAAAAAAAATGTCATTTGCTATGTCAATCAGGTTCTGGTTAGACCTAGGTTGGACAAGATAATGAATGATGTTTTTAACATTCAATTCGGGTTAGAGAATTTCGAAATTCGACTAGATTCGATTTCAGTTATCAAGTTTCGAATTCGGTTTTCAAATATTTGAGTTCGATTTGATTTGATTTGAATTCAAGTCAAGTAATTGAATTCGAATCGAATACGAAATTATGATTTTTAATTTGACTTGATTTGAATTTTGAATTCAAATTATACATACATATTATATATATAATATATAATATACATTTAAAATATACACAGACACACAATAAATATATAAATAATTATGTGTTTATATATATAATATATATATATATATGCAAAGGGATTGAGTAAAATGTATGAGAACTGTAAGAACTCATGGGGAGCCATTGATCAAGATGAGTTAGATGGCTAGGATTTGTTTTGACTTTTGAAATGTGAGGAATTGTGTTTTTAATAAAAAAAGGTTATATAGTACAATAAGGGCATTTTGGACATTTTACACTTGTGCAAATAACAAAAACATAAAATCAAAAATTCTAAGAATCTTATTTTCTGCAACTTCTCTCCTAAAAAATAACATCAACAAAATCTCCATTTTTTCAAAGCCTGTAATATATATTTACATGACCGTAATTTTTTTTTTCTACAAAATTACATTTGGAAAAAAAATTATCAAAACCCATTGTAAAAAATCATAAAAAAAGATATAAAATAGCAAGTTTTGCGTCCCCTTAATCTTCATCATATTAGATCCTTTAATCTTCATTCCTTTTTTTAAATGAGTGTAAAACACCCCAAAACGTTTTTTACTTGATTTTCTTGTTTATATCCACAAACGATGATTTGTAAATATTACAAACAAATCCTTTAGTACGTTGACGTAATTTATCTTTACATCAAATTTTCCTCGTGTAAATCTGAAATTCAACCCTCAATACAAAAAGAAACTGTAAAAAAAGAACTGAAAAAAATCTTAACTCCAAATCTATTCAAAATCATCTAAAAAGCAAAATACACAAGTGTAATTTTTTACAATGATGTTCATGTTTTTTACATCTAATTTTTTATTAATATATTTTACATATCAGCAACAAAAAATTGTAAAAACCCTAGCTAGAATCCCTACTCAAATTCTATTTTGAAAGAAAAAAAACGGTAAAAATCCTAAAATATCTATTGATTCTTGTAACTGATACATTTTGTTCACTTATGTTGAGTTTGGTGAATTTTATTTGAACCATTTGTCTTTTATCAAGCGTATAGGCGATTTTCTTGCATCGTAAGCGGGTTGGTCATTCGGTGGGTTGTTGGCATATCTTAACGAATTGTTAGGCTGTATGGTTAGTATTAAAAATTGTCCCTAATCCTTAATCAAATTCATTATTCCCAAGGCCATGTCTATATGGTGTTCAAATCAGTAAATAAATTTTTGTGTTAAACTTGTAATTATGATTCCGTGTAGGGGTTACTTCTTCTCAATCTGATAACACTTTCTAAAACAATTTGCGTGTTCTCTTAATCAATCAAACAAACCCCCCAATTTAGTTTAATAGTAGTTCATTAGTTAAATTGCTAAACACTAATCACAAATTCCCTGTGTATACGACTTTACTTACTCGTACTCGTATGGGTATTTAAGTAAAATAATTGTTTTTAATTAGCTTACGACAACTACATCAGTGGATGGGTGGTGGTTGATGGTGGTAGGTGGTGGTTGCAGTTGTGGTGGGTGATGGTGTTGGGTGGGTGGTGTGGAGGTGGTGCCACATAAACTGACATGTCAACAAAAAAAAACTAATTTAGAATTTAGTTAGAAAAGGATTGACGGAGGAACAATGTGTGCAAGTTGGGACTGACAGAAGAAATTTGTTAAGTTGAATTATTACTGACCAACATGCGAAAGTTAAGAATATAAATTCCAATTATCCGAAAAAACACGATTTCTTGTTAGCGATATATTAATATTAAGGATTAAAGTATTTTTTTTAAGTGTGAAGTTGTCTAATTTGATAATTCCAATGCCAATTACTATATATATATATATATATATACATATTATAAAGTTGCTACAATTTAATAAAGAAAAATTATTGTGTGAAAGGTTTGTGAACAAATGACATGAAGTTTCTTATTTACTTCTAGCGTATGCACATACGTAGCCACCGGAATAACTTTCCTCTTCCCAAAGTTGATGACGGGTTGACAACAAATTCGTTTCACATTAGTAGTCAATTTGTCCCAAGTTTTATAAATTTAACCATTAAAAGTCTACATATATAGGTAGACTGGTTTAATAAAAAACATCATAATTAACAGAAGTTAAAAAATATCTAAACAAAAGCTAAAACTTAATTAACACTTGTGAATAATGAAGCCTAAATAATTTAAAAACAATTGAATAAATCTAAGTAAATATTGATAGATTACAATGATATAGCTTATTTTTTTTATTTTAACTATTGAGACCAACTTCGGGTATATTTAAGTGCAAATACTAGATATCATGGAAATAACATAAATATTTGTTTATCTTAAATTTATAATAGATTATTTTCATCATAAATTGTGTTAATCACGAAGCATTGCCGCTGCTAGGCATGTTAGTACACATACGAAATGTATGTCATAGGAAAAAAAAACGGATTCACTAGAATCTTTGATGGCAATACGTACACACATATATATGTATAGAGGTATGATGGTTAAGTTACAACAACCTAGCATATTTCTAATGTTAGTTAATGGAAAGTAAGCAAATCTGAAGCTAGCTTATTTGGTAAAGGCTTTTGCCTTTTAGTGAGAAGTTTGGGTTCAATCTCACGTTAGGAGTAGATTATGATTTATTTGGTGTGATTTAGAAGTATGTAAGCATTATCATTCAAAAATATAAAAAATAAAAGAATATATTATTATTCACCATAAATATGTAAAGACAATGTATATAATTCTTTAAAACGAATTTACTAAGGAAGATAACAAAGACCATTCATGTAATTAAATAAAGGGTATCAAAAATTAAAATTTTTATGTGAGAAAATAAGTTGGTTGAGATGGCCCTACCATTCAAAACAATATAATTCTTTTCTTTTCGAGTAAAATTAGACGCATCACTAATAAAAATAAATTCAGGCACGTGATGCACAATTACAAGAAGTGGCTGATTTGATAAAGTCTTATGAAAATTAATTTATCAATTTAATTTTATTATAGTGAATTGTCATTTGTTATATAAAAGGAAAATATAATAGTGTAATAAGGTTTTGTACAAAAGAAAAAGTTTTTATATTAAGGTTTTGTACAAACCAGGAAGTTTTTATATTAAAGTTTCGTACAAACGAGGAAGTTTTTATATTTCTAGAATACGTATGCACATACGTAGCCCCGGAATCAATATCTATTCCTCACGATGATGACCACCCATTTTTATATTCACTTCAATTAGTCACAAGGTCCAAAACTATACAACCATAAAAAATATTTACATATAGTTGTGCATTTTTAATAACAATTATAATAGCCTAATAAGTATTTAAAAGTGATGCTTAAAGCCGTCTTCATCAATGGGTGTAATCAATTAGCAAAAATAAAATCTTTAAATACCTAGTTTTAAAAAAAAATAGGCCGTCTTCAAGAATTAAATCAAAATCTTCATATTTGATAATAACATGTAAAATTAGTATTTAAACACTTTCATTCTTTGGCTTGATTTTTATCTCACTCATAAAAATTTGTTTTACTGTATTCTAAATACATACAAACATTTATAGAGATGATGAACAATATATCTCTATATTTAAAGAAACACTATTTTTAATCTCTAAATTTTAAAAATAATGAAAAAGATGAAGATTTTAGATGCAAAAGATAAACTTTTCAAATTTCTAATATAAAAATAGAAATAAAGACATAAATGTCGCTCTAAACTTAACGAGCTATAACTTTTTACAAGAATCAAATAAAAAAATAAAATATAAATAGAGAAAAAGACATAAAGGTGTATGCTCTAAACTTAACAAGCTATAATTTTTTTTGTAAGAATCAAATAAAAAATGAATTTAAAGTTTAATAAAAATCCAATGAATATACCAAGTATAGAAAAACCATATAATTATCTGTTTTTTTTCCAAAGTTAAATGTGAAATTCATAAACTCCCACAACTATATATATATATATATATCACCACCTATCAACTCAACCCACCCCAAACCTACTAAACATCAATTAACAATCAACAGGTCAACCAATTCATCAAAAAGAAAAGAAAATGGCGGATGAGGTGAAGTTGCACGGAGTTACAGGAAGTCCGTTCGTCTGCAGAGCGGTTATTGCTCTGAATCTGAAGGAAATAAAGTATGAATTTGTTGCGGAAGATTTGAGCAACAAGAGTGCTGATCTTATTAAATATAATCCTGTTTATAAGAAGGTACCGGTGCTCGTTCACAACGGGAATCCGATACCGGAGTCTCTTTTGATCGTTGAGTACGTTGATGAAGCGTGGAAAGGAGTTCCGATCTTGCCTCAGGATGCTTACGGGAAGGCTCAGGCTCGATTTTGGGCCAAGTTTATGGATGATAAGGTGATGAATAATGATTCTGTTATTCTACTGATTACTCAAGTGTTTGTACTTTTGTAACCTGATTGGTCAAATTGTTCTATTAGTGGTTGACCAGATCTACATCTGATCAGTGATTAACATTGACCAAAAATTTTAAAAACATCCGTTACTAAGCACTTTTAGTAGACATTAAAAACGCTGGCTAAGCCTCAACCTATATCAACACGTGTAGGCTTGGCTGAATGCTGGCTTAGCCTATAGGTGTACAAAACGGTTTTTTTTGGAAAATCGGTTTCGGTTAAAAACCGAACCGGTTTTCTTTTTGATTCTGAAAACCGGTTGTTCATAACTGGTTCCGGTTAAAAACCGGTTTTTGTACTTGAAAACTGTAACCGGTTATAACCGGTTAGTAATCGGTTTCTGTAATAACCAGTTTTTTTAATTGATTGTATAACCGGTCGGAAAAAAACCGGTAAACTAACCGGTTCTGCAAAAACTTGTGCAGAATGTTTAAAACATGCTGTTTTTGCTGTTTACCCTCCTTTTTAAGGCCAAAATGTTGCTTTTTTGTTTAAAATCATAAGAATTACAATATATAAAGGTTAAAATATAATAATACGATTAAGTTTTGGAACAAACGCTTACGTAACAATGAAAATACGAAGTTGTTCGTTACAAACGAAATACATAAAGTTAAAATATTAATCCGTAATATTTTTTTTAGTTGGACTAATTAATATATCAAGCTTGATGAGCCTCGTTTTATCTTCTTCGCCCGAACCCGAACTCGAACTATTGCGTAGGAATTCATCTAGTTCGGCTTCTTCCTCGGTCATTGGGGTTGTTAGTTCGGCTACAACCTCATCCTCGTACACTTCGCCTTCGTAATCTAATTCTCACTCGAGTGAGCGTATGTGTTGACATCTTTCCGCCGCATCCAAGTAATCTTTCAAGCAAATCGACATCTCAACCCTTCTTTGGTGTTAGCTTTGTCCTCCGTATAGAAATCACCTACCACTTATAGAAAAAGCACTTTCCGAAGCTACGGTTGAAGCTTGGTCCGTTAGTAAATCTCGGGCCATTGTGGCTAGGATCGGAAATTGATCTTCCTTTCCTTTCCACCAACCCAACAAATCAAAATTTTTAAATTCTTGTGAAGTCATTGTTTGTAGAAAGTTCGACCCACCATACCGACCGAGTTCGCTACCACTAGTGTTACCACGTTGCATTTGACTCGACTCATCTAACAAATTGTTATAAACATACAAATCTTCATCCTCGATACTTGATGAACCTTCGCCGAAAGCGGCATTTCTCATTGAATCGTGAATGTGTGACGAGGTTTGACCATATTTTGTTACATAAACATCAAACATTTTTGAAAGTTGTTCGTTAAAACGAATTTTTGCGGCTTCGTCAAAGTTTGGTTCGTCATCGATGTTTAAATCCAACCGTTTGTAATTTTTAAAATCAAAGACCCGGTTCCAAAAATATTAAAGCAAGGGTTTAAAGCTGCGGCACAAGTGAAAACCGCGGGTAGTTCTTTAAAAGATTTTCTTAGTTTTTCCTTCAGCGTAGCTACCATATCACAATATGGTCTACCCCTCCTCGACAACTTGTTTAATTTCCTACACATTTTAAACAAATTGTGAAGTACCAATGAACTAGTTGGATAGTAAACTCCGATAAGTCTTTGTTGACGTTTTGAAAACTTGAAGCAATTGTGAAACACGTTTCAATAAGACCCCAATTCGATTGGTGGTAAGACGAAACATTTCCACGACTCGACAAAAGGTTATGAAATGATATTAAACTTTCCTTTTGCAAAATTGCATTTTCAAACATGGTGCAAGTCGAGTTCCATCAATGAGCGACGTCCCAATTGGGTCCTAAGCATAATCGACCCGTTTCCTTACACATTTTAATATATTTTGAATGTCTATGCGTGTGACCATATATATGACATAACATTTTTTTGAAAGCTTCTTTTTGAGTTTCAATAACCTTCAAGCCATCTTGAACGGCTAAATTTATGATGTGTGCGACACATCGACTATGGAAAAAAATACCCTCACAAATTGGATTGTACTTTAATCTTAAATGCGTTACCGAAAGCGTATTGTTTGAGGCGTTATCAAAAGCTATTGAAAAAATCTTGTTTTCCAATTTGTACGTTTTAATGCATTTGTCGATTGCTTTATATATAGATTCACCGGCGTGGGGGTAATCAAATAGTTTAAACAAAATCGTGCGTTTCATCATTTGCCACGTCGCCGGTTCAATCCAATGGGCGGTGACACAAATATACGAGTCGGGTGAACCGTGCGGTGCGGACCAAACGTCGCTAGTCAAGTTAACATCGGTTCCTAATTTTTCAAAATAAGAGATTAGTTCTTGTTTAGCATTTTCCACAATCTTAAACAATCTCTCCTAAGAGGAGCACGACTTACATGGGTATATCGTGGTTGGAGAGTTCTTTGAACCATCTTTGTGTAGAGTTGGTTGTCGAAATGGTTGAACGGCAAACTTTCTTGGATTACAAACTTCGCCATTTCCACTCTAGTCACATCCAAATTGTACGCGAACAAGCTAGCGCCTTCACTCCCCATTGAAGCTTGACCACTAGTGTGTTGTTGTTTCAACGACTTGCAAAATGGTTTTTCAACGTGTTGTCTCAAGGTGGTGTTTGCCCCTACGGCGTAAAAACCATTACGATGATGACAACGTGCTTTTTTCGTCCCGTTCGCCATCTCGCACAAATCGAAATGTGACCAAACTTCGGGGTTGCGCTTCGTTGGAAGTACACGAACAACCGTATCGGTTGTAGACTCGCCAACATTGACCGAATCATGAGCACTAGAGCTTGCCATGCTTTTTGTAAGAGTTACCGAACAAGAAAGTGAGCGTAAGTGAGCGTTTTAAGAGATTTAGGAGATTAGAGAATGGTGTGATTGAACCAAAACACCCACCACCCTTTTATACTACTTTGGAGCTGCATTTAGGCCTAAAAAAACAAAAATAACGGCTACTTTGAGGTCCTAACGGTCATATGACCGTTTTTCTGATCTGGGCACAAATAACCGGTTTTAACCGGTTTTTATAACCGGTTTTTTAATATCCGTTACCGGTTAACCGGTTTTTAAATAAACGTAACCGGTTTTTTATCGTAATCGGTTTTCGTAATAACCAGTTTTTTTCCGGTTTTACCTTTAACCAGTTTTACAACCGGTTTTTTTATAACCGGTTTCTAAACCAAACCGGCAACCAAATTATGCAACCGATTAATAACCGGTCAAACCGGTTACAAAAAAAACCGGTTTTAAAAAATCCGGTTTCGATTTATTTGCGGTTTCAGTTACGTAATCAGTTTTTTTGTACACCTCTAGCTTAGCCCACCCTTTTAAGTGTAGGTTAAATCCTAGGCGTTCAACCGTTGGAGCTGTTGTGACGGCTTCTAATAGGAAGATATGAGAGGTGACAATTTTGGTGAATGCTATTTGACTTTTCTCTCAACTGTGACTATTTTAGTAATTTTCTTATTTATAAATCGTGTGTGACCGGTAGTGCGGGTTACGTGACCCGTTTTTTTTGGTTTGATTTTAAAAAATATTGTTAATTTTGTTACATTTGATATTCTTTTAGGATTTAACAATGACTGATATTACATTATGTGGTGTTTTTTAGTGTCTACCTGCAGCATTAAGGCTATTAGCAGCCATGGAGAGCAGCAAGCTGTTGCAGAAGCTCATGAGCAATTCCAATTTCTGGAAAATGAACTGAATGTCAAAGGCAGCAAGTATTTTGGAGGTGATAACATCAACCTGGTTGATATTGCTGCGACATTTGTAGCATTTTGGGTTGGAGCAGCTGAAGAAGCATTAGGAATAGAGGTGTTGAGCAAACACAAGTTTCCGAAGTTAACTGAATGGAGTGATAACTATATTAACTGTCAAGCTGTGAAGGATAGTTTACCTCCAAGAGAAAACTTAGTTTCTTTCTTTAAGAAGAGGTTTGGTAAGGCGTAATATGTTTGTGAATTATGGTTATGAAGTTGGTGTGTTTCTGTTCATTGATGTGTCAATAAGCAGCTTCTAAGAGCTGGTTTGTCAATTAAGATGTAGTATGTAAGGTTTTGGTTGTTTACTTGTTTTTTTTTCGTTGAAACTGATAATACAAAGTTGTCTTTTGTGTTGTTGTCATTTTGTTTTGTTGTTTATATGTTTTTTTATGAATAAGACTAGCTCCACCCGTGCCTGGGCGAATAGGTGAGACGGCAAGGGCAGATTAGCCCGCCCCACGGCGTAGAAGGGTGTTGTGTCTAGTGACGTGTAGGGCTGCAAACGAACCGAACGAACACGAACAAGACCTTGTCCGTGTTCGTTTGATAAGAAATATATGTGTTTGCAAACTGTTCACAAACACTTATCGAACGAGATTTTATGTTCGTGTTCGTTTGTTAAGGAAATGAACTTGTTCGTGTTCGTTTGCGTTTGTTTGTTAATTTTAAACAACGGACAAAAACGAACGGTGACGAACACAAATGAGCACAAACTAATGTTTATGAACGCAAATGGAAACAAATGTACACAAACAATCGTTCATAAACATAATACATAATACACTGACACTTATTAGATATTTAATTTGTCGGGATATTGAAGTATTTAAATAAATATACAAACTAAAAACACTAATGAACTATCGAACACATAAGAACACGTTACCGAACGTTCACGAACATAAACGAACGAACACGATCTTTGTTCATGTTTGTTCATTTAACCAAACGAACGAAATTACTCATTTGTGTTCGTTAGTTTAATAAACGAACAAACACAAACAAACATCCTGCCGAACGGTTCACAAACTGTCGCCGAAAGTTTGGTTCGTTTACAGCCCTAGTGACATGTGTATTAACTATTTATGCTATCATATTATATTGAAAATTTAAATATCATATAGTAATAATCACAAACAGTAATTGTCTTGTTTTTCTTACATAATACTTTAATTTATGTGTTAACTAAAAAAATAAGGAGATGTCAAACAGAAACTGCCAACTAATACAATTAAGGCTTAGCTTACACAAATTCATGGTGAAGTATAAAGGAGTCCACTTAATAGTTAGTGTGATTGTAACTCATATAAAGCGTGAGCTAAATTATCTGACGCTTAGGATTTAGCCTCCCATTTTAGCCGCCATTTTTTCAATATGCTGGTTATTTAGCTTGCGTTTTTTATTTGTCACCTGAATTTAGTCTGCGCTTTACATGTATCTTTTTTTGTCGGTTTTTCGAGGATCACGTTGTACTTTTCAAGGGGTTTTTTGCCGGCAAATTTTAGCCGTCTTAGCCGACGGATATAGGTTAACTTGTCTATTCTGGTGATTATCTCTAGGTTAAGGGGAGATCAGGCTAATTTAGTTTTTGTTAGTGTTTTCTGGTTACTAGTTAAACACACAAATCAACGCACCGTGGAAAAAAGTTAGTCGAATCCCTGCCTCCTTTCCTTCGTCTCTGACCAAGACTGGAGGGGCCACTTGCCTCAATCTGACGGGACTAGGGTTGCAGGCCCGGCTAACGTGTCCGGTTCTACATGTTTTGCAGATATAATATTGCGGTTAAAAAAATTCAATTCTTTATCTAAAAACAGACAATATATTCACTTCTTATTTTGGACCATTTCCTTTTTTAACTCCCAGTCACAAAATTAAACACGTGTTATTAACATATATGATTACTAACATATATGATTACGTATGCACATACGTAGGCACCGGAATCACTTCCCTGAATTTGATGACATGTTGACCTCTCTATCCGCTTTGCCACTTATTACCTCTCATTCATATATAATATAATATATATATATATATATATATATATATATATAATATATATATATATCAATCATCGTGCACCCAAAAAGTAAACCTGAAAATGTCGGACAAAGTGAAGTTGTACGCCTTTAGAGGAAGTCCGTACAGTTGTAGACCAGAAATTGCTTTGAAACTCAAGGGAGTCAAGTACGAATTTATCCAAGAAGATCTGAAAAACAAGAGTGCCGATCTTATCAAATATAATCCTGTTAATAAGAAGGTACCTGTGCTCGTACACAACGGAAATCCGATCTTGGAGTCTGTTGTGATCTTGGAGTACATTGATAAAGTCTGGAAAGAGGTTCCGATTTTGCCTCAGAACGCTTACGAGAAGGCTCAGGCTCGGTTTTGGGCGAGGTTTGTTGATGATAAGGTAATCAATGTTTTCATGACCGGACCGGAGGTCGACCCGGTCACCTTACGGGGTCAAAGGTCGGACCAGTCCAACCGGTTCGATCGGATTTAAGACCCGGATTACGTCATAAATTATATAAAAATATATATAAAATATACAAAAAAGTATAGAAAAGAATATAAGAAATAGATAAAATTCCAAATAGTTAAGTAACTAAAAACACAACCATTAGTCATCCAAAAAACATATAAAAGTATCAAATCCAAGAACATAAAAAAGTACAAAAACAACAAATAAAAGTACCAATCCAACAACATACAAAACTACCAATCATTTAGTGAATCTGAATATGAATCATCATCACCAACACTAATACCATCATCACCTTGAACCACATCATCTTCTTTGTTGTTTCCGTGGCCTAAAATTTAAAAAATGACAAGTCTAAGTATATTTTTTGAAGTAAAAAATAATGCATCATCAACATCATTTAGTAATCAATTTATCAAAAAGAAAATACTAACCTTCGGATGGTTGTGTTTGTGAATCAAGGTTAACTAGGTGCTCTTCTTCGAGCATATTTTCTAAATTATCATAATTAAGCTTGGATTTCTTCTTGTCTTCCACCACCCTCAAAATTCATTTTTATCAATGCTCTGGTAATCAACCGGGTCATATGGCCTTTTGCTCTCAATTAGCTTAACAAGTTTAAATGCAAAATCTTTTATTCAAAATCAAAAACTAATAATAAGTAAAATTGTGCTTATATCATACCTATTTTGTAGACGTAAGTTGTAATGTACATATACGAGATCACTTAGCTTTGATGCTCCAAGCGGTTTCTTCTTTTGGTGTGGATTATCTAAAAAACACTCCAATTCCATTCACATCCGGAAAAAGGATGCGGATTGACTTAAAATTCTTGTGACAAATGTTTGCAACGCCGGTACATCTTCACCGAACGCTTTCCACCACTCATCTAATCATACAATGAACATAAAAATATAAATTTTGTTACAATATACAAAACTAGTATCGTAAATAAAAATTAAGTAAACTAACCGGGACGCTCAAGCTTTACGGAAGACATAGCAATAGATCGACCAAAAGTACCTATTTTATCCCGAAATTTTGCCAAGTGTGAAATAGTTATTTTTACACTTTCATCTAAACTCGATAACTTCTCAATCATATCAAGCACCCCTACCCATGCCCAGTGGCGGATCCAGAAAATCTTCATAGGGGCAACGTTTTATAGAAAAGGGGTAACCAAATCAAAAAAATGTCAAATTTTTCAAAAATTTACACTACCGTCGGAGCGCCAAAGGGTAGCGGAGGCTACCCCTACCAATAAGGTAGGTCCGCCCCTGCCCATGCCTTTTCCTTTTCTTCACGATTATCTTTTTCATATGGAAATGCCAAATTGAGCCAATAAGCTATTGCATGAAGACTTTTGTGTAACATCTTATCCCAACGAGCATCAATAATATTAACATACCTCTTATAGTTACGTCTTTTCCTTTTAAACAACTCTTTAATTCCTTTCCTTATCCTAAGCATACCTTCATAAACGTAACCCAATGCAGGCTTTTCATCGGAATCACAGATACACAAATGTCTCAAGATAGGACTCATGAGTAGTTAGAGTAGTAACACAAATGGTTCATGAGGTTAGCAAAGTTACATTCTTTGGTATTAAATTTGAAAAGTTGCATTTTTAGGTTTTGAGGTTTAATTTTGTAATGTGTTTTAAGTCTAAAGCAAAATGCATACACTCACAATACATGTAGAGAATACAACGCTGACGGTATGGGGGTCGTGGTGGATTGGATCATCAATTACTATGAGGGACATGGTTGGCGTGGTACACCGCACCCTCTCAAATCCACGGTGGTTCGCATGGATATTTCCACAGAGACAATGACCCTCTTTGAATTAAATAGGGGAATTTGATTGGTGGTGGAGGATAGTGGATGATAATGAGGGTCATAGTGCACACCATATAAGGTGGTCATTTAGGTTGTTGAATGAGAGTAAGATAACATGACACTGACGTTGAGAGTGGAGGTGGTCATTTAAGTCATTACCATACTAATAGTGTTTCACACGTTAATATAATAATATACACATACATTCATACAATAAGTTATGGGTACATCAGTACTTATAGGTACGCTTACAAATATAGCAGTTAATTTTAATCGTAATGACTTCTAAAACACGCGGGTAAACAAACTATAACTGTCATGAGACCCGCGACACACATGACCATGACTTGATGTTTGATATAATTATAGATAATAATATAAGCTTAGGACTAATTATTGAATGATGATGCTCAGTTTGATTATTTTCAACACAAAGGCTAAATTTTGTTTAATTTAAGTTAAATGACCAAAATGCTCTTTTATAACCAAAGAGATCATTTCACAGAAATTAGTGGTAGAATCAAAACTCTTTACAAAACTAAAACCACAAAACAATAAACATGTAACTTTTAAAGTTAATACTTTAGTCTATTACTTTGCCAAAACCATAGGGTCATCTATGTAATTAACTCTACTTTTTACATAGAGGTGAAGAAAAACTTGTTCCAAAGCCCATATTAAAATTGGTTTGACCGGAACCAATTTAGAACCAAACCGAACCATTGGGTTGGAAACCGTTTAGAACCAGGTTTCATCAAAACCGGAATGTCCTTTTCCCCCTCAAAACCGGTTCCAACCCGAAACAATATTGATCAAAATTGAACCAAACCGAACCGGTTTGTGCACCTTTAGTTTTTTTAATGGTCAAAAGCTAATATGCCAAATTAATCTTTTTTATATGGTATGTTCAGTATTCCTGCAGTATTCAAGGCTATGGTCAGCCGTGGACAGGAGCAAGCTGTTGCAGAAGCTCATGTGCAAATGCAATTTCAAATGAACTGAAAGTCAAAGGAAAGAAGTTTTTTGGTGGTGACAACGTTGGCCTGGTTGAGATTTGTGCTTCTTACATGGCCCTTTGGGTTGGAGCAGCTGAAGAAGCATTAGGAATAAAGTTGATGCCTAAAGACAAATTCCCAAAATTAATAGAATGGTCTGATAACTATATTAACTGTCCAGCTGTCAAGGACGGCTTACCTCCAAGAGAAACCGTAGTTGGTATTTACAAGACGCTATAGGCACTGTGCGCGACAATTGTGTGCTTACGAAGGTTTTATGTATGACATCCATCGATGTTCAATAAGCAGCTCGTAGATGCTGATTTATGTAGTATGTAATGGATTAGGTGTTATCACTTTGTTGCAGTTGTTTTGCACTTATGCTAGATTCTCTGTTGTTTTCGTGTAAACCCATGATCTCTTTTTGAAATACCAGACTTTTGGACTTGTGTTTATTGGATCAGAAACTTTTCTTTCTACCCTAAGTCCCGCCAATCATATTACGCCATGTCGTTTAGACCATCTACTACCTTAAACTACCATACACCACATCTACCTTTCTACCCTCTTTCTTTCTTATTTTTTATTTTTATTTTATTTTTTGTTATAAATATAAATATATCATAGTAACTTAAAATATATAATATAATAATTAAATAAACCTTAAATAATTACAAATATCATAATGTGACACACCATAAATTAATTAAAATTAAAAACACTACACAAATTAGATAATTAAACCTACACAAACTAGATAATTACATGTAAGCAAAATAGACAATTAAACAAACTAATCATCAAAGCCTGAACTGTCGGAGTCGGCACCCGGATGCATAGCTGGTGGCATAGGAGGATAGTTCTTAGTAATTACCAAGGCGCGATGTGAGTATATATTCGGGTCTGGGCAATCACTTCTCACCGTGAGCCATTATAATGTTGAAGAGTTGATGAAATTTGCATACCTCCCTAAACATACTATGAAATCTTGACGAAGCGTGGTGCGAAGAGCGATAGATTTCACCTACACTTTGGCAGAATTAAACACGACACAGCGGAACTCTTGGAGTAAAATTACTATTACAAACCGAAATGTTCGAAATCTAAAATAATATACAGGCTCGTAATAGAAGATCCACATGCGGATCGTAAAATGTATAAGAAAGAATACGAAACAGACTTTAGGCAGATATAAGGATTTGCAAGATCCTCTTATCTCTACCGAGCAGCTTCTGGCCTATTTCGTATTATACCTGCAGATTAGCCTTTGGAAGATAGGTCAGCTTACGCTGGTAAATACACCCAACTGACTCATTTTTGAAACATTAAAAATGGTTAAGTGCAAACGACACCAAAATCTTTTATTAACTTGAGAAAGTTGACCTTGCAACGGACCAAACGATAATAAGTTACCGTATCCCAAGCCCGTATAGGGAAAATAAGTCGAGAGTATTTACCTGAGCTAGTCTTCTTCTTTTATTTTTAAATAACTCAGCCGTATACAAAAGTACCAAGTGCAGATAGCATTTACCGGCAAGGCTCTAGTCTGGATTATGGCATAAGCTAGCCAATTAAATACTAACGGTCTTATAAACCGAATAGTGTACATGATCATTACGTATAACGCTTGATTAAACGATGATTGGATAGAATGTAGTTTCAACCTGACAAGTACTTGACTTGTATAATATGGGTAAACTATAAACATTCTGGATTTTTAAACTAAAATGACAAGGTTAAACCCGTTTCGGTTAATTTTCGTAAAATAGTTACATAACTATTCGCTTATTAGTGACATCGGGTAACCGGATAAGTCATGGACAAGTTCTATATGCCATTATACTTTAAATAAGTTAAGATATCAGTATGATATCAACTTGTATGCCCGTTAAGGTTTTAAAACGAAATTATGTCTCATAAGGGCATTTCGGTAATTATATACCGTATAAAAGGAATTTGAATATAATTTAAGGTTATAGTTATAAGTTTACTTATGATGTAATATCAATAGGGTATCAATTATATGTGTATTTTACCTTTTATGACCAAACTATGCACCGAAGGGGCATTTTGGTCATTTTACACATAGTTTATAAATTATTTGGGATTCTTAGTTTATAACATGTACCTACTGTAAATATGTTTAAAATAAGTTTTAAAATCAGTAGGTAAAAAGTCTTGGTCAATTAATATGGTTTAAAACCATACTATGCGCCGAAATGGCGCTTATGTCGTAAAATGACGTCTTTATGCGATGTTTACGAAAACTGACATTTAGATCAGATTAAAATGTTTAAAATATGTTATTTAATATGACATATCAGTAGGTAAATGATTTACCTTGAAAAGATTGGTTAAAACTCATTTTATGAGTCACAAGGACTAAAACCGTCATTTACCGACATAGTTTAAGAACCTGCTTGAAAACTCAGTTTATAACTTGGTTTAACATCCATAATCCTACTTATAATATTACATCAGTAGGAAACTCATTTTTAAGTTCATTATCATTTCAAACCTTGTTTTATGCAAAAAGGGCATTTTGGCCAAAGATGGCATAATTATGGAACTTGTGCATAAACTTAGATTCTGATTATGATCATGTAATATAATCTTAGAGGGTTATGCTACATTATATTACGATCATAATGCAACTTTAAATCAGTAGGTAACTAATCTAAATCGGGTCAGAATCGAAAGTCAAAACAGAAGTCAAACTTTGCGACTTTCGGTTGCGAACCAACCCTAGAACTGAAATTGACGAGCCGAACATGTTTATACATGTTCTAATAATTATTACCAACTTGTTTAAGTGTCAAAACAGGTTTCATAACATATATAAGATCAATTTATGATTTTTCCGAAAAATAGCCTGTTTGACTTTTTAATAACATAACTTTGATCCGTCAATTGGTCTAGCAAACGTGATCTTCAGGAGGTGTCCTTCATAGGGACTAACACCTACCTTATTACGATCACTTAGCCATTTTCATTTTGAACAATGGCTGGACCATAATGGTCTTAACCGGAAGTCAAAGCGTTTGCTGTAAAACGCTTGACTTTTAGCTATAGAAGCCTAAAAACGAAAATGCAAGAGCAAGGAACACTTACAAGAGGTTCCTATAATGCAAGAGAACTAAGTTGGATGCTCCTTTCAGCTAGAAACTTCCAGAGGAGGGAGAAGAGTTATGTTTAAGAAAGGTGCAAGTTGGAATGAACACTTGAACACCTATTTATAGTTGGAGAGCTCAAAGGAGGTGAAGCCAGGTGTTTAGGGGTGTAAGAAGAAGCTTACAAGTGTCCCAAAACGTGGCATAGCAGTTTAGAGAAGCCATGGTTTCGTTTAAATGGTTTTGGAGCTTTGCTTGGTCTCCAAACAAAACTTTCTGCGTCAGACCTGTTCTCGCGGAGCGCGAGACTCAGGCCAGGTTTTGGAGCTTTGCTTGGTCCCCATGGCCAGTTTCAAATTTTGACACTTTAGCCCCTAAACTTTAAGAAGCTTCTAAAAACCATTTTAAACACCTTTTTGGCACTTTTAGCCCTCCGTAGTCAATATTTGGCACATCTGGGATTATGCCCGGACATTGTCGAGCTCTCGGTTCGTTAAAAGGTCACTCAGAGGTAAGAATTAACATGTTGACACTTTTAATCCCTCCATTATTAAATTTTCACATATTTACAAAATTTAACTCTCTCGTCCATCAAACGGCACGTATGAGAGTTAGGACTTCACAAAGGATCACTCAAAGGCTTATTACAAGCATGTTGATTCCGATTTCACTCAGAGGCTAGGCATGTTGACATATCAGTCAGTCAGAGGCTGTTATTTATGCATGTTGCCATCGGTTCGTCACTCAGAGGCTCAGTTTGAGCATGTTGACGCCTTTAGTCCTTATTGGTCTTTAACATACTATATTCAAAATACAACACGTGTCACTATATTATTGGACACGATTTTTATAGGGTGTTACAAACAGATAGTCTTTAGCTTTAATAATTAAAGTCACAATCCTTTATTTGCAAAACCCGTTACACTCTACGTCCTTTAGCACTAAACACGTTCAAATTTTCAATTAAGTTTATTCACTTAAGGGTATTTTGGTCAATTCATGTTTTTATTTAAATGTTTAATAAATAAAACCAGAAAATTTGCATATACACTTCATCTTTCTCAATTTCCTAACCCTAAAACCCTAACCACCACATCTTGCCACCACCACCACATCCTGCCGCCACGACTCTGGCCACACCCACCGACAAACAAACGGTTGTTTTCGATGATCCAACCCGCAAAACGCCAATGTCTTTCAAAAGTTACAGCTCGATTTTGCTCGTGAATTAAAGCTATTTCAGCAAACCCTTTTATGACTGTGGTGTAATTCAGTCAAGTTGTTCTAGAAATGTTCTGTATCCCGTAAGTTACCCGAGTCGGAATCCAGCTTCGGATTTATCTGTTTGAAGGTAGTGATGATGGTTCGATCATTCAAGGTGAAAGTGTAAATCATGTGCGAAATGGAGGTTTTAAAGGGCAAAATAAGAAGGGTTCGCAGATCATGGGTGCTTGTGAAAATGGTAGATTTTCAAAGAGAAATAAATCTTTTTCATCACCTGTGAAATGTAACACTTTAGCTGATGTTAAAGGGTACATATATATGTTTGCTAAAGAGCAAAACTGAGTGTCATTTCATACAATCGGTTTTCGATGAGAAGAATCCAAAACGGTTAAGGGCAGTGGGTGTAGGCTGAGTGGTGGCGGGAAGGGTGTGTCCGGAGTGGTGGCGGTAGGATGAGGTGGCGGTGGCAAGATATAGTGGTTAGGGTTTTAGGGATAGGAAATTGGGAAAGATGGAGTGTATATGCAAATTTTTTTTGTTTTATTTATTAAACCTATAAATAGATACATGAATTGACCAAAATACCCTTAAGTGAATAAACTTAACTGAAAGATTTAATCTGGTTAGTACTAAAGGACGTAAAGTGTAACGAGTTTTGTAAATAAAGGATTGTGATGGTAATTATTGAAGTTAAAGGCTATCCGTTGTAATTCGGTACAAACGTAAAGGACAAAAAGTGTAATTTACCCTTGTTAAAGTTAAAATGATGAGCATTTGGGTCGGGTATCAGGACAGATCTAGTGTTGTAGTGAATTATTTTTGAAACCAAAACGTTTTTGGTACTGGTACTTTCAGTTATATTTTACCGAATTTTAGCTTCAAATACTAGTACCATACCGTACTAGTACCATGTCGAACATTTTCGGTACCAGCACTCATATTTGACAATTTTTGGTACCACTAACGAGCTCATCCCTAGATTTAACAACTGTTGACTCTGCGTACTTATATACCCCAACTTTAAAAGGGCATTGTTTATCGGTTAACAAGTTTAACTCGAAAATTTGATATGAACAGAAAATTTTGTCAAATACATGTATATGGGCACGCCATAAGGGTTAACTTGAGTACAACCCATTTAATCTTATTATTTTATTCTTTTTAGTCAATGGTCTAATTTGGGGGGTTGCCACTTTATTTATTTGGATATAGGTTAGGTTTGTTTCCATCTCATCTTCTTTAAACCCTATTTTTTCTTCAGTGAGATTTTACTAGTTACATTTGTTTGTTTATTTTAACAATTTAACCATACAACCGACACTCATTTTTTTTATCTTCCAAACTCTGACAATAAAAACTCAATCTGTCTGAGTTGTGACATAAAAAGTTGACACCCTATTTAAAAAAATATATAAAATAATGGGTTGAACTAGTTACCCAGGAACGATCTGCTAGTTCAACGCAAACATGACATGTCTAGCTAAAAATGAATGTAGGTTTTGAAGTCCCAATCAAGCAAATCACACAATTTGAAATAAGCCCTCAAATTTATTATTGCAACAAATAACGAAAAAGTGAATTAACTCTTATAGCCATAATTACAAGCTCGATTAGGTTATATAGACACCATAACTCGGTGCAATTAGAGACTGACTCGAACTCCTCATTAGCCTTAAATAAAACCCCTAATTATCTAATAATCAAGCTAGCTATCATAAACCAAACACAACTCACTCTAAGTTATCTTTAATTGAATTAATTAGTTTGTCTGGCCCACCTAGACTCTTTTAGGATAGTTTGGAAGATAAAAGAGGTTCCTAAGAAGTAGCGGGGTATTGGTTACACCTGCTAATCCGCTGTGTTATGGAGTTTTTTAGGGTTGCGCTTAGACTTACTATATTAGTTGCCTATTGAACCACTTCGCTCTTTTTGTACAAAGGGGTTTCGAAAAAAAATGTCATTTGCTATGTCAATCAGGTTCTGGTTAGACCTAGGTTGGACAAGATAATGAATGATGTTTTTAACATTCAATTCGGATTAGAGAATTTCGAAATTCGACTAGATTCGATTTCAGTTATCAAGTTTCGAATTCAGTTTTCAAGTATTTGAGTTCGATTTGATTTGATTCGAATTCATGTCAAGTAATTGAATTCGAATCGAATACGAAATATGATTTTTAATTTGATTTGATTTGAAATTTGAATTCAAATTATACATACATATTATATATATAATAATATAATATACATTTAAAATATACATAGACACACAATAAATATATAAATAATTATGTGTATATATATATATAATATATATATATATTGTGTGTATAGGGATTGAGTAAAATGTATGAGAACTGTAAGAACTCATGTGAGCCATTAATCAAGATGAGTTAGATGGTTAGGATTTGTTTTGACTTTTAACATGTGAGGAATTGTGTTTTTAATAAAAAAAGGTTATATAGTACAATAAGGGCATTTTGGACATTTTACACTTGTGCAAATAACAAAAACATCAAATCGAAAATTCTAAGAATCTTATTTTCTGCAACTTCTCTCCTAAAAAATAACATCAACAAAATCTCTATTTTTACAAAGCCTGTAATATAGATTTACATGACCGTAATTTTTTTTCTACAAAATTACATTTGGAAATTTTTTTTATCAAAACCCATTGTAAAAAAAACCATAAAAAAGATATAAAATAGCAAGTTTTGCGTCCCCTTAATCTTCATCATATTAGATCCTTTAATCTTCATTCCTTTTTTTACATGAGTGTAAAACATCCCCAAAACATTTTTTACTTGATTTTCTTGTTTATATCCACAAACGATGATTTGTAAATATTACAAACAAATCTTTTAGTACGTTGACGTAATTTATCTTAACATCAAATTTTCCTCGTGTAAATATGAAATTCAACCCTCAATACAAAAAGAAACTGTAAAAAAAGAACAGAAAAAAATGTTAGCTCCAAATCTATTCAAAATCATCTAAAAAGCAAAATACATAAGTGTAATTTTTTTACAATGATGTTCATGTTTTTTACATCTAATTTTTTATTAACATATTTTACCTATCAGCAACAAAAAAATTGTAAAAACCCTAGCTAGAATCCCTACTCAAATTCTATTTTGAAAGAAAAAAACGGTAAAAATCCTAAAATATCTATTGATTCTTGTAACTGATACATTTTGTTCACTTATGTTGAGTTTGGTGAATTTTATTTGAACCATTTGTCTTTTATCAAGCGTATAGGCGATTTTCTAGCATCGTAAGCGGGTTGGTCATTCGGTGGGTTGTTGGCATATCTTAACGAATTGTTAGGCTGTATGGTTAGTATTAAAAATTGTCCCTAATCCTTAATCAAATTCATTATTCCCAAGGCCATGTCTATATGGTGTTCAAATCAGCAAATAAATTTTTGTGTTAAACTTGTAATTATGATTCCGTGTAGGGGTTACTTCTTCTCAATCTGATAACACTTTCTAAAACAATTTGCGTGTTCTCTTAATCAATCAAACAAACCCCCCAATTTAGTTTAATAGTAGTTCATTAGTTAAATTGCTAAACACTAATCACAAATTCCCTGTGTATACGACTTTACTTACTCGTACTCGTATGGGTATTTAAGTAAAATATTTGTTTTTAATTAGCTTACGACAACTACATCAGTGGATGGGTGGTGGTTGATGGTGGTGGTGGGTGGTGATGGTGGGTGGTGGTGGTTGCAGTTGTGGTGGGTGATGGTGTTGGGTGGGTGGTGGGCTGATGGTGGTGGTGGGTGGTGGAGGTGGTGCCACATAAACTGCCATGTCAAAAAAAAAAACTAATTTAGAATTTAGTTAGAAAAGGATTGACGGAGGAACAATGTATGCAAGTTGGGACTGACAGAAGAAATTTCTTAAGTTGAATTATTACCGACCAACATGCGAAAGTTAAGAATATAAATTCCAATTATCCGAAAAAACACGATTTCTTGTTAGCGATATATTAATATTAAGGATTAAAGTATTTTTTTTAAGTGTGAAGTTGTCTAATTTGATAATTCCAATGCCAATTACTATATATATATATATATATACATATTATAAAGTTGCTACAATTTAATAAAGAAAAATTATTGTGTGTAAAAGGTTTGTGAACAAATCCATGAAGTTTCTTATTTACTTCTAGCGTATGCACATACGTAGCCACCGGAATAACTTTTCCCTTCCCAAAGTTGATGACGGGTTGACAACAAATTCGTTTCACATTAGTAGTCAATTTGTCCCAAGTTTTATAAATTTAACCATTAAAAGTCTACATATATAGGTAGACTGGTTTAATAAAAAACATCATAATTAACAGAAGTTAAAAAATATCTAAACAAAAGCTAAAACTTAATTAACACTTGTGAATAATGAAGCCTAAATAATTTAAAAACAATTGACTAAATCTAAGTAAATATTGATAGATTACAATGATATAGCTTATTTTTTTTATTTTAACTATTGAGACCAACTTCGGGTATATTTAAGTGCAAATACTAGATATCATGGAAATAACATAAATATTTGTTTATCTTAAATTTATAATAGATTATTTTCATCATAAATTGTGTTAATCACGAAGCATTGCCGCTGCTAGGCATGTTAGTACACATACGAAATGTATGTCATAGGAAAAAAAAAACGGATTCACTAGAATCTTTGATGGCAATACGTACACACATATATATGTATAGAGGTATGATGGTTAAGTTACAACAACCTAGCATATTTCTAATGTTAGTTAATGGAAAGTAAGCAAATCTGAAGCTAGCTTATTTGGTAAAGGCTTTTGCCTTTTAGTGAGAAGTTTGGGTTCAATCTCACGTTAGGAGTAGATTATGATTTATTTGGTGTGATTTAGAAGTATGTAAGCATTATCATTCAAAAATATAAAAAATAAAAGAATATATTATTATTCACCATAAATATGTAAAGACAATGTATATAATTCTTTAAAACGAATTTACTAAGGAAGATAACAAAGACCATTCATGTAATTAAATAAAGGGTATCAAAAATTAAAATTTTTATGTGAGAAAATAAGTTGGTTGAGATGGCCCTACCATTCAAAACAATATAATTCTTTTCTTTTCGAGTAAAATTAGACGCATCACTAATAAAAATAAATTCAGGCACGTGATGCACAATTACAAGAAGTGGCTGATTTGATAAAGTCTTATGAAAATTAATTTATCAATTTAATTTTATTATAGTGAATTGTCATTTGTTATATAAAAGGAAAATATAATAGTGTAATAAGGTTTTGTACAAAAGAAAAAGTTTTTATATTAAGGTTTTGTACAAACCAGGAAGTTTTTATATTAAAGTTTCGTACAAACGAGGAAGTTTTTATATTTCTAGAATACGTATGCACATACGTAGCCCCGGAATCAATATCTATTCCTCACGATGATGACCACCCATTTTTATATTCACTTCAATTAGTCACAAGGTCCAAAACTATACAACCATAAAAAATATTTACATATAGTTGTGCATTTTTAATAACAATTATAATAGCCTAATAAGTATTTAAAAGTGATGCTTAAAGACGTCTTCATCAATGGGTGTAATCAATTAGCAAAAATAAAATCTTTAAATACCTAGTTTTAAAAAAAAATAGGCCGTCTTCAAGAATTAAATCAAAATCTTCATATTTGATAATAACATGTAAAATTAGTATTTAAACACTTTCATTCTTTGGCTTGATTTTTATCTCACTCATAAAAATTTGTTTTACTGTATTCTAAATACATACAAACATTTATAGAGATGATGAACAATATATCTCTATATTTAAAGAAACACTATTTTTAATCTCTAAATTTTAAAAATAATGAAAAAGATGAAGATTTTAGATGCAAAAGATAAACTTTTCAAATTTCTAATATAAAAATAGAAATAAAGACATAAATGTCGCTCTAAACTTAACGAGCTATAACTTTTTACAAGAATCAAATAAAAAAATAAAATATAAATAGAGAAAAAGACATAAAGGTGTATGCTCTAAACTTAACAAGCTATAATTTTTTTTGTAAGAATCAAATAAAAAATGAATTTAAAGTTTAATAAAAATCCAATGAATATACCAAGTATAGAAAAACCATATAATTATCTGTTTTTTTTCCAAAGTTAAATGTGAAATTCATAAACTCCCACAACTATATATATATATATATATCACCACCTATCAACTCAACCCACCCCAAACCTACTAAACATCAATTAACAATCAACAGGTCAACCAATTCATCAAAAAGAAAAGAAAATGGCGGATGAGGTGAAGTTGCACGGAGTTACAGGAAGTCCGTTCGTCTGCAGAGCGGTTATTGCTCTGAATCTGAAGGAAATAAAGTATGAATTTGTTGCGGAAGATTTGAGCAACAAGAGTGCTGATCTTATTAAATATAATCCTGTTTATAAGAAGGTACCGGTGCTCGTTCACAACGGGAATCCGATACCGGAGTCTCTTTTGATCGTTGAGTACGTTGATGAAGCGTGGAAAGGAGTTCCGATCTTGCCTCAGGATGCTTACGGGAAGGCTCAGGCTCGATTTTGGGCCAAGTTTATGGATGATAAGGTGATGAATAATGATTCTGTTATTCTACTGATTACTCAAGTGTTTGTACTTTTGTAACCTGATTGGTCAAATTGTTCTATTAGTGGTTGACCAGATCTACATCTGATCAGTGATTAACATTGACCAAAAATTTTAAAAACATCCGTTACTAAGCACTTTTAGTAGACATTAAAAACGCTGGCTAAGCCTCAACCTATATCAACACGTGTAGGCTTGGCTGAATGCTGGCTTAGCCTATAGGTGTACAAAACGGTTTTTTTTGGAAAATCGGTTTCGGTTAAAAACCGAACCGGTTTTCTTTTTGATTCTGAAAACCGGTTGTTCATAACTGGTTCCGGTTAAAAACCGGTTTTTGTACTTGAAAACTGTAACCGGTTATAACCGGTTAGTAATCGGTTTCTGTAATAACCAGTTTTTTTAATTGATTGTATAACCGGTCGGAAAAAACCGGTAAACTAACCGGTTCTGCAAAAACTTGTGCAGAATGTTTAAAACATGCTGTTTTTGCTGTTTACCCTCCTTTTTAAGGCCAAAATGTTGCTTTTTTGTTTAAAATCATAAGAATTACAATATATAAAGGTTAAAATATAATAATACGATTAAGTTTTGGAACAAACGCTTACGTAACAATGAAAATACGAAGTTGTTCGTTACAAACGAAATACATAAAGTTAAAATATTAATCCGTAATATTTTTTTTAGTTGGACTAATTAATATATCAAGCTTGATGAGCCTCGTTTTATCTTCTTCGCCCGAACCCGAACTCGAACTATTGCGTAGGAATTCATCTAGTTCGGCTTCTTCCTCGGTCATTGGGGTTGTTAGTTCGGCTACAACCTCAACCTCGTACACTTCGCCTTCGTAATCTAATTCTCACTCGAGTGAGCGTATGTGTTGACATCTTTCCGCCGCATCCAAGTAATCTTTCAAGCAAATCGACATCTCAACCCTTCTTTGGTGTTAGCTTTGTCCTCCGTATAGAAATCACCTACCACTTATAGAAAAAGCACTTTCCGAAGCTACGGTTGAAGCTTGGTACCGTTAGTAATCTCGGGCCATTGTGGCTAGGATCGGAAATTGATCTTCCTTTCCTTTCCACCAACCCAACAAATCAAAATTTTTAAATTCTTGTGAAGTCATTGTTTGTAGAAAGTTCGACCCACCATACCGACCGAGTTCGCTACCACTAGTGTTACCACGTTGCATTTGACTCGACTCATCTAACAAATTGTTATAAACATACAAATCTTCATCCTCGATACTTGATGAACCTTCGCCGAAAGCGGCATTTCTCATTGAATCGTGAATGTGTGACGAGGTTTGACCATATTTTGTTACATAAACATCAAACATTTTTGAAAGTTGTTCGTTAAAAACGAATTTTTGCGGCTTCGCCAAAGTTTGGTTCGTCATCGGTGTTTAAATCCAACCGTTTGTAATTTTTAAAATCAAAGACCCGGTTCCAAAAATATTAAAGCAAGGGTTTAAAGCTGCGGCACAAGTGAAAACCGCGGGTAGTTCTTTAAAAGATTTTCTTAGTTTTTCCTTCAGCGTAGCTACCATATCACAATATGGTCTACCCCTCCTCGACAACTTGTTTAATTTCCTACACATTTTAAACAAATTGTGAAGTACCAATGAACTAGTTGGATAGTAAACTCTGATAGTCTTTGTTGACGTTTTGAAAACTTGAAGCAATTGTGAAACCGTTTCAATAAGACCCCAATTCGATTGGTGGTAAGACGAAACATTTCCACGACTCGACAAAAGGTTATGAAATGATATTAAACTTTCCTTTTGCAAAATTGCATTTTCAAACATGGTGCAAGTCGAGTTCCATCGATGAGCGACGTCCCAATTGGGTCCTAAGCATAATCGACCCGTTTCCTTACACATTTTAATATATTTTGAATGTCTATGCGTGTGACCATATATATGACATAACATTTTTTTGAAAGCTTCTTTTTGAGTTTCAATAACCTTCAAGCCATCTTGAACGGCTAAATTTATGATGTGTGCGACACATCGACTATGGAAAAAAATACCCTCACAAATTGGATTGTACTTTAATCTTAAATGCGTTACCGAAAGCGTATTGTTTGAGGCGTTATCAAAAGCTATTGAAAAAATCTTGTTTTCCAATTTGTACGTTTTAATGCATTTGTCGATTGCTTTATATATAGATTCACCGGCGTGGGGGTAATCAAATAGTTTAAACAAAATCGTGCGTTTCATCATTTGCCACGTCGCCGGTTCAATCCAATGGGCGGTGACACAAATATACGAGTCGGGTGAACCGTGCGGTGCGGACCAAACGTCGCTAGTCAAGTTAACATCGGTTCCTAATTTTTCAAAATAAGAGATTAGTTCTTGTTTAGCATTTTCCACAATCTTAAACAATCTCTCCTAAGAGGAGCACGACTTACATGGGTATATCGTGGTTGGAGAGTTCTTTGAACCATCTTTGTGTAGAGTTGGTTGTCGAAATGGTTGAACGGCAAACTTTCTTGGATTACAAACTTCGCCATTTCCACTCTAGTCACATCCAAATTGTACGCGAACAAGCTAGCGCCTTCACTCCCCATTGAAGCTTGACCACTAGTGTGTTGTTGTTTCAACGACTTGCAAAATGCAACGTGTTGTCTCAAGGTGGTGTTTGCCCCTACGCCGTAAAAACCATTACAATGATGACAACGTGCTTTTTTCGTCCCGTTCGCCATCTCGCACAAATCGAAATGTGACCAAACTTCGGGGTTGCGCTTTGTTGGAAGTACACGAACAACCGTATCGGTTGTAGACTCGCCAACATTGACCGAATCATGAGCACTAGAGCTTGCCATGCTTTTTGTAAGAGTTACCGAACAAGAAAGTGAGCGTAAGTGAGCGTTTTAAGAGATTTAGGAGATTAGAGAATGGTGTGATTGAACCAAAACACCCACCACCCTTTTATACTACTTTGGAGCTGCATTTAGGCCCAAAAAAACAAAAAAAACGGCTACTTTGAGGTCCTAACGGTCATATGACCGTTTTTCTGATCTGGGCACAAATAACCGGTTTTAACCGGTTTTTATAACCGGTTTTTTAATATCCGTTACCGGTTAACCGGTTTTTAAATAAACGTAACCGGTTAACCGGTTTTTTATCGTAATCGGTTTTCGTAATAACCAGTTTTTTTCCGGTTTTACCTTTAACCAGTTTTACAACCGGTTTTTTTATAACCGGTTTCTAAACCAAACCGGCAACCAAATTATGCAACCGATTAATAACCGGTCAAACCGGTTAGTAACCGAACCGGTTACAAAAAAACCGGTTTTAAAAAATCCGGTTTCGAATTATTTGCGGTTTCAGTTGCGTAATCAGTTTTTTTGTACACCTCTAGCTTAGCCCACCCTTTTAAGTGTAGGTTAAATCCTAGGCGTTCAACCGTTGGAGCTGTTGTGACGGCTTCTAATAGGAAGATATGAGAGGTGACAATTTTGGTGAATGCTATTTGACTTTTCTCTCAACTGTGACTATTTTAGTAATTTTCTTATTTATAAATCGTGTGTGACCGGTAGTGCGGGTTACGTGACCCGTTTTTTTGGTTTGATTTTAAAAAATATTGTTAATTTTGTTACATTTGATATTCTTTTAGGATTTAACAATGACTGATATTACATTATGTGGTGTTTTTTAGTGTCTACCTGCAGCATTTAAGGCTATTAGCAGCCATGGAGAGCAGCAAGCTGTTGCAGAAGCTCATGAGCAATTCCAATTTCTGGAAAATGAACTGAATGTCAAAGGCAGCAAGTATTTTGGAGGTGATAACATCAACCTGGTTGATATTGCTGCGACATTTGTAGCATTTTGGATTGGAGCAGCTGAAGAAGCATTAGGAATAGAGGTGTTGAGCAAACACAAGTTTCCGAAGTTAACTGAATGGAGTGATAACTATATTAACTGTCAAGCTGTGAAGGATAGTTTACCTCCAAGAGAAAACTTAGTTGCTTTCTTTAAGAAGAGGTTTGGTAAGGCGTAATATGTTTGTGAATTATGGTTATGAAGTTGGTGTGTTTCTGTTCATTGATGTGTCAATAAGCAGCTTCTAAGAGCTGGTTTGTCAATTAAGATGTAGTAGTAAGGTTTTGGTTGTTTACTTGTTTTTTTTTCGTTGAAACTGATAATACAAAGTTGTCTTTTGTGTTTTTGTCATTTTGTTTTGTTGTTTATATGTTTTTTTATGAATAAGACTAGCTCCACCCGTGCCTGGGCGAATAGGTGAGACAGCAAGGGCAGATTAGCCCGCACCACGGCGTAGAAGGGTGTTGTGTCTAGTGACGTGTAGGGCTGCAAACGAACCAAACGAACACGAACAAGACATTGTCCGTGTTCGTTTGATAAGAAATATATGTGTTTGCAAACTGTTCACAAACACTTATCGAACGAGATTTTATGTTCGTGTTCGTTTGTTAAGGAAATGAACTTGCTCGTGTTCGTTTGCGTTTGTTTGTTAATTTTAAACAACGGACAAAACGAACGGTGACGAACACAAATGAGCACAAACTAATGTTTATGAACGCAAATGGAAACAAACGTACACAAACAATCGTTCATAAACATAATACATAATACACTGACACTTATTAGATATTTAATTTGTCGGGATATTGAAGTATTTAAATAAATATACAAACTAAAAACACTAATGAACTATCCAACACATAAGAACACGTTACCGAACGTTCACGAACATAAACGAACGAACACGACCTTTGTTCATGTTTGTTCATTTAACCAAACGAACGAAATTACTCGTCTGTGTTCGTTAGTTTAATAAACGAACAAACACAAACAAACATCCTGCCGAACGGTTCACAAACTGTCGCCGAAAGTTTGGTTCGTTTACAGCCCTAGTGACATGTGTATTAACTATTTATGCTATCATATTATATTGAAAATTTAAATATCATATAGTAATAATTTGGTAGAATAATAAAAATAAATAATCACAAACAGTAATTGTTTTGTTTTTCTTACATAATACTTTAATTTATGTGTTAACTAAAAAAATAAGGAGATGTCAAACAGAAACTGCCAACTAATACAATTAAGGCTTAGCTTACACAAATTCATGGTGAAGTATAAAGGAGTCCACTTAATAGTTAGTGTGATTGTAACTCATATAAAGCGTGAGCTAAATTATCTGACGCTTAGGATTTAGCCTCCCATTTTAGCCGCCATTTTTTCAATATGCTGGTTATTTAGCTTGCGTTTTTTATTTGTCACCTGAATTTAGTCTGCGCTTTACATGTATCTTTTTTTGTCGGTTTTTCGAGGATCACGTTGTACTTTTCAAGGGGTTTTTTGCCGGCAAATTTTAGCCGTCTTAGCCGACGGATATAGGTTAACTTGTCTATTCTGGTGATTATCTCTAGGTTAAGGGGAGATCAGGCTAATTTAGTTTTTGTTAGTGTTTTCTGGTTACTAGTTAAACACACAAATCAACGCACCGTGGAAAAAAGTTAGTCGAATCCCTGCCTCCTTTCCTTCGTCTCTGACCAAGACTGGAGGGGCCACTTGCCTCAATCTGACGGGACTAGGGTTGCAGGCCCGGCTAACGTGTCCGGTTCTACATGTTTTGCAGATATAATATTGCAGTTAAAAAAATTCAATTCTTTATCTAAAAACAGACAATATATTCACTTCTTATTTTGGACCATTTCCTTTTTTAACTCCCAGTCACAAAATTAAACACGTGTTATTAACATATATGATTACGTATGCACATACGTAGGCACCGGAATCACTTCCCTGAATTTGATGACATGTTGACCTCTCTATCCGCTTTGCCACTTATTACCTCTTCATATATATATATATATATATATATATATATATATATCAATCATCGTGCACCCAAAAAGTAAACCTGAAAATGTCGGACAAAGTGAAGTTGTACGCCTTTAGAGGAAGTCCGTACAGTTGTAGACCAGAAATTGCTTTGAAACTCAAGGGAGTCAAGTACGAATTTATCCAAGAAGATCTGAAAAACAAGAGTGCCGATCTTATCAAATATAATCCTGTTAATAAGAAGGTACCTGTGCTCGTACACAACGGAAATCCGATCTTGGAGTCTGTTGTGATCTTGGAGTACATTGATAAAGTCTGGAAAGAGGTTCCGATTTTGCCTCAGAACGCTTACGAGAAGGCTCAGGCTCGGTTTTGGGCGAGGTTTGTTGATGATAAGGTAATCAATGTTTTCATGACCGGACCGGAGGTCGACCCGGTCACCTTACGGGGTCAAAGGTCGGACCGGTCCAACCGGTTCGATCGGATTTAAGACCCGGATTACGTCATAAATTATATAAAAATATATATAAAATATACAAAAAAGTATAGAAAAGAATATAAGAAATAGATAAAATTCCAAATAGTTAAGTAACTAAAAACACAGCCATTAGTCATCCAAAAAACATATAAAAGTATCAAATCCAAGAACATAAAAAAGTACAAAAACAACAAATAAAAGTACCAATCCAACAACATACAAAACTACCAATCATTTAGTGAATCTGAATACAAATCATCATCACCAACACTAATACCATCATCACCTTGAACCACATCATCTTCTTTGTTGTTTCCGTGGCCTAAAATTTAAAAAATGACAAGTCTAAGTATATTTTTTGAAGTAAAAAATAATGCATCATCAACATCATTTAGTAATCAATTTATCAAAAAGAAAATACTAACCTTCGGATGGTTGTGTTTGTGAATCAAGGTTAACTAGGTGCTCTTCTTCGAGCATATTTTCTAAATTATCATAAATAAGCTTGGATTTCTTCTTGTCTTCCACCACCCTCAAAATTCATTTTTATCAATGCTCTGGTAAACAACCGGCTCATATGGCCTTTTGCTCTCAATTAGCTTAACAAGTTTAAATGCAAAATCTTTTATTCAAAATCAAAAACTAATAATAAGTAAATTTGTGCTTATATCATACCTATTTTGTAGACGTAAGTTGTAATGTACATATACGAGATCACTTAGCCTTTGATGCTCCAAGCGGTTTCTTCTTTTGGTGTGGATTATCTAAAAAACACTCCAATTCCATTCACATCTGGAAAAAGGATGCGGATTGACTTAAAATTCTTGTGACAAATGTTTGCAACGCCGGTACATCTTCACCGAACGCTTTCCACCACTCATCTAATCATACAATGAACATAAAAATATAAATTTTGTTACAATATACAAAACTAATGTCGTAAATAAAAATTAAGTAAACTAACCGGGACGCTCAAGCTTTACGGAAGCCATAGCAATAGATCGACCAAAAGTACCTATTTTATCCCGAAATTTTGCCAAGTGTGAAATAGTTATTTTTACACTTTCATCTAAACTCGATAACTTCTCAATCATATCAAGCACCCCTACCCATGCCCAGTGGCGGATCCAGAAAATCTTCATAGGGGCAACGTTTTATAGAAAAGGGGTAACCAAATCAAAAAAATGTCAAATTTTTCAAAAATTTACACTACCGTCGGAGCGCCAAAGGGTAGCGGAGGCTACCCCTACCAATAAGGTAGGTCCGCCCCTGCCCATGCCTTTTCCTTTTCTTCACGATTATCTTTTTCATACGGAAATGCCAAATTGAGCCAATAAGCTATTGCATGAAGACTTTTGTGTAACATCTTATCCCAACGAGCATCAATAATATCAACATACCTCTTATAGTTACGTCTTTTCCTTTTAAACAACTCTTTAATTCCTTTCCTTATCCTAAGCATACCTTCATAAACGTAACCTAATGCAGACTTTTCATCGGAATCACAGATACACAAATGTCTCAAGATAGGACTCATGAGTAGTTAGAGTTAGTAACACAAATGGTTCATGAGGTTAGCAAAGTTACATTCTTTGGTATTAAATTTGAAAAGTTTCATTTTTAGGTTTTGAGGTTTAATTTTGTAATGTGTTTTTAAGTCTAAAGCAAAATGCATACACTCACAATACATGTAGAGAATACAACGCTGACGGTATGGGGGTCGTGGTGGATTGGATCATCAATTACTATGAGGGACATGGTTGGCGTGGTACACCGCACCCTCTCAAATCCACGGTGGTTCGCATGGATATTTCCACAGAGACAATGACCCTCTTTGAATTAAATAGGGGAATTTGATTGGTGGTGGAGGATAGTGGATGATAATGAGAGTCATAGTGCACACCATATAAGGTGGTCACTTAGGTTGGTGAATGAGAGTAAGATAACATAACACTGACGTTGAGAGTGGAGGTGGTCATTTAAGTCATTACCATACTAATAGTGTTTCACACGTTAATATAATAATATACACATACATTCATACAATAAGTTATGGGTACATCAGTACTTATAGGTACGCTTACAAATATAGCGGTTAATTTTAATCGTAATGACTTCTAAAACACGCGGGTAAACAAACTATAACTGTCATGAGACCCGCGACACACATGACCATGACTTGATGTTTGATATAATTATAGATAATAATATAAGCTTAGGACTAATTATTGAATGATGATGCTCAGTTTGATTATTTTCAACACAAAGGCTAAATTTTGTTTAATTTAAGTTAAATGACCAAAATGCTCTTTTATAACCAAAGAGGTCATTTCACAGAAATTAGTGGTAGAATCAAAACTCTTTACAAAACTAAAACCACAAAACAATAAACATGTAACTTTTAAAGTTAATACTTTAGTCTATTACTTTGCCAAAACCATAGGGTCATCTATGTAATTAACTCTACTTTTTACATAGAGGTGAAGAAAAACTTGTTCCAAAGCCCATATTAAAATTGGTTTGACCGGAACCAATTTAGAACCAAACCGAACCATTGGGTTGGAAACCGTTTAGAACCAGGTTTCATCAAAACCGGAATGTCCTTTTCCCCCTCAAAACCGGTTCCAACCCGAAACAATATTGATCAAAATTGAACCAAACCGAACCGGTTTGTGCACCTTTAGTTTTTTAAATGGTCAAAAGCTAATATGCCAAATTAATCTTTTTTTATATGGTATGTTCAGTGCATTCCTGCAGTATTCAAGGCTATGGTCAGCCGTGGACAGGAGCAAGCTGTTGCAGAAGCTCATGTGCAAATGCAATTTCTTGAAAATGAACTGAAAGTCAAAGGCAAGAAGTTTTTTGGTGGTGACAACGTTGGCCTGGTTGACATTTGTGCTTCTTACATAGCCCTTTGGGTTGGAGCAGCTGAAGAAGCATTAGGAATAAAGTTGATGCCTAAAGACAAATTCCCAAAATTAATAGAATGGTCTGATAACTATATTAACTGTCCAGCTGTCAAGGACGGCTTACCTCCAAGAGAAACCGTAGTTGGTATTTACAAGACGCTATAGGCACTGTGCGCGACAATTGTGTGCTTACGAAGGTTTTATGTATGACATCCATCGATGTTCAATAAGCAGCTTGTAGATGCTGATTTATGTAGTATGTAATGGATTAGGTGTTATCACTTTGTTGCAGTTGTTTTGCACTTATGCTAGATTCTCTGTTGTTTTCGTGTAAACCCATGATCTCTTTTTGAAATACCAGACTTTTGGACTTGTGTTTATTGGATCAGAAACTTTTCTTTCTACCCTAAGTCCCGCCAATCATATTACGCCATGTCGTTTAGACCATCTACTACCTTAAACTACCATACACCACATCTACCTTTCTACCCTCTTTCTTTCTTATTTTTTATTTTTCTTTTATTTTTTGTTATAAATATAAATATATCATAGTAACTTAAAATATATAATATAATAATTAAATAAACCTTACATAATTACAAATATCATAATGTGACACACCATAAATTAATTAAAATTAAAAACACTACACAAATTAGATAATTAAACCTACACAAACTAGATAATTACATGTAAGCAAAATAGACAATTAAACAAACTAATCATCAAAGCCTGAACTGTCGGAGTCGGCACCCGGATACATAGCTGGTGGCATAGGAGGATAGTTCTTAGTAATTACCAAGGCGCGATGTGAGTATATATTCGGGTCTGGGCAATCACTTCTCACCGTGAGCCATTATAATGTTGAAGAGTTGATGAAATTTGCATACCTCCCTAAACATAAATCTTGACGAAGCGTGGTGCGAAGAGCGATAGATTTCACCTACACTTTGGCAGAATTAAACACGACACAGCGGAACTCTTGGAGTAAAATTACTATTACAAACCGAAATGTTCGAAATCTAAAATAATATACAGGCTCGTAATAGAAGATCCACAGGCGGATCGTAAAATGTATAAGAAAGAATACAAAACAGACTTTAGACGGATATAAGGATTTGCAAGATCCTCTTATTCTCTACCGAGCAGCTTCTGGCCTATTTCGTATTATACCTGCAGATTAGCCTTTGGAAGATAGGTCAGCTTACGCTGGTAAATACACCCAACTGACTCATTTTGGAAACATTAAAAATGGTTAAGTGCAAACGGCACCAAAATCTTTTATTAACTTGAGAAAGTTGACCTTGCAACGGACCAAACGATAATAATTTACCGTATCCGAAGCCCGTATAGGGAAAATAAGTCGAGAGTATTTACCTGAGCTAGTCTTCTTCTTTTATTTTTAAATAACTCAGCCGTATACAAAAGTACCAAGTGCAGATAGCATTTACCGGCAAGGCTCTAGTCTGGATTATGGCATAAGCTAGCCAATTAAATACTAACGGTCTTATAAACCGAATAGTGTACATGATCATTACGTATAACGCTTGATTAAACGATGATTGGATAGAATGTAGTTTCAACCCGACAAGTACTTGACTTGTATAATATGGGTAAACTATAAACATTCTGGATTTTTAAACTAAAATGACAAGGTTAAACCCGTTTCGGTTAATTTTCGTAAAATAGTTACATAACTATTCGCTTATTAGTGACATCGGGTAACCGGATAAGTCATGGACAAGTTCTATATGCCATTATACTTTAAATAAGTTAAGATATCAGTATGATATCAACTTGTATGCCTGTTAAGGTTTTAAAACGAAATTATGCCTCATAAGGGCATTTCGGTAATTATATACCGTATAAAAGGAATTTGAATATAATTTAATGTTATAGTTATAAGTTTATTTATGATGTAATATCAATAGGGTATCAATTATATGTGTATTTTACCTTTTATGACCAAACTATGCACCGAAGGGGCATTTTGGTCATTTTACACATAGTTTATAAATTATTTGGGATTCTTAGTTTATAACATGTACCTACTGTAAATATGTTTAAAATAAGTTTTAAAATCAGTAGGTAAAAAGTCATGGTCCATTAATATGGTTTAAAACCATACTATGTGCCGAAATGGCGCTTATGTCGTAAAATGACGTCTTTATGCGATGTTTACGAAAACTGACATTTAGATCAGATTAAAATGTTTAAAATATGTTAATTAATATGACATATCAGTAGGTAAATGATTTACCTTGAAAAGATTGGTTAAAACTCATTTTATGAGTCACAAGGACTAAAACCGTCATTTACCGACATAGTTTAAGAACCTGCTTGAAAACTCAGTTTATAACTTGGTTTAACATCCATAATCCTACTTATAATGTTACATCAGTAGGAAACTCATTTTTAAGTTCATTATCATTTCAAACCTTGTTTTATGCAAAAAGGGCATTTTGGCCAAAGATGGCATAATTATGGAACTTGTGCATAAACTTAGATTCTGATTATGATCATGTAATATAATCTTAGAGGGTTATGCTACATTATATTACGATCATAATGCAACTTTAAATCAGTAGGTAACTAATCTAAATCGGGTCAGAATCGAAAGTCAAAACAGAAGTCAAACTTTGCGACTTTCGGTTGCGAACCGACCCTAGAACTGAAATTGACGAGCCGAACATGTTTATACATGTTCTAATAATTATTACCAACTTGTTTAAGTGTTAAAACAGGTTTCATAACATATATAAGATCAATTTATGATTTTTCCGAAAAATAGCATGTTTGACTTTTTAATAACATAACTTTGATCCGTCAATTGGTCTAGCAAACGTGATCTTCAGGAGGTGTCCTTTATAGGGACTAACACCTACCTTATTACGATCACTTAGCCATTTTCATTTTGAACAATGGCTGGACCATAATGGTCTTAACCGAAAGTCAAAGCGTTTGCCGTAAAACGCTTGACTTTTGGCTATAGAAGCCTAAAAACGAAAATGCAAGAGCAAGGAACACTTACAAGAGGTTCCTATAATGCAAGAGAACTAAGTTGGATGCTCCTTTCAGCTAGAAACTTCCAGAGGAGGGAGAAGAGTTATGTTTAAGAAAGGTGCAAGTTAGAATGAACACTTGAACCCCTATTTATAGTTGGAAAGCTCAAAGGAGGTGAAGCCAGGTGTTTAGGGGTGTAAGAAGAAGCTTACAAGTGTCCCAAAACGTGGCATAGCAGTTTAGAGAAGCCATGGTTTCGTTTAAATGGTTTTGGAGCTTTGCTTGGTCTCCAAATAAAACTTTCTGCGTCAGACCTGTTCTCGCGGAGTGCGAGACTCAGGCCATGTTTTGGAGCTTTGCTTGGTCCCCATGGCCAGTTTCAAATTTTGACACTTTAGCCCCTAAACTTTAAGAAGCTTCTAAAAACCATTTTAAACACCTTTTTGGCACTTTTAGCCCTCCGTAGTCAATACTTGGCACATCAGGGATTATGCCCGGACATTGTCGAGCTCTCGGTTCGTTAAAAGGTCACTCAGAGGTAAGAATTAACATGTTGACACTTTTAATCCCTCCAATATTAAATTTTCACATATGTACAAAATTTAACTCTCTCGTCCAACAAACGGCACGTATGAGAGTTAGGACTTCACAAAGGATCACTCAAAGGCTTATTACAAGCATGTTGATTCCGATTTCACTCAGAGGCTAGGCATGTTGACATATCAGTCACTCAAAGGCTGTTATTTATGCATGTTGCCATCGGTTCGTCACTCAGAGGCTCAGTTTGAGCATGTTGACGCCTTTAGTCCTTATTGGTCTTTAACATACTATATTCAAAATACAACACGTGTCACTATATTATTGGACACGATTTTTATAGGGTGTTACAAACAGATAGTCTTTAGCTTTAATAATTACAGTCACAATCCTTTATTTGCAAAACCTGTTACACTATACGTCCTTTAGCACTAAACACGTTCAAATTTTCAATTAAGTTTATTCACTTAAGGGTATTTTGGTCAATTCATGTTTTTTTTAAATGTTTAATAAATAAAACCAGAAAATTTGCATATACACTTCATCTTTCTCAATTTCCTAACCCTAAAACCCTAACCACCACATCTTGCCACCACCACCACATCCTGCCGCCACGACTCTGGCCACACCCACCGAAAAACAAACGGCTGTTTTCGATGATCCAACCCGTAAAACGCCAATGTCTTTCAAAAGTTACAGCTCGATTTTGCTCGTGAATTAAAGCTATTTCAGCAAACCCTTTTATGACTGTGGTGTAATTCAGTCAAGTTGTTCTAGAAATGTTATGTATCCCGTAAGTTACCCGAGTCGGAATCCAGCTTCGGATTTGTCTGTTTGAAGGTAGTGATGATGGTTCGATCATTCAAGGTGAAAGTGTAAATCATGTGCGAAATGGAGGTTTTAAAGGGCAAAATAAGAAGGGTTCGCAGATCATGGGTGCTTGTGAAAATGGTAGATTTTCAAAGAGAAATAAATCTTTTTCATCACCTGTGAAATGTAACACTTTAGCTGATGTTAAAGGGTACATATATATGTTTGCTAAAGAGCAAAACTGAGTGTCATTTCATACAATCGGTTTTCGATGAGAAGAATCCAAAACGGTTAAGGGCAGTGGGTGTAGGCTGAGTGGTGGCGGGAAGGGTGTGTCCGGAGTGGTGGCGGTAGGATGAGGTGGCGGTGGCAAGATATAGTGGTTAGGGTTTTAGGGATAGGAAATTGGGAAAGATGGAGTGTATATGCAAATTTTTTTGTTTTATTTATTAAACCTATAAATAGATACATGAATTGACCAAAATACCCTTAAGTGAATAAACTTAACTGAAAGATTTAATCTGGTTAGTACTAAAGGACGTAAAGTGTAACGAGTTTTGTAAATAAAGGATTGTGATGGTAATTATTGAAGTTAAAGGCTATCCGTTGTAATCCGGTACAAACTTAAAGGACAAAAAGTGTAATTTACCCTTGTTAAAGTTAAAATGATGAGCATTTGGGTCGGGTATCAGGACAGATCTAGTGTCGTATTGAATTATTTTCGAAACCAAAACGTTTTTGGTACTGGTACTTTCAGTTATATTTTACCGAATTTTAGCTTCAAATACTAGTACCATACCGTACTAGTACCATGTCGAACATTTTCGGTACCAGCACTCATATTTGACAATTTTTGGTACCACTAACGAGCTCATCCCTAGATTTAACAACTGTTGACTCTGCGTGCTTATATACCCCAACTTTAAAAGGGCATTGTTTATCGGTTAACAAGTTTAACTCGAAAATTTGATATGAACAGAAAATTTTGTCAAATACATGTATATGGGCACGCCATAAGGGTTAACTTGAGTACAACCCATTTAATCTTATTATTTTATTCTTTTTAGTCAATGGTCTCATTTGGGGGGTTGCCACTTTATTTATTTGGATATAGGTTAGGTTTGTTTCTATCTCATCTTCTTTAAACCCTATTTTTTCTTCAGTGAGATTTTACTAGTTACATTTGTTTGTTTATTTTAACAATTTAACCATACAACCGACACTCATTTTTTTTAGAGACACCATAACTCGGTGCAATTAGAGACTGACTCGAACTCCTCATTAGCCTTAAATAAAACCCCTAATTATCTAATAATCAAGCTAGCTATCATAAACCAAACACAACTCAGTCTAAGTTATCTTTAATTGAATTAATTAGTTTGTCTGGCCCACCTAGACTCTTTTAGGATCGTTTGGAAGATAAAGAGGCTCCTAAGAAGTAGCGGGGTATTGGTTACACCTGCTAATCCGCTGTGTTATGGGGTTTTTTAGGGTTGCGCTTAGACTTACTATATTAGTTGCCTACTGAACCACTTCGCCCTTTTTGTACAAAGGGGTTTCGAAAAAAAAATGTCATTTGCTATGTCAATCAGGTTCTGGTTAGACCTAGGTTGGACAAGATAATGAATGATGTTTTTAACATTCAATTCGGATTAGAGAATTTCGAAATTCGACTAGATTCGATTTCAGTTATCAAGTTTCGAATTCGGTTTTCAAATATTTGAGTTCGATTTGATTTGATTTGAATTCAAGTCAAGTAATTGAATTCGAATCGAATACGAAATTTTGATTTTTAATTTGATTTGATTTGATTTGAAATTTGAATTCAAAATATACATACATATTATATATATAATAATATAATATACATTTAAAATATACACAGACACACAATAAATATATAAATAATTATGTGTTTATATATATATATATGTATAGGGATTGAGTAAAATGTATGAGAACCGTAAGAACTCATGTGAGCCATTGATCAAGATGAGTTAGATGGCTAGGATTTGTTTTGACTTTTGACATGTGAGGAATTGTGTTTTAATAAAAAAAGGTTATATAGTACAATAAGTGTATTTTGGACATTTTACACTTGTGCAAATAACAAAAACATCAAATCAAAAATTCTAAGAATCTTATTTTCTGCAACTTCTCTCCTATAAAATAACATCAACAAAATCTCCATTTTCATAAAGCCTGTAATATATATTTACATGCCCGTAATTTTTTTTTCTACAAAATTACATTTGGAAAAAAAAGTTATCAAAACCCATTGTAAAAAATCATAAAAAAAGATATAAAATAGCAAGTTTTGCGTCCCCTTAATCTTCATCATATTAGATCCTTTAATCTTCATTCCTTTTTTTAAATGAGTGCAAAACATCCCCAAAACGTTTTTTACTTGATTTTCTTGTTTATATCCACAAACGATGATTTGTAAATATTACAAACAAATCTTTTAGTACCTTGACGTAATTTATCTTTACATCAAATTTTCCTCGTGTAAATATGAAATTCAACCCTCAATACAAAAGAAACTGTAAAAAAAGAACAGAAAAAAATCTTAACTCCAAATCTATTCAAAATCATCTAAAAAGCAAAATACACAAGTGTAATTCTTTTACAATGATGTTCATGTTTTTTACATCTAATTTTTTATTAACATATTTTACATATCAGCAACAAAAAAAATTGTAAAAAACCTAGCTAGAATCCCTACTCAAATTCTATTTTGAAAGAAAAAAAAACGGTAAAAATCCTAAAATATCTATTGATTCTTGTAACTGATACATTTTGTTCACTTATGTTGAGTTTGGTGAATTTTTTTGAACCATTTGTCTTTTATCAAACGTATAGGCGATTTTCTTGCATCGTAAGCGGGTTGGTCATTCGGTGGGTTGTTGGCATATCTTAACGAATTGTTAGGCTGTATGGTTAGTATTGAAAATTGTCCTAATCCTTAATCAAATTTATTATTCCCCAAGGCCATGTCTTTATGGTGTTCAAATCAGTAAATAAATTTTTGTGTTAAACTTGTAATTATGATTCCGTATAGGGGTTACTTCTTCTCAATCAGATAACACTTTCTAAAACAATTTGCGTGTTCTCTTAATCAATCAAACAAACCCCCAATTTAGTTTAATAGTAGTTCATTAGTTAAATTGCTAAACACTAATCACAAATTCCCTGTGTATACGGCTTTACTTACTCGTACTCGTATGGGTATTTAAGTAAAATAATTGTTTTTAATTAGCTTACGACAACTACATCAGTGGATGGGTGGTGGTTGATGGTGGTGGTGGGTGGTGATGGTGGGCGAATAGGTGAGACAGCAAGGGCAGATTAGCCCACCCCACGGCGTAGAAGGGTGTTGTGTCTAGTGACGTGTAGGGCTGCAAACGAACCAAACGAACACGAACAAGACATTGTCCGTGTTCGTTTGATAAGAAATATATGTGTTTGCAAACTGTTCACAAACACTTATCGAACGAGATTTTATGTTCGTGTTCGTTTGTTAAGGAAATGAACTTGCTCGTGTTCGTTTGCGTTTGTTTGTTAATTTTAAACAACGGACAAAACGAACGGTGACGAACACAAATGAGCACAAACTAATGTTTATGAACGCAAATGGAAACAAACGTACACAAACAATCGTTCATAAACATAATACATAATACACTGACACTTATTAGATATTTAATTTGTCGGGATATTGAAGTATTTAAATAAATATACAAACTAAAAACACTAATGAACTATCCAACACATAAGAACACGTTACCGAACGTTCACGAACATAAACGAACGAACACGACCTTTGTTCATGTTTGTTCATTTAACAAACGAACGAAATTACTCGTTTGTGTTCGTTAGTTTAATAAACGAACAAACACAAACAAACATCCTGCCGAACGGTTCACAAACTGTCGCCGAAAGTTTGGTTCGTTTACAGCCCTAGTGACATGTGTATTAACTATTTATGCTATCATATTATATTGAAAATTTAAATATCATATAGTAATAATTTGGTAGAATAATAAAAATAAATAATCACAAACAGTAATTGTTTTGTTTTTCTTACATAATACTTTAATTTATGTGTTAACTAAAAAAATAAGGAGATGTCAAACAGAAACTGCCAACTAATACAATTAAGGCTTAGCTTACACAAATTCATGGTGAAGTATAAAGGAGTCCACTTAATAGTTAGTGTGATTGTAACTCATATAAAGCGTGAGCTAAATTATCTGACGCTTAGGATTTAGCCTCCCATTTTAGCCGCCATTTTTTCAATATGCTGGTTATTTAGCTTGCGTTTTTTATTTGTCACCTGAATTTAGTCTGCGCTTTACATGTATCTTTTTTTGTCGGTTTTTCGAGGATCACGTTGTACTTTTCAAGGGGTTTTTTGCCGGCAAATTTTAGCCGTCTTAGCCGACGGATATAGGTTAACTTGTCTATTCTGGTGATTATCTCTAGGTTAAGGGGAGATCAGGCTAATTTAGTTTTTGTTAGTGTTTTCTGGTTACTAGTTAAACACACAAATCAACGCACCGTGGAAAAAAGTTAGTCGAATCCCTGCCTCCTTTCCTTCGTCTCTGACCAAGACTGGAGGGGCCACTTGCCTCAATCTGACGGGACTAGGGTTGCAGGCCCGGCTAACGTGTCCGGTTCTACATGTTTTGCAGATATAATATTGCAGTTAAAAAAATTCAATTCTTTATCTAAAAACAGACAATATATTCACTTCTTATTTTGGACCATTTCCTTTTTTAACTCCCAGTCACAAAATTAAACACGTGTTATTAACATATATGATTACGTATGCACATACGTAGGCACCGGAATCACTTCCCTGAATTTGATGACATGTTGACCTCTCTATCCGCTTTGCCACTTATTACCTCTCATATTATATATAAATAATATTAATATAAATTATTATATATATATATATATATATATATATATATATATATATATATCAATCATCGTGCACCCAAAAAGTAAACCTGAAAATGTCGGACAAAGTGAAGTTGTACGCCTTTAGAGGAAGTCCATACAGTTGTAGACCAGAAATTGCTTTGAAACTCAAGGGAGTCAAGTACGAATTTATCCAAGAAGATCTGAAAAACAAGAGTGCCGATCTTATCAAATATAATCCTGTTAATAAGAAGGTACCTGTGCTCGTACACAACGGAAATCCGATCTTGGAGTCTGTTGTGATCTTGGAGTACATTGATAAAGTCTGGAAAGAGGTTCCGATTTTGCCTCAGAACGCTTACGAGAAGGCTCAGGCTCGGTTTTGGGCGAGGTTTGTTGATGATAAGGTAATCAATGTTTTCATGACCGGACCGGAGGTCGACCCGGTCACCTTACGGGGTCAAAGGTCGGACCGGTCCAACCGGTTCGATCGGATTTAAGACCCGGATTACGTCATAAATTATATAAAAATAATATAAAATATACAAAAAAGTATAGAAAAGAATATAAGAAATAGATAAAATTCCAAATAGTTAAGTAACTAAAAACACAGCCATTAGTCATCCAAAAAACATATAAAAGTATCAAATCCAAGAACATAAAAAAGTACAAAAACAACAAATAAAAGTACCAATCCAACAACATACAAAACTACCAATCATTTAGTGAATCTGAATACGAATCATCATCACCAACACTAATACCATCATCACCTTGAACCACATCATCTTCTTTGTTGTTTCCGTGGCCTAAAATTTAAAAAATGACAAGTCTAAGTATATTTTTTGAAGTAAAAAATAATGCATCATCAACATCATTTAGTAATCAATTTATCAAAAAGAAAATACTAACCTTCGGATGGTTGTGTTTGTGAATCAAGGTTAACTAGGTGCTCTTCTTCGAGCATATTTTCTAAATTATCATAAATAAGCTTGGATTTCTTCTTGTCTTCCACCACCCTCAAAATTCATTTTTATCAATGCTCTGGTAAACAACCGGCTCATATGGCCTTTTGCTCTCAATTAGCTTAACAAGTTTAAATGCAAAATCTTTTATTCAAAATCAAAAACTAATAATAAGTAAATTTGTGCTTATATCATACCTATTTTGTAGACGTAAGTTGTAATGTACATATACGAGATCACTTAGCCTTTGATGCTCCAAGCGGTTTCTTCTTTTGGTGTGGATTATCTAAAAAACACTCCAATTCCATTCACATCTGGAAAAAGGATGCGGATTGACTTAAAATTCTTGTGACAAATGTTTGCAACGCCGGTACATCTTCACCGAACGCTTTCCACCACTCATCTAATCATACAATGAACATAAAAATATAAATTTTGTTACAATATACAAAACTAATGTCGTAAATAAAAATTAAGTAAACTAACCGGGACGCTCAAGCTTTACGGAAGACATAGCAATAGATCGACCAAAAGTACCTATTTTATCCCGAAATTTTGCCAAGTGTGAAATAGTTATTTTTACACTTCATCTAAACTCGATAACTTCTCAATCATATCAAGCACCCCTACCCATGCCCAGTGGCGGATCCAGAAAATCTTCATAGGGGCAACGTTTTATAGAAAAGGGGTAACCAAATCAAAAAAATGTCAAATTTTTCAAAAATTTACACTACCGTCGGAGCGCCAAAGGGTAGCGGAGGCTACCCCTACCAATAAGGTAGGTCCGCCCCTGCCCATGCCTTTTCCTTTTCTTCACGATTATCTTTTTCATACGGAAATGCCAAATTGAGCCAATAAGCTATTGCATGAAGACTTTTGTGTAACATCTTATCCCAACGAGCATCAACAATATCAACATACCTCTTATGTCACACCCCGACCCGCAGCGGATAAGGTGATCGGGGCATGATTGGGTTATCATCAAAGCTCATGACATTTATTAAACGTTTCATATTCATTAATACAAATTAAATGGAAATTTACAATAATGTTACAACATGATCTAACTAACAATCTAACTTCTTTGTTTTCTTCTAAGGCATATCCTATGTTATCCTTGCTTCAACCTGTTCACCTGTATCATGTGTAAAAAGGTTTTTGGATCAACATAATGTTGGCGAGTGAATCCTATGGAAAACATTTGTACAATTTATTTAAATTGATTATGAAATATGTGCACAACCAAACATGAGTAAAATTAGATGTAACTTGATCAATAATCATAAGATGTTAAATGAAAACACTCATGAACAATAATGGAACAATTAAAGGCACGCGATGCTCAACTCGTCTCTCACGAGGAACTGAGGGGCCTGATGAATGAATTGCGTAAACATGATAATATGAATAACACAACTACAAACAATATAAACTCAATGATACACACATGAACAATAATGAAATTGGTATGTAGCACGCGATGTTCTACTCGTCTCCCACGAGGAACTGATGGGCTTAATGTATGAGTTTCATATGACTTGGCAAATGGCAATAAGTAAATCACAACAATAAAAACAATCTAAGTTTAAGTCATGATGTGGTATGCACAAGTTTAAATAAATAAATTAATTAATTTCATAACACATGACACACCCCAAAACGTGTAATTTAAAAGGGGGAATTGTAAGATTCACTCACAGTGGGTGCGTTCGGTTGATGACGTTGAATGCACGCGAAGTGGTTTTAACCACGAGTGAGATTTAACCTAGATAAATTGCATTATGGTTTGGTAAGTAAACGGATTTTATTAAACTATTTTAGTAGGATGGTTGGGTGCATTTTTGTGAGTTTGAGGCTATTTTCTAATCTTAAAAATGTTATTTTTAAGTATTTATAATTGATTTTTAATTAAAATAATTAAATAAAAATAATAAAAATATTTTATTTTTTTCTGACCGTTGACTGACCAGTTGACCGTTGACCTGACCGTTGACCGGTTCAATGGCAGATTATTGTGCGCTGAGTGAGGCTCGAACCCGAGACCTCCCGTACGCGTGCACGCAGCTCTACCAACTGAGCTACGTGTCTAACCCGTTATATATCCGATTTTAATTATATATATATACTAATTAGTTAAACTGAAAATCATTTTATTTTAAAAATAGATTTGAGCGAACCGGGCTTGCACTCCACAGGTCTCGAACCCGGGACCTGTGGGTTAATCTAACACACAGTCCACCGCTGGACTGTGTGTTCAACATGTTATATCATTCGGTTTTTATTATACTTAAGTACTAATTATTTATTTCCTTTTCTGCCTTAATTAAAAAGAAGAGATAATGGTCCGAGTCGTGCTGAAGACAGGACTCGAACTCGTGACCAGCGATATAAACAAACACACAGTCCACCGCTGGACTGTGTGTCTAACTTGGTTATTATTCCGGTTATCAATATACTTAACATACACTAGTGACGACTCCGGTTCGGTTAAACAAAAAATTGGTTTTTATTAAAGGCAGCGTGTGTGAGACGGGAATCGAACTCGAGACCTTTGCATGATTAACGTTTTATGTGCACACAGTCCACCGCTGGACTGTGTGTCTAACCCGATTAATATCATGATTTTAATTAAACTTATAAGATACGAAAGTGCATCGTCTTCTTCACTGAAAAATAACCAGAAATCGGAAATCGACTGGTTCGAGTTTTATTCAAGTTTCATTAGCGAATTACTGTCCATTAGGGTAAGATAAAAGTGAAAAGAAAAAGAAACTGGGCGGAGAAAGTATACCGACAGGGCTCTCTGTTTTCCGGCAGAAATCCGGCGACAGAATTCGACTCCGGCGTCAGGTTCTTTGCAGCAGCAAGTCTCCGGAAATCTTGGAAAGAGTATGGGTAACTTCGGTAAAGGTTTAGGGATTCAGTTAGGTTCAGAAATTAAAACTCGGTTTTCCGGCGAAAAACAGGAAAGTTCCGGCGAGTGGAAATATGCCGAGAAAAGGTGTGATTTTTGAGCGAAAGTGTTTGTCGTCGGTTGTGGGTCAATTTATAGGAGAAAACGAGATGTATTTGGTCTGATTTTGGACTGCATTCGTTTATTTAAAATCTCCGGCGGTTTTGAAAAGTGTCGCGGACTTCAAACGTCGTTATAACCGATATCTGTTTAATGGTTTACGTTATAACGTAAATTGGTGTTAAAACTCGCGAGAATTCGGGATTCCGACGACTGAACCGTTTGGGCGCCGGTTTTGAATTTGTAACGTTATTATATCAATTAAATGATTGAAATATATAACAAACAGAACAAGCGGCGCAGTGGTTTGTGTGTTGAGAGATAAGTCACATCTGATTCGGTACAGACCCGGGTTCGAAACCCGGCAGAGACAATTCATTTTTATTTTGCGATTTTTGACTGTTTTTCAAAAACTAAATATATATTCCCATATAATAATTGATTACGGATCGTTTAAAAATATTTTGGGCATTTAATTCGCAACGAAAATTTTGACTGACTGTTCGGTTGATAAATGGAGCGGGTTTGGTAAATCCGTTTTCGACGGATGTTACAGTATCCCCTGCTTTTTAGAAATTTCGTCCCGAAATTTAAATAATAATATATTTTGACTAAAGGATGGTGATGTTTTGTTTGACAGTTGTATGCTTAGCAAAATAAGGGCTTAAGTTTTTTTTTTTTTTTGTTCGAGGCGGTAACGTTCCGTGGAAAGGTTAAGTACCCTATTCAGGAATCGCTTTTTGTTGCCTACTGTATGAGTATTGATAAACAGGAATGATTTGCTAAAAAAAATGATATCATGCATAAGAGTTTAGATACGTTTGGGAAAATATGGTTATATCCTAAGGCAAAACTTCTAACACTACAATCTACATGGAACATAAATAAAAACGCAACATCTGATATTTGAACATAAGTAAGCACAACAGCTAATATTCACACATGAATGAACACATCAGCAAATATTTGAACATGAATAAACACATCAGCAAATATTTGAACATGAATAAACACAACAGCAAATATTTGAACATGAATGGACACATCAGCGAATATTTGAACATGAATAAACACAACAGCAAATATTTGAATCCACATTCTGATAGCATATATGTTTGAATGATGGAAGTTCCTCTCTCGTTTGTTATGACGGAGAGGTTAGTTTATGTAGAAATGGAACACAATCCAATCTCTTTAAATAACATGATGATATCAATGTAACACAAATTCCAACCAAAGCAATACTAAATCCTACATGGAACTTCTCATAACCGCCTGATAATGCCTCTGATCCTTTGGCAAGAATACTTATATATAGGAAGTACCAACGGCGTATCCACCATATTCTTGCCAAATTTTCATTAGTTTTATCCACAAGTTATGATTGGTTACCAAGAAACTAATAAATCCTACATAGAACTTCTCATAACCGTCCGATACTGCCTCTGATCCTTTGACAAGAATACTTATATATAGGAAGTACCATCGGCGTATCCACCATATTCTTGTCAAATTTTCATTGGCTTTATCAGTGAATTATGATTGGTCCTATAACTCTACAATCAATACAACAAACATAAAATACTGAAATGAAATATATCTGTGCGATCAAGGCTCAATCGAACGGAGCCGATCGTATTGTATGTACTGAAAATGAAATGGATGTGCGCTCAAGGCTCAATCAAACGGAGCCGAACGTATTGAATGTACTGAAATTGAAATTGTGTGCTCAAGGCTCAATCAAATGGAGCCGAGCGTATTGCATGTACTGAATATGAATAACTTAACCACACAAACAGCCTATGCATGGAACCTCTCATAACCACCTGATAATGCCTCCGATCATTTGACAAGAATACTTATATATAGGAAGTACCATCGGCGTATCCACCATATCCTTGTCAAATTTTCATTGACTTTATCCGTAAGTTTTGGTTAGTTCAATGCGACTCTACTACAAACACAACAACCACAAGATACTGATAATGAAATTGTATGTGCGCTCAAGGCTCAATCAAACGGAGCCGAACGTATTGAATGAAATTGTATGTGCGCTCAAGGCTCAATCAAACGGAGCCGAACGTATTGAATGTACTGAAATTGAACAACTTAATCTAAACAACCATCACACAATCAGCCTATGCATGGAACCTCTCATAGCTGCCTGATAATGCCTCCGATCATTTGACAAGAATACTTATATATAGGAAGTACCATCGGCGTATCACCATATCCTTGTCAAATTTTCGTTGACTTTATCCGAAAGTTATGGTTAGTTCGATGCGACTCTACTACAAACACCACAACCATAAGATACTGATAATGAAATTGTCTGTGCGCTCAAGGCTCAATCAAACGGAGCCGAACGTATTGCATGAACTGGAAATGTAAATTGAAATGTGCGCTCAAGGCTCAATCAAACGGAGCCGAGCGTATTGCATGTATTGAAATGTAAAATAAATAACCGATCAAGGCTCAAACAAACGGAGCCGATCGTGCGGGCACGCCCTGATCAACCCATAATAAAATGGGGATCAAACTCAACCTCGATGGATGGGGAGCTACGGCCTCGGCAAAAGCATATACTGAAAACAATATATAATATATAATATCCAATAATTTCTCTAACAGTCTACACATGTGATAAAGAAAAACATAAGACTAAACAATAGGAGTTGAATCTGGATCTTCGGCGAAGAGGACTAGCTGAGTATCTTCGTTTGGGCCGTCATTATCTTCGACAGGATTGGCGTTGATATTGAAGACTCTTCCTCTTGCTGGTGGCACAGTGGTTGGGTTTTCTTGGTTTACTTGGTTAACTGGGTTTGATTGGGCTTGAGTGTTGATAACGTTAACCAATTGAGGGCATGTGTTTCTAAGGTGGGTAGGGTCGCCACAATTGAAACAGGCTCGCGCATATGGGAACATGGGGTATTGGGGTTGGTGATAAGTTTGGGCCATGTTTTGAGTAGGGGAAAAGGTTTGGTCTTGAAAGGTGCGACAAACATTGTTCACATGACCATAGCGTCCACAAGTTGTACATAGCCGGCAAGGTAAAGTAAGGGGATGGTGATAAAAACAGTTGTTGCATCGAGGGTGAGGTCCAAGATATGGTTTCTTATTTGGGTAAGCTAAGTTGGGTGCCACTTGGGTGATTGGGATAGCTCGGATGGGTATGGCATGAAAAACGGGTTGATTTCGTTGAGTAGCAGCGAAAAGTCGCCCGACTCTTCTTCTCTTAGGATTGGGTTGAGAAGGGGATTCGGTTTGAGTGGAGTCGGAGGTTTCAGTCGATTCTTTATCCTTCTTCTTCTCCTCCTTGAAGTCTTTGTTTCGGATTCGGTTCTCGGTGAGCTCTGTTGCTAGCTCCATTGCTGCTTCCAAAGTTGCAGGCTTGGTACTTATCACAGGGTCTTGAATCTTTGACGGAAGACCACGAATGTAGTGCTCGATCAAACGGTAGAGGGGAGTAAACATGTTGGGAACCATTTGATGTAATTCGAGGAACCTTTTGTTGTAGGTGATGTGGTCTCCTTCCATTTGCTTCAATGAATAAAATTCATCTTCAAGCTTCTTGATTTCGCTCCTTGGGCAAAATCGTCTGGTCATGATTTCCTTCAATTCGTTCCAAGTTAAGGACATAGCATCTTCAACACCTCGTTTGGCCTTCTCTGTGTTCCACCAAGTAAGTGCTATCCCATATAGTCGACCGGTAGCATAACGCACTTTGCGATCATCAGGGCAATCGCAATTTAGAAAAGTATTCTTCATTTCTTCAAACCAATGGAGGAGTGCGGTGACACCTTCAGTCCCTTTGTATTTCGGAGGGTCGCATGATTTGAAATGCTTGTAGGTGCATTTAGTGGTATTTGGGGGAGAGTTGAAAATGTTTTGGTTTGCTTGATTGACAGGATTAACGGTAAGTGCTTGTTGAACTTGGATTACAATGTTGGGTATTACGGCAGCCATTTGTTGAGCGATTAAGGTAGCCATGCGTTCGCGGGCTTTTCTTGCTCTCGTCTTCCTACGGGCGAGGTTAGAAGACATCTACAATGAATACATGACAAGAGTATGAGTTGGATGCTTTTGGGATCATGGGTCGCATTCAAGAATGATCATTTATAAAATAATTATACAAAAATACTACATCCATAGGATGTCTTGGGCTTTGCTCGCTGTTAGGCCCGTCATGCCGCCATACTTTACCTGTGTAATCATGTGGGCCCCCATGAATACCGGTTTTTCATATGGTTCGCACGGTTTCTGCCTGGGTGCGTACACAAAACCCGGAGAAAATCGAGAAATATGTATACAACGTGTGATGTTCGGAATGTGTCCAGGTGTAGACACGGTGACACCTCAAAGTAGGGTTAGTTCGAACGACGTTTGGTGTGGCATGCTTTGGCCTAATAGGTCCTTCGTACTCTCATCGTTGGTCCCCAGGTAGGCAAACTGGTCCGTTATATTGGATTTATACGAATGCCATCCTAGACAGGACGTTCCGACTACCGGTACTCGTACCCTTCCAGTTACTACATGCCCGTCGCAGAACTTACTTTGATGAGATTTGAAAATTGCACAAAATCTTTGGATAATGAGAATATGAAAATAAATTGAATTCATGAACATCGATATATGTATAATGAATATGTATATATGTATAATGAATATGTATATGAGCATGTATGTTTGACTGGAATGTAAACAAATATGAAACAAATAAATATCACAAGTTTGTATGTAACCACCTAATCAATTTAAAATTTAGGCAGACTATAGTATAGGCTCTAAGGGTCTAATAACCTATCCTATATCCCTATAGTCATGGCTCTGATACCAATCTGTCACACCCCGACCCGCAGCGGATAAGGTGATCGGGGCATGATTGGGTTATCATCAAAGCTCATGACATTTATTAAACGTTTCATATTCATTAATACAAATTAAATGGAAATTTACAATAATGTTACAACATGATCTAACTAACAATCTAACTTCTTTGTTTTCTTCTAAGGCATATCCTATGTTATCCTTGCTTCAACCTGTTCACCTGTATCATGTGTAAAAAGGTTTTTGGATCAACATAATGTTGGCGAGTGAATCCTATGGAAAACATTTGTACAATTTATTTAAATTGATTATGAAATATGTGCACAACCAAACATGAGTAAAATTAGATGTAACTTGATCAATAATCATAAGATGTTAAATGAAAACACTCATGAACAATAATGGAACAATTAAAGGCACGCGATGCTCAACTCGTCTCTCACGAGGAACTGAGGGGCCTGATGAATGAATTGCGTAAACATGATAATATGAATAACACAACTACAAACAATATAAACTCAATGATACACACATGAACAATAATGAAATTGGTATGTAGCACGCGATGTTCTACTCGTCTCCCACGAGGAACTGATGGGCTTAATGTATGAGTTTCATATGACTTGGCAAATGGCAATAAGTAAATCACAACAATAAAAACAATCTAAGTTTAAGTCATGATGTGGTATGGCACAAGTTTAAATAAATAAATTAATTAATTTCATAACACATGACACACCCCAAAACGTGTAATTTAAAAGGGGGAATTGTAAGATTCACTCACAGTGGGTGCGTTCGGTTGATGACGTTGAATGCACGCGAAGTGGTTTTAACCACGAGTGAGATTTAACCTAGATAAATTGCATTATGGTTTGGTAAGTAAACGGATTTTATTAAACTATTTTAGTAGGATGGTTGGGTGCATTTTTGTGAGTTTGAGGCTATTTTCTAATCTTAAAAATGTTATTTTTAAGTATTTATAATTGATTTTTAATTAAAATAATTAAATAAAAATAATAAAAATATTTTATTTTTTTCTGACCGTTGACTGACCAGTTGACCGTTGACCTGACCGTTGACCGGTTCAATGGCAGATTATTGTGCGCTGAGTGAGGCTCGAACCCGAGACCTCCCGTACGCGTGCACGCAGCTCTACCAACTGAGCTACGTGTCTAACCCGTTATATATCCGATTTTAATTATATATATATACTAATTAGTTAAACTGAAAATCATTTTATTTTAAAAATAGATTTGAGCGAACCGGGCTTGCACTCCACAGGTCTCGAACCCGGGACCTGTGGGTTAATCTAACACACAGTCCACCGCTGGACTGTGTGTTCAACATGTTATATCATTCGGTTTTTATTATACTTAAGTACTAATTATTTATTTCCTTTTCTGCCTTAATTAAAAAGAAGAGATAATGGTCCGAGTCGGTGCTGAAGACAGGACTCGAACTCGTGACCAGCGATATAAACAAACACACAGTCCACCGCTGGACTGTGTGTCTAACTTGGTTATTATTCCGGTTATCAATATACTTAACATACACTAGTGACGACTCCGGTTCGGTTAAACAAAAAATTGGTTTTTATTAAAGGCAGCGTGTGTGAGACGGGAATCGAACTCGAGACCTTTGCATGATTAACGTTTTATGTGCACACAGTCCACCGCTGGACTGTGTGTCTAACCCGATTAATATCATGATTTTAATTAAACTTATAAGATACGAAAGTGCATCGTCTTCTTCACTGAAAAATAACCAGAAATCGGAAATCGACTGGTTCGAGTTTTATTCAAGTTTCATTAGCGAATTACTGTCCATTAGGGTAAGATAAAAGTGAAAAGAAAAAGAAACTGGGCGGAGAAAGTATACCGACAGGGCTCTCTGTTTTCCGGCAGAAATCCGGCGACAGAATTCGACTCCGGCGTCAGGTTCTTTGCAGCAGCAAGTCTCCGGAAATCTTGGAAAGAGTATGGGTAACTTCGGTAAAGGTTTAGGGGATTCAGTGAGGTTCAGAAATTAAAACTCGGTTTTCCGGCGAAAAACAGGAAAGTTCCGGCGAGTGGAAATATGCCGAGAAAAGGTGTGATTTTTGAGCGAAAGTGTTTGTCGTCGGTTGTGGGTCAATTTATAGGAGAAAACGAGATGTATTTGGTCTGATTTTGGACTGCATTCGTTTATTTAAAATCTCCGGCGGTTTTGAAAAGTGTCGCGGACTTCAAACATCGGTTATAACCGATATCTGTTTAATGGTTTACGTTATAACGTAAATTGGTGTTAAAACTCGCGAGAATTCCGGGATTCCGACGACTGAACCGTTTGGGCGCCGGTTTTGAATTTGTAACGTTATTATATCAATTAAATGATTGAAATATATAACAAACAGAACAAGCGGCGCAGTGGTTTGTGTGTTGAGAGATAAGTCACATCTGATTCGGTACAGACCCGGGTTCGAAACCCGGCAGAGACAATTCATTTTTATTTTGCGATTTTTGACTGTTTTTCAAAAACTAAATATATATTCCCATATAATAATTGATTACGGATCGTTTAAAATATTTTGGGCATTTAATTCGCAACGAAAATTTTGACTGACTGTTCGGTTGATAAATGGAGCGGGTTTGGTAAATCCGTTTTCGACGGATGTTACATCTTATAGTTACGTCTTTTCCTTTTAAACAACTCTTTAATTCCTTTCCTTATCCTAAGCATACCTTCATAAACGTAACCTAATGCAGAATTTTCATCGGAATCACAGATACACAAATGTCTCAAGATAGGACTCATGAGTAGTTAGAGTTAGTAACACAAATGGTTCATGAGGTTAGCAAAGTTACATTCTTTGGTATTAAATTTGAAAAGTTTCATTTTTAGGTTTTGAGGTTTAATTTTGTAATGTGTTTTAAGTCTAAAGCAAAATGCATACACTCACAATACATGTAGAGAATACAACGCTGACGGTATGGGGGTCGTGGTGGATTGGATCATCAATTACTATGAGGGACATGGTTGGCGTGGTACACCGCACCCTCTCAAATCCACGGTGGTTCGCATGGATATTTCCACAGAGACAATGACCCTCTTTGAATTAAATAGGGGAATTTGATTGGTGGTGGAGGATAGTGGATGATAATGAGAGTCATAGTGCACACCATATAAGGTGGTCATTTAGGTTGGTGAATGAGAGTAAGATAACATAACACTGACGTTGAGAGTGGAGGTGGTCATTTAAGTCATTACCATACTAATAGTGTTTCACACGTTAATATAATAATATACACATACATTCATACAATAAGTTATGGGTACATCAGTACTTATAGGTACGCTTACAAATATAGCAGTTAATTTTAATCGTAATGACTTCTAAAACACACGGGTAAACAAACTATAACTGTCTGAGACCCGCGACACACATGACCATGACTTGATGTTTGATATAATTATAGATAATAATATAAGCTTAGGACTAATTATTGAATGATGATGCTCAGTTTGATTATTTTCAACACAAAGGCTAAATTTTGTTTAATTTAAGTTAAATGACCAAAATGCTCTTTTATAACCAAAGAGGTCATTTCACAGAAATTAGTGGTAGAATCAAAACTCTTTACAAAACTAAAACCACAAAACAATAAACATGTAACTTTTAAAGTTAATACTTTAGTCTATTACTTTGCCAAAACCATAGGGTCATCTATGTAATTAACTCTACTTTTTACATAGAGGTGAAGAAAAACTTGTTCCAAAGCCCATATTAAAATTGGTTTGACCGGAACCAATTTAGAACCAAACCGAACCATTGGGTCGGAAACCGTTTAGAACCAGGTTTCATCAAAACCGGAATGTCCTTTTCCCCCTCAAAACCGGTTCCAACCCGAAACAATATTGATCAAAATTGAACCAAACCGAACCGGTTTGTGCACCTTTAGTTTTTTTAATGGTCAAAAGCTAATATGCCAAATTAATCTTTTTTTATATGGTATGTTCAGTGCATTCCTGCAGTATTCAAGGCTATGGTCAGCCGTGGACAGGAGCAAGCTGTTGCAGAAGCTCATGTGCAAATGTAATTTCTTGAAAATGAACTGAAAGTCAAAGGCAAGAAGTTTTTTGGTGGTGACAACGTTGGCCTGGTTGACATTTGTGCTTCTTACATGGCCCTTTGGGTTGGAGCAGCTGAAGAAGCATTAGGAATAAAGTTGATGCCTAAAGACAAATTCCCAAAATTAATAGAATGGTCCGATAACTATATTAACTGTCCAGCTGTCAAGGACGGCTTACCTCCAAGAGAAACCGTAGTTGGTATTTACAAGACGCTATAGGCACTGTGCGCGACAATTGTGTGCTTACGAAGGTTTTATGTATGACATCCATCGATGTTCAATAAGCAGCTCGTAGATGCTGATTTATGTAGTATGTAATGGATTAGGTGTTATCACTTTGTTGCAGTTGTTTTGCACTTATGCTAGATTCTCTGTTGTTTTCGTGTAAACCCATGATCTCTTTTTGAAATACCAGACTTTTGGACTTGTGTTTGTTGGATCAGAAACTTCTCTTTCTACCCTAAGTCCCCCTAATCATATTACGCCATGTCGTTTATGTAACATCCGTCAAAAAACGGATTTACCAAACCCGCTCCGTTTATTAACCGAACGATCAGTTAAAAATTTCGTTGCGTATTTAATGCCCAAAATAATTTTAAACGATACATAATTAATAAATATATTGGAATATATAATTTATATTTGAAAAAGTATTAAAAATGGTGATTTAAAAATAAAAAGTTGCTGCCGGGTTTCGAACCCGGGTCAGTCAACCGGTTACAAGCAAAGACTTAACACTTAACCATCCAACCACTACGCCACTTATGTTTCTTGTTAATAAATGGAAACAATTAATTCATAACATGAATCTAAATTGCAAAACCGACACGCCTATTTGCAGTCGTCGGAAATCCCGACTATCTCGCCAAGATTCGACGGTTTCTTCAGTTTTAACGTAAACATTCACTACTACATCGGTTATAACCGATGCCTGAACCCGCGACGCAAGTCATAACCGCCAGAAAACGTAATGACCGACGAATCAAGACGGAAATCGGACCAAATTCATCGATGTCCCGCCCTATAAATACCTCCTCAAACCTCTGCTAGCTTTTTTGCTCACAATCACACCTTTACCCGACATAATTCCACTCGCCGGAAAAGTTCTGCACCTCGCCGGAAAACCGAGCCCTTCACTTCTGAGCCTTACTGAACCCCCAGAGCTTATACCGAAGTCACCCACATTTATCTCAAGCTCGTTGAAGACTCTCTGCCGCAAGACATACGTCGCCGGAAGTTTCTGCTGTCACCGGAGTTTCGCCGGAGAAACAGAGGAGTCCAGTTCGGTATACCTTACGCTTAATCTTTCATTCTTTTTACTTATCTCACCTGTAATCAATCATAACACACTAAAGAACATGATTAAAGTCGTTGAACCAGTCAGTCACCGTTTCTGGTTAAGATTAACGAAGAAGACGAAGTTTCAGTAGTGTATAAGTTTAATTTAAATCAAGATATAACTCGGGTTAGACACACAGTCCAGCGGTAGACTGTGTGCACATTAAACATGCAAACGTCTCGAGTTCGATACATGTCCCACGCATACTCGCTTTAATAAAAATGTTCCTTTTTATTACTGAACCGGATTCACTTCATATAAATGTTAAGATTAATAAAAATCGGAATAATAACCAAGATAGACACACAGTCTAGTGGTGGAATGTGTGCGCGTTTAAAACACAGGTCAGGAGTTCGAGTCCGGACTACCGCACCGGTCCGGACAATTATCCAACTTTTTATAAGGCAGAAATGAAACTATTTAGTTTGTATATAAGTATAATAAAAATCTGATTATTTAACAAGTTAGACACACAGTCCAGCGGTGGACTGTGTGTTAACTCAACCCACAGGTCCCGGGTTCGAGACCTGTGGAGCGCACCGAGTCGTTGATTAAAATCTTTTTAAAAATAAATTGATTTTCGGATTAATCTAATTAGTATATAAATTTAATTAAAAACAGAAATATTTAGGGTTAGACACGTAGCTCAGTTGGTAGAACTGCGTGCACGCGTACGGGAGGTCTCGGGTTCGAGCCTCACCCAGCGCACACAAACACACATACGAACCGGTCAACAGTCAAAGTCAATGGTCAATGGTCAACGGTCAAAAAGTCAATATTTTTTTATTATTTTTATTTAATTATCTTATTTAAAAATCAATTAAAAATACTTAAAAATAACATTTTTAAGGTTAGAAAATAACCTTAAACTCACAAAAATACACCCAACAATCCTACTAAAATGGATTAATAAAATCCGTTTACTCACCGAACCATTATGCCATTATCTAGGTTAATTTCACTCGTGGTTAAAACCAACTTCGTACGCATTCAACATCATCAACCGAACGCACCCAAAGTGAGTGAATCTTACAATTCCCCTTTTTAATTACACATTTTGGGGTGTGTCATGTGTCACTAAAATTAACTCGTTTATTTAAACTTGTGCCGTATCATATTGTGATCTAAACTTAGATTGTATATATTGCTTGTAGTTATGTATTTCATTTTGCCAATTTATATGTAATTCATTCATTAGGCCCATCAGTTCCTCGTGGGAGACGAGTCGAGCAACGCGTGCCTCAAAACAAATCCATTATTGTTCGTGTGTGTATTATTTAGTTTATATTGTTTGTAGTTATGTATTTAATATTGTCAAGTATATGCAAATCATTCATTAGGCCCATCAGTTCCTCGTGAGAGACGAGTTGAGCAACGCGTGCCTCAAAACGATCCATTATTGTTCATATGTGCATTATTTAATATTAATTGATTGGTGAATAAGTTTACATCTATTTTTACTCATGTGTGGTTGTGCACTTTATTTTACAATCAATTAAATAAACTTGTTCAAATGTTTTCCTAGGATTCACTCGCCAACTTTTTGTTGATCCAAAAACCATTTTTACACATGATACAGGTGAACAGGATGAAGCAAGGAAAACATAGGAAATGCCTTAGAAGAAAACAATGAAGCCTAGATTGATGTTAGGACATGATGTAATAATGATTGTATAATTCCCTTTAAAATTGTATTAATGAATATGAAACGTTATAATAAATGTCATGAGCTTTGATGATAACCCAATAATGCCCCGATCACCTTTTCCGCTGCGGGTCGGGGTGTGACAGATTGGTATCAGAGCCATGACTATAGGGATATAGGATATGTTATTAGACCCTTAGAGCCTATACTATAGTTTGCCTAAATTTTAATTGTTTAGGTGGTTACATACAAACTTATGATATTTATTTGTTTCATATTTGTTTATACTTATAGTCAAACATACATACTTACATACACATTCATCATACATATTTCAATGTTCATATATTCACTTCATCTTCATACTTTTGTTATTCAAAGATTTTGTTGCAATTTTCAAATCTCATCAAAGTAAGTTCTGCGACGGGCATGTAGTAACTGGAAGGGTACAAGTACCGGTAGTCGGAACGTCCTGTCTAGTTGGAATTCGTATAAATCCAACATAACGGACCAGTTTGCCTACCTGGGGACTAACGATGAGAGTACGAAGGACCTATTAGGCCAAAGCATGCCACACCAAACGTCGTTCGAACTAACCCCACTTTGAGGTGTCACCGTGTCTACACCTGGACACATTCCGAATCTCATACGTTATATACATATTTCTTGATTTTCTCCGGGTTTTAGTGTACGTAACCAGGCTAACACATGCGAACCATATGAAAAACCCGGTATTCATGGGGGCCCACATGATTACGAAGGTGAAGTATGGCGGCATGCAGGGCCTAATGACGAGCAAAGCCCAAGACATCCTATGGATGTAGTAGATTTATTTTTCTATAATTATTTTATTAATGTTCATTCCTAAATACGACCCATGATCCCAAAAAAAATCCAACTCATACTCATGATGCGTATTCCTTGTAGATGTCTTCTAGCCTCGCCCGTAGGAAGATGAGAGCAGGAAAAGCCCGCGAGCGTATGGCATCCCTAATCGCTCAACAAATGACTGTCGTAATACCCAACATTGTAATCCAAGTCCAACAAGCACTTACCGCGAATCCTGTCAATCAAGAAGATCAACACGTTATCAACCCTCCCCCAAATATCACTAAATGCACCTACAAGCATTTCAAATCATGCGACCCTCCAAAATATGAAGGGACTGAAGGTGTCACCGCTCTCCTCCATTGGTTTGAAGAAATGGAGAACACTTTTCTAAATTGCGATTGCCTCGATGATCGCAAAGTGCGATATGCTACCGGTCGATTATATGGGATAGCACTTACTTGGTGGAATACAGAGAAGGCCAAACGAGGCGTTGACGATGCTATGACTTTAACTTGGGATGAATTGAAGGAAATCATGACCATAAGATTTTGCCCAAGGAGCGAAATCAAGAAATTAGAAGATGAGTTTTATTCGTTGAAGCAAAAGGAAGGAGACCACACCACATACAACAAAAGATTCCTCGAGTTACATCAAATGGTTCCCAATTTGTTCACTCCCTCTACCGTTTGATCGAGCACTACATTCGAGGTCTTCCGTCAAAGATTCAAGATTCTGTAATAAGTACCACGCCTGCAACTTTGGAAGCAGCAATGGAGCTAGCAACAGAGCTCACCGAGAACCGAATCCGGAACAAAGACTTCAAGGAGGAGAAGAAGAAGGATAAAGCACCGACTGAAACTTCAAACTCCACCCAAACCGAATCCCCTTCTCAACCCATTTCTAAGAGAAAAAGAGACGGGTAACTTTTCGCTACTATCCAACGTAATCAACCAATTTCACACGCCATACCCATCCAAGCTATCCCAATCACTCAAGTGGCATCCAACTCAACTTACCCAAATAAGAAACCATATCTTGGACCTCACCCTCGATGTAACACCTGTTTTTATCACCATCCCCTTACCTTACCTTGTCGACTATGTGCAAATTGTGGACGCTATGGTCATATGAGCAAGGTTTGCCGCACCCCTCAAAACCAAATCTCTCCCCCTACTCAAAACATGATCCAAACCTATCATCAACCTCAATACCCCATGTTCCCATATGTTCGAGCTTGTTTCAATTGTGGCGACCCTACCCACTTTAGAAACACGTGCCCTCGATTGGTTAACATCATAAACGCTCAAGCTCAATCAAATCCAGTTAACCAAGTAAATCAAGAAAACCAAATCACTAGGCCACCAGCAAGAGGAAGAGTTTTCAACATCAACGCCAATCCTGACGAAGATAATGACGGCCCAAACGAAACCACCCAACTAGTCCTCTTCACCGGAAATCAAGATTCAACTCCAATCGTTTAGTTTTATGTTTTTCTTTATCACATAGAACCAATCATAACTTAAGGATAAAGCCAATGGGAATTTGACAAGAATATGGTGGATACGCCGCTGGAACTTCCTATATATAAGTATTCTTGTCAAAGGATCGGAGGCATTATCAGGCGGTTATGAGAGGTTCCATGTATAAACTGTTTGAGTGATTATTGTTTATTATTTTCAGTACATGCAATACGATCGGCTCCGTTTGATTGAGCCTTGATCGCACAGACATTTTTCATTTTCAGTACATGCAATATGATCGGCTCCGTTTGATTGAGCCTTGATCGCACAGACATTTTTCATTTTTAGTATCTTGTGGTTGTTGTGTTTGTTGTAGAGTCACATAGAACTAATCATAACTTGTGGATAAAGTCAATGAAAATTTGACAAGAATATGGTGGATACGCCGCTGGTACTTCCTATATATAAGTATTCTTGTCAAAGGATCAGAGGCATTATCAGGCGGTTATGAGAGGTTCCATGTAGGATTTAGTATGTTTTGGTTGAAGTTTGTTCATCATACATTTCAGTGTATTCAATTTCATCATTTATAGAAGTTGAGCTATGTCTCACTTCCACAATGACTAACCTCTCCATCATAACAAACGAGAGAGGTACTGTCATCATTCAAATATGTATACTTTCAGAATTTGGATTCAAGCTGTGGTTGTTGTGTTGTTTATGTTTTATAGTCACATAGGACTAATCATAATTCACTGATAAAACCAATGAAAATTTGACGAGAATATGGTGGATACGCCGCTGGTACTTCCTATATATAAGTATTCTTGTCAAAGGATCAGAGGCATTGTCAGGCGGTTATGGGAAGTTCTATGTAGGATTTAGTAATTTCTTGGTAACTAATCATAACTTGCGGATAAAACCAACGAAAATTTGACAAGAATATGGTGGATACACCGCTGGTACTTCCTATATATAAGTATTCTTGCCAAAGGATCAGAGGCATTATCAGGCGGTTATGAGAAGTTCCATGTAGGATTTAGTATTGTCTTGGTTGAAATTTGTGTTACATTTATATCATCTTGCCATTTAAAGAAATTGGATTGTGTTCCATTTCTACATAAACTAACCTCTCCATCATAACAAACGAGAGAGGAACTGTCACCATTCAAACATATATGCTATCAGAATGTGGATTCAAATATTGGTTGTTGTGTTATTTATGTTCTGGAGTTACATCATAGGACCAATCATAACTTACTGATAAAACCAATGAAAATTTGACAAGAATATGGTGGATACGCCGCTGGTACTTCCTATATATAAGTATTCTTGTCAAAGGATCAGAGGCATTGTCAGACGGTTATGAGAAGTTCTATGTAGGATTTAGTAATTTCTTCGTACATTAGTTGTTGTGTTTATTTATGTTCTAGAGTCATATCATAGAACCAATCATAACTTACTGATAAAACCAATGAAAATTTGACAAGAATATGGTGGATACGCCACTGGTACTTCCTATATATAAGTATTCTTGTTAAAGGATCAGAGGTATTGTTAGACGGTTATGAGAAGTTCCATGTAGGTTGTAGTATTAGAAGTTTTGCTTTAGGATATAACCATATCCTTCCAAACATATCAAAACTCTTACGCATGATATCATATTTAGCAAATCAACTCTGCTTATCAATATTTTACCGTAGGCAACAAAAAGCGATTCCTGTAACAGGGTACTTAACCCTTACAAGGGACGTTACCGCCTCAAACAAAATTTAAACTCTTACTCTTCTTCTAAGTATGTAACTGTCAAACTAAACACCATCATTCTTTTTAGTCAAATATATCACTACTTAAATTTCGGGACGAAATTTCTAAAAAGCAGGGGATACTGTAACATCCGTCAAAAAACGGATTTACCAAACCCGCTCCGTTTATTAACCGAACGATCAGTTAAAAATTTCGTTGCGTATTTAATGCCCAAAATAATTTTAAACGATACATAATTAATAAATATATCGGAATATATAATTTATATTTGAAAAAGTATTAAAAATGGTGATCTAAAAATAAAAAGTTGCTGCCGGGTTTCGAACCCGGGTCAGTCAACCGGTTACAAGCAAAGACTTAACACTTAACCATCCAACCACTGCGCCACTTATGTTTCTTCTTAATAAATGGAAACAATTAATTCATAACATGAATCTAAATTGCAAAACCGACACGCCTATTTGCAGTCGTCGGAAATCCCGACTATCTCGCCAAGATTCGACGGTTTCTTCAGTTTTAACGTAAACATTCACTACTACATCGGTTATAACCGAGCCTGAACCCGCGACGCAAGTCATAACCGCCAGAAAACGTAATGACCGACGAATCAAGACGGAAATCGGACCAAATTCATCGATGTCCCGCCCTATAAATACCTCCTCAAACCTCTGCTAGCTTTTTTGCTCACAATCACACCTTTACCCGACATAATTCCACTCGCCGGAAAAGTTCTGCACCTCGCCGGAAAACCGAGCCCTTCACTTCTGAGCCTTACTGAACCCCCAGAGCTTATACCGAAGTCACCCACATTTATCTCAAGCTCGTTGAAGACTCTCTGCCGCAAGACATACGTCGCCGGAAGTTTCTGTTGTCACCGGAGTTTCGCCGGAGAAACAGAGGAGTCCAGTTCGGTATACCTTACGCTTAATCTTTCATTCTTTTTACTTATCTCACCTTTAATTAATCATAACACACTAAAGAACATGATTAAAGTCATTGAACCAGTCAGTCACCATTTCTGGTTAAGATTAACGAAGAAGACGAAGTTTCAGTAGTGTATAAGTTTAATTTAAATCAAGATATAACTCGGGGTTAGACACACAGTCCAGCGGTGGACTGTGTGCACATTAAACATGCAAACGTCTCGAGTTCGATACATGTCCCACGCATACTCGCTTTAATAAAAATGTTCCTTTTTATTACTGAACCGGATTCACTTCTTATAAATGTTAAGATTAATAAAAATCGGAATAATAACCAAGATAGACACACAGTCCAGTGGTGGACTGTCTGCGCGTTTAAAACACAGGTCACGAGTTCGAGTCCGGACTACCGCACCAGTCCGGACAATTATCCAACTTTTTATAAGGCAGAAATGAAACTATTTAGTTTGTATATAAGTATAATAAAAATCTGATTATTTAACAAGTTAGACACACAGTCCAGCGGTGGACTGTGGGTTAACTCAACCCACAGGTCCCGGGTTCGAGACCTGTGGAGCGCACCGAGTCGTTGATTAAAATCTTTTTAAAAATAAATTGATTTTCGGATTAATCTAATTAGTATATAAATTTAATTAAAAACAGAAATATTTCGGGTTAGACACGTAGCTCAGTTGGTAGAGCTGCGTGCACGCGTACGGGAGGTCTCGGGTTCGAGCCTCACCCAGCGCACACATACACACATACGAACCTGTCAACAGTCAAATTCAATGGTCAATGGTCAACGGTCAACGGTCAACGGTCAAAAAGTCAATATTTTTTTATTATTTTTATTTAATTATTTTATTTAAAATCAATTAAAAATTCTTAAAAATAACATTTTTAAGGTTAGAAAATAACCTTAAACTCACAAAAATACACCCAACAATCCTACTAAAATGGATTAATAAAATCCGTTTACTCACCGAACCATTATGCCATTATCTAGGTTAATTTCACTCGTGGTTAAAACCAACTTCGTGCGCATTCAACATCATCAACCGAACGCACCCAAAGTGAGTGAATCTTACAATTCCCCTTTTTAATTACACGTTTTGGGGTGTGTCATGTGTCACTAAAATTAACTCGTTTATTTAAACTTGTGCCGTATCATATTGTGATCTAAACTTAGATTGTATATATTGCTTGTAGTTATGTATTTCATTTTGCCAATTTATATGCAATTCATTCATTAGGCCCATCAGTTCCTCGTGGGAGATGAGTCGAGCAACGCGTGCCTCAAAACAAATCCATTATTGTTCGTGTGTGTATTATTTAGTTTATATTGTTTGTAGTTATGTATTTAATTTGTCAAGTATATGCAAATCATTCATTAGGCCCATCAGTTCCTCGTGAGAGCGAGTTGAGCAACGCGTGCCTTAAACCGATCCATTATTGTTCATATGTGCATTATTTAATATTAATTGATTGGTGAATAAGTTTACATCTATTTTTACTCATGTGTGGTTGTGCACTTTATTTTACAATCAATTAAATAAACTTGTTCAAATGTTTTCATTGGATTCACTCGCCAACTTTTTGTTGATCCAAAAACCATTTTTACACATGATACAGGTGAACAGGATAAAGCAAGGAAAACATAGGAAATGCCTTAGAAGAAAACAATGAAGCCTAGATTGATGTTAGGACATGATGTAATAATGATTGTATAATTCCCTTTAAAATTGTATTAATGAATATGAAACGTTATAATAAATGTCATGAGCTTTGATGATAACCCAATCATGCCCCGATCACCTTTTCCGCTGCGGGTCGGGGTGTGACAGTTTAGACCATCTACTACCTTAAACTACCATACACCACATCTACCTTTCTACCCTCTTTCTTTCTTATTTTTATTTTTATTTTATTTTTTGTTATAAATATAAATATATCATAGTAACTTAAAATATATAATATAATAATTAAATAAACCTTACGTAATTATAAATATCATAATGTGACACACCATAAGTTAATTAAAATAAAAACACTACACAAATTAGATAATTAAACCTACACAAACTAGATAATTACATGTAAGCAAAATAGACAATTAAACAAACTAATCATCAAAGCCTGAACTGTCGGAGTCGGCACCCGGATGCATAGCTGGTGGCATAGGAGGATAATTTCTTAGTAATTACCAAGGCGCGATGTGAGTATATATTTGGGTCTGGGCAATCACTTCTCACCATGAGCCATTATAATGTTGAAGAGTTGATGAAATTTGCATACCTCCCTAAACATACTATGAAATCTTGACGAAGCGTGGTGCGAAGAGCGATAGATTTCACCTACACTTTGGCAGAATTATTCAATTAATTCTGTTTTAAATGCAATGGCTCCTAGTCTGTTTTCGGACACGTCCAACATAGAGTTGACCAAAGCTATGTCTTCATCTTCGGTCCACGCTCTTCGTGCCATTTTTTTACTGAGTGTATAGGGATGAGAGTATGTGGGTTTGATTTTTATTTTATAAATTTGGTGTGAAGTGTATATGTATTTATAGGGGTTAGATAGGTTAAAGAAAATGAATCCAAAAAAGAAAGTTGAACAATCACAATATTCAAACACTACCAACAACAACATGCAGAAAGTACTCAAACCCACCCCTGTCTGTCGGGATCTAGTCGCAGGACTGGCGGCGCTGTACAGCGAGGGTAGGGGGTACCTGCACCCTCCGGTTTGTGTGGCCCACCCTAACTCATCACTAACTCAATGGTACATGCATGAAACTTGTTGAATATTTGAAATGCACCAAACTGGGATGGATAACCGAAATTTTATGAAAATAGAAGTCAATATGTGTTTTAGGGATCTAAAATAAAGGTTAAGGTCAGGTCCTGAACAGGTGAACACCATAATTTGGATAATTCCTAAAGCTTTATTGATAATCAAGAACATACCTCAAAATTTGATACACCAATTCATATGTACATCATAAACTCGATGTGTGTGTATATATATATAGTACTGTTGCTCAAGCCATGTGTACAAGTATGCTAAGTAGTCCGCTATTGGTTGGAGTGTTGCATCCCGATCAAAGATAATATCTATAGTTCCTACATACCTCAAACTAGTAGCTAGCGGTAGTCGGGGTGTTGAATCACGAAGAGTCTATGGTCTGTGTCAAGATCAGCGGCGGATCTAGAAATTTACTTAAGGGGCAACGTTTCAAAAACTTTTTTTAACGCAATTCATAGAATGTAAACGAAACAACGATAGTACCGCGTAATAAATAAATTTAAACATGTACCTAAATGACATCCTCTTCTTTTACTTTACAAAAACTTTCTTTTTCAACAGCACAAATTAGAGCATTGTTCAAACACCCATCACCCATCCGATTGCGCAAATCCGTCCTGATAAGCTTCATTTCAGAAAAACATCTTTCAATGGTTGCGGTTGCAACCGGTAAAATCAGTGCTAGCTTCTGTGTTCGATAAACCAAAGGAAAAGTTTCGTTTTTCCCAGTTTCCACCATTACACGAGCAAGGTCACTCAATCCAGTCAAATTTGCAAATTTATCATCTTCCTTTGAAGTGTAATAAAAGGTCGAAAGATCACCCCTAAGACACCCTCTTTCTTCTTTATTAAAGTCATTCGGATACATCTCAGAAAACTTCACTATCTTAGATATGTCAACTTTAGCAAATGAATTACAAGGATTTAAACCCGACATATTTTCTATCAAACTAGTTGAGACCTCACTAAATCGGCTTCCAAGTTCTTGAAGTTGCATATCCAAAACCGTATTAAAAACCTCAACTTCAAGATGATGTCGGTTAGTAATGACATACTTTTGGTTTCTTTGATTACCATAACTTTCCGCCATATCTAACATCTTAATGTTGTTTTTTTCACAAAAAGATGTCACGTTTGCCAATGTCTTTTCAAACCCATTTTGTCTTAGAAGATTCAAAGCTCGTTTTGTCCCGCTTATCAAATGAGATGTTTCTAACAAGTCTTGACTCTTTTTTGAAGATGTTTAGATAGAGCATTTGTGAGGCCTAAGATATCATTCAACAAGTGTATGTAAAATACAAATTCAAGACTCTCAAAATATGATAGAATACCTGACGCATTGCATCGTTATTGAAAGGTTTCTCCATCTTCTATAATAAAAGTAAGTACCTCAACAATTTCCGGAAATAATTTCAACAAACTTATGATGGTTCTATGATGAGAACCCCATCGTGTGTCTCCGAGTCGGGCAAGGGAAACCTCTTGGTCTAATCATTTTCCTGTGTTAACTTCACCAGCTAGAATTTCGTTTTCCACTCTCTCTTTTTTTGCCTCCAACATCATATCTTTTCTTTTGCAAGAAGCACCAACCGTATTAACGGTCATGCCAAGAGTTTCATAAAATTCTTTAACACCATCATGCTTTTTTGCTACAGCCACAATCACTAACCGAAGTTGATGAACAAAGCAATGTATGTAATGTGCTGATGGATTGTCTTTCAGAATTACAGCTTTTAATCCATTAAACTCTCCCGCATGTTGCTTGCACCATCATAACCTTGACCCCTGATCTATTTAAACAAAAACAAACGATAAAATACAATGATACGACATATAATCTTTATTATTGTTTATGTAATGAAATTATAACACATATAACTTACTTGATTTATGCTCAGCTGGTTATCGGCTAATAAAGACACAATGGCTTCTTTAAGAGTTAAAGAATATGTATACTTCACATGAGCAACTCCAATTAAACTCTCTTTAACTCCGACCCTATCGACATATCTCACCACTACGCCTATTTGTTCCTTTAAAGACATGTCGCTAGACTCATCTACTAACAACCCAAAGACATCGTCTTTAATTTCTTCACAAAGCATTTTGGTTACTTCTTTCGCATAGCAATCGACAATCTCTTTTTGAATCGATGGAGCCGTCAACTTATCATTCTTTTTGGCCTTCCCTAAAGTGTACTTACCAATATATGGGTTGTTCACACTAGTCAACTTCAAAACCGAAAGAAATATACCTTTATAAAGAGACTTTTCAGATTCGTCATGACCACGAAACGGTAAACTATTTTCTAACCAAAATCTTGCACTACGAACATAACCCCATTAATCGATACCGATTTCCAATCCTTCTTTCCTTGTTAAGCCTTTTTTTTCATTCGCATCATAGGACCGCTTTTGGTTCAAGAGATTTTCACATTTTTGTGCCGCCTTATTATGTATACTATTAACTAACCCAACATGTTCTTTTAAGACACACGGTTGACTCCACTAACAAAAGTCTCTCTTCCACCTTTATTACCAACACTTTCATTAAACAAGTAACAACATAAACAATATGTTTTTTCTTGTTTAGTGCTATACTCCAACCAATGATATTTATCAAACCATTTAACATTAAAATGTCTCCGACCACTTGAATAGTTTGTCCATTTAAAGTCATGACCTCGTGGTTGAAAAGCCCTTTTAACAAGATACACTCTTCTTATGTCGTATAGTTTATTTGGATGATAACTAGTAATAGTTAGTCTATCAGAGGGAGGGATCCGAAGGAAGATCATTCAATTTGATTTTGTTTCATGTTGAAGCCGAAGTAAAAATTGGACTCGGAGTTGGACTGATATCTTCATTTTCTTGCATATCAATATCATTATTTGAACTTGGACCAATATCTTCATTTTCTTGCTTATCATCAACAATATTTGAACTAGGAGTTGGACCCAAATCATCATTTATTGGAATTTTCGTTTAAAAGACTACTAATGAGAGTTTGTTTTTTCATCTTTCAACTTCCAAATTCCCTAGTTTTATAAGACAAATAAATTAAACAATAAGCCTAGTATTGGAATGGCGATTATATAACGATATAAGCATGTCATAAAAGATTCAGAAACCAAACAAAAAAAGAAAAGAAACTACAACCACCATCACGAGAAATCTAAACTACAACATATTTTTAAGCATAACTAACACATAAAAGACTGATTTACAACCTAAACAAGAACACCAATAAATCAACCCTATTGTATAAATGTAATTTGAATATAAGTCAACATATAAACAAAAAAACCCTAGAAAATCATTCAATGATCAATAAGTCCATATATACAAATGAAACACATAATTCAACAAAAACCCCAACCTATTCATTATTCGACCAATTCTCCACAATCCTCAACATTTCAAACAAAATTGAACCTAAAACCCTTACCCTCTGATTGAACAACAAACATTCAAATTCGGACATCAATAGAGAGAGATCGAACCAGTGATTTTAGAGAGAGATCGAATCAGTAGAAAGCGAATATAAGAAGGAGAGGGCGGCCGGCGGCGACTAGGCGGCGAATTGCTCCTTAGCTCCTCTCCGCTGCTCGTTCTTCTTAGCTCTTGCTCGTTCTCAGCTCCTGTTCGTGCGACAGTGGTGTGACGCTCTGCTCCTCACCTCTTGCTCGTTCTTCTAATCTGACTTCTGAGGAAGTGAGGGTTAGGGTTGAACTGGTGAACTGCTCGTTCTTTTTGTAACGCCTCGCTTTTTCGTACTTTCCTTAATTAGAAAGTGTAATCGTATTTCTATTATGGAAACTGGTATTCGTATCACATTCGTATTTCATTTTCCCAATCTTATAATCCGAGACTTTGATCGTAATAAAATTCATACCTGATACATACTTATTTTACATGCATTTAATTGTTAAATACGTGTTTACATACAAACCGATACTTGTTATACGTGCAAATACTCATACATTCATACTTGATACCTAAAATATAATTACATATACATTATACACTTAAAAACATGTGAAAACATCAGGTTATACCATGAAATGAAAGATAAACTAAGTTCAAGGACTAAAATAGCATAATCCGCAGACTCTTGTTTCTAGCTCATGGATTGGGCAAAAGTGTGTTTGTTGGATTGTGCTTCTTGCATTTAATACTCACCTAACTCAACCCCCCAACCACCACCAACTTCATTAATTACCTAAACCCTAATTCCCCATTATAAATAGAAGCCTCCTACCACACTCATTTCACACCTCAATCATCTCTTCTCTTCTCTCTAAAAGCTCTAAGAGCTCTCTTCTTCTAAAGATTCAAGGTTTCAAAAGATAACTCGGTGTTCCTCCAAGCCCTTCACGGAAGTAACAAAGGAAGCTTTTGCAAAATCGTGAGTACACTCGACCCACTTTTCGTTTACAACACTCTTGGGTGTAACATGTTTACTTATACCAAACCACAACACTTAAACTTTATGAAATGCACAAACAATCCTATACACATGAATACTTGATACGATTACTTGATGCTTATATCTTGGACATTCTTTATGTGATACTTTAGTCATTAACTTATTTTAAGCCTTCGTTGGCATGTATAGCGCTATAGGAATTTACGCATCCCCCTCCATCGCATAAACTTGAGGCCATGTTAAAACAACGTGTTCGCGTTAAGGGTTTGGCTAGTAGTATTGCATGCCTTGTATATGCTCTCGTAAAATCATAGTTACCATAAGGATTTGTTTAAACCTTAATCGTATATGTATGCTATGCTTAAACTTGTGTACTCGCCTTTGCTTTTGCATTGAATTGTATTTTAAAACATGTTACACGTTGATGAAGAGGATACTATGAAATCAAATAGCAAGGACTTAGATACATACAATTAGACGTTTAGGTTAAAGTTGTTGTATTAAATTTTGTTGTATTAAATTTTGTTGTATTAAATTTTGTTGTATCGCGTTTATTATATTTGCTTCAGTGTTGTACTTGACAATTATTATGGAAATGAAATTCGAATTTAATTAAATATTGTCATTATTAGTGTTGTGAGCAATGAGCAATCTCATTATCGTCGCACTCCGATGTTTACGCTATCGGTTGAGGTGTGACACTTTTATTTTTTGATCAAATGTTGGGTTGGGGTTGGGACTTAGGTTATAATGGTTGGACTTATAAGTATTGGGTATTTAGTTGGGTAGTACAAAAATTATTTGGGCGTTGAAGAGGGGTAACATAATAATTCTTAAGGGGCAACGAAATCCGAAAAACGCAAAAAAATATTTTTTACACTATCGTCGGCGAGTCAAGGGGCTGCGGGGGCTACCCCCTGACAAAGGGTATGTCCGCCCCTGATTGTTTGATTAAAAACTATGATTTAAAACAAGGTTCACAACCGGTTTAATAATCGCAAGACCTAAGGTTCCTATACGGTTTTATACTTAATTTAGTTGAATTTTATTATTTACGAATTTAGTGTAACGTGGCTTAGGTGCCAAGGAGTTATCAACGTTATAGACAACGGACCGCACTACACTTTATTATCAAGAACATGTAAATTCTACCTATAACAAAGCATAATTACACATACTCATTTCATAAAGTCAAATTTAATCGTTTACTCGACAATTCACGAATTCAATACAAATGAAAGACAATTATTATAAGTTTAAAACGTTTACCTCAACTAGTCACCAATTATTTCCAACATGTTTGTTATAAAATATAGATGTTTTAAAACTTAATGTGTATACAAAATAGTCATTTCTAAACACGTTCTTTAGAATATAAGTTTTTATAAACTTGTTATTTTTATAAATTAATGAACTTCTAATACGCTCATTAGACATTATAATTTCTAACACATTTGTTAGAAAATAAATTTAAACTTTCACAGACGTTTCATATGGATTTACATAATACATTAGATTATTAGAAAAAGTTAGTATTTCAAAATAAATTTCAATGTTCACCGACGTTTCTAAGGGTGCCCCATAAGCGGACACACCACCCACCATGTATCGGACCACACAAACATGTTCGAAAATACAAAGGCGGCTCTCAAGCGGCTCGCAACGTTGCGAGTGTGCAAAGTGTGCCATTAAAGCGCCACATTAGGGCCATCTCCTACGCCACGCGTGTGCAAGTTAGGGTGCTTCACATCCTTTTAGGGTACCCACTAGTGTTGGTCTAAAGGAAAACAATATATAAGGAGTGATCCTCCTTAAAAACCACTTCAAATTTTGTCATCCCACCTATGTGGGACACGTTGACAAAGCTCAATCAATTTTTCTCATATTTGGTTGTTCCAGCCATACAACTTCAAGCCTCGATATATCATTCACCTTAGCTCCACTTTGGACATAGTTTTGTCCGTTATGATGCTCTCACAACATAGAACACAAACTCATGGATAATTATTGGTGTCCAAAATATTTATGGAAAACCTATTTTCCCTAAAATTTCCAATACAAATCATGTATATAGTGGTAATAAAAGTTTTTTTCCTCTCTTTAATTTAGAGTGAATTGTGATTTTAGTCAATGTGGTTTTGCCACATTTGCCACTTCAATCCAAATTATTTTTCTTTGTCATGTGTGACCTTGACATTTGCATTTTTTTCGTCCAATCCTCTAACTCCGTCAAAAAGTGTCATTTAACTCATGGGTATTTTGGCCAGTTTAACTAAGGTACAACATGCTAAAGCTAGTACAAACTATTAATGCATATCATTTTCAATGAAACACACCTACAAACCCTAGAGAGAGAGAGAGAAGTGAGACCGAGCTATCGGATTCTTGTGACAACTCGTCACTTCGGTGACGACGATATGACATGGTGGTGATGGTGTCCGATCGTTTGAGAGGGAGAGAGAGAGAGAGAAGAGGGGTGGAGTGGGTTTAAGGGTTTTTTTTCACTGTCATTGTTGTCCTTGTGGTTTGACCAGTTATACCAGTCTAGACCAAATTTTAAACTTGTATCATTTCGGTCACGGACGTTCTTGAAAGATGCAAATTCCGTCCAAAAAACTAAGGTTGAATCGAATAATTGGACAAAGCATAGGGACGAAACTGATAGTTAACTCATGTTTTTTTACGGAACAAGCATGTTTCAAGAGACGAAAATGACAATTAACTCTTTAAAAAAACTGACATAATTAAACAAACTAAAGAGACGAAAATGACAATTAACTCTTTAAAAAAACTTTTATCATTGTGTTTAAAAGTAAATAGAAATAAGAATATACAAATAAGTTAAATGAGTAAAATAAACCCCAAGTTTACTTACATTTTTCGACGGAGTTAAGTGGTTGAACGAAGACAAAAATTTAATGTCTGGAACACAGGTAAGAAAAGAAACTATTTAAACTGAAGTGGAAAATCTGATGAAACCACAAAAACTAAAATGAAAAGTTACTATTTAATTTAATCAATTAAACTTTTATACTTTTAATATTTTTCTCATTTCTCTAACTAAATTTCAATTTATATATCATAAAATTTCTACGGAGGAGAATACTGCCAGACAACTGTCTGACACTTTTTTATTGATTCAGTCAAGTTACGATTTTGCCCCTTTAAATTACAAATTTGCTATTGGTTTTTTTCCTCCCAGTCAAATTACGATTTTACCCCCGGTTTAAATTTACAGTTTTGCCATTGTCTTTTTTTTCATTGTCAAATTATGAATTTGCCCCAGCGTTTTTACAGTCATGCCATCGTTTTAGTTTTTTTTTTAAAAACTACGGTAGTTTTTTTTAATTGGTTGACTCGGTGTAATTTTATTCGTGCCAGACGCTTAGTTCTCCTAATAAATTACAATTTGCGCCAGTTTAAAATTATAACTTTTCTATCGTTTTATTTTTTTTCCTTTTGTAAAAGTATGACAGTGTTTTGTTTTAATTGACTGACTCGATCTAAAGTTTTTTTTGAGAACATGTTATGAGTAGTAGGTATACCCTTTGTTAAGTTTTAATTCATAATTTATAAATCAAATATCATAATCGGTATAAATATTTGTTTGTATATTTTTCGATCTATATAAAACATGTCTCGGTATCTTTTTGAGCATACCAAAACCTTATTTTTTGGGTTTTCTCATATGGTTGCTACACCAATTGTCGATAACGCAACAAACTGAAGCTATACTGACCGAGTTTTTGCCACATAACGTAGGAGAATCCTACTAGTTCTTAATAAAAACACACCCTCCATGATCATTTATTGAGTTACTGGGTTTCAAGAAACTAAATATTATCTTTTAATTCAAAAGATATAATAGAGAGCTTCAACTATTTGCTATTCATTTATTCAAACTTGTAAACAATGACTCTCTTTAGCAACAACTACATGTTAAAATGATATAGTCCAAACAGTTACATGTTAAACTGAAATCTTTCATGTAATTAGTCTTTTTTTTTTAACACAAACTAGAATCAAAATTAAAGTTTGATTTGAAGCAACATTAGTTGACCCGGTTCTGAATATAAAAACAAATATGCTTTCTTGTTTTCGATGTAAAAAGGTTTTGGAACAAAGTAGAAGGTGCAGGAAGTTTTTCAATTGCGTATGCACATGCGTAGCCACCGGAGTCTGTTGATCCTTTTCAATTTCAATAAATCCTCACATCTTTATTATACATCCAACAACTTTTTTTAACAGTGAGAATTTTAACAAATGGAGAGAAAGATCTTGCACCCTCTCAAATAACAGAGGGTCCTAACCTTATTCTAGTCAAACTATTTTGTTTTAATCGGGCTTATGTTGGTGTTAGAGTTTAGCTAACGATGTTTACCGAAACCATGCCACCCACTGCCAGGGCAAGAGCCTTTTTGCCGCCACAAAAGAGAATCTCTCGAGCGTAACATACCGGGACTAAAACCCGAGGTGGTACACGATCGAACTCTTAACTTAAGGTCTAGAAGAACTAGCTTTCATTACCTGGATCTGTAAGGAAAACGTAAATCTTTTCAAGCACTATACCAGAAATGAGTTTAATAATAATTAGATAAATCTATGCGGTCAGCATATTTTTGTATAGAAGACCACCTTTAGGTAAATTAAATTTAATTTAATCATTTTCGTGTCAAAAATATGCTGACCGCTACATCTACCAACCTTTAAATCATTAATACACCGCTCTTGTTCCACATTCCAAAGCTGGCAATTTCCAACTTAACGTACAACTATTCTGCGTACCATACAAGCATATAGAGCATAATATCTCTTATAATTGATTACACCATCATAAACACCCAACCACTCAAGCAGTTATATATACAGATCATCCACCGAACATCTCAAACCACACCAAAACATAAACCTTAAATTAACAACCACTGATCGAACTAATTCATTGAAAAAAATGGCGAATGAGGTGAAGTTGCATGGAGTTGCTGGAAGCCCGTTTGTCAGCAGAGTGAAAATTGCTCTGAATTTGAAGGATGTTAAGTATGAATTTGTTGTGGAAGATTTGAGCAACAAGAGTGCTAATTTAGTTAAATATAATCCTGTTTATAAAAAGGTACCGGTGTTCGTACACAACGGAAATCCGATATCGGAATCTCTTGTGATCGTTGAGTACATTGATGAAGTGTGGAAAGGAGTTCCGATTTTGCCTCAGGATGTTTACGAGAAGGCTCAGGCTCGATTTTGGGCCAAAGTTATTGATGATAAGGTAATGAATAATGATTTTCGTTGGTATCTTCTGTGTGCTACTGTTTTTTTTTTTCTGATTATTCAAGTGTTCATGATGATATATGAAATCGGACCGGGAACAGGACATGAACCGGTTGGGTTAAGTCTCTTTGACCGATCTTTATTTTAAATTTTCGGTTGCCATGGCTTTCTAGTCTAGTGGCGTTTTGAGAATGAGATAAGATTTTGGAATAATAAGTACTGAGTTCGATTTCTAAAAGAGAGGTTTTTTTATATTTATTAGGTTTTCTTCTGAATTGATGTATAGATATTATATGTAGTAGAGATGGATATGATCTAATGGTTTCCTTGATGGCTCAATGACACTTTATTGGCCCGATCCAAATCTTCCATTGAAAAGGATTGTTGGTTATCAGTTGGATGGTGGAATATACTTTCTTGTTGAACCTTAATTTTTTTTATACTTTTTCTTTTGAAAGTCTTATTTTCTTATTAATTAAGGACCCACGAAAGCGTCTGTAGGCTACCAATGAATGAAAAGTGTAGTCACCTCAAGTGGTGCGGTGTCTATACTTTTGTGGTGGACATTTTGAGGTGGATATTGATCTAAAATTTTAGAGAGGATTTAGTGGATACTTTTGTTGTGCACATTGATCTAAGGGTGTATACCTAATAAGGCTACTTGGTGTGGGTCATCTCGTCCGGTCTAGTTTGGCGACGTCACCTAATACCATTTTCGGTGGTCTGGTGGCATCGAAGACGTCTGTTACGAGACGTTGGAGACGGTCCTCTCTCTCTTCTTCTTTACACACACCTATACATACATACATATATATATATTTTTAGCCCCATTCTCCATTTTCTAGGTCCATCTCCTTTAGGCCCATCCTCACACCCATCCTACGTGACGCTGACGTTGAGTGTCATCCTCCAAGGAGGGCCATCACCCACACCGAGTAGCCTAAGAGTAGACAAACTTTCTATCTGCCAAATCATATTGTGTAATATCATTTTCACTATCATTCTTGTCTATTACTCAAAAAACATAAGAGGTGCATCCCTAAAATTAATTTTAACTACCTAAATAAATGAAACTTAATTTTAACAAAATAAAATTACTTTGATTTAAAAAAAAACATTACATTAAAATAAACTAACTAAAATAACATTAACTAAATTAAAAAAAAAAAGACATTTCATAAAATTAAACCTTCTAAAAAATTTAAACCATAAAAAATTTAGAAACTACATGGCCATTCATATTTTTTTGCGATCTCGCGTTTTCAAGCTAGTGTGATTTCCAATATCTCCGGTGCAATATTGTCGTGTGACCTGTTAAACGTCTCCAGATCCTTATCAAATCGAATCGATCTCAACTTCACCCGCCAACTCGATATATTTTTCCTCTCTTTTCTTTTTAATTTCCACCAACCCTTGTTTCATGTATTTGTATTCTTGGAGCTTGTCGGACATACCAACTGACTTTTCGCTCGACGTTACGGGTCATTTATCTTTTTTCTCTTTCTTTTTTTCCTTATTGGTGAGGGGTCTACGTTTATGTCGGGTATATCACTACCTGCTTGATAGTTACCTGAATCAGATGACTTTTTTTTTTACCCCGAACCACCACTATCCTCACCCACCAATGGTACCGGGGCTTATTTCTCATGCTTTCTAACCACCTCCCACGCCTCAATATGAGTAAAGCCACCCAAATGTTGTTTTGGTAATTTTTTAGCGCTTGTTTCATAACATGAGCATCGTCCCGCTAGCACGTAAACGATCCTATAATAAAAATATAAATTATATCAATGTAAAAAATAAGAATATATTTTATGGTAAAAAATAAAAACTATGTAAAAGTTAAAAGTTATACCGCTTGATGCCAAAAATCGTTGAATTCGTTCAACTTTGCTTGCATATTTTTCCATTTCGGACGGACTTATTGAACGGTCCGTGAGCTTCCTACAACGGTTGCATTGTAGTGTGCGAAAACTTTCTTCCAAAAACTATCCGATTTTTTGGCATTTCCTTTTTTCTTGTTAAGACTACAATGCACATACGCCATCGCTAAAGCCTCTTCTTGCTTCTTCGTCCATCTTTGCGGATCCGCCCTATTCCCTTTTCCTTTCCTTTTTGTTCGGCTTCTACTTCACCTTGAAGATCTTCCTCTTCGTCAACTTCTTCATCTTCATCTAAGTGTTGAGTATCGGGTACAAATTCTTGATCTTCGTTGTCACGTATATGGGAAGCATTTGTTCAACATTATCTCTTGGAGATTGAGACGGTGGACTCCGATAAGAAAACGAGTCAAAAGCGTTTTGGGCTTCTGTAGGATACTCGTACACTCCCGGCGTAACCGTCGTGGGACCTTGTGGTAATGAAAAAATTGTGATGGATAGTTGGGTTGGGGTTGGGTGTTGTAAAAACCCGTTTGCGGAAAAAAAGTGGTGGGAAATCGGGTTGGTACACCATTGATCCGCCTCGTCTACTTTGCGAGCCACGCCCTCTCGCATTCGAACCAGAACCCGATACTTTTTTTTTGACATGGCTCTTGTTTTGTCTATCCATGGTGTGCTTGAGAATTTTTTAAATTGGGTGAAAATGAAATGTTTAAAATGGTAGAATGGAATTATATTTATAAAGGTATTAATGTTTTTTTTTTTTAAAAGGATGAGATATAGCTTTTTGGCATGCCAATGTTTAAAAAAAGCATAAAACGGTCAAGTCCAACGGTCAAATCAAGCATTTCCCATGCGACAAACTCTCCCCGAAACATACTGGTCCCGCGTAGCAATTGTATGTGGCGGTGGTGTTTGCCGATCGGCAAAAGGGTTGCCGAATCTCCTTGCCGCGACCACCCCGTACACCCTAATATTTAAAGAGGATTTAGTGGGCGTATGAGATTGCGGGTTAAAAAAACAATACCAATTTAGGACTCAAGGATTCGTATCTTTTTTTATGTAAGTCTTATTATTTGGTTAAATAAATAATTGAGTGTATATGGTTTAAAATTTTTATAATATGACCCATTTTTTAAATCCGGTTCTAACTGCCTGACTAAGACCAATAAAAGGGTAACGTGAGCAGTTCTTTGTTGGGTCTGGTTCTGGAAAACATTGCTAGTCATTTCATTTGATCTTCTTTTACAATTTAACTATAACCGATTATACATGATGTGGTATGTTCAGTGCATTCCCGCATTATTCAAGGCTATTGTTAGCCATGGAGAGAAGCAAGCTGTTGCCGAAGCTCATGAGGCATTACAATTTCTGGAAAATGAATTGAAAGTGAAAGGCAGCAAGTTTTTTGGAGGTGATAACATCAACCTGATTGATATTTCTGCAACTTTCATAGCCTTTTGGGTTGGTGCAGCTGAAGAAGCATTAGGAATAGAGCTGTTGCCCAAAGATAAGTTTCCGAAAATAAAAGAATGGTGTGAGAACTATCTTAACTGTCAAGCTGTCAAGGATGGATTACCTCCAAGGGAAATCCCAGTTGGTTTCTTCAAGTCACGGTTTGGTAAGGCGTAATGTGGTGGTAATTTTGTGCTTATGAAGTTTAGTTGAACATCCATCGATGTGATAATAAGCAGCATTGTAGATGCTGGTGTGTCTTGTACTATGTTGCAACTGATTTGATGTTTATGATTTTGTTTGAAGCTAATATGCAAGATTCACTTCCGTTTTCAAATAAAATATCTTGATCTGTTTTAGAAATAGTTCTTTACACATGTTTTCGGATTTGGAGGTGTCTATGCTATAATTCGTTGGTGGTACATGAAACTTAATTAATGTTTTTTTTGGATTGATGGTACATGAAAGTTGTTGAACTCAAAACATTTAAATTTGGGGCTCATAATATTTGTAACTAAAATTACAGTTCTTACACATAAAAAGATCAAATAGAGATGATATTTTTTCTAAGCTAGTTGAATAAACTATACACTTCCAAGGACAATATTAGAAGGGGCCGAGACCCCCTCCTTGCGCCTATGAAGTTCAACCCATGCAACTGTTAGCCACATACTAAACACAAATACCAAACAACAAAGCATGCAAAAGCTTGAGTGAACTACCGAATGCCCACTAATTCTGATAGGTCTGTTTCTTTGGTTTGTGGTTTTGCTGGATAGTAGACATGACAGTTGTAATTTTGTTATTCTATTTATACATACTAGTTTAGCATGGTGAACCCGCCCTTGTTAATCTAATTAGTGAATTGGGTTATCGTTTTTCAAGTTACGATAGAAAAACACTTATGTAGAATCCTTGTGAACATGTCCTCTGATAATTTATGGGTCTAAGATTAAAAGCCTTAATTTTATAAAACTAAGAACCCTAGTTTCCTACCAATTTCAATTCTTATAGATAATGACCTCTATCATAAAATTTGATAGAGGGGTTTTGTAGAGTTTGGAAAAACAATGAAGTTAGACTTTTGAATCACCTGAATTGATGTTTGTTTGTATGAGGAATAAATCGAGACTTGAAGTTTGGTGCCCCATAACTTGTACTTGAAGAAATTCGCGATTCTTGTATTGAGATTGCAGGTTTTGAGTGTTGGTGAGTAAAACTAAAGTAGGTTAGGACGGATTGGTGTAGTTCTTATGGATTATAGTTCATGAATTTGTTGAAATTCGATTCAGGTTCCCCAAGACTTTTAATGGTAATTACATAAAGGGTTAAATGACTTTAATGTGCTAAATATGTTAATGCCCCATTCAATAACAACCATCCATTTCTCATAGTAAATGATTTGACAAGGGATCTTGTCCAAGGAACCAAACTACCTACTACCTCTTAAACTGTATTGAAGTCGCCTGTTTGTATTGGTAAGGGGCATCAGTGGGTGTGGTCATCACTATTAGTTGGATTAGTGAGACATAGAAGGTGATCACTTCCTTGTAAAGAGTGAGGCATTTGTATAAGGTGATCACTATCTTTACTTAGTGATATGATTGTGTACCTGGTATCCCTACCGGATTAAGGGAGATAACTAGTGAAGAAACTCTCGATCGAAGGATCAGGTGGAGGAAGTAGATGGGTTAGTAAACAACTCTTGAACCTTTATAAATAAGTTTTCTCATTCCTTCCCACAACTCTTTTCATACTTGCTTATATTATTGTATATGGTTTGCTAGAACATTGTTGGGTTATTAGCAAGTGAGGAATCAAGTAAACCAAGTGTTTAATAAAGAAATTATAAGATAACCTATTCACCCCTCTCTAGTTTTCAACAAGGTTCTTTGTTGATGATTCTTCAATCTTTATACGAAATTCCAACAGCAGGAGCTGTAGCGCAACAGATTGGCTTCTCCTGATGAAAATGAATTGGATACAGATAGATTCATATATGAAATTGTATTGTTGAACTATTTTGGGTATATCGGTTTGCATTGATTTCCCACATTTGTATTGACTGTTTTTCAGTCTTCATACGAACCCCAATTGTTGTTGATCATTTATCGGTTTTGCATTTATTCCTACATCATACATTGATGATTAAAACTAAATCTTGTTCTTAAATGAATGATTATGCATTGGGTTCTTGTATTGATTCCTCATATCATACTTTGATGATTCAAACTAAATATGTCTCACATCGGTTGAGAAGGAGAACGAAACCTTCCTTATAAAGGGGGTGGGCACCTTTTTTACTAAGACGCGTTCTGCCTAGGTGAACAATTCATCGGGTAAAAATAAAACCGTGAGTTTCTAGATGGGCAACCCATCGGGGGCAAAGTGGATAATATCTTAGCACGGTTTACTTGAGTTGTTACAAATGGTATCAGAGCCAAGGGCCAGACCGGTGTGCCTGCGAGGATCCTGGGCTCCCAAAGGGGGGTGGAAGAAGGAGAACGAGACCTTTCTTATAAGGGGGTGGAAACTTTCTCTACCAAGACACGTTTTGCCTGGGCGAACAAACCATCGGGTAAAAACAAACCGTGAGTTACTGGAGCGTAACCCATTGGGGGCAAAGCAGGCAATATCTTAGCATGGTTTACTTGGGTTGTTACAATCTTTAATGAACAACTGTATGTTAGGTTCTTGCATTGATTGTCCATATTATACTTTGATTATGTTTTTATGTCTTCGTATAATTGACCACTTTAAGAATTATCATTTAGTTTGTGATGTGTTGACTTCATATTGGCTTTCATACCCGATCATTGATCATTTATAGCACATGTCGGTTTTGTATTGTCTTGACATAATTTGATAACGTGCTGATATAATCTTGTAGTATGTGTAGACTTAATGACTTGATCTTAGATAAACAAGTATACTTAAATGACTTGAGTGTATAAGGACTTCTATGCCACATATGATTATCTTCCATTAAGAAATTAGTATCACATGTTACTTATTATTTACATTATTAAAACTAAGGTTTGATAATCATCAATTTGAACCATTGTTTCCCAAACAAGATTGAAAGAAAACCAATCATCATCATGGAAATTGCCAAAAATCGATTCATATAATTGAATAAAACAAGAAAATAGGTTGCAATTGAAAAAAAAAATGAATTCCTAGCCAAGCATGAAATCAGGTCTAACAATGCTTTGAATCCAATTTAATTATTCAATTCTTCAACCAATTCCCAAAGGGTATTTACCGATGTCTTAAACGGTGGGAAATCAGATGGTGATGTTATAGAGGTAGATGGTGACATATGTTTGATGGTGGTATCGTGTGAGTTGAAAGGAAAGGTAAGGTGCCATGGTAGAGGGGTAAATCAGGTGGGTGTGGTGGATGTTGCTGGTGAGAGAGAGAGATGCTAAAACCCGGGGGATGTTTGTATGCTGTAGGCTTTAGTTAGAATCAGTAGCACAAAAAAGGAGCAAGTCATTGGAGGGGGTGGGTTTTAGAATAATATAGCTTTTATTAATTAGTTTCTTTTAATATAATTGTTAGGTTTTTTATTGAATGTGTAACGATATTTTCTTAATCCTTTTATGACTGGTGAATTAAAGCTATTTCAGCAAACCCTTTTATGACTGTGGTGTAATTCAGTCAAGTTGTTCTAGAAATGTTCTGTATCCCGTAAGTTACCCGAGTCGGAATCCAGCTTTGGATTTATCTGTTAGAAGGTAGTGATGATGGTTCGAGCATTCAAGGTGAAAGTGTAAATCATGTGCGAAATGGAGGTTTTAAAGGGCAAAATAAGAAGGGTTCGCAGATCATGGGTGCTTGTGAAAATGGTAGATTTTCAAAGAGAAATAAATCTTTTTCATCACCTGTGAAATGTAACACTTTAGCTGATGTTAAAGGGTACATATATATGTTTGCTAAAGAGCAAAACTGAGTGTCATTTCATACAATCGGTTTTCGATGAGAAGAATCCAAAACGGTTAAGGGCAGTGGGTGTAGGCTGAGTGGTGGCGGGAAGGGTGTGTCCGGAGTGGTGGCAGTACGATGAGGTGGCGGTGGCAAGATATAGTGGTTAGGGTTTTAGGGATAGGAAATTGGGAAAGATGGAGTGTATATGCAATTTTTTTTTGTTTTATTTATTAAACCTATAAATAGATACATGAATTGACCAAAATACCCTTAAGTGAATAAACTTAACTGAAAGATTTAATATGGTTAGTACTAAAGGACGTAAAGTGTAACGAGTTTTGTAAATAAAGGATTGTGATGGTAATTATTGAAGTTAAAGGCTATCCGTTGTAATCCGGTACAAACGTAAAGGACAAAAAGTGTAATTTACCCTTGTTAAAGTTAAAATGATGAGCATTTGGATCGGGTATCAGGACAGATCTAGTGTCGTATTGAATTATTTTCGAAACCAAACGTTTTTGGTACTGGTACTTTCAGTTATATTTTACCGAATTTTAGCTTCAAATACTAGTACCATGTCGAACATTTTCGGTACCAGCACTCATATTTGACAATTTTTGGTACCACTAACGAGCTCATCCCTAGATTTAACAACTGTTGACTCTGCGTACTTATATACCCCAACTTTAAAAGGGCATTGTTTATCGGTTAACAAGTTTAACTCGAAAATTTGATATGAACAGAAAATTTTGTCAAATACATGTATATGGGCACGCCATAAGGGTTAACTTGAGTACAACCCATTTAATCTTATTATTTTACTCTTTTTAGTCAATAGTCTCATTTGGGGGGTTGCCACTTTATTTATTTGGATATAGGTTAGGTTTGTTTCCATATCATCTTCTTTAAACCCTATTTTTTCTTCAGTGAGATTTTATTACTTACATTTGTTTGTTTATTTTAACAATTTAACCGTACAACCGACACTCATTTTTTTTATCTTCCAAACTCTGACAATAAAAACTCAATCTGTCTGAGTTGTGACATAAAAAGTTGACACCCTATTTAAAAAATATATAAAATAATGGGTTGAACTAGTTACCCAGGAACGATCTGCTAGTTCAACGCAAACATGACATGTCTAGCTAAAAATGAATGTAGGTTTTGAAGTCCCAATCAAGCAAATCACACAATTTGAAATAAGCCCTCAAATTTATTATTGCAACAAATAACGAAAAAGTGAATTAACTCTTATAGCCATAATTACAAGCTCGATTAGGTTATATAGACACCATAACTCGGTGCAATTAGAGACTGACTCGAACTCCTCATTAGCCTTAAATAAAACCCCTAATTATCTAATAATCAAGCTAGCTATCATAAACCAAACACAACTCAGTCTAAGTTATCTTTAATTGAATTAATTAGTTTGTCTGGCCCACCTAGACTCTTTTAGGATAGTTTGGAAGATAAAAGAGGTTCCTAAGAAGTAGCGGGGTATTGGTTACACCTGCTAATCCGCTGTGTTATGGGGTTTTTTAGGGTTGCGCTTAGACTTACTATATTAGTTGCCTACTGAACCACTTCGCCCTTTTTGTACAAAGGGGTTTCGAAAAAAAATGTCATTTGCTATGTCAATCAGGTTCTGGTTAGACCTAGGTTGGACAAGATAATGAATGATGTTTTTAACATTCAATTCGGATTAGAGAATTTCGAAATTCGACTAGATTCGATTTCAGTTATCAAGTTTCGAATTCGGTTTTCAAATATTTGAGTTCGATTTGATTTGAATTGAATTCAAGTCAAGTAATTAAATTTGAATCGAATACGAAATTATGATTTTTAATTTGATTTGATTTGAAATTTGAATTCAAATTATACATACATATTATATATATAATATAATATAATATACATTTAAAATATACACAGACACACAATAAATATATAAATAATTATGTGTTTTTATATATATATATATATATATGTATAGGGATTGAGTAAAATGTATGAGAACTGTAAGAACTCATGTGAGCCATTAATCAAGATGAGTTAGATGGTTAGGATTTGTTTTGACTTTTAACATGTGAGGAATTGTGTTTTTAATAAAAAAAAGGTTATATAGTACAATAAGGGCATTTTGGACATTTTACACTTGTGCAAATAACAAAAACATCAAATCGAAAATTCTAAGAATCTTATTTTCTGCAACTTCTCTCCTAAAAAATAACATCAACAAAATCTCCATTTTTACAAAGCCTGTAATATAGATTTACATGACCGTAATTTTTTTTCTACAAAATTACATTTGGAATTTTTTTTTAATCAAACCCATTGTAAAAAAACCATAAAAAAGATATAAAATAGCAAGTTTTGCGTCCCCTTAATCTTCATCATATTAGATCCTTTAATCTTCATTCCTTTTTTTACATGAGTGTAAAACATCCCCAAAACATTTTTTACTTGATTTTCTTGTTTATATCCACAAACGATGATTTGTAAATATTACAAACAAATCTTTTAGTACGTTGACGTAATTTATCTTTACATCAAATTTTCCTCGTGTAAATATGAAATTCAACCCTCAATACAAAAAAAACTGTAAAAAAAAGAACAGAAAAAAATCTTAGCTCCAAATCTATTCAAAATCATCTAAAAAGCAAAATACATAAGTGTAATTTTTTTACAATGATGTTCATGTTTTTTACATCTAATTTTTTATTAACATATTTTACATATCAGCAACAAAAAGATTGTAAAAACCCTAGCTAGAATCCCTACTCAAATTCTATTTTGAAAGAAAAAAAGGGTAAAAATCCTAAAATATCTATTGATTCTTGTAACTGATACATTTTGTTCACTTATGTTGAGTTTGGTGAATTTTATTTGAACCATTTGTCTTTTATCAAGCGTATAGGCGATTTTCTAGCATCGTAAGCGGGTTGGTCATTCGGTGGGTTGTTGGCATATCTTAACGAATTGTTAGGCTGTATGGTTAGTATTAAAAATTGTCCCTAATCCTTAATCAAATTCATTATTCCCAAGGCCATGTCTATATGGTGTTCAAATCAGTAAATAAATTTTTGTGTTAAACTTGTAATTATGATTCCGTGTAGGGGTTACTTCTTCTCAATCTGATAACACTTTCTAAAACAATTTGCGTGTTCTCTTAATCAATCAAACAAACCCCCTAATTTAGTTTAATAGTAGTTCATTAGTTAAATTGCTAAACACTAATCACAAATTCCCTGTGTATACGACTTTACTTACTCGTATGGATATTTAAGTAAAATATTTGTTTTTAATTAGCTTACGACAACTACATCAGTGGATGGGTGGTGGTTGATGGTGGTGGTGGGTGGTGATGGTGGATGGTGGTGGTTGCAGTTGTGGTGGGTGATGGTGTTGGGTGGGTGGTGGGCTGATGGTGGTGGTGGGTGGTGGAGGTGGTGCCACATAAACTGCCATGTCAAAAAAAAAAAAACTAATTTAGAATTTAGTTATAAAAGGATTGACGGAGGAACAATGTGTGCAAGTTGGGACTGACAGAAGAAATTTCTTAAGTTGAATTATTACCGACCAACATGCGAAAGTTAAGAATATAAATTCCAATTATCCGAAAAAAACACGATTTCTTTTTAGCTTTATATTAATATTAAGGATTAAAGTATTTTTTTAAATGCGAAGTTGTCTAATTTGATAAATTCCAATGCCAATTACTTTATTAATATATATATATATATATAATATATATATATTAAAATAAAAGAATAAAAGAATATAATAGTGTAATAAGGTTTTGTACAAAAGAAAAAGTTTTTATATTAAGGTTTTGTACAAACGAGGAAGTTTTTATATTAAAGTTTCGTACAAACGAGGAAGTTTTTATATTTCTAGAATACGTATGCACATACGTAGCCCCGGAATCAATATCTATTCCTCACGATGATGACCACCCAATCCTGTCAATCCCAACTCACCGTACAAACTATTCTGCACACCGTACAACCATCCACAGCACGAAAACTCTAGAATTCACTTCTACCATCATAAACTCCCACAACTATATATATATATATATAATCACCACCTCTCAACTCAACCCACCCCAAGCCTACTAAACATCAATTAACAATCAACAGGTCAACCAATTCATCAAAAAGAAAAGAAAATGGCGGATGAGGTGAAGTTGCACGGAGTTACAGGAAGTCCGTTCGTCTGCAGAGCGGTTATTGCTCTGAATCTGAAGGAAATAAAGTATGAATTTGTTGCGGAAGATTTGAGCAACAAGAGTGCTGATCTTATTAAATATAATCCTGTTTATAAGAAGGTACCGGTGCTCGTTCACAACGGGAATCCGATACCGGAGTCTCTTTTGATCGTTGAGTACGTTGATGAAGCGTGGAAAGGAGTTCCGATCTTGCCTCAGGATGCTTACGGGAAGGCTCAGGCTCGATTTTGGGGCAAGTTTATGGATGATAAGGTGATGAATAATGATTCTGTTATTCTACTGATTACTCAAGTGTTTGTACTTTTGTAACCTGATTGGTCAAATTCTTCTATTAGTGGTTGACCAGATCTACATCTGATCAGTGATTAACATTGACCAAAACTTTTAAAAACATCCGTTACTAAACACTTTTAGTAGACATTAAAAACGCTAGCTAAGCCTCAACCTATATCAACACGTGTAGGCTTGGCTGAATGCGGGCTTAGCCTATAGGTGTACAAAAAGGTTTTTTTTGGAAAACCGGTTTCGGTTAAAAACCGAACCGGTTTTCTTTTTGATTCTGAAAACCGGTTGTTCATAACCGGTTCCGGTTAAAAACTGGTTTTTGTACTTGAAAACTGTAACTGGTTATAACCGGTTACAACCGGTTAGTAATCGGTTTCTGTAATAACCAGTTTTTTTAATTGATTGTATAACCGGTCGGAAAAAACCGTAAACTAACCGGTTCTGCAGAAACTTGTGCAGAATGTTTAAAACATGCTGTTTTTGCTGTTTACCCTCCTTTTTAAGGCCAAAATGTTGTTTTTTGGTTTAAAATCATAAGAATTACAATATATAAAGGTTAAAATATAATAATACGATTAAGTTTTGGAACAAACGCTTACATAACAATGAAAATACGAAGTTGTTCGTTACAAACGAAATACATAAAGTTAAAATATTAATCCGCAAGAACGTCCACTAATATTTTTTTTAGTTGGACTAATTAATATATCAAGCTTGATGAGCCTCGTTTAATCTTCTTCGCCCGAACCCGAACTCGAACTATTGCGTAGGAATTCATCTAGTTCGGCTTCTTCCTCGGTCATTGGGGTTGTTAGTTCGGCTACAACCTCGTCCTCGTACACTTCGCCTTCGTAATCTAATTCTCCCTCGAGTGAGTGTTGTGTTGACATCTTTCCGCCGCATCCAAGTAATCTTTCAAGCAAATCGACATCTCAACCGCCTTTGGTGTTAGCTTTGTCCTCCGTATAGAAATCACCTACCACTTATAGAAAAAGCACTTTCCGAAGCTACGGTTGAAGCTTGGACCGTTAGTAATCTCGGGCCATTGTGGCTAGGATCGGAAATTGATCTTCCTTTCCTTTCCACCAACCCAACAAATCAAAATTTTTAAATTCTTGTGAAGTCATTGTTTGTAGAAAGTTCGACCCACCATACCGACCGAGTTCGCTACCACTAGTGTTACCACGTTGCATTTGACTCGACTCATCTAACAAATTGTTATAAACATACAAATCTTCATCCTCGATACTTGATGAACCTTCGCCGAAAGCGGCATTTCTCATTGAATCGTGAATGTGTGACGACGTTTGACCATATTTTGTTACATAAACATCAAACATTTTTGAAAGTTGTTCGTTAAAACGAATTTTTGCGGCTTCGCCAAAGTTTGGTTCGTCATCGGTGTTTAAATCCAACCGTTTGTAATTTTTAAAATCAAAGACCCGGTTCCAAAAATATTAAAGCAAGGGTTTAAAGCTGCGGCACAAGTGAAAACCGCGGGTAGTTCTTTAAAAGATTTTCTTAGTTTTTCTTTCAGCGTAGCTACCATATCACAATATGGTCTACCCCTCCTCGACAACTTGTTTAATTTTCTACACATTTTAAACAAATTGTGAAGTACCAATGAACTAGCTGGATAGTAAACTCCGATAAAGTCTTTGTTGACGTTTTGAAAACTTGAAGCAATTGTGAAACCGTTTCAATAAGACCCCAATTCGATTGGTGGTAAGACGAAACCTTTCCACGACTCGACAAAAGGTTATGAAATGATATTAAACTTTCCTTTTGCAAAATTGCATTTTCAAACATGGTGCAAGTCGAGTTCCATCGATGAGCGACGTCCCAATTGGGTCCTAAGCATAATCGACCCGTTTCCTTACACATTTTAATATATTTTGAATGTCTATGCGTGTGACCATATATATGACATAACATTTTTTTGAAAGCTTCTTTTTGAGTTTCAATAACCTTCAAGCCATCTTGAACGGCTAAATTTATGATGTGTGCGACACATCGACTATGGAAAAAAATACCCTCACAAATTGGATTGTACTTTAATCTTAAATGCGTTACCGAAAGCGTATTGTTTGAGGCGTTATCAAAAGCTATTGAAAAAATCTTGTTTTCCAATTTGTACGTTTTAATGCATTTGTCGATTGCTTTATATATAGATTCACCGGCGTGGGGGTAATCAAATAGTTTAAACAAAATCGTGCGTTTCATCATTTGCCACGTCGCCGGTTCCATCCAATGGGCGGTGACACAAATATACGAGTCGGGTGAACCGTGCGGTGCGGACCAAACGTCGCTAGTCAAGTTAACATCGGTTCCTAATTTTTCAAAATAAGAGATTAATTCTTGTTTAGCATTTTCCACAATCTTAAACAATCTCTCCTAAGAGGAGCACGACTTACATGGGTATATCGTGGTTGGAGAGTTCTTTGAACCATCTTTGTGTAGAGTTGGTTGTCGAAATGGTTGAACGGCAAACTTTCTTGGATTACAAACTTCGCCATTTCCACTCTAGTCACATCCAAATTGTACGCGAACAAGCTAGCGCCTTCACTCCCCATTGAAGCTTGACCACTAGTGTGTTGTTGTTTCAACGACTTGCAAAATGGTTTTTCAACGTGTTGTCTCAAGGTGGTGTTTGCCCCTACGGCGTAAAAACCATTACAATGATGACAACGTGCTTTTTTCGTCCCGTTCGCCATCTCGCACAAATCGAAATGTGACCAAACTTCGGGGTTGCGCTTCGTTGGAAGTACACGAACAACCGTATCGGTTGTAGACTCGCCAACATTGACCGAATCATGAGCACTAGAGCTTGCCATGCTTTTTGTAAGAGTTACCGAACAAGAAAGTGAGCGTAAGTGAGCGTTTTAAGAGATTTAGGAGATTAGAGAATGGTGTGATTGAACCAAAACACCCACCACCCTTTTATACTACTTTGGAGCTGCATTTAGGCCCAAAAAAACAAAAAAAACGGCTACTTTGTGGTCCTAACGGTCATATGACCGTTTTTCTGATCTGGGCACAAATAACCGGTTTAACGTTTTATAACCGGTTTTTTAATATCCGTTACCGGTTAACCGGTTTTTAAATAAACGTAACCGGTTAACCGGTTTTTTATCGTAATCGGTTTTCGTAATAACCAGTTATTTTCCGGTTTTACCTTTAACCAGTTTTACAACCGGTTTTTTTTATAACCGGTTTCTAAACCAAACCGGCAACCAAATTATGCAACCGATTAATAACCGGTCAAACCGGTTAGTAACCGAACCGGTTACAAAAAAACCGGTTTTAAAAAATCCGGTTTCAATTTATTTGCGGTTTCAGTTGCGTAATCAGTTTTTTTGTACACCTCTAGCTTAGCCCACCCTTTTAAGTGTAGGTTAAATCCTAGGCGTTCAACCGTTGGAGCTGTTGTGACGGCTTCTAATAGGAAGATATGAGAGGTGACAATTTTGGTGAATGCTATTTGACTTTTCTCTCAACTGTGACTATTTTAGTAATTTGTTTATTTATAAATCGTGTGTGACCGGTAGTGCGGGTTACGTGACCCGTTTTTTTTGGTTTGATTTTAAAAAATATTGTTAATTTTGTTACATTTGATATTCTTTTAGGATTTAACAATGACTGATATTACATTATGTGGTGTTTTTTAGTGTCTACCTGCAGCATTTAAGGCTATTAGCAGCCATGGAGAGCAGCAAGCTGTTGCAGAAGCTCATGAGCAATTCCAATTTCTGGAAAATGAACTGAATGTCAAAGGCAGCAAGTATTTTGGAGGTGATAACATCAACCTGGTTGATATTGCTGCGACATTTGTAGCATTTTGGATTGGAGCAGCTGAAGAAGCATTAGGAATAGAGGTGTTGAGCAAACACAAGTTTCCGAAGTTAACTGAATGGAGTGATAACTATATTAACTGTCAAGCTGTGAAGGATAGTTTACCTCCAAGAGAAAACTTAGTTGCTTTCTTTAAGAAGAGGTTTGGTAAGGCGTAATATGTTTGTGAATTATGGTTATGAAGTTGGTGTGTTTCTGTTCATTGATGTGTCAATAAGCAGCTTCTAAGAGCTGGTTTGTCAATTAAGATGTAGTATGTAAGGTTTTGGTTGTTTACTTGTTTTTTTTTTCGTTGAAACTGATAATACAAAGTTGTCTTTTGTGTTGTTGTCATTTTGTTTTGTTGTTTATATGTTTTTTTATGAATAAGACTAGCTCCACCCGTGCCTGGGCGAATAGGTGAGACGGCAAGGGCAGATTAGCCCGCCCCACGGCGTAGAAGGGTGTTGTGTCTAGTGACGTGTAGGGCTGCAAACGAACCGAACGAACACGAACAAGACATTGTTCGTGTTCGTTTGATAAGAAATATATGTGTTTGCAAACTGTTCACAAACGCTTATCGAACGAGATTTTATGTTCGTGTTCGTTTGTTAAGGAAAAGAACTTGTTCGTGTTCGTTTGCGTTTGTTTGTTAATTTTAAACAACGGACAAAACGAACGGTGACGAACACAAATGAGCACAAACTAATGTTTATGAACGCAAATGGAAACAAACGTACACAAACAATCGTTCATAAACATAATACATAATACACTGACACTTATTAGATATTTAATTTGTCGGGATATTGAAGTATTTAAATAAATATACAAACTAAAAACACTAATGAACTATCGAACACATAAGAACACGTTACCGAACGTTCACGAACATAAACGAACGAACACGACCTTTGTTCATGTTTGTTCATTTAACCAAACGAACGAAATTACTCGTTTGTGTTCGTTAGTTTAATAAACGAACAAACACAAACAAACATCCTGCCGAACGGTTCACAAACTGTCACCGAAAGTTTGGTTCGTTTACAGCCCTAGTGATATGTGTATTAACTATTTATGCTATCATATTATATTGAAAATTTAAATATCATATAGTAATAAATTGGTAGAATAATAAAAATAAATAATCACAAACAGTAATTGTTTTGTTTTTCTTACATAATACTTTAATTTATGTGTTAACTAAAAAAATAAGGAGATGTCAAACAGAAACTGCCAACTAATACGATTAAGGCTTAGCTTACACAAATTCATGGTGAAGTATAAAGGAGTCCACTTAATAGTTAGTGTGATTGTAACTCATATAAAGCATGAGCTAAATTATCTGACGCTTAGGATTTAGCCTCCCATTTTAGCCGCCATTTTTTCAATATGCTGGTTATTTAGCTTGCGTTTTTTATTTGTCACCTGAATTTAGTCTGCGCTTTACATGTATCTTTTTTTGTCGGTTTTTCGAGGATCACGTTGTACTTTTCAAGGGGTTTTTTGTCGGCAAATTTTAGCCGTCTTAGCCGACGGATATAGGTTAACTTGTCTATTCTGGTGATTATCTCTAGGTTAAGGGGAGATCAGGCTAATTTAGTTTTTGTTAGTGTTTTCTGGTTATTAGTTAAACACACAAATCAACGCACCGTGGAAAAAAGTTAGTCGAATCCCTGCCTCCTTTCCTTCGTCTCTGACCAAGACTGGAGGGGCCACTTGCCTCAATCTGACGGGACTAGGGTTGCAGGCCCGGCTAACGTGTCCGGTTCTACATGTTTTGCAGATATAATATTGCAGTTAAAAAAATTCAATTCTTTATCTAAAAACAGACAATATATTCACTTCTTATTTTGGACCATTTCCTTTTTAACTCCCAGTCACAAAATTAAACACGTGTTATTAACATATATGATTACTAACATATATGATTACGTATGCACATACGTAGGCACCGGAATCACTTCCCTGAATTTGATGACATGTTGACCTCTCTATCCGCTTTGCCACTTATTACCTCTTCTATATATATATATATATATATATATATATATATGTATGTATGTATGTATGTATGTATATGTATGTATGTATATATATGTATGTATGTATATATCAATCATCGTGCACCCAAAAAGTAAACCTGAAAATGTCGGACAAAGTGAAGTTGTACGCCTTTAGAGGAAGTCCGTACAGTTGTAGACCAGAAATTGCTTTGAAACTCAAGGGAGTCAAGTACGAATTTATCCAAGAAGATCTGAAAAACAAGAGTGCCGATCTTATCAAATATAATCCTGTTAATAAGAAGGTACCTGTGCTCGTACACAACGGAAATCCGATCTTGGAGTCTGTTGTGATCTTGGAGTACATTGATAAAGTCTGGAAAGAGATTCCGATTTTGCGTCAAAACGCTTACGAGAAGGCTCAGGCTCGGTTTGTTGATGATAAGGTAATCAATGTTTTCATGACCGGACCGGAGGTCGACCCGGTCACCTTACGGGTCAAAGGTTGGACCGGTCCAACCGGTTCGATCGGATTTAAGACCCGGATTACGTCATAAATTATATAAAAATATATATAAAATATACAAAAAAGTATAGAAAAGAATATAAGAAATAGATAAAATTCCAAATAGTTATGTAACTAAAAACACAACCATTAGTCATCCAAAAAACATATAAAAGTATCAAATCCAAGAACATAAAAAAGTACAAAAACAACAAATAAAAGTACCAATCCAACAACATACAAAACTATCAATCATTTAGTGAATCTGAATACGAATCATCATCACCAACACTAATACCATCATCACCTTGAACCACATCATCTTCTTTGTTGTTTCCGTGGCCTAAAATTTAAAAAATGACTAGTCTAAGTATATTTTTTGAAGTAAAAAATAATGCATCATCAACATCATTTAGTAATCAATTTATCAAAAAGAAAATACTAACCTTCGGATGGTTGTGTTTGTGAATCAAGGTTAACTAGGTGCTCTTCTTCGAGCATATTTTCTAAATTATCATAATTAAGCTTGGATTTCTTCTTGTCTTCCACCACCCCCAAAATTCATTTTTATCAATGCTCTGGTAATCAACCGGGTCATATGGCCTTTTGCTCTCAATTAGCTTAACAAGTTTAAATGCAAAATCTTTTATTCAAAATCAAAAACTAATAATAAGTAAAATTGTGCTTATATCATACCTATTTTGTAGACGTAAGTTGTAATGTACATATACGAGATCACTTAGCCTTTGATGCTCCAAGCGGTTTCTTCTTTTGGTGTGTATTATCTAAAAAACACTCCAATTCCATTCACATCCGGAAAAAGGATGCGGATTGACTTAAAATTCTTGTGACAAATGTTTGCAACGCCGGTACATCTTCACCGAACACTTTCCACCACTCATCTAATCATACAATGAACATAAAAATATAAATTTTGTTACAATATACAAAACTAATATCGTAAATAAAAATTAAGTAAACTAACCGGGACGCTCAAGCTTTACGGAAGACATAGCAATAGATCGACCAAAAGTACCTATTTTATCCCGAAATTTTGCCAAGTGTGAAATAGTTATTTTTACACTTTCATCTAAACTCGATAACTTCTCAATCATATCAAGCACCCCTACCCATGCCCAGTGGCGGATCCAGAAAATCTTCATAGGGGCAACGTTTTATAGAAAACGGGTAACCAAATAAAAAAAATGTCAAATTTTTCAAAAATTTACATTACCGTCGGAGCGCCAAAGGGTAGCGGAGGCTATCCCTACCAATAAGGTAGGTCCGCCCCTGCCCATGCCTTTTCCTTTTCTTCACGATTATCTTTTTCATATGGAAATGCCAAATTGAGCCAATAAGCTATTGCATGAAGACTTTTGTGTAACATCTTATCCCAACGAGCATCAATAATATCAACATACCTCTTATAGTTACGTCTTTTCCTTTTAAACAACTCTTTAATTCCTTTCCTTATCCTAAGCATACCTTCATAAACGTAACCTAATGCAGGCTTTTCATCGGAATCACAGATACACAAATGTCTCAAGATAGGACTCATGAGTAGTTAGAGTTAGTAACACAAATGGTTCATGAGGTTAGCAAAGTTACATTCTTTGGTATTAAATTTGAAAAGTTGCATTTTTAGGTTTTGAGGTTTAATTTTGTAATGTGTTTTAAGTCTAAAGCAAAATGCATACACTCACAATACATGTAGAGAATACAACGCTGACGGTATGGGGGTCGTGGTGGATTGGATCATCAATTACTATGAGGGACATGGTTTGCGTGGTACACCGCACCCTCTCAAATCCACGGTGGTTCGCATGGATATTTCCACAGAGACAATGACCCTCTTTGAATTAAATAGGGGAATTTGATTGGTGGTGGAGGATAGTGGATGATAATGAGGGTCATAGTGCACACCATATAAGGTGGTCATTTAGGTTGGTGAATGAGAGTAAGATAACATGACACTGACGTTGAGAGTGGAGGTGGTCATTTAAGTCATTACCATACTAATAGTGTTTCACACGTTAATATAATAATATACACATACATTCATACAATAAGTTATGGGTACATCAGTACTTATAGGTACGCTTACAAATATAGCGGTTAATTTTAATCGTAATGACTTCTAAAACACGCGGGTAAACAAACTATAACTGTCATGAGACCCGCGACACACATGACCATGACTTGATGTTTGATATAATTATAGATAATAATATAAGCTTAGGACTAATTATTGAATGATGATGCTCAGTTTGATTATTTTCAACACAAAGGCTAAATTTTGTTTAATTTAAGTTAAATGACCAAAATGCTCTTTTATAACCAAAGAGATCATTTCACAGAAATTAGTGGTAGAATCAAAACTCTTTACAAAACTAAAACCACAAAACAATAAACATGTAACTTTTAAAGTTAATACTTTAGTCTATTACTTTGCCAAAACCATAGGGTCATCTATGTAATTAACTCTACTTTTTACATAGAGGTGAAGAAAAACTTGTTCCAAAGCCCATATTAAAATTGGTTTGACCGGAACCAATTTAGAACCAAACCGAACCATTGGGTTGGAAACCGTTTAGAACCAGGTTTCATCAAAACCGGAATGTCCTTTTCCCCCTCAAAACCGGTTCCAACCCGAAACAATATTGATCAAAATTGAACCAAACCGAACCGGTTTGTGCACCTTTAGTTTTTTTAATGGTCAAAAGCTAATATGCCAAATTAATCTTTTTTTATATGGTATGTTCAGTATTCCTGCAGTATTCAAGGCTATGGTCAGCCGTGGACAGGAGCAAGCTGTTGCAGAAGCTCATGTGCAAATGCAATTTCTTGAAAATGAACTGAAAGTCAAAGGCAAGAAGTTTTTTGGTGGTGACAACGTTGGCCTGGTTGACATTTGTGCTTCTTACATGGCCCTTTGGGTTGGAGCAGCTGAAGAAGCATTAGGAATAAAGTTGATGCCTAAAGACAAATTCCCAAAATTAATAGAATGGTCTGATAACTATATTAACTGTCCAGCTGTCAAGGACGGCTTACCTCCAAGAGAAACCGTAGTTGGTATTTACAAGACGCTATAGGCACTGTGCGCGACAATTGTGTGCTTACGAAGGTTTTATGTATGACATCCATCGATGTTCAATAAGCAGCTCGTAGATGCTGATTTATGTAGTATGTAATGGATTAGGTGTTATCACTTTGTTGCAGTTGTTTTGCACTTATGCTAGATTCTCTGTTGTTTTCGTGTAAACCCATGATCTCTTTTTGAAATACCAGACTTTTGGACTTGTGTTCATTGGATCAGAAACTTTTCTTTCTACCCTAAGTCCCGCCAATCATATTACGCCATGTCGTTTAGACCATCTACTACCTTAAACTACCATACACCACATCTACCTTTCTACCCTCTTTCTTTCTTATTTTTTATTTTTATTTTATTTTTTGTTAATAAATATAAATATATCATAATAACTTAAAATATATAATATAATAATTAAATAAACCTTACATAATTACAAATATCATAATGTGACACACCATAAATTAATTAAAATTAAAAACACTACACAAATTAGATAGTTAAACCTACACAAACTAGATAATTACATGTAAGCAAAATAGACAATTAAACAAACTAATCATCAAAGCCTGAACTGTCGGAGTCGGCACCCGGATGCATAGCTGGTGGCATAGGAGGATAGTTCTTAGTAATTACCAAGGCGCGATGTGAGTATATATTCGGGTCTGGGCAATCACTTCTCACCGTGAGCCATTATAATGTTGAAGAGTTGATGAAATTTGCATACCTCCCTAAACATACTATGAAATCTTGACGAAGCGTGGTGCGAAGAACGATAGATTTCACCTACACTTTGGCAGAATTATTCAAATAATTCTGTTTTAAATGCAATGGCTCCTAGTCTGTTTTCGGACACGTCCAACATAGAGTTGACCAAAGCTATGTCTTCATCTTCGGTCCACGCTCTTCGTGCCATTTTTTTACTGAGTGTAGATGAGAGTATGTGGGTTTGATTTTTATTTTATAAATTTGTTGTGAAGTGTGTATGTATTTATAGGGGTTAGATAGGTTAAAGAAAATGAATCCAAAAAAGAAAGTTGAACAATCACAATATTCAAACACTACCAACAACAACATGCAGAAAGTACTCAAACCCACCCCTGTCTGTCGGGATCTAGCCGCAGGACCGGCGGCGCTGTACAGCGAGGGTAGGGGGTACCTGCACCCTCCGGTTTGTGTGGCCCACCCTAACTCATCACTAACTCAATGGTACATGCATGAAACTTGTTGAATATTTGAAATGCACCAAACTGGGACGGATAACCGAAATTTTATGAAAATAGAAGTCAATATGTGTTTTTGGGATCTAAAATAAAGGTTAAGGTCAGGTCCTGAACAGGTGAACACCATAATTTGGATAATTCCTAAAGCTTTATTGATAATCAAGAACATACCTCAAAATTTGATACACCAATTCATACGTACATCATAAACTCGATGTGTGTGTATATATATATAGTACTGTTGCTCAAGCCATGTGTACAAGTATGCTAAGTAGTCCGCTATTGATTGGAGTGTTGCATCCCGATCAAAGATAATATCTATAGTTCCTACATACCTCAAACTAGTAGCTAGCGGTAGTCGGGGTGTTGAATCACGAAGAGTCTATGGTCTGTGTCAAGATCAGTGGCGGATCTTAGAATTTACTTAAGGGGCATCGATTCAAAAACTTTTTTTAACGCAATTCATAGAATGTAAACGAAACAACGATAGTACCGCGTAATAAATAAATTTAAACATGTACCTAAATGACATCCTCTTCTTTTACTTTACAAAAACTTTCTTTTTCAACAACACAAATTAGAGCATTGTTCAAACACCCATCACCCATCCGATTGCGCAAATCCGTCCTGATAAGCTTCATTTCAGAAAAACATCTTTCAACGGTTGCGGTTGCAACCGGTAAAATCAGTGCTAGCTTCTGTGTTCGATAAACCAAAGGAAAAGTTTCGTTTTTCCCAGTTTCCACCATTACACGAGCAAGGTCACTCAATCCAGTCAAATTTGCAAATTTATCATCTTCCTTTGAAGTGTAATAAAAGGTCGAAAGATCACCCCTAAGACACCCTCTTTCTTCTTTATTAAAGTCATTCGGATACATCTCAGAAAACTTCACTATCTTAGATATGTCAACTTTAGCAAATGAATTACAAGGATTTAAACCCGACATATTTTCTATCAAACTAGTTGAGACCTCACTAAATCGGCTTCCAAGTTCTTGAAGTTGCATATCCAAAACCGTATTAAAAACCTCAACTTCAAAATGATGTCGGTTAGTAATGACATACTTTCGGTTTCTTTGATTACCATAACTTTCCGCCATATCTAACATCTTAATGTTGTTTTTTTCACAAAAAGATGTCACGTTTGCCAATGTCTTTTCAAACCCATTTTGTCTTAGAAGATTCAAAGCTCGTTTTGTCCCGCTTATCAAATGAGATGCTTCTAACAAGTCTTGACTCTTTTTTTGAAGATGTTTTGATAGAGCATTTGTGAGGCCTAAGATATCATTCAACAAGTGTATGTAAAATACAAATTCAAGACTATCAAAATATGATAGAATACCTGACGCATTGGATCGTTATTGAAAGGTTTCTCCATCTTCTATAATAAAAGTAAGTACCTAAACAATTTCCGGAAATAATTTCAACAAACTTATGATGGTTCTATGATGAGAACCCCATCATGTGTCTCCGAGTCGGGCAAGGGAAACCTCTTGGTCTAATCATTTTCCTGTGTTAATTTCACCAGCTAGAATTTCGTTTTCCACTCTCTCTTTTTTTGCCTCCAACATCATATCTTTTCTTTTGCAAGAAGCACCAACCGTATTAACAGTCATGCCAAGAGTTTCATAAAATTCTTTAACACCATCATGCTTTTTTGCTACAGCCACAATCACTAACCGAAGTTGATGAACAAAGCAATGTATGTAATGTGCTGATGGATTGTCTTTCAGAATTAAAGCTTTTAATCCATTAAACTCTCCCGCATGTTGCTTGCACCATCATAACCTTGACCCCTGATCTATTTAAACAAAAACAAACGATAAAATACAATGATACGACATATAATCTTTATTATTGTTTATGTAATGAAATTATAACACATATAACTTACTTGATTTATGCTCAGCTGGTTATCGGCTAATAAAGACACAATGGCTTCTTTAAGAGTTAAAGAATATGTATACTTCACATGAGCAACTCCAATTAAACTCTCTTTAACAACTCCGACCCTATCGACATATCTCACCACTACGCCTATTTGTTCCTTTAAAGACACGTCGCTAGACTCATCTACTAACAACCCAAAGACATCGTCTTTAATTTCTTCACAAAGCATTTTGGTTACTTCTTTCGCATAGCAATCGACAATCTCTTTTTGAATCGATGGAGCCGTCAACTTATCATTCTTTTTGGCCTTCCCTAAAGTGTACTTACCAATATATGGGTTGTTCACACTAGTCAACTTCAAAACCGAAAGAAATATACCTTTATAAAGAGACTTTTCAGATTCGTCATGACCACGAAACGTAAACTATTTTCTAACCAAAATCTTGCACTACGAACATAACCCCATTAATCGATACCGATTTCCAATCCTTCTTTCCTTGTTTAGCCTTTTTTTTCATTCGCATCATAGAACCGCTTTTGGTTCAAGAGATTTTCACATTTTTGTGCCCCCTTATTATGTATACTAACCCAACATGTTCATTTAAGACACACGGTTGACTCCACTAACAAAAGTCTCTCTTCCACCTTTATTACCAACACTTTCATTAAACAAGTAACAACATAAACAATATGTTTTTTCTTGTTTAGTGCTATACTCCAACCAATGATATTTATCAAACCATTTAACATTAAAATGTCTCCGACCACTTGAATAGTTTGTCCATTTAAAGTCATGACCTCGTGGTTGAAAAGCCCTTTTAACAAGATACACTCTTCTTATGTCGTATAGTTTATTTGGATGATAACTAGTAATAGTTAGTCTATCGGAGGGATCCGAAGGAAGATCATTCAATTTGATTTTGTTTCATGTTGAAGCCGAAGTAAAAATTGGACTCGGAGTTGGACTGATATCTTCTTTTTCTTGCATATCAATATCATTATTTGAACTTGGACCAATATCTTCATTTTCTTGCTTATCATTAACAATATTTGAACTAGGAGTTGGACCCAAATCATCATTTATTGGAATTTTCGTTTAAAAGACTACTAATGGGAGTTTGTTTTTTCATCTTTCAACTTCCAAATTCCCTAGTTTTATAAGACAAATAAATTAAACAATAAGCCTAGTATTGGAAATGGCGATTATATAACGATATAAGCATGTCATAAAAGATTCAGAAACCAAACAAAAAAAGAAAAGAAACTACAACCACCATCACGAGAAATCTAAACTACAACATAGTTTTAAGCATAACTAACACATAAAAGACTGATTTACAACCTAAACAAGAACACCAATAAATCAACCCTATTGTATAAATGTAATTTGAATATAAGTCAACATATAAACAAAAAAACCCTAGAAAATCATTCAATGATCAATAAGTCCATACATACAAATGAAACACATAATTCAACAAAAACCCCAACCTATTCATTATTCGACCGATTCTCCACAATCCTCAACATTTCAAACAAAACTGAACCTAAAACCCTTACCCTTTGATCGAACAACAAACATTCAAATTCGGACATCAATAGAGAGAGATCGAACCAGTGATTTTAGAGAGAGATCGAATCAGTAGAAAGCGAATATAGGAAGGAGAGGGCGGCCGGCGGCGACTAGGCGGCGAATTGCTCCTTAGCTCCTGCTCCGCTGCTCGTTCTTCTTAGCTCTTGCTCGTTCTCAGCTCCTGTTCGTGCGACAGTGGTGTGACGCTCTGCTCCTCACCTCTTGCTCGTTCTTCTAATCTGACTTCTGAGGAAGTGAGGGTTAGGGTTGAACTGGTGAACTGCTCGTTCTTTTTGTAACGCCTCGCTTTTTCGTACTTTCCTTAATTAGAAAGTGTAATCGTATTTCTATTATGGAAACTTGTATTCGTATCACATTTGTATTTCATTTTCCCAATCTTATAATCCCAGACTTTGATCGTAATAAAATTCATACCTGATACATACTTGTTTTACATGCATTTAATTGTTAAATACGTGTTTACATACAAACCGATACTTGTTATACGTGCAAATACTCATACATTCATACTTGATACCTAAAATATAATTACATATACATTATACACTTAAAAACATGTGAAAACATCAGGTTATACCATGAAATGAAAGATAAACTAAGTTCAAGGACTAAAAATAGCATAATCCGCAGACTCTTGTTTCTAGCTCATGGATTGGGCAAAAGTGTGTTTGTTGGATTGTGCTTCTTGCATTTAATACTCACCTAACTCAACCCCCCAACCACCACCAACTTCATTAATTACCTAAACCCTAATTCCCCATTATAAATAGAAGCCTCCTCCCACACTCATTTCACACCTCAATCATCTCTTCTCTTCTCTCTAAAAGCTCTAAGAGCTCTCTTCTTCTAAAGATTCAAGGTTTCAAAAGATAACTCGGTGTTCCTCCAAGCCCTTCACGGAAGTAACAAAGGAAGCTTTTGCAAAATCGTGAGTACACTCGACTCACTTTCGTTTACAACACTCTTGGGTGTAACATGTTTACTTATACCAAACCACAGCACTTAAACTTTATGAAATGCACAAACAATCCTATACACATGAATACTTGATACGATTACTTGATGCTTATATCTTGGACATTCTTTATGTGATACTTTAGTCATTAACTTATTTTAAGCCTTCGTTGACATGTATAGCGCTATAGGAATTTACGCATCCCCCTCCATCGCATAAACTTGAGGCCATGTTAAAACAACGTGTTTGCGTTAAGGGTTTGGCTAGTAGTATTGCCTGCCTTGTATATGCTCTTGTAAAATCATAGTTACCATAAGGATTTGTTTAAACCTTAATCGTATATGTATGCTATGCTTAAACTTGTGTACTCGCCTTTCCTTTTGCATTGAATTGTATTTTAAAACATGTTACACGTTGATGAAGATGATGCTATGAAATCAAATAGCAAGGACTTAGATACATACAATTAGACGTTTAGGTTAAAGCTGTTGTATTAAATTTTGTTGTATTAAATTTTGTTTTATCGCGTTTATTATATTTGCTTCAGTGTTGTACTTGACAATTATTATGGAAATGAAATTCGAATTTAATTAAATATTGTCATTATTAGTGTTGTGAGCAATGAGCAATCTCGTTATCGTCGCACTCCGATGTTTACGCCATCGGTTGAGGTGTGACACTTTTATTTTTTGTTCAAATGTTGGGTTGGGGTTGGGACTTAGGTTATAATGGTTGGGCTTATAAGTATTGGGTATTTAGTTGGGTAGTACAAAAATTATTTGGGCGTTGAAGAGGGTAACATAATAATTCTTAAGGGGCAACGAAATCCGAAAAACGCAAAAAAATATTTTTTACACTATCGTCGCGAGTCAAGGGGCAGCGGGGGCTACCCCCTGACAAAGGGTATGTCCGCCCCTGATTGTTTGATTAAAAACTATGATTTAAAACAAGGTTCACAACAGGTTTGATAATCGCAAGACCTAAGGTTCCTATACGGTTTTATACTTAATTTAGTTGAATTTTATTATTTACGAATTTAGTGTAACGTGGCTTAGGTGCCAAGAGTTATCAACGTTATAGACAACGGACCGCACTACACTTTATTATCAAGAACATGTAAATTCTACCTATAACAAAGCATAATTACACATACTCATTTCATAAAGTCAAATTTAATCGTTTACTCGACAATTCACGAATTCAATACAAATGAAAGACAATTATTATAAGTTTAAAACGTTTACCTCAACTAGTCACCAATTATTTCCAACATGTTTGTTATAAAATATAGATGTTTTAAAACTTATTTTGTATACAAAATAGTCATTTCTAACACGTTCGTTAGAATATAAGTTTTTATAAACTTGTTATTTTTATAAATTAATGAACTTCTAATACTCTCATTAGACATTATAATTTCTAACACACTTGTTAGAAAATAAAGTTAAACGTTCACAGACGTTTCATATGGATTTACATAATACATTAGATTATTAGAAAAAGTTAGTATTTCAAAAGAAATTTCAATGTTCACCGACGTTTCTAAGGGTGTCCCATAAGCGGACACACCACCCACCATGTATCGGACCACACAAACATGTTCGAAAATACAAAGGCGGCTCTCAAGTGGCTCGCAACGTTGCGAGTGTGCAAAGTGTGCCATTAAAGCGCCACATTAGGGCCATCTCCTACGCCACGTTAGGGTGCTTCACATCCTTTTAGGGTACCCACTAGTGTTGGTCTAAAGGAAAACAATATATAAGGAGTGATCCTCCTTAAAAACCACTTCAAATTTTGTCATCCCACCTATGTGGGACACGTTGACAAAGCTCAATCAATTTTTCTCATATTTGGTTGTTCCAGCCATACAACTTCAAGATATATCATTCACCTTAGCTCCACTTTGGACATAGTTTTGTCCGTTATGATGCTCTCACAACGTAGAACACAAACTCATGGATAATTATTGGTGTCCAAAATATTTATGAAAACCTATTTTCCCTAAAATTTCCAACACAAATCATGTATATAGTGGTAATAAAAGTTTTTTTCCTCTCTTTAATTTAGAGTGAATTGTGATTTTAGTCAATGTGGTTTTGCCACATTTGCCACTTCAATCCAAATTATTTTTCTTTGTCATGTGTGACCTTGACATTTGCATTTTTTCGTCCAATCCTCTAACTCCGTCAAAAAGTGTCATTTAACTCATGGGTATTTTGGCCAGTTTAACTAAGGTACAACATGCTAAAGCTAGTACAAACTATTAATGCATATCATTTTCAATTTAACACACCTACAAACCCTAGAGAGAGAGAGAGAAGTGAGACCGAGCTATCGGATTCTTGTGACAACTCGTCACTTCGGTGACGACGATATGACATGGTGGTGATGGTGTCCGATCGTTTGAGAGGGAGAGAGAGAGAGAGAAGAGGGGGGGAGTGGGTTTAAGGGTTTTTTTCACTGTCATTATTGTCCTTGTGGTTTGACCAGTTATACCAGTCTAGACCAAATTTTAAACTTGTATCATTTTGGTCACGGACGTTCTTGAAAGATGCAAATTCCGTCCAAAAAACTAAGGTTGAATCGAATAATTGGACAAAGCATAGGGACGAAACTGATAGTTAACTCATGTTTTTTTACGGAACAAGCATGTTTCAAGAGACGAAAATGACAATTAACTCTTTAAAAAAACTGACATAATTAAACAAACTAAAGAGACGAAAATGACAATTAACTCTTTAAAAAAACTTTTATCATTGTGTTTAAAAGTAAATAGAAATAAGAATATACAAATAAGTTAAATGAGTAAAATAAACCCCAAGTTTACTTACATTTTTCGAGGGAGTTAAGTGGTTGAACGAAGACAAAAATTTGTAAATATCTGGAACACAGGTAAGAAAAGAAACTATTTAAACTGAAGTGGAAAATCTGATGAAACCACAAAAACTAAAATGAAAAGTTACTATTTAATTTAATCAATTAAACTTTTATAATTTTAATATTTTTCTCATTTCTCTAACTAAATTTCAATTTATATATCATAAAATTTCTACGGAGGAGAATACTGCCAGACAGTTGTCTGACACTTTTTTATTGATTCAGTCAAGTTACGATTTTGCCCCTTAATTTGCTATTGGTTTTTTTCCTCCCAGTCAAATTACGATTTTACCCCGGTTTAAATTTACAGTTTTGCCATTGTCTTTTTTTTCCTTGTCAAATTATGAATTTGCCCCAGCGTTTTTACAGTCATGCCATCGTTTTAGTTTTTTTTTTAAACTACGGTAGTTTTTTTTAATTGGTTGACTCGGTGTAATTTTATTCGTGCCAGACGCTTAGTTCTCCTAATAAATTACAATTTGTGCCAGTTTAAAATTATAACTTTTCTATCGTTTTATTTTTTTTCCCTTTTGTAAAAGTATGACAGTGTTTTGTTTTAATTGACTGACTCGATCTAAAGTTTTTTTTGAGAACATGTTATGAGTGGTAGGTATACCCTTTGTTAAGTTTTAATTCATAATTTATAAATCAAATATCATAATCGGTATAAATATTTGTTTGTATATTTTTCGATCTATATAAAACATGTCTCGGTATCTTTTTGAGCATACCAAAACCTTATTTTTTGGGTTTTCTCATATGGTTGCTACACCAATTGTCGATAACGCAACAAACTGAAGCTATACTGACCGAGTTTTTGCCACATAACGTAGGAGAATCCTACTAGTTCTTAATAAAAACACACCCTCCATGATCATTTATTGAGTTACTGGGTTTCAAGAAACTAAATATTATCTTTTAATTCAAAAGATATAATAGAGAGCTTCAACTATTTGCTATTCATTTATTCAAACTTGTAAACAATGACTCTCTTTAGCAACAACTACATGTTAAAATGATATAGTCCAAACAGTTACATGTTAAACTGAAATCTTTCATGTAATTAGTCTTTTTTTTTTAACACAAACTAGAATCAAAACTAAAGTTTGATTTGAAGCAACATTAGTTGACCCGGTTCTGAATATAAAAACAAATATGCTTTCTTGTTTTCGATGTAAAAAGGTTTTGGAACAAAGTAGAAGGTGCAGGAAGTTTTTCAATTGCGTATGCACATGCGTAGCCACCGGAGTCTGTTGATCCTTTTCAATTTCAATAAATCCTCACATCTTTATTATACATCCAACAACTTTTTTTAACAGTGAGAATTTTAACAAATGGAGAGAAAGATCTTGCACCCTCTCAAATAACAGAGGGTCTTAACCCTATTTTAGTCAAACTATGTTGTTTTAATCGGGCTTATGTTGGTGTTAGAGTTTAGCTAACGATGTTTACCGGAAACCATGCCACCCACTGCCAGGGCAAGAGCCTTTTTGCCGCCACAAAAGAGAATCTCTCGAGCGTAACATACCGGGACTAAAACCCGAGGTGGTGCGCGATCGAACTCTTAACTTAAGGTCTAGAAGAACTAGCTTTCATTACCTGGATCTGTAAGGAAAACGTAAATCTTTTCAAGCACTATACCAGAAATGAGTTTAATAATAATTAGATAAATCTATGCGGTCAGCATATTTTTGTCTAGAAGAGTTTGGTCTCCACTGATTTGGATTTTGAAAGTCTGTCCTCCACCGGTTTTTCGCTCAAGATCTGCCACTGGAATTCAACATATTTTCAATTAACTTTTAATGCAAGATGTTGGTTTGATCTCGGCATTTATGATTCTGATGTTTAAGGTTAGATCCCGAAGTAGCATTGGTTAACTTTATGAATTTGTATATCAATTTAGAAATATCTTAATCTTTTAGATATTTAATTAAATCAAATTATTACAATTTTGAGGAAAATTGAAACGCACTCCTGATAAATCTACAGAAAACTAAAAAAATGTGGAGAAAGCTATTGTGGCAACGAGAAAAGCAGGTTCAATTATTTTGAAGGCCCTAGCGTAAAAGAAAAACTAGGTCCTTTTCAACAAGTCATTTTTTTTAAAATAAAATAACTAAAATTTTAAAATATAGAAGTCAATATACCTGTTATTTGAGAATAGAATAGCAAGTTTTTTTCAAAATTAAATTATATTGAGGAAGTGAGGATGACTTGATCTTCTGTATTTGTAAATAAAACCTAATATATTCATACAGAAAAACTTTTGTTATAATTTGGAGATTCCAAGTCTTGTAGGGGCTTTAAGAAAAAAAGTCCCTCCACCCTAAGGGTTTGTTTGGTATGAAATAATGAAATGAACGAGAAAATGAAATGAACAAAGTAATAGAAGATGTCTGCTTGGTATGAGTTAATGAAATGAACGGGAAAATGTAATGAACAAAGTATTGGAATGGACAACGGAATGTTGTGATGTTTGGTTACTCATATAGATAGAATGAATCATTACTTACTTTGTACAATTTGATAGACAAAAAAGACGAAGTAACGAAACACAATTTTTTTTTAAAATGACAAGAATACAATTGCCTCAATAATAATAATATATTAATGGTAAAGAAAATTAATAATACAAATATTAACATTAATATTATTATTAATATTAATATTTGCCTCAATAATAATAATATAATAATCATAATAATAATAATAATAATAATAATAATATATTTCTTTCCAGTTTTTGAAGAAATGAAAAAGCCACCCCTTCAACAAAGAATGAAAATTATTATATTCGAAAGAAGTTACATCATGATAAATGCTTCATTTCATTACCGTATGATAACTAAATATATTTTTTTTCATTCCATCATGATAATCTATTCCATAACGCTTTCTATATTTTCATATCAAACGCGCTACCTAAGTTTTTTTTATTTTTTGAGTGAGCATGCATATACGTAGCAAGCAGATCCACGTTAAAGTTTTCTATGTTTTGAGTGCGCATGCATATACGTAGCCACGAGAGTCAATATCCTTCCCCAGTTTGACTAACAATATTAGAAAAACCAAATATTATAATTACTGTGATAACCTAATAAAAGTCATAACCCTCTTGACATCGTCAATATAAATCAAATCAACGTCAATATAAATTAAATCATTATTTATTATTATTTATATATGATAATGACATGTAAAATATTATTTCATCCTTTTCAGTTTAAATAAAATTTACATTTATATGATTGTGCGACAAGTTTAAACAAAAGATAAAACAATATAAAATTTTGGAAAGGGTAAAGGTGAGAGTTTGAGACCATTTCTGGTAAATTAAAGGGTAAATATCATAATCATAAAAAAAATAATACAATCATTCATTTATATGAAGTTAATATATGAAATTGATTTGTTGGTAAATCATTTTCGTGTTAAAGTATGCTGACCATTCCATCTACCAACCCCTTCAACCTTTGTGATAAAATCATAGACCATTCCTCTTGATATTTCAAAGTTACATATTCCAACTTAACGTACAACCGTTGTTCATAGCGTACAAGTATTTACAGGCATTATAGCTCCTGTATATATATGAATCATCCACTGACCAACTTAATTCATTCCCAAACCGAAACCTGAAAATAGGTATCACTGGTTGAACCAATTCATCAAACAAAAAAATGGTGCATGAGGTGAAGTTGCATGGACTTGAAGGAAGTCCGTTTGTTAGCGGAGTGAAAGTGGCTCTGAATCTCAAGGAAATCAAGTATGATTATGTCATAGAAGATCTGGACAGCAAGAGTGCTGAGTTACTTAAATATAATCCTGTTTATAAAAAGGTACCAGTGCTCGTACACAACGGAAATCCGATCTCAGAGTCTCTTGTGATCATCAAGTACATTGATGAAGTGTGGAATGGATTTCTGATTTTGCCTCAGGATGCTTACGAAGAAGGCTCAGGCTCGATTTAGGGCGAATGTTATTGATGATATGGTAATGTTTAATATTATATATATAATAAACGGTTTTTTACAATATGTGTATACTTTAAGTTTTATATAATATGAAAATATTGCTAATTTTATTTCATATGTTCTTCTTTTAGAATTTAACTATAACTGATTTTACACTATGTGGTATATATAGTGTGTTCCTGCATTATTCAAGGCTATTGGCAGTCATGCGAAGGAGGAAGATGTTGCAGAAGCTCATGAGCACCTCCAATTTCTGGAAAATGAACTGAATGTGAAAGGCAGTAAGTTTTTTGGAGGTGATAACATCAACCTGGTTGATATTTCTGCAGCTTTCATAGGCTATTGGGTTGGAGCAGCTGAAGAAGCATTAGGAATAAAGCTGGTGACCAAAGACAAGTTTCCAAAACTAAAAGAATGGTGTGATGACTTTATCAGCCTTCAAGTTGTCAAAGATGGCTTACCTTCATGGGAACTCATAGTTGATTTCTTTAAGACACTTTCAGATGCTGGTGTGTCTTATGAAGTTTAGTAGAATATCTGTAATAAGCATCTAGTAGATGCTGGTGTGTCATGTACTATGTTTTGAGTAGAATATCTACCCATGTGATTATAAACAGCTAGTAAATGCTGGTGTGTCTTCTACTATGTTGTGTGTAACAAATTTCATGTTTATGATTTTGTTGAAGGTAATATGCTAGATTCTTTTTCGTTTTCGTATAAACCTGTTATCTCTTTTTAAATTAGTAGTCTTCTTTACTAGGGGTTTTAACAGTTCGCTTTAAAATTGGAAACCGTCCAAATCGATCATCGGTTTGGCTTCATGGTCAGTTTTTTCTTCTGACTTTCGGTTAGTTCCAAAATTTTCAAACCATGACGAGATGTTTGGTTTACGGTTTATAGCCAATACCGGTCATATAAAACCAGAACGGATAGTAAAGTTTGGGTATATTTTAAATTTTTTAAATTTTCTATATATTACAATAAACAGTGTATATAATATTTCTTTATATATTATCTTTTCTTTTTTGAGTAAATTTGTGTTTTCTTTTATAACATTTATATCATACGATGTTTAACAAAGTTCAAAATATGTCAATGAGAAGTGACTATTTTTATCTATATATTAATAAAAGTTTTTTCAAAGTCAAACGAGTCAAATATAATTGATTTTTTTTGTTCTGTATCCTGACGAACCAGTTAGATAACGTCTGAACAACTTCATTTGCGGTATTAGTAATCGTTTTTCTAGTCTCTGACATGAATTTAATTGAACGTGGTCATATTCAACTTAGAGTATATTTATATATCGTAAGTTATATTAAGTGTTGCTACTGTACTAATACCATACCAAACCAAACTAATATCATCCCCACACAATCCGTACCATGTCGATTCCAACCGAACATCTATTCTAATATCGGTACCATCAAAACCATTACTGATATTTATGGTTTTTTATTGATGGAAAACACATGTGGATATCATATTAGGCATATTATGACTTCAACTTTTGAGTCTTATCTTTCTGTTGACATAGCGAGTGTCGGTACCGATACCGATCAAATTCCCATCAGGATTCGCAGGAAATTCAACTAATTACAAATATTTAACAATTTATATTTTACATTATGTAAACTTAAATTAAAACCGATCCTCTATTTTGTCAATACTCCCTTCATGGTTTCACACCTGCTGCGTTTCTTAAGTTCTGTTCTACAAGTTATGGTTATTAAAGTTTGATTTTAATAAAGAATATTAACTACATCATATAAGGTGTTTCTCTTATTTAAAAAAAATAAATAAATAATGCTAATAATGGATTCCTTAGCTAATGTATCATCAAGCAAATAATTGGTCAACCTTTTATTTTTTATTTTAGGGTTCAATAAACCATGAAACCAAAATACAGTTCTGTTTCGTTTTCAATAATTAAAATCCGTTAGTAACGGTTTGCTTTAAAAACCGTTAAAATCGAACTGTGAACACCCCTATTTTTTACTCCTGTCTTCAGTATCATAAGGTGTCTATACCGTACATAAAACTTAACTAGTGTTTTGTTGAGCAATATAGTACATGAAACTTGTTCAATTTTTAAACGTGTCTAATTGGGACAGACAAAGGAACTTATATGAAAATAGAAGTCAAAATAGGTTTTCATATAAAAAGAACAAACGGTCTATTTATACCATTTAGTGAATTGGGTTCTGCTACGAATCATTTCTCTGTTACTAACATATTTATATGCGCAACAATAAGTGATATAACTAGTTTATATGATAAATCCTAATTGAAAATAATATTCAACAAAATCTTATACCAGATAACTTATACTAACGTTTATTTCTCAAATAACATTATTGAGAGTTGAGACTAAAGATTTCAGACCTTCGTTAAATGTTTGGAAAATATCAAAATAATATACATCTATCTTACTATTTGTTGTTTTATTTATTTATATGTATGTGGTGCACGATGGCTCCCTTAGCATCTTGCTTAGGGGGCTGTTTTCTTTTTTTATTTCTAATCAAAGTTTCGTTTGCCAATATATATATATATATATATATATATATATATATATATTTATTTATTTATTTATTTATATTGGATAGTTCAAATAAAAAGAAAAAAATTGTAAAAATAAAAAAATAACTTTTAAACTAATAGAAATTCTTCATTTACTTCATTTAATGTGTGTATTTAATGTTATAAAAAAGGGCATGTAGGTAAATCTTTAATTGTCATTAATTAGCTAATTAATTAAACTTGTAATTCATTTTTTTTCATATACTCTTTCAAGATAAAATAATTTATGGTGTATTAGGATAAATTTTAGTATGTGTAGGGTAAATTTACACGTGTTAGGGTAAATTCTGGTAAATATAAGACATATGTAGGATAAATTTTGAAATGTGTAGGATAAAATTTTTTTTTATTAAGGAGAGATATCATAATTAATGAGATGAGTTATAAACTATTTAATGTTTTACCATTACGTCGTTTCTTCTTTTTCTTCTCACATTAATTTTTGTCTCAAATAAACCTTCATATATATATATATATATATATATATATATATATATATATATATATATATATTTTATATCGTACCTTCTTACCTGTAACTTAAATTCGAAATTGAATACGCTGACCCCATTCACATCTTGAAGTTGTCAATTTCAAGTTCCAACTTAACGTACAACTATTCTGCATATCATAAAAGTTTTTACAGCAGCACTAGTATATATATCTTTGTATATGTAGAGATATAGAGGGGAAGGACGTGGGAATATTTACACCTGTCACCATATCAAAACCAAACCTGAAATCAGTTCAAACCATATCATCAGCAAATGACGGATGACGTGAAGTTGTACGGCTTTCCAGGAAGTCCATTCAGTTGTAGAGTGGAAACTGCTTTGAAACTCAAGGGAATCAAGTACGAATTCATCCAAGAAGATCTGAGCAACAAGAGTGCCGACCTTCTTAAATACAATCCTGTTCATAAAAAGATACTCGTGCTCGTACACAACGGAAACCCGATTGCGGAGTCTGTTGTGATCATCGAGTACATTGATGATGTCTGGAAAGAGGTCCCGATTTTTCCTCAGGACGCTTACGAGAAGGCTCAGGCTCGGTTTTGGGCCAAGTGCATTGATGACATGGTAATGGTTCATTTTAATTTAGCACTTTTTTAATTTTTTTGGTTTAGGTGGTTTCTAGTTAATTTTTAAAACATGCTTGGCTTCTAGGTGATCTACTAGTCCAAATAGCAGATCTAGGCAGACTTCGTGTTAAGTTGGTAGAGTTTAGTTACTGGATTTGAACTCTGCCAACTCATCACGAAATCTATCACCTGTTAAGAAACGTACAAGCTCTGCCGCTTGAACTAGCGGATCACCTAGAAGCCAAACATGTTCAAAGATTGACTAGAAATCATATTACAAACTTCAAACCACCTAAACAAAAAGGAATTGTGATTTTCTTTTTGTTTAATACAAAAAATATGGACTCTTTTTTTGACATATTATATATATGGTATGTTGAGTGCATTCCAGAAATATACAACAGCTATGGAAATGAGCAAGCTGTAGCAGAAGCTACCGAGCCACTGCAATTTCTAGAAAATGAACTGAATGTGAAAGGAAAGAAGTTTTTTGGTGGTGACAACATTGGGCTTGTTGATATTTGTGCTTGTTACATGGCCTTTTGGGTTGGAGCAGCTGAAGAAGCATTAGGAATCAAGATAGTGACCAAAGGAAAGTTCCCGAAATTAGAAGAGTGGTGTGATAGCTACATTAACTGTCCGGTTGTCAAGGATAGCTTGCCTCCAAGAGAAAGCCTTGTTGCTTACTACAAGTGGCGGTTTGGTAAGGCGGAATAGTGTGCGACGGTTATAAATTTGTGATTATGATGTTGAAGTATCTGTGTATCAGTGTATGACGTCTATCCATGTCTCAATAAGCAGCTCGTAGATGCTGAGTATGTCTTGTAGTATGTTCTATGTGACCTACTTTATGTTTTATTTTTCATTATGTCGTAGCAAGATTCTCTTTTGTTTATGAATCAACGCATGATCTCTTTAAAAAAAAAACAGTCTTCTTTATTCGTGACATTCGGAGCAGAAGCTATAATTCATTGATACCACGATGGTCAAATAAATCTTTTTGAATATTTGAAATGCACCTGACTGGGACAGACAACCGAATTACATGAAAATAGAAGTCAATATTGGTTTTATTAGATGAACAAGGATTATAAGCTAGATTATGTTATATCAATTTAGTATAGATAAAATATGTAAATTATGTAACATTACTATTATATTTCTTAACCTAGTTTGAGGCGGTTATCCTTATGAACCCCTCGTATATATATGTATTAGTTATGTATTGAATTCTTTACCAATTCAATCAAGAACAATTTAGTTTCTCTCATTCTGAATCCAAACTGGTAGGGAATTTAATCCAATAAAGTGGTATCAGAGCAACCGATCTACAATTATAAATTCTGCAAATTATTATCAAGTGTATAACCCTACGTATTCAGAAGATATTAACACATGACGACCAACGGAGGAATTTAAACCCAGATTCCAAAATTACTGGGACAAAATTACTATCACTGGCACATACAAATGAGAGTCTTACTAGAATCACAAGACTTATGGACGATAGTGGAAGAAGGATACACATAAATTCCTTCAAACGCATCAGAAAACGAACAAAACATTCAGAAAGAAAAGATTAAAAGAGACAAGAAAGTGTTGCACATCATGTTTCAGGCTGTTAATGAGACAGTGTTTGAACGCGTGCCAACATGCAAAACTTCTAAAGAAGTATGGGAAGTTTTACACAAAGCGTACAGAGGCGATAATAGGGTAAAAACGGTAGGATTGCAAACCCTAAGATGTGAAATCGATGCTCTAAGAATGAAAGATAGTGAATCGATAGAAGATTATATTAATCGAACAACGGTAATAGTTAATCAATTACATTTGAATGAAGAACGAATAGAGGAACAATGTATTGTAGAGAAAATTCTCAGAAGTCTGACAAGGAAATACGAGTCGGTGGTAGTAGCCATAGAAGAATCCAAGGATCTAAACACACTCTCCACAAAGGAGTTACTTGGAATTCTTCAATCACATGAATTACGGTTAAAACAGTATGATGATGCACCAACGGAACAGGCCTTTCAAGTGCAAAGCAATAACTATGATTGATCTAGATAATCTAGATATGAAAATACAAGCAGAGGACGCGGTAAAGGAAGAGGAAGATTTAAAGGATTGATTCGGTGCTACAACTTTCAGAAGTTAGGACACACAGCAAGATTTTGCAATAAAAGAGATGAAAACGACAGGTCGGGAAATGTTCTTCTTCATAAAGACGAAGCAGAAGACGAAAATGATGAAAATATGTTCATGATATTCAATGTAGAAGAGGTTATAAAGAATGACTGCTGGTATTTAGATAGTGGATGCACCAATCACATGACAGGTGATAAGAATTTATTCATAAGTTTAAATGAATCGAAACGGCGAGAAGTAAGGACTAGAGATGATAAACGGCTTGATGTACTCGGCTGTGGAGACGTAATCATTAAAGTTAAAGGGGTAGATAGACGAGTCCAAAATGTATTTTATGTGGAAGGATTAAAACATAACTTACTGAGTATGGTCAATTAGTTCAAAAGGGATACGATGTGATGTTTAGTGATCAGGAATGCACGATTAAAGACCCGTCTGGAATCTGCATTGGAACTGAAAAAATGACCGGAAACAAGATGTTCCCTCTGAGCATGAACCATGACTTAACACCTCGGGTATACAACATGACAACATCAGAATCTTTGACATTATGGCATCGGCGGTATGGGCATTTGAACTTTGACACTTTATATGATATGAGTATGAATGATGTTGTGAAAGGTTTAGCGAAAAATACTAAGTCACGCAATGTTTTTGAAGAATGCATTTTCGGTAAACATGCTAGGAAACCATTCACTAAACAGGCAATATGGCATGCTAAGAAACCTCATTCATAGACGGTTGTAAGTACTTTATTACCTTCATAGACGATTTCTCTAGAAAAACGTGGGTGTATTTTCTAAATTTCAAATCCGATGCTTTAAGTTATTTTAAAATGTTTAAAGCTCTCGTGGAAAATCAAGTAGACCACAAGATAAATGTATACGAACAGACAGAGGTGGAGAATATTGTGGTCATGAATTTCAAGATTTTCTCAAGGAGAATGGAATACGTCATCAACTTACCATAAGTTATACACCCCAACAGAACTGTGTGGCCGAAAGGAAAAATAGGACCCTTATGGAATTAAATAGAAGCATGCTAAAGATGAAAGATCTACCGAATACATATTGGGCTAAAGCTATAGCATGTGCTACTTATTTATATGAACCGAGCAATCACCAAAAGTGTACCTAATATGACACCACAAGAAGCTTGGAGTGGAAGGATGCCTAACATAGAGCATCTTTGAGTTTTCGGCTGCATTGCTTATGCACACATTCCAAAATAGCAACGTAGCAAGTTAGATGACAAAACTGAACGAGTCATTTTGTTGGTTACAGCGAAAATAGCAAAGCTTATAAATTGTATAATCCGGTGACACATAAGATTATCATAAGTAGAGATGTTATATTCAATGAAAGTCAACATTGGGTTACACAAAGGGAGTCAAGGAATGCCATATGTAGACCATTTGTAGAAACTAATAATACAGGTGATGATGTTCGAAGAGTGGTGGTGGAAGACCAAAACAAACCTGAGACTCCAGAGGTGAGTGCTGGTGAACCGGAAACTCCGGAGGTAAGTGCTCAGAATGAAAAACAGTTTGGCAACCATGACGATGAGGTGAATACAAATGAGAATGAAGATGCAGATTCATCGTCTTCTTTGGAAAATGAAGTCATAAGAACTCGAACAGTTGCTGATGTATATCGCAAATCGAAGCCACTCACAAAGGCACAAGTTGATGAACTATATAATGAAGATCAAGGTAACAATAATAACGTAGTGAATTTTGTTCTCTTTGCTGATACGGATCCAGTAACATACAACAAAGCGTGTAAAGAAAACAAATGGAAAGAAGCCATGGATTGTCACACCCCGGATTTCCAACCCCGAAATCCATACACCGGTGGGCCCGAGTGGGGAGTATCGTGATGTCAGTTGATAACATCATTGTCAATTAAACACGGCACAATGGAAGTCTTGGAGTAAAATTACTATTACAAACCGAATGTTCGAAAATACAAAATAATATACAGGCTCATAATAGAAGATCCACAGGCGGATCGTAAAATTTACAAGAAAGAATATAAACGGACTTTGGGCAGATTTAGGATTTGCAAGATCCTCTATCACTACCGAGCACTTCCGGCCTATTTTCGTATTGTACCCGCAGATTAGTCTTTTGAAAATACGTCAGCTTTCGCTGGTAAATACACCCAACCGACTCGTTTTGAAAACATTTCAAAAATGTTTTAAGTGCGTATCAGCACAAAATCGTTTTATAACTTGGGTTAATTGACCGTCCAACCTTGTTAACAGATTTACATGTTTGTCATACATACGGGGCTCGGTACCTTGACCGAGACACAATTAACGTACACACCACTTTGGACTCACGAAGGAGTCAATTCCTCCTAACCTTGTGGGAAAGCATAATTGAGCGTCTATCGGGTGTATGCCTACACCCGCGCTAAGGTCATGGTCATTTCTATTGTAATGAGCCGAGGATATCCAGGACACGGTAGTTAACCCCTGATGATAAATTTATCAAACAAAACTGATTAAAACAGAATATGCGGATTTCTATATCGAACCGGCGTTCGATTAATCCCATTTCCGACCAAGCAGTAATAATTTACCGTAACCCAAGTCCGTATAGGGGAAATAAGTCGAGAGTATTTACCTGAGCTAGTCTTCTTTTAATTTTTAAATAACTCAACCGTATTCAAAATGAGCTAAGTGCATATAGCATTTACCGGCAAGTCTCTAGTCTGGATTATGGCATAAACTAACCAATTAAATACTAACGGTCTTATTCAAGTCATTAACTTAGACCGATTAGCGTACTTGATCAAAACATATGAGCTTGATTAAACGATGATTGGATAGAATGTAGTTTAATCCCGACAAGTACCTTGACTTGTATAATATGGGTAAACTATAAACATTCTGGATTTTGAGACTTAAATGACAAAGTTAAACCCGTTTCGGTTAATTTTCGAAAAATGGTTACATATAGATAACCGTGCGCATATTAGCGATATCGGGTAACCAGATAAGTCATGGACAAGTTTTATATGCCATTATATTTTAATAAGTTAGATTAGTAAGATATCAACTTATATGCCCGTTAAGGTTTTAAAATGAAACTATGCCTTATAAGGGCATTTCGGTAATTATATACCATAGAAAAGGAACTTGAATATAATTTAAGTTTATAATCATGAGTATTCTTGAAAATATATTTTATTTATGATATAATATCAGTAGGATATCAATTATATGTGTATTTTATCTTTTATGACCAAACTATGGACCGAAGGGGCATTTTGGTCATTTTACGTATAGTTTATAAATTATTTGGGATTCTTAGTTTATAATATGTACCTACTGTAAATATGTTTAAAATAAGTTTTGAAATCAGTAGGTATCAAATCTTGGTCAACAATATGGTTTAAAACCATACTATGCACCGAGAAGGCGCTTATGTCGTAAAATGACGTCTTTAAGCGATGTTTACGAAAACTGACATTTGGATCAGATTAATATGTTTAAAATATGTTATTTAATATAACATATAAGTAGGTAAATGATTTATCTTGAAAAGATTGATTAAAATCATTTTATGAGTCACAAGGACTAAAACCGTCATTTATCGACATAGTTTAAGGACCTGCTTGAAAACTCAGTTTATAACTTGGTTTAACATCCCAAATAATCCTACTTATAATATTACATCAGTAGAAAGTCATTTTCAATTTCATTACCATTTAAAACCTTGTTTTATGCAAAAATGACATTTTGGTCAAAGATTGCATAATTATGGAACTTGCGCATAAACTTGGATTTTTTATTATGATCATGTAATATACCCTCAGGGGGTTATGCTACATTATATTATGATCATAATGCAACTTTAGATCAGTAGGTAACTAATCTAAACCGGGTCAGAATCGGAAGTCAAAGCAGAAGTCAAACTTCACGACTTTCAGTTGCGAACCGACCCTAGAACTGAAAATGACGAGCCGAACATGTTCATACATGTTTTAACAATTATTACCAACTTGTTTAAGTGTCAAAACAGGTTTTATAACATATATAAGATCAATTTATGATTTTTCCGAAAAATGGCATGTTTGACTTTTTTAATAACTTAACTTTGACCCGTCAATTGATCTAGCAAACGTGACCTTCAGGAGGTTCCCTTTATAGGGATTAACACCTACCTTATTATGATCACTTAGCCATGTTCATTTCGAACAATGGCTGGACCATAATGGTCTTAACCGAAAGTCAAAGCGTTTTCCGTAAAACGCTTGACTTTTGGCTATAAAAGCCTATAAGCGAAAATGCATGAGCAAGGAACACTTACAAGAGGTTCCTACAATGCAAGAGAACTAAGTTGGATGCTCCTTTCAGCTAGGAACTTCTAGAGGAGGGAGAAGAGTGATGATTTAGAAAGGTGCAAGTTCAAATGGTGAACTTAATCACCTATTTATAGTTGGAGAACTCAAAGGAGGTGAAGCCAGGTGTTTAGGGGTGTAAGAAGAAGCTTACAAGTGTCCCAAAACGTGGCATAGCTGATTACAAGTCCATGCTTTCGAGTTAAATGGTTCGTTAAAAGGTCACTTAGAGGTATAAATTAACATGTTGACACTTTTAATCCCTCCGTTATCCAACTTTCACATATTTACAAAATTGAACCCTCTCGTCCAACAAATGGCACGTATGAGAGTCAGGACTTCACAAAGGATCACTCAGAGGCTTATTACAAGCATGTTGATTCCGATGTCACTCAGAGGCTGGACATGTTGACATATCAGTCACTCAGAGGCTAATGATTTAAGCATGTTGACATTTTAGTCACTCAGAGGCTGTTATTTATGCATGTTGACATCGGATCGTCACTCAGAGGCTCAGATTGAGCATGTTGATGCCTTTAGTCCTTATTGGTCTTTAACAGACTATTTTTAAAATACAACACGTGTCACTATATTATTGGACACGATTTTACAGGGTGTTACATCCTCACCCCCTTAAAAGAAATCTCGACCTCGAGATTTTATTCAAAAAGATGGGGGTACTTTTGTCGCATAGTGGACTCTACCTCCCATGTATACTCGGGACCTCTAAAAGCGTCCCACTTAACCTTTACCATAGGTTTCATTTTTCTTCAGAGTTTCTTAACCTGTCGATCCTCGATCAAAATTGGTTTCTCAATGAACCTCAGATTTTCATCTATCTGCACATCTTTGTGCGACATTACTAGCGACTTATCGGTTAGACATTTCTTAAGATTAGATATGTGGAATACATCATGGATTCCACTAAGCTCCTCTGGCAATCTGAGCTTATAAGCCACAGTGTCGACACATTCGACTATCTCGAATGGTCCAATATATCTTGGGCTCAACTTGCCCTTCTTTCCAAAACGCATCTCACCTTTCCAGGGTGATACTTTCAGCATGACTTTGTCCCCTTCTTGGAACTGAAAAGGTTTACCCTCTTGTCAGCATAGCTCTTCTGCCTATCTCTGGCAGCTTTGAGACGATCACGGATTTGCACAATCTTTTCCGTGGTCTCCAGGACCATCTCAGGTCCTGACAGTTGGGCTTCCCCAACTTCTGCCCAACATACGGGCGTTCTACATTTTCTCCCATATAAGGCCTCAAAAGGAGCAGCCTTGATGTTAGTATGATAACTATTATTGTAGGAGAATTCTATTAGGGGTAAGTGGTCATCCCAACTTCCGCCTAAATCAATCACGCATGCCCTAAGCATGTCTTCCAATGTTTGGATAGTACACTCACTTTGACTATCAGCCTGAGGATGGTATGCCATACTAAAATTTAATCGTGTGCCTAAAGATTGTTGGAAACTTTTCCAAAAGTGAGATGTGTATCTAGTATCTCTGTCAAATACAATAGATACCGGCACACCGTGTAGGGACACAATCTTGTCCACATACAACTTAGCCAATTTGTCAGAACTATAAGTCTCTTTAATTGGCAAGAAATGTGCAGACTTAGTCAGCCTATCCACTATGACCCAAATAGTATCATTACCACATTTGGTCTTAGGTAACTTGGTAATCAAATCCATAGTTACCATTTCCCATTTCCAAGTGGGAATCTCTAATTGTTGTAGTAGTCCTGACGGTTTCTGATGTTCGGCCTTAACTTGCGAACACGTCAGACACTTAGCTATATAAGTGGCTATGGATTTCTTTAAACCCATCCACCAGTACTTCTTCTTTAAATCTTGATACATCTTGTCACCACCCGGATGAACTGGGTATCTTGAACTATGCGCTTCTTGGAGGAATAGATCTCTAAGTCCTCCAAAGACCGGAACCCAAATTCTATCATTAAATCTTAGGATTCCATCCTTTCCAGGTGTTAACTGATCAACAGTTTCGTCTAATCCTTCATTAGGAATATTAGCCTCTTAAAGGCTTGTTTTTGCGCATCTAATAGTTTCTTACTTAAGCTATTTCTGAGTTCAATGCTCTTAGCGTTAATCCTTATAGGTTTAATCCTTTCCTTGCGACTTAAGGTATCGGCAACTACATTTGCCTTGCCTGGATGGTAGCGAATCTCGCAATCATAATCATTAAGTGTCTCCATCCATCGGCGTTGTTGCATGGTCAATTCTTTCTGATTGAACAAATGTTGGAGACTTTTATGGTCTGTGTATATAACACACTTTGTGCCATACAAGTAATGTCTCCACAGTTTTAGTGCAAATACAATGGCACTTCCCAATTCATTATGGCCTCAATTTTGGCGAGATCCACTTGGATACTACGCTTACTTACCATGTGTCCAAGGAATTGGACTTCTCTAAGCCAAAATTCACATTTAGAGAACTTTGCATAAAGTTTCTCCTGCCTTAATAATTCTAAGATGCACCGAAGATGTTTCTCATGATCATCTTGATTACGAGAATAGATAAGTATGTTGTCTATGAAGACAATGACAAACTTATCCAAATACGGTTTGCAGACTCTATTCATGAGATCCATGAACGCTGCTGGTGCATTTGTGAGCCCAAAAGGCATCACTAAAAATTCAAAATGACCATAGCGGGTCCTGAAGGTTGTCTTAGGAACATCTTCACTTCTAACCTTCAGTTGATGATATCCTGATCTCAAATCTATCTTAGCAAAGTAACTAGCCCCTTGAAGTTGGTCGAATAAATTATCGATCTGGGCAGAGGATATCTATTCTTAATTGTTAACTTGTTCAGCTCACGATAGTTGATGCACATCCGCATCGAACCGTCTTTCTTCTTTACAAACAGAATTGGAGCTCCCCAAGGTGAGGAACTAGGATGGATAAAGCCTTTCTCCAAGAGTTCGGCCAATTGAACTCTTAGCTCATTCATTTTGGTTGGAGTTAGCCTATATGGAGCTCTAGCTACGGGTGCTGCTCCTAGTATGATGTCTATTCTGAACTCCACTTGCCTATATGGAGGTAGGCCTGGTAATTCTTTAGGGAAAACATCGGGATACTCCGAGATAACTGGTTGATCTTCAAGGTTCGGCTTTGGTTCATTTATAGTGACTTATGCCATGTAGATGACACAGCCTCTTCTCAAACACTTGGATGCCTTAAATAACGACACCTTGTCTGGCAGTCCATAGTGTGAGTCTCCAAGGATGATGATCATTTCACCAGATGGGGTTTTGATTTCGATGAGCTTTTTATCGCAGGCAATGCGGGCTTGGTTATGAGATAACCAATCCATGCCTAAGACAACATCGAACCCCGCCAATTTCATTGGCAAAAGAGAGATAGGGATGGAATGATTCTTAATAGATATAGAGCATCCATCAAGAATGGAAGAAGCAGTTTCTAAGGTTCCATCGGCGAGTTCTATCTCATAAATTTTATCTAGAGTTCTTATAGGTAAATTTAATAGTTTACTAAACTTACGTTCAACAAATGATTTATCTGCACCTGAATCAAAAAGAACTCTAGCATAAGTATCATTAATGGGGAAAGTACCTGTTATGACATTGTTGTCATTAACGGCCTCTCTGGCATTCATTTGGAAGGCACGGGCATTCCCTTTCTTAGCCTCTCCAGGCTCTGCATCATTACTTTTGGGTTTCTTGGGGTAATTGTATGTTATATGCCCTTTTTCATTGCAGTTATAGCAAAATGCATCCTTAAGATCCTTGCAATCTAAGGTCTTGTGCCCTCTTCTTTTGCAGATACCACAAGGTCTGGTTTGTGGATTTATACTACACTGTCCCCAATGCCTATATTTACAATTCTTGCATAGGGGTTTGTCATTAGACGCGTGCTGGTTCTTCTTGAACCCAAAATTTCCTTTCTTTTTAAATCTTTGGGAGTTATTATCCTCCCGTTTCCTCTTTCCGCCAGTTTCAGTCCTAACTGACCTTTGTCTTACCATATCAGGGGTGAGGGAAAGAGATAGGTCTACAGCGGACCTATATGTACTAGGCTGAGCAGCCTTCACCCTGTCGTTTATTTCGGGCGCCAACCCATTTATAAAACGCGCAATGCGTTTGGATTCGGGGATGATTAAATAGGAAACAAACCTAGATAAGGAATTGAAATCGGAGACGTACTTCCGACAATCTAGGTTTTTCATTGAAAGAGACAAAAAGTCTGTCTCTAATTTCTCCACCTCATGGGTTGGGCAGTAAGTTTCATTAACAAGGTCCACAAACTTGTACCATCCTAAATTATACAGGTGCACTTTACTTGTAGACTGTATCATGGCTTTCCACCATATTAGGGCATCGCCCTTAAAAGATTGTGATACGTACTTGACCACATCCTTATCCGCACAGTTACTGATATCTACTATCGTCTCCATCTCGTCCAGCCATTTTAGGGCTTCTACAGCTCCTTTCTCCCCGTTAAAGTCTCGGGCTTACAAGAGACAAAGTATTTGTAGGTGCACCCATCTTTAGAAGAACGAGACCTATCAGCAAAATCTACTTTCCTTTCGCATTTGAAGAGTGAACAGAGCTTTCTTTATGAGCTGAATATGGTGGAATAGAAAAGGGTCTAGAGCGAGTAGCACTCGACTCTCTTAGCTTTTCTGTGGCCTTACTCATGGTCCTTTCCACAGCCGCATCAATGCGAGCTTGGAAATCATTATCATTAATATTTCTATTTTTAGCATTGCTGGGTTCTTTGTCCCGCTGGCTATTTTGTGCTTCATTTGAATTAGCCATCTTTAAGTCTTGGTTTCTATACACCAATAAAGCTTCACTTAGCCTGTCACACCCGACCCGCAGCTGAATAAAAGTCGGGGCATGATTGGTCTATCACCAAAGCTCATGACATTTACTAATAAGTTTCATATTTATTAAATTGAAATTTACTTCAAATATCCAACACCAAATTCATACAAACACAAAAAATAAACCCAACGATTGTTCCAAACGAAATAAATTGTTTATTCTTCTAAGGCCATCCTATGTGTTTTGTCCCTCAGCTTGTTCACCTGTATCATGCGTAAAACAGGAAAATTTGGGTCAACAAAAGTTGGCGAGTGAACCTTGATAAAACATTTAAATAATTGAATTTTATGTTTGTTTAAATAAAATTGTGCATGAATCACATGTGAGCAAATGTATATATGTAACCAATCACAAACCACATTGAATGAACATATGACATAATGGATGATGTATTTGAGATCAAAGCTCAATCAAACGGAGCCGATCTAATGAGGCACCTGATGCTCAACCCTTATCCCACGAGGAACTGATGGGCCTAATGAAATGATTGCACTGAAATGATAAAATGTATCCACATATAACCACATATCAAACAATACACATTGATCACGAAATGATATTAGCACAAGTGTTTAAATAAAATAAAGAAAATTGTACGACACATGATACACCCCAAAACATGATTAAAACGGGGAATTTGTAGAGATTCACTCACATTGGTGCGTATCTTGAGTGGGAATGTGAGCGCACGAGTTGTAGATTTAACCGATGAAGACGTACTAACCTAAAATAATAATGCAATATCTCGATAAACAAATAAACTAATAAGAACTTTGTTTTAGATTTTTAAGTTAAATTTATAATTTATATGGATATAATTAGGCCTTTTTAAATTATGTATTTTTAAGTGTTCTAAGTGTATTTTCTTTTAATAAGAATTAGTAGTGAAATAATAAAGGAAAATAAAAAGCAGAATAAAATAAATTTAAATTTTTTTAAAAAATATACTTGTCAGACTGACAGGTCTGACAACCGGTTCGACCGTTTTTGTAAGCATGCGTGTTGAGACTCGAACCCGTGACCTCTCGGTTTCGTGCACGCAGCTCTTCCAACTGAGCTACGTGTCTAACCCGAAAGAATCTGGATTTTAATTATACTTATACACACTTTATGTTCACTCGAATTTAATTAAGTTTAAAAGGATTTTTAGGTAATTCGACCGGTGATAACCAAGGGACTCGAACCCGAGCCTCGGCGGTGTGATACACCCAGCCCAACCAACTGGACTGGGTGTCTAACCCGGTTATACATGCATTTTTATTATACTTACTAAGTTTATACAGAAAGGGTGAATTTAAAAAGGGATTTAAAGTGTCAGGCCGGTGTGTGGGAAAGGTTTCGAACCGGCGGTGCTGGGTTCAGTTTGCACCCGGCCCAACCAGTTGGGCTGGGTGCTTAACCCGATCGTAATCTTATTTGTAATATACATATAACGACACAGCACTTCATCTTCTTCGTTGTGAGTTTGAACTAAACACATACCCGCCCTAATTTAATCCGATTCTCCCCAGATTAATCACAGTACATAATTTGTTAATTGAACAATACACAAGAGAAAGGATGAAGGTCTACCGTATAACCAAGTCGGCGGTGGCACGATTCCGGCGACCCGTTTGATTCCAGCGAGTGAGAGACTTCGGCGACGTAAGGACTTAGAGGTGAACATAGAGTATGAACGAGTTGGTTTGGGAGGTGTTGGTCGGTATTTATAGAGAGGCATGGGGGTTCGGTTTTAAATGGTTCAAAGCTTGGATTGATTGACAGCGAAATCAATCAAGAAATTCGCCGAAAATAGGTTCGGACAACTGTTGATTTGGAGATAAGCGCGTATATTACCGAGATCTCCGGCGAGGAGATTTGTGGTTTGTCGCAGGTTTCTTCTGATCTTTCATATATAAGCAACGAACTTGTGTGTGTGCTGCAGTGGTGTTTGTGATGTGTGTGCAACCGGGGGAACCCGGGTTCGATTCCCGGTTCACCCATTTTTTTTAAAACTTGATTTTTCTTTAATTGTTTTTATTAAGCCTTTTTAATTATTATAATTATTTATTATTTAGTTGATTTATTTTATTTAATTAATTGATTATATTATATTACTTCTTTGAACTAAATTAATTTGTAAATATAGAATTTCATCCTTATATCTATGTAGTATTGTAAACGATAAATAGGTAACCGAACAACGTAAACAAATAAAACAAAAACAACAAAAAAAATACTTTGATTGATAAAATTGAAGCGGGTTTTCGAAACCCGAATTACAGAAATGTTACATAGCCATGGTATATCAACCATATCGGCTTTCAACATTGGATATAATAATCCATTGCCTATACTAGTGTGAATAACATCACAACTCTTAGGCTTAACTAACTATATTTGGCCTAGGTCTTAATAGGACCATCATAGGCAAATTACAATTTGGACGTAGTCCATATATTATTGGACAGTGGATCGCAATGTCACAACTGTCATTGTCATCATTGACAATTATATAGCTCATAGGCTTGTCCCTAATGGACATAATAATTGGGCACCTTAGCCGGTCATATTGGAGATAATATATATATATATATATATATATATATATATATATATATATATGTATTAGACATAATACATATGCATATCAGCCTGTCCCGTTGGACAATTAATTGGGCACATTGGCCTACATCATATCAGATGTATATGGCATATCAGCCTGTCCCGTTGGACAATTAATTCGGCACATTGGCCTACATCAGATCAGATGTATATGGCATATCAGCCTGTCCCGTTGGACAATTAATTGGGCACATTGGCCTACATCATATCAGATGTACATGGCATATCAGCATGTCTCGTTGGACAATTAATAGAGCACATTGGCCTACATCATATCAGATGTACATGGCATATCAGCCTGTCCCGTTGGATAATTAATTGGGCACATTGGCCATCATCATATCAGATGTACATGGCATATCAGCCTGTCCTGTTGGACAATTAATTGGGCACATTGGCCTACATCATCAGCCTGTCCTGTTGGACAATTAATTGGGCACATTGGCCTACATAATATCAGATGTATATGGCATATCAGCCTGTCCCGTTGGACAATTAATTAGGCCCATTGGCCTACATCATATCAGATGTATATTGCATATCAGCCTGTCCCGTTGGACAATTGATTGGGCACATTGGCCTATATCATATCAGATGTATATGGCATATCAGCCTGTCCCGTTGGACAATTAATTGGGCACATTGGCCTAACGGCTAATGTGGTTCCTCAAGCCACACTACCAAGAGTATGAACATTTCTTAATGTTACATAAGATTACCTTAATAATTGATTAATGGTCTCGGTCACCTTCGACCTTAACGACCTTGGAGGTTTGGACCTAGTCCCTTACTCCTGGATAGAAAGATAATTTCCCTTAACTATCCTGATAGAAGACCCCTTCGTACTTAACTATCATTTCTTGGCCAATGTGTGGTCTATGCCACTTGGCATAATCAATCTATTAAGGTCTTTTGGAATTATATAGCAGAACATAAACTTCGAGTAAAATCGAGACGCTCGTTTTCAAGAGGATGATTTACATATATATATATATATATATAATTCCAAAAGTACTTCATTAAATTTCAAACTAGAAATTTACAATACTAAAAAAATGAAATAAACTTGTCCATGCAAGGACTTAAAGGAATAAAAATGTCCACGCAGGGACTAAAAGAAATATCAATGTCCTCACAGGGACTACATATATTTAGAAGAGACTTCACTCGTCCTTCTTTCCCTTGACCAATTTAGAGAGTTTCTTGAAGAATTTATTCGTCTTCTTCTCCATTTTCTCCGCATGTTGCTGCATTTCTCTCATTCTTTCTAAGGCCTCATTAATGGCCTCAAGTGGTGGCAGAGGTTGTGGTTGTGGTTGTGGCATAATCGGATACTGGTACCCATAAGTTGAATATCCAGTCGGTGGATAGGTAGGTGGGAAAGGAGACGGGTAAAGTGCATTGTGCATCACCGCCTGCATTTATGGGTCTTTCGACCATGCTTGATAGTCTATCGGTGTAGATGGGTTAAAAGGATCATATCCAGACGTGTCTGGATACGTGGAGATTGGGTTAGTATAATCCGATGGTGGTGGTTGAACAACAGGTGTGGGTGTTGCTGTTGGTTCAACCACATGTGAGGTGTTAGAGGGCCCACCCATTTGTGGGTCCTCTTGAATCGTGAGGTAGGAGTTGGGTAAAGGTGGTAGCGATCCCGACCTTTGTCCTGCACGTACCGACATACGTGCTCCCCGCTTTCTTCTTGGTGGTTCAGGTGGTGGTTGAGGTTGGTCCACTGGCTCCATGTGGACATCTTCTTGAACAGGAGGTAGTCGAGAATTGTGAGAAGGAGTATGGGTGAAAGTGAATTGGTTCCAGTATTGGTCCCACTCATTAGGACCTTGGTAGGGCGATCCAGCGTAGGAGTTTGAATCGCTTGATATTTCAATGGGATGCATATTAGATCCCGACGGCGGCATCTTCGGGTCAGAGTCCTTGTCCATAGGATGTGGCTAGTCCAACTGATTTTGATCGGTTGGAGGCGTGTTAAGATATTGTTGGGTTAAATTCCTCATGGTAGGAGTGGTGAGAATGGGAATGGTGAGAATGGTAAGAATGGTGTGAGTGGTAAGAATTTTGGGAATGTGAGGGCGAGTGTCTATCAGAGACAGAACGTCTCGCTGGTTGCCAAGGAGACGAATCTCCTGATTCTTGGTATGCATCTGTATTATGAGGTTGAGGGGGAATACGTCCCGATGGTCCTCCTCTTATTGGACCTTTTCCTCGTCCACTTTGTCCTTGTACACGTGGCGGCATTTTCCTGTTTAAATCAATTCAAAAAACATACTAATAACTTAATAATGAAATGAGTAAATCCTAGGTCAAAGTCTAGACTCGGAAGTCTAAGGAATGTGCTCATGTAAGTTTGAGATTAAACACAAAAGGCTAGTGTTTAATTCTCTCAAACATTGGCTCTGATACCAACCCTGTCACACCCCAGATTTCCAACCCCGAAATCCGTACACCGGTGGGCCCGGGTGGGGAGTATCGTGACGTCAATTTATAACATCATTGTCAATTAAACACGGCACAACGGAAGGCTTGGAGTAAAATTACAATTACAAACCGAATGTTCGAAAATACAAAATAATATACAGGCTCGTAATAGAAGAACCACAGGCGGATCGTAAAATTTACAAGAAAGAATATAACACAGACTTTGGGCAGATTTAGGATTTGCAAGATCCCCTATCACTACCGAGCACTTCCGGCCTATTTTCATATTGTACCTGCAGATTAGTTTTTTGAAAATACGTCAGCTTTCGCTGGTAAATACACCCAACCGACTCGTTTTGAAAACATTTCAAAAATGTTTTAAGTGAGTATCAGCACAAAATCTTTTTATAACTTGTGTAATTGACCGTCAACCTTGTTAATAGATTTACATGTTTGTCATACATACGGGCTCGGTTCCTTGACTGAGACACAATTAACGTACACACCACTTTGGACTCACGAAGGAGTCAATTCCTCCCAACCTTATGGGAAAGCATAATTGAGCGTCTATCGGGTGTATGCCTACACCCGCGCTAAGGTCGTGGTCATTTCTGTTGTAATGAGCCGAGGATATCCAGGACACGGTAGTTAACCCGTTTCCGTTAATTTTCGAAAAATAGTTACATATACATAACCGTGCGCATATTAGCGATATGGTTAACCATATAAGTCATGGACAAGTTCTATATGCCATTATATTTTGAATAAGTTAAGATATCAGTAGGATATCAACTTATATGCCCGTTAAGGTTTTAAAATGAAACTATGCCTTATAAGAGCATTTCGATAATTATATACCATATAAAAGGAACTTGAATATAATTTAAGTTTATAATCACGAGTATTCTGGAAAAATGTATTTTATTTATGATATAATATCAGTAGGATATCAATTATATGTGTATTTTATCTTTTATGACCAAACTATGCACCAAATGGGCATTTTGGTCATTTTACACATAGTTTATAAATTATTTGGGATTCTTAGTTTAAAACATGTACCTACTGTAAATATGTTTAAAATAAGTTTTGAATCAGTAGGTATCAAATCTTGGTCAACAATATGGTTTAAAACCATACTATGCGCCGAGACGGCGCTTTTGTCGTAAAATGACGTCTTTAAGCGATGTTTACGAAAACTGACATTTGGATCAGATTAAAATGTTTAAAATATGTTATTTAATATAAAATATCATTAGGTAAATGATTTATCTTGAAAAGATTGATTAAAATCATTTTATGAGTCAGAAGGACTAAAACCATCATTTATCGACATAGTTTAAGGACCTGCTTGAAAACTCAGTTTATAACTTGGTTTAACATCCCAAATAATCCTACTTATAATGTTACAGCAGTAGAAACTCATTTTCAAGTTCATTACCATTAAAACCTTGTTTTATGCAAAAAGGACATTTTGGTCAAAGATGGCATAATTATGGAACTTGCGCATAAACTTGGATTTTTGATTATGATCATGTAATATAACCTCAGAGGGTTATGCTACATTATATTATGATCATAATGCAACTTTAGATCAGTAGGTAACTAATCTAAACCGGGTCAGAATCGGAAGTCAAAGCAGAGGTCAAACTTCGCGACTTTCGGTTGCGAACCGACCCTAGAACTGAAATTGACGAGCCGAACACGTTCATACATGTTCTAATAATTATTACCAACTTTTTTAAGTGTCAAAACAGGTTTTATAACATATATAAGATCAAATTATGTTTTTTTCCGAAAAATGGCCTGTTTGACTTTTTAATAACTTAACTTTGACCCGTCAATTAATCTGGCAAACGTGACCTTCTGGAGGTGCCCTTTATAGGGATTAACATCTACCTTATTATGATCACTTAGCCATGTTCATTTCAAACAACGGCTGGACCATAATGGTCTTAACCGAAAGTCAAAGCATTTTCCGTAAAACGCTTGACTTTTGGCTATAAAAGCCTATAAGCGGAAATGCATGAGCAAGGAACACTTACAAGAGGTTCCTACAATGCAAGAGAACTAAGTTGGATGCTCCTTTCAGCTAGGAACTTCCAGAGGAGGGAGAAGAGTGATGATTTAGAAAGGTGCAAGTTCAAATGGTGAACTTGATCACCTATTTATAGTTGGAGAACTCAAAAGAGGTGAAGCCAGGTGTTTAGGGGTGTAAGAATAAGCTTACAAGTGTCCCAAAACGTGGCATAGCTCATTACAAGTCCATGGTTTCGAGTTAAATGGTTTTGGAGTTTTGCTTGGAGACCAAACAAAACTTTCTGCAGCAGAGGTCCTCTCACGGGGGCGAGAGACACAGGCTAGGTCTCTCGCGGCCCGCGACCGCCCCCTGGCCACTTTCAAACTTTGACACTTTTAACCCCTTAACTTATTAAAGCTTCTAAAAACCTTTTTAAACACCTTTTGGTACTTTTAGCCCTCCGTAGCCAATACTTGGCATACCCGGGATTATGCCTAGACATTGTTGAGCTCTTGGTTCGGTTAAAGGTCACTCAGAGGTATAAATTAACATGTTGACACTTTTAATCCCTCCATTATCCGACTTTCACATATTTACAAAATTGAACCCTCTCGTCCAACAAATGGCACGTATGGGAGTCAGGACTTCACAAAGGATCACTCAGAGGCTTATTACAAGCATGTTGATTCCGATGTCACTCAGAGGCTGGACATGTTGACATATCAGTCACTCAGAGGCTAATGATTTAAGCATGTTGACATATTAGTCACTCAGAGGCTGTTATTTATGCATGTTGACATCGGATCGTCACTCAGAGGCTCAGATTGAGCATGTTGACGCCTTTAGTCCTTATTGGTCTTTAACAGACTATTTTTAAAATACAACACGTGTCACTATATTATTGAACATGATTTTACAGGGTGTTACATGGATAAAGAGATGGAATCAATAATAAAGAACGGAACCTGGGAATTGGTGGATCCACCAAAGAATCAAACTCCTATCGAAGTGAAGTGGATATATAAAACAAAATATGATGAGCATGGCAAAATAAGTAAACATAAACAAGCCCCGAGGGCTTGGTATAGTAGAATAGAAGGATATTTCACGTCACGTGGTTTTAAGAAGTGTATCTATGAACATACTTTGTTCATAAAAATATCTAAGGATGTGAAGACCATAATATGCCTGTACGTAGACGACCTAATAATAGCCAGTGATTCCTTAACCATGCTAAATCATTTTAAGGAGTCAATGAAAACAAAATTTGAAATGACTGATATGGGAATTTTGCACTACTTTCTCGGAATGGAAGTTTCATTTAAGAATGGAGAGATTATTCTTTCACAACAACAATATGCAAGAAGTTTATTAAACAAGTTCAACAAGGCGAATTGCACAATTATTTCAACTCCAATGGAGTATGGTTTACGTTTATCCAAGCAAGATCCCGATGACGAAATAGATTCAAGCATCTACAGGAGATTAGTTGGCAGCCTTATGTATTTAACTAATACAAGACGTGACATTATGTTCGATGTTAACAAAATAAGTCAATTCATGGAACAACCCAAGAGAAGTCATTGGAAAGCTGGGAAAAGAATCCTAAGATACATAAAAGGAACATTGGATCAGGGGCTGGTTTATTCTAAAGGAAGCAAAGGTTTGTTGATTGGTTTTAGTGATAGTGATTATGTAGGGAATATCAACGACAATAAGAGTACATCTGATATGTATTTCACTTCGGATTTGGAGCTGTCGCCTGGCAGTCAAAGAAACAAAAGGTGGTAGCATTATCTTCAACGGAAGCAAAATATATTGCATTGTCTATGGCTGGATATAAAGCACTTTGGCTCAAAGAAATTCTGGATGCATAGGAAGAAAAGACTAACTGTCCTTTGATAGTTTACTGCAATAATAAATCAACCATATGCTTGGCCAAGGATCCAGTATATCACGGCAAGAGTAAACATATAAGGATTAAGTATCACTTCATTCGAGATTTGATCAAGAATAATGATATAGAAGTGCGATATTGCTCAACCAAACATCAAATAGCTGATGTCCTCATTAAAGCTCTGCAACCAAAGGATTTTCTACGTTTAAACGAGTTTTGCCACATCGCTGCGATCTAGCTTACGGGAGGGTATTAGACGTACAAGGATTATAAGCTAGATTATGTTATATCAATTTAGTATAGATAAAATATGTAAATTATGTAACATTACTATTATATTTCATAACCTAGGTTGAGGCGGTTATCCTTATGAAACCCCTTGTATATATATGTATTAGTTATGTATAGAATTCTTTACCAATTCAATCAAGAACAATTTAGTTTCTCTCATTCTGAATCCAAACTGGTAGGTATATAGTGGTTTCTAGAGATAAAAATAGTGGTTAAGGTATATATAGGTATGTGTGTGTGTGGGTAAAAAGAACAAACATAGTCTATTGCTTAGTACATCCTTGAAGGCCTCCGAACTATTAGTCACACACCAAACACAGGCCAAGCAAGCAACCAAAAGCTAACATGCCCCTAGAATGCCGACTGATTCTGTCAAGACTGTCCGACGTTCTTTTGGCTATTGTTTCATTGATAGTAGACAATGTTGGTATCATTACTTACGGGTTCCCAGGACCATTGTGAACGGGCACAAGAACGTGTACGTTGGCAATCATAAACGAAATCATAGCATACATTGCACCAACTAGTCTTCATAATTGAATGATTGAATCAACAAACTAAGCAAACTGTTTTGCAAGAATCGAACTAACCGTATACGAACTTGAACCAAACGAACTTGATTATTCACAAACTTGCAGTTACAATCTAAATGTTGAAACCCTATTTATACTTGATCAACAGGTTTGTTGAAGGGATATGTCGATTGCATGAAGGGATGTGTCAATCCCCTAGAAACCGTTTGTGCGGTTATAATCCTTCACACACACTGTTTCAAAACAAGCCCAATACTAATACCATACTTAACACTTATGAACTCTAACGACCCAATCTTTAATGGCCGTAGGCCCAAACCGAAATACATAAACAATAAATATTAATTAGTTCGACCCAAATAAGCAAATTAATATTCGAAATAACTAGCGGCCCATACTTGAATTCGGATGCATCTTGATTACTCGATCGTCAGACATAACATTTAAAATTTCGTTATGCCTTTATGCTTGCTAGTTAGATGTTAGACTTTAGCATACTGAACACTTGTTACTCCATTTAGTGAGTTGGGTTGTATTACAACTCTTTCTCAAGTTACAGTAAAATATATATGTACAATCCTTATGAACGCGCCCTCCATGATGATTTATGGAGTTGTGAATTCGAAAAAATATGTGTTACGTTTGAATTGTAACATGATTAATTGTTTAAAATTTTAAATTATCACTCTCTTTAGCAACAAGCACTTGTCTCTAATTTGAAATCCTCCTAGGTGCATGAGCAGTTTTCCAACTTCACATCTTGTTCTCTCATAACACTTGAAAAACTTATATCAAGTCTGCCATATATGCTCTAAAGTGTGGGTATACACAACTAAATACTGTAAGTAGACCACCTAAAACTAACCAAGGAATGTAAGGAAGAGCTTATTCATCAGGGTTCCGAAAGTTGTTTAGGTCAATTCGATAATCAACAAGTTGTAAGAACCTACTTTATGATATATGTTATCCTTGCCTCATCTTCCTTAGCTATCCTCAAGAGATTCATGAGGGTGCCGAAAGTTGTTTAGGTCAAGACTGCTTTCCAAAGTTGGTTAAACAAGTAAAAGATTAATTTAATTCAGGTAACCTATCCACATCCTTAACTAACTGTCTTGTATTCCTTGCTTGTTCTCCTATCATTTTTCTCCATCCTTGTTACCATCAAGTAATAAGATGCCTTCATGTTGTGTACTTTTTTTAAGCCACAAGTTTTGCCTCTCCTAGAATTAGCCAAGCATCAGCATCCATCGTCTTCGTCAAATTACTTTTCTTTTTGTCATATTGGGAAGCTCTAGTGTCAACAAGAGCACACTATACTTAGTTAGAGGATCCTTCAATAAGTTGTAGACTTTATTTTTTGTCGTTTGTGTCACCATCCTAGCCTTGGTCACATACAATACTTACATAGACTTCCATGCCATCAACCTTCACGTGTTTTCTCTTGGGACTAATGCGAGTTATCACATATGAAGGAGGCATTGTCTCTGTGAATTGTGCGTAGTTTTTCTTTGCTTAAGTAAGCCTCTCATCTCGTCCACCTTTCTCAAGGCTCGTGACCAGGCCTTTGGTTATGGCAATGACAGAGGCAAAGCCTTGCACATTACGTCACTCCAATTATCTCTTGGCCCACAATATTAAGCTATCAATAAGGTAAAAAAGCGAGTCGTGATTGCAGAGGCACAACACCTCCGTGAGAAATAATGTAAATTCTTTAATATAGTCCTTCATAATCAGATTTGTTTAAGCTTTAGGCATTTCTCATAATAGAACCGGATCTTGATTTATTTAGAAAATCATTCAAGTACTAATGATGCATGCACCTCGTTCACCATAACTTTGCGGTGTTTGAGTTGTCTTCCGGATTTTCATCATGCCATCTAGGATGTTTTGACAATCCAAGGTTTACTTTAACTCCCAAAGAAAATTACCAATAGCTTGTGCTTTATGTTTGCCACAGATGGTGATGGTTTAAGAACTTCAACCCATGTAGCAATAACGTTAGCATTACCAAGCCACCCATAACATTGATTCATTCATTCACCTTGGCTTCTAAGCATGCCAAGGTTTTGTTGTAACTAGCAAATCATTGCCCACTTCGGATTATAGCTTAGTAGATCTGATCATTGATAATTGATCATTGCTTTTAGCTCTCTACATAACACTCTGAGGGTTGTTTTAAAGTCTTCACTAAGACCACTAAACTATGTTCCCAACACTTTCAATTGCTAAGGGGAAATCTTTTACTTGAGTACCCAACTCACTAATAGACTTGCCCACCTCTTCACCCCGTTTGTCCTATGTGGCTGCCTCTTTCAAACCATGTTGAAGTTGATTTTTATTTTGTTTGAGAAAAGATTGCTCAAGGAAACTAACGTGTGCAATTTATATCTACTAGAGATCAAATTCCATACATCTTCACAAAGATGTTATCAATATAATGATCGTTGTTGTTATGTTCCAGGTTGTAGGCTGCTCTCCAGTCTTATTTTGCGATGAAATATTAGACACAATGTAATTAATTTATTTAGAGGGTATATTTTAAAAATATTTAGTATACCCTATGAAAATCTAGTCTTGGACAACAATTACACAAACCAATACATCTTACCCTTTTGAGAGTTATTTGAAAGAACTTAAGAGAAATACAAAATAAGGTACAAAAACTTAAGAGAAAACCAAAATAATGTAAAGAAAACAGTTTTCGTTCCTTTCAAAAACTTTACAAGTGTGCCTAAAAACCTCATGAACTTGGGGCATGTGATTAAAATAGAGGCTATTACACATTGGTAAAACATCATCTAATTGTTTTTATTTTAAGAGTAAATTACAAGTTTTTTCCTTTCAATTTACATCAAATTGCAGGCGGTGTCATTTAGCGCAAAAATTGACAAGTTCTGTACTTAATTTTCCAAAATCTTGCACGTTATCTCCTTTAGGCCAAACCCAATTAAATTTTTTGGTTAAATCAATTACAAAATAGTATTTTAGTCTTTTTACCTATTTATTTAATATTATTGAAAAAAATAAAACAAAATAATTTTTAAAATTATTATTATTATTATTATAACTCTCTCTCTCTCTCTACCACTACCACCTCTCACCACTATCACCATCAACCCACCACCACCATCTGCCATCACACCACAACCACCACCAGACAACCACCCAGTTCCAGCACCGCTAACAAACACCATCAACGACCCACCAATCCACCCACCTTTAATTAAATACACCACCACCCATTTCCACCGCTGCTAACAACCACCATCAACCATCCACCCATCCCCCACCTTCAATTTAATCCACCACCACCAATCCCGTCACCACACAAATCTTCACCACTGCCACTCTCTTCAACCTCCCAACCAACAACCAACAAAAATCCCGATATACAAAAACAAATCCACTCCTCAAACACCTCCACCATCGCTGTCAGATTCAGTGCTTCTCGAACACCTCCACCATCTCCGTCGTTCTCAAACACCTCCACCATCGCCGTCGTTCTCAAACACCTCCACCTTTGTCGTTCTTAAACACCTCCACCATCGCCGTTGGATTCATCTTCAGTGTCGGAGATATATAGAGAGAAGAAAGAGAGAACATGAGATAGAGAAGGAGAGGGCATATTCTTTTTTATTTATAAATATTCTTATTTTTTACAAACTAGTCCCTAAACATAAGTTATCTTGCACAATAGTCCCTAAAGAGATGAAATGACAAGAATACCCTTATGTGCAAGACACATGATCATATTTAGCTAAAAAATCTAACTGGGTTTAGCATAAAGGATATAACGTGCAAGATTTTAGAACATTAAGTATAGGCCTTGTTAACTTTTACGCTAAATGAAACAGTCTGCAATTTGGTGTAAACATAAAGACAAAACTTGTAATTTATTCTTATTTTAATAAATCCCACTCACACACACACATATGTGTGTAAAAATATAACATTAAAAAAAGTAAAATACACTAAACTGAAACCAACATGTATCAAAATATTATGAATAGATAAGTTAAAGAATGTAACAATTATTGGATACATATAAATGGAAATTGATAAACTATTGATAAGTTAAAGAGTGTAACCAATAATTGGATACATATAGAAGGAAATTGATAAACTATACAAAGGTATTCTTCTAAATACCATTATACTGAGACCTTTTTGTTAATCTTTATAAAAAGAAACAATAATACACTTTCACCTGAAATTTTAATACGAAAGTGACATCGCTGTCTCCAACTGAAACTTAGCATACAACTGCACTGCATAAAGTACAACCACATACAACGCAATAGTTATAGGAATTGATTATACCATAAAAAATGTCCATCAAGTCACCGGTAGTATTATGAATCCGGAAGAACTCAAACTAGTTCATCAGGAAATGGCGGATGAGGTGAAGTTGTACGGGGTTGAAGTAAGTCTATTCGTTTGTAGAGTTAAATTTGCTTTGAATCAAAAGGGAATCAAGTATGAGTTCATCCAAGAAGATCTGAGCAACAAGAATGTCGACCTTCTCAAATACAATCCTGTTTATAAAAAGGTACATGTTCTCGTAGACAACGGATATCCGATCTCGGAGTCTCTTGTGATCATCGAGTACATCGATGATGCGTGGCAAGGCTTCCGATTATGCCCCGGGATGCTTACGAGAAAGCTCGGGCTCAATTTTGGGCCAAGTTCATTGCTGATAAGGTAAAGATTTATAGGCTTCCAAACAACCCGAACGTTCTATTCGACCAAGAATTTGTTTATTTAATAACAAGTGAACATGGATTTCTTTTTCTTTTTTTTGAGCATTTGCCTCGTGAACATTTGTTTATTTACGTTAAATTATGTTAATTTTTTATTTTACGTTTGTTAATAAACTTATACGAGTTGTGAGAATTTAGAGAACTCGGTCTTACGAAAGATTTAAAAAAAAAACCAAAAATCCAAAAAAAAACTAGTTTCTATTTTCTAAATTTTTTCGGCGCTTTTTCTTATTATAATTTAGAAACATTTTTAATAAAAAATCAAAAACTAAAAATACATAAAAAATGTTTAAAAACCTGTTAAAAATAAATATCTTAAAAATTAACTTAATATGTTAAAAAGAATTTTTTAACATTTTTTTAGCGCTTCTTCTAATTAATATGGGTAGAAGCTATTCGAAAAAAAAAATATTTTTTGTAAAAAAAAGAATTTAGCTTTTTTAATTGTTTTATTTATATTTTTAGTTTTTGATATTTTTATTAAAAACGATTCTACAAGTATTTATAAGGAGAAGTGCCGAAAAATAAAAAAATAATTTTTAACATGTTAAGTTAAATTTTTAAGAGTGTTCCCCGCTTCCCCACTTTTTAGTGTTCCCTAGTGAACCTCACAATATAAATATAGGGGAAGGATCCGTTTGTAACCACCCTTTATTGCGAGAACCGCGAGAACAAATGTGAACACAACCAAATATAACTAAAAAAATCTAAAACCTTACAATTTTTTAGTACTTTTTATAAAAAAATCGCCGGTTTTCGTCATAAAAGATAATTTTCTTATGACGAAAATCAACGGTTTTACTATAAAAATATTAAAAAAAGTATATGTTTTGGGGTGGGGGTGTTTAGCTTTAAGGTTTAGTTTTTAGCATTTAGCTTGGGTGGGGGTTAGTTTTTTTTAGGTTTTTTTGGGGGGGGGGGGGGGGGGGGGGGGTTTAGCTTTATAGATTAGGTTTTTAGCATTTAGCTTGGGAAGGTTTAGGTTTTTGGGAGCGGGGTTAGGTTTTTTTAGGTTTTGGTGTAGTGCGTTTCTCGCAATAAAGGTGGTTATCGCATGAACCCTACCATATATATATATATAGTAGGGATTATAAGAGGGGTACACACTATTTGAGAAACTTGAGGAGCATTATGGACCACATATTGCTCTAAGATTTTGGTAATATACACATATGTATAGTTTAAAATTGACTATATACATATATGTATATTGTCAAATCTTGAATTATACACATATGTATATAGTCAATTTTAAACTATACATACGTGTATATTACCAAAAGCTTAGAGAAAATATATGGTCCATAATACTTCTCAAGTTTCTCATACTTCTCAAGTTTCTCAATTGGTCTACTGATTCTTACATGATCCATAAGTTGTGAGAACCCTAAGAATTAGGCCATCCAAAAGATTTTTCCGAATTTTTTTCTTAAAAGTCATCAAAGAATCAATTGTTTCAGGAAAATAAATTAAAAAAAATGCCGCATACCCACATTAACATGAGGGGTAAAAAACGTATTTATCTTCGTACAAAATTTATAAGAGCGCATAAAAAAACTTGCAACAGTTAAATCTACCGACCCGGCAATTTTTTTTTACTTTTTATTTACAGTTGTTTTATAATATTTTTATCTACGTTTGTGCAAAAATAAAAAAAAAAATGGCCCAAACTCGCACGGGAAGAAAAAGTTCTCATGCTTCTCACAACTCGTGGTGGTTCTCATTTGAACCGAGCTATATATATATATTATATATATATTATATATATATATATATATATATATATATATATATATATATATATATATAGGGGTGGGTTTGGGGAAAACGCCTAAAAGTGTGAAAAAAGTGAGAACGGTTTTGGTGTTGACATTTGACATTTATGCTAAACTTACACCAAGGGTAATACTGTCAAAAAGTCCATGCGCATGCTACTCAAATGCCAAAGACCATCCACATGCAAGTCACATGCATATTCCACTATCTTTTTAAAATTCCGTAACTTATTTATACATGATTATTTTAAAATAAATTACAACATAAAATCGAATGTTTTATTATCTTTCCAACGAGTATTCTATTACTATACTTTTGAAATAAAAAAAATGATATAAACTGGGTGTTAAAATAAAAACACATAAAACACCCAGTTTAGAAAAAACGTAATCAAAATACTAGGTTGAAACGCCATAAAACACCCAAAACGCCATGAATATACCCGGTTGAAAACGCCATAAAACATCAAATTTAGAGAAAAAAATATGAAAAACCAGTTAAAGACGCCATAAAAACACTCAGTTCAGAAAATGCCATAAAAACCAGTTGAAAATGCCATAAAGAAACCATCAAAACCCAATTGGAAACGACATAAAAATCAAAGTTCAAAACGCCATTAAAAACCCAATTCATGTTTTTTCGAAAAATATATCAATAGTATATTCGTTGAAAAGATTAAAAAAAAAACGTTGACTTTTATGGTGTAATTGTTTCGAAAAATATTCACGTATAAAAAAGTTATTGGCGTTTAAATATGAGAGGGAAAATGGCATGTGATTAGCATGTGCATCCTTGATTGGATCTTTCAATTTTACCCCTTCTGGTAGTTTCTAAGGTTCCATTTTTACAAAAATGCTACCACATCATCTTAGCCACAAATCACAAATATCTTATGGTTGAAAATTGTTCTCACCGTTTTGACACTTTTAGGCGTTTTCTCCTAATCCAGTTTATATATATATATATATATATATATATATATATATATATAACCTTTCAGGCCCAATGTCGTTTATTCTACTTCTACGAATTTAAAATCATAGGTTACAAATTGGTCTAGTTTTATTAAAGTCCAATAGATTGATGTTCATATTTACTTTTAATTGGTGTTCGTTTCAGTAGTTATATGTTCATTTTGTATATTCGTGGGCCGTCCGTTTATACTATTAACAAGTTTATACTATTATCAAGTTTATACTATTAACAAGCAAACATACATGAACAAGAACCCACTTACTTTCTTAACAAATGCATACGGACAAGCAACCCCGTTCGTTTAGTTATTTGTGTTCAACCATTTGTTAGCTCGGTTAGACTCAAACAAATGAACAGGAACATGTCCCCTCCATTTTTGTTCATTTATTTTACAGTCTAGTCATTTCATTTCATCAGAGCAACTTGATGCCCTTAGAAATTGTTACTAAGTACATTTGTTAGTATTTTTTTTAAAAGCTGATTTTACATTATATGTCCAGTGTCATCCTGCTATATTCAAGGCTATTGGCAGCCGTGGAGAGGAGCAAGCTGTTGCAGAAGCTCATGAGCAACTGCAATTTCTTGAAAATGAACTGAATGTTAAAGGCAACAAGTTTTTTGGAGGGGACATCAACCTGACTGATATTGCTGCTGGTTACATAGCCTTTTGGGTTGGAGCAGTTGAAGAACTATTAGAAATACAGCTAGTGACCAAAAACTAGCTCCCAAAATTAACAGAATGGTCTTATAATTATATTAACTGTCAAGTTGTCAAGAAAGGCTTGCCTCCAAGAGAAACCCTTGTTGCATATTTCAAGCAGCGGTTTGGTAAGGAGTAATACGGTTATAAATGTGTGCTTATGAAGTTGAAGCTTCTCTGGTGACTTACATAGATGCTTCAAGCTTCTCATCGATGCTGATGTGACACTAAGGTGTGTTCGAGATCAAAATCAAAACATGCATATTTGACAATTTGTACAGTATTATCTAAATGTTTTATTTAAATAAAAAAACTTATATGTATATGTATGTATGAAGTGGTGGAGCTAGAAATTTTGTTACGTGCTGTCTGATTTTTATGGTAGTCGACTTACAACAACGTGTAGTTAAAATATTGAGTTGGGTCGCATAATAAAACCAGCATCATCATAAAAGTACAATGTCCCATAATAAACATTGGGCTTGTAATTTGGGTTAAAATTCAAAAATAAAACATGGGATTTTAATAGTTTTAAAGTTGTCAAGGATGACTTGCCTTCAAGAGAAAGTCTGATTGCTTATTACACACAGCGGTTTGGTAAGGCGTAATACGGTTATTAATGTGTGCTTATGAAGTTGAATCTTCTTTGTATGACATCCATTGGTGTTTCAATAAGCAGCTCGTAGATGCTGATTTGTTTTGTACTATGTTGTATGTAATCTATTCGATGTTTATGTTTGGTAAGGCGTAATATGGTTATAAATGTGTGCTTATGAAGCTAAATCTTCCCTGTATGGCATCCATCGATGTTTCAATAAGCAGCTCATTGATGCTGATTTGTTTTGTACTATGTTGTATGTAATCTATTCGATGTTTATGATTTTGTTAAAGCTGATATGAAAGATTCTCTTTTGTTTTTGTATGAACCATGCAGGGGAGCTCAATGTTTTTGAAGGCGTAAAGCAAACTTCAAAATGGGCCTTGAGGCCCATAAGATTATTCCTAAAATCATTTCTTACCAACTATGCACATCCTAGCTAAAAAAAATTCAACAGAATGGGCACAACAGTTTGTAAAGTTGTAGAATGAGAATTTCCCTTTATTGTTATCTCAACATTCTCTATCCTTAAAGTATTCTCCTATTAGATGTCTTGCATGTATCAAATAAAAGGTTTTAAGTGAATTTAAACTATTACCAAAAACATCTTTAACATTAAATAGAGAGAAGTTACTAAAAACCGTAAGTACTTCAAGGCAGCTTCAAATTTCTATTGCAAGTCATTATGTATACCATCAGGTAGTGATTCGCTTCCCCACATCCCCTTTCACGCTGGGAGTAGTGTTCCACTCATCCTTGCGCTCCATAACACGCAGTCTTACAGGACTCGAGTCAGTGTTTCATGGCGCAGAAATATTTTAGGGCAGTTTGTCTATCACTATATATTAACTTTTTTCAGTCCGGTCCGGTCCGATTCGCTTCAGGTCAGGTCGTATAATAATAGAAAAAAACATAATCAAACTAAACTTCATATGATAAATCAAAGTACTTCAATCATCATAAACAATATGCATGGTCCTGGTAGCAATGTTATCTTCCAAGTTCTTGTTTTTACTTTCGCTAAACTTAAACAAGTTACAACACGAACATTATACATCTCCCTTTTTTTATACTGGACTTTAACCCTCTCGATAAGCATCATACCAACTCTCACCGAAACGTCTTAATTCTTCACTTACCTTTCTTTGTGGGAGTTCAAATTTGCCGCTTAATTCTTTTTTAAGAAGGTTTAAAAATTAACACGGGTGATGGCCACATGGGCTAAAAAATCATCTAAGGGTTTAGATTGGGTTTTAAGAATTTAAGTCCTTTCACAACAAATCATTACAAATCCTATGTGAGCTTTATATAAACTATATTAGTGTTAACTGAGATTAATTATTTAGTAGTGTGCGGAAGATGAAACGGAATGAATCCTAACCCGATGTCTACCCATTAACTCATGTGTTTAATTATTATCGTTTAAGTTTTCTACTAGAAAGAGCCTGGGCTATGATACCATAACTGTAACACCCCAACCCGAAACAGGCTAGCACGTCACTATTACATATATCAAAAACCACAAGTTTCAAAAAAAAAAAAACAGAATCCAAAAAACAAAAAAGTCTCGAAACAACCAGAAAGCCTACGTCTTATATTATTTAATTACTGAAATAAAAGAAATAACAAAAAGTTTTGCAAATTGGAACTTCATATTCCTCTCACTTATCCCCGTTTCCCTTGATTACCTGTAAACACATAAGACAAAAACCAGAAAGAAACTACGGCTGAGCCAAACAGTGGCTCAGTAACGGAGAAATCAACAGTAAAAGTAAGGCAGGCATACAGAAGCAAAATGGATCAGTACTGACACTAAACAAATCCAAAAGATGGAATTGAAACAGATACTTATATAACTTGAATCCTCAAAACTTATACTAACGGATAATAGACACTTAACATAATCAGATGCATATAACATATCAGACATATCATAACACAGACAAGACATGCGTGATACCATATAGCAAATAAATAAAAAAACGTCACGGCACCCACGAGTCTAAATAGAGGGGTACACAACTATAGTCTATGCACCGAGATGATGCATGCATGCATACACACATTATTCCATCTCAACAGGAGTCAGGAGTCAAGGGTCAGGAGTCAGAGCTAAGATCGATCTATACGCCTCTAGGGGCCAGGTGCTACACAAGCACAAACTAGAGACGTCATGAACTTTAGTTAAGCATAGTCACGATGACTGCCATGTCGTTGACGCCCCAACGACAAGACTTAACATATAACTGCTCGGGTGACAGGGTACAAAGCCGTATCAGAATTAAATGTATCTTGACATAAGTCTAAAAGGAAACATGCAATAACGAGCACAAAATCTAAGATATATTGCATGCTACGATAAACACTAATCATATAACAATAGGAACCGAACATCTAACGAAAACATCCGTACTACAAAGTAACGGATATGAATAAAATACTATGATGTAAAAGAAACAGAATCCGTACCTTGTTAGCAAGCAAAGCAAACACCAACGTCAAGACGTCCACAGACAATCAACAACCTATAGTCCCGTTATAACCCAAATCATCAATTTTATGAACATTATTTGATTGGTTCGTTAAGAAATTCCCGGCGACCAAGGTTTATGTTTGGTTTATTAACAGTTTATTATAGAGAAGAAATTGTGACTAACTCGTTTAAACTATTATTCCACATATTGTTATATTCTACATACTTGCCCAACAACCAAACAAAAGTTAATCCCAACTATTACACATTATTTTTAAAGAGTAGTCATAGACTTTGGTTGTGGGAACTTTTATATGATTAACAACTATATTTTATTGAATAAATAAAAACCACTGTAATGAGAATTAGCAAATATACATTCGAACTCATGTATGTGTATATGACAAAACTACTTAGTTATGCTATACTTGTAATTTCATGAACCTACCAGCTCTATTTTTCTTTAAGAAAATAGTCAAATATCAATCATTACGATTTATTAGTGGTACCCTCTGTCAACTATTTACATATATATCATGTACGAAATATTTTATATGTATACGTGTATTATATAAGAAAACAGTGGCTATATTAATTTAATTCTAATAAGAAATTCTATGAGTTGGGGCCTTGACATACACATACACATACTTACCCCACAAGTTTATAAATATAAATTAGCAATTACGTCCATTTGCTTTTACACCCAACTTCCATTTCCTTAATAAAACAAAACCCGATACTGTATTGCCCGCCTCTAAGTGGACCCGGGAAGTCGATGAAAGTGACGATGACACAAAAAGTAATAAGAATCATGCGTTAGGGTATTCGTCTTCTGAAAGTGAGAATGTTTTGGTAACACAAAGGCAGTGGAGTCCACATGCAATCTCACTAGTTCTGATAGTGGGCTAAGTGAAGAAAAGAGGTACATTAATATATTATATTAACTGAAAGTACTAGTTATATCATGGTTGTTCGGTTAATTGAATGTTCCACATGCGCTGACAAAAGTTGAAGTAGGTTGAGCTCTAGAATAATGAATTTCTTAAAAGTGTATATCTTCCAAAGGAAAATAGTAAAACACAACAAAACAGAGCATAAATTGGTTGTCGAACAAGAAGTCTAGTTATTCAATTGCCATTATTTTCCGTTTAGATATTCCTAAACTTTAATCGCCGGTACGAACTCAAACCAGAATTTAAACATCTAAATTGGGATTGAGATCGTTTGGGTACCTTAATTGTGATTCAAAAATCGCTACTGGTGTTGACAAAACTCCGCGCGGCGGTCACAACGGAATGCGAATCACACGAGATGATCACCGCAGTACGGTACCAACGCTGGTTCGGTGGCTACCGGAGGAACTATGATGGTGTGTAGCGTAACCGGAAGCTCCTGGAAAACAAAGATTTACAGGATTGCGACGGTGGTGATAGCCTAAAGTAAACTGAATATGAGAGTGGCTTATAAAAAAAGGTGATCCCAAGGTCATTTCCCATATTATTCGGTAGATCGGATGATTTTGAACATGTGATAGTGAGAATGATAAACGGATAAGGTGACCAACAATTTGAAAACTTATTTCCTATATGCACCTCATAATAATATATGTTTTTACTCATTCATTTTTTTTCCATGCACGTACACCCACCAAGTTGGTTTAAGGAAAAAATATAATCTTTTTATTTAATTATTTATTTTTTTAAGATTAAACATGTATCCTATATCTAGTTTACCTTATTTAAATTATACAATTCTCATAAATAGTTAGACTTTTATATGATTATATGGTTTTAAAATTTATGAATGTTACAACTCTACCCTCCTAAAAAAATTTCGTCTTCGAAATTGCTAAGTACGAATACGAACGATTTTACACATAACGGACACGAAATAGACTTTACACATAGCAAACATTTAGACATCATACATACTAAGGTACGGAGTCTCCGAGACGAAACATAAACAAATACTAAATCACGCCAAAATTTAAACTCGGTTAGAATTAACTAACCTAAAAAAACGGAGCACTAAGATGAAAACAGATACGGGTACTGAGAACGGATCGCGTCTTCCATTTCCCAAGTAGCCTCACGTTCAGAATGGTTCTTCCAAAGAACTTTAACAAAAGGGATAGTCTTCTTTCACATAATACTCTCATGGCGGTCCAGAATAGTTTCGGGTTCCTCTTCAAGAGATAAGTCTTCCCGAATAAGTTGAAACGGATAATTCACAACATGCTACGGGTGATAGTTATATCCCCTAAGTAGAGATACGTGAAAGACATTATGAACGTGTGGTAACTGAGGTGGTAGTGCCAGACGATAAGAAACTTCACCGACTTTGTCAAGGATTTCGAACGGACCAATGAATCTAGGGCAAAGCTTCCCTTTGATTCCAAAACGGCGAATGGCTTTGCAAGGCGAAACACGCAAGAATACCCGATCACCAACATTAAACTCCAAGGCACGACGATGTCTGTCTACATAGCTCTTTTGACGACTCTGAGCTTCCTTTAATTTTTCCAGAGCAATAACAACTTTCTCACTTGTGATTTGCACTAACTGAGGTCCTTCAATGATTTTGTCGCCAACTTCTTCCCAACATTAGGAGCTCTACACCTCCATCCATATAAAAGTTCAAATGGTGCCATGCCAATGCTAGCCTGCCAACTATTGTTGTAGGCAAATTTACTAAGCATAAATACTCATCCCAATTCCCGCTCCACTCCAAGGCACATGCTCGAAGCATATCCTCGAGTGTTTGAATAGTGCGCTCTGACTGACCGTCGGTCTGAGGATGAAATGCGGTGCTAAATCTTAGTCTTGTACCCCAAGCGGCTTGCAAACCTTTCCAAAACCGTGAAGTGTAACGTCGGTCTCGATCAGAAACAATGGAGAGCGGGGTACCGTGAAGTCTAATAATCTCCTGAGTAAAGATCTCGGATAATCTACTGACTGAGAAACCCTGCTGAATCGGAAGAAAATGAGCTGACTTAGACAAACAGTCGACTACAACCCAGATAGTATCATTCTTCTTGAAAGTCCTTGGTAACCCAGTAACGAAATCCATCGAAATGTCATCCCAATTCCAAACTGGAATGTCTAGTGGTTGAAGCAATCCAACAGCTCTCTGATGCTCTGTCTTAACTTGTTGACAAGTAAGACATCTACCAACATAACTAGGTACGTCCTCCTTCATAGGGCTCCACCAAAAGTGCTGACGAAGATCTCGATACATCTTTGTAGATCCAGGGTGAATAGCGAGTGGTGAACTATGAGCCTCAGCTAACAATGATTCACGTAGGGCGGAATCATTAGGCACACATAACTGTTTTCCACACCAGACTACTCCACTCTCGTCAATTCTAAATTCTGATTGCTTACCAACCTCCAAATTCTGAACAATAGCCCAAAGTTCTCCGTCTTCTTGTTAGGCACCCTTGATTCGAGAGATCAAATCGGATTCAATCTGGAATCTAGCTAGATAACCGTTTGTGTCACCAAAATGGATTCCAATACCCAACCTGTCGAGATCGGTGAGAATGTGCGGTTGCAACTGAAGAAAGAGATCGATCCAGAATTCTTACGACTAAGAACATGAGCCACAACATTGGCCTTCCCTGGGTGATACTGAATGTTGGCGTCATAATCTTTCAACAACTCTAACCAACATCTCTGCCTCATATTCAACTCCTTTTGCGTAAAAATATACTTTAAGCTCTTGTGATCCATGAAAATATCACAAGTCTCTCCGTACAGATAATGTCGCTAGATCTTTAAGTGAAGATAACAGCAGCAAGCTCGAGATCATGTGTCGGATAATTAACCTCATATGGTTTCAACTGACGTAAGGCATAAGCAATAACCCTGTTGTGCTGCATCAAAACACAACCCAGACCCTTCTTCGAAGCATCACTATAGATCTGATATCCACCTGTACCTGATGGAAGTGTGAGAATCAGGGCAGACACCAACCTTTTCTTTAACTCCTGAAAACTCTTCTCCCTGTCTTCGTTCCAAGAGTACTTAACTCCTTTCTCAAAAGTTGCATGAGAGGTAAGGCAATAGTCGAAAATCCTTCGACAAATATGCGATAATAACCTGCGAGACCCAAAAAACTACGAACTTCGGTTACTGAAGTAGGTGTAGGCCATTTAGTCATTTCCTCCACCTTAGTAGGATCCATAGAAATACCATCAGCCGAAACTATATGATCAAGAAAAGCTACTTGGTCTAACCAAAACTCGCATTTCGAGATTTTTGCATAAAGTTTCTTCTGTCACAACATCTCAAGTACTGTATGAAGATGGTCCTCATGCTCCTCCTTGCTTTTAGAATATATCAGAATATCTTCGATGAAGACTATGACGAATTTATCGAGAAACTCATGAAAGACTCGGTTCATTAGGTCCATGAAAACGGCCGGAGCATTAGTTAAACCAAAAGGCATAACCAAAAACTCATAGTGACCATATCGAGTACGAAAAACCGACTTAGGCATGTCTGAATCTTTGATCTTCAGCTGGTGATAACCAGACCTCAGATAAATTCTAGAAAAACATTTGGCACCCTGAAGCTGATCAAACAAATCATCTATGCGAGGTAATGGATATCGATTCCGAATGGTGATTTTATTTAACTCTCGATAATCGATGCAGAGTCTCATAGAACCGTCATTCTTTTTCACAAACAAAACAGGTGTACCCCAAGGCGAGATGCTTGGTCTGATGAAACCAAGTTCCAACAATTCTTGTAGTTGTTCTTTGAGCTCCTTGTGTTCTAGAGGTGCCGTACGGTATGGTGCCTTAGAAATCGGTTCAGCACCAGGAATAAGATCAATTGTGAACTCCACCTCACGACCTGGTGGGAGTCCAGGCAACTCCTTAGGAAAAACATCAGGAAAATCACAGACAATAGGATAATCAGCACTATTAGGCTCTTCAAAGGAGGTGGCTTTCACCGAAGCTAAAAATCCTGCACAACCATGGAATAGAAACTTCTGAGCCTTAGGTGCAGAGATAATTTTCAGAGATTTACGAGGCTGAGTCCAGTGAAAGATACGTTTAGGGCATTGAGGATCTCCGAACAAAACACGATGATTCTAACAATCAATTGAAACACTATGTTGCGATAGCCAGTCCATGCCAAGAATAACATCAAAATCACTCATGTGAATGGGTTACAAGTCTGTTGTACGGATGATAGAATCTATTCGGATCGGACAATCTCTATAAACATGGGATATAACGGTAGCATCTCTCAAAGGAGTAGATATAACTAGAGGATACTCTAAAGCAGTAGGCATAGACTTCAAATATTTAGCAAACAAAGTGATACCACAGAATGTGTTGCACCAGTATCAAAAAGAGCATACCTATCACGTTCACCAATATGCACATAACCAGAAAGCGTACCTGGGGCATTAGCTGCATCTTTAGCTGTGAGTGCGAAAATTCGGCCTCCCCCAGTAGCTTTGGTGTTTCCACCAGTATTACCTCATTGCTCACGCCGAGGACAATCCTTAATCAAGTGGTTTGCATCTCCACATCTGAAACAACGACCTTCAGCAAGGCGACATGCACCACTATGACGTTTCCCACAATGAGTACAAGGATGAATATCAGCACGGTTCTGATTCTGGTTTTGCTAATTATGCGGCTATGCTCTAAGGACCTGATTCTGTTGCTTTTGATTTTGTGCAGGCCTGTGATTCTGGTATCGATTTCTTCCATATTACGATTTATTGTTTTAATACCTGTCAAAACGATCCCTTCGCTCTTGGGATTGATCATCGCCACCCCGATTATCAGAATTATCCTAGTCATTTTCCCTAGACCGTTTTCGATTACAATCAGATTTCTTCTCACGCTGCTTCTTCTCATTATCCAAATTTTTAACAGCATCAACTACTTCAGTAATGTCAGTGAAACGAAGATTTAGGATGACCTTCTTATCTCGATCACATATAGCCCATTTGAAATTGTTAGTCTGCTGTTGTGGTGTACATGCTGTCGGGCCCAGAAAATTTACCAGACGACTGAATCTAGCTTTGAACTCCATAATAGGCTTATCACCCCCTGCCTAATAGAAGCATACTCTCTTAGATACTCACTTCGGTCAGCATCAGTGAAGTACTGCTGATAAAACAAAGTGTGAAATTCAGCCCATGGAAGTGTTGCCGCATACTCATCTCCTCCACGAGCATCTTTCAAAGTCTTCCACCACCTATGAGCATCGTCCTCTAGTTTATAACTAGCAAGCCTAACTTTGAACGCATCACCCACTCCCATCACTTCAAACAACTTCTCGATATGAGCAATCCAATTTTCCGCCTCAAACTGTTGTGGCAGCGGTACTAAACGATTTTGGCTTTTCCTTTCGAAAGCGCTCAAGCCAATCAAGGATAGTAACAGAAGTGTTATTGTTACCATTATTGTTGTCACTTCCCCCAGGTTATTGTACATTATTGTTGATTTGCTGCAACTGTTGTAACAGGTTAGAAACTAAACCCGCAATGGCTGTATTTACAGCATTAGCAATGAGAGTCTCGATAGGGACGTCGTTGTTGTTCACATTTCTTCAAGGAGGCATCTGAAAACAAGATATACATGTGAGAAGAGGAAAGTTTTCGTAGTGTGCGGAAGATGACACGGAATGAATCCTAACCCGATGTCTACCCATTAACTCACGTGTTTAATTATTATCGTTTAAGTTTTCTACCAGAAAGAGCCTGGGCTCTGATACCATAACTGTAACACCCCAATCCGAAACAGGCTGGTACGTCACTATTACAGATATCAAAAACCACAAGTTTAAAAAAAACAGAATCCAAGAAACAAAAAGTCTCGAAACAACCAGAAAGCCTACGTCTTATATTATTTTGTTACTGAAATAAAAGAAATAACGAAAAGCTTTGAAAATTTGAACTTCATTTCCTCTCACTTATCCTCGTTTCCCTTGATTACCTGTAAACACATAAGACAAAAACCAGAAAGAAACTACGGCTGAGCCAAACAGTTGCTCAGTAACGGAGAAATCAACAGTAAAAGTAAGGCAGGCATACGGAAGCAAAACGGATCGGTACTGACACTAAACAAATCCAAAAGATGGAACTGAAACAGATACTTATATAACTGAATCCTCAAAACTTATACTAACGGATAATAGACACTTAAGATAATCATATGCATATAACATATCAGACATATCATAACGGAGACAAGACATACGTGACACCATATAACAAATAAATAAAAAAAAAGTCACGTAATATGGAAGCACCCACAATTCTAAACAGAGGGGTACACAACTATAGTCTATGCACCGAGACGGTGCATGCATGCATACACACATTATTCCATCTCAACAGAAGTCAGGAGTCAAGGGTCAGGAGTCAGAGCTAAGATCGATCTATACGCCTCTAGAGGCCAGGTGCTACATAAGCACAAACTAGAGACGTCGTGAACTTTAGTTACGCACAGTCACGATGAGTGCCATGTCGTTGACGCCCCAACGACAAGACTTAACATATAACTGCTCGGGTGACAGGGTACAAAGTCGTATCAGAAATAAATGTATATTGACATAAGTCTAAAAGGAAACATGCAATAACGAGCACAAAATCTAAGATATATTGCATGCTACGATAAACACTAATCATATAACAATAGGAACCGAACATCTAACGAAAACATCCGTACTACAAAATAACGGATATGAATAAAATACTATGATGTAAAAGAAACAGAATCCGTACCTTTTAGCAAGCAAAGCAAACACCAACGTCAAGACGTCCACAGACAATCAACAACCTATAGTCCCGTTATAACCCAAATCATCAATTTTGTGATCATTATTTGATTGGTTCGTTAAGAAATTCTTGACGACCAAGGTTTATGTTTGAGTTTATTAACAGTTTATTATAGAGAAGAAATTGTGACTAACTCGTTTAAACTATTATCTACATATTGTTATATTCTACATACTTGCCCAACAACCAAACAAAAGTTAATCCCAACTATTACACATTATTTTTAAAGAGTAGTCATAGACTTTGGTTTTGGTAACTTTCATCTGATTAACAACTATATTTTATTGAATAAATAAAACCATGTAATGAGAATTAGCAAATATACATTCGAACTCATGTATGTGTATATGACAAAGCCACTTAGTTATGCTATACTTGCAATTTCATGAACCTACCATCTCTATTTTTCTTTAAGAAAATAGTCAAATATCAATCATTATGATTTATTAGTAGTACCCTTTGTCAACTATTTACATATATATCATGTTCGAAATATTTTATATGTATACGTGTATTATATAAGAAAACAGTGGCTATATTAATTTAATTCTAATAAGAAATTCTATGAGTTGGGGCCTTGACATACACATACACATACTTATCCCACAAGTTTATAAATATAAATTAGCAATTACGTCCATTTGCTTTTACACCCAACTTCCATTTCCCTAATAAACAAAACCCGATTCTGTATTGCCCGCCTCTAAGTGGGCCCGGGAAGATGATGAAAGTGACGATGACCCAAAAAGTAATAAAAATCTTGTTTTAGGGTATTCGTCTCCTGGAAGTGAGAATGATGGTGGTGGTTTTGGTAACACAAAGGCAGTGGAGTCCACATGATTCTCACTAGTTCTGATAGTAGGCTAAGTGAAGAAAAGAGGTAGACTTATATCTTATATTAACTGAACGTACTAGTTATATCATGGTTGTTTGGCTAATTGAATGTTCCAAATGCGCAAACAAAAGTTGAAGCAGGTTGAGCTCTAGAATAATGAATTTCTTAAAACTGTATATCATCCAAAGGAAAACAGTAAAACACCACAAAACAGAGCATAAGTTGGTTGTCAAACTAGAAGTCTAGTTATTCAATTGACATTATTTTCCGTTTAGATATTTCTAAACTTTAATCGCCGGTATGAACTAAAACCAGAATTTAAACCTCAAAATTCGTATTGGACGAGAGATCGTTTGGGTACCTTAATCCTAATTCAAAAATCGCTACTGATGTTGACGAAACTCCGCGCGACGGTCACAACGGAATGCGAATCATACGAGACGATCACCGCAGCATGGTACCAATGCTGATTCAGTGGCTACTGGAGGAACTATGATGGTGTGTAGCGTGATCGGAAGCTCCTGGCAAACAAAGATTTACGGGATTTCGACGGTGGTGATAGCCTAAACGAAACTGAATATGAGAGTGGCTTATAAAAAAAACATGATCCCATGGTCATATCCCAAAATCTTCAGCAGATTGGTTGGTTTTGAACGTGTGATAGCGAGAATGATAGACGGATAGGGTGACCAACAATTTGAAAACTTATATCCTATATGCACCTCATAATACTATATGTTTTTACTCATTCATTTTTTTCCATTTTTTTTCCATGCACGTACACCCACCAAGTTGGTTTAAGGAAAAAATATAATCTTTTTATTTATTTATTTTTTTAAGATTAAACATGTATCCTATAACTAGTTTACCCTATTTAAATTATACAATTCTCATAAATAGTTAGACTTTTATATGATTATATGGTTTTAAAATTTATGAATATTACAATTTGTCTCACTTAAACCTAATAGACCGACTCCGCTAAACTGTTAAAAGAACTTCTTTTGTATTGGATTTTGGATGGAAATTTAAACACATCTGTGACCAACTTGCGACGTTTTGTCAACCTGTTGATGACGCGGACAAAATACACCGGATCATATGTGGTTTGAGTGCCTCTTTCGAAACATTCTCCACGGCGGTTCGGAACTCCAAACCCACCCCAGACTTTCATGACCTTCTCATTCAAGCAAAATCCTATGAGCTATTTCAACGCTCTCTTCACGGTCCATCAACTCCTGATGTTTCCTTCAACACACAAACTAATCGGTCCATTCCCAATACTCGAGGCCGTAGAAGTCGGGTCTATCGCGTATCAGGTTCACTTGGAAGTGGTAAGGGACGAAGATCCTTTCATTGCCAATTGTGTCGTGTTGACAACTATTTTGCAAATGTGTGTCCAAACCTATTCACCTTTGATCAACAATTTATTTCCACCATTTCAGATCTTGCTAAAGCTTTTCCCTCACAATGTCATGTCACATCTACGGGCCCCGATTGAACTGTTGATACGGGAGCAATAGACCACTTGGCTAGCTCACCAGAAATCCTACACAAGTCCACCCTGTATTCGGGTGATGCTAAAGGGACAGTCGGCAATGGTGACTCTTCCTGTTTCACATATTGGACGATCAAAACTTTTAAAAGACATTTGCTTAAAAGATATTTTGGTGGTCCCTAATCTGCACAAGACCAAAACTTTTTTTTTTGTCTTCCGAGTACTTGTGGTTTACACTTTCCTGTAGTATGAGTCCTTCTATTACTTTAAACAGGAATATTCCGTTAGGCAGTCAATGGGCCACCAATAAAAAAATAACAGTAGATGTAAAATCTTGAACTACACATGGACGTTGCAAGAAACCGAAAGATAGAACAAATAAAAAAATAACAAAGTCGATCAATGACTCATGCGTCGCGACAACCCTATGAAATGAAAAATAATAGACGTAAAATCTTGAACTACATATGGACGTTGCGCATATTACCTCGCAAAATTATGAACAAAACGTAAAAATGTTGAACCACACACACGTTGCTCCATGGTAACTTGCAAAATTTAGTTCGAAACGTAAAACGAAAATTTGCGAAAGACAGGGCACCAAAATTATATATAAAAAAGTTGAGGTTAAATTGTAAAAATACAAAAGTTTTGCCTTCAAAGTAAATAGATTCAATTTTATGAAATTAAAATTATAAGAAACTCAAACATTTAGGTTAAAAAGCAATTTTTAAATTTCTTTTTTAAATCTCCCTAAACACATGATATAATACCATATAGGCATACAAAAGTTACAAATTTATATTATATAAATTAAACAAATAATTGACATCACGATCTTCAACAACCACCTTTAGTCATACGCTGACCTTGTCCACATTTTATAGTTGCCAATTCAAACTTGGTGTACAACTGTACTACCTATCGTACAAGCACTTACAGCACAGCAGCTAACAAGTCAACAGCAGTATTTATATGAATAACTTATTCGAGTTCATCGAAAACATGGCGGATGAAGTGAAGTTGTACGGAATTGAAATTAGCCCATTCGTTACCAGAGTCAAAATTGCTCTGAATCTAAAGGGAATTAAGTACGATTTCATCCAAGAAGATCTCAACAACAAGAGTCCCGACCTTCTCAAATACAATCCTGTTTATAACAAGGTACCCGTGCTCGTACACAACGGAAACCCGATATCGGAGTCTGTTGTGATCATCGAGTATATTGATGATGTCTGGAAAGGAGTTCCGATAATGCCCAACGATGCTTACGAGAAGGCTCAGGCTCGGTTTTGGGTCAAGTTCATTTCTGAGAAGGTAAAGATTTCATTTCATCTAAGCAGTTTTTGTTGTATAATTGTGGAGGCTCGATTGGTTTGGGTTGGGCAGGTTTGGCCCATTTTAATTAGTTTTAGGTGGTTAGTTCTTTCTTAAGGAATAAGTTATAAACCCTATATGTGCTTGTACTTGTACTTGTAATCTCTTATCACGAGGGCAGAGAGTATTAATATTATATCTGGTTGCAACCCGTAGTCAGCTTACCCGAACCATGTTTTATAACGGTTTTATTTGTTTTCGCGTTTTGTGTTTGTGTGTGCTTTATCCTAATATTAAAAAGCTGATTATATGGTATGTCCAGTGCCATCGTGCAATATTCAAGGTTTTTAGCAACCATGGAGAGGAGCAAGCTGTTGTGGAAGCTCATGAACAACTGCAATTTCTGGAAAATGAACTGAATGTGAGAGGCAGCAAGTTTTTTGGAGGTGATAACATTGGGCTGGTTGATATTTGTGCTGGTTACTCAGTATTTTGGGCTGGAGCAGCTGAAGAAGCAATAGGAATAGAGGTGGTAGTGACCAAAGACAAGTTCCCAAAAATAAGAGAATGGTGTGATAACTGTATTAACTGTCAAGTTATAAAGGATTGCTTGCCTCCCAGAGAAAGCCTTGTTGCTTATTACAAGGGCTGGTTTGGTAAGGCTTGATACGGTTATAAATGTGTGCTTATGAAGTTGAAGCTTCTATGTGAGACATCCATCAATGTTTCAATAAGCAGCTAGTAGATGCTGATTTGTCTTGTTGCACTATGCTATATGTAACGGAGTTGATGTTTATGAGTTGAAGCTAATATGACAGATTCTCTTCTGTTTTTTTTGTAGAAACCCATGATTTCTTTTCGATGTACAAGTCTTCTTCACTCTGTGTTATTTGGGATCAGAAGGTGTATAAGCTAACCAGTGTTCACAATTAGAAGTCGTTTAAAACCTACGGCACATGTAGTAAAAATGAGATTTGTTGGGTCTCATGGTTTAATAGCCACATTATACATATAAAGGGTAGTCGTACGTTGCTAAACATTTCATGTGTTATAAAGGGTAGTTGTACGTTGCTAAACATTGCTAGTTTTTGTGGGTATGTTGAATCGTGTTTGTGTGCATTTAGTTCTGCTCTTTACTATGAGATCGATGGTAGGCCAATTAGAAATTTTGAATGAATTATCCAAATCTTAGAAGATATGCAAAGAGCATGTGCATTGGATTGGAGTAATTGCATCTTGTAACCGTTTCAAAAGACATGATTTGAGGCAATTGAAAAAAACTACCTTATGTTAAAATTGGATACCAAAGAACGTATTGTATCAAAACTCGTGTATTGATAATTGGTATAATTAGGTTTACAAATAAATCCTTCTATTTATAAGCTGATTAAGTTGTTCACCAAGATACCTATTTGACTCAAACTAGGATTAAAAAACTATCTCAAAAAACCTCCTAGTTTATAATCCGATCACTTTTTATCCGAACTTTGTAAGTCGGTCACTTTTAACCCGAACTTACACATAATATGCAAGATTAGTCTAACAATCACCCCCCTAATCTTGCAATACCGAAAAGATGTCTCATCTCGATAATCTTTAGTCGTGGTATGGCTTTTGTGAAGATTTCAATCCATTGCAAATCCCCGCTAACACGTTCCACTTTAACTTCCTCTTGTAATAAGTTCTCGACCTTTAAACTTGTCTCTTGATTTGATAAGCCGAGCATCCCTTTAACTGCAAAATCAAACCATCTTGACAAGGAAACATGTCCTTAATTAATTTGGAACAGATTCGGACCTTCTAAACCCATTGAAGTGCTGAAAAACTGATCTGTCACAAATGGTCGCTAAAATCTGTCACTGATTGATTAGATTATGTCGCTAACTGTCAGATTTTGCCACTAAACCCATTGATGTGCTGAAAAACTGATCTCTCACAAACTGGTCGCTAAAATTTGTCACTGATTGATTAGATTGTGTCGCTGACTAGTCAGATTCTGTCACTAACTGGCCAGTCTGTTCGCTATGTATCTGTTGTGTCGCTAACGGCTCAGACTGGTGGCTAATTCCAGTTGCAGAAAAGACTCTTTGGTTGGCTATTTTCAGCCTTGTCATCTTTACTCTGTAGGCAAACTGGAGATGCAACCTCAAGATTAATCTTGTAAATGCAATTTGGTGAACGAGGTACCATCATTAGCAAAGTTCCATCTTGCTCAAACATCCAAAGTATACCATCTTGGATTGCGATCTTGTACCCTATCTCGTCTAATTGACCAATGCTTATTATATTACTTTCAAGTGCAGGAATATACTAAACATCACGCAACACCCTTTGTTCCCCAGATTTTCCTTCCAAGACGACCATACCCCGTCCTTTAATCTCCATGCATGACCCGTCTTCAAACTTCACTTTTCCTTTTTATGCGTCATGTGGTTACTCGCTCCATTGTCAAGAAACCATGTATTGAGTTCACTTAGGCTTGAAGTATACATCCTTGGAATAATCATGTACTTGTCTAGAAACACATCATTAGTCTCTTCAACGTGTGTTTGCAAGTAGAGAACCGGTTCAACCCTTTAAATAAGATTGTTTTCCTCGTTCTCGTCCTTTTTACGTGTAGGACAATATGAAGAAAAATGTCCTAATTCATCACATTGAAAACGCCTTATCTTAGAACGGTCATTCTTTTGTTTTTGATCCAGTTCCCTTCTTTGTCTTGACCCCCGATTTTTCCTTGACCGCGACCCCGACCTTTTGACTAGACTCGGCCGTTCCTAATCGTATCTTTCCTTTTTCGGGCTTTCCACTACTCATAAATCAGCAGTTCGCTTCTAACCGGTTGCTTCTTATCTTCAATGCTAACGCGTTTTTCATAGACTGTAAGACGACCCACGACATCATCAAATCCAACAGTCTTTAAGTTCAATAGATTGCGAGAGAGAGGCAACCATGTGAATAAACCTTTTCGGCAAAGCATGTAGAAACCTTTTAACCAGTTCCTCTTCTTTAATCACCGTTCCAAGAGAAGCAAACCTTAATGCAATCCCTGAAATCTTTCCTGCGAACGCAGCGATTGTACTCGGTTCCTTCATCTTCAAACCCTCAAATTCCGACATTAAGGTTTGAAGTCTTGATTGTTTCACACGTTCAGCACCTTGATTGCGAGATTTCACCGTTCCCAATTTGCAACACTAGCTATTCGGGTAACCCTTTGAATAGCAAAGCGATTACTATAGAATCTTTGTGAGGATTGATGGTTGTTCCTGGGTCAATCACATCCCATACCTTGTAAACCTTGAAGATTACCTTCATTTTTATAGCCCAAATGATGTAGTTTGTATCCATAAGCATTGGACACGGAAACCTAGGCATCGGTTCTTTTGTTGGAGGAACCCGGTTTGCGTTATCACCCATCCTTCGGTTTCTTCTATTGTATATTAACGGATGCTATTGGGACTTGAATTAATTTTTTTAACCTCAAATCAATTCCCTCCCGAGAATAAAAATCCTCCTACATCCTTTTGATAGTAGATTTTAAGAAAAAACAATAAATCCTTTGTTCCTTCTGTCGTAAATTGATGTCAAAAGAAAATAACCAAAATAAATTGCTTATCAAAATAAAAATCACGTTGACTTTTGGAAACAATAAATTTTGGTTGCTTTTCCAAAGAAAAAGATTACTGTTCTCTTTTGTGTGGCTTTGTAAATCAAAAGGGAAAAAAACTCCTTTATGTTTTTCTTTAGTCGAAGCTTAAAAAACCAATACTCTTTTTTCTTTTTCTTTGTTCGATTCAGCCTTGCGCACAACTCCACCTTCTGTTTAAACGAGTAACCGACAACCCTTCTTCTTGACAGCCCTAGCGATCGCCGTCTGAGCTGTTTCTTCCTGTTTGGAGACTACTCGAAACCCGTTGCAGGACTTCTATTGATTGCAGTCCTTTGTCAATCAAATACGCTTTCCTTCCGTACTCAAAATTGCCGACTATGATTTGTCGTCTTCTTGATTGCTGGTGTTCTTGAATGGCATAACAAAGTTTAGTTGTTCACGGAATAAACTGTGCAAACTTGATCGCCGTCTTCCTTCTTCGATGATTGAATCCCTGATGCTCTGATACCAATTTGTTAGAATTGGATACCAAAGAACGTATTGAATCAAAACTTGTTTATTGATAATTGGTACAATTAGGTTTACAAATAAATCCTTCTATTTATAAGCCTAATAACTTGTTTAGCAAGACCTTTTGTTAGAATTGGATAACAAAAATGTATTGAATCAAAACTTGTTTATTGATAATTGGTACAATTAGGTTTACAAATAAATTCTTCTATTTATAAGCCTAATAACTTGTTCACCAAGATACATATTTGACTCAAACTAAGATTAAATAACTATCTCAAAAAACCTCCTAGTTTATAACCCGGTCACTTTTAACCCGAACTTACACATAATATGCAATGATTAGTCTAACACCTTATTGTTGCAAAACAGTTTTACAGGCAATGCAAGCCATCAGAGTTCAAAATCCTCTTTAAGACTTTGATTATCCGTACAATTGCGAGCCTAGCTACATACATAATTAACTCTGAGGATTTTGAAACTAAACTTTGTTTCATACCCTTCAGTGGTACCAACGAGTTTCCTAAAACCGCACAGAATAATATTATCGACAAATATTTACCCTAATTCGAGTCCACAAACCCGCTAAATTCAAAATTACATGTTACTTCTTCATAAAAAGTAATAACAGATTCTAAAAGAAAATATAGACAGGTCACAGGTGACAGGTCGTAACATCAAGGTGTGTTCGAAATCAAAATCAAAATATTCGTATATAACATTCATAAGTTATCATCTAAATGTTTTTCTTTTATATTACACATGTATATGTAACAAGAAATAACAAATTAAGAAAGAAAAGGTAAACTAAACTGAAATTAAAATACAGCAAAATCTTATGAATACTTAAGTTTAAAGAACTAATAATAAAAGAATGAACTTAAAAAATTGATAAATTATACCAATGTATTTTTTTAACTAACATTATTATCACCTTTGTTTTAGTTTCTATATAAAAAACTAATATTATACGTTCACCTGAACATTATATAATGGAATTATCACACTCCTACAACCACCTTTAGTCATAAGCCGACCCTGTCAAATTTTGAAGTTGCCATAATTAATAATTATCCCCATTAATTCAACGGTAGCATTTATATGAGCTTACACCAGTTCATCAGAAAATGGCCGATGAAGTGAAGTTGTACTCCTTTAGAGGAAGTCCATACGGTTTCAGAGTGATAATTGCTTTGAAACTCAATGAATAGCTACTAGTTTATCCAAGTAGATCTCAACAACCACAGTCAAAACCTCAAATACAATCCAGTTTATAAAAAGGTACCGGTGTTCTTACAAAATGGAAAGCCAATCTCGTAGTCTTTTGAGATCGTTGATTACATTGATGAAGTGTGGAAGGGAGTTCTGATTTTGCTTCAGGGCGCTTACGAGAAGGAACAAGCTCGGTTTTGGGCCTAGTTCATTGATGATAAGGTAAGGTACCCACTATAGAAATATCACTGACACTATACAGACAAAAATGATGCTATGGGTTGTAAGTGGTTTAATGAAGCGTTATGATAGTCATATGGTACTGTGGAAAATGGTCATATGAGGGCCAAATCATACAACGATATGATATTTTGACTAATAAAAAATGATGGGTGTAATTAATTACAACCCTATATGGCTCGTATAACATTTTTTCGCGCTGTCATACTGCCCATATGATGTGATGTGACAGATGAGCTAGTCAGTAGTGTACACTTATGAGGGGTCTATTTATCAGCACCTCAGGCAATGGTTTTTAGAATTTCATTTCATTTGAACTGAAGTGACATTTGAGATTATATTGATAATTTGCAACACCTAAAATCGGGTAATGCATTTGAAACCCATTTGAGACAAATTTGAGATGGAGCAAACTATTAGTTTATATGGTTTTTATATAAAACAATGTTTGTATTTGATCTCCTCCATAAAACATATATAAAGTTCGTTTGTGCTTAAATACTGGGTAAATAATGTCAATAACCTATAAGTAATATATAAAAAATAAATAAATAACAAAATGGGCCTTGCGTACAAAAAGCGATGCGCTTTTGCGTTTGACGCTTAACGTTAGGTTTTAGACTGTATCGTGTTTGTACGCCTCGCGTCTTTTTAGAACAAAGTGTGTATGTAATTAGTTATAATGAATTTACTAAGACTAAAGTAAGCTGGATTAAAAATTATCAAAATCTAATGAATAATTAAGTTTAACAAAGTTAATCATTTAATAAACTAAACTAACGTTAAAAATGAGATTATTGAGACCCCTTTAAATATTTTATAAAAAGAAATAATAATATGCTTTTCACATGAATATATTAGATACAAAATCGACATCGTCATTTCCAATACAAAATTGACATCGTCGTTTCCAATAAAAAATCGACATCATTGATCTCCACCTTTAGACATTTAGTCAAAGGCTTTTCATATTTTAAAGTAGCCAACTTAAACTTAGAGTACAACTGAATGAATATCATACAAACACTTACAGAACAATAGCTACCATAATAACGTATCATCAACTCAATTATCGTGGTATTTATATGAATCCAGCCACCCAAGAACGATCAAATCATTTTATCATTAAATGGCGGAAGAGGTGAAGTTGTACGGAATTGAAATAAGTCCATTCGTTTGCAGAGTCAAAATTGCTTTGAATCTCAAGGGAATCAACTTCGAGTTCATCCACGAAGATCTCGACAACAAGAGTCCCGACCTTCTCAAATACAATCCTGTTTATAAAAAGGTCCCCGTGCTCCTACACAACGGAAATCCGATCACGGAGTCTCTTGTGATCATCGAGTATATCGATGATGTCTGGAAAGGGGTTCCGATTATGCCCAACGATGCTTACGAGAAGGCTCAGGCTCGATTTTGGGCCACGTTCTTTGCTGATAAGGTAATTATTTAATCTTTTATGGCCCATGAGACTTACTTTATAAGTGAGATTTTACTGGGTACGTTTGTTAGCACAGTTTATATGGGCAAAATCTGAATTTACATTATATGGTACGTCCAGTGTCATCCTGCACTTTTCAAGGCTATTGGCAGCAGCGGAGAGGAGCAAGCGGTTGCGGAAGCTCATGAGCAACTGCAATTTCTGGAAAATGAACTGAAAGTGAAAGGCAACAATTTTTTTGGAGGTGACAACATCAACCTGGTTGATATTTGTGCTGGTTACATAGCCCATTGGGTTGTAGCAGCTGAAGAAGCATTAGGAATAGAGGTGGTGACCAAAGATAAGTTCCCAAAAATAAAAGAATGGTGTGGTGACTATATTAACTGTCAAGTTGTCAAGGATAGCTTGCCTCCAAGAGAAAGACTTGTTGCTTATTACAAGCAGCGGTTTGATAAGGCGTGATACGGATATAAATTTGTGGTTTGTAAGACATCCATCGATGTTTCAATAAGCAGCTTGTAGATGCTGATTTGTCTTCTTGTACTATGTTGTTTGTAACCTATTCGGTGTTTATGATTTTGTTGAAGTTGATCTTTTTTTAAAGTACCAGTCTTCTTTACTCGTATTTGTTGGGATCTGAAGGTGTATATGCTACTCAGTGTTCAAAGTTCGAAGTTGTTTAATACCTCATAAAGCACATAATACATAGATAATATATAGAGTAAAGTACAATTTCAGTATTTGAGGTTTACACTCAATCTCAGGTTTAGCCCTCATTTAGAAAAATTCAACAGTACAGTACAGTATCTGTGGTTGTCAATTGCTCAATCTTCATCGCCGGTTTCCACATTTTGATCGCCAATTGACAAGGTTTTCACATTTATCGCCAATTAACAACAACAGAGACTGGACTGTTGATTTTTTGCGATTGGGTGTAAACCTTAGATACTGAAACGTACTTTATTCTAATATATAGGGACATGTAGTAAAATGAGATTTGTCGGGGCTCATGGTTTAAATTGATGGAAACTTATGACCATGCTCAAACTAAGTTGATTAGTTTAATAGATAAAATGCCACATTATATTGTAAACTAAGTTGGATGCTTAATATTGAAGCATCGTTCATGTGTTTAAGGGTGCCGTGGTCACATGTTAAACGATACTGGTGTAGATATGTTGAATCGTTTAAGTATGCATTTAGTTCTACTTTTTACTGTGAAATATATGGCTGGTCAAACAGAAATTTAGATGAAAACATTTAAGTTAGAAGTGAAAAATTATTTTTTTAAAACCCCTATGCAAAGGGTGTACAATATCACAGTGTTGTAAAAATCGTTTAATCGCTAGTCGGCCCTCTATTGATTATTTTTTCATTAATCAGTCCATTAATCACTAGCCGGCAGGCAAAAAGTCTTGAAAATTCGGACAAAATCACAGATTCTAGCCAAAACCTGCTAGATTCCAGTCAAAACTTGTCTACTAAAAATTACGTATAAAAATATGTGTATATATGTGTAAAACTTAAAATTATACATAAAAAGTCTGATCCGATTAATCTCGATTAATCGCCAGTCCCACCCTACCAGCCGACTAGCACCTAGCAAGTTCTACAATCATGCAATATCATAAAGCATAAAAATATTGCTAATTAGTAGTATGGAAATGTATATTTTTCAAACATAGAGGCCATCGTTTGATTTTTATTAAAATACATAACTATGTACTTTTTACCTGAAATGCTAAATACGAATTTGACATCGCTATCTTCAACCACCTCTAGTCATACACTGACCCTATACTGCATATCGTACAAGCACTTATAGAACAACAGCTAACCGCCCATCAACAAGTCGACGGTAGTATTTAACTACTTATATGAATAACTCATACGAGTTCATCTGAAAATGGCTGATGAAGTGAAGTTGTACGGGATTGGAATAAGGGAATTAAGTACGACTTCATCCAAGAAGATTCAACAACAAGAGTACCGGCCTTCTTAAATAAAATCATTTTTATAACAAGGTACACGTGCTAGTACACAACAGAAACCAAATCTTGGAGTCTGCTGTGATCATCGAGTATATTGATTGTAACACCCCGACCCGCAGCGGAAATAAGAGTCGGGACATAATTGGGTTATCACCAAAGCACATGACATTTACTATTATGTTTCATAATTAAATGAAGTCAAAGTTACATTTCTCAAACATCCAAACATGTCCATTTATTACAAGGGAAAATAACCAAAAATAATCCAAATGCTAAATCGTTTTATTCCTTCTAATCCAGGTCCTACGTATTCCTAGCTGCTGCTGGTTCACCTGTATCATGTGTAAAATAGGAGGTTTTTGGGTCAACATAAGTTGGCGAGTGAACCTTATAGATAAACATTTGATAATAATTGTCTGGTTAGTTTATCAATAAAATATTGTGCATAATCATAAAAGAGCACATGTATGGAATCAAACATTGACAAGCATCAATTAACAATCGATAACATACATGAACATACCAACAGCATATAACAATTAACATAATTGAACTGTGCGATCAAGGCTCAATCAAACGGAGCCGATCGTATTGCATGAACTGGAAATGTAAATTGGACTGTGCGCTCAAGGCTCAATCAAACGGAGCCGAACGTATTGCATGAACTGGAAATGTAAATTGAACTGTGCACTCAAGGCTCAATCAAATGGAGCCGAGCGTATTGCATGTATTGAAATGTAAAATGAAATGACCGATCAAGGCTCAATCAAACGGAGCCGATCGTGCGGGCACGCCCTGATCAACCGCATAATAAAATGGGAATCAAACTCAACCTCGATGGATGGGGAGCTACGGCCTCGGCAATTGCATGTACTGAAATAATAATTTGCAAACAATAATAACTACTTAACAGCAACAAACTAATACACATGTCATGATATGATATATGCACAATAACTTGGTTATAATATGTAAATGAACAAGACACATGATACACCCCAAAAACGTGATTAAAACGGGGAATTTGAAGGGTTCACTCACATTGGGTGCGTTGGATTGGATATAGCGAGATGCGCACGATTTAGACGAACGAGTCGACGAGAATACTAACCTAAATAACAATGGGAAAAATATATTAAAATGGATGGATTTTATTAAGGATTCTAATGAGATTTTTAGATATATTTTTGTGAGTTTATGGCTATTTTCTATCTTTAAAAATGTTATTTTTAAGTATTTTAAATTGGTTTTTAAATTAAAATAAACAAATAAATATAAAAAAAAAATATTTTTTTTTACTGTTTGACCGTTGACCGTTGACCGTTGACCGGTTCGGTCAGCGGTAATTATTTGCGCCAAGCGGGATTCGAACCGGTAACCTTCCGTTCACGCGCACGTAGCTCTACCAACTGAGCTACGTGACTAACCCGTTAGAAATCCAGTTTTAATTATATTTATACACTTATTCGAATTTACCGAAAATTCCTTTATTTTGCAAAACGTTTTAATCTCATTGAACCGGTGCTTGTGACGGGACTCGATCGCGCGACGTGAAGTTTGTTTTGCACACAGTCCACCGCTGGACTGTGTGTCTAACCCGGTTATATTCTTGATTTATATTATACTTAACAACTACCCGTTCTAACCCGGTTAATTCATGAATAAAAAGAGTGTTATTACGTGAAGCGTGTGCGCAGTAAGGATCGAACTCGGGACGTGTATGTTAACTTTGCACACAGTCCACCGCTGGACTGTGTGTCTAACCCGTTTATTATCCGAATTTTATTTAATCTTATCCCGGTTTTCAGTTCATCTTCTTCACTACAATTACCGACTTCACTCAAACGACTGGTTCTTGATTTAACTATTTAAATAACATGACTACTAGCTTGAATGAACAAAACCGAACAGTTTGGGGAAAGGAAATACCGGACAGGTCGTCTTCTTCAGGAAGTCCGGCGAGAACAGGCAACACTGTTTTTGAACCTTCGGCTGAGGGGGTCTAACAACAGAATTAAAGAATTAGATTTGAAATTGAACCAGAGTACATGGATTATTTGCACGATTGAATGTGTTTACCGTTAACTAGCGAGTTTCCGGCAAATTCCAGAATTTCTCCGGCGAACCCAGAAATCCAGCAAAGTCTTCTGTGACTGATTTTGAGTGACGGATTGATGTTAGTAGAGTCCTAACAATAGATTGAAACCGCAAAAGAGGAAAATCTTACCGGTTTGTGTTGAACACGGTTTTCCGGCGAGATTTGCAGAGAATTCCGGCGAACAGTTTTTTTGTGCTCAAAAGGCTTGAAAATGCGACGAAAAGGAATTGGAGTGTATTTGGGACGGTTCTGAATCGCATAAATGATTGGAACCTGAATTATTTGGAGTTTGAATGCCTTTCGGTTTCAAAACCCGAAACTTTAAGTTCATTCAATTTGAACTTAATTAGAAACTGATAATCATCGGTTATAAGCCAGCTAAACATACTAAAACTGATTTGGCGATTCGGTTTACCGATTTCCGTTATTCAGATATCATTAACCGTTAATTCGTGTTTGCGTATAAAACTCAATTGTTTTCCTAAGGTTAACAGAAAACAATTGGTGGCGGAGTGGTTAAAGGATCGGTTGATAAGTTGTTGGAGGCAGTTGACCCGGGTTCGAGTCCGGTCAGCTACAAATGTTTTTTATTTATTTTATTTTAACTTTTTATCAAATATAATTTTTATAGTTTAGTTTATATATTAATTATGTAACGTTTAAACTCAAAATACTCATAAATACTTAATGTAATTTCATAACTTGGTATTTGATTACAAAACGGAGCGGGTTTTGGAGACCCGATTTATACAAATGTTACAGTATCCCCTACTTTTAGGAATTTCGTCCCGAAATTTAAACAGTTGAAGTAGTAGGGAAAAGATGAGGGTATTTTTCACGCATTGAGTCTTCACGTTCCCAAGTAAACTCAGGTCCCCGTTTCGACTCCCAGCGTACCCTAACAATAGGAATGCGACTTCGACGTAGACGCTTTTCTCCATAGCCCATAATCTCCACTGGTCTTTCAATAAAATGCATGGATTCGTCGATCTGAATATCTTCTAGTGGAATATGAAGATTCTCATCAGCGAGGCACTTCTTCAAGTTCGACACGTGGAATGTGGGATGAATCCTATCGAGTTCTTCCGGTAGGTCAAGCTTGTATGCTACAGGACCTACTCTTTCGAGTATTTTGAAAGGTCCTACGTAACGTGGTGCTAGCTTTCCCTTTTGACCAAAACGAACTACTCCCTTCCACGGTGATACTTTTAAAAGCACATGATCACCAACGCTAAACTCCAAGGGCTTCCGTCATTTATCTGCGTAACTCTTTTGACGACTTTGAGCCGCTAGAAGATTGTTTCGGATTTGATGAATCTTATCTGTGGTTTCTTGGATCAATTCTGGACCAGTAATTTGTGCTTCCCCAATTTCGTGCCAACAAACAGGAGATCGACACTTTCGACCATATAAAGCTTCAAAAGGTACCATGCCGATGCTAGAATGATAACTGTTGTTGTACGAAAATTCAACTAACGGTAGATGGGCGTCCCAATTTCCCTTGAAGTCTATGACACATGCTCTAAGCATATCCTCAAGGGTTTGAATGGTGCGCTCAGACTGTCCATCAGTTTGAGGGTGGTAGGCGGTACTGAGATCTAATCGAGTGCCCATAGCGGATTGTACTGCTTGCCATGTTCGTGAGGTGAAACGACCATCACGATCAGAAATAATACTTAGTGGTACCCCGTGCCGGCTTACGATTTCGTTGATATAAATACGAGCAAGCTTTTCGTTCTTGAAATCTTCTCGAATAGGAATAAAGTGAGCTGATTTTGTAAGTCGGTCTATAATCACCCATATAGTGTCATACCCACTAGAAGTGCGAGGTAACCCGGTAATGAAATCCATGGTTATATTTTCCCACTTCCAAACAGGTATTTCTGGTTGGACTAGAAGTCCTGAGGGTCTTTGGTGTTCAGCCTTTACTTTAGAACAAGTGAGACACTTGGAAACAAAAACAGCAATATCTTTCTTCATTCCAGGCCACCAATAGGTGTACCGTAGGTCTTGGTACATCTTATCGGCTCCTGGGTGTATAGAATATCGCGTCTTATGAGCTTCATGCATGAGTGTTTCACGAAGATTGATGTGGTTAGGAATCCATATACGATCTAGGTAATACATAATACCATCAGATTTAGTTTCAAGTTTTAGCTCGGCTCCGCAGGACATCTCTTTTTGTACATCTTCCTCTGTTATTGAAACGTGTTGAGCTTCTCGAATTTGATCCTTAATATTGGTTATAATTTGCGAACATAGAAGATGAATGGAGTTCGCATACCCCTTTCGACTAAGTGCATCAGCCACCACATTTGCTTTACCAGGGTGGTATCTGATTTCACAGTCGTAATCATTTAGGAGTTTGACCCATCTTCGTTGCCTCATATTTAACTCTTTCTGATTGAAGATATGTTGAAGACTCTTGTGGTCAGTGTAGATTTCACACTTCGTACCATAGAGATAATGTCTCCATATCTTAAGAGCAAATACAACAGCTCCAAGTTTAAGAAAATGAGTGGTGTAATTCTTCTCGTGTGTCTTGAGTTGCCTTGAGGCATAAGCTATGACTTTTCCTCTTTGCATGAGAACGCATCCTAATCCTTGCCCTGACGCATCGCAATAGACTACGAAATCATCACAACCTTCAGGAAGAGTGAGGATTGGTGCATCACAAAGTTTTTGCTTGAGAATTTGAAAGGCTTCTTCTTGCTTGGGTCCCCATACAAATGGTTTCCCTTTATGGGTTAAAGCCGTGAGTGGCACTGCAATGCGAGAGAAGTTTGAAATGAACCGACGATAATAGCCAGCAAGTCCAAGAAAAGACCTTACTTCAGTTGGCGTACGTGGAGCTTGCCATTCTTGAACTGCTTTGATCTTTGATGGGTCCACATGTATTCCTTTGTCATTGACTACATGCCCGAGAAATTGCACCTCATTTAACCAGAATTCACATTTAGAGAACTTGGCATAAAGCTTTTCCTTTTCTAAAAGTGCAAGAACAAGTCGCAGATGACGCTCATGATCAGCTTTAGATTTTGAATAGATAAGAATATCGTCGATGAAAACAATAACAAATCGATCAAGGTAAGGTTTGCAGACTCTATTCATTAGGTCCATGAAAACAGCTGGTGCATTGGTTAATCCAAATGGCATAACCATGAATTCATAGTGACCATATCGAGTTCGAAAAGCAGTTTTAGGGACGTCTTCTTCATGCACTCTAAGCTGATGATAGCCGGATCGAAGGTCGATTTTCGAAAAACAACTGGCACCTTGTAGTTGGTCAAGAAGATCATCTATGCGAGGTAAAGGATATCGATTTTTGATAGTTAACTTGTTGAGCTCTCTGTAGTCGATGCACATGCGAAAAGATCCATCCTTCTTCTTTACAAAGAGTACAGGTGCACCCCAAGGCGATGAGCTGGGGCGTATAAATCCCTTGTCAGTCAACTCTTGCAATTGACTGGCTAGCTCTTGCATTTCAGAGGGGGCTAACCTATATGGAGATTTTGCCACTGGTGTAGCACCAGGTATAAGATCGATACGAAATTCGACATCTCTGATTGGAGGAAGTCCTGAAATATCGTCAGGAAAAACTTGTGGAAAATCTTTTCAGGGATATCTTCAAGTTTCTTTGCTGAGGTCCCCTTCTTGATGATATGGGCTAAAAACGCGACATATTTCTTGCGAAGGTATTTTTGAGCTTGAAGACAAGTCATTAATTTGAGCCCTTTCGCCGAGGTTTCTCCAATAATTCGAAGAGTCTGACCGTTTGAAAGAGGAATACGAATAAATTTCTCACGACATACAACTTCCGCATGATGCTGACTGAGCCAATCCATTCCGATTATGATGTCAAAACTTCCCAGCTTCATAGGAATAAGATCGACTGAGAAATCGTGGTTGTTTAGGGTGAGCGTACAGTTGCGCAAAATAGAGTCTAACGAAACTGGTTTTCCATCTGCAACTTCCACCGTTATGGATTCCGCGAGCTTATCTCGATTTTTACTTAATATAGGTTCAAACTCTAATGACACAAAACTTCTATCCGCACCAGTATCAAATAACATAGTGGCATATCTACCATTTATAAGAAACGTACCGTTGACCACATTGCCGTCAGCTCTGGCCTGGTTTGCGTTAATATTAAAAGCTCTTCCTCTAGCAGGTGGAGGAGCTTGGTTTGCTTGATTCACAGGGTTGGCTTGGGCCTGAGCATGAATGATATTGACCAATCTTGGACATGTGTTTCTGAAATGACTTGGGTCGCCGCAATTGAAACATGCCCGCATAGGTTGGCCCATAGGGTAGTTGGTTGATAGTATGTTTGGGCTAAATGTTGAGTGGGTGGAAATGGTTGTTGTTGTTGGGCTTGACCCATTAATTGTTGGTAGGTTTGGGTTATAGGTTGGTGGCGGTTTGTTCGTTGGAGCGTGCGGCAGTTTTGAACAGTGTGTCCAGCGCGACCGCAGCCGGTACAGTATTGGCAAGGATAGTCAGAGGAGTGGTGATACTGACAACGGTTACATTTTGGTAGTGGCCCTATGTATGGTCTTTTGTATGGCGCGGGTGGAGGAGTGGCTTGAGTGATGGGTGCAACAGGAACAGGGGTGTTGGTTTGGGTGACTGCAAAGTTCCTGGTGTTACGCTTCCTCTTGTTAGCAAATTTAGAGGAAGGAGTGTGGTGGTTTGAGGTTTGTCCCTCAGCAGGGGTTTTCTTCTTTTCCTCCTTGAACTTCCCATTGCGAATACGGTTTTCGGTCAGTTCTGTCGCCAACTCCATGGCAGCTTCTAGTGTTACCGGTGAAACGCTGAGGACCGAATCTTGGATTTTCGAGGGAAGTCCTCGAATGTAATGTTCTATCAGACGGTAGGTTGGGGTGAATAAGTTTGGAACCATTTGGTTCAACTCCAAGAACCTTTTGTTGTAAGTAGAGTGATCACCATCTTTTTGTTTCAAGGCATGAAATTCATCTTCCAATTTCTTAATTTCACTTCTAGGACAGAATCGCCTAGTCATGATTTCCCTTAACTCCTCCCAAGTTAAGGCCATCGCATCATCCGTTCCCCTCTTTCCCTTCTCGGTATTCCACCAAGTGAGAGCTACCCCAAGTAGTCTCCCGGTGGCATAACGAACTTTGCGATCCTCAGGACAATCGCAGTTTAAGAAAACGTTTTCCATCTCCTCGAACCAATGTAGGAGAGCAGTGACTCCCTCAGTCCCTTCGAATTTCGGAGGATCACAGGACTTAAAATGTTTGTAGGAGCATTTGATGGTAGGAGGGTTGTTGATGATCTGGTCCTGTTGTTGAGGAGGGTTAGTAGGATTTGCAGCAAGAGCTTGTTGTACTTGTACTACGATGTCAGGTAATATCGTGGCCATTTGATTCGCGATATGAGTGGCCAAACGTTCCCGAGACTTTTCTGATTTCCTACTCCTTCGATGCGGTCTAGACGACATCTACAGGATCATAAAATAAGAAGATTGTGAGTTTATGGTAACTTTTTAGGTGTCATGTGTCTTTAAGAAAAAATGAAAATACATAAATATCAATAATGCAACTACATCCAAAGGATGTCTTGGGTTCGCTCATGTTGGGCCTCAAATGTCCCCCATACCTTCACCTATATAGTCATGTGGGCCCCCATGGCTATTGGCTTGGTAGGATTCACATTAGTATTGGCAATTTAACACTCGCATCCCCCGAATGCTAACCACAAAATATGCTCATGAGATATTTGGTCGGAACGTGTCCAGGTGTAGACACAATGACAACTCAAAGTGGGATTAGCTCTCACGACGTTTAGTATAGCATGCTTTGGCCTAATAGGTATTTCGTACTCTCATCGTTAGTCCCTAGGTAGGCAAACTGGTCCTTTATTTTGGATTTATACGAATGCCAGCCTAGACAGGACGTTCCGACTACCGGTACTAGTACCCTTCCAGTTACTACATGCCCGTCATGAGAACTCACTTTGATGAGATTTGGAAACACGAAAATCATTGTAAAATCAATCATGATGTGGTGTGTGCTTGCATGGATGTGATATGTTATGATCATACGATTTCATGATAGGCATTACTTGATAATACATACTTATGAACATGCTTGAACAATATCAAATGTAACATTTAACATAAACATACAAACATCATGAGATTTGGCATATAACACACAAAATTCTTATAAGTTTCTAATCGACTATAGTATAGGCTCTAAGGGTCTAATAACCTATCCTATATCCCTATAGTCATGGCTCTGATACCAATCTGTAACACCCCGACCCGCAGCGAAAATAAGAGTCGGGACATAATTGGGTTATCACCAAAGCACATGACATTTACTATTATGTTTCATAATTAAATGAAGTCAAAGTTACATTTCTCAAACATCCAAACATGTCCATTTATTACAAGGGAAAATAACCAAAAATAATCCAAATGCTAAATCGTTTTATTCCTTCTAATCCAGGTCCTACGTGTTCCTAGCTGCTGCTGGTTCACCTGTATCATGTGTAAAATAGGAGGTTTTTGGGTCAACATAAGTTGGCGAGTGAACCTTATAGATAAACATTTGATAATAATTGTCTGGTTAGTTTATCAATAAAATATTGTGCATAATCATAAAAGAGCACATGTATGGAATCAAACATTGGCAAGCATCAATTAACAATCGATAACATACATGAACATACCAACAGCATATAACAATTAACATAATTGAACTGTGCGATCAAGGCTCAATCAAACGGAGCCGATCGTATTTCATGAACTGGAAATGTAAATTGGACTGTGCGCTCAAGGCTCAATCAAACGAAGCCGAACGTATTGCATGAACTGGAAATGTAAATTGAACTGTGCACTCAAGGCTCAATCAAACGGAGCCGAGCGTATTGCATGTATTGAAATGTAAAATGAAATGACCGATCAAGGCTCAATCAAACGGAGCCGATCGTGCGGGCACGCCCTGATCAACCGCATAATAAAATGGGGATCAAACTCAACCTCGATGGATGGGGAGCTACGGCCTCGGCAATTGCATGTACTGAAATAATAATTTGCAAACAATAATAACTACTTAACAGCAACAAACTAATACACATGTCATGATATGATATATGCACAATAACTTGGTTATAATATGTAAATGAACAAGACACATGATACACCCCAAAAACGTGATTAAAACGGAGAATTTGAAGGGTTCACTCACATTGGGTGCGTTGGATTGGATATAGCGAGATGCGCACGATTTAGACGAACGAGTCGACGAGGAATACTAACCTAAATAACAATGGGAAAAATATATTAAAATGGATGGATTTTATTAAGGATTCTAATGAGATTTTTAGATATATTTTTGTGAGTTTATGGCTATTTTCTATCTTTAAAAATGTTATTTTTAAGTATTTTAAATTGGTTTTTAAATTAAAATAAACAAATAAATATAAAAAAAAATATTATTTTTTTTTACTGTTTGACCGTTGACCGTTGACCGGTTCGGTCAGCGGTAATTATTTGCGCCAAGCGGGATTCGAACCGGTGACCTTCCGTTCACGCGCACGTAGCTCTACCAACTGAGCTACGTGACTAACCCGTTAGAAATCCAGTTTTAATTATATTTATACACTTATTCGAATTTACCGAAAATTCCTTTATTTTGCAAAACGTTTTAATCTCATTGAACCGGTGCTTGTGACGGGACTCGATCGCGCGACGTGAAGTTTGTTTTGCACACAGTCCACCGCTGGACTGTGTGTCTAACCCGGTTATATTCTTGATTTATATTATACTTAACAACTACCCGTTCTAACCCGGTTAATTCATGAATAAAAAGAGTGTTATTACGTGAAGCGTGTGCGCAGTAAGGATCGAACTCGGGACGTGTATGTTAACTTTGCACACAGTCCACCGCTGGACTGTGTGTCTAACCCGTTTATTATCCGAATTTTATTTAATCTTATCCCGGTTTTCAGTTCATCTTCTTCACTACAATTACCGACTTCACTCAAACGACTGGTTCTTGATTTAACTATTTAAATAACATGACTACTAGCTTGAATGAACAAAACCGAACAGTTTGGGGAAAGGAAATACCGGACAGGTCGTCTTCTTCAGGAAGTCCGGCGAGAACAGGCAACACTGTTTTTGAACCTTCGGCTGAGGGGTCTAACAACAGAATTAAAGAATTAGATTTGAAATTGAACCAGAGTACATGGATTATTTGCACGATTGAATGTGTTTACCGTTAACTAGCGAGTTTCCGGCAAATTCCAGAATTTCTCCGGCGAACCCAGAAATCCAGCAAAGTCTTCTGTGACTGATTTTGAGTGACGGATTGATGTTAGTAGAGTCCTAACAATAGATTGAAACCGCAAAAGAGGAAAATCTTACCGGTTTGTGTTGAACACGGTTTTCCGGCGAGATTTGCAGAGAATTCCGGCGAACAGTTTTTTTGTGCTCAAAAGGCTTGAAAATGCGACGAAAAGGAATTGGAGTGTATTTGGGACGGTTCTGAATCGCATAAATGATTGGAACCTGAATTATTTGGAGTTTGAATGCCTTTCGGTTTCAAAACCCGAAACTTTAAGTTCATTCAATTTGAACTTAATTAGAAACTGATAATCATCGGTTATAAGCCAGCTAAACATACTAAAACTGATTTGGCGATTCGGTTTACCGATTTCCGTTATTCAGATATCATTAACCGTTAATTCGTGTTTGCAAATTGTTTTCCTAAGGTTAACAGAAAACAATTGGTGGCGGAGTGGTTAAAGTATCGGTTGATAAGTTGTTGGAGGCAGTTGACCCGGGTTCGAGTCCGGTCAGCTACAAATGTTTTTTATTTATTTTATTTTAACTTTTTATCAAATATAATTTTTATAGTTTAGTTTATATATTAATTATGTAACGTTTAAACTCAAAATACTCATAAATACTTAATGTAATTTCATAACTTGGTATTTGATTACAAAACGGAGCGGGTTTTGGAGACCCGATTTATACAAATGTTACATTGATGATGTCTAGAAAGGGGCTCCTCTTAGCCCAATGATGCTTACGAGAAGGCTCAGGCTCGGTTTTGGGTCAAGTTTGTTGGGTATCAATCAACAAACAAGGAAAGTTGACTATGTGAAAAGTAAACAGGACTGCAGTGAAAGATTAAAGCTTTATTGATGACTTGTTTCAGTTGAATGCTTACAATCACTGCTTTACAACTGATAAAGAAAAGAGATTCCGACTAGTGAATGAATAAAACTACCTACTGCATACTATTTCTAATAAAGAAACAAACGACTACTAACTTATTCTTCCACCTTTTTAGGAACAGAAAACAACGGCTCTTGCTACACGTTTTTATTGAAATTTTCCACTACAGCCACTTCGTCAGTTTAGTCAAGACTGCCAGCTCATAAATCATCAGTCAACATTATCCAACACTCTTCCCTGTAATGTTGGCTTCATACATTCCCATCAGCTTCCTCATTTCACAGAATTTCAGCTTTGGCTAGGCCTTGGTAAGTATATTTGCCTTTTGAAGATTCCCATTAACATGCTTGACACATATCTGGTTCCTTTTAACACACTCGCGGATGAAATGGTACCTCGTATCTATGTGTTTACTCCTTCCATGGAACACGGGGTTTTTCATCAATGCGATCGCAGCTTCATGATCTACCAACAATGTGACCATTTGAGCCTCTTTCCCAAGCAAATCCGCAATCAAATTTCGTAGCCACAATGCTTGACACGCGGCTGCAGTTGCAGCCATAAACACAGCTTCACACGAGCTAAGAGCAAGTATTCTTTGTTTCTGCGAAGCCCAAGTAACTAGGTTGCCTGAGTAGTAAAATGCTAACCTTGTTGTTCCTCTTTCATCATCTAAACCATTGCCATTACTGTTGTCACTATAGCCTAGTACTTCTCCATTGCCTCCCCTACAATATTTTAAACCGAAACCAATGGTACCTCTGAGGTACCTCAGAATTTGTTTGATTGCATTACATTGAGACTCCTTAGGATTCTGCATATACTTGCTCACAACCCCCACTGAAAAACTCAAGTAAGGAAGAGTGTGAATTAAGTATCTCAGACTCCTATAATTCGTCTATACTTTTTCGCATCATACGGTTCCCACCTTCGTCTTTTGTCAATTGGTTCTTTGGTTGCATTGGCAACATAGTATTGTTACATTTGGACATCCCAACAACTTCAAGAATTTTCATAGCATAACTTACTTGTGTCACGACAATCCCATCTTTTTTTGGACTCACCTCTATCCCCAAATAATAAGTAAAAATCCTAGATCACTCATGTCATATACACCCATCATTTTTCTTTTAACCTCTAGGATTCCCTCCTTACTTGAACCGGTGATGATTAAATCGTCTACATAAACACCAACTATAAGAATTAAATTAGGTTTATGTACCTTATACACGGCTTGTTCATGTGCACATCTGATAAGTCCAAGTTCTTTGAGTGATCTCTCCAATCGTATGTTCCATGCTCGTGGATCCTGCCTCAATTCATACAAAGCTTTGTTTAACCGATAAACATACTCCTCTTTTCCTTTGATTTCGAATCCCACTGGCTGCTTGACGTAGACCTCGTCCTTCAATTCACCGTTTAGGAAGGCGGATTATACATTTAAATGATGCACCAACCACTCCTCCTTTGCTGCCAATGCCAAAATTAACCTAATTGTTTCCAATCTCGCCACCGGTGCAAAAGCATCTTCAAAATCGATTCCCCTCTTCTGAACATAACCTTTAGCTATTAGGCGTGCCTTGTGCTTAATCACATTTCTAGATGCATCTTTCTTGAGTTTAAACACCCATTTTAACCCTATTGCTTAATGTTTTGATGGAAATTTGGTTAAACACCTGGTGTTATTTTTCTTGATTGAATCAATCTCTTCTCACATTGCCTTACACCAAGTTATTTCTGTTGCAACTTTTTCATACGTGACTGGCTCGTCATCAGTTAATAACAGCTCTTCATCTTGTTCATATAAAGCTTATACTTCAGCTTCATCCATAGTAGCAGTATCCTCATAAACCCCATCAATTCAACGAAACCCTTGTTTGAAAGTGTCATCAAATGGTATGGTATTATCAAAATTGTTGTTGCTGGATACTTGATTTGAGTTTGCAACTGATGAGTTAGGAGAGTTACCTGCGATATTAACAGAGAGTGAAGGATTTTGGTAATTATCTGGGGTCATAGGGTTTACCTCATCATAATGGACTAATTGTTGTGTAGATTGGACTGGGCCATTTTCATTAACATAGGTCCAGGTTGTTTTAATTTGATCATGTGAATGGGCTTCCTCCCATGTCCACTTTTTAAACTCAATGAACTCGACATCTCTAGCTTTGACAAGTTGCTTGGTTTTAGGGTTGTACAGGCGGTACGCTTTACTGCCATCTTCAACTCCCAAATACACCATTGGCTTCGATCTGTCACTCAGCTTTGTCAGACCTACCATTTTCTTCACAAATCCCACACATCCGAACACTTTCAAGAGTTCAATTGACAGCTTTTCTCCCTTCCAGGCCTCATATGGTGTCACATTCTTGAGAGCCTTTGTGCCAATTCGATTCTGTAAGTATACTGAATGTCGCACAGCTTCACACCAGAATGAATCAGGTACGCTCATAGCTTTAAGAATTGATCTAGTTATCTCGAGAATCATTCTATTGCACTGTTCTACCACTCTGTTCTGATGTGGTGAGTAAGGGGCTGTCAATTGCCGCATTATACCATGCTCTTGACAAAATTCTTTGAACTTATTGGAGTTAAAATCCCCTCCACAATCAGTTCTTAACATTTTAATTTTAAATGAAATTTTCTTTTCAATTAGTTTCTTGAATTTTCTGAATTTACCAAAGGTTTCATCTTTGGATTTAATCACAAAAATCCACATATATCTAGAATAATCATCGACAATTAACAAAATAATATAGATCACCCCCATTGGTTTCTGGTGTAATAGGTCCACAGAGGTCTACATGGAGTAGTTGCAGAGGTTCCTTTGCTCTCCACTTGGCTACATTTGGAAAACTCTTTCTGACTTGCTTTGCCATAACATCCTTCACACGCCTGTGATGGGTGAGATACAACTGGCATGCCTGTGACCATCTGTTTGCGCCCCATCTCTTCGAGTAGTCTGATGTTTGCATGACCCATACGAGCATGCTAGAGACAAGACTCATCTACTTTCATAGATAAACATACGGGTTTAGCATGTGTAAGGTTTATTTTGTATAGTCTATTGGCTGACCTCTGCACTTTAATTACTAATTTACCGTTTTCATCATGTATTTTCAGAAAATTATGCCTCATTCTAATGTCATAACCATCCTCTATCATCTGGCCAAGACTCATTATGTTGCTGTGTAGAGCATGTATGTAATACACACTAGGTACAACAAATTGTTCACCATTTTTACAAGCAAACAAAAGTGTACCATTTCCTTTAATGTCAGCCATCACCAAATCGTACTTAACCTGTGCAAATAACCTCTTGAGACCAGTCATGTGATTACTGGCACCATTATCAAGGTACCAAGTATCTACAGTGGACCCGTCTTCTTTATATGCACTAGGGTTTACCTTCTCTTCATTTAGAAGCACCATTTATGAGGTTTCCTCACCGCATACAGTTCACAGAAGTGTGGCTTCGTCTTCTTGGTCTTGAGTCAGGTTCACTTCTTCATTCTATTTCTTTGTTTTGCACTCAGAGGCAAAATGGCCATAATTATTACATTCAAAACACTTGATATGGCTTTTATCTCTTGGTTTCTTGCTTGACCCACTAGTCTCTTGGTGTGGCTTGCCTCCCCAGCGTCCACCTCTTCCACGGGTTCACCCTCGACCACGCATACCTATCCTTCCTCCCCTGTCATACATTCCACCGCGACCATGACCACCTGTCGCTTTATTTGAGCTCTTTTGACCAGCAGATCCATCTGCCTTGGAAAATAACAAAGCATCCTCCCTAGAAGTCTTATTCTTGCGGAGGTTCAACCGGTCTTCATATGCCTTTAACTGTCCTATTGCCTCCTCGAAAAGCATGTTATCCATATCCGAACTTTGCTCGATTGATGCCACAAAATTGATAAACTTTTCAGGAACCGAGTCAAACAATTTTCTAACCAATTCTTCATCTTCCAGTGTTGCCCCCACACTGCTATATTTCGAAATCATCACAGAAAGCTTCCCGGCATATTCATCGATGGTTTCACCATCTTTCATCTGCAAGGTTTCGAACTCACTTTTCAGGACTCGTAATCTGGCGTTCTTCACCCGTTCAGCTCCAACATACCCTGATTTCAGGGAGTCCCAAACTTCTTTGGTTGTTTTCTTCTTCGCAGCCTGCGAGAGAATCTCCTCTGGAATTGATTGGAAAATAAAGGCTCTAGCTTGCTTTATTTTTTCTGATCCACAACCACACCGGTTAGTGGTTCAATGGCATCCCACAACCCGTGAGCATCCATTATTGCTTCCATCTTAATAGCCCAGGTATTATAATTTGTGGAGGTAAGAACATGACATTGAAAAGGGAAAATGTTATCTTTAGGAGGGTTAGAGTTGGTGACTACAGACATGGTTTCAAATCTGAGTATTTTGGGCATAAACTTTGGATCAAAACAACAGCTCTGATACCAAATGTTGGGTATCAATCAAACAAACAAGGAAAGTTGACAGGTAATATGTGAAAAGTAAACAGGACTACAGTGAAAGATTAAAGCTTTATTGATGACTTGTTTCAGTTGAATGCTTACAATCATTGCTTTACAACTCATAAAGAAAAGAGATTTCGACTAGTGAACGAATAAAACTACCTGCTACATACTATTTCTAATAAAGAAACAAATGGCTATGAACTTATTCTTCCACTTTTTTCAGGAACAGAAAGCAACGGCTCTTGCTGCATGTTTTTTCTTGAAATTTTCCATTGCAACCACTTCGTCAGTTTAGTCAAGACTGCCAGCTCATAAATCATAAGTCAAGTGTGGAGGCTCGATTGATTTGGGTAGGGTTGGCCCATTTTTCTGGTTTGTCCGGTTCAGGTTATTCGGGCCAGGTTGTTCGGGTATGGTTGGTCCAGTTCAGGTTATGCATGTTAGTTTCCATTGGATAATAGTCCGGTTCTTTTGGCAAGACTATTTCGATTCTGTTAAGTTTTTTTATTTAAATAGAGAAGGCATGTACTGGAATAAAAAATCAATCGAAAAATCTCTTTCATTTACTTGTAACATCTGATGATTTGTTAATGAAAAATGAAACATTTGGCTGCACATTCTTGCTTGTTTTTGCTTATTAATATCTCTGAAAACCAACAAGGTGTCATGGTTTAAATTAATGGAAAGGTATGACCATGCTCAAACTAAGTTTATTAGTTTAATAGATTAATTGCCACAATATACTGTAAAGAAGCTTCAAAGGGTGGTGGTATGTTGCTAAACGTTGCTAGTGTGTGGATATGATGACTCTTGTATGTGTGCATTTAGTTCTACTTTTTACTATGAGATGGCAGGAAATTAGAAATTTTGAACGAAATCTTAGAAGATATGCTTAGAGCATGTGCAGCTAGTAGATGAGGTAATGCATCTTGTAACGTTTCTCTTAGAAAATATATGTCAACTAGTTTTTGCTCCATCTGCGTTGCGAGGCATTAAGCCGATTATTTCTCTCTCACAATATGTACGTCTGTGTTTCGGTTACTTGTATATACTACTCATAACACACGATCTAAAAAATTACATCGAGTTAACCAATTAAAAAAACACTACCATATTTTTGCTTAAAAAATTAAAATGATGGAAAAACTACCGTTTGACACGAATAAAAATTACACCGAGCAACCAATTAAAACAAAACACCACCATTGTTTTGTTTAAAAAAAATTAAAACGACGGTATATCTATAATTTTACATTGGGGCAAAATCGTAATTTGACAGAGAAAAAACAATAACAAAACAATATTTTTTAGCTTAGTGCAAAATTGTAATTTAATTGAAAGAGAGAAAAACAAAATTAATGGCAATAATGTGAATTAAAAAAATCAATGTACTGACCAAATAGGCCAATTGGCCAATTATATGAAACTACTATTCCCATCCATGGGGAAATGTAAATATAGAAGATTTCAAAATGTGTCATGTACTTAAAATATGAAAGACAAGATTTGGGCAACTGAGAAAACGGCCTTATTGTCACTAAACAGTTTTACAGGCAATGCAAGCCATGAGAGAATTCAAAATCCTCTTTAAGACTTTGATTACCCAATAGTTCCATGCCTAGCTACACACATAGCTCTGAACTTAGCTTCTGCTAAGGATCTCAAAACTTAACTTTGTTTCTTACCTTTCAAGGGTACCAACGAGTTTCCTAAAAACTCACAAAACCATGTTATGGACAAATATTTACCCCAATCCGAGTCAACAAACCCTTTTAATTCAAAATTGCATGTCACATCTTAAAACCAAATTCTAAAAAAAAAATACACAGGTCGTAACATCAAGGTGTGTTCGAAATCAGAAATCAAATTCGAAATATCCGTACATAACATTCATAAGATACAATCTAATCATTTTCTTATTCAAAACTTACACACATGACATATGTAAATGTAACAAGTAACAACAAATTAAAAAAAACTACACAAAATTAAACCGAAATCAAAATACAGCAAACTCTTATGAATAATTAAGTTTAAGAACTATTTATGAACGGATATACTTAAAATTTGATGAATTACACTAACGTATCTACTTTTTAATTAACATTATTATTATCTTTGTTTTAGTTTTTATATAAAAAAGTACTAAATTAACATCACTCACTACCAGAAAACTGCTAATATTCCTATCAAAATTTCTTACGCATTTCTTACAAACGAAAATGCTGACTTTTTCCACGAAATTCCTACCAACAAAAAAGGGTCTGAGTTTTGTAGAAAAAAAAGTGACAAAAAAGCCACAAATTGTTATGTGTAGGAAAAGTGTCGGAAATTTCCCACGTATTTCCGTATTTCCGATGGAATTCGTTTTCATTTTAACCATATCTCGGAAATTTTTAGGAATTGGTATGCGTAAAAAAGTGTCGGAAATTTACGACGGAATTCGTTGTTAATGATTAGCAGGAAATGCGTAGGATTCCAATGTATCAAAAAATAAATATTCATAATAAATAAAAATAATGATATCAAAATATAAAGTCTTATTATTTATAAAAATATATGTTATTTTTAAATTTATTTATTACTATCCGTTGGAAGAGTGTTGGAAATTCTGACAAATTACTGACAGAGTGGATAAAAATATTTGCAATACATTTTATATGTTTTTTAAAACAAATTTATTAAAGTCCGTAGGAAATGTGTCGAAAATTCCGACAGATTTCCTACGGAATGGTTTTTAATTCCGAATCTTTATGTTTTAACAATGGATGTTATGCTCTGAATTAATGTTATTTGTTTTCGTTGAATTTATATTCCGAATCATATTTATCAATATGCATCTTTCAGTAGGAAAAAAGAACGTATTTTTTTTGTTTTTTTCTATTATTTTTTTAAATGTAATCCGTAAGAAATATGTAGGAAAAAGACTAAACAGGTTTCGTTAGATTTCGATGGAATTGTGAGGAAAAAAAATAGTTTCGTAGGAAATGGTTTTCATATAGCATGGTTTCCAGTGCCTGCATGGGAGTGTTTCTTTCCATCTGTGATGTTCTAATTTTCAGAACCACATTTTGCATGTCTTTCTTAGCATGTAGGTTGTCGGGGTACTACTTTCTTACGCTTTGAAAAATGTTACATGGTTCTATGTTTTAAGTTGTCAGCTACTCTACCAGCTTGTATTCGCATTTAGTAAATTTTCGCACAAACGCGTGGCCCGACGGACTCTATGCGGGTTCATCGTTATGCTCCGGGTTTTCCACTACTAATTCCCATATGTCATGCGTCACGACCCGCACCGTGAGTAGTGAAAATGGGAAACAATTTTTTTGCTGCCAGCTTTCTTCACCATTGCTTTACTACGGTTCGCACACAAACCATATCATCCTCGTACTACCACCAATGTTCTTCGATCAACGGGACACAATAACGCAACCAATCTCGTTTGTCCTTACTTGTACCCAATTTTTGAGTTCAATTAGAGACATGAAACACTAAAAACATATACTTTATTAATATTAATATTAATAATTTTAACAATAATACAATATTAATATTTATATTAACAATAATAATAATATTAATAATATTTTAACAAGAATACAAATTATAATTTTAACAATAATAATCATATTAATAACTTTAACAATAATACAAATATGAATATTAATAATTCTAACAATAATATTAATATTAATATTAACAATAATAATATTATTAATAATTTTAACAATAATACAAATATTAATAATTCTACCAATAATACAAATATTAAATATAAATTACAATAATGTTAATGTGATACCTGCTTAGTTTGAAACAGATTATCCGGGTTAGAGAGTTGATAATCATCATATGGTGGTGTGTTCGGAGAGTCACCACCGTATCCTCCGTCGAACAAATAACTCGAGTTAAGATGTTGCTCATCATAATACGATGGTGTGAATGGAGGCTCACCACCATATCCATCTGAATTATCTTGTTGCACGCAAGAAGCTTCACACCCCTATCCGTAACCCGGACACGCTTGTTGTGCCAGATAATATGGTTCATCAACAGGGACATGCTCAACACTGTATCCTACGTATCTATCCGGATCACCTTGTTGCACGTACGGAGATTCACACTCGTATCCGTAATTCAGATACACTTGATGCACTAGTTAATATGGTTCATCAACAGATGGAGTCAGAGCCTCGTTCAAGTCTGGCAATAGTTTGTTTTGATCAACAGGGACGCCAGACACAACCTCCTCCTCATTAGAATCTCGAATGCCTGATCTCTCCTAAAACAATGGTATGATATAAATATTTATTAATCTTAAAAACAACAATAAAGAAAGTTAAGTTAGTAAACAATACCAGATCAGATTCAGGCACCCCCCCACAAGCCGTTAGAATACTGTCCAAAGAAATAATTGTTTTCCCAAAACGATGCCATTTTAGCTCCACAATCATGAGACAAATAATAAACCGAGGAAGTGAAGAATGCAGATGATATAATGTTAGATTCGTATGCCATGAGTAATCAAATGGAAGCGTATGTAATGTTTTCAAAATTATAAGCCTCGTATAGCCATGTACTCGGTTATACCTTTATTCACGTTTCAGACAACATCGTATCAATGTTAAATCTGACAGATATACGCTTCGTATAGCTCTATACTCAGCATACATCTGATTGATTTGACAGTGTATGAGGTTGAGCATTTGATCGGAGACCTACCCCTTACCTACACCACTTGTATATGAAGCATATAGGGTAACCCTATATTATTAGTGAGTTGCCATGGGTAACAACATATTTATTTATTTATTATTTTTTTGCCTTTAACTTTATTTTTATTTTATTAAATTAGTTAATTTTAAACATATTTTGATTTTCTATCACAACTTTTAAAATACAATATTTTTCAATTATTTAAGTATGCTATTGTAACATTTCTATTTTTCTACACATCTGGACAAAAAAGTTCAAAATTCATTGTTAGTGTTAAAGTATATGTAATCGAAGTAAAAACATAAGTGTTATTAAAACCACCTCACTTTTTTTAAATCCATGTTGTTTTACCTTTTCGTTATTATATATGTAGTGTTATGTTTTCTAAAATTTCGAATATACCATTGCGACGTGTTTATTTTAATCCACGATTCAATAAATTTTTTGTTCAACTCGGACGAATCAAATGTAATTGATTTTTTTTATTATTTTTTGTGACGAACTGAACCAATATCTTCTTACAACTTAAGTAACACTATAGAGAAAATTTTATATGCTAGAAGCTATAGCGAGTGCTGGTACCATGACAAATCAAATTGATATCGTCTAGCCACATTAATGTCATGTCGGTTTTGTCCAAACAACGTAGGGGTACCGGTACTATTGGATCTGTTATTGATATTCATTTTATGGTTTTTCGACCGAAGTAAAACACTTGTCGATATAGTTTTGGACATAATAACTTTATTTTTTGGGATTTATCTTTAGATTGATATATCCAGTGCCTAAATCAAATAGATATCGATCTAATGCCCGCCGCAACGCGCGAAGGGATATTACTAGTTTAAATAAATATTTATATGTTTGTATGTGTATAGCAAATAAAAAAAACTAATCTTATAAGCAATTACGTTTAAAGAATTTAATAATTAGATAAATTCAACTACGGTATTTTCTTAATAACATTATTTCGACCTTTGCTTATTTTTTACAAATAAAATAATAACCAGTAGGAATACATTCGTTATGCTGTGGGGTTTTGGTCGATATCTATTTTGGTTCAGTATACCAATTGAAAGAAATATGTTCAAAAAAATATCGACACATGTTTTACATCGACCGAAAACAATAAAAATAAATTTAAATTGGACAGCGGGACGAATTGATTTTAAATTTGTTTTAAATGAAAACGTAAATGTTATCTTAAATATTGATTTAATGAAAAGAAACCTGAAACTAAAACACTAAAATAAAGAAAACTAAAAAATAAAAATAATAAAGCTCTAAGAAAAAAAATCAAGAGAGAAACAAAAATCAATACGATAAAAGCATTATCCACATAACTTGCTAATTGTAATTTGTGTTAAAGTGTAGACCAACTGAAAACATACAAATAAGCATGAAAACGAATTATATTTGACACAGATTTCCGAAGAAAATTTACGTCGAATCGTAAACCAACTTAAATTTATATCGACGCGTGCATAGAAATAAGCACGTAAGAAAATAGTTACGGCGTGTTGTGGCGGTGTCAAAACGTAAAGCGACTCGAATTTATAGCGTTTAATGAAAACGTATTATATTTTACTCGACGTGTTTCCGAACAAAATTTACGTCAAAACGTAGACCATTTGAACATGTACATAAAAATAAGCATGAAAGCGTATTATATTTTACCCGGCTTATTTATAGAAAAAAATTACATCAAAACGTAATCCAACAGAAAATGTACATAATAATAAGCATAAGGAATATATTATATTAATGGGAAAAATTTACGTCTAAACGTAAATCAATTTAAATTTATAGACTCACGTACATAAAAATAAACACGTAAAGTTTAATTATAAAATTTTTAGAAAGTTATGAGTTTGAAATTGTTAACACTGAAAGTTAGAGGAGTAAAAGTTTAAAGAAAAATAATAAAGAAAAAAAAAGCCAAGAAAAAAACTATTGTATTCTTTGAAAATAGGATATAGAATGTGCTTTTCACGTGAGTATATATAGCAAAATAAAAAAACCAAACTAATGATTACGTTTAAAGAATTTAATAATTAGATAATTCAACTACCGTATTTATTTAATATGAGACCTTTGCTTATTTTTTTAATAAAATAATTATATGTTTTTCACTGTGAATATTAAATACGAATTTCACATGGCTGTCTCCAACAGGAAACAAATGTAATACATATGTTACAAGTACTTACTGAACAATAGCTGTGAGATATGATAATACCATAATAAGGTATAATCAAGTCAGATTAGTATTTATATGAATCCAGCCACCCAAAAAAACTCAGTTCACCCGAAAATGGCTGAAGAGGTGAAGTTGTACGGAAGTGGAGTAAGTCCATTTGTTAGCAGAGTGAAAATTGCTTTGAATATCAAGGGAATCAAATACGAGTTCATCGAAGAAGATCTGAAAACAAGAGTCCCGACCTTCTGAAATACAATCCTGTTCATAAAATGGTCCCTGTGCTAGTACACAACGGGAATCCGATCTCGGAGTCTCTTGTGATCATCGAGTACATTGATGATGCCTGGAAAGGGCTTCCGATTATGCCCCGGGAGGCTTATGAGAAGGTTCAGGATTTTAGGCCACGTTAATTGCTGATAAGGTAATTATTTCATTTTTTTACGTCCCCTAGAGCCAACTTTACTAGTGAGATTTTACTGGGTATGTTTGTTCGCGAAAGCCGAGTTTACATTATATGTTAGAAAATTACTACCGGAAGAAATAAATATGTAGACTGAAACAAATAAAACGGTGAACCGGGCTTGTGTTTGACATAATTCCCTTAAACAGATTCGTCGTCTATTCCTAGGGTACGTCGGTCCGAAGCAGCAACAACGCTATGCCGGACTTGAACACTTGCCTGAAAAGATAACCGGAGATGTTGCAGAGAGAATTAGAGAGGAAGAAGAGCGTTGTGTCTTTTGGTGTGTCTCAACTGGTCTACCTTGGTCTGTATTTATACTTGCAGAAGCATAACCGAAATCTGACCATCATTGCACCAATTTAATGACCCAATAATGATCATTAGTTATCAGTTTCTAGACTGATAATAATAACCTTTAAAAAGTTGTTTCGAAATTGAAAACTGTCTTAATGATCATCATTAACGAATCAAACAGTTGTCAAAACTCATTCAACAGAATCGGTTACCGGTACAAAACCGGCCCCGCGTGGGCCCAGGTTTTCGGAACCGCATTCGTGTCCGCAGGATGTACGGGCGTACACGAGTTCAACTAAATTCGGCTCAACTTTTGCACCCCCCTGCGCGCGCCCGCGTAGGAGTTTTGGTAAAACATGGCACACAGTTATATTAGTTAGGTAAAACATTACCTCATAAACTAACTCCCACTTTGTTCCCACATCTATGTGGGACAAAGTTCGAGACTTCATTCACACAAATACTCAAATTTCCAACAATCCCCCACATGAATGGAGGTCGATCTCAAACAACATTATTCCAATTAGATTTCAGCAGTTGAGTTTTGCATACGACAGGTAGGTGTTACCCTTTGAACCTTCGCTAGCCCACTAGCTCTGAGTAGACATTGATGTCTTTGAACTCGTCTGCCGTTTATGTAGACGACAATACATTTCATACAAGACTCTCCCTGAAAAATTCAAGTCCTCATAGTTATGTTCGTTATGGTCATGAACATGATGCCTGGTTCTACGAGAGCCATTAAGTATTGTGCCCCAACAATACTCTTCGAAGCGACCTCACTTCTCTCTCACATAGGTGATTCACTAGGTATGGTTACCTTAGTCGAATCATTAAAAGCCATAGAATCAGCCTCTCACATGTCACTTTAAGGAATGGAGTAGGATATTTATTAAGCTTTATAATAAACTCCCTTTTTATGCGTAGGGTTAACCTCCCCCGTAGTGACATTACCAGTTCATACAATTAGGTTTTCCTATTGAACTTAATTCTTGGGATATCCATTCTATTAAGTTAGGTTTCAATCATATAAACTTCATTTTTAAAGGGTTTCAGTCCCATTCCGATGGACGACTTCTAAACTAACTCTCTACTTAGGCCTTTTGTTAGCCGATCTGTGATATTATCCTTTGACCTAACGTAGTCAACAGTGATAATTCCTGTAGAGATTAGTTGTCGTATCGTATTATGTCTACGTCTGATATGTCTATTTCTACCATTATACATTGTGCTACGAGCTCTACCAATTGTCGATTGGCTATCACAAGATATACAAATGGCCGTTGCCGGCTTAGGCCATCTTGGTATGTCCTCAACAAATTGACGTAGCCATTCTGCTTCTTCACCTGCTTTATCTAAAGCGTTGAACTCTGATTCCATCATGGATCTAGCGATAACCGTTTGTTTGACGATTTCCACGATATAGCAGCACCTCCAAGTGTGAATACATACCCGCTTGTTGCTCTGGAATCAATCGTGTCAGATATCCAATTAGCATCGCAGTGTCCTTCTATGACTGCTGGGTATCTGTTATAATGCAACCCGTATTCTCGAGTGTATCTAAGTATCAAAGCAACCGAGTAATACCGTTCCAATGCATTGAATTTGGATTGCTCGTGTATCTACTTAGCTTGCTCACAGCATATGCTATGTCTGGTCTGGTACAACTCATAAGATACATCAAGCTACCAATAATTCTTGAGTACTCCAATTGGTTTACAGGTTCACCTCTATTTTTGGCTAGATGTTGACTCGTGTCAAGTGGAGTCCTAGCTACATTGGAGTCATTTGCATTAAACTTCTCAAGAATTTTGTCCACATAGTGGGATTGACTTAAACAAGTCCACTTTGGGTTCGTGTGATTTAACTCCCAGAATCACATCCGCAAGACCCATGTATTTCATGTCAAATCTTGCTTTTAGCATGTTCTTTGTAGATTTTATAGTTTTGTCATCACTTCCAGCAATGAGCATATCATCTACATATAGACACAAAATGACGTACCCATCAGATGTGTCCTTCACATATACACACTTGTCGTATTCGTTGATTTTGAACCCAGCATCATGCATAACATGATCAAATTTTTGGTGCCATTGTTTTGGAGCTTTTTTCAATCCATACATCGATTTTACAAGTTTACACACTTTCTTTTCTTGCCCAATGGCTGTGAAGCCTTCGGGTTGCTCCATGTAAATTTTTTCCTCTAGATTTCCATTCAGGAAAGTTGTTTTCAAATCCCTTTGGTGAACTTCCAAAGTTCTAATGGCGGCAATGGCAAGCACCAACCTGATGGATGTTATCCGCGTGACTGGCGAATATGTATCAAAGTAATCTAAACCTTCTCGTTGTTTATATCCTTTGATCACCAACCTTGCTTTGTACTTATCGATGGTTCCATCAGGCTTCATCTTCTTCTTGAAGATCCATTGATATCCTAGTGGTTTACATCCTTGAGGAAGATCCACTAGCTCCCAAGTATGATTTTGTAAGATCGAGTCTACCTAACTTTTGATGGCCTCCCTCCACTGAGGTCCTTCTGAGGAATGTACCGCTTGTTGGTTCATTTGAGGTTCATCTTCTACCATGTATGTAAGAAACTCAGGCCCAAAGGATACAGTCCTTTGCCTTTTGCTTTTCCTGATTTCAACTTCCTCAGTCTTAGATTGTTCTCGAGGTTCATTGTATTCAACCTCTGGAACGTTTTGTTCGACTTGTCTAGAAGAACTCGGTTCACTTCTAGTTATGTGTGGGAACACATGTTCAAACCATGATGCATCCTTGGATCCTATTATGGTGCCTGTCACACCCCGACCCGCAGCGGAATAAGAGTCGGGGCATAATTGGGTTATCACCAAAGCTCATGATATTTACTAATATGTTTCATATTTATTAAAGTCAAAATAACATTCCAAATAATCCAAACATGTCCATACAATACAAAGAAAATAACCAAACAAAATAATTCCATGCTCTAAATCATTTTATTCTTCTAGTCCAATCCTATGTGTTTCTGGCTGCAGCTGGTTCACCTGTATCATGTGTAAAAATGGGGGTTTTGGGTCAACATAAGTTGGCGAGTGAACCTTGTTAGATAAACATTTATTATTGATTTTCTTGTTAGTTTATCAATGAAAAATTATGCATATCATAAATGAGCAAATGTAAATAATCAAGCAGTAGCAATTGCAATCACAACTATAACATACAGTAACATATGATAGCATACATTAACATACCAACATCATACAATAAATAACATGAATGAAACTGTGCGATCAAGGCTCAATCAAACGGAGCCGATCGTATTGCATGTACTGAAAATGATAAATGTCTGTACGATCAAGGCTCAATCAAACGGAGCCGATCGTATGTTGGCACGCCAGGTTCACGCTCATAATGTAATGGGGAACATGCTCAACGCTCATAATGTAATGGGGAGCGGCGGCCTATGAAATTGCATGTACTGAAATAATAAATTGAATCTAACAATAACCACACAAACAGTTGAAAAAACTGAATACCTATTTGTTCATGATATGATGTATGCACAATGATTTAAATATAGTATATAGCAAGACACATGATACACCCCAAAACGTGATTAAAACGGGGAATTTGTAAAGATTCACTCACATTGGGTGCGTTTGATTGGAGATGGTGAGATGCGCACGAGTTGTAAGAGCGGAACAACGAGAATTAACTAACCTAAATAATAACGGAAAATATAGTAAATGAATGGATTTTATTAAGGATTTTAATAGAATTTTTAGATATATTTTTACGAGTTTAAGGCTATTTTCTATCTTTAAAACATTATTTTTAAGTATTTTTAATTGATTTTTAAATTACATTAAATAATTAAAAATATAAAAATATGTTGACTTTTTGGGTTGACCGTTGACTTTTTGACTTTGACTTGTTTGACCGGTTTATTGTGTGACTGAAATGCGCTGGGTGAGGCTCGAACTCGTGACCTCCCGTACGCGTGCACGCAGCTCTACCAACTGAGCTACGTGTCTAACCCGAAATAATTCTGTTTTTAATTATACTATATATTAACTCGATTTATCCAAAATCCTTTTATTTTCAAAAACATTTTAATTCGTCGAACCGGTGCCACTAACAGGTCTCGAACCCGGGACCTGTGCTTTAACGTTACACACAGTCCACCGCTGGACTGTGTGTCTAACTTGGTTAATATACAAATTTTATTATACTTAACAACTAACGGAGTTAACCCGGTTCAATTTTAAACAAAAAGGCATTTTATTACTGCGAAGGTACGTGTGTCACGAATCGAACTCGGGACGTATGCGTGTTTTTGTTCGCACACAGTCCACCGCTGGACTGTGTGTCTAACCCGTTCAAAATACCAATTTTAATTATTCTTATAACGTTATCACAGTTCATCTTCTTCGTTAGATTTTACAGGCAGTAGATTACACCGTTATATCTTGTTTAGTTCGATTGATAAACATTGTACAAACTAATATGAAATGGCAGAAACAATAATTAGAAGTAAACATACCGATGAACGGTTTATTTCAGAATTCCGGCAAGGTGTCGGTCTCTGTTTTTGTGCACTTCAACTGAACAAGACAATTAACCGTTTTGATTAGCTAATCGTGGAATTGAAGTGATAAACAAACGTTAACAGAGTGTTTGAATGTCCTTACCGATTCACAGATGAAAATAAAGATTTCCAGAAATTTTCCGGCGAACTGGAATTATCCGAAAGCAGCGTCTGAATTTGATTTCAAGTGAAAGGTTTGAGTTAGAAATAGCTTAACAATTGTTAGACTACGACGGTATTGAAGGACTTACCGTTTTGATGAAGAATACGGTTTTCCGGCGAACTTGCAGAATTTTCCGGCGAGTAAAATAAACTTTTCTGATGAACTGAAAGTATGACGAAAATGAAATGGCAGGTTTTGGAATGTTTCTGAGTCGCGAGAAGGATGTTTGATTGCAGTAATTCATGTTATGAGATATTTTCGGTTATAAAACCCATCATCATCAAAATTGAAGTCAATTCAAGTCTGAATTGATTAGAATCGTCGGTGCATCGGTTATAAACCTGAATTCGCGATTATTCAAACGTTTAGACGGTTGAATAGCCGATTTCGGTTTTCAGTTGGCGCAACCGGTTCATCTAGGTTTGTATATAAGACTTATTCGTTTCCTAGAGTTGACAGAAAACAAACAAGTGGCGGAGTGGTTATGCGTGTGAGTGTTAAATCTTTGGAGTTACAACCCGGGTTCGAGTCCCGGCAGCCCCATTTTATTTTTAATTGTTTTATTTATACTTTTTATCAATTATAACTTTTATGGTTTAGTTTGTTTATTAATTAGGTATCATTAAAAATTAAAATAAGCATAAATAGGCAACGAACATTTATAACTTGATATTCGATTACAAATGGAACGGGTTTGGTAAAACCCGTTTTCGACAAATGTTACAGTGCCTTTGCATATTCTAGGGTTCTTAGAGTCATGCACAAGAAAACGATAAGGACCATAAGGACGGGTGTATCCAATAAGGACATAATTTGCCGATAAGATTGCTTCCCCCCACATGTTTTGGTTTATACCAGAACTTATCATCATGGCATTCATCATTTCTTTCAAGGTACGAAGTCCTAACTCTCATATGAGCCACTAGTTGGACGAGAGAAGATTAATTCTGAAAATACACTAATGTTGGACAATGGAGGGATTATGTAACACCTCATAAAATTTGTGTTCGGTAGTATACCAACACGTATACAATACGCTAATGTTGGACAATGGAGGGATTGTGTAACGCCTCATAAAATTTGTGTTCGGTAGTATACCAACACGTATACATGCCCTCAGATCATACCTCAATGAGTTAGCCACTCAACCACTCAAACATGTTTAAAGTAACACAATTTCACAAAACTAACCGTAACTTACGGTTGAGAACCGTAAGTTACGGTCTAAGGCTGCTGATTCATTTTTATACTGACCGTAAGCTACGGTCTAGTGACCGACTGTAGCCTACGGCGAGGCTTGAAAGCCTCTGTTTTTCAAATTTTGACTTTCACAAAATGACCCAAAGGCCCCTAGACTTTGTTATTTTCATATTTCTCGTTTATTCAAGCCACCTTTAGACCCGAACGTCTCTCGGTTGAGACGATATATTTTTATTTACCATCCTCGAGCATTCCGCTCTTTTACCGAACCTTTAACTTTACTAATTTAGGTAAATTAACCTTTAAAACCATAAGGATCCGTACTTATCGTATTCTAAGCTAGTAAACACTTATGAGTCATAAAAACACCTAGTACGACACCCGTTAACGTTCGGTTATTCGTACTCTTCTTCAATACATCTCGTGTTCATCAAAAAGAACTAGTTGTGTCATTATGTCATGAAATATAAGTCAAGGGACAATTCATGACATTTAATAAAACTATTTTTAAGGGACTAATTGTGTCAAAACCCCAAATTTTTGTGAGGATGCCAGCTAGCCTGCAAATTGCCACACCTTAGCAGCTCTTGACACCTGACTAAACACTTGTGATGATCCTACAACACCCCTAACACTTGACATCATCCTCACACACTCTCTTGCACTATAAATAGGCTTCTAAGTTCACTCATTCTTTTCTCATTCACTCTTTCTCCTCTCTATTACACTCTTGGAAGTCCTGACCATTTAGGAGCTTTCCTTTGAGTTCTAAGTTTCCTTTGGATCACTTATAAGTGTTCTATCTCTGCTCTTTTCTTTTTATAGGCTTTTAATAGCCAAAAGTCAAGCATTTTTGACAAATGCCTTGACTTTCGGTTAAGACCATTATGGTCAAGCCATTGTTCGAAATGAATATGGCTAAGTGATCGTAATTAGGAAGTTATTAATCCCTTAAAAGGGCACCTCCTAAGGATCACGTTTACTAGGTCAATTGACGGGTCAAAGTTTATGTTCTAAAAAGTCAAACGGGGTCAGATTTTATAAAAATTTTAATCTGAGTTTATATATGTTATAAACATGTTATTGACACTTAAACAAGTTGGTAATAATTATTAGAACATGTGGAAACATGTTTGATCCGTCAATTTCAGTCGTAGGGTCGGTTCGCAACCGAAAGTCGCAAAGTTTGACTTCTGCTTTGACTTTCGATAATGACCCGACTTATATTAGTTAACTTTTGACTTATGGTGACATTATGATCATAATACAATGTAGCATAACCCTCTGAGGTTATATTACATAATCATAATCATAATCTGAGTTTATGCAAAAGTTCCGCTAAAATGTCAATTTTGACTAAAATGCCCTTTTGACATAAAACAAGGTTTTAATCAACAATGAACTTGCAAATGAATTACCTACTGATATGTTAATGTAATTAACATATTATGATGTTAATATTCTGATCATAAACTAATTTTACTATAATATCGTAAACGATACTTTTAAATGACCAAAATGCCCTTTCGGTACATAGTTTGGTCTTAAACTATAGATCACACTTATGTGTGACTTCTTACTGATAATATAACACAAATTAAGTATTTTTTCCAGAATGTTTATGATCATAATATCAAAATACATGCAAGTTCCTTTTATACTACACATAAAGGCCAAAACGCCTAATAAGGCGTAATTTCGTTTTAAAACCTCAACGGGCATATAAATTGATATCCTACTGATATTACAACTTATTTAAAGTATAATAGCATATAGAACTTGTCCATGACTTATCCGGTTACCCGATATCGCTTATATGCGCACGGTTAAGTATATGTAACTAGTTTACGGAAATTAACCGAAACGGGTTTAACCTTATCATTTTAGTCTAAAAATCCAGAATGCGTATGGTTTACCCATATTATACAAGTCATAGTACTTGTTGGGTTTAAACTACATTCTATCCGATCATCGCTTAATCTAGCGTATTATACGTTTTGATCCTGTACGCTAGCCTGTCTAAGTCTATGACTTAATTAAGACCGTTAGCATTTTAATTGGTTAGCTTATGCCATAATCCAGACTAGAGCCTTTCGGTAAATGATATATGCACTTAGTTCATTTTGGATACGGCTGAGATATTAAATCTTGAATTTTTAAAAATCAAGACTAGCTCAGGTAAATACGCTTGACTTATTTCCCCCATACGGGCTTGGGTTACGGTAAATTATAACAGCTTTGTCGGAAATTGGATCAATCGAATGTCGGATTGTGGCTAGTAAATCCGCATATTTCGATTTGATCAGTTTTATTTGATAACTTAAACATTGGGGGTTAACAACCGTGTCCTGGATATCCTTGGCTCATTACATTAGTTAATGGCCACGACTAAAGCACGGGGTGTAGGCATACACCCAACAGATGCGAATGCTAAATTATTTTTACCCACAAGTTGGGGATAACTCCTTCGTGGGTTCATAAGTGGTGTATATGTTAATCATGTCTTGGTCTCTGTACTGGGCCCCATATGTATTGACAAACATGTAAAGTTGTTAACAATGTTACAAAGCTGACTTTCCCAAGTTATAAAAGATTTGTGCCATGTGCACTTAAATCTAATTTTAAAAATGTTTCGAAATGAGTCAGTAGGGTGTATTTACCAGCGAAAGCTGACGTATTTTCAAAAGACTAAGCTTGCAGGTACATACGAATAGGATGGAAGTTGCTCGGTAGTGATATAAGAGGATCTTGCAAATCCTTTGATCTGCCCAAAGTCTGTTATACGTTTTTGTACAGTTTCGATCCACCTGTGGATCTTCATTACAATCCGTCTGTATATTATTTTTCGTACTATGAACATTTTATTTGTAATAGTAATTTAACTCATGATATTCCCCACCCTGGCGCACCGGTGTTTGGTTGAAAATACGAGGTGTGACACTGCCACTGTTTGAAATTCACACTGTTGAATTTCTCAGGTTTCTCGGCATGCGAGACAGTGTTAGGCAAGGGTGCAACCAGGCCCGTTGCCACAGTAACAGCGGAAGTCATGACAGCGGAGACAACAGCGGTCATGACAGCAGGGGCAGCAGTAGTCATGGGTTGAGATTGCATTCTGAAAAGATCAACAGGACAGTAGGAATTAGTAATAATAATTTGTTTAAGTTTTTTAGAAAATTACTACCGGAAGAAATAAATATGTAGACAGAAACAAATAAAACAGTGAACCCGGCTTGTGTTTGACACAATTCCCTTAAACAGATTCGTCGTCTGTTCCCAGGGTACGTCATTCCGAAGCAGCAATAGCGCACTGCTGGACTTGAACACTTGCCTGAAAAGATAATCGGAGATGTTGCAGAGAGAATTAGAGAGGAAGAAGAGAGCTGTATTTTTTGGTGTATCTCAGCTGGTCTGTATTTATACTTGCAGAACCATAACCGAATTTGACCATCATTGCACCGATTTAATGACCCAATAATGGTCATTAGTTATCAGTTTCTAGACTGATAATAATAACCTTTAAAAAGCTGTTTTGAAATTGAAAACTGTCTTAATGATCATCAATAACGAATCAAACAGTTGTCAAAACTCATTCAACAGAATCGGTTACATGTGCAAAAACCGCCCCGCGCGAGCCCGGGTTTTTGGAACCGCATTCGTGTCCACCAGATGTGCGGGCGTACACGAGTTCAACTAAATTCGGCTCAACTTTTGCACCCTCCCTGGCGCACGCGTAGGAGTTTTGGTAAAATATGGCACACGGTTATATTAGTTAGGTAAAACAGTACCTCACAAACTAACTTCCACATTGTTCCCACATCTATGTGGGACAAAGTTCGAGACTTCATTCACACACATACTCAAATTTCCAACATTATATGGTATGTCCAGTGTCGTCCTGCACTACTCAAGGCTATTGGCAGCCATGGAGAGGAGCAAGCGGTTGCTGAAGCTCATGAGAAACTGCAGTTTCTGAAAAATGAGCTAAATGTGAAAGGCAACAAATATTTTGGAGGTGACAACATTAACCTGGTTGATATTTGTGCTAGTCACATAGCCTATTGGGTTCTGACAGCTAAGGCCACCCGTAGTGGGGCTGCATATCACTCTAGAACCACCGATGGCGCCCTATAGCGCTCGGCAACATACGGCCGACGCTATGGGTTGATTTTTTTGTCTTCTCGCGAAATGCATGACGACGTGACCCTTTCATCCCCACTCACACACACACACACACACATATATATATATAAAGCCCCATACATATATAACGCGCTACACACTCAAGTTATATAAAGCCTCATAAAGCTCCTCTCTTACGCGTTTTGCCACTTGTCGCATAACGCCCCCTAGAGGGCTTTATGACTACACATGGTCTGAAGAAGCATTTGGAATAGAGCTGGTGACCAAAGACAAGTTCCCAAAAATAACATAATGGCGCGGTCACTTTATTAACTGTCAAGCTGTCAAGGATGGATTGCCTCCAAGAGAAAGACTTATGGTTATAAATTTGTGGTTATGAAGTTGAAGCTTCTCTTGAATGACATCCATCGATGTTTCAATAATAAGCAACATTCTTTGTGTTATATAAGGTAGTGGCATGTTGCTAAACGTTGGTAGTGTGTGTGGATATGTTGAATCTTGAATGTGTGTATTAATAACTACTGCTTTTAACTGACGCCATCAGCCACTCACTCCACCACATTATGACCAGTTTTAATTCAACTAAAAGAAACAAAATGGCGAAATTCATTTAGCCAAAAAGATATCCCAACACAATCAAAAGTCAAAACATGATGTTTGAGTCATCAATTCAGTCACTCTGTGTTCCACTTTAATTCAGAGGCAAGATACTCTGTGCTAGTGTTTAGTTCGTCTTGCATCCTAACTGTTGACAGCAATTGACCTGCGATGCATAGCAGGTTTCACCCAATAAGTGAATCCCAATTTGTGATCACCATCTAAGACGCATGAGTTTTATTACTCTAAATTTGAAATAGATAAAATATAAAAGAAATTAAAATAGTTTATATGAAGGAAAAAATCGTGATTCCACCGTTATTTATGAATATTTGAGTTGTAATTTGCTCATGAAAAATAAGTGAGGGCCAACTAATATTTGAATGTAATTGACAAGATAGGAAACATGATATAAAATCACGATTGATGATTACGAATATAAGTAAATAAAGTAAATTTTTTATTAGTGACACATTTGGTATGTTACATGTGAAAAATAAAATTTCAGTATTAGTTACGGTATTCAAATTACATACTATTTTAATAGTTATATGTTTGCGATTGACAAACCGAATCAATTCCAACATCAGTTTCGGTTTCTGCATCCCATATAGTTTTTGATTGATGTGTAATATGCGATTACATTGTGTCTTAAATTGTTATGTTTTGTGTTTTTCTTGCCAAAACAACCCAAAATATCATACCTAAGTCCAAAACATAATTCCCACATGTCAATTCCTGTGCATTATCACACTTTTCATAAATGATATTCTTTTTATAGGATCCTAAACCTATATATATATATATATATATATATATATATATATATATATATTACTGGCAGAACACGATTTTAATTTTGAAACAATACATCACAAGGGATGCGTTAAATACATAACCGTTGGGGAATTTTTTGAATCCAGATGATCGGAGAGGCGTGTAGTCACTCTCAGATCAAATTATTTCGGCGGTTCTACCGAATAATTCAATCGGATACAACTCTGAATTTTTGGAGAAAATGAACAATAGTGTGCGTTTTTTGTGTGTAAATTTGTTTGAACCAATCTGACACAAAGACACCCTCACGAATTTTGGAGATAATTCGCAGATAACTGCCACTTGGCAGTTATTGGCGGTTATTAGCGGTTGGATTTCAAAATTCTATTTTAATTAAATTGCTTTATGAAAAATTCGAATTTTCATTAGCTCGACCCCCCTCCGCCAGGGGCTGCCGCCCCTGGGACCCTGCTCCTAGGGCGCTGCTCCCAGACTCGAACAAGCGTGCACTCCCGCACCTCCTAACTTGTTCGATGTATCATAATTCCCTTTGATCACCAAGTTAATCCCGATTACACTAAAATATCTAACATACCTCCCCCATTTTGGCCTAATCCTTGATTAACTTAAACAAATTCACAACAATCAAACTTATGCATAAATGAAATGTCGTGACGATTGAATTTCACATTAGTATATTACACATTCCAGATATTCGAATATAGGGGTGTCTCTAAGGATTGAACCCTTTCTATTCAGTGAATATATGAAGATAATATACACACAAGTTTACATACTTTTATGTTCTTTCTTGACACTATTTTTACTAGCCTGTGTCCCATCCTTCAATGAACATATCAACTGGTTTCTTGAAGCGGCTAAACTTCATACTCATATAGGTAGCTCTTCATTCTTGCACCTGCATATGCAATTTTTCAAAGAACTATTAAGAAGAAAGCCTTCAACCTCCTTTAACTTGAAGGTCTGAACACATACCTTGGGATGATACGACTAATGTGTTCCAATTTCTAGATGTTAAGCTTTCCACATTGAATTCAGCACCTAACGTCATATTAGGTGGGAATTGGGTATCTTAACACAAGAAATCTCATGTGGACTTTGATCCCATCTCTACAGCCGCCTTGTGCACAAGATCTCTACATAACTCCTTGGTTAAATGGTCGACTAAATTATGTTGAGTTCTCACAAACTCCACCAATATCACCCCATGCATGATGAGCTCACGAATCATGTTGTGTCTAACACCTATGTGTCTAACACCTAAGTGTCTAGACTTCCCATTATACACTTGGATATAGGCCTTAGCCAAGGTAGCAGCACTATCACATCTAATAGATATTGGTGATATAGGTTTGGGCCACAATGTAATCTCATAAATCAAGTTTCTTAGCCACTCAGCTTCTTTGCCAGCTGCGGCTAATGCTACAAACTCTGACTCCATCGTTGAATCAGTTATGCAAGTCTGTTTCTTAGATGCCCAAGATATGGCACCTCCTCCAAGCAGAAAGGACCATCCACTCGTGGAAGAATGATCTTCCTTGTTGTTAATCCAGCTTGCATCCAAATAACCTTCTAAAACTAAATCCAGTGTAAGTCAAACCATATTTCATGGTTCCTTTCAAGTACCTAAATACTCGATTCATAGCTTGCCAATGACTTGCACCTGGATTGCTAGTATACCTACTAAGCTTTCCAACAGCATAAGCTATATCTGGTCTAGTGCTAATCATAGCATACATGAGAGATCCAATGGCCCTTGAATATTCAAGTTGGCTTATCGTTACACCTTCATTAGGTGAGAGCTTAAAAGCAGGATCCATTGGAGTGCTAACCGGAGAACTATCATGAAAATTAAACCTTTTCAATATCTTCTCAATATAGTGAGATTGAGAGATCTATATGCCATTGTTCTCCCTTTTGATCCTTATACCAAGGATCACTTCCGCCTCCCCTATGTCTTTCATGTCAAAACAAGATGACAAAAATTTCTTTGTTTTATCAACTTGATCTTGGTAAGTACCAAAGATCAACATGTCATTTACATAAGACAAATTATGACTCCTTTTCTAGAATCAACAAATTTGCTATGTACACACTTGTCCGCTTAGTTTAATACAAAACCATTAGACAAAACCACATCATCAAACTTTTGATGCCACTGTTTTGGTGCTTGCTTTAAGCCATGCCATTGTTATCCCTTTTGGTCCTTACTGGAGCTTGAAACCATGTCCCTAGGCCTAGGTATTGAAGAGAATCTATTTTCATCATAGTCTGCAGTTCTTGCCTCAATTACCATATGCACCGACATGTAGTCATTTGGTTCTATAACATAGAACCTGTGAGCAAATGAATGCTCAACATACCCAATAAAAATGCAGTCTATACATCTTTCCCCTATGTTCCTTATCTTTGGGTCATTAAGCCTTACCACGGCCCTATAGCCCCAAACTCTCAGTTTATACAGCTCAGATGGTTTTTTATATCAAAGCTCATAAGGGGTGGTCTTGTTCCTTTTAGTTGGAACCCTATTTAGCAAATAGCGGCTGTCAACATAGCCTCTCCCCAAAAACCTTCACTTAGGCCCGAATAGGACAACATGGTATTGACCATTTCCTTTAGAGTCTTATTCTTCCTTTCCGCCACACCATTTTGTTCCGGTGTGTAAGGAGTTGTGGTATGGTGTATTATTCCAGTCGATTGGAAATACACCGGATCAAAATACTCACCACCTTTGTTCGTATGTAGGGTTTTGATTAACCCACTCCAATGAAGCTCTACTTCTTGTTTATAGATCTTAACTTTTCAAGAGCTTCATCCTTAGCATGCAACAAATAAACATAGCAGAATCTAGTAGCATCATCTATAAACGTTACTACATACTTTTTATTACCTAGAGATGGTGTAGCATGAAAGTCACATAGATCGCTATGTATCAAATCTAACATTTTAGTTTCCCTATGAACATGTTGCATGAAAGGCTTTTTAGTTATCTTATTCACCTTGAAAATATGGCATTTATTATTGTCTATGTTAATAAGTGGAATTAAGCTCATTTTAGACATCTCTTTAACTCTTTTATAATGTACATGTCCTAATCTAGCGTGCCATAATTCCGAATCAGTCAAGTTGTTACTCCTACTAGTTGAAGCTATGCAATTCACATTACTGGTTGAAGCTATGTCATTAACATTACCAGTTGAAGCAACACAAATAGATTCATTCACAGAGGAAACATCAACATTCAACTTAAACACACCATTACAAAGATAACCAAAACCTACAAAGCAACCATGTCTTGACAAGATACACTTGTCACTTTCTAGCACTTGTTTGTAACCACAATTATTCAACACAATGCCACTTAACAGATTCTTTCGAATTCCGGGTGAATACAAAACATTATTCAAAAGTAACGATTTTCCAGAAGTAAAAACAAGATGCACGGTTCCTATTCCTTTGATTGGTTCAGTTGCAACATTCCCCATCTTGATGATAGATCCGTCTTCGATTGGTTAAAAGTCTTTAAACCAACGAAGATCCTTGTATACATGGCTTGTTGCCCCCGAATCAACCCACTAAGCAATATCATCATCCTGCACATAAAATGCTTCAGGAATTAGTGATACATAATTCTGAACCGAATTATTAAGTTGTACTAAATCCTGACCTTGCTTGCCCGGGTCCTTGGAACCGCTAGAATCAGCCTCATTCTTGTTTTTCGAACCAGATTTGTTGGCATTCTCATTAATTTATAGCCCCTTTTAAAGTGACCAACTTTACCATATTTCCAGCAAGGTAAATTCGGCTTCTTGTTTGGACCCGAATTGTTGTTCCCTTGAAACTTCCATTTACCTTTGAACTTATTGTTTCCTTTGGATGATTCACCCGTCTCAACCATGTTCACAGATGTTCCAGCCTGTTTCTTTTCATCATTAACCAACACCTTTTCTTGTGCTCTCAAGCCTTCTTCAATTCTGAAGTGGCTTCCAAGTTCAACCAAAGTTAACTCTCTTTTCTGGTGTTTTAGAGTGTGTTTCACATCTCTCCAGGAAGGGGGTAACTTGTCAATGATGCTTGAAACCGAGATGGATTCATCCATCTTCATGTCATGTTGGGCATACTGCCCCAGAATTCGTAACAGTTCATTATACTGTTCCATGACAAGCCTCGAATCAACCATCTTTTAATTATTGAAATTACTAACAAGAAACTTCTTACTAGAAGAATCTTCTGCCATGTATTTTGCTTCCAAAGTGTCCCACAATAACTTTGCAGTTTCAACATTTTGATAAACATCAAACAGGGAATCAGACATACCATTTAGGATGTGACCAAGACAGATGTAATTATCATTTTCCCACTTTGATCGCTTCCTGATTTGTTCCAGATTGCCTTCCTCCAGTATCTCTAGTATTGGAGTTGTCAACACGTACACCACTTTCAGGGTTGTGAGAAGAAAGTGCATCTTCTTCTGCCATCTTCGGAAGTCTTGCCCTTCAAACTTCTCCAGTTTGTCAAACTTGCTTGTCATATCCTTCTATCCGCTTGTCATCTTCACAGAAAATAATTTGATCTTTGTTGGGGAATTTTTCGAATCCGGATGATCAAAGAGGCATGTAGTCATTCTCATATCAAATTATTTCGGCGGTTCTACCGAATAATTCAATCGGATACAACTCTGATTTTTGGAGAAATGAACAACAGTGTGTGTTTTTTATGTGTAAATTTGTTTGAACCAATCTGACCCAAAGACACCCTCACGAATGTTGGAGATAATTCGCAGATAACTGCCACTTGGCAGTTATTGGCGGTTATTAGCGGTTGGATTTCAAAATTCGATTTTAATTAAATTGCCGGCTTAATTTTTATCTACAATTATGACGAATTTTTATAAAAAATAAATTTTCTAAGGCATTTTCCATAAAGCAATTTAATTAAAATAAAATTTTTCCCCAGCCGGGGATCTGCCCCTTGGACCCCGCCAGGGGTTGCCGCCCCTGGGACCCTGCTCCCAGGGGCGTTGCCCCTTTGAATTATAACAACTCGAACAAGCATGCACTCCCGCACCTCCTAACTTGTTTGATGTACATCAAAAATCCCTTTGGTCACCAAGTTAATCCCGATTACACTAAAATTCTAACAATAACCAACTTTAGGTTATAACCGCACTAGCACTTGTACGTAGTGTTCGTCAGATATAGGGAGAGCGAAGGAGAGGTGGCCACGTGATTACATAACCACTTTAGGTATCATAAATAAAGCAACAAATACAAGTGTTAATGCGGTTCTCGCAAGCTTTCTACTTATCTTTTTTCCCTAATTCCACACAGCCTGCTGACTAGTTGGGAACTTCCAAATCACAATACAGTTCTCAAACATAGAACGACCAAAGATAAACTATTTCTAGCGATCATAAACTTCATGTATGGAGAGAAATGTGAAATAAAAAATTTAAGCGACAAGAGCAGTGTTTGGGGAACAGACCTTTAAAGAACTCATCTACCAAAAATCCAATTTAAAGCATTAAGAAAGCATCAATTGATGTTTGGTGCAACACTTTTGAACTCCGATCAATACCATGAGAAGCCACCAGCCAACAATAATATCAACGACATGGACTTGTTTAAAACTAAAAATCGTATATAATCAAAATATTGAAAAAAAAAATGAAAAGTGAGAATAGAAAATCGTGATACCATATGACTTAAGGCCGCATAGCGTTCTTTGCTCAAATATAATGGCCTTCCTCTATGCATTCCAATGTTCTGCAAAAGTAGATATAACAAAAATGAATAATTAACAGAAATTTTTACACGATGTCAATTTGTAGACATGGTTTTAACGACTTAAACAGGAAAAATAAATTTATAGCAATATAAAGAGCAGAACATTATGTTACCTCTTCACCAAACACATCCAGGTAAGGAGGTGCCTTCTGTGCAGATCTTTGAAGTAATATTGTAGTTTTTAACACAAACAAAGTTTCAATATCAGAATATCTTTAAACAAGACCTATTTCCAGTGCCCACTTTAAGGTTTTCTAATGTAGAAAAACATACATTACAGCAGAAACAAATGTAAAAGGCTTACCCTAATCAATAGAACGCACCCATACCAGCACCGCAAGATACTGCATGAGTTTGGCACTTGTTATTCCTTAAAGGCAACAACTCATGTCATACTAAGCACTAAAATTTTAAATAAGTTTATCATAAAGAAACCTTCAGCACCTCTTCCAGCTTGGCGAGCATAACTTACCACACAACAAGCTTAACGCAGGTTCATCCTAAATAGCACCACAGTCGATACACTTCTGTTTTATGTACCTACATATACAAAAGCACGGGAAAATCGAATGAAGATCAAAATAAAAAAAAATAAAAAAGAAAAACAATTATAGAAATAAAAACAACCTTTGCACGAGATCTTGGTAGAGATATACAAGGCAAAACAATCAACTTAAACGGGACTACAGGGGCTGGGTGCAAACCCTGAAGGATTACTAACTTCAAAGGCCTTAGCAACGTGTTGCAACCATATTTTAACCAAAGATCGTGACACCTCATCGTTAACTATGTTGTCCAATGGTGGAATCTTAAACTCCTCAATTTCAGTAGTTTCTTCACGAGTGCCAGAAGCATATTCGTTTCTAGCTTCAAGTTTTTTTGATGATCCAAGGGCCCTACTAAACAGGTGCTAAAGTTGACGAGTTCATTAATTTCCACAAAATGGCACACCTTCGTAAACGGGAAAGCTTACCCTTCGAACTGACTCGTTGATACCACGAGAACTGCCGATATAATTGGAAATGAAATGTTGATTTAAGAATGCATGTTCACCGACGAATTTGAAAATGTCGGTGAAAAGAGAATCATGGTGATTGAAATCAGGTATAGATCTTTTTCCATAGAACCAATATCCTACCACACTCCCACCAAGCGCTTTTGAGTGGGAAAGCATAGTTTATATATATTCATGCGACATGAATCACAAAATGAAACCAGCGCAGTTTACATAGAAGGGTCGAGGGTTTGACCCTCTTCCTCAGCTTCTCTTCCTCTTTTAAGTTACAGGTTCGATCTCGAAGGGTTTTTTTATTTTAAAATTATAAAATTATCATTTTATCTTTTTTTAAACAGTAAATTTCTTCTAATCTTACTAATATTGTTATTGTTGACTCAATAGCCATCCCGGTGAATCAACGTGCACTAATCAACTATCACAAAGTTGTCCTTTTCCAACACTTATCTACCAAGTTCAACCCACCGATGAGCTTTTTATCGTTTCAAATGACCAAAACAGACATGAGATTATGTAAAAAAACACTCATTGATATAGTGGTGTGATGATTGTCCTTCATAAGAGTAGTGTTATGTTGTCACACACCCTGATTTCGTGGTGGACCCTGACTTAAGATATATGCGTGACGATTGATATCAGTATTCACAATTCATAGCGGGAGATGGGAATTTAAATTAAATATTACAAAAGTACAAACAGAAAAATAAGTACAAAAATACTATACAGGTTGTTCGTACTAAAATATCCACAGGCAGATCGAATGTTATAAAATAGACTTGATATTAATAAGGTCTTTTTTCCTTGGAGTCGCAACTAACTCCGCTTAGTCTATTCCGTACGCTTAGTCTTTTAAAGATACGTCAGTTTTCACTGGTAAATACTATTAACCAACTCTTTTGAAAATCTTTTCAAAAGTTATTCGATACCATTTGGTATTCGTTTTAAATAACTTAGGATAAAATAATATCTCTTGTTACCAGTTTTACATGTTCGTCAATATAGTTAGGGACCGGAACTAAACGCCGGTACATGATTAATGGACACACCACATTTTCGATGTCATATAAATATAGCATTAGTGTCTGTGAGGTGTATGCCTACACCCCTCGCTTAGATCGTGGCCATTTGCAATTAAATGAGTTGGGATATCCATGACACGGTCGTATTAACCCCCGATGTTTAAGTTATCAAGCAAAATGGAATTAAAATGGGTTATCTAAATTTCACTGACATCATTCGTCCTTTATTCAATACCCGACCAAGCGGTTAGTGTCGTATCCCAAGCCCTTATAAAGGAAAATAGGCTAAGATATTTAAATGTGCTAGCCTTTACAAATCAAAGATGTTTAGAACAACCATGAATCAAAACAACTAGACAAAATTTACCGAAGGCTCCTAATGTGGAATGAACGGAACTATGATCCGCTAAAATGATAACAGGTCTTATATAATGTAACACAAGTAAAATTTTCGTCCCAACTATGACACGACACGTGTCCCGAATCCCTTTGATCCCGACTCCGGGAAGGAAATGGACTATTTATGCAAAATGGCAAAAAGAATCAAAGTCCAAGGACTAATTATCTAAGATTTTAAAAATAACATTCCTGGCAACCCCATACGGACCGTAAGAGATTGAAGCTTACGGACCATAAGCTGAATAAAATGCTTGTGTGCTGAGGTCCTTACGAACCATAAGTGGTGACCCTTACGGTCCTTAAGGGACCATGCTGGCAGACTTATGCTTGCTCTCCAAGGCTTTCTCCAAATTGAGACACCTAGCTCGATTTTGCCACTCTCTTTCTAGTTCTTACACATCATTAGACATGTGTTATCATCCTAGAACATGTGCCAACACTTAGCATCATCCTAGGAGCTTGAATCAACTATAAATAGCTCCATAATCTCACACTTTCAACTTGCTCATTCACATTCTTTCTATCTATCTTCTTGGAGCTTATTTCCATGTATTGAACCCTCCTATTGAGTTCTGAAAGTGTTCTTCAACACTAGTAAGTGCTCTCTCTAGTTCTTTTTAGATCTAGGCTAGTTGTTAGCCAAAAGTCAAACAGTTTGACTTTCGATTATGACCATTATGGTCAAGCCAATGTTCGATTCGAACATGGCTACATGATTGTAATAATAAGGGTAATAATCCCCTGGGATTATACCTTCTAAAGATCACGTTAAGTAGGAGAAATGACGAGTCGACTTTATATTAAATAAAAGATCAAAAACGTAAACTTTGCAAATTGCGCTAATTAAATTTCTAACTATTAAAAGTTTAAGTTTTGGCATCATATCAGTTTATAATAGATATTAGGACGTGTCTAAACATGTCCAACTCGTCATTTCTTGTTTAGAGCTCAATTCCATATCAAAAGTCAAGCAGTTTGACTTTCTGCTTTGACTTTCGATTCTGACCCGTTTGGTCAACGTTAGGACTTGTTTAGAACTGATATTATGACCATATTAATATAAGGTATACCCCTTAGAAGTTATACCTATTGCTCATGTTGTTTGGTAGGTTATATGACAAGTCTAAACTTATATTTTAAAAAGGACAATTATGCCCTTTGTCCTAAAAACTAAAAAATGGTTTTCAAACCACAGTAATCAATATTCTGAATTTTAAACAGAATATATAATGTTATGAAAAGTGTTTTGACACTTTAGACTTGTCATAAGACCTATCTAACCTTCCAAACCCGCTTATACGTGCATAATTAGTTATACGAACCCAGTTCGTATAATTTAGGCGTAACGGGTCTAGATACTTCAAAACCACTACAAATCAGAATTTTCGTTAAATAACCTTTATCCAATGAGTCATTGCACTCGGATAGGTGTAGACCACATTCTATCTGATCTACGCTTAATCTAGCGAATCTATTCTTAAGTAACGGGTCATGTCTGAAAGGAACTAACCATTGACCCGTATACATTTTAACAGATAAATAATTTTGTTCGTTCCAGACTATAGAACCACCCCCCCCCCCCAATAATCGAACTTGGGTCAATAATACTTTTACTTACTGTTTTTGCTAAATTATAATCATATTTGATTGGAAGCTAGCAAAAGGTAAATACTCTTAACTTATTTTAGTTTTTAAACTTAGGGTATGGCCAATACGCCACTTGGAGCGGGTATTACATAAATGAGTCGTCTATGTTGCCCATATATGTAAGAACTTGGTTTAATCCGTTTTACTTGATAACTGAAACAATTGGGGGCTATTGGCACCGTGTCCGGGCGTCCCGACTCATGAACTATTATGCCCATACTTAATAGCATGCCGGGGTAGGCATACCGACTGTAAGACATGTTTTTTCAACTTTGGTGTGTATCCTTAATCATTATAGCACTGAAAATGACCGGCTTTGATATATGATTCCCATTGTATGACAAGTATGTAAATATGGTGACAAGATAAAATCCCAAGAAATATTAAATATTTACCTACAGGTTTTCTCTATGTATAAAATCATTTTCGAAAAACTATTTTCAAAATGAGTCAGTTAATTGTATTTACCATCAAAAGTTGACGTATTTTCAAAAGATTGAACCGTAGGTACTGAACCTTATTATAGGCTTGGAAATCCGGGTCGGCTAGAATGAAGGCTAAGGAATATGCAACTCCTTAAGCTTAAGGCCTATAATGTCTAAGCTCTTTTTATTAGATTCCGCCTGTGGGCATGTATGAAACGCTTGTATAACTTATATATTTATATTCAAGCTTTTATTGAGATAAATATTTTTACTGCAATACTTCCACTGCATTGTTATTTTTGATACTGTTATCCAATCGTCACGACCCATCCGGCCCACCAGGAGTCAGGGTGTGACATATAAGTCATCTGACTTTGACCGGTTAACTTTAATAGATACATACAGTTCGCTAGATTAAGCGTAGACCAGATAGAATGTGGTTTATACCCTTCTGAGTGTAAGGACTCATATAATATGGGTTAAATAACCATACATTCTGATTAGAACTGATTGGAAAGGTTTGGACCCAATTCGGCTAGTTTATATCTTTTATACTATTTTAACTAGTCGTACGCGCATATGCGATACTGGGTAGTCAGATAGGTTCATAACAAGTCCATATACCAATATACATTTGATAATGTTATAACATCAGTCTCAAAGTCAGATTACATATTCGTTTGGTTTTTAAACCATTTTTAGGCGATAAGGGCAATTTTGGCATTTTAGGCATATTATAAGGACTTTATCATAAAGCCTATCAAATGATATGATAAAATGGTATAATCTTAGAGAGTTATCTCATACAATAATATGATCATATAATAACCTTCATACATGCTTTAACTTGACTAAACGGGTCAGAATCGAAAGTTAAAGCATAAGTCAAACTATTTGACTTTTAGTTGCGAAACTAGCTCTAAGCAAGAAATGACAAGTTGAACATGATTAAATATGTCCTAACATGTTATATAAATTGTTATAATTCCAAAAATTAAGGTTTCGATACTTATAAACTCATTTAGCATAACTTACAAAAATCTGTGTTTTGACTTTTATTTAATATAATTTTGACTCATCATTTCGCCTACTTAACGTGATCTTCAGAGGGTAAAATCACAAGGGATTAACACCTTCATTATTACGATCATCTAGCTAAGTTCAATTCAAACTTTAGCTTGACTGAAATGGTCAAAACTGAAAGTTAAAGCAAAAGTCAATTTGCTTGACTTTCGGCTAATAACTAGCCTAGGAAAGAAAAGAGACTGAAAGAGAACACTTACAAGTGTTCAAGAGAAAGATTAGACTTCAAGTAGGAGGCCTCTATAGATCAGAAGTAGCTCCAAGAGAAGTGGGAGTGAGATTTTGAGATGTGCAAGTTCAAATGGTGCAAAATCACCTCTATGTATACTTGTACAAAGGTCATGAGATGATGCCACATGTCCCTAGAGCTCATAGGTGAAGATTATTGGCATACCAGGTGTAGGATGGTGGAAGAGAGTGGCAAAAATTGCGAGCAATGTGGCATAAGGTAGCAGCTGCCAGCTGCAGTATGTTGTTTGCAGACCCCTTACGGACCGTAAGGGTAATGGCATACGGTCCGTAAGGACCTTCTAGTGCCCTGGTTTTCAAATGCCTTACAGACCGTAAGGCATATGCCTTTTCGTCCGTAAGGGACCTTCAAAGGCCAAAATTTTGGTATTTTCTCATATTTGATCCCTCAACTTTTTTCATCTTCCATATGGAATATTTGAAACTTTATCGGGCACGTGTTGCCATATCATTTGATAAAATTTTTCGAGGTGTCACATCCTCACTCTCTAAAAAGAAATCTCATCCTCAGGATTTTATTTAAATTGATAGGGGTATTTTTATCTCTTATTCGATTCAACCCCCCATGTATATTCTGGGCCACGACGGGAATCCCATTTGACTTTCACGATGGGGATCAATTTCTTTCGAAGCTTTTTAACCTGTCAATCCTCGATCGATAAAGATTTCTCAATAAACCTAGGTTTTCATCAATTTGCACGTCATGGTACGGCATATCTAGCGACATATCGGCTAGACATTTCTTTAAATTTGAGATGTGGAATACATCATGGATTCCACTTAGTTCCTCGGGTAATTTAAGTATGTAAGCTATGGAACCGACACATTCGATTATCTCGAATGGTCCAATATATCTTGGGCTTAACTTGCCATGCTTTCCTAATCTCATAACACCTTTCCAAGGTGATACTTTCAATAATACTTTGTCCCCGATTTGGAACTTAAGAGGATTTCGCCTCTTGTCAGCATAGCTCTTCTGCCTATCATAGGCAGCTTTAAACCTGTCACGGATTTGTATAATCTTATCCTTAGTCTCAAGGACTATCTCAGGCCCAGATAGTTGGCTTTCCCCAACTTCAGCCTGACAGACGGTCGTTCTACATTTTCTCCCATATAAAACTTCAAATAGAGCGACCTTGATACTCGTATGGTAACTATTGTTATAGAAGAATTCTATTAGTGGTAGGTGATTATCCCAACTACCACCTAGATCAATAACACATGCTCTCAGCATACCTTTGAAGTTTTTTAATAAAAAATCATTTGTTAATAAAGAGTTGTTATTTTAATGGAAAACTTTTAAAAAAATTATGTGTTTTTTAAAATTTTTAAGTAGTTTTGGTTGTGTTTACAATGATTCTCCTGGTTCTTTCCATAAATCATATTTCCTAAATAATCTTCACCGTATATGTATATATATATATATATATATATATATATATATATATATAGGATTAGGATCATTTGTGAACAACTTCTTTAGAGTGAACTAATCTTGGCCATTGATCATTTTTTAGAATAAAAGGGTAAGATTGATATTAGTCAAGTACTTTTAATTAAAATCCCTTAATTTCTTCATCTCTTAACTCTCTCTCTCTCTCTCATTTTTAATTATTTCTCTATTATTTTAATTACAAGAGATTAGTTTATTTTTAAATAAAATCTTATGTTCTTTTTAAAATTAAATATTAAACCTAATTAAATTATTTTTTTACATATGTGTATACAGGTCAGTATATACAAAACTTATACACTTGTGTATAATTACATCTTGTTCCACAGGTCGGTATAAACCAGAATTATACACGTGTGTATTATTCAAGTACATATGTGTATAAACTAACAGCTGTGTATCTTGTATAAATTGATAGTTAGCGAGACTCTACACATGTGTATAAACTAACATCTGTGTATCTTGTATAAACTAATACTATCGAGACTGTACACATGTGTATACACTAACAACTGTGTATCTTGGATATACGAAAACTAGCAAGATTTTAGAAATTTTGATTATATTGTTTAATAAATGCAATTTACAAAAGAAGCCAATACCCTTCTGTCAATTAATTTAAAGGCAAATTACAACATTATAATTACAATCTTGCCATTGTTTAAAAATCTCTAGATGATATAATCCAATGGCTCAAATTAGTTCACACAGTTCACTCTCAACCTAGTGTTCACTCTAGAATCCTATCATATATATATATATATATATATATATAGGGAAAGCATAAATAGAAAACTCACTTCTGCTGAAAAAACCCAGGAAACTCTAAGATTCCGACATTTTTTTTAAATACACATGTAATAAACATGTTTTTAAGGGTTTTGAGCAAAAAAAAACAAAAAAGCACCGACCAGATTTTTTTTAAAAATAAACAAGTTTTTATGTAATTTAAAGAGAAGTTACAACATTATAATTACAATCTTGCCATTGTTTAATCTCTAGATGATATAATCCAATGGCTCAGATTAGTTCACACAGTTGACTCTCAACCTAGTGTTCACTATATATATATATATATATATATATATAATATATATATATATATAAGGAAAAGCATAAATAGAAAACCCACTTCTGGTGAAAAAACCCAGAAAACTCTAAGGTCCCGACATTTTTTTTAAAATACACATGTAATATACATGTTTTTAAGGGTTTTGAGCAAAAAAAAACCCAAAAAAGCACCGACCAGATTTTTTAAAAAAATAAACAAGTTTTTATGTAACATATGTTACAGTCGCGTTGCGCAAAACTTGTTTATTTTTTTAAAAAATATCCACTCGGCACTTTTTTGAAATTTTTTGCTCAAAACTTCTAAAAACATGTATATTACATGTGTGATATTTTTCAAAATAAAAAAATGTCGGAAGATTAGAGTTTTCTAGGTTTTCTTAATTACAAGGGTTTTCTCCATAGATTTACATTATGTATATATATATACACACACACACTTTTGGGAGCTTAGGGGAAATGCTGTCGAATTTTTCGTAAATAATCATGTAATAAACATTCATATATGAGATAAAGTATTTAAAAAGTGGGATTAGTACCCTAGCCTTCAGTTGTCAATAATCATCTCGAAAAGTGGATACCTTAAGCTCTAAGTTATGTTTTAGTTGCATGATCATTTAAAAAGTGGGATTAGTAGCCTGGCCTTCAGTTGTCGATAATCATCTCAAAAAGTGGTACCTTAAGCTCTAAGTTATGTTTTAGTTGCTCTAACTTTAATATTTGACATTCGTAAAATATCATCCAACTGGTTTTATTTGAATAGAAACTTATTTGTGTGTATGAATATAACATATTAAAAAACTAATCTTATAAATAATTTGGTTTAAGGAGTTTAATAATTAGATAAATTAACCTACCGTATTTTTTTAATAACATTATATTGAGACCTTAGTTTATTTTTCTATAAGAAGGAATAATAGTATGCTTTTCACCTGAATATTAAATACGAATTTCACATTGTTGTCTGCAACAACGAACAACCACCTTTAGTCATACCCTTTTCATATTATAAAGTTGCCAACTAAAAGTTATCGTACAACTGTAATGATATGGGATCGATAATACCATAACAAGGGCTCATCAAGTCAACGGGTATCCGGGCACCCAAGAACTCAATCCAATCCATCGGAAAATGGGTGAAGAGGTGAAGTTGTACGGAGTTGAAGTAAGTCCGTTCGTTGGCTGAGTTAAAACAGTTTTGGATATCAAGGGAATCAACTACGAGTTGATCCAAGAAGATGTGGACAACAAGAGTCCCGACCTTCTCAAATACAATCCTGTTTATAAAAAGGTACCTGTGCTCGTACACAACGGAAATCCAATCTCCGAGTCTCTTGTCATCATCGAGTATATCGATGATGTCTTGAAAGGGGTTCCAATTATGCCCTGTGACGCTTATGAGAAGGCTCAGGCTCGATTTTGGGCCAGGTTCATAGCTGATAAGGTTATTATTTAATTTTTTATGGCCCTGGGACTTACTTTATGAGTGAAATTTTACTCGTTATGTTTGTTAGCATAGTTTATATGGACAAAAGCTGACTTTACATTATATGGTACGTCCAGTGTCATCCTGCACCTTTCAAGGCTATTGGCAGCCGCGGAGAAGAGCAAGCGGTTGCAGAAGCTCATGAGCAATTACAATTTCTGGAAAATGAACTGAAAGTGAAAGGCAACAAGTTTTCTGGAGGGGACAACATCAACCTGGTTGATATTTGTGCTGGTTACATAGCCTTTTGGGTTGTAACAGCTGAAGAAGCATTAGGAATAGAGCTGGTGACCAAAGACAAGTTCCCAAAAATAACAGAATGGTGTGGTAACTATATTAACTGTCAAGTTGTCAAGGATGGCTTGCCTCCAAGAGAAAACCTTGTTGCCTATTACAAGGGGCGGTTTGGTAAGGCGTGATACGGTTATAAATTTGTGGTTATGAAGTTGAAGCTTCTCTTGAATGACATCCATCGATGTTTCAATAAGCAGCTGGTAGATGCTGATTTGTCTTGTTGTACTATGTTGTATGTAACCGATTCTCTTTTGTTTTTTTTTTTTTTTGTAAAAACCCATGTTCTCTTTTCAAAGTAACAATCTTCTTTACTCGTATTATTTGGGATCAGAAGGTTTACTTGCTAATTAGTGTTCACAGTTCGAAGTCGTTTAAAACCTAAAATGCACATGATAGGGACATGTAGTTAAAGTGAGATTTGTTGGGTCTCCTGGTTTAAATTGATGGAAACGTATGAATTAGAGTGAGCGGAGCACACGCGGGATGGTGTGCGGTGACCCTGTTACCGCTCGGGAACACCGTCGCCGTCCCCATTCAGTGGCGGACCCAAGAATTATTTTCGGGATGGGAACGAAGGGTTTAACCAAATTTTCAAAGGGTGGGCTCGGGATTTTTACCTCGAAAATACACTAAAAAAATTTCAAAGGGGGCGCCCGCCCACCCAAGCCAAAGCTTGGATCCTCCCTTGCCCATTTGGCGTGCAATAAACTCTCGAAGGCGTGGAGTAGTCACCTAGTTGATTCAATGCATTTTTCAACCGTTGGGCCCATTTTCAACGGCTATAATGCCGTAACTTAAAAAAAATACATTTCATTTATATTTAAACCAAAACTATTCTCAAACAAACAATAGAAACCAAACCAAACCATTTCTTTTCTCATTTTATACTACAGTTATTCAAAACGGGTGATTGGTTGTGATGGAGAAGTGACTATTTCCTACGATGGGGAGTGAAGAGGGGAGTTCACATGGCATATTGTGATTGGCTGTGGTGGAGAGGTGACTGCTCCCCACACTGGGAGCACCCCTGACACTCTTATGACCATATATGCTCAAACTAATTATATATTTTTTTTGAACGGCAAATTATCTACATTGACTTATCGAACCTCCCCATTGGAAGCTCGGTCCCACTGAGGCCAGACAGTCGTCCATTACAACAGAGCTCACGCCGGCACAAAGAGTGACACGATGTTCATGTAACACTCCGCATTTTTGTACTTTCCTTATTTAGAAAGTGTAAAGGTGCTTCTATTTTTGGAGACTTGTAATCGTATTCGTATCTTTTTATTTCAATCCTTGTAATCCGAGATTGTGATCATAATGGAACTTTATTCAATAAATGTACATCTTTTACACATATGATTCATACTTTACAATCTTTGATACGTGACTTCATACAAGAAACTCATACTTGGAATACTCGAATGCCCAATTTGCGTGCAATTATACTTATACATCATTCTATTATGCTTAAAATACTCGAAAACCAGCTAAAATACGTAAAACCCGCCCAAAACCAACCCACCTGTGCGAGTTGAACCCACTTCGCACGAAGTAAACACACTTCGCACGAAGCGGAGCTGGCAGCTGTTTTTCCTATAAATAAAGACGCACTTCACCACTTCCAACCTTTCATACACTCTCACTCTCATTCTCAAATTTCTTGATTTTCGGCAGATTCATCTCAGATTCTTCTAAGTGAGTTTAATTCACACTTTGCAATTTCATAACTTTTCTTCTGCTTTTACTTCTTCTCTTTTATACCAAGTGTTGTAAGCTAACCTAGTTCATCATCCTCATAGGCTTGGATTAGTGTTCTAACTAGTGAGAACGTTGGGAGCTTTGGCTACCCGAATTAAGTTTCACACCTCACTTGAACAGTTTTGCATTTACTTTCTATACATTCGTGACCAACCGGGTTATTACAACCTTGTGCTTTGGTGAATTATATAACGAGATTTGACATCTCTATGCTTGACATCTATGACCAACTTGAATATCTATATACTTAAACCGTACATAATTTTCGTATTTTCTTAATAAATTAGTCGGAACCGAATCTTAATCGCTTTCTGATTAAGTATTATGGTCCCAGACTGTTCTGCCTCATAGCCAATACCTTGTTCAAGAAAATCATTGTCAAAACGGGTGCAAAATGAGCTAATATGTTACAGAAACAGACCCTTCGCACGAAGTGGACTGTCACTTCTCACGAAGTGGTCACCTCGTACGAAGTGGCATTTTTCCGTATTTACCTTCTGTATTTTCTACTTTCCAACCGAATCCAAATCCAACTCTGAAACATACACACAATTCTGTTTCCTCGTGTAGGGTAACTTCGGTGTCCTACCCTCCATCTTACAGTTCGCGGTTACTAAGGAAGCTTTGCAAAACCGTGAGTATACTCGACCCCGTTTTACCTATTATCACTTTTGGGGTGCAATACATGTACTTTATCAATTCACACAAACATTCTATGCTTAAATCACGAAACAATCCTCAAACTTATACTTGAAATCACACATACTTATACTTGAAATTCTAATACTTAGTCATTAACTTTGATCAAGCCTCCCTTAACATGTATAGCGCTATAGGAGTCCACACCGCCTGTAAACTTGAGGTCATGTTAAGTTAAACACATATGGTCTTTTCATTATTATTATTAGATTACGCTAGCAGGAAACTTTGGGTTGACTAGTATATTTGCATGCTCGTATATTACATGTTAGCCTCGAGAATAGACATTTATGCATAAGGATTCGTTTAAAATAAACTTTATACTACGTTATTTATTTAAACTTTTATGCTCGCCAATGCCTTATGTGTTGAACTATACTTTAACATGTATTGCAGGTTGATATTGATGATAAGACACATGAAATCAAGTAGGACGACTTAGATACTCATCTAGAACGTATTAGAAAGTTGTTGTATTTGTATTTTGTTTTTCATGATGTTGTATTTCAAATTTGAAACTATGTACTTGCTATTCAATCAATGAAATGAAATCTTGTTATTTAAATTACTTGTCATATCTTAGCGTTATGAAGTCTTGAGCAATCTCGTTCGTCCCGCCCCGATATTTCCGCCATCAGTTGGGGTGTGACAGTTTAACTGGAGAAAACCCCATAAAGACCTCCTAGCTAGTTGAGTGCCCCCACCCAAAGTGCAATGGGTGGGACTCGAACCTGAGTGTCAAGGGAAAAACCAGAATGCCTCAACCATGTTACCATCGCATCATTGGCTACTCAAAGTAATTAGTTGATTAGTTCAATATATTAATGGCTTGAAGCTTCAAAGCATAGGGATTAGCGGATGCTTTTGTAGCAACATTTCATTATTTTATATGAAGGGTAGTGGACTAGTGGTATGTTGCTAAACGTTGCTAGTGTGTGTGGATATGTTGAATCTTGTATGTTTGCATTTAGTTCTACTTTTTACTATGAGATGGCAGGTCAATTTGAAATTTTGAACGAATTATCCAAATCTTAGAGGATATGCGAAGAGCATGTGCATTGGATTGGAGTAATGCATCTTGTAACCGTTTCTCTTCGAAAATATAAGTTGCAAAACAGTTTTACAAGCAATGCAAGCCATGAGATAATTCAAATCTTCTTGAGACTTTGATTATCCATATAATTTCGCGCCTAGCTACACACATAACTCTAAACTTAAGCTTCTGTTGAGGATCTCGAAGCTAAACTCTGGTTTACATTTCAAGGGTACAAACGAGTTCCCTAAAAACGCACTGAACCCTGTTATCAACAAATATTTACCCCAATCCAAGTCCACAAACCCTCTTAATTCAAAATTACATGTCACTTCTTCTTAAAAAAGTAATAACAAATTTTATAAAAAATATACAGGTCATAACATCAAGGTGTGTTCGAAATCAAATTCAAAATATTCGTATATAAACATTCATAGGATATTATATAATTTTTTGTTAATTAAAACTCACACACATGTTATGTAGCAAGTAACAAAAACTAAACTAAACTGAAATTGAAATACAGCAAAATCCTATGAATAATTAAGTTTAAAGAACTAATAATAAATTAATACATTTAAAATTTGATGAATTATACTAAATAAAAATGTATTTTTTTTAATTAACTTTATTATCATCTTTGTTTTAGTTTTTATAAAAAATTATTAAAGAAGAAATTGACATCTAACAACTACCTTTAGTCTTAAGCAGACCCTGTCATATTCTGAAGTTGCCAATAGCTATGGTAACTGATTCAACCATAATTAATAATCGCCCATTAAGTCAACGGTAGTATTTATAATTATATGTATGAATCCGGCCACAGAAGAACTCATACCAGTTCATCAGAAAATGGAGGATGAAGTGAAGTTACACTCCTTTAGAGGAAGTCCATACGGTTGCAGAGTGGAAATTGCTTTAAAACTTAAGGGAATCAGCTACCAATTTATCCAAGAAGATCTCAACAACAAGAGTCAAGACCTTCTCAAATACAATCCTGTTTATAAAAAGGTACCCGTGTTCGTACACAACGGAAACCCTATATCGGAGTCTCTTGTGATCGTTGAGTACATCGATGAAGTGTGGAAAGGAGTTCCGGTTTTGCCTCAGGACACTTACAAGAAGGCTCAGGCTCGGTTTTGGGCCAAGTTTATTGATGATAAGGTAAGGCAAACCGCTATACAAACATCACTAACACTATGTAGAGACACAATGGATGTGTTATACGGGCCGTACATGGTCAAAATGGGCAGTATGATAGTCACACGAGCCATAAGTGGTCAAAACAGGCGGTAAGACAGTGATACAAGCCGTATCGTGCGGTGAAAATGGTCATATTGGTCATGTGGGGGCCAAATCATGCGGTCATATGATGTTTTAACTGACAAAGAAATGAATAATGTAACCATTGCAAACCCATACAGCGAGTATAACCTTTTTGTGCCTTATCATACCGCCTATATGATGTGATGTGACAGGTGAGCTAGTGTACACTAATAGGGTGGTGTGATTTCGCAGCACCGTAATGCAGTGGTTTTTATACTTTCATTTCATTTGAGCAATTTTTATCTTCAATGATCTTTAGCAATTGCTAGCTTAATTTTGATGGGCAAAAGCTGATGTTACATTCATTGACTATGTGGTATTTTCAGTGCATTCCTGCTGTATTCAAGGTTTTTGGTAGCCATGGAGATGAGCAAGATGTTGCAGAGGCTAATGAACAACTGCAATTTCTAGAAAATGAACTGAGTGTGAAAGGCAACAAGTTTTTTGGAGGTGACAACATTGGGCTTGTTGATATTTGTGCTAGTTACGTAGCCTTTTGGGCTAGAGCAGCTGAAGAAGCATTGGGAATAGAGCTTGTGACCAAAGACAAGTTCCCAAAACTAAAAGAGTGGTGTGGTAACTGTATTAACTGTCAAGCTGTCAAGGATAGCTTGCCTCCAAGAGAAAGACTTGTTGCTTATTACAAGTGGCGGTTTGGTAAGGCGTAACAATGTGCGACGGTTGTAAATGTGTGCGGTGTGTTTATGAAGTTGAAGTTTGTGTATGACATCCATCGATGTTAACAATAGCAGCTCGTAGATGCTGGTGTGTCTTGTACTATGTTGTATGTTACCCATGATCTCGTTTCCAAATACCAGTGTTCTTTACTCGTGTTTTTTGTATCAGAAGGTATAGATGCTAATTTGATGACGATGCTCAAACTAAGTTGATTAATACATGTATAATATTGTAATGAAGCTTCTAAGCTTAGGGATTAATGGATGCTTTTGAAGCAACATTTTATGTCATTAAGCAATGGCGGATCTAGAAAATCTTTATAAGAGCAACGCTTCAAAAGGGGTAATGAAATCCAAAAAACGTCAAACTTTTCCAAAATGTACACTACCATCGGAGCATCCAGGGGTAGCGGGGGCTACCCCTATTAACAAGCTATGTCCGCCCCTATCACTAGGGACAGTGTTGTAAGAATGCTAGGTGCTAGTCGGCCGGTGGGGTACAGACTAGCGATTGATCGGGATTATTCGGATTGAGATTTATATATGTAATCTATAGTTTCAAATATAGACATATTTTTATGTGTAATTTTCTTAGCAAGACAAGTTTTAACCCCTCGTCGGCTTATTTTTTTTTAAGTAGACGTGATATATCACTGAGGTTTACAAGGTTTGACTGTGAAATTACCAGAATTTGCCCGGCAATTAGCCAAAATTTGTCCGGAACTGCCGATTTTTGGCCGATTAAAGACTCCCTATTGCTGTCATTGACAGTCTAGTGATTAATTGGCCAATAGAGGAAAATTACTCGGTTAACCTTTGATTAGCGATTAATCGATGACTAATCGGATGCTATTTGGGATTCTACAACCATAATTAGGGGCAGTATCATGTTGCTAAATGTTTATAGTGTGTGGACGTATTGAATCTTGTATGTGTAACTATTTAGTACTACATTTTACCATGAGATGGATGAGCAAATAGAAGCATCAACATCTTTGGTAGAAAATGAACTAGAAGAAGATATCAAAATTTGGCAAATGAACTACATATAGTTTTCATAGTTCAAACACAACGATTTAGGTATAAGTATTTACAGTTACTATACAAAGAGGTTAAGAAACTAGCACGTAACGGAACGTCCTCCTTCCTATCCCCTGCCAGAAAATGATCAACTAAACATCAGATTACAATCGTCCGGACCAAATGAAAAAGTAAAAGCAAAGTTAGCATAGTAAAAAATTAGTGGTTTTTTTAAAATGTTTACCCTATTTCCACACAGCCTGCTAACTAGTTGGCTAACTCCAAATCACAATACAGTTAAAACACAGAACCAAAGATAAAACTACTTCTAGCAATCATAAACTTCATATATGGAGAGAAACGTGAAACAAGAAATCTAACCTACAAGAGCAGTGTGTGGAGTACAGACCTCGGGTAGAACTCATCTACAAAGAATCTGATCTAAAGCATTAACAAAGCACCGATTGATGTTTGGCGCAACACTTTTGAACTCCGATCAATGCCATGAGAAGCCACCTAGCAACAATAATATCAACAACATGGGCTTGTTTAAAAATAAAATCATAAAATATATAAAATACTGAAAATAAGGAACTTGTGCTACCATATGACTTAAGGCTGCATAGCGTTCTTCGTTCAAATATAATGGCCTTCCCCTATACATTCCAATGTCCTGCAAAAGTAGATATAACAAAAATGAATAGTTGACAGAAAATTTTACACGATGTCAATTTGCAGACATGACCTTAAAGACTTAAACAAGCAAATATATTTGTAACAACGTAAATAGCAGAACTTTACGTTACCTCTTCACCAAACGCATCCAGGTAAGGAGATGCCCATCGCGCCTGCCATGCAGATCTTTGAAGTAATATTGTAGTTTTCTACACAAACAAAGTTTCTATATCAGAATACAGTGTTTAAAGTTTGCAGGGCCCACTTTACGGTTTCACTTCACCCTTTATGTAATCGGTGTATATTAATATGTATCATTTCATGCAAATTAATTCTAATGTAGAACAACCAGTTTTGTAAGATTCGCTAGGCGCTAGTCGGCAGGGGGGGTACGGACTAGCGATTAATCGGGATTAATAGGGATTATTCGACACTAGTCGGATTGGGACTTTTATATGTAATCTTCGTTTTATATATATATGCACACAATTTTATGTGTAATTTTTTTAGCAAGACAAGTTTTAACCCCGCCTCAGCTCATTCTTTTAGATAGACAGAGTTAATTACCAAAAATTACAAGGTTTGACCGGAAAATGGCCAGAATTTGGCCGGTAATTGTCGGAATTTGTCTGGAACCGCCGATTTTTGGCCAATTAGGACTACCTAGGGTCATTGTTAACCGTCTAGGAAAATTACACGGTGAACCTCCGACTAGCGATTAATCGGCAACTAATCCAATGCTAGTCGGTATTTTTACAAACATGAGAAAAACAGACATTTCAGTAGAAAAGAAATGTAAAAGACTTACCCTAACCAACAGAAACACACCCGTACCAGCACCACAAGACGTTGCATGAGTTTGACACTTGTTATTCCTAACAGCCAACAACTCATGTCATACTGAGAACAAAAAAAATTAAAAAATGTTATTTAATAATCATAAAAGAAACCTGCAGCACGTCTTCCAGCTTGGCGAGCACAATTTACCACACAACAAGCATAACGCGGGTTCATCCTGAACAGCTCCACAGTCAATACACTTCTGTTTTATGTACCTACATATACATAAGCACGGGAAAATGGAATGAAGATCAAACTCGAAATTGAAGCAAAAAAAACAGACTTTTGTAAAAATAAGAGTAACATGCCATTTTCGTCCCTGAGGTTTGGCCACTTTTGTGACTTTTGTCCAAAGGTTTGTTTTTCAGCATCTGGATCCAAAAGGTTTAAAATCTTGCCATTTTCTTCCAACTCATTAACTCCGTCCATTTTTCTCCGTTAAATGAGGGGCATTTCTGTCGTTTAAGACATTTTTAAGTAAAATAAACACCACTATAAGAAATAAAGATTCACCTCTGTTGACATTCTCCCCACCCAAACCCTTTAATCATCACAGAAATGTCTAAAAAGACAAAAATACCCAGGATTTAACACCAAAAGTTGGATGGAGTTAACGAGCCGGATGAAAATGACAAGATTTCAAACTTTTTGGATCCAGATGAGGAAAAACAAACCTTCGGACGAAAGTCACAAAAGTAGCCCAACCTCAAGGACGAAAATCACATTTTACTCAAAATAAAAAGAACCTTTGCAGGAGATCTTGGTAGAGATAAGGCAAAGCGATCAACTTAATTGGGATGACAGGGTTTAAGTGCAAAACCCTTGAAGAATTACTAACGTCAAAATCCTTAGCAATGTGTTGCAACCATTTTTTAACCAAAGATCGTGACACCTCATCGTTAACTATGTTGTCCAACGGTGGAATCTTAAACACCTTCTCCAACTCTTCGATTTCAATAGTTTCTTCAAGAGTGCCATAAGCATAATCCTTTTTATCTTCAAATGTTTTGGATGATCCAAGGGTCCCACTAAATGGTGTTGAAGTTGAAGAGTTTGTTAATTTCCATAAAACGGCACACCTTCGTAGAAACGGAAAGCTTAGCCTACGGACTGACACGTTGATATCGCAAGAACTGTCGATGTTGTTTGAAACGAAATATTGATTTAAGAATCCATGTTCACCCACAAATTTGAAAATGTCGGTGAAAAGAGAATCATGGTTATTGAAATCATGTATAGATCTATTTCTTCCAATATACGTTATTGCAGCCTGCAAGATGGATATTAAACAATAAAAAACTTAGCAAGATATACCGATGAGATAATCAAAATAAGAAGAAAAAATATGTTGAATTAACCTGCGTTATGGAAACAATATAGCACAAATGAACAAGAGGAAAAAATGCTTTCTCAGAGGACATAAACGGGACTGGAAGACAAAAGAGGATCCACATTAAAGTTGAAAAAGCATCAGATGCAAGTATGGGATACGACGTCATTGCCCAAAATTGAAGATCAGGGAATTGTATGCCCACGTCAGCGTTTCTCAACACGCTTATCATATTTCCTAAAAAGAACAACTTTGACACTATTAGTTTCATAAGAAAAAAGACTAACTGCGTTACAAAGTGCAAACCACAGGGACCATCCGTGTACTTTAAAAGAGCTAGGGACTAAATCTATAATTTTGGTTAACCACAGGACCATCCGTGTATTTGATAGAATCTTCAATTCAGATTTGATTGAAACATAAATAAACAAGATAGATAATCCAATTCGAGAAGGATTAGGTCTCCAATTACAAAGGTATAGAAACCCTAATTATTATAGAAAAACATCCACACCTAATCGAAATGATACAGAGATATTAATAAGATTAGAACTAACTGCCCCACTACTTGCTCCTAAAACTTTTCCCCCCAAAACCCATTCCCACTAATAATTAAACGGGTCAAATACCCAGCTGGAGCTTCACACAAAATATGGGCCAATGCACAGGTTTGTATCAGTATTTTACTCAAAAAAACATAAGCTAATTCACTGAAACTTGTATAATCACAAGAAACATACCCCCAACTCTATCCGCGTCATTCGCCAGTTCATTCGAAGTATCAGCATAGCATATAGACTTTGCAAAGCGTTGAATACCCCTTAATCTCAAGAGCACGTCAAGAGAATTTTGGACTCGGGTTTTTTGAGAAATTTTCAGCAACAACGACAAAACAAACCCATTGGAAGATCTTAGTTCTTCATACAACGCACCGTTGCTAAAATTGGTAGCAAAGGAAGTCTCTTCAGATCTAACGGCTATTTCTGTAGATACAACGGAATATTTGAGGGTGTCCCACACGATCATCGAGTCACTTAACCGATTTGATCCTAAAATTTTATCATTTCCCGGAAAATACATTTCACGTAGTAAACGAATCACAGATTTAAGATTTGTGCCTGTTTCTCGTTTGCGTTGCACAGGAAAAGCCTTTAGAAATTCACTCGTTCTAGAAACATCCGCTGCAGCTTCCAAAAGAGAAAGTGATTGTCGAAGATAAGAAACATCGTTAGCATCTAACAGGAACGGATTTTGACTTTTTGATTGCCGGATGTCCTTTGTTTCTTCTTTCAGTAAATCAGGTAACACAGAATTTGCAAGTCCTCGACAAACGGGACATAAGAACTCCCCTGGACATCAAATATTAATAATATAAGTAATCATCGGCATTAGATACAAACTGGATTTAAACAAAACGCACCTGATCTGGATCCACGATATGACCTCCTTCAAAATCCATTCTTCTAGTATATCTGCACATTGTGGCGGTATCAATACAATACGGTACGCGGTGTAGTTGTCAAAGAAGGGAAAAAAGTAACTTAAAAGAAGTTTAACGACTGTATGATAAGTTTAGTATTATACCCCGTGCGTTGCGGCAGTATCAGTACAGTACAGTATTGGTACGCGGTGTAGTCAGCAAAGGAGGGAAAAAGGTAACTTTATTGAAGTTTAGGGCTTGTATGATAACTTTATTAAAGTTCAGGAGTACAAAAGTAAATTAATTAAACAAAAAGGGGGAAACAATAGGTTGATTATAGTGCAGGGGGTGTAAACAAAAATAAAAACTAAAAGACGAAAGTGTTCAAATGAAAAAGAGTGGCCGGCACGTGAGTGGCTAGAATGAATAGTGAGTGTGAGTGGGTTACTAATTAATATATATTAATAATACTAATAATTAATACATATTAATAATTAATTTCTCAAAGTAATAACTCAGATATTATTAAAAGGTTCTACCTTTCCTTCAGTGACCGTAGATAACGATCAAGGCAACCCTGATGCACAGCATGCCCGCAAGACGAAACATACAATCCATCACAATCCGACGGTCCAAAACCATCGTATGTCACTGAACTTTTCATTGCACTACTATGAGACCTGCCGGTTTTTGACGGTGATGTAATATTTATTATTTCATTAGATAAAGAAGCAATGTATTTTCCAAGCAAGAGAGATTCATTTGACAAATCCTCGGCCTTTATCAAATAATTTTCCATAACACGCACAATACGCGTGTAGATATTTTCTTCAAATGCATCACCGAGAGATACGACCGTCTGACTGCTATTATCATGTGATCGAGGAAAATGTAAATTTTCCAGAGACGGGTAATGTACTTTTATAAAGTCCAAAAACGCATCAACCTCGTGTGGCAGACCGGTGGAAGCAAATTCATTAACTGCATTTTGAACCAAATCCGTTAACTGGGACAATGTTACCGTTTCCGCACTGCTTGACGGTTGATTATTCATCGTGTCATTATTAACCGAAACTTGCTCCTTCCCAAACCTTTGAACTTCGTTTTCCCGTGATGGGGAACATTTATCGAGTAAACTTGCAACCTTGGATTTCTTTTATCATGAATTCAGATAACGTAATGTTAGATTGAAAAATAATGTAAACGAAAAACAAAAGAAAGAAGTAAAAGGGTTCACCAACCCGTAGAAGAATTAAAAAAGACACGGGTGACTTGGAATTGGCATCATGACAAAGAGAACATATTGGTTGCTCATGTCCATCTGAATCACTTGCAGCGTCGGAAATACTTTCTTCGGTATCACCAGAATCATTTAAGCCACTCTCTGCGGTTAAATTTATACTCTCCATGAATTTTGACTGTTGTGTCTTCATTTTTTCCTGCATGGAATCATTTTAACCACGTGGAGAATTTGATTATCAGTATAGTATTGGCACTTGGTATACCAACTGAAAGAGATAATATAGAACCATCAACCATGGGGAAAAGAACATTCAAACGTAACAGCCTTACTTGCAAAAGACTTTCGGTTTTAAAAATGGCATAACAAAACTTAAAGTCAAAACGTACGAAAAAAATAATAAATTGTATATTAGTAAAGTTAAAAAAGAAAATCAAAGGAATTTGAAATTGGGGGGGTAGGTTTTTGGGTTGTGGTAGGGTGGGTTCTAGCAATAAGGGTGGTTCTTGCATGAACCCTACCCTATATATATATATAGGGTGAAGATCATTTAGGAATCACCGGAACCAGTGTGAACACAACCAAAACTACTTAAAATCGCAACTTTTTATTAATAAAAAAATTGAACTTTTTTTAATAAATAGTCGCGATTTAACTGTAAAAAGTTTAATATATATATAGGATTAGGTTCAAGAGTGAACACTAGTGTATTTGCGAACTGAGCGAACTAATCCTGGCCATACACGTGTGTAAATCAATTGCCAGGATTTGATCATGAAATACACTAGTGTATTTTACGATTTGATGATGAAATCCTAGCCATACACGTGTGTAAATCAATGGCCAGGATTTGATGATGAAATACACTAGTGTATTTTATGATTTGATGATGAAATCCTAGCCATACACATGTGTAAATCAATGGCCAGGATTTGTTCACTCAGTTCGCAAATACACTAGTGTTCACTCTAGAACCCCACCCTATATGTATACATACATATATATATATATACACATAATATATATACATATATATATATACACATACATATACATACATATATATACACATACATATACATACATATATATACATACACATACATATACATACATATATATATACATACAATATATATATATATATTTATATATACACACATATATATATATATGTTACATACATATATACACATATATATATATATATGTTACATACATATATATACATATATATATACATACATATATATATATATATATTCTTTTTTAGCATTTAGTTCCGGGGTTTAGCTGTAGGGTTTTTAGGTGGTGGTGGGGTGGGGGGTTCATTGTTTGTTTTGGGTTTATTTTGGTTGTGTTCACAAGCAGTTCTCGTGGTTCTCACGATAAATGGTGGTTCCCGCATGAGCCCTACCCTATATATATTAAAAAACTGTAAATAAAACTGACCATTATTGCAGCTTGTCTCTCACGTGCTTTAGCCTTCCGTTTATCATTGTCAGACATGGACGCACTGTAATTAGCATCACTACGAGGCTTAGAACGAGACAGCACATTAACAACTTCAGGCGCTAATATTTGCAATTTTTTTGAACATCCAGAATCCAGCTCAGCAAATTTCTGAAGAAGATTCTTGATAAACGAAGCGAGGTCAAACCCACCAGATTCCACAACATTGTAGACATTTTCTTTTTTATTTATCTTCATTAACGAGAAAAGAAGTGACAATAAGCTTTGATTATCATATCCATCATTAATCCCCGTAGATACTTCTTCACCCGCAAAGGCTAATAGAGGAATAGAATCATCCGCACCACCGCATTGGATCTGCAATTGAGAAATATCCAATGCTAACGATAGCAAGTGTAAAGATGTTACGAGAACACCGTCGGGAGCACGTGATTCCATCGACTTATCGGTAAAAAGTGCGTAAAAGAGAACAGCGCGAATGATTTGTAGAACTGTTTTACATGTAGCGACTTTAGCTAACCCGTTAAGAGGCGCATAAATCTTTGACCACTTTGGAAGCTGATTGGTCAACGCAGAAGCGTTACAAAAGCGCATGTATCTTTCATCTGCAACTTGTAAGTCACGTGAATTCCAACGAGGATGGTACAAATCTAGTTCTTTCCAATATTGTAAACGTAATTGGTACATACCCTAAACAAAGTATAATATATTAATTAATTCATACATAGAAATAAGAGTAAAATGCATTTTCGTCCCTGAGGTTTGGCCATTTTTGTGACTTTCGTCCAAAGGTTTGTTTTTTCGTATCTGGATCCAAAAAGTTTAAACTCTTGCTATTTTCATCTGGCTCGTTAACTCCATCCATTTTTCTCCGTTAAGTCAGGAGTATTTCCGTCTTTTTTGTTAACTTCAAGGGCAATTCAGCCTTTTTTAGGGGCATTCAGTCAGTTTACATAAAGTGAAAAAAAAACGAATTGCCCTTTAAGTTAGAAACAAAGACGGAAATACCCCTGACTTAACGGAGAGAAATGGATGGAGTTAATGAGCCAGATGAAAATAGCAAGATTTCAAACCTTTTGGATCCAGATGCGGAAAAAAAAAAACCTTTGGACGAAAGTAGCAAAAATGGCCAAACCTCAGGGACGAAAATGGCATTTTACTCTAGAATAAAGTTATTTTGGTCTATGGAAGATGCTTATTTTCATAAACCATTACCTGTTTCGTTCCAGATGGATGCGAGTACTCAGCAACGGTATCTAGAACTTGTTGAAGTTGGTTTACTTTAGAAAGATCACGAGGAAGGGATTTGACCAATTGACTGCGAGTAACATTTCCGGTGGATAACTTAAAAATTAACTCACGCTGCAAACATTCAGTTGTCGTTGATCCACAAAATCGTCTTTCTTTCACTATTTGTATGATAAGATTTAGCATCTCCTGCATCAAAACGGGTTCATACCTGAAAACATCATTCCATGCATGTGTTACATACAGTTTAATCAAGAAGAAATGTGATTAACGAACGTGTGAAAAGATACGTACTCGTTAGTTCTTTCCATATTCAAAGAAAGATAAGTTTCTAGACCAAATCTTTTTACGATTCTAGTAATATAAAGATCGGCTGGAGCTAATGCAGCACAACACTGTAGAAGAAATAAATCAAGTTCCGAAACATGCTCAGACCTGCGTTAAACAAAGAAAAACAAACGATACCACTCATAAGATAATTGCACTTCAACTAGATAATATGTTGCAACTCTTCTCCTACCAGCGAACCGAACGATACAACTCATATGATAACAATGCATCGTCACCGTTCTTCCGCCACATCCCTGCTTGAACTTCACTACAGAAAACCCTGATACGCAGAGGATGTTCCATTATAAAACCAGAGAATCCGTACGGGTGGCAGCAACCTAACACACGTCCAAAAAAATCAACACATTCGGTTGATGAGTCAGCGGATGATTCAGATTCACTATAACACCTCTTCAACGCTCGTTGTAAAACCAATGCGAGCAAACGATGCAACGGGATGTGTATTGATACGTCTTGTGAACTAACGTCATAGTCGATTTCCGGCCAATCTGCCGAACTCAAAACCTCAAATTCATTTGTATAATCCAAACCTGCAGAAATAGTTTTTCTCTTTCTTAACTTAGATAGTTTTCTTTTTAACGGAACAAAATTACTACCAGAAGCATTACTACCTCCTGATGCATAGTTAGAATTCAACCAGTATTCAATGGACCGTAAACACTCGAAGATTAACCATGAAACCGAAGTCAAAACAGAAACACTATCAGCGTTCCGTCCAACAACCTTTGTTTCACAATCGAACGAAGTGCCCCTTGCAGTCACACTAGAAACCAAGCTTTCTTGTGATAGTTTACCAACCTTTACATGCCGTAAAGATTCCCGTTCATCGATATCCGGCTTATCAATAGTGGAAACGGATTCATCTTCCGTGGAGAACACACCGGCTACTAACAAAGCATGAATATTTGCGATGGAATGCCCTAAAACAAAAGGTAAATTAATATTGTCATTTTCTTCAATATGAATATTTGTTTCTCTTGTTTGAGGGTTCATTCCTTGCACAAAAGCCAATAGTTTCACCCATGTTCTACAAATGTCATGCCTCGAACTTGTCACGTATTCAGGGATTGTTGTTTGGCTCATGACAAATCGGATATCTGCAACGACACGCTGTGTGGTTTCAAGCAGATTTTCCCACTTGGAAACCTGAAAAGAAAATCAATAATAAAACAGTCTCAAAAGTAAAAATTAAATGTTTGAGTTAACTGCCGTTTACATCCCTCTGGTTCGTCCACTTATGCTATTTCAGGGCAAATTTCAAAATTGTACCATTTTCCTCCCTGACATTCTCGAAACGTGCCATTTTAGTCCAAAAAACAAACCCCAGTTGGAAACCTCAGTTAACTCAGTGGACAAACCACATGGACGTAAATGACAGTTAACTCTAAATGTTTTGTTTATAAATAAAATACCTGTAGTTGATGATCCTTTCCAGAACAAGAAATGAATATTTTGCTCAAACACTCCAAAAGCACGATTAAAAGATCCATTTCCTTAACAAGACGTGGGGTCAAAGTAGGAACAGTGAAAATTTGAACCGAAAATGACGATAGTAGCGGACGCTTTTTATAAACAGCATCTGTACTCTCTTTCAAAACTTCATCTACAACTGTGGGATAATACTTTATAAAAGCCTTTGCAAACTCATATTTGAAAAACGGATCACTTATCAATTTCAAAGGTAATTCTTGAAGCTTCGGGACCACATCGAAGCACAAAAACGTCTCTGCCCTTACAAGAACATCCAACAGATCGACCTCGTAGCATAATCTTCCGGAAACAAAACTAAGCAAGCTTTCGCTGCGGTTACAGAAGTCCAAAAGCATCCCCACTACTGCTGATGTCAGCACGTCTGCAACTGTTTCTGGTTCTGCAGCATTATCATCGGGAAACGGACCGTTTTGATGGTTACGCTCTGCAAGTAATAAACTGTTCTTCCAATGACGAAAAAGATAATCCAAAACAGGGCGTAAAGTGCTGGCAACATCTTCTTGAAGCGGTTGCATCTGTTCTGCTCCTTTATGTTTAGAACAAAATCCACTACGTTTCCACGCTGTCTCGTCCCCACAGTCACAGCATCCACCAACTGAGTATCTAACCGAGTAATCATGATCATTATGGTCACCCTCTGCAAAACACGGTACGCAAATCGCACATGTGGGATCATTTTCACACGTTCTACAACGATACGCTATATCATTGTATCCCCACACGAATCCACAAACGCCACGCTGCCCGAAATTCATCGACTCCAGTTGTTGTAGCACGTCAACAGGATCACCATCAAACATCAACCACTGCAGCCAGACCATGCTTTCTTGTAGTAAATCATCAATGCTAGGGTCTGCCTCTGCTTCAATGGCGGTCTGGATTTCATCGTCCGTTGGTAAAATCGCATTAAAAATTTCTTCTAATCTCGAACTGTTTCTTTTAATATTTTTAACATATGTAATAATCCCAGGCTGCATATGCTTAAGACACTCTTCAGGAACATCTATTAAGGCTAGCCTCTGTGACAAAATAATATGACAACATGATCAACATTATAAGCTTTTCTTCTCTAGGGGAAGGTTCCATTCAGAAAAATAAATGCGAGAATGTGAAAAAAAAAAAGATAAATTATTCATTTTTTCAATAAAAGAAACTTTTAAAAATGTTCATTCATCTATCTCGAAATTCAAGAAAAAATATAGACGAAGTTTGTTTATTTCTACAACCTACACATGTTCAAGTTATGTATAGGAGTATTACGGCTGATACCTACATTTAATCTAACACACGTGTAGGAAAAATTAAACATTAAAAAAAATGTGAAAAAACAATTTTAATGTGTTTTTATGTATATAACATATACATATGTTTGTAAAAAGTAAAAAAACTTTAAAAAGATATGAACAACTAATAAAAAAATTAACCATCAAGGTTTAGTCTAGCACTTCTCGAACTAAAACCCTCTTCTGAAAGCAACCTCACCCCTGTTCTCTAAACATCAGATTTATAAAAAAAAAAAAAAAAGGTCAACTTTTAGTTAAACAATAAGTCAACAACAGTGGGCATTTCTTCAAAATTGATCATGTTAATCCCTCAACTAATGACACAATAGTGAAAATTAATCGCATTTAAGATATTCCTAACAAACCTAAACGAATACAGTACAAATTTCATCACAAATGAAGGGTGAAAGATTGAAATATAAATTAGTACCTTGAGTATACGATCTTTTGGGGACAAAATAGGTGCATCAGGTTCAGATGATGATGTGATGATGATGATGGTGAATCGACTTCCATGGTGAATGAAATCGGAGCAATAACAGTTGCCGATTTCAGAAACAGTGGCCGTATTGCAAAGAGAATCGTAACCCCGTTGAAGATTATTGTTTAGGTTGCGTGCAGAATACCCCTTTTACCGGTTGTACGTGCAAACACTTTCTGCTGTTATATCCTGTCACTGTCGCCGCCCCTAATTTCAGAATTTTGGGATTTGGATGATTTGGGTGGGTCTGGTTTGGGAAATTTAATTAATTAATTATTAATCATTAATCATTAGTCATTAATCAATATTAACAAGGAACATTGGGTCTACATAAGGACAAAAGAGTAATTGACTCAACTTAATGCAAGAATGAACAATCATGCTGTGTACCGAAAAAGACCGGTCCCCCTATTAAACCGTATCATAAAGACCGAATTAAGGTATCAACGGTATTTTGTTTTTTGCGTTTTTGAGAATCAGTACTTTCCGTTCGGTATCGGTTCGGTATTTTAACCAGTTTTACCTACAAATACCGTACCGTACCAAATATTCTCAGTATCAGACGATTTTCAAAATTGGTACTTATGGTGTAATTACGGTTCGGTATTGCTACGTAGGGATGAGCATTTGGTATTTGGTACCAGTCCTGTACCGAATTTTTCGGTACTGATACTCGCTTTTTGGCATTTTCGGTATCGATACTTTCGGTATCGGTACCGGTAAAATACCGAATTTTACCTTCAAATAACGGTACCGTACCGAATATTTCAGTACCGTTACCCAGTTTTGACGAATTTCGGTACTAGCACTGGTTCGGTACGGTACCGATACCACGCTCGTCCCTATTGCTTGATACAGAACTCATCCTAACTTAATGTGTTTGGTTAGAAGCAGGTTGTCTCTAAGAATTTGACGCTTAAGGAGGTCACGTGTAAGTAGAAAACAATTGGCTTTTAAATATAAACTTATTTAGCTAATTGGGCTAAAAGACAAAGAAGTACTTGTATTATTATTCGCTTGAACAATGTCTCGTTTATGAAATTCGGTTAACGAATATTTACTCAAGAAGCAAGGAGTTGACAATTAGGGTTAAAAAGTTCTAATTTTTTGTTTAAAAAGGTCAAAACTCACGGTACCGGAATGACATCGTCACTCGCATTATTTAAAAGTGTTTATTTAATTGGTTTTCGAGTAATTCAAAATATGGAAGCTTTATTTAAATTTGGTTTGAGTTAATGTTAACTCGAATAATCTATGTAAAAAAGAAAAAATAAATAAAAGAAATATATATGTGTATATATATGCATTTTTAAAAACATAAAAATTATATAATGCGAACTTGAATAATCAAGTTAACTTTGATCAAAATTCATATATTCGAATTTGTCGACGAGGGCCCCTGATCAGGCTCATCGCCTGGGCTCATTCCCTTAGGTTGATGACTAGGCCCGAGGCCATTTGGATTTTCCCAACATGTTTAGAAGGTCCGAGTGTGTCTGATTCTGAGAAGTCCATTCTTAGGGCAGCGATTAGGGTTATTGTCACACTCCCAAATTACCACTTGCTGAGTTTTACCGCGAGGCGTGCGACATACCAGGATCTAGCCGCTAATCATGTCGAACTAATAATAAATATTCAAAGACAAAGTTATCATGTCCAACATGAATAGTGAATTCCAATTAAATCATTTCAAACATAGTATGTATTCAGCGGAATCAAATGTAAATATCTCAAACAATTGAAAAAAAAATGTTTTAAAGCGTAAAGTTTTATTGTTTGCAATCAAGTAACACGCCCCATGACACTTCAAGCTCCCCAGACTGTAAGTCCCCTGCAATGATTATCTAACGACCTGCAAGCATGCAGAAAAGTGTATCAGCGATTAAGCCGGCGAGTTCATATTTTTATTTAACGAAAACGGGTTGGTGTTTAGTTTAAAGACATGTCATTAATAACTCGATACCGGGTGACGTATGTTTGTTTGCCCTCATCACTGCCTATCAACATTGGCCGCCGTGTGTTTAAGGTCCTTAGTTCACGCCCGACTCCCAGTACGGTGTGAGGTTTGTCAAACCTAATAGCGCTATCAACTAATATCCCGTTGCCTCCCAGGCAACTAGCTCGGTAGTAAGTATGGACTTTCATGATAGAGTTTGAGTTACTAACTAACATCAAAATTAAACTACAACATTTATAAAAAGTATTCCTCCAAGGAATAGTAGTTTATCCCCTTGGAACGCATGCATGTACAAGAGTAGTGAACTCACCTTTGAATGCTCGGATTAAGGAATGGAAAGAAATACGCGAGATGGAACCGGTCAATCACGTCCTAACATGATTACCGTTTAAGAGTTAGTGTGTGTGCTGACGCAGAAACACGAATTCTACACGTATCTAGCATGTAGCACATTTTATCATACAATACTAATTATCATGCATGTATCTATCACGACATCACTTAGCGACAAAACAAGTGTCACAAAAAATTTAAAATACTTTTCAATAAAAATTCAGCAATATAATGCATTTTCGAACAGTTTTCGGAGTGTTATCCGGAATAGTTCGAGTACAAGAAAATTCCAAAAAAATTACAGGACTTGTCAATCGGAGCATCGATTATTGTGTAAAAATTTGTGACCAAACTCCTTACGGATTTTCCGTGAAAAATCTTGCGCCAAACAGTGATCAGATTCGTCACTTTCTGACGGCAACTCATGGAAAAATCCATTTAAAAATCCTCGGTTATCCGATCGACATAATTCCAGTTGGAGGTTTGCACCGACATCTATGGCCACCTATAGTATAAATTTCATGGTCTAACAGTAAATATTTACCCAGTTACGACTGAAAACATAACACGTAAAATCTGCAGAAAAACGCAGCTTTAATTGCTGAAACGAAATAATTTATTTAAAATAGCAAACGGCGTCCAAAAATTGTGATTCCTGTGCCATTAGAAGCGTATTTCGAAACTCTAGTTTTTGGACTCAAGAAAGTCTAATTTTCGTTAAATTATGACCCAGTTACAGCGGATTAAAGTCGACTGTAACTGTCGGACAGATTATGTTTTCGTTATCTGACCTCGCAACCAATTATCTAACAAACCCAACAACCCATAATGTTTAATTACGGCATATTATAATCGCACTACGTCATCTACGCCATTAAATCAGTAAGGTTTAACCCAGAACCCTTCAAGATCCATTCCGCCTAAACCCTAGCAACTAACCGAGTGCAATACTAACCAAAACAACACCTAATTCACACTACTCATTTGATCGTCATATCCTCACATCATCATGAGTATTAACAATCTCAGAAAGGCAGCCATGAATTACCATAATTTAAATCAAAAGAACATAACAAACTAACCGAAAACGCGCAAGAATTCTCATATACGATTTTCATGATTTCTAGTCTACCAATTAACATCATAACATCAAGTTCATCAACAACAAATACTAACGCAACCATGTATCAACTAAACTTAAAACTCAAACAACATAAAATACTAACTGTACGAGGAAGAGAGATGCAAACGAGGGAGTTAGAGTGCGGAAGAGAGAGCACCAAGAGGAAGATATATCGCGACAGGGGTGTGTGTCTTCCTGCTGATGTAAGTTACCAAGGGGAGGAGAGGGTAGGTTTGTTTTGTTTTGTTTGTTTGTTTTGTTTTGTTTTTTTTTATCACATACATACACCGTACATACATATAATTAACAAGGTGGGGCGGTTGGGTTATGCTTTGGGCCGGACGGGTATTGGGCCGCAAGGATGGGGATAGCGGGTTAGGTTGGGTTGCGACTGTTTATTTTTTTTTTACACTAATGTATATGTATAATAAATCAGGAATGATAATATATAATATACACGCTATGGTTTGGACCTTCTAGGTTTCGGGTTTCGCGAGTGGGTTGAATCGACAAGCGAGACACAGCTTTGGTTGAAACGTTTCAGGTCGGTTCAACACAATACGGATTTGGTTTCGACTACACACTTAAATTTAATAGGTATAAATTTAATTCGTCGAATAAGATAAGTATATAATTCGATTTATAAATACGAAAACGAACGGTCTTAACCACGAAATTACGAGATGTCACAGTTTTGACCCAAGAGTACTATTATAAAAGCAAAGTTTATCTCCCTGAACAAGCAGGGTTATTTCTCCCCACCTATTGGGGCCCATTCTTCCCTCTTCATCTCTCCATTTTTACAACTTAAACTTGTGCTCCATCTCTTAACATTACAGTTTATAACTATAACTTCCATACATGATACTGACTTGAACGTCGGAGTGCCCTCGGGGTAAACCCCCTCGGGCCCTCTAACTAGCTTTTCATGTGGCTGCAGCCCAAGACTCGACACCCTGCAAGAAGAACCGTCACCGCAACGGCGAGACGAGGAATCTGAACCGGGCTCGCCGAGTTCAAGGTTAGTAACGCCAAGCCGTTTTGGCCATGGATTCGACATTGGCGCCATCTGCGGGATCGAGCACAAGCGTGTTTCAGTCTCTTCATACAAACGGCTGGATTTGCCCTCTCCAAGGCGGTCAGATCTCTATTTTGACGCCGGTCACCAGGTTCCAAATCTCTAACTATCTCTATCGTATGTCACTATGTATGTTCAAAGATTTAGAAGTTTTCGGGAGTTCACTTGCCCTATCGCTCCGTTCCCGAACTTCTCAGTATCGTAAACAGAAAGTTAAAGTTCTATTATATCCTATGTCTTTATGGGGTGATTTTCAAAAACAAAAACACAAAGAAAGAAAAAAAAACGATGATAACAAAAATCTAAAATGCTTAAAGAGTTTTCTTTGCTACAAGATCTTGAAAAGATACATTTTTCTCCGTTGAAAAATTGTTGTATAAGTGAGGATACACAATGTACAGTGTTATAATTCATAATGAGTGCTAACATGCTAAGTAAATTATTATTTATTTTGGCAATAAATATTTACTGCAATGAAAAGATAATATGTACACTTCTATTTGACAAAAGTCAAAGAAACTTTTGTGTCAAAACACGTGACTTCGCTGCCATCTTTCTTGAAAAAATTATATATAGAGAGATATTGAAAAAGAAAATAATAATAATGACAATGTACAATCATTGATGCTTAATGTACAAGCATAGTATGCAAGGAGCACACATTGAAAATCTCGTTTCTTGAACGAAAAGAACCACATGTCATATTTTTGTTATTCCAAATAAAAATAATGATAATTTACAACTATTGATGCTTGATGTACAAGCATAATAAACTGACATATAAGAAAAAAGGGGGAAAAGCACATGTTATGATGAACAAAGCTTCTCTCTGTAAAATAATCTTGACTTTTAGAAAGGAAGTACAATTCATAAACTATAAAGTATTGACAACTATGAGCTGGCTTAGGCCTTCTCCATTCATAAATTATATATTGTGTCTAGGTGATGTGATTTTACTTTTTGAAAAAGGTAATTGTATTTTACGAGATAAGATTTTCTTATATAAAGAAATATACTTTGACTTTCATGGATACTGAATACTGATAGAACTAGTCCAAGGTCCTTCCACCAGGTCCTTTCATAGGTCCTTTCTATGAGTCTCTTCTACAGGTTCTTTACGCAGGTCCCTTCCATAAGGTCCTTCCACCAGGTCATTCTACGGGTCCCTTTCATAAGGTCCTTCCACAAGGGCCTTCCACATGTCCCTTCCACAGGGCCCTTCCACAGGTCCCTTCGAGGCTTCCACGAGTCCCTTCCACTTGTTCCTTACACAGGTCCCTTCCACGAGTCCTTTCCACGGCTCCCTTCCTGGAGCCCTTTCATAAGGTCCTTTTCTAGATCCTTCCACAAAACACTTTGTTGGGCCTATATTACCAAAGGTTTACACATTAGAGCTACTTTTGGGCTTTAGAGGGGTTTGTGGGCTTCCTAGTGCCTTATGGTCTTAGGGTTGTAAATGGTGGGCTTAGTGAGTATTATAAATATATGTCTTAGGTCAAGGTGAAAAGGTTAGAGAGTTGTATTTGCAAAAGTTGAATCAGACACTTTGCTAGTGTATGCAAGTTGTTCTTAATTCAAAGTTTGTTCTTCTTCCTAATCGCTATTTCCGCTACTGATTAGGTTAGTGATACCTGTTAGATCCGTTATCGGGACTTACAATTGGTATCAGAGCCTGCTGTTCAAATACACGCTCCGGGTATCGCTGATTGAAGAAGTTGTTCCGACGTGGTGTTGCTGCTGTTCAGAATTGCTGTTGTTCCGGATTACTGTTTAGAATAGAAGAATCACTGGTTTTGTCTTCGGAATTGCTACTGTTCCGAAGAACTCGAAGACGATTTGAAGGTTTCGGATCTGCTACTGTTACGGATTCCGAAGAACTCGAAGAAGATTCACGTATTTCGGATCTGCTACTGTCACGGATTCCGAAGAACACGAAGGATATCATCCGTCTCGGATTGATCCCGTACTGTTGTTCAATCTGGATTACTACTTTTCCGGATCCGAGATACTGTTGGTGGTTATCAGTTCCTTGGAAGTCGGATTTCTGTTGCTGAAATTTCGGATTACTGTTGCTTTCGGATAAAGATTGGATTTCGGATTCTCATCATTCGATTCTCATCATTCCAGATTCCTTCCGATTCTCATTCCGAATTCTTTATTCCAGATTTACTTTTCCGGATTCTCTCAGTTCGGATTTACAGGTTTTCGGATCATCAACTCGGTCTCTTTAGTTTCGGATTCATCATCTCGGAGTTAATTTGGATTCAATTCAGTTTCGGATTCATCATCTCGGATTCAATTCGGATTTATTAATTCGGATTCAATTCAGTTTCGGATTCATCATCTCGGATTCAATTCGGAACTATCCAATTCGGATTTATCCAACTCGGATTTGACCATATCGGACTGTCTTCAGAGTTGACCATTCCGAATTGATTTCGGATCAATCATTGTTTATCATAGAAAACTTAAAATAAACTGAATTTAAATCTGCTTGGTAATTCTAATTAATTTGATCATGATGGATATATGACAGCACAAGACTTAACCAATGCCACTTTGGTTGCCCTGCAATCTCAAACTCTAGCCCTCCATCAAGAGTTAGATCAAGTGATTGGCACTTCTACTAAAGTGCCTCGTTTGTTGTATGGAGATAAGTATTACGAATGGAAGTTTCGATTCGAGCAATCTTGCAAGGCAAAAGAGCCTGGTGTGTGGAGCTGTATCATGAATGGTCCGCGAACGATAGTATATAGTACCGAGCAAGATCTGGACACAAAGATTCCTAAACCCAGTCACCTGTGGACTCCAGAAGATGTTAAGATAATTGAGGAAGATGAAAAGGCCATGGCTGTACTTACCATGGCGCTTGGACCTGATATTTCTATTGCGGTTAGAAATTGTAAGACCGCAAAAGAAGTATGGAGTGAACTGCAAAATCTCTATGAAGGAAATGCATATATGAAGGCTAGCAGGGTAAATCAGCTGAATCAACAATTCAGCTCATTTAATCACATCTACGGGGAAACCATTGAGAACCAGATTTGTCGATATGTAAAGCTTGTTTCCCAGATGATATCAGCTGAGATTACTCTCACAAATAGTGTTATGAACAGACAATTGTTGAATTCACTGCCAAAGAGTTGGGATGCGGATGTGGGAATGATAAAAAAGACAAAGAATCTGAATGATGTCACTCTCACAGAAATGATAGCTACTATTAAATTGTGTGAGATTGATAACAAGCAGAGAGACATAAATCATCAGAGCAGTTTGATGGTCGCTGGGATAACAGGGCAAAATGCAGCATTGATGTCACAAAATTTGGTTTATAGCCCTCTACAAGGAAATTCTCAAACACCGGGTAGCTCAAATGTGGTTTATAGTCCTCTCGCCACTCCGCAGAAAACCCAGTACGTGTATGGGCTTCAATCTCAGACTCCCACTATGATTTCTGCTGCTCAAGTTTAGACACAGTACCATGCTCAGTATCCCAACATGGTCTTCAGTCCTGCCGTTCCTCAAGCAGTTCAACAAGGCAATATTCCCAATCTGCTGCTCCAGTTCCTGCACCTGCTCAACCCGTGTCCAACTCTGCTTTTCTCACTAAAGAAAACAAAGAGAAATTGGCTATTCGGCTTCGATAATCAAGAGCTTGAATGCCTTTTTGGCAGGTGATCTGAATCCTCCAGCCATTCTTCCATCTGAAGTTGATCAAATAATGGAGGAGGATCTAGACGAGATCGATGTGTCCTGGAACCTTACAATGGCTGCCTTTCGTGTCAACAAATTTCAGAAGAAGTATGGACGGCAACCATTGTCAAATCTGAAGACTGGTCTTACAAAGGATAAACTCAGGTGCTACAGATGTCACGAACCAGGACACTTTGCCAGGGAATTCAAAAAGCCGCCATCCGGATATGTGTCATCCGGATATATGTCATCCAGGGTGGCAGACATACCGAGCAGCGACAGACAGCTGGTGCCAGTCTCTCCCTCAAAGTCCACTACAAGTCCCTCGAGTAGCTCGGGCGGGAAATCAACAGCATTGGTGGCACAACAGCATGAAGGATTCAACTGGGCAGATGTTGCAGCTCAGTTGGAAACTTTAAATCTCTCCAAGAACAGCAACTACTGCATGATGGCGCAGACAACTGAAACGTCCGATCTTTCAGAAACGGTAAATTGAATTCTCTGTTCTGATAGTTTCCGTTTTAAATTATCACAAATGAGCGCCATAATTCAACTCTTGTAGCTGAATACCAACAAGCTGCGTCACAGAACATCGCCCTTAAACATAAGAACAAGCTTCATATGGAAAAGGTCGAAGCTCAGAAACAGGATATAGCTCAGCTAAAGCTCGACTTGAACCAACAGCAGTGTTGGGTATACGACTATAAGCTAAAACTAGTTGAAAAGGACGTAGAACTTCAAGCAGCCTTAGCCAAGCTAAATTCCTTGATAGGGAAATTTCACGCAAATGAAATAAACATTAAAAAATTTGAAACTTCCAGCAAACTAGTCAAGGACTTGTGTGACCTTCAACTAAATTACCAGAAAAATTTCACCAAAGGTCTTTGGTATAATAGGGCTCCACCACCATATAATCATAACTATACAAGAACGCCAGAATCTGAGGCTGATCTAGAAAATGCAGAAAAAATGATTTATGGTAAACCTTCAGATTATCTCTCTAAACCATGGAAGCCCTACTATCCAAAGTTCTCTAAACCAACTGAACTCAAGAGGGATGATGCTTTTGTTACTTCAACACCACTTTCACATGAATCTGGTGATCATCCTTCTTGTAGTACAGATGATTGGAGAAAGAAACACCTAAGGAAGAGGAATCAACATCCTCCACAGAATCTAAAGGAGAAAAGTCTTCTGAAACTCAAACTGAATGCGTGAACGATACTAACGTATCTACCTCATGTGCAAAAGAAATTTTAGTTGAGGATATCACAGAGGGTGATCAAGAGGAATGTCTGAATGCAAATTCAGATAATTCGGCTGCTGATTATGAATTTTACAAGCCCGCTTTTGACATTTTAAATCAATTTCTTGCTGAACAATTTAAATTCTCAGACAGTGTTGGTTATGTTGAAAATACAGACAGTTTAATTTCTGGTTTTTCATCGAATGCTGATGTTTTGAATGATACTAATAACTGTAATAACTCTTGTGATGAAAACATGAATTTAGCTACAGGTCCAGCATCGATAGATGATTCGGTTTCATTAGTTCCAACTGAAGAGACCGGAAGTTCTTCTCTAGAGGTTTCGTCTGTTGATGCGAATCCTAGGGTTGATAGTGAGAAAGTCAACCAACCAACCGATCCTGTGAACATTGATGTTGGCATAATTCTAGAAGATTCGGGCGACTCAGCTTCTTCAAACCAAGCACATGGGACTGATTTTGAAACGGCAGATGATGAACATTCTTTTTCTGATGATTCAAATGAAAATCTTAAAACTGATTCTGAATCGGATTCTCAAACTTTTCAAAATTTAGAGATTCCACCTGTAACACCCCAACCGATGGCGGAAACATCGGGATGAGACGAAAACGAGATTGCTCATTGCTCACAACATTATTAAGTGACAATAATTAATTAAACCATATTTCATTTCATAAGAATTGTCAAATACATCAATGTAACAAAACAAAGAACAATCTAACATTTGCAAAGTCATCACAAAATTGATACGTCGACATTAAACCTAACGTCTAATTTGTGTGTATCTAGTCCTTGCTATATTGTTTTCATAGCGTCATCTCCTTCAACCTGTAACATGTTTTAAAATAAAGTCAATGCAAAAGCAAAGGAGAGTACACAAGTTTAAGCATAGCATACGTATACGAATAAAGTTTTAACAATCCTCATGGCAACTAAACCTATACAAGAGCAATATCAAGGCTTGCAATGCTAATAATCAAACCCGTAACGCAATCACGATGTTTTAACATGACCTCACATGTTAAGCGATGGAGGTGGATGCGTGAATTCCTATAGCGCTAAGCATGTCAAACAAGGCTAAAAATAGTTAATGACTAAAGCACAGCACAACGTTTATCCCCAGACAAGCAACAAGTATACGATTCAAGTAGTCATGTGTATAGGATTGTTTGTGCGTTTCATAAAGTTTAAGTGTTGGTGATTTTTGTATATGGAAACATGTTACACCCAAAAAGTGATATAAAACAAATGTGGGTCGAGTGTACTCACAGAATTGCTAAGTCTTCTTTGGAAATTCCACGACGAGTTGATGAGTGGGAGAAAGGGACACCAATGCCACCTTAAATGACAACGATCATGGATGAATAATCGAATCGGAGTTGAAGATACGTGTACGTTTAGTACGGAATTTATGTAACGATTCTAAGTTAAATTCGCCGAAGATAAAAGTGTTATCAAAATATTACAATAAATATATATATTTTTGGCGAAAAGTATAAAAGATATATAGATATTTGCAGTTGGAAAAAAATACATTCCTTCGTTAAATTATTATGTTTTGTCGACGGAAATAATAGATGTGTACTTATATATTTTGGCGAAAAAATTACTAGATAAATATATAGTTTGGCTAAAAGAAAATAGACAAATGTATATTTTGACGGAACGGGATAATAGATATATATGCATGTTAACGAAAAGAATAGTAGCTAAATATATATATTGTTCGTCGGAAACACATATTATATATATACATTGTCGTTAGAGAAGTATCATTTTCGAAAAGTATATAACATATATTTATTTTGTCGGAAGGAATACTTTTTATATCTTGTCGTTAAATAAATATATTTTGTCGAAACATATAACTCATATGTATCTTGTCAAAAAAGTAATATAGATATATATATACATATATATCTATATATGTTGTAGTAGCGAAATATATTTACCGAAAGGAAGTATTAGATATATTTATATGTTTTGTCAAAACGTGTAATGTATACATACATATATGTTGTCGAAAAAGTCTAATAAGTAAAAATATATATCTTGTCGCTCGGTATATTTAAGTAGATACGTTTCTTCGATAAGCGTACTAAATATATATATATTTCATGTCGAAAGATATGATTAAATAAGTATATGCATTTTGTCGATAAAGTGTCATGTATAATATATTTTGTCGAATAAAGTATCGTGTATAATATATTTTGTCGAACAACATAATTAAATAAATATAATACTTTGTCAAAAATTGGGCAGAGTTTCCCCTTGTTTTGGGACGATCCCGACAATCTGTTTGTCGATTAAATGTTTTCAAAACGCAATAATAACGAAACAATTTATATAATTATGTCTACAAATTTTATAAGGTTCAGTTACGTGATTATAACACTAATTAAATAGGGGAAGATCGCAAGCGATTCAAGATGGTCTGAAGCGAATTGGTTATTTTCGTATACAGAAAAAAAGGAAAGGGTTAGGTTTGGGTTGATTAGATGAAGGTATTAAGTAGGCTTAGTACTAGTATGGTGGTTGGGTCAGCAGTACCCGATTGAAGAAAGGTTTACGAATACGACAGATTAGTTTATAAATTTTAAAATGAAATTTATGATTAATATATTTAATTCAAGATATTGAACGGTTAAAAACTATAGGATTTCGCCTAAGAGAATTAAGGAAGTTTGAAGAATTGATTAGGAGGAGTAAGTTTAAACTAAGTTTGAAGTTTTGAAAACGTTTGTGGATGAATATTAGATTGAAAAGTAATTTTTAAGATGGTTAGATGGATAATAACGGTAATAGAAGAGTAGTGTTTCGAGATAAACAATTGATTAGAATGTAAAATTGAGAAGATAGAGTTTAATGTAGTTGGTACAAGGAATTAAAATCGGTTACTTGAAGGATAATATGGAAAAAGAAGGTTTGTATGATAAAAGATGTTAGTGTAAACAACAGGTTAGGTCGGCATTAAGCTGCTTGAGTATTGGGTATATTTAGTACGTAGGTTTAGGGATATGTCAGTTAAAAATGTGGGAGACATAGACAGGATACGGGCTAACTGTTGACTGATTCACGATGTTCTGTGTAAGATGGCATTATGTTAGACAAAAAATAATTATTGGATTAAGGCGTGTATGGGATCGCGTTGCACACTTTGATCAGTGAAGTTAAGCTGGCGTTAGTATTATGTGAAAACATTAGTCATAGAGTTTCGAAAGTTTAGCGCAGGATAAGATCGGATTACAGTGCGTAAAATCCATGCTGAAGTAATCGTTGTTCTCGTGAAATTAGTACGTTGTGGTTATTACTGTATAATCTAATGGTTAATCTATGCAATCGTTACGTCACATATACCGATACCATGATGCCTTTACATGATGGCTTATAAGTGTATAAAAATTTAAAAGTTTGCGTGCGTGTAAAATGTTGCGTAGCATGTTCTGCAAATCACTTGTGGCCACGTAGCATCCTCGGTTCCTTAGGCAAATAGTGATGATTAGGTAAGATATTAGATTAGTATGAGAAGTAATAGAGTTAGCATGATATAAAAAAGTATTATGAAAATTGTATAATACCTGAATTAATGTCGTTATATAAATATGACGATTTCCAAAATGGACTATTCAGTGAAATGATTTTTAAAATGCGTCAGTATAACACGACCATATTATTTAACTTTGACAACTTAAGTAAAAGCTTAAATTTAGATTATACAAAAGGGTTATGATTTAAGGTAATCAATTATTCGATTTTGTCAGGAAATTGTTTAGAGTATGTAATATTTTTAAAATAAAAGTGAAATTGTTTTAAAATAATAGTTGTGATTTAGTAATTATAAAAGGATCGAAGTTATTATAAAAATTATGATTAAGGATTATTTAATAAAATTGGGGAATTGTATTAATGAGATAAGTTAAATAGTGTAAAACAAGTTCTTAAAAATGAATTTTAAAAGTTGATTGTGATTTGAAAATTGAGGTTATGAAAATGGTATTTATAAAAATTAGAATAGTTTAAAATTATAGAGAATTTATTTATGTTATAATATTAGTTGTAATATATGGAAATATTTAAAATTTAGTGTTGAAATGAGTAAAGTTTTTGTTAAAATTTAAAAATGTAGTTTGAATATATTTAACAATATAGTTTTTATTTACATTTATGAATTAAATTTAAAAATTTAAACTACTTTGAGAATTTATAATTAATTATATTTCCTTAAAAAACGTTAAAAAATTTCTTAATTTTGAAATACTGAATAATTTTAGATTTTTTAAAAAATCGTCGATAAAATTGTAATTGTTTAAAAAATTGGAAATTAGGTTTAATGTTGAATTAATTATGTAATAAGAATAGTTGGATTGAATGTTGAATAAATAGTGGTTAATAAATTTATTGAAAATATAATTGATTGGAAAAGTAAAACAAGGTTTATTAATGTTCAAAATTAAAATAAAGTTTTTTTTGCAATTAAAAATTAATTAAATTTTTTTCAAAAAATAGTTTAATAGTAAGTATTACTTCAAACTCAATCATTAGAATCATAATACATGTTTTTGTAGATTAATAAATTAAGTTTGTTTGAGAAAAGTTTAAGTTAAGTTATAAATTGATAATAAATTAAATTAATAAGATTGTGGAAGTTATAAAAATTAAAAAAATATTATCAGTAATAAAGCTGTAATAAATTAAAATGGTAAATTAAGTTGAAAATGAATGCTAAGTAAATGTTAAATAAAAATTTTACTTATTAACGTTAATGTGAAAAACTTTAAGATAAACTGTTAGATAAAATCAAAGGGATAACACACGTGAAATCTCTTGTGAGTGTTTTAAGGAATGGAGAAACAAGTTTGTGGTAGTCTCAGGAATTCCTTCCAGTGAACTCTAAATTAAGTTAATCATATCACAATGTACAATTGTATGAATGTTAACAATAATTAGTTGAAATGAAAATGAATAGAATGTTATAAAAAATAATTAGAAATTAAAAAATGTTAAAAGTTATATAAAATGTAATAAACTTAAGATAAAAGATAATAAGAGAAAATTACCTTGGTACGCTTCAAACGAAATATAAATTCAGTAAAAATGCTATACAAAACGTTACTAAGATTAACATTTGAAACTAGACAATAATAATTACACTTTAAGATAAAATAAATTCATATAATGAATATAGACAATTAAACGTCTAATTTGTGTGTATCTAGTCCTTGCTATATTGTTTTCATAGCGTCATCTCCTTCAACCTGTAACATGTTTTAAAATAAAGTCAATGCAAAAGCAAAGGCGAGTACACAAGTTTAAGCATAGCATACGTATACGAATAAAGTTTTAACAATCCTCATGGCAACTAAACCTATACAAGAGCAATATCAAGGCATGCAATGCTAATAATCAAACCCGTAACGCAATCACGATGTTTTAACATGACCTCACGTGTTAAGCGATGGAGGTGGATGCGTGAATTCCTATAGCGCTAAGCATGTCAAACAAGGCTAAAAATAGTTAATGACTAAAGCACAGCACAACGTTTATCCCCAGACAAGCAACAAGTATACGATTCAAGTAGTCATGTGTATAGGATTGTTTGTGCGTTTCATAAAGTTTAAGTGTTGGTGATTTTTGTATATGGAAACATGTTACACCCAAAAAGTGATATAAAACAAATGTGGGTCGAGTGTACTCACAGAATTGCTAAGTCTTCTTTGGAAATTCCACGACGAGTTGATGAGTGGGAGAAAGGGACACCAATGCCACCTTAAATGACAACGATCATGGATGAATAATCGAATCGGAGTTGAAGATACGTGTACGTTTAACACGGAATTTATGTAACGATTCTAAGTTAAATTCGCCGAAGATAAAAGTGTTATCAAAATATTACAATAAATATATATATTTTTGGCGAAAAGTATAAAAGATATATAGATATTTGCAGTTGGAAAAAAATACATTCCTTCGTTAAATTATTATGTTTTGTCGACGGAAATAATAGATGTGTACTTATATATTTTGGCGAAAAAGATTACTAGATAAATATATAGTTTGGCTAAAAGAAAATAGACAAATGTATATTTTGACGGAACGGGATAATAGATATATATGCATGTTAACGAAAAGAATAGTAGCTAAATATATATATTGTTCGTCGGAAACACATATTATATATATACATTGTCGTTAGAGAAGTATCATTTTCGAAAAGTATATAACATATATTTATTTTGTCGGAAGGAATACTTTTTATATATTGTCGTTAAATAAATATATTTTGTCGAAACATATAACTCATATGTATCTTGTCAAAAAAGTAATATAGATATATATATACATATATATCTATATATGTTGTAGTAGCGAAATATATTTACCGAAAGGAAGTATTAGATATATTTATATGTTTTGTCAAAACGTGTAATGTATACATACATATATGTTGTCGAAAAAGTCTAATAAGTAAAAATATATATCTTGTCGCTCGGTATATTTAAGTAGATACGTTTCTTCGATAAGCGTACTAAATATATATATATTTCATGTCGAAAGATATGATTAAATAAGTATATGCATTTTGTCGATAAAGTGTCATGTATAATATATTTTGTCGAATAAAGTATCGTGTATAATATATTTTGTCGAACAACATAATTAAATAAATATAATACTTTGTCAAAAATTGGGCAGAGTTTCCCCTTGTTTTGGGACGATCCCGACAATCTGTTTGTCGATTAAATGTTTTCAAAACGCAATAATAACGAAACAATTTATATAATTATGTCTACAAATTTTATAAGGTTCAGTTACGTGATTATAACACTAATTAAATACAAAACAATATAAATGATAACATAAAAATTGCGGCGTTAAAAGTATACCGTGACGTGTTTTGATTGAGTTGACTAAAGCATTGACTGAACTTGGCCCCGAATACCGAACCGAACATCGAATCTGACTGGTTTGACTGGCGTTGACTGTTTGACCAAGTTTGACTTTCGTTGACCAAGTTTGACTTTTGTTGACCAAGTTGACCAGGTTTGACCGAACACCAAACGAGACACGAAACGAACATGGTCTGAACCGAAACCCGAACAGGAACTGTCGTTTACTGATGTTGTCTCGAACCCGCGACTGTTTGACCATAGTTGACCAGATTTGACCTGGTTTGACCGAACGCCAAACTGAAACGAGACCCGAATCGATTGAACCAAATCTGTCTGTTGACTGATGTTGACCAGCTTGACCGGGTTTGACCCAGTGTTACCGAGTAAACTCGGACAACTGAGTCGTACCGAGCCGAGTCGCCAAACTTGACTAAACCTAAAACACTTGAGCTCGAACCCGAACCCTAATCAAGCCTGAACCGAGTCGGCCGGCAGTTGACTGAGTTGACCGGGACTTGAACCGTGCAGACCCGAACAGAATTTGAATCGAACAGGTGTATGACCCGAGCCGACTCAACCCGTTCACCACTGCCGTGTTGAACCTGAAACAAACCGAACAAAGAACGACTGAATCGAACTGACCGGAGAACGAATTATATAACCTTAAAACTTTACCTGAGACAACCGCTTAAGATTTCTAACCAATACCACCACTACCGCCGCCGTTCGTCGAGCCGGACAACCGCAGCTACACTGCTGCTGTTGTCGCCGCTGAGACACAGCGACTGCCGCCGCCGCTGGTCCGATGCATCGTCGCAGCCGCGACGCTGCTCCGCCGCCACGCCACCGCACCGCCGTCGCCCGCTGGATGTGACGGCTGCTGCCGCCATCGATCGAAACCTTCTCTCTATCTCGTCTCTCTCTCCTCACAGCTCTCTCTCTCTCTCTGTCTGTCTGCAAGTATATATGCGGGTGTGTGTGTGTGTCGGGTTTAAGAGATTGCAGGGGGGTAAGAGTGGGAGGTGGCTTCCGGAGTGTTTGGGGGTCGCCGGAGCTCGCCAGAAACGCGGCTCTGGTCAGACCCGAGCATCAAGGAACAGGGACAAGGGGCTAGGGTTTGGGTAAGAATGAAGAAGATAAGATGGTATTTATAGGATAGAGTTTAGTTAGGTTTAGGTGGTGTGTTGGGCCAAGGCCTGTTAACCCGATCTAACGTTTTTGAGTGGCCCGAACGTACCGACGAGATCCGATTTCAAGTACAAGTTTCATAAAACGTCGAATTTATTTTGTTTATTATTATTATTATTATCTAGAAAAATAATAAAAATACGAGGCGTTACACCACCTACCTGTAACGGTTTATGCTCATCTTCTGAAAATTCAGAAAAGGATGTCCCTACGAAGCCACCCATGTCCTCTACAGAATCTGTCACGATGACAAATAAGTTTAAGAAACGGAGAACACGCCGATCCAAAAAGAAGAAAACCGAACAGCCCTCTCCGACAAATGAAAAGGCAACTGCTGAGTCCCCTCATCACACTGAGAAATCGACTCAGCAACCACAAACTGAATCTGTTAAGCAATCATCTGAACAGATATCAGTTAAAGTTATGCCTAAATCTACACGTTCCAAATTGTCAAACTCAAATCACAAAACTAACAAGTGTGCTGATGGTTGTGCGCAGGCAACAGTCAAGAACAACACCGTGCATCAGCCGTCAGTACCCGCAAGCAAGAAACTGACAGACAAATTGCCTAGAATTTCCCAAGCTGAACGGACTGTTTTCTTCCAGAAGAGGCAGACCTGTTTCAATTGTGGATTTCCCGGGCATATTGCGCGAAATTGTCAAAAGGCCTTTACCCCGTTCTAAGACATTGTATTCACGATATCAGAAGACTATGCCTACTCGCCCACCTCAGGCATGATTTATGGCTAAGTCTTCTGATCAAGACTGGAACTTGGCCAAGAAAAAATCTGTCAACTCCTTAAGCCCGAGATCCTTCTAGCACTCCAAGGATTGTGCAGAAGTCTGATTCATTAACCTGGAGGCCTAAGACACTGACCAAGATTCAGTCTTCTGCCCATATTACAAACAAATCAAAAGCATCATCAACCTCATCCTCCAATAATTTTTTTTCCATGAGGTTACTTTTATTGATGCAAATGGCATGCCCAGATCTTCAATGGCCTGGGTTGCAGCCTCCAACTAAAACCTGTTGAAATGTGCAGGAACAGCTCAGGCGAACTCTTGTCAGACTCTGGTATATTGACAGTGGTTGTTCCAGGCACATGACCGGAGACATCTCGCAGTTGAACGACATTCAGTTTTTCAATGGCGGGTTTGTTCCCTTCGCAGGTGGTTAGACAGGGAAGATTACTATGAGAGGAACAGTTTGCAACGGAGCCCTAAGTTTTAAGAATGTGAATTACGTACCAGAATTGAAGCACAGTCTTGTGTCTCAACTCTGTGACAATCATTTGGATGTTCTTTTTACCAAGAAAGGGTGTTGTGTGCTGAAACCAGGTCTTATTATTCCGGATGATTGGATTCTTCTTAAAGATGCACGAAAAGGAAATGCATATGTCATTGATATGAACAAGGCTCCCTCTGACAAGCTCACTTGCCTCTTCTCGTCTACAGCTAAACATGATGCAATGCTATGGCATAGTAGACTGGGACAAATCAACACGAAGAACTTAAATCGTCTTGCAAAAGGTGGTGTAGTTAGAGATCTACCAGTTCGCGACTTCATGCAGGTTGAAAAGTGTGAATCATGTACATGTGGTAAACAACATCGACAGCCACACAAATCTAAGGCTGCTCCCTCCACATCTCAAGTCTTAGAACTGCTTCACATGGATCTTTTTGGTCTGACAAACATTCTGAGCATTGGCGGGAAGGCATACTGTCTGGTTATCATTGATGACTACTCGCGATTCACCTGGGTTTTTTTTCTTACACATAAAAGTGAAAACGCTGAGTTAGTCAAACAGTTCGTCACGCTTATGGAAAACCAGACAGACACCACTATGAAGGCCATTCGGTGTGATAACGGGACAGAATTTAAGAATGTTACCTTAAATTCTTTCTGTTCCTCCAAGGGAATTGACCGCCAGTTTAGTGCAGCCAGAACCCCACAACAGAATGGGGTTGCAGAACGCAGAAATCAAACGCTAATTGAAGCTGCACGTACTATGATAGTTGAATCCGAGCTACCTCTTATTTTCTGGGCAGAAGTAATCAATACTGCATGTTATATTCAGAATCATGCCCTGATCAATAAACGACACATGAAAACTCCATACGAAGTGGTTGAAGGTCGCAAACCTTCGGTCAAGCATTTTCGCAAGTTCGGATGCCCTTGTGTTCTCCTACTCATGGACGCTAAAGGGAAATTTGAATCACGCGGAGACCCTTGCATCTTCGTTGGATATTCCAAAAATACTTCATACCGTGTTTATAACAAGATCAAGAAAATGGTGGTTGAAACCTACAATGTGGGTTGGCTAGAGGAAAATCCCAAGGACACACGCATTGGTCCTGACTGGCTGTATGATTATTCCACATTATTTAACCATGTTGATGTTCCTTCCGATATGTCCGCAGGTAAAAGTCCAATTGCTGACCTTCCAACAGTGTCGATCTCACCCGAAGACGATGCTTATGCCGCACAACTACACGAGACATTAAAGCAGCTGAGTGTGGATCCACCTGGATTTAATGACGCTGTATCTCCTTCTTCCCCCGTATCGCAATCTCAAGAACCATCCCACAATCCGACTTCTCAGAACGATTCTCCCGAAGTTGGGGCTTCTAACTTAGAGCCCCCTATGACAAATGAAGGGTCTACTCCTCCCGATGTCTTGGGTTTATCTCTATTTCCTAGCCCACTCCGCCAGACTGTTCTGTTGCTTCCTCAGCAAATACTCCCACTGGTGCAACTGATGAGGGGGAGTCATCTAGAGTTGCTTCAGCAAGTGTTACCAACTTGCAAACAGATGTTCTTGTTCCCACTACACCAATACCGCAACGTCTACAGCGTGATCATCCCATTGAAAATATTATTGGTCCTGTTAATGCTGCTATTCGAACTCTCAGCCAATCTGGGGATATCAATACTTGTCTCTACTCTTGCTTCATTTCACAAATTGAGCCTAAAAGTATTGATGTTGCCTTGTAGGAACCTGGTGGATGGATGCCATGCATGAAGAACTCAATCAATTTGAGAAGCTTGGTGTTTGGCAATTGGTGAAGCTGCCTCAAGGAAAATGTGCTCTCAGAACCCGCTGGGTTTTCTGTAACAACCAAGATGACACTGGAGTTATTGTTCGAATAAAGCTCGACTGGCGGTTCAGGGTTTTCGTCAGATTGAAGGATTAGATTACGATGAGGTCTACGCACCTGTCGCTCGTTTGGAGGCTATACGCATTTTCTTGGCATATGCATTTTACATGGATTTCACTGTCTATCAAATGGATGTCAAGACTGCGTTTCTCTACGGCACGGTGAAAGAGGAAATCTACGTGGCACAACCACCGGGTTTTACTGATCCTGACAAGCCAGACTATGCATACAAATTAGACAAAGCTTTGTATGGGTTACATCAAGCGCCTCGCGCATGGTACACAACTCTGACAGAGCATCTGCTTGCTCATGGATACACTCGGGGAACCATTGATCAAACCTTGTTCATCAGGCGTGTTGACAAGAATATTATTCTTGTTCAAATTTACGTTGATGATATCATTTTTGGCTCTACAAATGATGGTTTGTGCGGCGAATTTGAAGAAATTATGAAGAAGAAATTTGAGATGAGCTCATTGGGGGAGATGACCATGTTTTTGGGACTTCAAGTTTGTCAGAGCCTGCAGGATATCTTGATTCATCAAGGAAAATATGTCCATGACGTTCTTGCGAAATTCAAGCTAACAGATTCCAAGCCCATGGCTTCACCTAATGCAGAACGGCCTTTGATAAATGAAGACGCTGAGGGGACGCTTTTTAATCCTACTATGTATCGCTCAATGATTGGTTCACTCATGTATCTCACTGCAAGTCGGCCAGATATCATGTTTGTCGTCTGCCAGTGTGCTCGTTATCAGTCTACTCCTAAACTCTCTCATTTACATGTTGTTAAACGAATTTTTAGGTACCTAAAAGGGGCACCATCACTGGGCCTCTGGTATCCTAAAAATTCTGAATTTGAACTGTTTGCTTTCTCTGACAGTAATCTTGGAGGTACAGATAGGGATATGCGCTCAGCTTCAGCTGGCTGTCAATTTCTGGGAGATCGGTTAATCTCGTGGCAATTCAAGAAGCAACAGACGGTCTCGCTTTCTACTGTGGAAGCAGAATATGTCGCAGCCTCTACTTGCTGCTCCCAGGTTTTATGGATGCATCACCAGCTTGCGGATTACGGTTTGACTTATCTAAACACCACAATTTACTGTGATAATGATGCCGTTATCCAAATCGTAAAAAATCTTATTTTCCACTCCAAAACCAAGCACATAAATATTAAAGTTTATTTTATCCGCGATTGCTATGAAAAGGGACTCGTGAAGCTTGAGCAAATCCACACTGATGCAAACGTGGCGGATTTTTTCACGAAACCCGTTAGCAACGCGCGTTTTCAAGTGCTTGTGGATCTTCTCAAAATGATTCGGTTTTCTACCTAGGTATCCTCTGTCTTTTTGTTTTGTTTATTGTCTTTCCGTTATTTTTCTTTGTTTCGTAAATTTGTTCAATTGTATGCACAAATTTAGGGAGAGAAAACATAAAAAAACACCAGCTTTTGCAAGGATAGGGAAATGAAATACTTTTTCGTGATAAAATGTTTGACTAACACATGTAAGGTATTGAAGTGGGAAAAAGCTTGGATCGAAGGTGATATGTCGGTAGGTCTAAAACTCAACCTGATAGTGTAAGTCAAATGATATAAACATAACGAACTACGTACTCAGTGGGTCACTTACTATAGGCGTATGATTTCATGGTCTTAAATGCTGTGTTGATAGATAGCCAATGTCTGAGGTTTTGGGTTTATGCTATTGAGTCATCCGGGGATATCTTGGTTGCCCTTCTGTTGCATCCAGATTATTTGCAGACCTAGGCACAGTTTGGATATCTTTCTAAAAGAGCCAAAATAGAAGGGCCAAAACCTAAGAGAACGGAAGTCTCTTCATGAGAATATTCCATAAGTTCTTACATACCACAAAAGGTATTTATCTAACCCTCGTCAGTCACTATTGGTCTCTCTGCAGTACGGAAGTACTGACCTGTTCACCAATAGCCTAACGTTGTAAAATATAAAGGATGACCACAGTATACTAACCTACTACGATGAATTGTTGTGCTTACCTTGATCGCGGGGGTATGTCATGGTATGGGACACACGGGTATCATAGTATAATACTACCTTAAGCGTATCATAAAGCTTGAACTGGAAGGGTTGAGTTTTAGATTTAGATGGACAAGTATATTGACAATCACTTAGACCAGTTTTGACTCTGCTCATATTGAAAAATGTTCCTCAGTCGATCTTCGAAATGATTTGATCCCTTAGCAAGGCTGTGTTAGTATTTATGTGTATGCTAAACAGTCTTCTCTTTGTAGATTGGTAAAAGGTGGTTGGATGCTTGGTTAGTCAACTTGATGATTTTTTGTTAGATGGTTTCTGTCAAGGGATATTGGACTGGCGAACTGAGTTTCAAAATTTTGGGCCAGTCTAATAGAATTTTGAAAGTCTTAAAAATTGGAAAATCAGAATTCACATAATACTGTTCCAGATTGGGCTTTTCGGATAGGCCCACTTGAACTATTGTTCTAGATTGGGCTTTTCCGGATAGGCCCACTTGTATTACTGTTCTAGATTGGGCTTTTCCGGACAGGCTCACCTGGACTTTACTGTTCCGGATTGGGCCTGACAAAAGCCCAATCCGGACTCTTTGGAATTTGAGGCCCAAGCCCATTCCGGAAAGTATATCAATGATTCTGAAACATCATTCGGGATTATTCAAAAATTTCCGAAATCCTTATTCTTCTCTGATTCTCTCTCTCTATTTCACTGTTCATCTCGGAACTCATCCGGATTAGGTAAATCTGCTTAAACATCATAAAATCCGGATGATAATCTTAATGTTTAAAGCATTCTGGATAACATCTCAGATTGATCTTCAAAGACACATGCATTTTGGATTCCATTCCGGATGGATATTCATCCGAATTGATGAACTCGGATTTCATCTCAGATAATCTTCATCTGGATTGATGATTTATCCGAGATTCTGTTGGCTATCCCGGATTGCTGTTTTATCCGAAATACAAGTGACCTCCTGCTAATCCGGAATCATGAAAAGGTTCATCCAGATTAGTGCTAACCTGTCAGTAAATCCGGATTTAAGGTTTTGAACCTTTGAACTTTTTTTAACCTTTTCAACTTTTGAACCTGTAAAACTGATTTGAACTCCTAAATATTTGAACCTTCAAAAATCTGTTTGAACTATCCAGTTAGTATTGACCTTCATCCTGACAAACTCCGTTAACTCTTGTTAGTTGTGATTTAACTTGGTTATTGTCTTGACAGAAATGGTTGAAGAAGCTTTTGACGCCGTTATGTTGGTTGAGGAGCAGTTCCACAACCAGGCAGGATATCTTTTGGACATTCCAGCTGAGTTTTATCAGGAGTTCCAGTCGATGATCGTGGGTTTAAACGCATGCAAGATTGCCTATGCTCTCCGGGCCAATCCAGTCATATACAGAGATTTAGTGCATTCTTTCCGGAAGAGAGCTCGATTTCATCAGAGAGGCGCATATAGGAGACCATATATCAGTTCACAGATACAAGGAAAGGAGATACTGGTCAATGAAGCTTGCGTCAGAGAGGTGCTACAGAATGTTGATACTACTAGCGACCCAACAGTATACTCGAAAGGGTGGTGCCGGTACTAATGGAAATGGGTTATGAAGGGTCGTATCCGCCGCTACTTAAGAAGATGTTTCCAGCATACTGGCGGTTATTGGTTCATATGTTTAAGCAGTGCATCTCAGAAAACAAAGGAGGTCTCGATCAGCCAAACCAAACCCAGACCTCTGCTATTCTATCTCTGGTTATGGACTGGAGGTATAACTACTCTGGTTATATCTTCGAAAACATGAAGAAAATTTTGGAGCAGTCCAAGAAGAGAATGTTTCTATTGTATCCACGGTTCGTTCAGTTGATTCTCGATGCTCGCTATCCTGATATGGCAAAGGACGCTTCAGATGCGAATTTGTTAAACATGAAGCCGATGGGACCAACCATTTTCAACACTATGAAGAAGAATCACTCGACATATAAAATTGTATTTGTTGGTCGTTTTGTTCTGAAGAAATTTGGAAAATTTGTAGAGGTTGTTGGCCTGGACATCCCAACTCCTCCACCGGTAAACGCCATTATGGCAGAAGAACATGACGTGCTGGTCAAAGAGAAAGAGATCGAGGTAGAAGATCTGGTTACAGATAACGATACCGATGCAGAACAAGTGTTTCTAGATGATCTTATAGAGTTCAATGCTAATTTAACTCCAGTTTTACCAGAACTGTCCTCAGAGAACTTGGAAGCCCTGATTGCTTGTGTAAAGGAAATCCAAGAAAAACAGGGTGATCCTCCACTGGAAATTCCATCTGTTGTCGCTCTGATTGGTATAGTTGAAGATGATGACGAAGATGAAGAGGACGAAGTTCCTTTGATTAAGAGGAGGCGAACAGAGCCAAGTGTTCAATCAAATCAATCTGAAGCTCGTGTTGTTAGTGCTGGTGAAGATTCTGTTTTGGTGACGTCTACGGCTATTTTATCTTCAGTTGCTGCATCTGTTACTGACATTCCAATAGTTGATACTCCCTTTTTATCTGAACCGACAACCACTCATGTTGCTACGCATTCTACAGTTGTCTTAATTCCGGCAAACACAGTACTACAAATGATGGAGTTTGGGGGAAGTTCGATGGGTGCAGGAGGTTCTGAGGCAGGTGGAAGTGGTGGTGAAGATGATTCTGCTGAATATTTGCGAAGATCAGAAAAGCATGCATTTGAATTTGGTGGGTTGGATAGTGATGATGAGGATGTGGAAGTTGACGTTGTAGATCTGAAGAATAGAGTGGTCGTGCTAGAGCAGGAAGTTATATTGAAAGATGCTCAAATTGCCTCGTTGCAAACACGATTGGACGTTAGAGATCAAACCATAGATCAGCTGTAGGGAGATGTTACTATGCTAATGACCATGGTGTTCGATTTGAAAGCCAAGTTGAAAAATAATTTTGGAAGGGAATTTTATGATCCTACGGACGACCCAATGAATATAGAGCATAGACATCGCGCTTCTCAACAACGCATAGCCGAGGAAAGTGAGGCAGAAAGGCTAGCAGCTGAACAGTTGGCTTCTGAACGCCAAGCTGGATTAGATGATTATCTGGGCGATCCACGAAAGAAATATACATCAAGCCAAAAGCGTCCAGCGAATCAAAAGAAGAAACATATGGTACTGATAAAGAACGCTAATGTTAATCCTCTTGACGAAAACTTCCAGTTGAAAGATCCAACAAACCAATCAGAACGATATGTGATGGAGCTCGGTTCTAGCTACTACAACAAAGTCGGGAATAAGTCGAAGGTGTTAAGCTGGATGTATGATCACGTAAAGCAAATGTGGATCATTGTTCGCCAAGATGTATCACACCCCGACCCGCAGCGGAATAAGAGTCGGGGCATAATTGGGTTATCACCAAAGCTCATGATATTTACTAATATGTTTCATATTTATTAAAGTCAAAATTACATTCTAAATAATCTAAACATGTCCATACAAATACAAAGAAAAATAACCAACTAAACAATGCAAGCTCTAAACCAGTTTATTCTTCTAAGCCAATCCTATGTGTTTCTTGCTGCAGCTGGTTCACCTGTATCATGTGTAAAAATGGGGGTTTTTGGGTCAACATAAGTTGGCGAGTGAACCTTGTTAGATAAACCTTTATTATTGATTTTCTTGTTATTTTATCAAGAAAAAAAATTGTGCAATGATCATAAGTGAGCAAATGTAAATAATCAAACAGTAGCAATAACAACCACAAACTATAACATACAACAACATACAATAACATACAATAACATACGATAACAAAATGGGGAACGGACGGCCTATGATAAATGTATGTACTGAAAATGATAAATGTCTTGCGATCAAGGCTCAATCAACGGAGCCGATCGTATTGCATGTACTGAAAATGATAAATGTCTGTGCGATCAAGGCTCAATCAAACGGAGCCGATCGTATGTTGGCAACGCCAGGTTCACGCTCATAATGTAATGGGGAACTGCTCAACGCTCATAATGTAATGGGGAGCGGCGGCCTATGAAATTGCATGTACTGGAAATAATAAATTAAATCTAAACAATAACCACACAACAGTTGAAACAAGCTGAATACACATTTGTTCATGATATGATGTATTCACAATGATTTAAATATAATAAATGGTAAGACACATGATACACCCCAAAAACGTGATTAAAACGGGGAATTTTGTAGAGATTCACTCACATTGGGTGCGTTCGGTTGGAGATGATGAGATGCGCACAAGTTGGAAGGATTTAACAACGAGGATAGACTAACCTAAATAATAACGGAAGATATAGAAAATGAGTGGATTTTATTAATAATTTTAATAGGATTTTTAGATATATTTTTGTGAGTTTAAGGCTATTTCCTATCTTTAAAAACATTATTTTTAAGTATTTTTAATTGATTTATAAATTAAATTAAATAAATAAAAATATAAAAATATGTTGACTTTTGCGTTGACCGTTGACCGTTGACTGTTTGACCGATTTCATTGTGTAAATGTATGCGCCGGGTGAGGCTCGAACCCGAGACCTCCCGTTCGCGTGCACGCAGCTCTACCAACTGAGCTACGTGTCTAACCCGAAATAATTCTGTTTTTAATTATATTTATATACTAACTCAGTTTATTCAAAATTCTTTTATTTTCAAAAATGTTTTAAATCATCGAACCGGTGTCGTCAACAGGTCTCGAACCCGGGACCTGTGACTTAATGTTACACACAGTCCACCGCTGGACTGTGTGTCTAACTTGGTTAATATACAGATTTTTATTATACTTAACATCTAACGTAAGTTAATCCGGTTCAGTTAGAAAAATAATACATCTTTATTACGGAGAGGGTGTGTGTATCAAGGATCGAACTCGCGGCGTGTGCGTATTGTGTGCACACAGTCCACCGCTGGACTGTGTATCTAACCCGTTTATAATACCGATTTTAATTAATCTTATAATGTTAACACACTTTATCTTCTTCGCTAAATTTACAGACAACTATTTACTCAACTGTTTCTTGTTTTAAAACGATTAACAAACATTCATAAGACTAAAATGAAATGGCAGAGACGGTGTTGGAAGTAAACATACCGGAGGAATGATTTGTCTCAGAATTCCGGCAAGGCGTCGGCTCTGTTTTTATGAACTTCAACTGAGTGAACAAATTAACAGTTTTGATTAGCTAATTGTGGAATTGAAGTACTAAACAAGAGTTAACAGAAGGTTTGAATGTCTATACCGTTTTACAGCGGAAGATAAGGATTTTCAGAGGTTTTCCGGCGAGAGGGAATTATCCGATATTGACGTCTGAAATTGATTCCGATTGAAGGGTTTGAGTTAGCAATAGCTTAACAACTGATAGACAATGAAAGAATTGAGAGACTTACTAATTTGATGGAAAACACGGTTTTCCGGCGAAAAGTCCGGCGAGTTCAATTAGCTTCTCCGGCGAACTGAAAGTATTGCGAAAGTGAAATTCGAAGGTCTGCAGATGTGTTTGAGTCGCGAGAGGGGTCTATGATTGAAGTAATTCAGAACATGAAAGTTTTCAGTTATTAAAACCGATCCACTCTTGAATTCAAGTCCATTCAAAGCTCAATTGATTGGAGATGTCGGTGTAGCGGTTATAATCGGTAAACCGCGAGTAATCAAACGTGACTTTTGGTGACCGATTTCGGTTACAGTTGGCGTAACCAGCTTGATTTACGATTGACTATAAAATTTATTTGTTTCCTAGAGTTGACAGAAAACAACAAGTGGCGGAGTGGTTATGTGTGTGTGTGATAAGACTTTGTGATTAAACCCGGCTGACCCGGATTCGAGTCCCGGCAGCCTAAATTTCTTTTTAATTATTTTATTTTTACTTTTTATCAAATATAACTTTTATATTCTAGTTTGTTTATTAATTATGCATCATTAAAAATTAAAATGGACATAAATACCCAACGAAACATTTATAACTTGATATTCGATTACAAACGGAGCGGGTTTGGAAAACCCATTTTTGACAAATGTTACAGTATTCCCTACTTTTAGGAATTTCATCCCGAAATTTAAGTAGTAGTAGTAGGAAAAACATGCGGGTATTTTTCGCGCATTGAGTCTTCACGTTCCCAAGTAAACTCAGGTCCCCGTTTCGACTCCCAGCGTACCCTAACAATTGGAATGCGACTTCGTCGTAGACGTTTTTCTCCGAAGTCCATGATCTCTACTGGTCTTTCAATAAAATGCATAGATTCATCAATCTGAATATCTTCCAGAGGAATGTGGAGGTTCTCATCAGCGAGGCACTTCTTCAAGTTTGATACGTGGAATGTGGGATGAATCCTGTTGAGTTCTTCTGGTAGATCAAGCTTGTATGCTACAGGTCCTACTCTTTCGAGTATCTTGAAAGGTCCTACATAGCGTGGTGTTAGCTTGCCTTTTTGACCAAAACGAACTACTCCCTTCCACGGTGATACTTTTAAAAGTACATGATCACCAATGTTAAACTCCAAAGGCTTCCGTCGTTTATCTGCATAACTCTTTTGACGACTTTGAGCCGCTAGAAGATTGTTTCGAATCTGATGAATCTTGTCTGTGGTTTCTTGAATCAATTCTGGACCAGTGATTTGAGCTTCCCCAATTTCATGCCAACATACTGGAGATCGGCACTTACGACCATATAAAGCTTCAAAAGGTGCCATGTCGATGCTTGAATGATAGGTTTCCTAAAGTTGACAGAAAACAACAAGTGGCGGAGTGGTTATGTGTGTGTGTGATAAGACTTTGTGATTAAACCCGGCTGACCTGGGTTCGAGTCCAGGCAGCCTAAATTTCTTTTTAATTATTTTATTTTTACTTTTTATCAAATATAACTTTTATATTCTAGTTTGTTTATTAATTATGCATCATTAAAAATTAAAATGGACATAAATACCCAACGAAACATTTATAACTTGATATTCGATTACAAACGGAGCGGGTTTGGAAAACCCGTTTTTGACAAATGTTACAAGATGGGACTCGAGAGTATTATTCGAAGGAATCCCAGTTCGAGACGTGGACGAAAATCGCTCTTACTGATTTACTACGAGCTCCGTATAAAGATGATGACACAACTGAGCGTGGCCCTGGATGGAGGTTCTTCAAGAAACTGGAGCATGAGGTAAAGAACGGGTTTAAGACGATGAAGACTGCCGAACCCTACTTGCGAGCTGCAAAGGGAGTTCGTGATGCGCATACAGGGAGAAGATTCAAATCGGTGATGTGGCCGCCAACTGATAAGGAATTGGTTATACCGATCGCTAGGGATTCTAAAGAACTTTAACTTTTGGTTGTATGATCCCAAGGTTGGCAGCGTCGCGATTGTAACAAAAGAAAAGGCGTTCAGGTGAATGACGTGGTTGACTTAGTAAGCTTTCACGATGAAGACCTGCAGGTTCTTGCTTCTCATCAGGTCCGAACTGCAGAGTTATATGAGGTATGTGCGAAGGGTTGGACAGCAGTTGTTGCAGGTATTATTGCTGGATGACTAGGAGTGGATGCGCAATCGAAAGACTAGAATGCCTAATGTTGTAAACCTAGGGGAGAATTGTTTGGCCTATATTACCAAAGGTTTACACATTAGAGCTACTTTTGGGCTTTAGAGGGGTTTGTGGGCTTCCTAGTGCTTGTGGGCCTAGGGTTGTAAATGGTGGGCTTAGTGAGTATTATAAATAATGTCTTAGGTCAACGTGAAAAGGTTAGAGAGTTGTATTTGCAAAACTTGTATCAGACACTTTGCTAGTGTATGCAAGTTGTTCTTAATTCAAAGTTTGTTCTTCTTCCTAATCGCTATTTCCGCTACTGATTAGGTTAGTGATACATGTTAAATCCGTTATCGGGACTTACACACTTACGTAAGGCCCTTCTACGAAGTCTTGCGTCATGCGCCACTTCCAAACACAAATTTATTGTTCCCATAACAACGTTGTTAAGGTATGTAGGCTACCTCCATTAATGATATGATGGTCTAACACATAAAGAAATTAATCCCTTGTACGACTTACGTTTTGAAAGAATTTTGTGGCAAGTATTGAATCATGAACATGAACAACACAAGAAGTTATTAGTTGTGACTTACAGAGTAGGTTGCCAAATAGCTAATATTGGATTGGATAATGTGCACTCGAAAAACAAGGCATGATCTTTGACAAGGTGTTGAAGAACAATGGCCACCCCAAACATCTTTAAACAAGGATAAAGCTTCAGCTAGAAGTAAAGTGACACAACATTAGATAAAGCAAGAAAAACTTTTATGCAACATTGAATTGGGGCTGGTATGGTACAACACCATCATCACATGACATCTACAGGATATTTATCGACGTCCTTGTATCAAGTAGTTAATAAGAAATATGGGCTCTATACGCGGACATTGTTCACCCAAGTTTTTTGCTAACCTTTGGTTATTCTCGTTCAACAAGAACCACAACCGATTGTCTACACGGTCGGGCTAAAAGAAAACCTATTTTATAAGTTCAATATTACCAATTACGCTAGACAATACTGAACTGGGAAGCTATTATGGTATAACACAATCGCGTTCTATATTGAAGACCTCCATAAAAGAAAAAAGATCTTCACATTTGTATTATCTCCTCAATAAGGGATTGAGCCACTTCCATAAGTTCTCATGTTCGAAGACCTCTATGATAAAAAGAGAGAGAGAGAGAGAGAAGAAACTCCTTCCAAAAGCTTATATAAGTGAAGACTCCTTTTACAAAGAAGTATTGATACTTATACTTTATCTTAAAGGATAAAGTAAATCCCTTCCTGTAGGGTGCATGAAGAAAGAACTTAGGCGACATATTTAGTTCCTTCCCTGAAGGAAGAAGAATCTCTGTTTGTGAGATACTTTGTTAGTTCCTCCTTTGAAAAAAAAGAGCATGGGCTACATATTTGGCTTCTTCCTTGAAGGCGGAAGAATTCTTGGACTACATTATTAGTCCTTAAGGAAAAACTTGGACGCTCTTTCCTTGAAGGACGAAAAATCCTTGGACTGCATTACTAGTTCCTCCCTTGAAGAAAGGAAAAGCCTGGGCTGCGTATTTGGCTCCTTTCTCGAAGGAGGAAGAGTCCCTGAACTGCATTATTAATTATTCACGCGAATAAGTAGAACTTGGACTGCATATTTAGCTCCTCCATCGAAGGAGGAAGTATCTTTGGACTGCAAACCTGGGCAACGTATCTAGTCCCTCCCCTGAGGAAGGTAGAACCCCTTCTGTGGGACAAGTACCTTAGCAGTCCCTTCCAAGAACAGGAACATATCCCTTCTATGGAGTTAATAACAGGAAAAGTTCCTTCCAAGAAGAGAGGAATATCCCATTCTGTGGGATCAAGTATTTCAGAAGTTCCTTCTTTAAACAGGAACTTATCCCTTCTTTGGGATTAAGTCTTGAAGAAGCTCCTTCCAAGAATAGGTAGGTATTCCCTCCTATGAGATTAAGTATTTCAGAAGTTCCTTACTTGAACAAGAACATATCATTTCCATGAGATTAAGTCTTGAAGAAGTTCCTTCTAAGAATAGGAAGGTATTCCCTCCTATGAGATTAGGTATTCCAAAAGTCCTTCCTTGAACAGGAAGATATCCTCCCCATGGAATCAACTCCAAGAAAAGTTCCTTCCAAAAGAGAAGAATATCCCATTCTGCGGGATCAAGTATTTTAGAAGTTCCTTCTATGAACAGGAACATGTCCCCTCCATTGAATTAAGCCTTGAAGAAGTCACTTCCAAGAATTGGGAGATATTCTCTTATATGATATTAAGTATCTCAAAATTTCCTTCCGTGAACAGGAAAATGCCCATTCTATGGAATTAAATCTTGAAGAATTTCCTCCAAAAAATAAGAAGATACCCACTCCTACGGGATTAAGTATCTCAAAATTTAGCATGTCCCTCTGATTAAACTAAGTTTTGAAAGAGTTTCTTCCAAGAATAGGAGAATATCTCCTCCTATTGGATTAAGTTTTTCAGAAGTCCCTTCCATGAACAGACTTGCATCCCCTCTGTGGGATCAAGTATTGGTAAAGTTTCGCCCAAGAACAGAATATACCTCCTTTCTCTAGGATTTGATATATGAAAAGGCTCCTTCCCTGAAAAAGAAAAAATATCTTCCTTTGGGATTACGCACCTGAACAACTTATTCTCTAAAAAAGGAAGAGTCCCCTTTATAAGGGACATCATATCTAAAAATCCTCTCCCTGAAAAGAAAAGATCCCTGCCATGGGTTTGTGTTTTAGAAAATATCCCTCCAAGGGAGAGGAACCCTATCTTGGGGTCGCATATGTTTGAAGAAGTCTCTCCAAGAGGAAAGGGTGCGTTTTTAGAGAAATACAACATCTCTTCAGGAAAGGAATGAACCCTTAATAAGGACTCACGTAGGAGGTTTCCTTCTACATAATAAGTGTTTCTAAAGGGCTCACAAAACCTCTCCAAAAGGAGAAGATGTCACCCCTTCTCGAAGAACAAAAAACCCAAATGGTAAGGAGACCCCACTAAGGGGATGATCATTTAGGCAGACGAGCTGGACAATCTTACAATAAAATGAACATGTACATAGGCATACAGACATGCCGCCTTAGTCTAAACAAGGCAAAGCCCGACCGTGGGGCTAGGACTAAGTCGACTACGTCCAAACAAAATGCCGAAGCAGGCATGTGAAAACCCAGGTAGCCCAGACGCCATTGGACAAAAGGCTCACCAAAAGTTTTAACAACTTGAACGAGTTACGAAGCGAGCCTATACAAAGCCTTGACAACTTAAACGAGTTACAAAGCGAACTATAGAAAGCTTTAACAACTCAAGCAAGTTACGAAGCAAACTTATGCAAAGCCTTGACAGCTTAATCGAGTTACAAAGCGAACTATAGAAAGCTTTAGCTTAACCGAGTTACAAAGCGAACTATAGAAAGCTTTAACAACTCAAGCAAGTTATGAAGCAAACTTATATAAAGCTTTAACAACTTAAACAAGTTACAAAGAGACTCATAGAAGGCTCTAATAACTTAAACAATTTACAAAGCGACCATGTTAAGCTTTAATAACTTAAACGAGTTATAAAAATGGCCTATGCAAAGCTTTAACAACCTAAAAAAGATACAAAGCGACCTATAGAAAGCTTTGACGGCTTAAACAAGTTACAAAGCAAATCCATGAAAAGGTTTAACAACTTAAACAAGATAAAAACCCTCCTCGGATGGGCGCTGAACAGAAAGTATAACACGTAAACAAGACATCCCAGTTGATGCTTTTAAAGAAATTACTCTTGAACGAGTACCTAGATCGAAATGCCCTCAAGAAAGACATGGGAAAACAATTTAAATAACATAAACGCTATCAAGAAAAGTACTCTTGAACGAGTACATTGGTTAAAGTGCCTTCAAGGAGGCATATATTAAAGTAAGGTATTGCGCTACCCTAGTTAAGGTGTCACCTTGCCATTTTGAATGCTAAATGCAAGGTTGCCCCAAGGACAACAAAATAGGTAAGTTTGGCATAATGTGGCTTAGACTATATTGACCCGACAGACACAGGTGACAGCTAAAAGGTGGAAAGCGACCCGTCTAGATTTTCAAGGACCCGAATAAGTCCCAGGCTCATCCATAAATGAATGGGCCTGGACTAGGGATGACTTGTCGAGGAGGGCCCCTGATCGGGCTCCTCGTATGGGCTCATTCCCTTAGGTTGATGACTAGGCCCGAGGCCATTTGGATTTTCCCAACATGTTTAGAAGGTCTGAGTGTGTCTGATTCTGAGAAGTCCATTCTTAGGTCAGCCGATTAGGGTTATGACCCAAGAATACTATTATATAAGCAAAGTTTATCTTCCTGAACAAGCAGGGTTATTTCTCCTCGCCTATTGGGGCCCGTTCTTCCCTCTTCATCTCTCCTTTCTTACAACTTAAACTTGTGCTCCATCTCTTGAAATTACAGTTTATAACTATCACTTCCATACATGTACTGACTTGAGCGTCGGAGTGCCTTCGGTGTAAACCCCCTTGGGCCCTCTACTAGCTTTTCATGTGGCTGCAGCCCAAGACTCGACACCCCGCAAGAGGAACCGTCACCGCAACGGCGAGACAAGGAATCTAAAACCGGGCTCGCCGAGTTCAAGGTTAGTAACTCCAAGCCGTTTTGGGCATGGGTTCGACAGAATTCACTTCCTAAACCATATTTGAAATTCAGTTCGAATAAAGGTATGTTAAAATGATGATATGTTCTATATTATAGATTATAGTTTATTAAAGTAATACAAAAGAGAACAATTTTGGTCATTTTTATTTTCCTTCCATATCGCAAGTAATTACCATTCTGCAATAAAAATTCATCCGTTACTTATGAACAGTTTAAATTAACAAATTAATTCCAAGTATCTTCCTTATACCGACAAAAAAAATTACTCATTCATTTCACTACATGCTACCTAGCCACGCTGTAATATCCACGTAACAAAAGTCAAAAAGTTAAGTGGCAAAATTCAAAGCACCACAAAACTTGTTGTAGCTATCATGTTGTTCTATTATATATATAATAATATATATATAATAATAAAATAATAATTTATTTTACTTGACGTTATTCGGCGTGTTGTTACAGATCATATTTATGAATATTATTAGTGTATGAGATATAATTAAGAAATATTAATATTTCTTTTGAAAATAATAATAATAATAATCCTTATTATTTGAGAAGTTCTGTAGCAACTCTCAAAATATATAGAAAGAACACTACAGAAAAATGTCATTTAGTGACACACACTTATAGTGACATTTAACTTTTGTACCACTAATTAAACTTTTAATTGCACTTTGAATCACTTTTAGTAACTTTCAAACCAATATTTTAGATAAAGTAAACTTTCATTTTGCATCCTGTGGTTTGGTCATTTTAATGGTTTTGCCCCAATCATTTAAAAATGAAAATTTTGTTCCCTGATGTTTCGGTTTTGTCGCCAGTTTGCTCCACAGCCTTAACTCCATCCATATTGTATGTTTACTGAAAGGATATTTTGGTAATTTAAAAATTAAGGGTACTTTGGTAATTTATAATTAAATGTAATGCATTAGTTAATATATATACCACACACATAACAAATACATATTTACTCTCTCTCTACAAGATCTTCTTCTCTCTCTACACCACCACCCACCACCTGACACCGCTCGCCACCTACCACCCACCAACCCAGCGCCACCACCCAACATCACCACCAACATTCACACCTCACCCGACAGTACCACCTCTCTCTCTCTCTCTCTCTCTCACAAGAGCATACCTATCTCAACCCGATCTGGCCACTGCACAGGGTTTTACACAGATCTCAAACCAAATCCGTCAATATCACCATACACCACTATTAACCTGGTCCGATGTTAAATCCCCACTGTCGTCGATGTTCCATGTCGTTTTAAAGCTCAGGCAACCACTGTATGGGTGTGTAGGGCTTAGATTTAGGGCCGCCGTCGTTCCACAACATCTAGGTTTGCGATTGTCAGATATTAGGGCTCAAATTATCAATTATTAGGGTTTGCAGTGAACTCATATGTGTGTGTAAAATTTTAGGGATAAACAGGTTGTTTGTTTGGGGGTTATGGTATGAAGGTTGAGACAGTGAGAGAGAGGTAGTGAGTAAGAGAGTGGTCGGTGGTGGTTGACAATGATGGTGCTGGTGGGTGTCGGTAAGTGGTGGGCGATGAGGTTGTTGATGGTGAGGTTGCCGATGGGTTATGGAGAGAGAGCAGATATAGAAACTAGAGAGGAGATGCCAGAGGGTGTATGTTTGTGATATAATAATAAAAGTAAACTTCCACCTGGGAGATGAGTTGATTAGGGCTTCAAATCTTCAAGCTTGCGACGGTGGTGGTGAGGTTCGTTGGCGGTGCTTGCTGCTAGTGTAGGGTTGGTGTAGGATGGTGATGTTAGTGGTGAGGCTGTTATGAAGTCTGATTATGGAAAGAGAGAAAAAAGAGAGAGGAGAGTGTGTGTGTATGTATGTGTTTTAAATATAATAATAAATATCTTTTTAGTAAGGATAGGAAAAGACTAAAATGCCCCTCATGTGAGGGGCACGTGACCAGGATTTAACAGAGGAATTGGATGACGTTAGGGGCGGAGAGTAAAATAGAGATAAGTTTCATAGATCAGAAAGTACAATAACTATTTTTAAAGGATTGTGACAAAACCATTAGAACGACCAAAAAAAACGAAACGAAAGTTTACTCTTTTAGATTTTAATAGCACTTTATATACGGCACTTGAAAAATTCCATCCTTAAAACCCTTTAAAATTTCTAGTTTCCCTCCTACGTGCTAATTATTTTCACCCCTAAATTAATTCTAAACCCTAACATGTCCTTCTCTCCTTTCAAATCCCCCACCCCCAAATCCAATTGTTTTGCTTCTCATGTTGACTCCCACTCAATTACAATCGATTTCAAGACCTTCTCTCTTGTTGATTCTAAATCCTACCTGTCTTTCTACTAATTTAACAATCTTATGTGGTGCCCTAATTCTTAAAGTTTCACTTTCTATGTAGGTTAAAAGACCTTTGAAATTGATCTCTATTTTGTCCATGGCTTCCCTCATTGAATCTTCTTATACGATACAATCATCTCTCTTTTCCGACTATATACGATTTGGGTCTAAGTTAAAATTACAAGCAATTTCTAACCTTTTTGATTCATGGTAGTTTTGGGGTCAGTTTACTATTTGTGTTAATTTTCGGAATAAAAAAAATAATTAATTAGGGTGTAAAATATATTAATAATTTCATTTAGCTACAAAAATTACTAAATTTATTAATGTAGTTGTTTTAGTTCGGAAAAGTACTCGGTTTAAATTCACCGAAAATAGAAATCTACTTACATTTAGTGGAATTTACGTACTTGAGATAAGCATTTTTTATAGGTCTCGTTGACCAAAAATAATAAGTCTATGAGGATTTGTTAATTCTTGGTATATTTAAATTCTCAGTTGATATGAACTGCAAATGGGAGTTATTATTAGGGTTCTTGATATGCTTAAGTGTTGTGTAGTCATAGGTAATATTTATATAGCCATAAATCAAATCTGGATGGAAGTAGTCACTTCATGTTACTAAGGGCCATGTGTAGTGGGGTTTATGTAAATAGGGGGTTATACAACACATGGCAATTGTGTAAGAAAGGAGGGTTATAGGGGGTTATATAACTTGAGTGTGTAGTGGGGGTTACATAAATACGGGGTTATATATGTATGTATATATATATGTGTATGTGTGTGAGGTTTTCTTGTTTGGCGCCTTGATTATTTTCACGAGGATTCAAAATTTTGTTCAATGGTGTCATGGGGGCGGTGTTCAAAGGCGTCATTTGGGCGCTATTTTTTCTTTGGTGGTATACCACCTTCCCACTACGGAAGGTCTAAAAGCTTGATTTCATTCCTTTAACACGAACAAGTGGTACATAATACAAAGTTTTTGTTGTTATTGGTTAGGGATTGTGTAATATGTTTGACTCTGTTGTGGATTGTTGACAATTGTTGAGTAACATGTGAGGGTGTAACCACATGCCATATTCTTTTTGGGTAAGGGGACCGGACCCGGTATATTTTATTGAGAAAAGAAAAAAAGAAAACAATCTAAGAGCATGTTAACCAAGGGTAGTTTTTTGAAGGTTTGGCCGTTTATTGTGCTTAAGTTTATTATTAGACATTCTTAAACTCATTATAGGTCTTTTGGTTTCTGGTTTGTATATTTTTTTCAGTTGGTTTTGGCTTTTTCTAGCTTATCATGTCTAGTGTTTGATAAAGCACTGGTTGAGTTTTTTTTTTTCCTTTGTTATTACTTACGTTTCATTTACGGTTTTTCTACTGCTATTTAGATCATTCTTTTGACGTAATCAGTTGTGTTGATGTTATTGGTGCATATAGTTCTCAGACTGAAAAGAATATTAGCTTCACATCAATTGGCCTGCTTTGGATTTCGACTAACTTTATCACCAAGGGTCCGTTGGAGAGTCCTATAGAGGAAAGGTAAAGGAATTCAGTTGTGCGGACACTCTTTCAACCTAGGAAGCCATGGCCAAAAGATTTCAAAGACCATGTGGGAGGATTGTCTCCGGAATTATATTTTCACAACTTTAGATTGTGCTTCTCACATGGTAAGGTAGAGTATATATAAAAAATACCTAGAAATGGGTTTATTCTGGGTCATACTTTGCCTATTGGGACGGGTCGAATGGGTTGGAAGTGTCCAAAGTTCATTGAATGCTTACCTTATAAATTGCTCTGTTTAAAAGTTTAGATTAGTTTTCTATAGTAACTAACGTTTTGATAATCATATCTTGTACATTTTCTTTGTAAACTTCATTGGAAAAGGGACACAATATATACTAGCTTTTATTTAACAAACGAGAATGACGGTTAAATCAAGCTTTTGATTTTCAGGATGGGAATCTTTGCTTCGGTTTGTAAAGAACAGCATTGCAATGGTAGTAAAGAAGTTGCCCTCGTTGCAGTAGGTTGTTTGTAGTAAATAGTCCTCTCTTATTCACCAAGGTAAGTCTACTTTTCTCGGGTCATATTTATAGATCTTTTTTTGGGTAAATTTTGCAAAGGGTATTATGATTGTTAGAACGCAGTTAAATTTTGTATCAGGGAAATCTGCCAATGCCATATCTAAAATCTCTTCTTGTGTTTAGGATATTGTTCTCCGCACAAAAAGAGAATCCTGATGGTGGACTTTGAGGGCTAGCTGTTAAAAGCTTCAACTAATTCCGAGTTGATGACATCAACAATTTAGCAAATGGGTCAAGGCCTAATGTAACAAGTATGAACGTAGCCATTCCCCTTATGTTTCTTTATGGTAGAATGCAGTTAGCTATTTTAGAAGCTTATTTATGATTTGTGATCCACCTGATTATATATATATTATATATTAAATAATATATATATATATATATATATATATATATATATATAATATAGGATTAGATTATTTGTGAACAACTTCTTGAAAATGAACTGAGTGAACTAATCTTGACAATTGATTATTTTTTAGATTAAAATGGTAAGATTGACATTAGCTCTCTCATCTCTTATTAAAATCCATTAATTTTCTCATATATTAATTCTCTCTCTCTCTCTTTTCACACATTTTTAATTACTTCTCTATTATTTTAAACTCGTATAGAATCAGTTGCTAATAACGTATATGAAACTTCTATCAGAACTCGGTATTGGACACCAACTGTCCCTCCCGAATTCAAACCGTATATGAAACTCTTAACGGAACGAGGTCGTGGACTACAAAATACACAGATGTATCAAAAAGTCTGTACACACTAGTATAAACTAACAATTGTGTATCTTGTATAAACTGATAGTTAGCGAGACTGTACACATGTGTATACACTAACAACTGTATATCTTATATAAATTGATATTTAGCGAGACTGTACACATGTGTATAAACTAACATCTGTGTATCTTGTATAAACTGATACTATCGAGACTGTACACATGTGTATACACTAACAATTGTGTATCTTGTATATACGGAAACTAGCAAGATTTTAGGAATTTTGATTATATTGTTTAATAAATGCAATTTACAAAAGACGCAAATACCCTTTTGTCAATTAATTTAAAGGGAAGTTACACCATTATAATTACAATCATGCCATTGTTTAAAAATCTTTAGATGATATAATCCAATGACTCAGATTAGTTCACACAATTCACTCTCAACCTAGTTTTCACTTAGAACCCTACCCTATATATATATTAGTGACCGACGACTTTTCTGTGGTGGTGGAAATGAATCGCAGCCAATGACAACTTTGGATCCGATGCTTCAGGAGCTTATGGAAGGAATAGCAATTCCAGGTTACATCTGTTTTTAATGCCTTCTCTTCTTTACTTTGGTTCTTGTTTAACTAATCACATACGATGGTTTTCATTTATTATAATCATTTTGTTTGTGTGCAGGCTAGTAGAGGCCTTCTGGACCACCACCTAATGATGTCACAAACCTAGTCTACATCCATCTGCATATCTAATGCCCTAGGTTCCTCTTCCAACTTATCATGGTGGTCTGCAGCCTTACATTTTACCAACCATGGAGTACATGGACCTGTTTGTGGCGTTTCTCAGCCTGGTAGTCGTGGTTTCACTGCTGGCCAGGGGAATGCAATTGACAACAGCAATCATTTAACTAGCATGAAGATTGTGAAAGCGGTTCATAAGCGCAATGAAGTTGTGAGTTTTTATTCAAACGTTTATTAGTTATTTGTTTTGTATGTTTGATATTTAAACTTAGGTTGACACTTACTACACATTTGTTTGAAACATTTGCAATGTGTGGAAGACAATCAAACTTTTAATTGAAGTTATTATATTATGATTTCTAATGTTAAAGTTGTATTCTTATTTTTATGTAAATAAATAATAATTATTATTAATTAAAACTAATGTAAGAAACGTCAATTTTTGTGGCAAAAATTATGTGCCACTAAAGGCCTATAAGAGATAGTAGTGGCAAACAAAAAATACCACTAAAGAGCTTTACTGGCACTGCTTTTAGTGGCACTTTTTTTTTGTGTGTCACTCATTGCTACAAGGGTTTTTATGGCATTTTTGGGTTTTTGTGGCAATTTTGAATGCCACTAAATGGCATTTTTTTGTAGTGGAACCTTGATCGAAACCTCGGACATGCATGACGAGACCCGACACGAAAAACGACGAAAACATATCCTTGCATCCCAGGCGCCACGTGCCAGAACCACCTACATCTCTCGCGACGTGGGGGGAGGTCCAAGCCACGTGGCACCTTTTCGCGACAAGTGGCAAGGCTATGCTATTGATGAAGCTGACCTAGCCCTAGCTAGGTGTCATCGCGCCACGCGAGGGGACACCCTGATTCTCGCGCGACGCGCGGGAGAATCCCAGGTGGGTTATATAAAAGCCGGAGTGGGATAGTGTCAATTGTGCCTGTTCGATCGAATTATGTGAACAAACGCTCTCTCTCTTTCTATCATTATAATTCTCGAGCCCTAAACTCTGAATCTTTGCTATTTAAAAGTGTACGAAACCCTGATCAATGGTACAATACCATGTCCAATCGATCTGAAACCCATCAATAGATGTCAAGGTGCTGTCTGAATAAGGCTATACTTCGTTAACTACGTTGGGGTTTTGATCTCGTGATTTATCGTTAAAGTTTGAATTGGGTTGATACACTAATACGTGTTGCATTGTGTGTTTATTAGGAATCCAAGCTTAATACTAGGAGACTGTAATAATCAGAACCCTAAATCTACAAAGTGAGTCATTCTTTCTTTTTATTAAATGATTTCAAAACCCTAAAATGTTTTTCAGTTATACTTACAGTGATTAAGTTTTTGTATTTTGAAATTACTGCCGGTATATGGGGTTTTGTGACGCCCTCGAAAACGTACAACTACGCTAGCCTATTCAATGACTGCATGCTAAATTTTGGACGAAATTTCTTTCAACTTGGGGATAATGTGACAACTCAAACTTTTCCCTTCACGTTCCACCCTACATTGTAATCGTGAGAAATAAACAAACGTGGATTATTATGTTGAATTGTTTATGTGAATTATTATATTAAATTGCTTGTGTGTGTACTATGGAATGATGAATAAGTACATGAAATTATATTGCAAAGAAATTCGGCCGCACATTGGTCCTAGCCGCACACCCTTTTTGTTTTGGACCAAACTCTACAGCAACACAGCAGGCCCAAAAGGAGACCGCACACCTTCAACCGTGCACATGCGTGGGTGTGTGCAGAATTTTCTTTGGGTATAAATACTCATAGGAGCCAACCCTAGAGAATGTTTTTCCAAATCTTTGCGACGACAACTTTTCACCAACATTCTCTCCCCTTTTGGAAACCCTAGAACATTCTCCTATCTTTTTGGAATTTGGCGGCGGCATCATCTTCTCAATCATTTCAACAGAGCCTACAATCATACTCTTGGAACTTCATTTCCCTTTTCTTTTATTTCACAATCTCTTGCATCTCAAAACCTCCGGTTAGTGTGTTAACACCATTTGATTCTTTTATACATGATAATATCTATGCTTGTTTGATGGTTTATTTATATGGTCTGATTGATAATGATGATCAAGTTGTGATAAAGAGCATGTTTGACATTTATTGTAAATGTATGAAAGATGATTTACTTAACTAGAGTTGCTTGATGTTAGTGTGTTAAAGGTTTGATATGATGTTCATAGATCTGATTTTTGTGCTTGATAATTATTGATGAATGGAACTCAAGATCTATTTTATGATTCGATGATATGTGAAAACTCGGAATCTGATAGTGTTAAGCATTTTGATGATATGGTGTGATATGTTTTCATAAACTAATAATAACTTTTACATGTTTATAAAGACTAGCTGATGATTAGGGTTCATAGGAATTCATGTAAAATTTGTGTTTTTGTTGGTTTTGGACCATGATAACATGAACGATTTCTTGTTTGAATATGTGGGATCGAACGTAAACTACGGTTGAGCGCTGTAGTATAAGACAGGATTTAATTAACACCGCACACACATGAGATGCACAACTACGGAAGCACAATGTACAATCGAACGGTGCAAGGCCGCACACTTCTGAGATCACACATTCTTGATTGAACAAGCGTCTGATGCACACTATATTGTACAAGCGCCTGATGAACACTGTACAACTGTCAACTATGTGACTGAACACTATGAGGAAGTCGCATACTCTTGTGTGTGCCGCACACCCTCATATGTGCCGCACACTCATCGTTGGGCCGTATTTAGTGGGCTACACACTTGTGTATATTGAATGGTAAGTTACTGTTCACTTGATTGGGCTTTTGTTGAGAATCCAGTTATGGCTCACATGTCTGTTATGTGATACGTGATGTTATAACTTGCATGTTACCTATTAGTTAGTGTAGAAAATACGTGGATTACATGCATACAAACCTAATTGTTATCAGTAACCATAATAGAATGTGGTTGACCAACTTTAAAACAAGTAATTAATCTGCCGAGCAAAACAAAGGTGAGTTCACACTTTTCTAAAAGCATGTATTTCCGGTGGTTGGGAACAAACTACACTTTCCCTAGTTTGGGATTGCCTATTATTCCGGGGAGGGTTACTACTAAATACTTTTTATAATTCATGTCATAGTGTACTAAACGTAACTCTATCACGAAGTCTCCACTTAGTATACCGAATCTGTAACACCCCAACCGATGGCGGAAACATCGGGATGAGACGAAAACGACTTTGCTCATTGCTCACAACATTATTAAGTGACAATAATTAATTAAACCATATTTCATTTCATAAGAATTGTCAAATACATCAATGTAACAAAACAAAGAACAACATAACATTTGCAAAGTCATAACAAAATTGATACGTCGACATTAAACCTAACGTCTAATTTGTGTGTATCTAGTCCTTGCTATATTGTTTTCATAGCGTCATCTCCTTCAACCTGTAACATGTTTTAAAATAATGTCAATGCGAAAGCAAAGGTGAGTACACAAGTTTAGGCATAGCATACGTATACGAATAAGTTTAAAAATCCACATGGCAACCAAATCTATACAAGAGCAATATCAAGGCATGCAATACTAATAATCAAACCCTTAACGCAATCACGATGTTTTAACATGACTTCATGAATAACATGATGGAGGTGGATGCGTGAATTCCTATAGCGCTAAGCATGTCAAACGGAGGCTAAAAATAGTTAATGACTAAAGCATAGCAATACGAATATCCAAGACAAGCATCAAGTATAAGATTCAAGCTTTCATGTATATGGGATTGTTTGTGTGTTTCATAAAGTTTAAGTGTTCGTGATTTTGTATATGGAAACATGTTACACCGAAAAGTGTTATAAACAAAGTGGGTCGAGTGTACTCACGGTTTTGCTAAGTCTTTTCTACACTTGACAATCGTGAAGACGTTGGTTCGAGGATGACGCCGAATTATCCTACAAGAGGAAACGAGGCGTATGAGTATAGAGTTTCAACGGGAGATTAGGAGTATTCGAGCATGATTAAAAATAAGTTTGGTAAAGTATTATGATACGAAAGTATCCACTAAGATGTAACACTCGTTCTTGACACTATAGTAACTCTTACGAGTTGGGTGTGATTTCATAGGTTCGGGGCCTATTAGAATCGTGACAAGGAATACATACTTTAGTGTTAAACTTAATAACTTGATAGGTGATTAAAGTTCATTATCAAGGTTTCGGTTTTAGAATTATAATATAGTTATATATATATCATTATAATCATGTACGAGGTGGGAGGATGAACCATCCACTTTGTAACCTCTAGTGTCATGTATGTCAAGTATGAGGTGGGAGGTTAAACCATCACTTTGAACCTCGGATTATGTTCACCACTACACAAGTTACCATTGGCAACAAGGAGGGTACAAGAACTATATAGTATACAAGAATGTAAAGACAAGAATGATAAGGTGTCATCTAGATACCAAGTAGCCAAGTATTCAACAACCCGACGAGCACACGAGGACAATCGTCAATGGCTTTGTGGGGTTGTGACACTTTAAGTCTAGCAAACTATCTTGGGATCTTGATGAAATATCATCAAGTGATGTGTGGTCTCAAGTTAGGATAGCCCAAGCTTCCTTGGTGGACACACATGAACAAGTTTAAGAACTTGCATCACTTGTGAGCTCAATGCTCTTAAAAAACAGAAAGTTTAGGGTGTTAAAACAGCCCTTAGTTTATGTTAACAAGCTTGGTTAGGCTTTACTAATCATAAGCTTGATTGTAAGCACAAGAACACAAGTTTGTTGAAGTTAAAACACAAGTTTGATAAAAGTTTAGACAAAACAGAAAGTTTGTGGACATTTTGGGGCATTTCTAGGTCTGGATTCTCCTTGGAGAACCCTAGGAATTCAACCCAAAGTTTATCCAAGCAAGTAGGAAAAAGAATGGAGCGATTTCATTAAGAAATGAGTGAGTTACACTCACTTTAGTGAAGATGAGTAATTCTGCTCGAAAATTCTGATTTTGCAAGGATCTTGAGGTGATTTGAGAGTGATTTAAGAGAGATTAAAGTGTAAAAGTGTTTGGATTAGAGGTGGGTTTTATAGGGGAAGGATTAGGGTTAGTTAGGTGGGGTTTAAGTGGGTAATTAATGGTTAAAAGTTCAAAAATTTAACCAAAAACCCGCCCAAATGGCTGCTGTCCGCCTTGGCTCGAGACCAGTCTTCGACCGGAAACAAAGCAAAAGAAGCTTTTGTTTCCGGGTTCATTCAAATGTGAGGCTGGTGGAGTGGTGGAGTGGTGGAGTTGTTGCATGATGAACCGGAGGTCCCGGGTTCGAAACCCGCGGATCCCGGTTTTGGTATTTTATTTATATATATTATTTTTTTAATTAAAACCCTTTAAAAAATTTACCAAAAATGGCAAGATTGGTCCCTGAATTTAAGAATTCAAGAATTACAATTTAGACTTGGACTCCATAAAAAAATATATATAATATGTATTTATTAACCTTTAATCCTAAATGTTAATATATTTATAAAATAGCATTTTAATTTTTGTAAAAATAAATTAATTAATTTTATTAACTAATTTAATTAATAATTTAATTAACTAACTTAATTAATTAATTTAATTAATTAACTTAATAAATGAATAGATAATTATATTTTCGTAACGAATTTAGTTTAATGATTACGAGTTTTACGTTTGAGTCTCGATTACGCATACATACCATGTTTGCAAGTTATCACATGTTTACGATTGAGAGTACCACGAATACGTTTACACGTTTAAAGTATGAACAAGTATAAGTCTAACATGACTATAATTAACATAATATTGTTAAAATACGAGTTTCTTATTACGATTCAAGTCTCGGTTTTCCACGTTTACGAAAGACAAATACAAGATACAACGCTTACTAAAAATAGAAGTATGATACAAAGTTTTCAAATATAGAAAGTATAGAAACGCGGGGCGTTACAGTTTTCCCTCCTTTAGGATATTTCGTCCCGAAATTTAGGAAGATGTAATGAAGATATATGGATACTTAGTCTTCATATCACTTTCAAGTTCCCAAGTGAATTCGGCGCCACGTTTACCCTCCCATCGAACCTTGACAATAGGAATACGACTGCGCCTCAGTTGCTTGGTTCCTCGGTCCATGATTTCGACCAGTTTCTCCACAAAGTGCAAAGTATCATTGATCTGAAGATCTTCAAGTGGGACTTGAAGTCCTTCTTCGGCTAGACACTTCTTCAATTCGAAACATGAAACACAGGATGAACATTGCTGAGCGTTTGAGGTAGATCCAGTCGATACGCTACCGTGCCTATCCTTTCGAGAATCTTGAAAGGACCCACATAGCGAGGAGCGAGTTTGCCTTTCTTACCAAAACGAACAACACCTTTCCAAGGTGCAACCTTGAGAAGTACGTGGTCACCTATGTCGAATTCCAAAGGTTTGCGTCTTCTATCAGCATAGCTCTTTTGTCGGCTTCGAGCTTTGAGCAAGTTGTCACGAATCTGTAGGATCTTGTCCGTCGCCTCTTGTATATGTTCGGGACCGTTTAGTTGTACGTCTCCGATCTCGTGCCAACAAATAGGCGAACGACATTTGCGACCATACAGTGCTTCAAATGGAGCCATTTGAATACTTGCGTGATGGCTGTTGTTGTACGAGAATTCTACCAAGGGTAAGTGCAAATCCCAGTTGCCGCCAAAATCGATTACGCATGATCGAAGCATATCCTCTAGAGTTTGAATAGTACGCTCGGTCTGACCGTCAGATTGAGGATGAAAAGCGGTGCTAAGATTCAAACGAGTGCCAAGGGCGGATTGGAAAGTTTGCCAAAGGCGAGAAGTGAAACGAGCATCACGATCAGAAATAGTATCAAGAGGAGTACCGTGACGACTAATGATTTCACTCGTGTAGATACGAGCCAGTTTCACGACTTTGTAATCTTCACGAATGGCGAGGAAGTGTGCGGATTTGGTCAAACGATGATGATAACCCAAATACTGTCGTGACCAGACGAGGTACGAGGCAATTTCGTGATGAAATCCATGGCTATGCTCTCCCATTTCCAGACCGGAATTTCTGGTTGTTCGAGCAAACCGGAGGGACGTTGATGTTCAGCCTTGACTTTGGAACACGTAAGGCATTTGGAGACGTAGAGAGCGATATCACGTTTCATTCCAGGCCACCAATAGGATGCGCGCAAGTCATGATACATCTTATCAGCTTTAGGATGAACGGAGTATCGGGATTTGTGAGCTTCGTCCATCAAGTAGTCCGAAGATTGAGACGATCGGGAATCCAAATGCGACTATGGTAGTAAAGAATACCATCAAGCTTAGCTTCGAGTGGGTTTTCGATTCCACAATTCAACTCGTTATCGAGGTTACCCTCGTTAATGACGGCAAATTGTGCTTGTTGAATCAACTCATTGAGTTTTCCCACGATTTGGTAGCAACGAGCACTCTTGACATGAGTCTTACGATTAAATGCATCGGCCACGACATTCGCCTTACCAGGGTGGTAGCAGATATCGCAGTCGTAGTCGTTTAACAATTCTATCCAACGACGTTGACACATGTTGAGTTCCTTTTGATCAAAGATGTGTTGGAGGCTCTTATGGTCGGTAAAGACCGTACACTTCGTACCATAAAGGTAGTGTCGCCAAATCTTTAATGCAAAAACAACTGCACCAAGTTCAAGGTCGTGAGTAGTATAGTTTTTCTCATGAATTTTGAGTTGTCTCGACGCGTAAGTGATTACTTTGTCCCGTTGCATGAGAACGCAACCAAGACCCTGGTTAGAGGCATCGCAATACACGACGAAATCGTCGTTCCCATGGGGGAGAGTGAGAATAGGAGCATTACAAAGCATGTCCTTGAGCGTTTGGAAAGATTCTTCTTGTTCGGGACCCCAAAACAAAAGGTTTATCTTTTTGAGTCAACGAAGTCAAAGGAATGACAATCTTCGAGAAGTTCAAGATGAAACAGCGATAATACCCAGCTAGGCCAAGAAACGAACGAATTTCAGAGGGCGACTTAGGTGCAATCCAATTCTTCACAGCTTATATCTTTGCAGGGTCAACATGAATACCAAGTTCATTGACGGTGTGACCTAAGAATTGAACCTCTTTTAGCCAAAATTCACACTTGGAGAATTTGGCATAAAGAGGTTCGGTTTGCAATAGCTGAAGAATAAGACGCAAATGTCGTTCATGTTCTTCTTTCGTCTTGGAGTAGATTAGGATATCGTCGATGAATACAATGACGAAATGATCGAGAAAAGGCTTACACACACGGTTCATGAGATCCATAAACACCGCAGGAGCGTTGGTCAAACCAAAAGGCATGACCACGAACTCGTAGTGTCCATAACGTGTGCGAAATGCGGTTTTGGGTACATCTTCCTCGGAAACCCGAAGTTGATGATAGCCAGAACAGAGGTTAACCTTTGAAAAGCACTTCGCGCCTTGCAATTGATCGAAGAGATCATCAATACGAGGAAGTGGGTATCGGTTTTTTACTGTAAGTTTATTGAGCTCACGATAATCAATGCACATCCGAAAAGACCCATCTTTCTTCTTGACGAACAACACGGGAGCGCCCCAAGGGGAAATACTAGGGCGTATAAAGCCTTTATCAAGAAGCTCTTGAAGTTGGCTTTATAGCTCTTGCATCTCCAAGGGTGCTAAATGATAGGGAGCCTTCGCAACAGGAGTTGCGCCAGGAATGAGGTCGACAGCTCGAGGAGGCGGAGGACCAGGGAGATCCTCGGGGAAAACAGAAGGGAACTCACAAACGACAGGAACATCACTTATGCTAGGACCTTTGTCTTTCTTTTCCACAACGTGGGCGAGAAAGGCAAAGAACTACTTACGCAAGTACTTGTTCGCTTTGATGCACGACATAAGCTTGAGACCCTTATATGAGCACTTGCTGGTAGGAGGGTTGCCGATGTTCTGGTCATCTTGCTGGGGAGGATTAGTGGGATTTGTGGCGAGAGCCTGTTGTACTTGAACCACAATGTCAGGAAGCACCGCGGCCATTTGTTTCGCGATTTGTGCGGCCAAGCGTTCGTGAGGTCTTCCTGATCTTTTACCCCCTCGTTGTTGTCTAGCCGACATCTACAGGAACATACATAAGAAGATTGTGAGTTTATGGAGTCTTTTTAGGTGTCATGTGTCTTAAAGAAAATGAAAATAACATAAATATCAATAATGCAACTACATCCATAGGATGTCTTGGGTTTGCTCATGTTGGGCCTCAAATGTCCCCCATACCTTCACCTGTATAGTCATGTGGGCCCCCATGACTATTGGCTTGGTAGGATTCACATTAGTATTGGCGATTTAACACTCGCATCACCCGAATGCAAACCACAAAATATGTTTACGAGATGTATGGTCGGAATGTGTCCAGGTGTAGACACAGTGACAACTCAAAGTGGGGTTAGCTCACACGACGTTTGGTATAGCATGCTTTGGCCTAATAGGTACTTCGTACTCTCATCGTTAGTCCCCAGGTAGGCACACTGGTCCTTTATTTTGGATTTATACGAATGCCAACCTAGACAGGACGTTCCGACTACCGGTACTTGTACCCTTCCAGTTACTACATGCCCGTCATGAGAACTCACTTTGATGAGATTTGAAAATACAAAAATCATTGTAAAAACAATCATGAAAATGATGTGATGTGTGCTTTCATGGATATGATATGTTATGAGAATATGATTCATGATAGGCATTATATGATAATATATACTTATGAACATGCTTGCATAACATTGAATGTAACATTTAACATAAAACATATAAACATCATGAAATTTGGCATGTAACACAAAAAAAATCTTTAAAAATTTCTAATCAACTATAGTATAGGCTCTAAGGGTCTAATAACGAATCCTATATCCCTATAGTCATGGCTCTGATACCAATCTGTCACACCCCAACCCGCAGCGGAATAAGAGTCGGGGCATAATTGGGTTATCACCAAAGCTCATGATATTTACTAATATGTTTCATATTTATTAAAGTCAAAATTACATTCTCAATAATCCAAACATGTCCATACAAATACAAAGAAAAATAACCAACTAAACAATCCAAGCTCTAAACCATTTTATTCTTCTAGGCCAATCCTATGTGTTTCTTGCTGCAGCTGGTTCACCTGTATCATGTGTAAAAATGGGGGTTTTTGGGTCAACATAAGTTGGTGAGTGAACCTTGTTAGATAAACATTTATTATTGATTTTCTTGTTATTTTATCAAGGAAAAATTGTGCAATAATCATAAGTGAGCAAATGTAAATAATCAAACAGTAGCAATAACAACCACAAACTATAACATACTATAACATACAATAACATACAATAACATACAATAACATATAATAACATACAATAACAAAAATGGGGAACGAACGTCATATGATAAATGTATGTACTGAAAATGATAAATGTCTGTGCGATCAAGGCTCAATCAAACGGAGCCGATCGTATTGCATGTACTGAAAATGATAAATGTCTGTGCGACCAAGGCTCAATCAAAAGGAGCCGATCGTATGTTGGCACGCCAGGTTCACGCTCATAATGTAATGGGGAACATGCTCAACGCTCATAATGTAATGGGGAGCGGCAGCCTATGAAATTTGCATGTACTGAAAATAATAAATTAAATCTGAACAATAACCACGCAACAGTTGAAACAAGCTGAATACACATTTGTTCATGATATGATTTATCACACTGATTTAAATATAATAAATGGTAAAACACATGATACACCCCAAAAACGTGATTAAAACGGGGAATTTGTAAAGATTCACTCACATTGGGTGCGTTTGGTTGGAGATGATGACATGCGTACGAGTTGGAAGGATTTAACAACGAGGATAGACTAACCTAAATAATAACGGAAGATATAACAAATGAGTGGATTTCATTAATGATTTTAATAGGATTTCTAGATACATTTTTGTGAGTTTAAGGCTATTTCTTATCTTTAAAAACATTATTTTTAAGTATTTTTAATTGATTTTTAAATTAAATTAAATAAACAAAAATATAAAAATATGTTGACTTTTGCGTTGACCGTTGACCATTGACTGTTTGACCGGTTTATTGTGTAAATGCATGCGCCGGGCAGGACTCGAACCCGAGACCTCCCGTTCGCGTGCACGCAGCTCTACCAACTGAGCTACGTGTCTAACCTGAAATAATTCCGTTTTTAATTATATTTATATACTAACTCAGTTTATTCAAAATTCTTTTATTTTCAAAAATGTTTTAAATCGCCGAACTGGTGTCATCAATAGGTCTCGAACCCGGGACCTGTGACTGTGTGTCTAACTTGGTTAATATATAGATTTTTATTATACTTAACATCTAATGGCGACAAGGATCCGGTTCAGTTAGAAAAACAAAACATTTTTATTACAGAGCATACGTGTGTCAAGGATCGAACTCGCGGCGTGTGATATGTATGTGCACACAGTCCACCGCTGGACTGTGTGTCTAACCCGAGATAATATCCAGATTTTATTAATCTTATAATCAAACTATCATCGTCTTCTTCGTTACAAAATTACAGTCTGCGATTACACTATTGTATCTTGTTTAATTCGATTGACAAACATTCAACAGACTAATATGAAATGGCAGAGACGATATTTAGAAGTATACATACCGGAGAATGATTTATCTCAGAATTCCGGCAAGTCGTCGGCTCTGTTTTTACGGATTTAGACTGAACGAATAATAACAGTTTTGATTAGTTAAATGAGGAATTGAAGTATTAAGCAAGAGTTATCAGAAGGTTTGAATGTCTATACCGTTTTACAGCTGAAGATAAGGATTTTCAAAAGTTTTCCGGCGAGCGGGAATTATCCGATAACGACGTCTGAAATTGATTCTGATTGAAGGGTTTGAGTTAGCAATAGCTTAGCAATTGATAGACAACGAAAGAATTGCGAGACTTACTAATTTGATGGAAAACACGGTTTTCCGGCGAAGATCCGGCGAGTCCAAATAGCTTCTCCGGCGAACTGAAAGTTATGCGAAAATGCAATTGAAGGTTTGTAGAATGTTTCTGAGTCGCGAGAGGGGTCTTTGATTGAAGTAATTCAGGAATTGAAAGTTTTCGGTTACTAAAACCGATCCATTCTTGAATTTAAGTTCATTCAAAGCCGACTTGATTGTAGGTGTCGGCGCATCGGTTAAACTCAGTAAACCGCGATCAATCAAACGTCTTTGGACGTTTGGTGACTGATTTCGGTTATAGTTAGCGTAAACAGGTCGCTTCATGATTGTCTATAAGATTTATTTGTTTCCTAGAGTTGACAGAAAACAACAAGTGGCGGAGTGGTTATGTGTGTGTGTGTGTTAAGTCTTTGGAGTTCTTTCCGGCTGACCCGGGTTCGAGTCCCGGCAGCCTCATTTTCTTTTTAATTATTTTATTTTTACTTTTTATCAATTATAACTTTTATAGTTTAGTTTGTTTATTAATTATGCATCATAAAAAAATTAAAATGGATATAAATACGCAACGAGACATTTATAACTTGATATTCGATTACAAACGGAGCGGGTTTGGAAAACCCGTTTTTGACAAATGTTACAGTATCCCCTACTTTTAGGAATTTCATCCCGAAATTCAAGTAGTAGTAGTAGGAAAAAGATGCGGGTATTTTTCGCGCATTGAGTCTTCACGTTCCCAAGTAAACTCTGGTCCCCGTTTTGACTCCCAGCGTACCCTAACAATTGGAATGCGACTTCGTCGAAGACGTTTTTCTCCGAAGTCCATGATCTCTACTGGTCTTTCAATAAAATGCATAGATTCATCAATCTGAATATCTTCCAGAGGAATATGGAGGTTTTCATCAGCGAGGCACTTCTTCAAGTTTGATACATGGAATGTGGGATGAATCCTGTTGAGTTCTTCTGGTAGATCAAGCTTGTATGCTACAGGTCCTACTCTTTCGAGTATCTTGAAAGGTCCTACGTAGCGTGGTGCTAGCTTTCCTTTTTGACCAAAACGAACTACTCCCTTCCACGGTGATACTTTTAAAAGTACATGATCACCAATGTTAAACTCCAAAGGCTTCCGTCGTTTATCTGCATAACTCTTTTGACGACTTTGAGCCGCTAGAAAATTGTTTCGAATTTGATGGATCTTGTCTGTGGTTTCTTGAATCAATTCTGGACCAGTGATTTGAGCTTCCCCAATTTCGTGCCAACATACTGGAGATCGGCACTTACGACTATATAAAGCTTCAAAAGGTGCCATGCCGATGCTTGAATGATAGCTGTTGTTGTACGAAAATTCAACTAATGGTAGATGAGCGTCCCAATTTCCCTTGAAGTCTATGACACATGCTCGAAGCATATCTTCAAGAGTTTGAATGGTGCGTTCAGATTGTCCATCAGTTTGAGGATGATAGGCGGTACTGAGATCTAATCGCGTACCCAAAGCGGCTTGTACTGCTTGCCATATTCGTGAAGTGAAACGACCATCACGATCTGAAATAATGCTTAACGGTACATCATGTCGGCTTACGATTTCGCTGATATAAATACGAGCTAGCTTTTCGTTCTTGAAATCTTCGCGGATATGAATAAAGTGAGCTGATTTTGTAAGACGATCAATGATTACCCATATAGTGTCATACCCACCAGAAGTGCGAGGTAACCCGGTAATGAAGTCCATGGTTATGTTTTCCCACTTCCATACAGGTATTTCAGGTTGGACCAGAAGTCCTGAGGGTCTTTGGTGTTCAGCTTTCACCTTGGAACATGTAAGGCACTTGGAAACAAAAACAGCAATATCCTTTTTCATTCCAGGCCACCAATAGGTGTATCGAAGGTCTTGATACATCTTATCAGCTCCTGGGTGTATAGAGTATCGTGTTTTTTGAGCCTCATTCATAAGAAATTCACGAAGGTTGTTGTGGTCAGGAATCCATATGCGATCTAGATAGTACAGAATACCGTCAGATTTAGTTTCAAGTTTAAGTTCAGCTCCACAGGACAGCTCCTTTCGTACATCATCCTCCGTTACTGAAACATGTTGGGCTTCTCGAATTTGATCTTTAATGTCAGTTATGATTTGCGAACATAGAAGACGAATGGAGTTCGCATAACCCTTTCGACTGAGTGCATCAGCCACCACATTTGCCTTGCCAGGGTGGTACCGAATTTCACAGTCGTAGTCATTTAGCAGTTCGACCCATCTTCGTTGCCTCATGTTTAACTCCTTTTGATTGAAGATATGTTGAAGACTCTTGTGGTCAGTGTATATTTCACACTTAGTACCGTAGAGATAATGTCTCCATATCTTAAGAGCGAACACAACGGCTCCAAGTTCTAGGTCATGGGTGGTGTAGTTCTTCTCATGAATCTTGAGTTGTCTCGAAGCATAAGCTATAACCTTTCCTCTTTGCATTAGGACACAGCCTAATCCTTGCCCTGACGCGTCGCAATAAACCACGAAATCATCACAACCTTCAGGCAGAGTGAGGATTGGTGCATCACAGAGTTTTTGTTTAAGGGTTTGGAAGGCTTCTTCTTGTTTGGGTCCCCATATGAAATGTTTTCCCTTATGAGTTAAAGCCGTGAGTGGTACAGCAATGCGTGAGAAGTTTGAAATGAAACGACGATAATAACCAGCCAAACTAAGAAAAGATCTTACTTCAGCTGGTGTACGTGGCGCTTGCCATTCTTGTACCGCTTTGATCTTTGAGGGGTCGACACGTATTCCCTTGTCATTGACTACATGTCCGAGGAATTGTACCTCTTTTAACCAGAATTCGCATTTGGAGAATTTGGCGTAAAGCTTTTCATTCTCTAGAAGTGTAAGGATGAGTCGAAGGTGTCGCTCATGATCAGACTTAGACTTTGAATAAATGAGGATGTCGTCAATGAAGACTATAACAAAACGATCGAGATAAGGTTTGCAGACTCTGTTCATTAGATCCATGAAGACAGCTGGAGCGTTGGTTAAACCAAATGGCATGACCATGAATTCATAATGACCATAACGAGTTCGGAAAGCGGTCTTTGGGACGTCTTCTTCATGTACTCTAAGTTGATGATAACCAGATCGAAGGTCGATTTTTGAAAAGCAGCTGGCACCTTGAAGTTGGTCAAGAAGATCATCAATGCGAGGTAATGGATAGCGATTCTTGATTGTTAACTTGTTGAGTTCTCTGTAGTCGATGCACATGCGAAACGATCCATCTTTCACAAAAAGGACAGGTGCACCCCCAGGCGAGGAGCTAGGACGTATGAATCCTTTGTCAGTCAACTATTGCAATTGACTGGCTAGCTCTTGCATTTCAGAGGGGGCTAACCTATAAGGAGACTTTGCAACTGGTGTAGCACCAGCTATAAGATCAATACGGAATTCGACTTCTCTTACTGGAGGAAGTCCTGAAATGTCGTCAGGAAAAACTTGCGGGAAATCTTTTACTACTGGGATGTCTTCAAGTTTCTTCTCCATGGTTCCCTTTTTGACGACATGAGCTAAAAACGCGACATAATTCTTGCGAAGATATTTTTGAGCTTGAAGACAGGACATTAATCTGAGCCCTTTCAACGAGGTTTCTCCAAAGATTCGTAGAGTCTGACCGTTTGGAAGAGGAATGCGTATAAACTTTTCGCGACATACAACTTCAGCCTGATGTTGGCTGAGCCAGTCCATACCAATTATAATGTCAAAGCTTCCCAACTTCATTGGAATGAGGTCAACTAGAAAATTGTGATCGTTTAGAGTAAGAGTACAATTGCGTATAATAGAGTTCAATGAGACTGGTTTCCCGTCAGCAACTTCTACTGTTATGGATTCCTTAAGCTTATCACGATTTTGGTTTAAGATGGGTTCAAACTCTAAGGACACAAAACTTTTATCCGCGCCAGTATCAAACAACATGGATGCATATCTACCATTGATAAGGAACGTACCGTTAACCACATTGCCATCAGCTCTAGCCTGATTAGCGTTGATGTTGAAAGCTCTTCCTCTTGCAGGTGGAGGAGCTTGGTTCGCTTGATTCACCGGATTGGCTTGGGCTTGAGCATGAATAATGTTCACCAACCTTGGACAAGTGTTTCTAAAATGGCTTACAGCCCGCATAGGTTATACCATGGGATAGTTGGGTTGGTAGTATGTTGGGCTAAATGTTGGGTAGGTGGTAATAGTAGGGGTTGTTGGGCTTGACCCATTATTTGTTGGTGGGTTTGGGTTGAAGGCTGGTGGCGGTTCGTTCGCTGAGGCATGCGACAGGTTTGAACAGTATGACCTGTGCGGCCACAGCCGGTGCAATGTTGGCAGGGATGATCAGGAAAATGGTGGTATTGGCAACGGTTGCATTTTGGTAACGGGCCAGAGTATGGTCTTTTGTATGGTGCAGGTGAAGGGGCAAATTGGGTAATGGGTGCAGCAGGGATAGGGAAATTGGTTTGTGTGACAGCGAAGTTTCTGGTGTTACGTTTCCTCTTGTTAGCAAACTTAGAGGAGGAGGTGGAATGGTTTGAAGTTTGGCCCTCAACGGGGGCTTTCTTTTTCTCCTCTTTAAACTTACCGTTGCGAATTCGATTCTCGGTCAGTTCAGTAGCTAGTTCCATAGCAGCTTCAAGTGTTGCTGGCGAAGTGCTGAGAACTGAATCTTGAATTTTCGAGGGAAGACCTCGAATATGATGCTCGATTAAGCGATAAACTGGGGTAAACAAATTAGGGACCATTTGGTTCAACTCTAAGAACCTCTTGTTGTAGGAAGTATGATCTCCCTCCTTTTGCTTCAAAGAATGAAATTCGTCCTCTAGCTTCTTAATCTCACTTCTAGGACAGAATCGCCTCGTCATGATTTCCCATAACTCCTCCCACGTTAAGGCCATTGCATCATCAATTCCCCTCTTACCTTTTCAGTATTCCACCAGGTAAGAGCTACCCCAAATAGTCTCCCGGTTGCGTATCGTACCTTGCGATCCTCAGGACAATCGCAGTTGAGGAAGGTGTTTTCCATTTCCTCAAACCAGTAGAGGAAAGCAGTGACACCTTCGGTCCCTTCAAATTTAGGAGGATCGCAAGACTTGAAATGTTTATATGAGCACTTGCTGGTAGGAGGGTTGCCGATGTTCTGGTCATCTTGCTGGGGAGGATTAGTGGGATTTGTGGCGAGAGCCTGTTGTACTTGAACCACAATGTCAGGAAGCACCGCGGCCATTTGTTTCGCGATTTGTGTGGCCAAGCGTTCGTGAGGTCTTCCTGATCTTTTACCCCCTCGTTGTTGTCTAGCCGACATCTACAGGAACATACATAAGAAGATTGTGAGTTTATGGAGTCTTTTTAGGTGTCATGTGTCTTAAAGAAAATGAAAATAACATAAATATCAATAATGCAACTACATCCATAGGATGTCTTGGGTTTGCTCATGTTGGGCCTCAAATGTCCCCCATACCTTCACCTGTATAGTCATGTGGGCCCCCATGACTATTGGCTTGGTAGGATTCACATTAGTATTGGCGATTTAACACTCGCATCACCCGAATGCAAACCACAAAATATGTTTACGAGATGTATGGTCGGAATGTGTCCAGGTGTAGACACAGTGACAACTCAAAGTGGGGTTAGCTCACACGACGTTTGGTATAGCATGCTTTGGCCTAATAGGTACTTCGTACTCTCATCGTTAGTCCCCAGGTAGGCAAACTGGTCCTTTATTTTGGATTTATACGAATGCCAACCTAGACAGGACGTTCCGACTACCGGTACTTGTACCCTTCCAGTTACTACATGCCCGTCATGAGAACTCACTTTGATGAGATTTGAAAATACAAAAATCATTGTAAAAACAATCATGAAAATGATGTGATGTGTGCTTTCATGGATATGATATGTTATGAGAATATGATTCATGATAGGCATTATATGATAATATATACTTATGAACATGCTTGCATAACATTGAATGTAACATTTAACATAAAACATATAAACATCATGAAATTTGGCATGTAACACAAAAAAAATCTTTAAAAATTTCTAATCAACTATAGTATAGGCTCTAAGGGTCTAATAACGAATCCTATATCCCTATAGTCATGGCTCTGATACCAATCTGTCACACCCCAACCCGCAGCGGAATAAGAGTCGGGGCATAATTGGGTTATCACCAAAGCTCATGATATTTACTAATATGTTTCATATTTATTAAAGTCAAAATTACATTCTCAATAATCCAAACATGTCCATACAAATACAAAGAAAAATAACCAACTAAACAATCCAAGCTCTAAACCAGTTTATTCTTCTAGGCCAATCCTATGTGTTTCTTGCTGCAGCTGGTTCACCTGTATCATGTGTAAAAATGGGGGTTTTTGGGTCAACATAAGTTGGTGAGTGAACCTTGTTAGATAAACATTTATTATTGATTTTCTTGTTATTTTATCAAGGAAAAATTGTGCAATAATCATAAGTGAGCAAATGTAAATAATCAAACAGTAGCAATAACAACCACAAACTATAACATACAATAACATACAATAACATACAATAACATACAATAACATATAATAACATACAATAACAAAAATGGGGAACGAACGTCATATGATAAATGTATGTACTGAAAATGATAAATGTCTGTGCGATCAAGGCTCAATCAAACGGAGCCGATCGTATTGCATGTACTGAAAATGATAAATGTCTGTGCGATCAAGGCTCAATAAAAAGGAGCCGATCGTATGTTGGCACGCCAGGTTCACGCTCATAATGTAATGGGGAACATGCTCAACGCTCATAATGTAATGGGGAGCGGCAGCCTATGAAATTTGCATGTACTGAAAATAATAAATTAAATCTGAACAATAACCACGCAACAGTTGAAACAAGCTGAATACACATTTGTTCATGATATGATTTATCACACTGATTTAAATATAATAAATGGTAAGACACATGATACACCCCAAAAACGTGATTAAAACGGGGAATTTGTAAAGATTCACTCACATTGGGTGCGTTTGGTTAGAGATGATGAAATGCGTACGAGTTGGAAGGATTTAACAACGAGGATAGACTAACCTAAATAATAACGGAAGATATAACAAATGAGTGGATTTCATTAATGATTTTAATAGGATTTCTAGATACATTTTTGTGAGTTTAAGGCTATTTCTTATCTTTAAAAACATTATTTTTAAGTATTTTTAATTGATTTTTAAATTAAATTAAATAAACAAAAATATAAAAATATGTTGACTTTTGCGTTGACCGTTGACCATTGACTGTTTGACTGTTTGACCGGTTTATTGTGTAAATGCATGCGCCGGGCAGGACTCGAACCCGAGACCTCCCGTTCGCGTGCACGCAGCTCTACCAACTGAGCTACGTGTCTAACCTGAAATAATTCCGTTTTTAATTATATTTATATACTAACTCAGTTTATTCAAAATTCTTTTATTTTCAAAAATGTTTTAAATCGCCGAACTGGTGTCATCAATAGGTCTCGAACCCGGGACCTGTGACTGTGTGTCTAACTTGGTTAATATATAGATTTTTATTATACTTAACATCTAATGGCGACAAGGATCCGGTTCAGTTAGAAAAACAAAACATTTTTATTACAGAGCATACGTGTGTCAAGGATCGAACTCGCGGCGTGTGATATGTATGTGCACACAGTCCACCGCTGGACTGTGTGTCTAACCCGAGATAATATCCAGATTTTATTAATCTTATAATCAAACTATCATCGTCTTCTTCGTTACAAAATTACAGTCTGCGATTACACTATTGTATCTTGTTTAATTCGATTGACAAACATTCAACAGACTAATATGAAATGGCAGAGACGATATTTAGAAGTATACATACCGGAGAATGATTTATCTCAGAATTCCGGCAAGTCGTCGGCTCTGTTTTTACGGATTTAGACTGAACGAATAATAACAGTTTTGATTAGTTAAATGAGGAATTGAAGTATTAAGCAAGAGTTATCAGAAGGTTTGAATGTCTATACCGTTTTACAGCTGAAGATAAGGATTTTCAAAGTTTTCCGGCGAGCGGGAATTATCCGATAACGACGTCTGAAATTGATTCTGATTGAAGGGTTTGAGTTAGCAATAGCTTAGCAATTGATAGACAACGAAAGAATTGCGAGACTTACTAATTTGATGGAAAACACGGTTTTCCGGCGAAGATCCGGCGAGTCCAAATAGCTTCTCCGGCGAACTGAAAGTTATGCGAAAATGCAATTGAAGGTTTGTAGAATGTTTCTGAGTCGCGAGAGGGGTCTTTGATTGAAGTAATTCAGGAATTGAAAGTTTTCGGTTACTAAAACCGATCCATTCTTGAATTTAAGTTCATTCAAAGCCGACTTGATTGTAGGTGTCGGCGCATCGGTTAAACTCAGTAAACCGCGATCAATCAAACGTCTTTGGACGTTTGGTGACTGATTTCGGTTATAGTTAGCGTAAACAGGTCGCTTCATGATTGTCTATAAGATTTATTTGTTTCCTAGAGTTGACAGAAAACAACAAGTGGCGGAGTGGTTATGTGTGTGTGTGTGTTAAGTCTTTGAGTTCTTTCCGGCTGACCCGGGTTCGAGTCCCGGCAGCCTCATTTTCTTTTTAATTATTTTATTTTTACTTTTTATCAATTATAACTTTTATAGTTTAGTTTGTTTATTAATTATGCATCATAAAAAAATTAAAATGGATATAAATACGCAACGAGACATTTATAACTTGATATTCGATTACAAACGGAGCGGGTTTGGAAAACCCGTTTTTGACAAATGTTACAGTATCCCCTACTTTTAGGAATTTCATCCCGAAATTCAAGTAGTAGTAGTAGGAAAAAGATGCGGGTATTTTTCGCGCATTGAGTCTTCACGTTCCCAAGTAAACTCTGGTCCCCGTTTTGACTCCCAGCGTACCCTAACAATTGGAATGCGACTTCGTCGAAGACGTTTTTCTCCGAAGTCCATGATCTCTACTGGTCTTTCAATAAAATGCATAGATTCATCAATCTGAATATCTTCCAGAGGAATATGGAGGTTTTCATCAGCGAGGCACTTCTTCAAGTTTGATACATGGAATGTGGGATGAATCCTGTTGAGTTCTTCTGGTAGATCAAGCTTGTATGCTACAGGTCCTACTCTTTCGAGTATCTTGAAAGGTCCTACGTAGCGTGGTGCTAGCTTTCCTTTTTGACCAAAACGAACTACTCCCTTCCACGGTGATACTTTTAAAAGTACATGATCACCAATGTTAAACTCCAAAGGCTTCCGTCGTTTATCTGCATAACTCTTTTGACGACTTTGAGCCGCTAGAAATTGTTTCGAATTTGATGGATCTTGTCTGTGGTTTCTTGAATCAATTCTGGACCAGTGATTTGAGCTTCCCCAATTTCGTGCCAACATACTGGAGATCGGCACTTACGACATATAAAGCTTCAAAAGGTGCCATGCCGATGCTTGAATGATAGCTGTTGTTGTACGAAAATTCAACTAATGGTAGATGAGCGTCCCAATTTCCCTTGAAGTCTATGACACATGCTCGAAGCATATCTTCAAGAGTTTGAATGGTGCGTTCAGATTGTCCATCAGTTTGAGGATGATAGGCGGTACTGAGATCTAATCGCGTACCCAAAGCGGCTTGTACTGCTTGCCATATTCGTGAAGTGAAACGACCATCACGATCTGAAATAATGCTTAACGGTACATCATGTCGGCTTACGATTTCGCTGATATAAATACGAGCTAGCTTTTCGTTCTTGAAATCTTCGCGGATATGAATAAAGTGAGCTGATTTTGTAAGACGATCAATGATTACCCATATAGTGTCATACCCACCAGAAGTGCGAGGTAACCCGGTAATGAAGTCCATGGTTATTTTTCCCACTTCCATACAGGTATTTCAGGTTGGACCAGAAGTCCTGAGGGTCTTTGGTGTTCAGCTTTCACCTTGGAACATGTAAGGCACTTGGAAACAAAAACAGCAATATCCTTTTTCATTCCAGGCCACCAATAGGTGTATCGAAGGTCTTGATACATCTTATCAGCTCCTGGGTGTATAGAGTATCGTGTTTTTTGAGCCTCATTCATAAGAAATTCACGAAGGTTGTTGTGGTCAGGAATCCATATGCGATCTAGATAGTACAGAATACCGTCAGATTTAGTTTCAAGTTTAAGTTCAGCTCCACAGGACAGCTCCTTTCGTACATCATCCTCCGTTACTGAAACATGTTGGGCTTCTCGAATTTGATCTTTAATGTCAGTTATGATTTGCGAACATAGAAGACGAATGGAGTTCGCATAACCCTTTCGACTGAGTGCATCAGCCACCACATTTGCCTTGCCAGGGTGGTACCGAATTTCACAGTCGTAGTCATTTAGCAGTTCGACCCATCTTCGTTGCCTCATGTTTAACTCCTTTTGATTGAAGATATGTTGAAGACTCTTGTGGTCAGTGTATATTTCACACTTAGTACCGTAGAGATAATGTCTCCATATCTTAAGAGCGAACACAACGGCTCCAAGTTCTAGGTCATGGGTGGTGTAGTTCTTCTCATGAATCTTGAGTTGTCTCGAAGCATAAGCTATAACCTTTCCTCTTTGCATTAGGACACAGCCTAATCCTTGCCCTGACGCGTCGCAATAAACCACGAAATCATCACAACCTTCAGGCAGAGTGAGGATTGGTGCATCACAGAGTTTTTGTTTAAGGGTTTGGAAGCTTCTTCTTGTTTGGGTCCCCATATGAAATGTTTTCCCTTATGAGTTAAAGCCGTGAGTGGTACAGCAATGCGTGAGAAGTTTGAAATGAAACGACGATAATAACCAGCCAAACTAAGAAAAGATCTTACTTCAGTGGTGTACGTGGCGCTTGCCATTCTTGTACCGCTTTGATCTTTGAGGGGTCGACACGTATTCCCTTGTCATTGACTACATGTCCGAGGAATTGTACCTCTTTTAACCAGAATTCGCATTTGGAGAATTTGGCGTAAAGCTTTTCATTCTCTAGAAGTGTAAGGATGAGTCGAAGGTGTCGCTCATGATCAGACTTAGACTTTGAATAAATGAGGATGTCGTCAATGAAGACTATAACAAAACGATCGAGATAAGGTTTGCAGACTCTGTTCATTAGATCCATGAAGACAGCTGGAGCGTTGGTTAAACCAAATGGCATGACCATGAATTCATAATGACCATAACGAGTTCGGAAAGCGGTCTTTGGGACGTCTTCTTCATGTACTCTAAGTTGATGATAACCAGATCGAAGGTCGATTTTTGAAAAGCAGCTGGCACCTTGAAGTTGGTCAAGAAGATCATTTAATGCGAGGTAATGGATAGCGATTCTTGATTGTAACTTGTTGAGTTCTCTGTAGTCGATGCACATGCGAAACGATCCATCTTTCACAAAAAGGACAGGTGCACCCCAGGCGAGGAGCTAGGACGTATGAATCCTTTGTCAGTCAACTATTGCAATTGACTGGCTAGCTCTTGCATTTCAGAGGGGGCTAACCTATAAGGAGACTTTGCAACTGGTGTAGCACCAGTATAAGATCAATACGGAATTCGACTTCTCTTACTGGAGGAAGTCCTGAAATGTCGTCAGGAAAAACTTGCGGGAAATCTTTTACTACTGGGATGTCTTCAAGTTTCTTCTCCATGGTTCCCTTTTTGACGACATGAGCTAAAAACGCGACATAATTCTTGCGAAGATATTTTTGAGCTTGAAGACAGGACATTAATCTGAGCCCTTTCAACGAGGTTTCTCCAAAGATTCGTAGAGTCTGACCGTTTGGAAGAGGAATGCGTATAAACTTTTCGCGACATACAACTTCAGCCTGATGTTGGTTGAGCCAGTCCATACCAATTATAATGTCAAAGCTTCCCAACTTCATTGGAATGAGGTCAACTAGAAAATTGTGATCGTTTAGAGTAAGAGTACAATTGCGTATAATAGAGTTCAATGAGACTGGTTTCCCGTCAGCAACTTCTACTGTTATGGATTCCTTAAGCTTATCACGATTTTGGTTTAAGATGGGTTCAAACTCTAAGGACACAAAACTTTTATCCGCGCCAGTATCAAACAACATGGATGCATATCTACCATTGATAAGGAACGTACCGTTAACCACATTGCCATCAGCTCTAGCCTGATTAGCGTTGATGTTGAAAGCTCTTCCTCTTGCAGGTGGAGGAGCTTGGTTCGCTTGATTCACGGATTGGCTTGGGCTTGAGCATGAATAATGTTCACCAACCTTGGACAAGTGTTTCTAAAATGGCTTTACAAGGCCCGCATAGGTTATACCATGGGATAGTTGGGTTGGTAGTATGTTGGGCTAAATGTTGGGTAGGTGGTAATAGTAGGGGTTGTTGGGCTTGACCCATTATTTGTTGGTGGGTTTGGGTTGAAGGCTGGTGGCGGTTCGTTCGCTGAGGCATGCGACAGGTTTGAACAGTATGACCTGTGCGGCCACAGCCGGTGCAATGTTGGCAGGGATGATCAGGAAAATGGTGGTATTGGCAACGGTTGCATTTTGGTAACGGGCCAGAGTATGGTCTTTTGTATGGTGCAGGTGAAGGGGCAACTTGGGTAATGGGTGCAGCAGGGATAGGGAAATTGGTTTGTGTGACAGCGAAGTTTCTGGTGTTACGTTTCCTCTTGTTAGCAAACTTAGAGGAGGAGGTGGAATGGTTTGAAGTTTGGCCCTCAACGGGGGCTTTCTTTTTCTCCTCTTTAAACTTACCGTTGCGAATTCGATTCTCGGTCAGTTCAGTAGCTAGTTCCATAGCAGCTTCAAGTGTTGCTGGCGAAGTGCTGAGAACTGAATCTTGAATTTTCGAGGGAAGACCTCGAATATGATGCTCGATTAAGCGATAAACTGGGGTAAACAAATTAGGGACCATTTGGTTCAACTCTAAGAACCTCTTGTTGTAGGAAGTATGATCTCCCTCCTTTTGCTTCAAAGAATGAAATTCGTCCTCTAGCTTCTTAATCTCACTTCTAGGACAGAATCGCCTCGTCATGATTTCCCATAACTCCTCCCACGTTAAGGCCATTGCATCATCAATTCCCCTCTTACCTTTTCAGTATTCCACCAGGTAAGAGCTACCCCAAATAGTCTCCCGGTTGCGTATCGTACCTTGCGATCCTCAGGACAATCGCAGTTGAGGAAGGTGTTTTCCATTTCCTCAAACCAGTGGAGGAAAGCAGTGACACCTTCGGTCCCTTCAAATTTAGGAGGATCGCAAGACTTGAAATGTTTATATGAGCACTTGCTGGTAGGAGGGTTGCCGATGTTCTGGTCATCTTGCTGGGGAGGATTAGTGGGATTTGTGGCGAGAGCCTGTTGTACTTGAACCACAATGTCAGGAAGCACCGCGGCCATTTGTTTCGCGATTTGTGTGGCCAAGCGTTCGTGAGGTCTTCCTGATCTTTTACCCCCTCGTTGTTGTCTAGCCGACATCTACAGGAACATACATAAGAAGATTGTGAGTTTATGGAGTCTTTTTAGGTGTCATGTGTCTTAAAGAAAATGAAAATAACATAAATATCAATAATGCAACTACATCCATAGGATGTCTTGGGTTTGCTCATGTTGGGCCTCAAATGTCCCCCATACCTTCACCTGTATAGTCATGTGGGCCCCCATGACTATTGGCTTGGTAGGATTCACATTAGTATTGGCGATTTAACACTCGCATCACCCGAATGCAAACCACAAAATATGTTTACGAGATGTATGGTCGGAATGTGTCAAGGTGTAGACACAGTGACAACTCAAAGTGGGGTTAGCTCACACGACGTTTGTATAGCATGCTTTGGCCTAATAGGTACTTCGTACTCTCATCGTTAGTCCCCAGGTAGGCAAACTGGTCCTTTATTTTGGATTTATACGAATGCCAACCTAGACAGGACGTTCCGACTACCGGTACTTGTACCCTTCCAGTTACTACATGCCCGTCATGAGAACTCACTTTGATGAGATTTGAAAATACAAAAATCATTGTAAAAACAATCATGAAAATGATGTGATGTGTGCTTTCATGGATATGATATGTTATGAGAATATGATTCATGATAGGCATTATATGATAATATATACTTATGAACATGCTTGCATAACATTGAATGTAACATTTAACATAAAACATATAAACATCATGAAATTTGGCATGTAACACAAAAAAAATCTTTAAAAATTTCTAATCAACTATAGTATAGGCTCTAAGGGTCTAATAACGAATCCTATATCCCTATAGTCATGGCTCTGATACCAATCTGTCACACCCCAACCCGCAGCGGAATAAGAGTCGGGGCATAATTGGGTTATCACCAAAGCTCATGATATTTACTAATATGTTTCATATTTATTAAAGTCAAAATTACATTCTCAATAATCCAAACATGTCCATACAAATACAAAGAAAAATAACCAACTAAACAATCCAAGCTCTAAACCAGTTTATTCTTCTAGGCCAATCCTATGTGTTTCTTGCTGCAGCTGGTTCACCTGTATCATGTGTAAAAATGGGGTTTTTGGGTCAACATAAGTTGGTGAGTGAACCTTGTTAGATAAACATTTATTATTGATTTTCTTGTTATTTTATCAAGGAAAAATTGTGCAATAATCATAAGTGAGCAAATGTAAATAATCAAACAGTAGCAATAACAACCACAAACTATAACATACTATAACATACAATAACATACAATAACATATAATAACATACAATAACAAAAATGGGGAACGAACGGCATATGATAAATGTATGTACTGAAAATGATAAATGTCTGTGCGATCAAGGCTCAATCAAACGGAGCCGATCGTATTGCATGTACTGAAAATGATAAATGTCTGTGCGATCAAGGCTCAATCAAACGGAGCCGATCGTATGTTGGCACGCCAGGTTCACGCTCATAATGTAATGGGGAACATGCTCAACGCTCATAATGTAATGGGGAGCGGCAGCCTATGAAATTTGCATGTACTGAAAATAATAAATTAAATCTGAACAATAACCACGCAACAGTTGAAACAAGCTGAATACACATTTGTTCATGATATGATTTATGCACACTGATTTAAATATAATAAATGGTAAGACACATGATACACCCAAAAACGTGATTAAAACGGGGAATTTGTAAAGATTCACTCACATTGGGTGCGTTTGGTTGGAGATGATGAGATGCGCACGAGTTGGAAGGATTTAACAACGAGGATAGACTAACCTAAATAATAACGGAAGATATAGTAAATGAGTGGATTTCATTAATGATTTTAATAGGATTTTTAGATATATTTTTGTGAGTTTAAGGCTATTTCTTATCTTTAAAAACATTATTTTTAAGTATTTTTAATTGATTTTTAAATTAAATTAAATAAACAAAAATATAAAATATGTTGACTTTTGCGTTGACCGTTGACCATTGACTGTTTGACTGTTTGACCGGTTTATTGTGTAAATGCATGCGCCGGGCAGGACTCGAACCCGAGACCTCCCGTTCGCGTGCACGCAGCTCTACCAACTGAGCTACGTGTCTAACCTGAAATAGTTCCGTTTTTAATTATATTTATATACTAACTCAGTTTATTCAAAATTCTTTTATTTTCAAAAATGTTTTAAATCGCCGAACTGGTGTCATCAAAGGTCTCGAACCCGGGACCTTGACTAATTTTACAACAGTACCACTGGCTGTGTGTCTAACTTGGTTAATATATAGATTTTTATTATACTTAACATCTAATGGCGACAAGGATCCGGTTCAGTTAGAAAAACAAAACATTTTTATTACAGAGCATACGTGTGTCAAGGATCGAACTCGCGGCGTGTGATATGTATGTGCACACAGTCCACCGCTGGACTGTGTGTCTAACCCGAGATAATATCCAGATTTTATTAATCTTATAATCAAACTATCATCGTCTTCTTCGTTACAAAATTACAGTCTGCGATTACACTATTGTATCTTGTTTAATTCGATTGACAAACATTCAACAGACTAATATGAAATGGCAGAGACGATATTTAGAAGTATACATACCGGAGAACGATTTATCTCAGAATTCCGGCAAGTCGTCGGCTCTGTTTTTATGGATTTAGACTGAACGAATTAATAACAGTTTTGATTAGTTAAATGAGGAATTGAAGTATTAAGCAAGAGTTATCAGAAGGTTTGAATGTCTATACCGTTTTACAGCTGAAGATAAGGATTTTCAAAGTTTTCCGGTGAGCGGGAATTATCCGATAACGACGTCTGAAATTGATTCCTATTGAAGGGTTTGAGTTACAATAGCTTAGCAATTGATAGACAACGAAAGAATTGCGAGACTTACTGATTTGATGGAAAACACGGTTTTCCGGCGAAGATCCGGCGAGTCCAAATAGCTTCTCCGGCGAACTGAAAGTTATGCGAAAATGCAATTGAAGTTTGTAGAATGTTTCTGAGTCGCGAGAGGGGTCTTTGATTGAAGTAATTCAGGAATGAAAGTTTTCGGTTACTAAAACGATCCATTCTTGAATTTAAGTTCATTCAAAGCCAACTTGATTGAAGGTGTCGGCGCATCGGTTAAACTCAGTAAACCGCGATCAATCAAACGTCTTTGGACGTTTGGTGACCGATTTCGGTTATAGTTAGCGTAAACAGGTCGCTTCATGATTGTCTATAAGATTTATTTGTTTCCTAGAGTTGACAAAAACAACAAGTGGCGGAGTGGTTATTGTGTGTGTGTGTTAAGTCTTTGGAGTTCTTTCCGGCTGACCCGGGTTCGAGTCCCGGCAGCCTCATTTTCGTTTTAATTATTTTATTTTTACTTTTTATCAATTATAACTTTTATAGTTTAGTTTGTTTATTAATTATGCATCATAAAAAAATTAAAATGGACATAAATACGCAACGAGACATTTATAACTTGATATTCGATTACAAACGGAGCGGGTTTGGAAAACCCGTTTTTGACAAATGTTACAGCTGTAAAATTATAACAATGTGTCTTTTTATAAAACTATATGACCAATATTTTTCGCTGACAAAATATGTTTAAACGCGTTTCAGGTAAGTTAATATGAAAGTAAAAGAAGCATGCTTTGAGGCACCGAATGCTTAAATAAAATGGCTATGATTACCAGAATAAATAAAAGAAATTATGTTTTATTAATTAGGGTCTATCCCTTAAAAACCTTTGTTTGTAATATGGGTCTCATCCCAGTTGTTTAATATTAAACTTTGGTGTTTTACAAACTCTTAAATTTTCCTAACCACGATCCTGATGAAATTTTCCAATGCAAAACTTAATAAACACCGGTACCATTTGTAGCTGCTTACAGCTCCCGTCCAGGGTGTGGTCGAGGGTTGTTACAAGTTTTTACGGTGAAAACATGCTAAAATGCGCATGGCTTAATAAATGTGTGTATGATTTACATAAAATCATATATAATGGTCCATTTTATTATACTAACACGGCGTTTTGTGTGATGGTTCGAATTACGGATGCAACAACTGAAATTATTTTATTAATTTCCATTTAATTTTAATAATAAAAAGGGATGACAAATATCAAAGCGGAGCATTGATGAACTGATATAATTCAATTGCGAAATGACGAAACGACACGAAAAGGGTGAAAGGGTGCTTGAAACCTATATAAGGTCACCCCTCTCATTCATTTTGTTATTCCAATTTTTGACACATATCCTTTAAGTTGTATTTGTATATATATAGTCACGTTTTGCAAACGAGGGCTAAAGTAGGTTATTCGGTTCAACCACCAAACATTATACCCTTTATCAAAAGGATGTGTTGATTCCTTTTATTCTTAAAGTGATATATTAAAGGACGCAACTATAAAGTGATATATTACACGTGCAATCTATTAAATATGGATATATGTATATATATACACACACAACATGATTCCCAATTCAATTGAGGGGCTAGGTATTTATAGGTTAGAATGCACCCATTCGAAACGTTATACCCTTTATCGAAAGGATGTGCTGATTCCTTTTATTCTTAAAAGTGATATATTAAAGGGCACAACTATAAAGTGATATATTATAGGATGCATCCTTTCGGTAAAGGGTATTTATAGGTTAGCATGCACTTATCTGGACCATTATACCCTTACCGAAAGGATGCATTATTTCCTTCTTTATTATTAAAGTGATATATTAAAGGACCCGACTCGAAAGTGATATATTAAAGGACGCATCCTTTCGGATAAGGGTATTTATAGGTTAGCCATCCGAACCATTATACCCTTTTACCGAAACGATGTGTTGTTTTCATTGATTATTAAAGTCATATATTTAAGGATGAGACCTTTTGGTAAAAGGTAGTTACAGGTGAGCATGCATCCATACAAACCGTTATACCCTTTACCAAAAGGATTTATTGTTTTCTTCTATTATTAAAGTGATATATTAAAGGACGCGTAACTTTTAAAGTAATCTTCTAAAGTAAGTTGTTTTTAACTGACGTGACTTTAAACGAAAGGGTAGAAACCTCAAGTTGGAAATTGTATGTGTCTATATATATATATATATATGGCAATTAATTACGAATCCTGGTCCAGCCAAGAAAACCAAAAAATTTCTTTTTGTGTGGCCAAGATGTTGCGAGCGTGCATGTGTTACAGATATGTGAAAGGGTAATTTCGTAACTTTACATTCAACAAATTTGTAAGTGTGGAGAGCTTTTGGCTAACACATAGTAACTTTGACCATAAACTTTACTTTATACCCTCCTACGCACATTTACACACACACACTCTATGTCTCTTTATCTTTTCTTCTCTCTCTCCTTTTTAGATAAATCTTTTCAAATCCAAAATCGCCTCCTCTTTACAAAGCGCACAAAATCCAAATCTTTTTTAAGATTTCATCACCAAATTGAAAGAGAGAGCGGAGGTGGTTTTGTCGGTGTGCTTAGGGTTATTGATGCTCCAATTTTTTTTAAAGATATGAAGTTGTGGTGTTTTGCAGGTGTGTTGAGGGCTTCCATGGTGTGATTTCTTGGTTCAAGAAGGTGTGAATCGAACAACCACCAAGATTTGAATCGATCCAACAAGATTTGCGTGATTTAGCCACCAAGATCTGAAATCGAACAACCACCATCAGATCTGAATCGAACCACCAGCACACCACTAAGGTCCATTTTTCTTATACATATTTGTTTAAACTTCTAATTTTGTATCATCTTTCTTAGTTGATTTATTTTTTTGGTGTTTATAGTGGACGGAAATGGCACAAGAAGAAAAACAAAGTAGAGTTGTAGGGAAATAATGATATGGAGGCAGCGGTAAGAAACAAAGTGGGATTTTTTTAATTATCATGTTTTTAAGGATTTACATATGTGACTTGTATCGGGTAACCTCAAATCGCTTAAAGATTTGTAAAAGGGGGGCAGAGATCCGAAGAAATGGGGCGGCGATTATGAAGTTTGATACATTTTTAATATTATACAAATATTTATAATTCATTATTCATAGATTTGATTTGTAAGTTACGATTTTTTTTTGTTTAGTTATTATATGTAAAATGATAGTTACATTGTGTTTATATGGTTTTTATTATTTAACATGTACATTTATTATTATTGTGTTAACAATGTTGGATTTTATTATGTTCCAACCTTTTATGTTACATTTAGTTGGATTTATGTACATGTTTAGGGAATAGCTTTACATATCTATCAGATACATGAGAATGTTACACTATCTTAATACCTTAAAGACGTGACATGAGAGAAAATGAGGTTACTTGTTTGGATAAGAAAGGGGAACATACGGTTTATTAAACGAGTTCTTGACATATGACAGGATTAAAAAGCTACTAGCTGTCACTTATTACATTTTTTAAATCCATTATACTAACTTAGGATGTATACACATGAATTTTCGTTATACATACATACATACAATCAGCAACGATTAATGAGAACGCACCGTTTCATTCAAGAAAAAAAAAGCAACAAGCATATCCCACTTCAAAATTAATTATCTACATATACAAACCAATGTCACCCCATCTGCTATTAAAATAAAAAGTATTAACTAATTAATCTACGGGTTTTCTATCATCCATTATCAAATACTCCATTTCATCAGTTCATAATTGTCACACCCGCTCATAGGCGGAAGCGTGCAGTGTGATCTGATTGATTCTCATTGCATACAATGTAAGTGAACATACTAAATGAATAAAAACAAGCTCCAAATGCCAATGCCAACATTGTTTCGAAACACAACATAAGTTGAGTATATTGTTTACAAACCATAAAATGAAAATAAGTTGTCAGAGTGTTACACATCCAAAATGCAAGTTTTAAAATGATATGGCTTTGACCCTTATATCATCGCAAGGAGGCGGTATATAATAGACAAACCCTTCAAAAGTTGGCATAGAGTTTTGACACTTGCTTTTCTTGAACGATATCCCCGCATGGTCCACTAATTTCCTAAAATACATATTAAGTTGAAAATCAACAAAAGTTAGCAAGTTTATGTGTTTTAGTTGTATGAGATGAATCCATAAAATGTATGATGTATTTGTATCAAAACCCGGTATGTAAAGCGTCAATGAAATCGTTGATCATTAATGTTTTGCAAGGACATTAATATGTGTGACGACATAGGAAGCATCCAAACCTAGACGATTTTCGTCGATTAACCTCGACTAGGACGACAAAGACACTCTTCCGTGTGGGTCATGACCAAGAGTGGGGCTCGCCAACACCCGATAGATCTAACCTTTGTACCGTGGTCTTAAACAAGATTAATGGTGCTTAAGTTCCACCTTATTCGCACATGATCTAAGTTGTTTTATTCCCTAGCTTATCATACCATTGAACATGTATTTCCTCCGATAGTTGTAAAACAGTAAAATATTTAAGATGAAAAAGGGGACATGAACTCACTGGATTACGTTCTGCAAACTTGCTTTATCTCACGTACTTTTCCTTGGTTTGTATCGCAACCTACAAACATGCTAGGTTTTGTTAGACCCGTCGGTCTTTGTAACGACTTATGTTCAAGTCTCTTGTCTTAAATATTTATTAAGACTTGTTCAGAATTATGTTCCGTTGAGATGTATTTTCGATGTATGATGTCAATATATATATATTATATATATATATATCCTTGCATCTCATGTGTTGTATGTATGGGCCTAGCCCTGTTGTCTCCGTGCCTCGCACGACTAAGATGTATGTGTTCATGACTTCTCATAATCGGGTTCCACCCGTTTGCCTCGACGATGTCATTGTCGGATATGTTCCATACATAATTCTTCTTAATTATATATAATTCCAAGTTCGATGTATTAGTTGAAATATTATATTTTAACTTGTATTATTTGTATGCACCATTTTATATATCATTTGTAATTACGATAGGTTTGTTAAAAATAATCTATTTTTAACATGTCTTGATATATAACTATTTATGTGCATGTTCCCATGGTATACATGACCAAGTATAATAATGGTTAAGTATTATACAAGTGTATATTCCCAAGTGTGGGTATACTTGTATTATGAGTGTTCGTGTATTTAAATTTGTATTTGTTATGTATAATACTTGTATAATCGTATTTTCACCAAGTGTTAGTGGTATATGTTGGCATGTATTTGTACGTATAGGAATACGCATATTCTTGTATTCATTATACACCATTTTATATTCTTAAAATATATAACTTTAAGATATGTCCTAATTAATATATATACCTTATGTTTGGTAAGTGTATCTATCTTAAAAATAATCTATTTGTAAAATTAATGCAAGAAAATATATATTTTTAGTTTTCCACCAAAATAATATACTTTTAAGATGTTGAAATATATATTTTTATACACTTCAAGAATGCTATATCTTTAAGATCGACAAAATATGATATAGTTTATATACTTGTAAAAATATATCTTTTGTCACATGTTTGGTTTTGAAAGTAATATTTACCAAGCTTCGATATATTATATATTTTTAGTCCGAAATCTTTATATAGGCCAAATGTCCGATTTGTCCATATTTGTATCCAAGGCATGATATATTCTTGTAAATCTTTGTTTGCCCATTTTTATTGTATTTGTTTGTGTATATTATTTCAAGTCCCTAATTTATATATAACTAATACAAACAGTATACACATAGCACATAATTTTTATGATTACTAAATATATATTTTTCCAAAACATATATCCATCTTTATTTTTAAACAAGTTTACTTGTAAGAACCTTGTTAAAATATATTTTTCTAAGTGTTTAAATTTTATAAAAATTTTGACATAGTTTCCCCTAGATTTAGGTGGTTTTCCATGTTTTAAAACATGTGTTTAAGTTTCCAAAACTCATCAGTTTATTCACAACAATTTCTACAAGTATAACATATGCATATAGATGCATTTTTCATGTCACGATAAACTTGAAAGTTAATAAAAACCATGTAGTATTTTAACCTTGTGTTTAACATGTTCATCCATCTTTGCAAATATATTTTGTTTCTAATATTTACCAACTTTGTAGAAAATCATTTTTAACAACTTGTTCATACATCATCTTAAGAACATTACATATCATTTTAACCACTTTAATAAGTTCATTCATCATGTATAACAAGTTCATCAACACTTTCATCATGGATCTTGTAAGATCCATGTGTATACTTGTTAGATCTAAGTATACATATGATGGATATAATCCATATCACAAAATAAACAACTACATCTATTATAACTTCTAGATATGTTTGTTTTCTTTAGATTACGTTACTAGTTCATGTGTTCATCTTTTAAAAGTGAAGGTTTTAGATGGTTTAACTTGTACATTAACATTAAACTAGTAACAAGATGTAAAATGAAGGATTAGGAGGCTCACTACTAGCTCTTGTGGCTAGGGAAGTTGCAAGAAAGACTAGGAGATGAAGATGATGGAAGGTTTGTGGTTAATAGCTCCTTGAAGAGGTCCTTGAGCTTCCAAGACTTGACACCTTCTTAATCTACCTTGAGACACCTTAGTATACTCTTAGATTGCTTGGAAATGAAGGTGAAAATGGGTTGTTTGGGCCGTGGATATGGAGGAAGAAGGAGGTGGTTGGGTAGTTTGAAAATGATGAAAGGATAAGGTCTTGTTCAGTTGATTATTTATGTTGGCCAAGGAACACAAGATCCATTAGTCTAAGTTTAAATCTTTCCAACATGTTTTGTGATTAGGAGACAAGAATGTGGGTGGCTAGAGGGCCCCACATAACCGGCCATGAGTCTTTGGTTGGGTCTCAACTTGGTTAATTTTCTTAGTTAGGATTTAGGGGGGTTTAGTTGGGGGGTTATGTGTATTATGAATTTTTTTATGTAATTTATGATCTATAGTGCCATATACTACCTTAACATTGTTAAACAATATTAACTAGTCCATAAATTATGTCTAGTTCGTGTTCGGTTGCTTAACGGGTGTTAGATTCGTTATCGAGTCTCTAAACGGAGGTTTAAGTAACTTGTAGGGATTTTAGGGGTTCTTAATGTAAAACAATATGTTTAATGAATTAAACTAGTTGTATGATGTTAAAATATTGTTAACTAGTTCATATGATGTGTCTGGTTGTGTCTGGGTGTTCGTTTCGTTGTCGGTTCGTTAACACGTTAACTTTCAAGACTTGTATGATATGATATGTTTTTTGTGCTAAGATGATACTTCCAACATCCTTTAAGTAGTTTATGATGTTAACAGTAGTTCTGAATATTACACAAGCTAGTGAATGTTGAGTTTTGCTGAATTATGCTGAATTGTCACTTAGTGTGTATTTCGGGCAGTTTTTAGTGCATGTATTGTTTCCGAAAGTGTTATCATCAATCCTTGTATTCCCACATAGGATTTAATATATAACTGATGTTGGACTCCCATCTAAGTCCTAAGTCTGCTGTTTAGTTGAGTAGTGAAGCTGTGCTGACACAACTAGTCTACTAGCTGTTCCGATGCATTGTCTTAAACTGTTTTTGAGTTGTAACCACTAAAATGAATAATATGCATCATGTAATGTACTCAGTGCGTTTTCTAGGTGTATGTCATGTAATCATGCAGTTCAGACGTTCAAAACACATAATTGTATAATATAAATGACTGTTCAAATGTACGGAAATTACCCGAAAGTGACAGCGGTCACCAGAACTGTCATTAACAATCTTCACCACCGCCATTTTCCCGTTAAACTAACCGTGATTTCACTTTCTTTCTTCAACCCTTTTCTCCTTTTCTTCATCAACGCATGAATTGCAATCGTTCTTTCCGTTTCGCATGTCACCATTTTAATCTGCAGACTGACATAAGGTAACGTGCTTCATCTTATTCTCGTTCAAATCCAACGTGTTCGTAGATGTTGTTCGACTGCTGTTTATGGTTTTATTCAAAATTTGTAAATCGAACTTGAATAATCATGTGTTTGCGATTGTTGCTTATATTCTTGCAGGAACTTAGCATTGTAAGTGGTCGTTCCATTTTGATTTTCAAGAGCATTTTATTGGACCGAATAACAAACAGTGACAAAGAAGATGAACACGACCGTGAGTTTTTACATTTTCTCTTCAATAATCTTCCTTCTTTTTTCGCGAGTATTCTTTTTTTCTTTTTGGTTCTAATTGTTTCCTGTTGATGGTCATCTCCTTATGGTGAACTATGTTTCCAAAACGATGAAACACAGATGAAGCATCTGTTGGAGGAATTTGAAGAGGTATATATATCCATCAAAATTTCATTCTTTGAAAAATATGTTCAGTCATAATGTATCTGCGTACGTTCATATGTTTGATTTTGTTTCCATATTCAGACTCCATATTTATTTTTCTACACAGTTTTAACCTCAAAATCGGAGCACTTGCAATTTATGGTTATCTCAGATTTGTCAAATTTATAGTTAATTTGTTAGTTTATAATGTTATGTTAATGAAAATTTTATAGTATTTCTACATAGTTAATTTGTTAGTTTATAATGTTATGTTAATGAAATTTTATAGTATTTCTACATATCTGTGAAGTTATAATATACCATAAAAACAAACTGGGATTTCACTAAATATATATTTTCTATTGGTGTGTTTATCAAGTTGATTTTTGAACTATTCAAATCATTTTATTCAGATTTCAAACTTTTGTAATTAAATATGAACTCGAACCGGATTTGAATTAACCAAATTCAAATATGTGAGTTTAATGAACACGCTTAATTTCCTAAGAGTTAATATTAAGAAATATTTGATAATGGTCATTGGTAAACTCTTTAAGGGTATAAGGTTCATGTGCAATTTATCTTTCTCAAGACTTCTTAGCGGATTCAGGATTTTTTTCTAATGGGTTTACTATTTTTGAATACGCAAATTCCATAGAACGGGACATAAAAAATTTCCGGGTCAGGTCGGGTCAGTTCGACAGTTCGGGTTTCAACAAACTCACTAAATCAAATTCAAGTTTCAACAAATTAACGTCACTAAATCAACTAATTAAAGTTTCAACATATTAACATCACTAATTCAACTACCTGAAGTCTAATTCAATTCACAATTTCACATTTCATAATTTCAAAGTTCAAACTATTTCAAACTTCAAAAAGCAAACTAATAGCAAAATTAAGAATTTGAAACTCATACAATTTCAAACTAATACACAAACTCAAAGTTCAAAAATCAAAGTAATAGCAAAGTGTTAAAACCGATTACCTCTTTGGAGATAATTTAACCACTTGGGAAGTAGTTTTATCAAAACAAAGAGTTTTTCTTTTATAGTAGTAGTGAAGAACAAAACTAAAACTTATATCGGATAATACAAAACAATCAAGTGAAACGATACAAATATGCTTGGTTTGTTTGGACATAGGAAAAACAAGCAGAATTTGAAGAACACTTCCATTTTTGTGGAATCCATTTAAATTGATGGGAGTCCCGTTAGCCAGATAGAAAGCTATAATACTCTCATTACGTATAATTTGAAATGAAATTAATCAGTATATGCATTTGAAATCAACTACTGACATTGAACTAAATATCCTAAAATTATTGGAAAATGTAAACTCGATAAAAATCAAAATAAAAATAGTGATCTTCATCTATATACTTGAACATTAATGCTCTGTTCAGCAACCATAAAATGGGTATTTTGAATAAAAAAGTGAAAACCTAAGAAGAGCAAGTCTGTTCAGCAACCATAAAATGAGTATTTTGAACAAAAAACTGAAAACTTAAGAAGAGCAAGCATAGAACCCAAGTTAACTTTGAAGAGAACTGTCAGCTTATCCACCACTGAACTACTTCCATTTTACATTAATGGGTTCATTTCAAAATATATTAATGGGTTCATTCCAATTGTTTATATATTAATAACACGAAAATGAGTGGGTTCGGGTGAACCCATATCCCACTACATAGATCCGCCCCTGCTCCTTAGCAAAAAGTTGCCACACATGTATGCACAATAATTGGCGTATATTTATGTGTGTATTTGCATCTATCTTTGTGTATTTTACAAGTGTAGATATTTATATGGTGCATTTTTGTGTATTGTTATCCACTAATTCATGCTGAAACTAACAACGTATTAACTGAATGTTTGTTGTTTTGTTTCTGCAAGAAAATATTTACCATCAACATTTGTTTCAGGTCTATTTTTGTGATCGTGGATATGGCATGGTGTGCCCAATGCTCTGCATAACTGTCATGCGCAGCAATGCGTGCGCCGCAAACTCTTCACTTTTGACAATGAAATGACCGTTATGTGTGATTCATACTATACTATAATTGGGGACAAGAAAAGAAAAGATCTAATCAAATTGTTGGCACCTCAAATTGTTCTTGAAACATTGTAAGCTGTCCAATGACACAATAGTTTATACAATCATCTCGATCCCACCGCCACAGTCGGTTTGTCCTCCTTGCCCTAACCGTGCCTTCGCAGCAGTCCCAAATTCACCGCCACACCCTCTTTTCTTGATAAAACTTTCCATCAGAACAACTCATCTCATCATCGGGACTATTCGAACATTAAAGGGGCTGTTCAAAATATCCAATTCGAACTATAGGAACGAGTCACCATGTTTAATCGGGAGTAGCTCTTGCTATTGTAGGTTACAGGTTTTGGTGCATCCCTGATCGGATCGGAATTACACCTATAAGGGTTCGCTTATGATGCTTGAACCCTTTGAATCTTATGGGGGTTCCCATGGTATATTCTTTTGATTTACTTTTATCACATGAATTATTTTAGTAACAATGTGAGGCAATATACTTCCAGCTTGCATCTGATTAGAAAGTATTTTTATATAAATCCTTAAATGTTTTTTAGTTTAATTGCCATCACGTTATGGCGCAAAGAACACAAGTGGAAGGCGGGTATTCAAAACCCATAAAAGTGCAGCATATTAACCCTCAAATAAAACATAGCAAAACGATTTTTGAATAAACATTTCCCATGGTTGGCTTGAAGGAGATCAAGGATAATAATAAGTTGATAATTTTATTTATAATTTATTATATTGGTATCATTTTTATCGTTTATGTTGTATAGTTTGTTGACAATTCGAAGTCATATGTATATGTCTTTCAGAGTACCATATAAACCCGACAGTGGCATATTATTTCGTTGTGTCATTGTTTTGTAGGCAAGGGATAAAACAAACAGAAAAGAAGATTTTGTAGAAACTTAACAATTTTGATCTAATATGGTGATACTAAAACATTCATAATCAGTATCCCGTGTTGCGTGTTGCGTCAACTCGTAAGGTACAATTAAATAGCCTAACTAGACTTGTAACTTTAAAGTTACTCAATTTATTTTGTATTTTGTATTTTTTTATTTTTATTTTTCCCTAGAAAATTTTGTTTAAACCAAAACTTAATATAATAAGATAGAAGGTAGTCTAAGTTTAGTTACAAATTGAACATTATTTTATATACAGAAAGAAGTAACCTAATTTTTGTTACAGAAAACGTTATGTCATTTTTAAAGGAAAAAAACGATGTTACCCATTTTTTTCCTTTCTATATTTTTAGGGGGGTAAAATGGATTTTACTAATCCAGAGTTTGACTTGTGTGAGTTCTATAGTAGATGTCTTTTGAGAGTACCCATTTTTAAAAGGGAAAATCATGAAAGTAGCCCACTGACACGCTGTCTTTGCTAAATAGCTATCAGGTTTCTACTATGACACGGCTCACCGAGCCGTTTCCGTTAATGGAAGGGCTCAAGACCAGTCTAACCCGAGAACCAATGGAAAGTTGACACGTGTCCGACAACACTAAAATGGATTTAAGCCGTGTTAGATAAGGAAAGCTCTCAGCCGAGCCGTTTCACGTGGCTCTAGCATCCAAGCCGGTTAAGGACCCGGCTCGTCCCTTAGCCGAGTACCTTCCAACGAGCCGAGCTGGGTTGACGTGGCTCAGACTCGTTTCTGTACCGTCACCCTGTGACGCGGCTTAGAGCCGTTTGTGACATGCTGATGTAGGTTCTTCCCCGAGGGATAAGATCCGGTTGTTATCTCGAGGACGACCCGCCTGACGCTTTGTAATATGTGGCGGTTGAAGTTTATAAGATCTTCTGAAGTCTCCCATTCAGACTTATGAGGAAGAGGATTAATCGCTTCTTCATAAGTTCTTTTATAGATTTCGTTTGAGTAACACGGGAAGGAATAATGACTGCAATTGGTTTCATCTAAAAATTTAGAAACCGAAATCACATGCCCACATGGTAAACCAGAAACTTGCCAAACTCGGCAACTACATGTTCGATTATACAAATCAACAAAACCCCGCTTGTTCTCGTCTTCAACATCATAAGTGTTTAACCCAACACCAGCAACAGTCCACGTTCTAGTCGCTTAAATTTTTTTGAAAGTTTTCTTTTGAGCCCACTGTGTAAGCAGGTGTGTTTCCTGAATACCCTGCAATCGGCGTTAATAAAACCATTGTTGTACGGACTGACGGAAGAATTCTATAACTTGTGTTATCTGCATTTTGCGGTGGTGTCTAGAAAGAGCGTTAATGGACTCCGCGCTGTTAGATGTCATATAATGATAACGATTACCGGGACAATGTGCTCTTGCCCATCTATCGAACGCAATATTTGTTAGAATTTGACGTACTCTAGGAACGACAAGACAAAAAGCGTTGAATGACTCATTAAAATCAGACATACGGTAAGATTTGCATGTCTTCTACCATAGACTCTCGTATTCTTTTTTTTATTCGACGCCAACGTAAGTTCATCATTAAATGACGACAACACAACCCGGTGATAAGCACGTGGAAAGACGTTACTAACAGCTAAGTGTATAGAATTCGCCCTATCCGACATTATCGCATATCGGGTATTTCACCAACACACTCTCTAAGCTTAGAAAGAAACCATGTCCAAGATTCCCCATTCTCTGATTTTCCTATTCCATAGGAAACTGGTAAAATCTGGTTGTTTCCATCCATGCCAACTGCTAAAAACAGCGTACCTTTAAACTAACCTTTCAGGTGGGCTGCATCGATGATCACCACCGGTCTTAGATTACGCATAAAGGCACGAATCTGAAACGAAAAATTCATAAGAGGTCAACCGCGTTTTAATTTAAGATAACTAAATAAAGAGTAAAAGCATAACATTACAGCAGCACCGATGGCGACAAAGACCATTTCAACCGATTCTCGTCGTCAGTCTTGATGCGAGTGACAGTACCCAAGTTTGCCCGCTCTAAATTGTAGCAGTAAAACGGAGTTCAGCAAAGGAATGAGTGCTTGTTCCTTGAAGGATCTCTAGCGCGTGACTTTTTCCACGCCAAGCTTGACTATAACTTATGTCTACTTGGAATCTTTATTTAAAATCTTTGACAATATCCTCGGACCGATATTGTCTACCACTATCTTTTAGTGATTCCTTTAAATAGTGAGCCACAACCATTGGGTTTGCCTGACGAAGATGGGGGTACGTTAGCGTCTTTGAGCACGTGTGTTTATCATTCATATACTTGACCAAAAACATCGCACTGCCAACAACACTGCGTGCCCTAAAACGCTAGTCGCACCCATCCACATAACATGACACCTCATACCTGGTTTTAGAAGATCTATCTACTTTAAACTCAAAATGTTCTATCAAACATTTTTTCCCTAGCTCAAGTTTCATTTCTTCTTTGTTAGTGAATACGTAGGCTGGCTCAAAGTTAATTGATGGAGACAGTGTTTGTGTTGTACCATGTAACTTATCGAAATTCATTGCATACTCGTTTAAAACATCATCATTAACTTCATTAACTCGAACGTTTAAATCAGGAACTTTAAATGTATCTTGATTAGAAGCAAAACTAGATGACCCAACACATGGCTCCTGAATGATGTACAACTTATATAATTCAAAAGGATTTTGCATAGCAAAATTAAATAAAAAAGCGAGATCACCATCATCGGCTATATCGATCGGATCTGTAAACGAAGACATCCGGTACGATAGCTTTTTAGTGTTTGGAATTCCACACAACTTAGAAACATTACTTAAAAGAACAATGTACGAAAGATTGGTTTCAATTTCTAAACCACGTCTACTTGCATCGGCATCAGCAACATACTCCGAGTTTCCATTAACGATCTGCCACTTTCCACCGCTGTATACAACAAAACAAAGCTTCATGTTGTAAAAATCTGATTTTACTTTAAACATAAAACGACTTAAACTTAGTGTAAATAAATAACCTATGCAAGTAATCGTGAACCGGCTTATATTCGTACTGAAACTGTAACATCCGTCAAAAACCGGATTTACCAAACCCACTCCGTTTATTAACCGAACAATCAGTTAAAAATTTCGTTGCGTAAATTATTTTTAAACGATACATAATTAATAAGTATATTGGAATATATAATTTATATTTGAAAAACTATTAAAAATAATGAAATAAAAATAAATCAATGCTGCCGGGTTTCGAACCCGGGTCAGCCAGCGAATTCAGCAAAGCCTTAACACTCATCCATCCAACCACTGCGCCACTTGTGTTTCTTGTTCATTATTAGAAACAATTAATACATAACCTAAATCTCAAATTCAAAACCGACGCGCCCAATCGCAGTCGTCGGAAATCCCGACGATTTCGCCGAGATTGGACGGTTTCTTCTGTTTTAACCGAAGCCTTAACTATTACATCGGTTATAACCGACGTCTGAACCCGCGACGCAAGTCATAACCGCCGGAAAACTTATTGACCGACGAATCAAGACGGAAAACGGACTAAATTCATCGATGTCCTGCCCTATAAATACCCCCTCTAACCTCTGTTAGCTTTTTCGCTCACAATCACACTCTTTCCCGACGAAAATTCACTCGCCGGAGAATTTCTGCAACTTGCCAGAAAACCGAGCCTTTCACCTCTGAGCCTTACTGAACACCCAGAGCTCATACCGAAGCCACCCACACTCATCTCAAACTCCCTGAAGACCCTCTGCCGCAAGACACACGTCGCCGGAATAACCTGCTGACATCGGAGCTTCGCCGGCGAAACAGAGGAGCCACTGTTCGGTATATCTTACACTTAATCTCTCATTCTTTTATTAATCTCACCTGTAATTAAGCGCAATACACTAAAAGAACATGATTAAATCGTCGAACCAGTCGGACATTAGTTCTGGTTAAGTCCAACGAAGAAGACGAAGTTTCAGTATTGTATATGTTTAATTAAAATCAAGATATATCTCGGGTTAGACACACAGTCCAGCGGTGGACTGTGTGCAAATAAAACACGCTTACGTCCCGAGTTCGATTCTTGTCCCACGCACACTCGCCTTAATAAAAATGTTTTTTTTAAACCGAACCGGATTCACTGCAATAGATGTTAAGTTTAATAAAAACCGGAATAATAACCAAGATAGACACACAGTCCAGTGGTGGACTGTGTGAACGTTTAAATCACACGTCACGAGTTCGAGTCCGGACTACCACACCGGTCCTGACAATTATCAAACTTTTTATATAAGACAGAAATGAAATTATTTAGTTTGTATATAAGTATAATAAAAATCAGATTATTTAACAAGTTAGACACACAGTCCAGCGGTGGACTGTGTGTTAACCTAAACCACAGGTCCCGGGTTCGAGACTTGTGGAAAGCACCGAGCGAGTAATTAAAATCGTTTTTGAAATAAATGATTTTCGGATTAATTCAATTAGTATATAAATATAATTAAAAACAGAAATATTTCGGGTTAGACACGTAGCTCAGTTGGTAGAGCTGCGTGCACGCGAACGGGAGGTCTCGAGTTCGAGCCTCATCCGGCGCACACAATTACACAATAAAATCGGTCAACGGTCAACAAGTCAACAGGTCAACAGTCAAAAATCAACATTTTTTTTAATTACTTTTATTTATTTATTTACATTAAAAATACTTAAAAATAACATTTTTAAGGTTAGAAAATAGCCTTAAACTCACAAAAATACATCCAACAATCCTACTAAAATTGATTAATAAAATCCGCTTACTTACCGAACCATTATGCTATTATCTAGGTTAGTTTCACTCGTGGTTAAAACCAACTTCGTGCGCATTCAACATCATCAACCGAACGCACCCAATGTGAGTGAATCTTACAACTCCCCTTTTTAATTACACGTTTTGGGGTGTGTCATGTGTCACTAAAATTAACTTGTTTATTTAAACTTGTGCCATACCATATTGTGATCTAAACTTAGAATGTATATATATTGTTTGTATTTATGTATTTATATTGTCAAGTATATGCAAATCATTCATTAGGCCCATCAGTTCCTCGTGGGAGACGAGTTGAGCAACGCGTGCCTCAAAACAAATCCATTATTGTTCGTGTGTGCATTATTTAATATTAAATGATTGGTGAATAAGTTTACATCTATTTTTACTCATGTGTGGTTGTGCACTTTATTTTATAATCAATTCAATAAACTTGTTCAAATGTTTTTCATAGGATTCACTCGCCAACTTTTTGTTGATCCAAAAACCATTTTACACATGATACAGGTGAACAGGATGAAGCAAGGAAAACATAGGAAATGCCTTAGAAGAAAACAATGAAGTCTAGAATGATGTTTAGGACATGATGTAATTATGATTGTATATTTCCCATTAAATTGTATTAATGAATATGAAACGTCATAATAAATGTCATGAGCTTTGATGATAACCCAATCATGCCCCGATCACCTTTTTCCGCTGCGGGTCGGGGTGTGACAGATTGGTATCAGAGCCATGACTATAGGGATATAGGATAGGTTATTAGACCCTTAGAGCCTATACTATAGTTGACTAGATTTTTATTGTTTATGTGGTTACATGCAAACTTATGATATTTATTTGTTTCATATTTGTTTATACTTACAGTCAAACATACATACTTACATACACATTCATCATACATATTTCAATGTTCATATATTCAAATCATTTTCATACTTTCGTTATTCAAAGATTTTGTCGTAATTTTCAAATCCCATCAAAGTGAGTTCTGCGACGGCATGTAGTAATTGGAAGGGTACAAGTACCGGTAGTCGGAACGTCCTGTCTAGGTTGGCATTCGTATAAATCCAATATAACAGACCAGTTTGCCTACCTGGGGACTAATGATGAGAGTACGAAGGACCTATTAGGCCAAAGCATGCCACACCAAACGTCGTTCGAACTAACCCCACTTTGAGGTGTCACCATGTCCACACCTGGACACATTCCGAATATCATACGTTATATACATATTTCTCGATTTTCTCCGGGTTTTAGTGTACGTAACCAGGCTAACACATGCGAACCATATGAAAAACCCGGTATTCATGGGGCCCATATGATTACGAAGGTGAAGTATGGCGGCATGCAAGGCCCAATGACGAGCAAAGCCCAAGACATCCTATGGATATAGTAGATTTATTTTTCTATATTTATTTTATGAATGTTCATTCCTAAATACGACCCATGATCCCAAAAACATCCAACTCATACTCATGATACGTATTCCTTGTAGATGTCTTCTAGCCTCGCCCGTAGGAAGATGAGAGCAGGAAAAGCCCGCGAGCGCATGGCTGCCCTAATCGCTCAACAAATGGCTGCCTTAATACCCAACATTGTAATCCAAGTCCAACAAGCACTTACCGCTAATCCTGTCAACCAAGAAGATCAAAACGTTATCAACCCTCCCCCAAATACCACTAAATGCACCTACAAGCATTTTAAATCCTGCGACCCTCCAAAATACGAAGGGACTGAAGGTGTTACCGCTCTCCTCCATTGGTTTGAAGAAATGGAGAACACTTTTCTAAATTGCGATTGCCCCGATGATCGCAAAGTGCGATATGCTACCGGTCGTTTATTTGGAATAGCACTTACTTGGTGGAATACAGAGAAGGCCAAACGAGGCGTTGACGATGCTATGACTTTGACTTGGGAAGAGTTGAAGGAAATCATGACAAGACGGTTTTGCCCAAGGAGCGAAATCAAGAAATTAGAAGATGAGTTCTATTCGTTGAAGCAAAAGGAAGGCGACCACACCACATACAACAAAAGATTCCTCGAGTTAAATCAAATGGTTCCCAACTTGTTCACTCCCCTCTACCGTTTGATCGAGCACTACATTCGAGGTCTTCCGTCAAAGATTCAGGACTCTGTAATAAGTACCACGCCTGCAACTTTGGAAGCAGCAATGGAGTTAGCTACAGAGCTCACCGAGAACCGCATCCGGAATAAAGAGTTCAAGGAGGAGAAGAAGAAGGATAAAGCATCAACTGAAACTTCAAACTCCACTCAAACCGAATCCCCTTCTCAACCCATTTCTAAGAGAAAAAGAGACGGGCAACTTTTTGCTACTACCCAACGTAATCAACCAATTTCACAAGCCATACCAATCCAAGCTATCCCAATCACGCAAATAGCACCCAACTCAACTTACCCAAATAAGAAACCATACCTTGGACCTCACCCTCGATGTAACACCTGTTTTTATCACCATCCATCTACCTTACCTTGTCGACTATGTGCGAATTGTGGACGCTATGGTCATTTGAGCAAGGTTTGCCGCAACCCTCAAAACCAAACCACACCCCTACTCAAAATATGATCCAAACATATCAACAACCCCAATACCCCATGTTCCCATATGTTCGAGCTTGTTTCAATTGTGGTGACCCTACCCACTTTAGAAACACGTGCCCTCGATTGGTTAACATCATAAACGCTCAAGCTCAATCAAACCCAGTTAACCAAGCAAATCAAAGAAACCAAATCGCTAGGCCACCAGCAAGAGGAAGAGTTTTCAACATCAACACCAATCCTGTTGAAGATAATGACGGCCCAAACGAAACCACCCAACTAGTCCCCTTCACCGAAAATCAAGATTCAACTCCAATCGTTTAGTTTTATGTTTTTCTTTATGTTATCTCAAGCTTTGGTTGATTGTGTTTGTTTATGTTTTAGAATCTCATAGAACTAATCATAACTTAAGGATAAAGACAATGAAAATTTGACAAGAATATGGTGGATACGCCGCTGGTACTTCCTATATATAAGTATTCTTGTCAAAGGATCGGAGGCATTATCAGGCGGTTATGAGAGGTTCCATGTAGGATTTAGTATGTTTTGGTCGAAGTTTGTTCATCATACATTTCAGCGTATTCAATTTCATCATTTAAAGAAGTTGAGCTATGTCTCACTTCCACAATGACTAACCTCTCCATCATAACAAACGAGAGAGGTATTGTCATCATTCAAACATGGATACTATCAGAATTAAGACTCAAGTTTTGGTTGTTGTGTTTGTTGTAGAGTCACATAGAACTAATCATAACTTGCGGATAAAGTCAATGAAAATTTGACAAGAATATGGTGGATACGCCGCTGGTACTTCCTATATATAAGTATTCTTGCCAAAGGATCAGAGGCATTATCAGGCGGTTATGAGAAGTTCCATGTAGGATTTAGTATTATCTTGGTTGAAATTTGTGTTACATTCATATCATCTCGCCATTTAAAGAAATTGGATTGTGTTCTATTTCTACATAAACTAACCTCTCCATCATAACAAACGAGAGAGGAACTGTCACCATTCAAACATGTATGCTATCAGAATTTGGACTCAGATATTGGTTGTTGTGTTTATTTATGTTCTAGAGTCACATCATAGAACCAATCATAACTTACTGATAAAACCAATGAAAATTTGACAAGAATATGGTGGATACGCCGCTGGTACTTCCTATATATAAGTATTCTTGTCAAAGGATCAGAGGCATTGTCAGGCGGTTATGAGAAGTTCTATGTAGGATTTAGTAATTTCTTGGTACATTGGTTGTGGCGTTTATTTATGTTCTAGAGTCACATCATAGAACCAATCATAACTTACTAATAAAACCGATGAAAATTTGACAAGAATATGGTGGATACGCCGCTGGTACTTCCTATATATAAGTATTCTTGTCAAAGGATCAGAGGCATTGTTAGACGGTTATGAGAAGTTCCATGTAGGTTGTAGTATTAGAAGTTTTGCTTTAGGATATAACCATATCTTCCCAAACATATCAAAACTCTTACGCATGATATCATATTTAGTGAATCAACTCTGCTTATCAATATTTTTACCGTAGGCAACAAAAAGCGATTCCTATAACAGGGTACTTAACCCTTACAAGGGACGTTACCGCCTCAAACAAAAACTTAAACTCTTACTCTTTTTCTAAGCATGTAACTGTCAAACTAAACACCATCATTTTTAGACAAATATGTCACTACTTAAATTTCGGGACGAAATTTCTAAAAAGCAGGGGATACTGTAACATCCGTCAAAAACCGGATTTACCAAACTCGTTCCGTTTATTAACCGAACAATCAGTTAAAAATTTCGTTGCGTATTTAATGCCCAATTTATTTTTAAACGATACATAATTAATAAGTATATTGGAATATATAATTTATATTTGAAAAACTATTAAAAATAATGAAATAAAAATAAATCAATGCTGCCGGGTTTCGAACCCGGGTCAGCCAGCGAATTCAGCAAAGCCTTAACACTCATCCATCCAACCACTGCGCCACTTGTGTTTCTTGTTCATTATTAGAAACAATTAATACATAACCTAAATCTCAAATTCAAAACCGACGCGCCCAATCGCAGTCGTCGGAAATCCCGACGATTTCGCCGAGATTGGACGGTTTCTTCTGTTTTAACCGAAGCCTTAACTATTACATCGGTTATAACCGACGTCTGAACCCGCGACGCAAGTCATAACCGCCGGAAAACTTATTGACCGACGAATCAAGACGGAAAACGGACTAAATTCATCGATGTCCTGCCCTATAAATACCCCCTCTAACCTCTGTTAGCTTTTTCGCTCACAATCACACTCTTTCCCGACGAAAATTCACTCGCCGGAGAATTTCTGCAACTCGCCGGAAAACCGAGCCATTCACCTCTGAGCCTTATTGAACACCCAGAGCTCATACCGAAGCCACCCACATCATCTCAACCTCCCTGAAGTCCCTCTGCCGCAAGACACACGTCGCCGGAATAACCTGCTGACATCGGAGCTTCGCCGGCGAAACAGAGGAGCCACTGTTCGGTATATCTTACACTTAATCTCTCATTCTTTTATTAATCTCATCTGTAATTAAGCGCAACACACTAAAAGAACATGATTAAATCGTCGAACCAGTCGGACATTAGTTCTGGTTAAGTCCAACGAAGAAGACGAAGTTTCAGTATTGTATATGTTTAATTAAAATCAAGATATATCTCGGGTTAGACACACAGTCCAGCGGTGGACTGTGTGCAAATAAAACACGCTTACGTCCCGAGTTCGATTCTTGTCCCACGCACACTCGCCTTAATAAAAATGTTTTTTTTTAAACCGAACCGGATTCACTGCAATAGATGTTAAGTTTAATAAAAACCGGAATAATAACCAAGATAGACACACAGTCCAGTGGTGGACTGTGTGAACGTTTAAATCACACGTCACGAGTTCGAGTCCGGACTACCGCACCGGTACTGACAATTATCAAACTTTTTATATAAGACAGAAATGAAATTATTTAGTTTGTATATAAGTATAATAAAAATCAGATTATTTAACAAGTTAGACACACAGTCCACACACAGTCCAGCGGTGGACTGTGTGTTAACCTAAACCACAGGTCCTGGGTTCGAGACCTGTGGAGAGCACCGAGCGAGTAATTAAAATCGTTTTTGAAATAAATGATTTTCGGATTAATTCAATTAGTATATAAATATAATTAAAAACAGAAATATTTCGGGTTAGACACGTAGCTCAGTTGGTAGAGCTGCGTGCACGCGAACGGGAGGTCTCGAGTTCGAGCCTCATCCGGCGCACACAATTACACAATAAAATCGGTCAACGGTCAACAAGTCAACAGGTCAACAGTCAAAAATCAACATTTTTTTAATTACTTTTATTTATTTATTTACGTTAAAAATACTTAAAAATAACATTTTTAAGGTTAGTAAATAGCCTTAAACTCACAAAAATACATCCAACAATCCTACTAAAATTGATTAATAAAATCCGCTTACTTACCGAACCATTATGCCATTATCTAGGTTAGTTTCACTCGTGGTTAAAACCAACTTCGTGCGCATTCAACATCATCAACCGAACGCACCCAATGTGAGTGAATCTTACAACTCCCCTTTTTAATTACACGTTTTGGGGTGTGTCATGTGTCACCAAAATTAACTTGTTTATTTAAACTTGTGCCATACCATATTGTGATCTAAACTTAGAATGTATATATATTGTTTGTAGTTATGTATTTCATATTGTCAAGTATATGCAAATCATTCATTAGGCCCATCAGTTCCTCGTGGGAGACGAGTTGAGCAACGCGTGCCTCAAAACAAATCCATTATTGTTCGTGTGTGCATTATTTAATATTAAATGATTGGTGAATAAGTTTACATCTATTTTTACTCATGTGTGGTTGTGCACTTTATCTTATAATCAATTCAATAAAATTGTTCAAATGTTTTTCATAGGATTCACTCGCCAACTTTTTGTTGATCCAAAAACCTTTTTTACACATGATACAGGTGAACAGGATGAAGCAAGGAAAACATAGGAAATGCCTTAGAAGAAAACAATGAAGTCTAGAATGATGTTTAGGACATGATGTAATTATGATTGTATATTTCCCATTAAATTGTATTAATGAATATGAAACGTCATAATAAATGTCATGAGCTTTGATGATAACCCAATCATGCCCCGATCACCTTTTTCCGCTGCGGGTCGGGGTGTGACAGAAACGGCTTGAACAGTGACTTGAAACGGCTTTGAGCCGCCTAAATAGAGGTTTTTAGCCACGTCAACATGTAAGGAAACGGCTCTGAGTCGCGTCAACCCAGCTCGGCTCATTGGAAGGTACTCGGCTAAGGGATGAGCCGGGTCCTTAACCGGCTTGGATGCTAGAGCCACGTGAAATGGCTCGGCTGAGAGCTTTCCTTATCTAACACGGCTTAAAGCCGTTTCAGTGTTGTCGGACACGTGTCAATTTTCCACTGGTTGTCGGGTTAGACTGGTCTTGAGCCGCTTCCGTTAACGGAAACGGCTCAGTGAGCCATGTCAGTGGGCTATTTTTGCAAAGACGGCGTGACATGGGCTAGTTTTGTGATTATCCCTTTTTAAAATGGTAAAGTTATAGGTAGCAGGTGTATATGGATGTAGGTTACATGCTTTTTATGTTTCCAAGTAACAAATCTTTCTTGAATTATCCTTGGAAACATAAAAAGCATGTAACCTACATCCATATACACCTGCTACCTATAAATTTACCATTTTAAAAAGGGATAATCATGAAACTAGCCCATGTCACGCCGTCTTTCCCAAAATAGCCCACTGACACGGCTCACCGAGCGGTTTCCGTTATTGGAAGCGGCTTAAGACCAGTCTAACCCGACAACCAGTGGAAAGTTGACACGTGTCCGACAACACTGAAACGGCTTTAAGCCGTGTTAGATAAGGAAAGCTCTCAGCCGATCCGTTTCACGTGGCTCTAGCATCCAAGCCGGTTAAGGACCCGACTGTCCCTTAGCCGAGTACATTCCAACGAGCCGAGCTGGGTTGACGCGGCCCAGAGCCGTTTCCATACATGTTGACGTGGCTAAAAACCTCTATTTAGGCGGCTCAAAGCCGTTTCAAGTCACTGTTCAAGTCGTTTCAGTACGAATATAAGCCGGTTTACGATTACGTGCATAGGTTATTTATTTACACTAAGTTTAAGGCATTTTATGTTTAAAGTAAAATCAGATTTTTACAACGTGAAGCTTTGTTTTGTTGTATACAGCGGTGGAAAGTGGCAGATCATTAATGGAAACTTGGAGTTTGGTGCTGATGCCGATGCAAGTAGACGTGGTTTAGAAATTGAAACCAATCTTTCGTACATTGGTCTTTTAAGTAATGTTTCTAAGTTGTGTGGAATTCCAAACACTAAAAAGCTATCGTACCGGATGTCTTCGTTTACAGATCCGATCGATATAACTGATGATGGTGATCTCGCTTTTTTATTTAATTTTGCTATGCAAAATCCTTTTGAATTATATAAGTTGTACGTCATTCAGGAGCCATGTGTTGGGTCATCTAGTTTTGCTTCTGATCAAGATACATTTAAAGTTCCTGATTTAAACGTTCGAGTTAATGAAGTTAATGATGGTGTTTTAAACGAGTATGCAATGAATTTCGATAAGTTACATGGTACAACACAAACACTGTCTCCATCAATTAACTTTGAGCCAGGCTACGTATTCACTAACAAAGAATAAATGAAACTTGAGCTAGGGAAAAAATATTTGGTAGAACATTTTGAGTTTAAAGTAGATAGATCTTCTAAAACCAGGTATGAGGTGTCATGTTATGTGGATGGGTGCGACTAGCGTTTTAGGGCACGCACTGTTGTTGGCAGTGCGATGTTTTTTTGTCAAGTATATGAATGATAAACACACATGCTCAAAGACGCTAACGTACCCCCATCTTCTTAAGGCAAACCCAATGGTTGTGGCTCACTATTTAAAGGAATCACTAAAAGATAGTGGTAGACAATATCGGTCCGAGGATATTGTCAAGATTTTAAATAAAGATTCCAAGTAGACATAAGTTATAGTCAAGCTTGGCGTGGAAAAAGTCACGCGCTAGAGATCCTTCAAGGAACAAGCACTCATTCCTTTGCTGAACTACCGTTTTACTGAACTACCGTGTTTTGCTGCTGCACAGTGGGGTTACATTCACGTGTCGGCTCTTGCACTATTGTTGTTCGACCATGATGGTTAGGCGGTTGGGAAAAGTTGGGCTGTTGTACTGTGTTTTGGTTGTTAGGCGGTTGGGAAAAGTTGGGTTCGGTCTTCTCTGAGGGTGGGTTTGGTTGTTCAGTGTTAAGGTGGATATGGAAGTGTAAATGAATGTTATGTTGTTGTTCGACCATGTTGTAAAACGAAGATACAAGTTGAGGAGTACACAAACATTTGTTTATATAGACGTGGAGTATGAAAGATACGTATGAAATAAAATAAATAAAAAATGAATGTACCGTAACTATTCCCAAAATGGAGGGTATGTAGTTGAAGAACCATCTGCGTATGTGTTTGCCGCACTATCTTGTCCATCTAACATGTTGACAAAATTTGGTGGTAGAACCGTCCAACGATATATTCCTTGCCCGTCTTTCAACCTCTTGTTGATACATGAGTTTGTTACACCATGCTTTCACTTGCTATAAAAGAATGGTAAAGATTTTTTTTTAAAAAAAAGTTATTAGCCTAATTATTAAAAGGAAACTATTTGTTATTAAGGTACCGTTTCTTGAACATAGCCATCTCCACTAAATCCAAGTAGTCCACCCCACCAGTCTTTTCCGAGTGGTGTTATCCCCATGTATGAGGAATAGCAACTTGGACTATCGCCGTCGTAATAAAATTCAAGAACATTTGGCGACCAACTCCGGTTTGACATTGTGGATCTGATTAACATGTGTTTCCATAATGGTAGCACACATATATATATACACACAAAGAGTACACATGTATCTAAAACTATATACAAAAAAATATATAAATAAGCATTATATACATAATAAGTTTTTTACATCATTTTCTACACTTTTACACTTATCTTCCAAATAAAACATCATCATCTTCGACGTTGTTATCTATATCCTCGGGTAATATCGAGTCAAAAAAAAGTATAGCTAGTTTATGTCTCATTTTGTATGCAATCAACGCAGTATCTTCACCATCGTTCAACTGTTGTTTATGTATCAACCTGTGTAGATATATGCAAACCCAAACTGCACAGTCTCCCAAAACTCCGGACTGTGAGGAGCATCGCTTGCATAATAATGCGGAAGTGATAATGTAACGTACGGTTGTCGGCATGATAACCATGAATCCGTAGCCAATTGTCAAAAACAAAATTTATATGACAGACCACCTCCGTTCTTCCCTTTTCCAAAGTTTTTAAAGCTAATAAACTATAAACACAAAAAAATAACAACAGTTAGCAGCATAAAATTTAAAGTACTAATCTATTAAATCTGGAAAAATACCTATCGTATATCGTAAGTGTGTAATTAATAAGATTGAAAACGCCTAAAAACCAATGTACGCCTGGTATGTACAACGGTACGTACACCTACATAATAAGTAAGTGGTTCACTAATAATTTATAAAAATAATAAATATAAATATATGTAACGACTAACTAAGTGGAATGCTCCATAATACCTCGTCAACTGTACTTATTGATGGAAAGGGGTCCACCGCCCCGGTGAAATAACCCTTGAACGTGTGGTTGCCCCCCCCCCCCCGAATTAAAAAGATTCATATGAAAATAAGGGGGTAAAATACTCCAACGTTCACTTGCATCTCTTGAGTGATACAAGTGGATCATCCACCAAAAAATATGCTGTAAAAAGTAAATTTAGTGTGAAAAAAATATAAAAAATATATAATTTTTTTTACTTGTTGATAGTCAAGGCTTACATCAACGCTTAACCAGCCACTACCGTCCTTGCCAAACAATGACACCCAGAAATCAGGACCGGCGCATCCACCCGCTAATGGTGAAAGATATCTATTGCCACTACTAGGATACCACTGCTCGATTAAAGAAATTTGTCTATCCTCATTATTTGACTGTCTCGTCTGTTTTTGTTTTACGTTTTAAAAGCTACGCATGGGGATAGCAAAGCTGCAGCGGCCTTCACAAGTCTTTCCGATCGTCTCATTTTTATAATATCAGGATCCTCATTCTAAAAAAATGCTTATATGTAAGAGTTGACAGTTCGTAACCGTAAAATAATAATTAACAGTTATGCCAAAACATCTAAAAACTTACAGATCTATGGTTTATAACCGGGGTCATAGAGACATGGTAGACATTGTCGTAGTTGACAAAAGAATCAGCAACAGCCTACAGCAAATGTTAAAAGCTCATTATTATATATTGTATTTAAATTTATAAAAAAATAATTGCCAAATTTAAATGTTACATTATCGCCCTCCCTTTGTGATGTTCGCGCGTTGGCCGGTGTACCGACAGGGGCCGCACGATACGCATGCAACACCTCTGACTTGAACATGCCAGTCAGTTTCCGGTTGTTCTCGTCCAGCAGTGATTTAAACTGGTCATAATTAACTCCACACATGGACAGACCGGTAGCAAAATTCTGTTGCGGTATTTCCTGTCGGGCTGATGAAGGCTTGAAACCTTGATTTGCACCATCGTCACCTAACAAATTGTTCATAAGTGACTGCATTTGTTGTGGGTCAACGACAGTAGGGGAGTGCATAAGGGGTGGAATTGGACCCGGGAATTCCGTACGCGTTTGTTGTTCGTCAACAAACGGTATTTCACCCGGCATTGCATTAGCATACACTTGACGTTCAACGTCAAAATAATCCGAATTAGATAGATACCATGGGCACATAACTTCATTATTCGTGGCCAGTATAAACGAAACCGGCTTGTATTCACGTTTCTGCTTAAAGGCAATAAATTATTAAAAATAATAAAAATATTCAAAATAATACACATTCATATTTTTAATTTAACATAACTATTTTACCTTTGCCGCCTTTTTAAGCATACGGTCCACAGTAACCTTCATGAACTTACAATCTTCCCTCCATCCCAAAAATCTGGGAATCGTCTCAGATTCAAACCAATCATTTGAACCCTTGATTCGGGGAGCACCTCCAAAATCCACATCTGTAAAACGGTATTTTTAAAAATTTAATCTAAAAATTTAGGAATCTATAATAAAGGAAGGGATCACGCGTACCTCGAAGGGCCATACGAATCCCGATAATGAAAAACCGATTGTGTCTTCTTTTTAACGTATGTGCAAATTATATATAGCATTATATGTATTATCCCAAAAATAATTACCCCATGGATATTGTCTGAAAGCTTCCAGATCATCCACAAAGTGTAAAAGAAAATTATCAAAAAGATTGGTTTTTTGCAATCCCAAAAACCTTGACCTATAAGCATTAGAAGACATATTCTTGTGCGTCTTCATCGTTATATGCCGTCACATTATTAAATAAATCCATAATTTTTGAAAGACTAACTCGGGATCGGTCTGGAAAAAATCTATTTTTAAAAGAATTTTGGTGCTCTACAGGTGACCAAGAACTGTGGCCAAACGGTAACCGGTTATTAAACAAAATTGTTTAGGTGTGAACGTAAATATTTCACCTCCTAAAAAATAAGAAATACCAAGACGGGGATTATTATAGGAATTGTAGTTGTGCAACCCCGATTAAAATAAGGCTATCACATAACGTGCACCTATTATCTAAATATGGTCAAAAGCACGTTTGCTTTATGGCGGTCTCAATTTCTGGAGTCATTATCTGCTTCAAAAATTTTAAAACCAGCCACTTTTGTCTCACTTGAATCGTCGTTATCTAAACAATACAAAAAGACTTCAAATAAGAAACAAAGTTTATACAATTTAAAAGAAAAACTAAAATCAACATTACTTATATGGGACAAAGAGGGGGGTCTGCTGAACAATCTTGCATCACGTGATCGTTTTGATGTTCACGTGTGGGTTGAAGTTTCGAAAAGATCCATTCTTACTTTCAAGTGGTCCCTGAACGTGATTGGTGGTCCAAACAGCTGTCGTTTTTTCGGATTCTTCGGATCTTGAACGGTTCAACATATATTCTCCTATTTATGTTCAAAGCTCTCTAACTCAACCAAACGGCACAAGTGGAACGTGAGAAAGCACATGTATGTTCAACCGCTTAAACACGCGTCCGGTTGGGGTTAAATCTTAGGAAACGGCTCGGGAAGGTGAAATGTGTCACTTGAAACGGCTCAAATCTTGGGAAACGGCTGGGGACAGCAAAATGGATCAGTTGAAATGGCTCAAATCTTGGGAAACAGCTCGGGACAGTGAAACATGTCAGTTGAAATGGCTCAAATCTTCGGAAACGGATGTGAACGCTGAAACGTGTCAGTTGAAACGGCTCAAATCTGGAAACGGCTCGATCTAGCCTCGACGGTGGGATCATTCGTAAAGGCTCAGATCTCTGGAATCGTCAAGAATGAAACGGCTTGGATCTCGTTAAGCGGCTCGGATCTTCTTGAAACACCCTCGGAATTAACGAAACGGCTATTTTAAAAAAAAATGTTTCAGCTTTAAACACTAAAAACCTGTCTAAGACCGGCCCTAGCCGGGATTTGAACTCACGCCCTCTCGTATGTGTGCACACAGCCCTACCACTGGGCTGCGTGTCTAACCCGTTTGATATGAAGTTCTTAATTCTTTTAATTAAGTTTGTCGTCTTTAATGACTTAGATTTATTTTCAGTGCTGAAGTTAATAATATGTCTATTTTTAAAAATAACGTTTCAGCTTTAAAACACTGAAAACTGTCCAAGACCGGCCCTAGCCGGGATTCGAACTCGCGCCCTCTCGTACGTGTGCACGCAGCCCTACCGCTGGGTTCGTGTCTAACCCGTTGATATGAAGTTCTTAATTCATTTATGTACTGTTTAAAACTCTTCAGTCTTTGATTTTTAATGAAACAGCTCGGTCAATTACTGAAACGGCTCGGATTTTACTGAAACGACTCGGTTTTTACTGAAACGGCTCGGATTTAAATTTACTCCTTTTTTTGTATTTTTTTCATACTTAAATATGGAGAAATACAGGGTCACTTGTATATTTGTTCATGGGTATTCAAAAATCTTAGAAGAAAAGAAACGCAGAATGTCTGACAAAACTAACAGTGACGTATACTCCTCTCAACCAGTTAACAAAGCATCATCGTGGATACTAAAGAAATGGAGATCACCTAAACACACGGATGAGGGTTCGTCGTCCGAAGCCTCACGACCCCAGGAGTCAGGGAAAATAAACTTTGTTAATAATAGGCAAAGTTTACACCATAACAGAAAGGTAGATTGGCGATTCCGGACGACGAAACCGAAAATTGGTCGAAAGATGTTGTCACCTTTTACAAATTGGGGACTCCCCATTCTGTTATCGGCAGTTTTCACAGGCCGTAGAGCTGGACAAAAAAATATTGGGGAATCCTGTTAGGGGTTCGTTGTAACGGCTACCTAACATCAACGGTTAGTTTCTTAAGCGTTTTTACCAAATATATTATCTCTTTTTTTAATATTGAAATAATATATTATAAACAACATATTGAAGGATGGGTTGGCAGAGTAATGGCTTGGAGAAGTAGAAAACTACAAAGGATCCCACATTAAATTTGTGGTGGACAATTCTTCTGCCACAATTCTATGACATGCTACTAGACTCTGTTCCTAAGAACGTTGTTGGTTATGTCAATGGTAAAGTAAACCCATATCCTTCCATTTTTGACGTGGATTTCGTGTTTTTTCCGCTGCCGCTTGGAAATAACTTATGGCTTTTGGCACGACTTGAGTTGCCATCTCAGGTTTTAATTTTTTATCCCTTTGAAAACTTTGTGAGGGGAACAAATTTAGATCTGTTATTCTCCCAAGGTTGACAAAGGCCAAAGTGTATTTAGTAGCTTTGTTGGTGCATTTGCGGTACTGGAAAAAGACGGGGAAACCAGAAAGAAAACATAACCCATGAGGTTAATGACGACTATGTGATTTCTAACCAGTCAATCGCCAGTAATGAAGTTGTCTATCTTTGTATACTTATGGAGCATCTCGTTACGGACAAACCGATTAACATTACTAGAGACATGAGACAAATTTGTTTATCATATAGACATTTATGACTGATAAACTGTATTTTTGGCGTTGTTTGACACGACCTAATATTAAATAATTTTATTATTAAACTGTTGCAAGGTTAGGTATGATTTAAAAGTTTTATTATTATTATTATTATTTAAAAAAATTAACTTTATGACTTGGATTTATTTGAAGTAATAATATGTCCATTTTTAAAGAAAAATGCTTCGGCTTTAAACACTGAAAACCTGTCCAACACCGGCCCTAACGGGCTTCGAACTCGCGCCCTCTCGTACGTGTGCACGCACCCTACCGTTGGTACGTGTCTAACCCGTTTGATATGAAGTTCTTAATTCTTTTATATTAAGTATGTCGTCTTTAATGACTTGGATTTAATATGTCTGTTTTTTTTTTAAAAATGTTTTCTGCTTTAAACACTAAAAACCTATCCAAGACCGGCCCTAGCCGGGATTCGAACTCGCGCCCTCTCGTACATGTGTACGCAGTCCTACTGCTGGGCTACGTGTCTAACCCGTTTGATATGAAGTTCTTAATTCTTTTATATTAAGTCTATGGTTTTTAATGACTTGGATTTAATATGTCTATTTTTTTAAAAAAAAATGTTTCAGCTTTAAACACTGAAAACCTGTCCAAGACCGGCCCTAGCCGGGATTCGAACTCCCGCCCTCTCGTACGTGTGCACGCAATCGTCCGCTGGGTTGCGTGTCTAACCCGTTTGATATGAAGTTCTTAATTCTTTTATATTAAGTCTGTTGTCTTTAATGACTTAGATTTATTTTCAGTGTTGAAGTAATAATATGTCTATTTAAAAAAATGTTTCGGATTTAAACCCTGAAAACCTGTCCATGACCAGCCCTAGCCGAGATTCGAACTCACGCCCTCTCGTATGTGTGCATGCAGCCCTATCACTGGGCTGCGTGTCTAACGCGTTTGATATGAAGTCTGACGTCTTTCATGACTTGGCCTTATTAAATAGATTTATAACATAAAAACATAAACACATAATTTATATTAAAAAATTACATAAAAACTAAAATAAACAGAAAAAACTATACATTTAATTTAAAAAAAGTCTTGTGGTGTCCCACTCCGTGACGCGTGTGAAATCACGCCTATATTCGTGGCGGTAGTTGATGAGGGCGACTTCCTGAATGTCGTCCTTACCAAGGTCCCCCAGTAGCTCAACAGCGTGGTAGATACGCTTGGATGTTTCACAGTCCAAGCGAATCACCCGAAATCAAGAAGACAAGGCATCCACGGTTCTGTTGTTGTCAACACCACGAAGCTGCGAGTAGTACCGCTGAACACGGACCAACAGGCCACGCTAACCTCGACGGCATGGTTCACAGACAGCTTCGAAATATGCCATAAGGCAATGTCTTCAACCTCGGTCCAGGGCAAAGAACTTGAAGCCATTGATCAAAAGATTGCAAACATGGGGTCTGTGCAACGTGGGGTTGTCTGTGCAACGGGGGGCTGTAAAACAGCGTGGGTTTAGGGTTGGTTTAGGTTAAACGCGTAGACTGGTTATTTATAGTGGGGTGGGAACGCGTGGGCTGGGGGTGACTGATTTATAAGAGGTAAAAACAAGTGTTAAATTAGATTAGATTTTTGCATGTTAAATTGATACAATCACTAAATATTATTATTGAATACAGAAAAATAAAAAGCAAGTAAAAATACAAACATTCAGCAATTTAAACTAAATACACCAAATAACTTCATCTACAAAAACTAATCGGAACAATTCGACGATTCTGCATCAAAACACATAGCAATGATAAAGGTGTGTCTTGAACTGGTAAGTTCCATCTACACTCGTACATGGAGCAATTCAGAACAATTCGATGATTCTGCAGCTTTAATGATGTTTGGTAAGACCTAGCTAACACTCAAATGTGTTGCGATTCTCATCAACCACCCTAAAGCGTTAAAACCATCGAGGGTATTGGCAGTGGAAATGCCCAAAATAATAGTGATAAAAACATCATCTTCCCCGGTTCAACACCGTTGATTTTAAAGCTAAGAAAAACGTCGTTCTGATAGCCGCCTCTGCATTACACTTGAACCTCTGGCCCAAGTTACATGCATGGATATAGAATTTGGAACACATTTTGCTATGTTTTCGTGTCTGAGATAGAATTGAAACAAAGACCACTTAAATATTATATTAAATGGTACTGAAACGGCTTGAACAGGGCATGGAAAAGGCTTGAGCAGGGCATGGAAATGGCTCAAACCAGGTGTAGGTGCATAGACGTACGGAAACGGCTTGAAATGGGTACGGAAACGACTCTAAGCCGCGTCAACATCGGCTTGAACAAGTTACGGTACAGAAACGGCTCTAAGCCGCATCAGCCCAAGCTCTAAGCCGCGTCAACCGAGTAAGCCGCGTCAACAGGTTACGATACTCGGCTTTAATCCGCGTCAACAGGGTTCGGAAACGGCTCTAAGCCGCGTCAACACAGTCTCAGCCCACGACAAGACGGCTCGGCTAGTTGAAGGTACTCGGCTAAGGGACGAGCCGGGTCCTTAACCGGCTTGGATGCGTGAGCCACGTGAAACGGCTCGGCTGAGAGCTTTCATTAGTTGAAACGGCTCAAAGCCGTTTCAGTGTTTGTCGGACACGTGTCCCCTTTCTATTGGTCGGCGATGAATGATACATTTGAGCCGCTTCCGTTAACGGAAACGACTCGTGAAGCAGTGTCAGGTGGCCATTTTCGCAAAGTCGTCTTGTCAGGTGGATACTTTCGTGATTATCCCTATTAAATTTGTACATAATCAGCTTTTAGATCTGCTTTTGATCTCAACCATTTACAAGAATCAATCAATGGCCCATATCTAGTTTCTTGGTTGCCCTTAACTCTATAGGGTTTTATGTTATATATTGGTATATAAGGATCAAATGAGAACCAAATTGAGATTTGCGAACCAAGAGAACCACCATCAACAAAGCAAATTTAAAAAAAAGTATTACTTTTATTTATATGTTCCTATTCTTTAACCAAATAAAATAAAATTAGAAAAAAACATATGTAGATTGACGGGTTACATGTACGTACATCGTAAACTCCAGATATATCTCTTCATATGTGTATATTCGCATAATACATATATATCATCAATCTATATATATTTTTTTAGTTTCTTCAATACTAACATTATAATAAAAATAAAGTTGATATTTTTTAAATTAACTTGGTTAATAGTGGTTCTCTCAAGTTCCCGAATAACGTATGGTTGTATCATGATCCCACCCTGCACATATTTATGTATATACATTAAAAATATTTGGGCCTTGTGCAATTGCGCCTCCGGCACATGCCATGGGCCGACCACCGAGCCTTAGTAGACATTGTTTGGAATTAAATTTAAATTTCATTATTTTTATTGTGTTTGGTTGAGAAAGAAATTAGAATTGTTAATTAGTTTAATTCCCTCAAATTCCTTTACATGAAAATTTTTAAATCCTTTAAAATGTGAATAAATTCAAGCAAAGTAAATGGAATCCCCAATCATCCACCCTGATTGTCGGCACAATACGCCCCAACCAACCTCAACTAGGGCAGCAATGAGGGGGGGGGGGGGAAGGGGTTGGGGCGACAACAGGAACAGTGAACGTGGTGGCAGCGATCGGACAACAGGGCAGCGCTGGAGGTGGAACAGGTGATGGTGGACAAGGCGCGACGATAGCGGTCGGGTGGATACAACGATAAATGGTCGGGGTGGTGGTGACGAGTTGGCGTTTGTAATCGGGGTAATAGGGTGGGTTGGGCTGGGTAGCGGCGATGGTTATGATGACGGTGCCTAAGGTCGCGGGGGTGGGGTGTATGTTGGCATTACCCATAGGGTTGTCAAAGTGAAAGTTTTTATTTCCTTTATTATTTTTTGTCAACCAAATTCATTACCAATTCAAATTTATGCTATATTTAAATTCCTTTAAATCCACATTCTTTAAATTCCTTTAAAATGAATTCCTTCCCATTCCAATTTCTTTAACAAATTCCAATTCCTTAAAAAAACTCTCATGTACCAGACGCACCCTTTATATTTAAACATTACTAGTTGTGATCATTTTATCATGTTTCGTATAACTTAGGGATCATGATAGGATGGTAATCAGTAATCTCATCCATACTTGGTTGTAAAATCGCGTCCCATATCTGGTCCATGTCAATGGATTATTTGGTTACTCATTACACTTCGGGTAGCCGTATCCGATTCAGACTCCTCCAGGTAGGGTAGATCTAGAGTTGCAATTTGTCCACAAGATCATATCGAAGTCGGAAATGCGTATCTTTATTTTGCAACTTCGCAAGGGCATTTTCGTCAAAAATGGCTTGAAGTGGGGATCCTTTATGTGGACTAGTGATATTGCATTTCCATTGTCCTCCAAGATCATGTTATGCAATATCATGCATGTATAGACAATGGTCCTATCCCTTCTACGGTCATAGCCCGCATTGGTCGATTAAGTATACCCCATTTCCCGTTTAGTACATCGAAAGATCGCTCCACATCCTTTCTTGTCGACTATTGCGCCCTCTTGATTTTTTTTCTTCAGATTACTCAGATAGCGAAACGCCACAAACATTGACCAAGTATGGTAGATCCTATCGGTTTGATAGTATCCACGTTAGTATAAGCATTCGTTTAAATGAAATGGATAATTCAGCGCGGTTCCATTCTGTTGGGAGAAAAAAAAAGGAGATTGTGGGAGAACATTGAGATCGTTGAATGATCTGGGCGAACCAAAAAACCCATGCCCAAACCACAAATCTTGTGACGTTGTTGGTGATCACCTCTCATATATTGTCCTTGAAACTCCTTCAGACACGTTCTCCAAACGAAATTTTTACAGTCAATGCTACTAATCATATAAGGAAGGTGATGGCTTTCTTCGTGTGCTTGGTACAAACATGAATGTCGTAGCTTGTCGATTTTTGTAAAAATTCTTTGCCGTATAATTTAGTTACGACATAACAAAAATAATGAAGCATTCACGCGACGTCCTCTTGGCCGTACATAAATACTCATCGTATTCATTAGGAGGATCACCAGTTGCAAGTTATTTGATGGCATATGTGCATTTTTGTATCGTCGTAAAACTCTTTTTCATCCTCCCGTATAGGCCTCTTGAAACCATTTGTATTTTGCTTCTACATCGCCTATAATTTTTAAAAATAGATGTTTCAACATACGAACCCTTTGTCTAAACATACCTATTGTATTTGGGGGTTGTCGGCAAAATAATCTTCCATAAGAATGTTGTTACCTTTTTCACGATAACGTGGTACAACCCTGCTCGACATACGAAACCTTGTCTAAACATACCCTATAATTTTTAAAAATGGATGCTACCTTTTTCACATTCACCTTCCTTAGTTTAACACAACCCTGCTCTAAGACCCCTACTCGAGTAACCGCGGCCGGTATTGCCTATCGGATAGGGGCTACCCGCATGCAAATCGGTGAGTGGCCCAAGCCCCCTAACATAAGCTCTGTTGAAGATGCATGGAAAGTACTAGCAACCTTTCTCTATGTCGATTTAAATGTGTAACTAGTAAAAATGGCAAGAAAGAAAGAGGTGGAGTTTTGATGAACAAGAAACATAATCATTCAAGAGGACAAAACGATGTTTGTTTTATGATATGTGTTAATATCACTGATAACCATCTATCTTTATTTTGTCACTGACAACAATAAACTAAGGGGTTGTTTGTTTACCTCTTAATAGGGCTCTTAATGATTCAAACCTCTTACTGGTTCAGCACTTAATGGTTCAGACTGTTTGCGAGCAAATGTCTGAATGGTTCAAACATTTGCCTCTAAATGGTTAAACATTGTCTGAATGGCTAAGACCTCTAATCTGAATCGGTCAGACATTTGCCTTTGAACGGTTAACATTATACTGGTTCTTAGTGGTTCATTCTTACAACACTTAATGATTCCGTGGTTTAGCACTTAACCATTCAGATTTACCAAACAGCCCCTAAAACTACTAAATAACTTTTATAAGCACAAGCAGAATTAAATTCACTAGCATGTGCATTTTGATTTTTACTATACTTAACACAACGAGAGGGTGTTAGGTTAGAATTGATTCGATTAGAATATTTAATTTTACAAAACGGTTAATCGGTTATTTAAACCATGAACCGATATCAGAAACTACCATGATCTTAACAGGAAACTAACCATCAACGTCTTTGGTTGGAAACCGGCCGAAAGAAGACATCAAAAATTTACAAATGCTCATACAACTACAGGCGGCTACTATATATCGTTTTCATAGTTCAAACGTGATGATTTTGAGCACAAATATTTACAGTTGCTGCTGTATAAAAAGGCTAGCACATGATTCAAAATCTTCCTTCCTATCAAACCCGACACTACCCTGCCAACCCAATATGATAAACATATTAGATGCTACAAATAATCCAATTACAATTATCTAGACCAAATGAAACAATAAATAGAAGTTGGCATAGATACATTTTTGAATATGCTTTTTTGGTGCTTTCAGATTTTACTAGTCACGCATGCATTTCAAAGATAAATAGATCATGCAAAATGATGCTACTGAATTTAACACCACAAACTAACTCCTGCTGAGATACTTTATAATTTATATTTCAGGTGCCTTTCTTGATTAATATCTATATATTCTCTGGCAGAACATAAATTAATGTTTGGCAATACTTTACGTCCGGCTTGTTCAATACATGACCAACTTGCAAGTAAAGAAGCTCATAAGCACTTGCATGAAGTGCTTTCTAGATTTACTGGAGGCGGGGGAGGTGGTTATTTGGTTATGGAATTGCCTTATGTATCACCATTAATGTAACATGTACAAGTGTTCATTACCCTACTTCCACACAGACTGATTAGTTGGCTACTTCCAAGTCACAATACAGTCACGCAAAAACAGAACCAACGAAGATAAACTATTTCTAACAGTTAAACTTGGTAATCAGAATCGTTGTATTATTATATCGAATACTACGATTACATAATGTATATATAGAATTCACATTTACACTCAGGACCCCCTGCTATCTTATAATACATATTGATGTGTGGTTAAAACTGGTGTTCGGTTATGTTTAAGTTTATGTTTTTACATAACTTTTAGTTTCTAATGGCCAACTTTTAATTGGAAATGTGTTTTGCAGGTCTAATGGAGTTTAAGAAGCTATTCGAAAGCTTTACGGAGCACCGGGGCGGAAAACGGGTCAACCGGGTGCGAGAAATGGCCAAAACAGAAAACACCAAAAGCAGGCATCGTGATGCCTCTCAGATGATCCGCCGACCAAAAATCTCCGTAGGCAGTGGATTAAGCCGTCGGAAGAATTTGGAATACCCATGGGGCCGTCGCTAACGCCCTATAGGGCCGTCGGCGACGCCCTCTCCTGATGCCAGACGCAAATTTTTTCTTGTTTGATGTTTGGGGACAGGATATATCAATGTTTTTGACCCATTTTCAGAAGTTACGCAAATTGGAGTTTGAAAACCTTTCTTGGAGCCAAGAACTTCATCCACATCAATTCCAATTGATCCTAATCATCAAGAATCATTGGGATTGATCCTCCATCTTCAATTACTCAACCCTAATCATCATCATCATCTCCATCATATCATCAAACCTTCCATCACCATCATCCACCATAAACCCTAACCTTCATCATACTCAACCTCAAGGCTTCAAGATGTTTGTGATCAAGCTCAAAACATCCAACGATCGTGTTCCGTTCACCATGAGCGGCTAATATCTTCGGGTTTCACCTCGTTGTAGGTTTTTGTAAGTTCTAGGGTTTGACATTGTTTTGAGTTTTGATTTGTGACAAATTGTAGTTTGATTTCGGAACCTATGATAATTGACTTGCATTTGTATTGTATTCGTGAATTGTTGAATGAGTTATGAAATTTGACTTTGCGAAATGTTTATGTGCATTTATGTCTTGTCCAGGTTAGAATTTACATGTTCTTGGTAACGAAGTGCATTGTAGTCTGTTGATTATGACGTCGATAGCTTTTGGCACCTAAGCCACGCAACACTAAACTCGTTGATCATTTTTACAATTGAATTGAACCTAAATCGTGTAGGAACCCTAGGCTTTCAATTACCGAACTGGGTGTGAACCTTGTTCTCCATTATTGTTATAATCATTTAATCAAGTTTCTTGCAATCCATTAAGTTTTCGTAGTTAATTAATCAGAAACAATTTTGTCGGTTCATTCTGATACTCTTTCAAACAAACAAAAATTCAAATAAACAACATAGCAAGCTTCATAAATTGTGACAACCTTTGAAATCAATCTTGTCTGCGCGCAAACCACAAACTCTTCGTGATTCGACCCCTTACTACCACTAATGCATTGTTAAGGGTAACTAGGGAATATAAATATTATCTTTGACCGGGGCACGACACTCTGATCAAATTTTGACGCCGTTGCCGGGTGATTGAAACTTGATCACAAACATCTTGAAGCCTTGAGGTTGAGTATGATGAAGGTTAGGGTTTATGGTGGATGATGGTGATGGAAGGTTTGATAATATGATGGAGATGATGATGATTAAGGTTGAGTAATTGAAGATGGAGGATCAATCCCAAAAATCGTTTGTGATTGAAGATTTTGGTGTTCTTGGCTCCAAGATGACGTTTCTAGGTTCAAAATTGCGTAACTCCCTTTGAAAAACCCAAAATGTGGGTTATAACTCGTTCAAAACACTCAACAAGGGAAATTCAGCGATAGCACTTTCTAGAGGGCAACGGGGACGGCCTAACAGGGCGTCGGCGACGCCCTCTAAATTTTCTGTTTTCTGCCGACGCCTTAATATGCTGTCTACGCAAGTTTCTTGCCGACGAGAATAACCAAGGGGCGTCGCCGACGCTAAGCCCAACTCTTAGTTTTCGTTTTCTTAATTTCCAATTCCCGGTTGATCCCGTTCGCTCCCTGATGCTCCGTAAAGCTCCCGTAAAAGCTCCTTAAATTCCGTTAGACCTGCAAAACACAATTCTAATCAAAAGTCGGCCATTCGAAATCGAAAGTCATGTAAAAACATAAACTTAAATACGATTAAGCATTAGTTTTCGACCACGCATCACAACCCCATACTTGTCTCTTGCTTGCCCTCAAGCAAATCTATTTTTCACTTTCACGTGGGAAAGACACACTTCTCATTCTCAAAGCTTAAGTTAAGGTTTAATGTCATACCCGGTTCATAATCTTTACAATTTTCAAAACATTTAGCGGTAAAGTATTAATCACCTAAAGATGGTTATCCAATATTAACCCGCCCTTAAAACTCACACACCAAACACATCCCTCACAATGTTCTCTCCACTCGGTTTAAAATTTTGGCTAATAGATGATCCATTAGCACTTTTGAAGTAATCACTTAAACCGATTAAAACACATACCCGCATAGGCTTGCAACTCAATCATTCTCCACCATCGAACACAAATACTAAGCACAAGTCAAAAGGTCTTTAAGGGTTGTAACGGGGCTAGGCTAAAGGTGTAGGATAAGATATTTCAACGTGGCTAAGGCGATGAAAACTCGATTTTTTATTACAAAAACAACTAATCTAACACGACCAACTACAAATCAACAAACTAAGAGGCAAAAGCTTTCCCCTTTGATTCAACAAACTATCAACACATATTTTTGTGCTTTTCTCAAGATTTTATGTTCTTTTTTTTCATGATCTTTTCTGAATTTTTGTTTTGTTTTTTTTAACTAGACTTAGAATCTAATATTCATCACACGGTTAAAAATAACAACGGTCAAAGGCTAAAAGGGTTGGTCAAACAAAAGGTTTAGGCTCAAAGTTGGCGACTAAGGGATTGATTTCGGGTAAGCATATATAAATGGTGTAAAAAAAAGTTTACCTAACGCCTTAATCATTCTTGTGCTCGTATTCGGTCTATGGTCTCAAACAAATCAAAAGTTACAAGTTCTAGAATACGCGACTAAAGATTCACTCAAACAAAGAAATATATGCATGATGTGTAAAATGGCTCAAAACCTCATGTATAAAGGGTATGGTATGTCATATGTACACAATGCAAGTTTCTTAAGCGGATTTCCCCAAATAACCACCCGCTAAATACCCGTCATTAATTCGAACTTGACCATGACAAGAGACCACATGGGTTGTGCCATCCCTCATTAACTTAGTTACTTGTGCTTTTTAGATTACTTCAAAAAAAGACATTTAAAAAAATAATAATAATTTCCCCCATCCCCACACTTGAGGTCAACATTGTCCTCTCAATGTGTAGTGTTTAAATAAACGGGTAAAAATCAAAAAACTTTTTCTCTCCATCCCCACACTTGAGGTCAACATTGTCCTCAATGTGTAGGAATAGAGCTTTTAAAACGCACAAGGGATGTGACACGTCGAAAAATAAAATACAAAATACAATCCACTTATTACTAACTAAAAATCAAAGCTAAAAAGAAACGTATGCACCTGGTTTTCGCTCATTACTCGTGTGCTATTCATTCTTCAACAAAAACAGTCGTCTCGTAAACATAATGTACCTACGAATCTCAACCCTTGTGTAGAAGCAAGCTTCTCACAACCATCAAAACTTGTTAGTTACGTAGTTCTACCATTTTTACAAAAAATTTCCGAAGTCATATTTTTATTCAACTTTGACTTTGTGGAAAAAGATTTTACAACAACAAACTAAACTCACTTTCATAGGAATCACGGTTGCATTTAGCGCATTCAACAAGCCTTTTTAAACCTCCCAATAGCTTGGGAGGACGAGTAGGTCTCGTGAGGGTTATCTAGGGAACACACCCACAAAGTTCATTTAACTACTATCAATAAAAATAAAATAAGATAAAGAAGTAATCAAAAAATATACAACAACAATAAACATACCGGGTATCATCTTCGGTAGCGTTCGTTGGGATCTACCGTGGGTAGGATGGTAAGGGTATCCCGTGGAGCCGACATCATCTCATTAAAATCATCTAAGGGCCCTCTTTCACCTTCAGCAGGTGCCTGAAACTGTGGTGGGATGAAACTAGAAGTGACCCCTTTGGGCCAATGTAAAGATGGATTAGAAGGCCCGGAATGCACAGGAAGGTTCTCATACGACGTCCAAGGTGTGTGTTCTTAGTACACCCGACCCGCCTCCCAATCTCGATGGTGGCGCTCTTGGTCGTGTAAATGTTTTGCGTTGTTTACCGTATCTGTTGAGCTACCGCCATAGCGTTCCATCGGTGGTCTTCCAATGCATTATGCTCAACACGTAACCTTTCTTGTTCATCCTCCCATGCCTGCCGTCTGGACAATTCTTGTACCTGGTACAAATCTTGTTGTTCCATGTATGCTTGCTAGGTGGCCCACTGATCTGCTGCCGCTCCCATTGTTCTTGTTCTCGGACCCCGAGACACATCCTCATCCTCTTCATCTCATCTTCTCTCGCAGCTTCTTGTGCTGCACTTGGATCAGTAAACTAGAATCGGTGTCCTTGATCATCAGACGCCGTATACTGACGACCATAGACTTGTACTTGACTTTTCTGGTGTTGCTTCATTGATACGAAGCAAATCTGATCCACGGGTTTTGAGATCCACAATGACTCTAGCGGCAGCTTATTTTGCTGCACTATCATGGCACTAATTAGCCGCACATATGGTATCATCTTTCTTGAGTACGACTCACGGGTGTCCTAGGTGTTAATCATAACCAAATGCCGCCACAGCAATTTTGGTGTTCTAAACAGTAGTGAATGGAGCACCCGGCAATCACATGCTTTCCCTTTTCCCCGGTCCCCAAATCTCACCATGATGTTTTCGAGAGAGAAGGGTTGAAGAATTTTTCCTTCAACCGATAGTTGACTTCGCAAGGCTGTCCCACCGTCTGAATATGGCAATACAGATCCAACCATACCATCGGGATCTGCGGCGTTCACTTTGTTATCAAGGAATTGGTCGACATTGTAATAGTAATACTCGTCGATCCCCAACGAGTCGAACCGCACAATGCAGTTCATGGTCTCAAAAGACATAGTCATCTGACCTCTTCCTGTGTCTCCCACCGTGAACTGCCACGTACTTGGTGGGTCATCCCTATTAATAAACTTCAGTGAAGCCAACCATTCACACACCGCAGCCAGGTAAACCCTTGGTGTAATGTCTTCACACCAATCCAAGACTCGTTCCCAACCGAGCCTTTCAAACCTTTGGACGATACCAATCGTCCTGAACTCATCAATATTCAACGTTCGTTCGGGTACAATCCTTTCCGGAATAGTTGTGGTCACCCCGTGCACCAACTTCCACTTCCATTGTTAAACTGTGATAATGGTGCACGAGATGACCACAACTACTCCGGAAATGATTGTACCCGAACGGACGTTGAACATCTATTAAACTGTGGAAGTGGAAGAGGGTGCACGGGGTGACCACAACTATTCCGGAAAGGATGTACCTGAATGGGCGTTGAATATTGATGAGTTCAGGACGATTGGTATCGTCCAAAGGTTTGAAAGGCTTGGTTGGGAACGAGTCTTGGATTGGTGTGAAGACATTACACAAGGGTTTATCTTGCACCGGTGTGTGAATGGTTGATTTCACTGAAGTTTATTAATAGGGATGACCTACCGAGTACGTGGCAGTTGGTAGGAGACACGGGAAGAGGTCAGATGACTATGTCTTTTAAGACCATGAACTGCATTGCGCGGTTCGACTCGTTGGGGATCGACGAGTATTACTATTACAACGTCGACCAATTCCTTGATAACAAAGTGAACGCCGCGGATCTCGATGGTATGGTTGGATTTGTATTGCCATATTCAGACGGTGGGGCGACCTTGCGCAACCGCTCTCTTGTTTTTATTTATCTTCGCAGACTTCGGTCTGCCGCCCACTGGACTTCGGTCCTCCGCCGCGCTGCCTGCATGACTACGGTCTGCCATCACGCCACTAGTTTGTTCGATTTCTACTCCGCAGCTGCTGCGCTGCCGCATTGTATGCCACTTGTACGATTACGGAACTGTCCTTGAAGGGATGGCAAAATCAAGCAAAATACGGATTTGTTGGCAAAAGTTTGGATTCTTGAATTGGTCGAAGCACGTCTATCGTTTATCTTATTATTATTATTGTTTTTAGGTTTTCCAAGTCCAAGCTTTTGGTTTACTTTCGCTTAGACTGTGGGGGGAGTATTAGATAGTAGAGTTTATTAGATTAGTACGAGCCCACGGGTCCATTTGGTTGTTAGAGTTTTGTTATGATTTCTATATATTGTAACCTAGTCCTTCAATGATAATCAATTTAGGTTTTACCATCTTACAAATATATGTTTAATTGTTCATTGTTTAGGGTTTTTTCAATTGTTTTAGTAATCTCTTAGTTCTCTTTTATAATCTCTTCACAATCACTGAGTTCAATAAGAATCCGTTGATTTTTAAGTGTTATTTGATTGTTCTTGGTGTTGATATTACAATAATTGGTATCAAAGCCTGGTTAGGGCTCGAATAGAGAACAATTTCATATAAAATCTATATGTATTAAAGATGGTGTCAACGAAATTCGAATTGGAGAAATTCGATGAAATAAACGGCTTCTGAGTCTTCAATACGGAATATTACATGAAGTGTTAAAAGAAACCTCTCTACCTGGAATTTGGTCAAAGTTAGAGACTCTATACATGACCAAATCTCTTGCCAATAGGTTATACCAGAAGAAGAGATTATACATTTCAGATGGATTCAGGCAAAACACTTGAAGACACACTGTGATTTCAACAACTTAGTTCTTGATCTTGAGAATGTAGAAGTGGTATTGGATGAGGAAGATAGGACAGTTCTCAACTTAACTTCTCTTCCTAGTTCTTATGAGAATTTTGTAGATACTTTGATGTATGCAAGAGAGACTCTCACAGTGGAAGAGGTTCTAGCAGCCTTGAATTTTAAAGAGTTAAAGAAGAAATATGATTATCAAGATGAAGGTGGAGAAGGGTTAATAGTGAGAGGAAGGCCAGAACACATAAACTACAAAGCTTCAAGAAGTACAAATTCAAGGTCAAAATCTAAGTTCATACAAAAATGTTTTGTGTGTAATTCAGAGAAACTTTTAAAGAGATTGCCAAGAGTGGAAAAGAAAGAAGAATGATGCTAGTAGTTCTAGATCATTCAGCAATTATGTGATTCAAGATGATCTTTCTATCACACCCCGGATTTCCAACCCAAATCCATACACCGGTGGGCCCGGGTGGGGAGTATCGTGACGTCAGTTGATAACATCATAGTCAATTAAACATGGTACAGTGGAAGTCTTGGAGTAAAATTACTATTACAAACCAATGTTCGAAATACAATATAATATACAGGCTCGTAATAGAAGATCCACAAGCGGATCATAAATGTACAAAGAAAGAATATAAAACAGACTTTAGGGCAGATCTAAGGATTTGCAAGATCCTCTTATTCACTACCGAGCAGCTTCCGGCCTATTTCGTATTGTACCTGCAAGCTTAATCTTTTTGAAAATACGTCAGCTTTCGCTGGTAAATACACCCGACTAACTCATTTTAAAAACATTTTAGAAATTAGATAAAAGTGCACAGGCACAAATCTTTTATAACTTGGGAAAGTTACTTGTAACCTTGTTAACATATTCACATGTTTGTCCATACATACAGGGCCCAATACAGAGACCGAGACATGATTAAATACACACTATTTAGAACTTACAAAGGAGTTATCCCCAACGTCTTGGTAATTTGCATTTGAGCGTCTGTCAGGTGTATGCCTACACCCCGCGCTAAGGTCGTGGCCATTATCTATTGTAATGAGCCGAGGATATCCAGGACACGGTAATTTAACCCCCAATGTTTAAGTTATCGAACAAAACTGATTAAAATGGAATATGTGGATTTACTAGCCACAATCCGGCATTCGATTGATCCCATTTCCGACCAAGCGGTAATAATTTACCGTATCCCAAGCCCTTATAGGGAAAATAAGTCAAGAGTATTTACCTGAGCTAGTCTTGATTTAAATGCAAGATTTAATATCTCAGCCGTATCCAAAATGAATTAAGTGCAGATAGCATTTACCGGAAGGCTCTAGTCTGGATTATGGCATAAGCTAACCAATTATATACTAAGGGTCTTATTTAAGTCATAGACTTAGACCGAGTAGTGTATAGGATCAAGACGTATATCGCTTGATTAAACGATGACCGGATAGAATGTAGTTTAAACCAGACAAGTACTTTGACTTGCATAATATGGGTAAAATAAAAACATTACGGATTTTGAAACTTAAATGACAATGTTAGACCCGTTTCGGTTAATTTTCGTAAAATAGTTACATATACTTAACTTACGCATATTATCGATATCGGGTATCGGATAAGTCATGGACAAGTCCTATATGCCATTATACTTTAAATAAGTTGTAATATCAGTAGGATATCAACTTATATGCCCGTTAAGGTTTTAAAATGAAATTATGCCTTATAAGGGCATTTTGGTAATTTCATATCGTATAAAAGGAACTTGATTATAATTTAATGTTATAACCACAAGTATTCTAGAAAAATAATGTATTTATGATATAATATCTGTAGGATATTAACTTTATGTGTAATTTATCTTTTATGGCCAAACTGTGCACTGAATGGGCATTTTGGTCATTTTACACATAGTTTATAAATTATTTGGGATTCTGAGTTTCTAACATGTACCTACTGTAAATAAGTTTAAAATAAGTTTTAAATCAGTAGGTAACAAGTCTTGGTCAATTAATATGGTTTAGAACCATACTATGCGCCGAAACGGGGCTTATGTCGTAAAATGACGTTTTATGAGACGTGTAATGAAAACTGATGTTGAGGTCAGATTAAAATGTCGTAGAATGTTATTTAATATAACATATCAGTAGGTAAAGGAGTTACCTTGAAAAGATTTGATTAAAACCATTTTATGAGCCACAAGGGCTAAATCGTCATTTATCGACATAATTCAAGGACCTACTTGTAAACTCAGTTTATAATCTGATTTAACATCCCAAATAATCATACTTATAATATTACATCAGTAGGAAACTTATTGTCATGTTCATTATCATTAAAACCCTTTTTTATGCAAAAAAGGCATTTTAGTAAAAAATGGCATAATTATGGAACTTGCGCATAAACTCATATTCTGATTATGATCATGTAATATAATCTCAGAGGGTCATTCTACATTATATTATGATCATAATGCAACTTTAGATCAGTAGCTAACTAATCTAAATCAGGTCAGAATCGAAAGTCAAAGTAGAAGTCAAACTTCACGACTTTCGGTTGCGAACCGACCCTAGAACTGAAATTGACGAGCCGGACATATTCTTACATGTTCTAATAAATATTACCAACTTGTTTAAGTGTCAAAATAGGTTTCATAACATATATAAGATCAATTTATGATTTTTTCCGAAAAATGACCTGTTTGACTTTTTAATAAGCTAACTTTGACCCATCAATTGGTCTAGCATGTAACATTTGTATAAATCGGGTCTCCAAAACCCGCTCCGTTTTGTAATCAAATACCAAGTTATGAAATTTCATTAAGTATATATGAGTATTTTGAGTTTAAACGTTACATAATTAATATATAAATTAAACTATAAAAATTATATTTGATAAAAAGTTAAAATAAAATAAATAAAAAATATTTGTAGCTGACCGGACTCGAACCCGGGTCAACTGCCTCCAACAATCTATCAACAAATCCTTTAACCACTCCGCCACCAATTGTTTTCTGTTAACATTAGGAAAACAATTGAGTTTTATGCGCAAACACAAATTAACGGTTAATGATATCTGAGTAACGGAAATCGGTAAACCGAATCGCCAAATCAGTTTTGGTTCGTTTAGCTGTTTTATAACCGATGAATATCGGTTTCTAATTAAGTTCAAATTGAATGAACTTCAAGTTTCGGGTTTTGAAACCGAAAGGTATTCAAACTTCAAATAATTCAGGTTCCAATCATTATTACGATTCAGAACCGTCTCAAATACATTCCAATTCCTTTTCGTTGCGTTTTCAAGTCTTTTGAACACAAAAACATCTGTCGCCGGAATTCTCTGCAAATCTCGCCGGAAAACCGGGTTCAACACAAACCAGTAAGAATTTCCTCTCTTGCTGTTTCAATCTATTGTTAGGACTCTACTAACATTAACCCGTCACTCAAAATCAGTCACAGAAGACTTTGTTGGATTTTCTGGGTTCGCCGGAGAAAATCTGGAACTTGCCGGAAACACGCTAGTTAACGGTAAACACATTCAACCGTGCTAATAATCCATGTACTCTGGTTCAATTTCAAATCTAATTCTTTAATTCTGTTGTTAGACCCTCTCAGCCGAAGGTTCAAAAGCAGAGTTACCTGTTCTCGCCGGACTTCCTGAAGAAGACGACCTGTCCGGTATTTCCTTTCCCCAAACTGTTCGGTTTGTACATTCAAACTAGTAGTCATGTTATTTAAGTAGTTAGACCATGAACCAGTTGTCTGAGTAAAAACCGGAAATCGTAGTGAAGAAGACGAATCTAAAAACGAGATAAGAGTAAATAAAATTCGGATAATTAACGGGTTAGACACACAGTCCAGCGGTGGACTGTGTGCAAAGTTAACAAACACGTCCCGAGTTCGATCCTTACTGCGCACACGCTTCACGTAATAACACTCTTTTTATTCATGAATTAACCGGGTTAGAACGGGTAGTTGTTAAGTATAATATAAATCAAGAATATAACCGGGTTAGACACACAGTCCAGCGGTGGACTGTGTGCAAATCAAACTTCACGTCACGCGATCGAGTCCCGTCACAAGCACCGGTTCAATGAGATTAAAACGTTTTGCAAAATAAAGGAATTTTCGGTAAATTCGAATAAGTGTATAAATATAATTAAAACTGGATTTCTAACGGGTTAGTCACGTAGCTCAGTTGGTAGAGCTACGTGCGCGTGAACGGAAGGTCACCGGTTCGAATCCCGCTTGGCGCAAGTATTACCGCTGACCGAACCGGTCAACGGTCAACGGTCAACGGTCAAACAGTAAAAAAAATATTATTTTTTTTAAATATTTATTTGTTTAATTTAAATTAAAAATCAATTAAAAATACTTAAAAATAATATTTTTAAGGATAGAAAATAGCCATAAACTCACAAAAATATATCTAAAAATCCCATTAAAATCTTTAATAAAATCCATCCATTTAATATATTTTTCCCATTTTTATTTAGGTTAGTGATTCCTCGTTGACTCGCTTCGTCTAAATCGTGCGCATCTCACCAACTCAAATCCAACGCACCCAATGTGAGTGAACCCTTCAAATTCCCCGTTTTTAATCACGTTTTTGGGGTGTATCATGTGTCTTGTTCATTTATATATTATAACCAAGTCATTGTGCATATATCATATCATGACATGTGTATTAGTTTGTTGCTGTTAAGTAGTTATTATTGTATGCAAATTATTATTTCAGTACATGCAATTGCCGAGGCCGTAGCTCCCCACCCATCGAGGTTGAGTTTGATCCCCATTTTATTATGCGGTTGATCAGGGCGTGCCCGCACGATCGGCTCCGTTTGATTGAGCCTTGATCGGTCATTTTATTTTACATTTCTATACATGCAATACGCTCGGCTCCGTTTGATTGAGCCTTGAGTGCACAGTTCAATTTACATTTCCAGTTCATGCAATACGTTCGGCTCCGTTTGATTAAGCCTTGAGCGCACAGTTCAATTTACATTTCCAGTTCATGCAATACGATCGGCTCCGTTTGATTGAGCCTTGATCGCACAGTTCATTTATGTTAATTATTATGTGATGTTGGTATGTTCATATATGCTATCGATTGTTAATGTATGTTATAATTGTACTGATGTTTGCCAATATTTGATTTCATACATGTGCTCTTTTATGATTATGCACAATATTTTATTGATAAACTAACCAAACAATTATTATCAAATGTTTATCTATAAGGTTCACTCGCCAACTTATGTTGACCCAAAAACCCCCTATTTTACACATGATACAGGTGAACCAACAGCAGCTAGGAACACTTAGGACCTGGATTAGAAGAAATAAAACGTTTTAGTATTTGGATTATTATGTTTGGTTATTTTCCTTTGTAATGAATGAACATGTTTGGGATGTTTGAGAAATGTAACTTTGACTTCATTTAATTATGAAACATAATAGTAAATGTCATGTGCTTTGGTGATAACCCAATTATGCCCCGACTCTTATTTCCGCTGCGGGTCGGGGTGTGACATAGCAAACGTGATCTTCAGGAGGTGACCTTTATAGGGACAAACACCTACCTTATGACGATCACTTAGCCATGTTCATTACGAACAATGGCTGGACCATAATGGTCTTAACCGAAAGTCAAAGCGTTTTCCGTAAAACGCTTGACTTTTGGCTATAAAAGCCTATAAATGAAAATGCACAAGGAACACTTACAATAGGTTCCTAGAATGCAATAGAACTAAGTTGATGCTCCTTTAATTTAGGAACTTCCAGAGGAGGGAGATAGAGTTGAAAATGAGAAAGGTGCAAGTTCAAAGGTTGAACCTTTGCACCTATTTAGAGTTGGAGAGCTTGAAAGAGGTGATGCCAGGTGCTAAGGGGTGTAAGAGAAAGCTTACAAGTGTCCCAAAACGTGGCATGGCAGTTTGGGAAGCCATGGTTTCGAGTAAATGGTTTTTGGCACTTTGTGTGGTGGCCAAGGCAATTTTTCTGAAAATACAGTCCTTTGGCGGGCCGCGAGAGGCACAAGCCCTACCTCTCACGCCCCGTGAGCGCCTCTAAGCCAGTTTCAAAGTTTGACACTTTTAGCCCCTAAACTTAAAAAACTCCTTTAAACCTTCTAAAACACCTTTTTAGCACTTTAGCCCTCCGTAGCCAATGTTTGGCGTACCCGGGATTATGCCCGGACATTGTCGAGCTCTTGGTTCGTTAAAAGGTCACTCAGAGGTATAAATTAACCTGTTGACACTTTTAACCCGTCCAACGTCCAACTTTTATATAATTATGGATTCAATCCCTCTCCTCTAACAAATGGGATATATGAGAGTTAGGACTTCGTATACGATCACTCTGAGGCTCATTATAAGCATGTTGATTCTGATGTCACTCAGAGGCTGGGCATGTTGACACAACGGTCACTCAGAGGCCAAGTTTTAGCATGTTGACACTAATGGTCACTCAGAGGCTATGTTTTAAGCATGTTGACACTAATGGTCACTCAGAGGCTCGGTTTATGCATGTTGACATCAGAAGATCACTCAGAAACTTAGTTTGAGCATGTCGACGCTTTTAGTCCCTACTAGTCTTTAATAGACTTAAAATAAAATACGATACGTGTCGCTATATTATTGGACACGATTTTACAGGGTGTTACATCCTCACCCCCTTAAAAGAAATCTCGACCTCGAGATTTTATTCAAAAAGATGGGGGTACTTTTGTCGCATAGTGGACTCAACCTCCCATGTATACTCGAGACCTCGAAAGACGTCCCACTTAACCTTTACTATAGGTATAAATTTCCTTCAGAGCTTTTTAACCTGTCGATCCTCGATCGAAATTGGTTTCTCAACGAACCTCAGGTTTTCATCAATTTGCACATCTTTATGTGACATTGCTAGCGATAGTTATTAAGGTTACTGATGTGGAACACATCATGAATTCCACTAAGCTACTCAGGCAGTCTGAGCTTATAAGCTACAGTGCCAACACATTCGATTATCTCAAACAGTCCTATATATCTGGGGCTCAACTTGCCCTTCTTTCCGAAGCGCATCACACCTTTCCAGGGTGATACCTTTAGCATGACTTTGTCCCCTACTTGGAACTTAAGAGGTTTTCGCCTCTTGTCAGCATAGCTCTTTTGCCTATCACGGACAGCTTTGAGACGATCATGGATTTGCACAATCTTTTTCGTGGTCTCCAGGACAATCTCCGGTCCTGATAGTTGGGCTTCCCCAACTTCTGCCCAGCACACGGGCGTTCGTCACTTTCTCCCATACAAGGCCTCAAAAGGAGCAGCCTTGATGCTTGTATGATAACTATTATTGTAGGAGAATTCTATTAGGGGTAAGTGGTCATCCCAACTTCCACCTAAATCAATCACACATGCCCTAAGCATATCTTCCAATGTCTGGATAGTACGCTCACTTTGACCATCAGTCTGCGGATGGTAAGCCGTACTAAAGTTTAATCTTGTGCCTAAAGATTGTTGGAAACTCTTCCAAAAGTGAGATGTGTATCTAGTATCTCTATCAGATACAATAGATACCGGCACACCATGTAGGGACACAATCTTGTCCACATACAACTGAGCCAATTTGTCAGAATTATATGTTTCCTTAATTGGCAAGAAATGCGCTGACTTCGTCAGCCTATCTACAATGACCCAAATCGTGTCATTACCACGTTTGGTCTTAGGTAACTTGGTAACTAAGTCCATTGTTACCATTTCCCATTTCCAAGTGGGAATCTCCAGTTGTTGTAGAATCCTGACGGCTTCTAATGTTCGGCTTTAACTTGCGAAAACGTCAGACACTTAGCTACATAGTGGCTATGGATTTCTTTAAACCCATCCACCACTAATTCTTCTTTAGATCTTGGTACGTCTTGTCACCACCGGGGTGAACAGAGTACCTTGAGTTATGCGCTTCTTGGAGGATTAAATCCCTAACCCCTCCAAAAATTGGAACCCAGATTCTCTCATTAAATCTAAGGATTCCATCCTTTCTAGGCATTAACTGATTAACAGTTCCGCCTAATCCTTCCTTAGGAACATTAGCCTCTAATAGAGCTTGCTTTTGTACATCTAATAGCTTCTCATTCAAGCTATTTTTGAGCTCAATGCTCTTCGCATGAATCCTTATAGGCTTAACCCGTTCTTTGAGACTTAAGGCATCAGCAACTACATTTGCTTTGTCGGGATGGTAGCGTAATTCACAATTAGAATCATTAAGCGTTTCCATCCATCGGTGTTGTCGCATGTTCAATTCCTTCTGATTGAACAGATGCTGGAGACTTTTATGGTCTGTGTATATAATACACTTTGTGCCATATAAGTAATGTCTCAATAACTTTAGTGTGAATACAATGGCACCCGGTTCCAAATCATGGGTGGTGTAATTCCTTTCATGCACCTTTAATTGTCGTGATGCATAGGCAATCACTTTGCCTTTTTGCATTAGCACACAGCCCATGCAAGTGTGCGATGCATCACAGTAGACTACAAATTCTTCAATACCCTCAGGTAGAGATAACACAGGAGCGTTGCTCAACTTGTGTTTAGAATCTCAAAGGATTCTTGTTGTTTCGGACCCCAATTAAATTTAATATTCTTACGGGTTAAGGTAGTCAAAGGAGTGGCTATCATTGAAAAGTTCTCAATGAACCTCCTATAGTAACCAGCCAATCCTAGGAAACTACGAATCTCCGATGGGGTTTTGGGTACTTCCCAATTCATTATAGCCTCAATTTTGGCAGGATCCACTTGGATACCACGCTCACTTACCATATGTCCAAGAAACAAGACTTCTCTAAGCCAAAACTCACACTTAGAGAATTTTGCATAAAGCTTCTCTTGTCTTAATAATTCTAGAATGCACCAAAGATGTTTCTCGTGATCAACTTGATTACGAGAATAGATAAGTATGTCGTCTATGAAGACAATGACAAACTTATCCAAATATGGTTTGCAGACTCTATTCATGAGATCCATGAATGCTGCAGGTGCATTTGTGAGCCCAAAAGGCATCACCAAGAATTCATAATGACCATATCGGGTCCTGAAGGCAGTTTTAGGAACATCTTCACTTCTAACCTTCAGCTGATGTTATCCAGATCTTAAATCAATCTTGGAGAAATAACTCACCCCTTGAAGTTGGTCGAATAAATCGTTGATCCTGGGTAATGGATAACGGTTTTTGATTGTTATCTTGTTTGGCTCACGATAATCAACGCACATTCGCATTGAACCGTCTTTCTTCTTAACAAAAAGGATCGTAGCTCTCCAAGGCGAGGAACTAGGCTGTATAAAGCCTTTCTCTAAGAGTTCATCTAATTGTGTCCTCAACTCCTTCATTTCCATCGGTGCTAGTCTATGTGGAGCTCTAGCTACGGGTGCCGATCCTGGCAGGATATCATTCTAAATTCTACTTGCCTGTCCGGAGGTAGACCTGGTAGTTCTTCGGGAAAGACATCGGAATATTCCGAAATAACTGGATGGTCTTGAATATTTGGTTTAGGCCCGTTGATAGTGACTTGTGCCATGTAAATGACACAACCTCTCCCAAAACACTTGGATGCCTTAAATAACGACACCTTGTCTGGCAATCCATAGTGTGAATCTCCAGAGATGGTGATCATTTCATCAGATGGAGTTTTAATTTCGATAAGTTTCTTATCACAGGCAATGCGGGCTTGGTTATGGGATAACCAATCCATGTCTAAAACTACATCAAACCCCGCCAATTTCATTGGTAGCAAAGAGATAGGGATGGAATGATTCTTAATGGATATAGAACATCCATCAAGAATGGAAGATGCGGATTCTAAGCTTCCATCAGCAAGTTCTATCTCATAAGTTTTATCTAGAGTTCTTATGGGCAAGTTTAATAGTTTACTAAACTTATGATCAACAAAACATCTATCTGCACCCGAATCGAAAAAGAACTCTAGCATAAATATTGTTAATGAGGAATGTACCTGTTATGACATTGTTGTCATTAACAGCCTCTCTTGCTGCCATCTGAAAGGCACGAGCATTCCCCATCTTGGCCTCTCCAGGCTTCGCATTATTATTCTTAAGGTTCTTAGGGCAGTTAGTCTTAATGTGCCCTTTTCATTGCAGACGTAGCAGACGACATCCTTAAGATCCTTGCATTCTAGGGTCCTATGCCCCTTTCTCTTACAGATGCCATAGGGTTTGGCTTGTGGATCATAACTACATTGTCCCCAGTGTCTGCGGCTGCAAGTCTTGCATGTTGGCGTCATAGCCGACTTGCCTTGGTTCCTTTTGAACCCAAATCTCCCTTTATTTTTCTAATTAAACCTTTGGGAGTTGTCATCTTCTCTCTTTTTTTCTGTCAGTTTCAGACTTAACTGACTTTTGCCTCACTAGGTCAAGGGTGAGGGAGAGAGACAGGTCAACAGCGGACCTATAGGTACTAGGCTAAGCAGCCTTTACCATACCCTTAATCTCAGGAGCTAACCCATTGATAAAACGCGCAATGCGTTTGGTTTCAGGGGTGATCAGATAGGAAACTAACCTAGATAGGGAGTTGAAATCGGAAACATACTTCCGACAATCTAGGTTTTTCATTGTGAGAGTCAGAAAGTCTTTCTGAGTCTATCTTTTCCACCTCGTGGGGTGGACAATAAGTTTCCTTAACAAGGTAGACAAACTTGGACCATCCCAAATTATATAGGTGTACTTTACCTGTAGACTGGATCATGGCTTTCCACCAGATTAGGGTATCGCCCTTAAAGGACTGTGATGCATATTTGACCACATCCTTATCAGTACAGCCCCTGATATCTATGATTGTCTCCATCTCATCCAGCCACTTTAAGGCTTCTACAACTCATTTCTCCCCATTAAAGTCTCGGGGCTTGCAGGAGACGAAATACTTATAGGTACATCCGTTTATAAAAGAACGGGACCTATTAGCAAAATCTATTTTCTTTGGTTCACTCTTTGCATTCGAAGAGTGAACTGAGCTCTCTTTATGAGCTGATGATAGGGTAATCGATAATGGTCTGGAGCGAGTAGCACTCGACTCTTTAAGCTTTTCTATGGCCTTTCCCATGGTCTTTTCAACAGCCGCATCAATGCGAGCTTGAAAATTATCATTATCAATATCTATGTTTTCGGTTTTGTTAGAGTCAATATCCCGGTGGCTACTTTGTGCCTCATCCGAGTTAACCATCTTTGAGCTTTGGTTCTATATACCAATAAAACTTTATTTAGCCATGGTATAACAACCATATTGGATTCCAACATTGGATATAACAATCCATTGCCTATATTAGTGTGAATAACATCATAACTCTTAGGCTTAACATATCAATATTTGGCCTAAGTCTTAATAGAACCATCAACGGCAAAATAAAATTTGGACATAGTCCATATATTACTAGACAGTGGATCGTAATGTCACAACTGTCATTGTCGTATTCGACAATTATATTTATCTTAAGCTTATCACGAAGGACATAAAATTTATGGCACATAGTCCTGTCACTATAAAATATGGCACATAGGCCTGTCACTAATGGTCATATATTTTGGACAGGGGGTTATATTGCCCACAGCTGTCGTTGTCATTTGACAATATAACCTTGCTCAAAGGCAAATCATCATTAAATGGATGTTTAATCATAGCCCCAATGGCAATACATCGCTAAATGGATGTTTAATCATAGCCCCAAGGGCAATACATCACTAATGGATGTTTAATCATAGCCCCAAGGGCAATGCATCCCTAATGGATGTTTTAATCATAGCCCCAAGGGCAATACATCACTAATGGATGTTTAATCATAGCCCCAAGGGCAATACATCACTAATGGATGTTTTAATTATCGCACTGATGATATTAGCCCGTGTCAAATTTGATCACATAGGCTATATAAGGCTAGGACATAGTCCATTACCTTGAAAGCTAGTGTGGTTCCTCAAGTCACACTACCTGGAGTATGAACATTCCTGAATGTTAACATAAGAGTACCTTAACGGTTGATTAATAGTCCCGGTCGCATTGACCTTAACGACTTGGAGGCTTGAACTTAAGTCCACCACCTCTGGATAGAAGGATAACTTCCCTTAACTATCCTGATAAAAGGCTCTTTTATCCTTAACTATCATTTATAGTGTTGGCCAATTATGTGGTCTGTGCCACTTGGCTAATCAAAACTATTAAGATCTTTTTGGAATTATATCGCAGAGCATAAATTTTGAGTAAAATCGAGACGCTCGTTTGAAGAGGATGAATACATATATATATATAATTCCAAAAATACTTCATTAAATTTCAAATAGAAATTACAATACTAGAAATAATGAAATAAACTGTCCATGCAAGGAGTTAAAGAAATAAAAATGTCCATGCAGGGACTAAGGAAATAACGATGTCCTCGCAGGGACTAATATTAGTTATTAGAAGAGACTTCACTCGTCCTTTTTTCCCTTGACCAACTTGGAGAGTTTCTTGAAGAACTTTTTTATCTTCTTATCTGTTTTCTCCGCTTGTTGTTGCATTTCTTTCATCCATTCTAAGGCCTCATTAATGGCCTCGAGTGGCGGCGGAGGTTGTGGTTGTGGTTGAGGTATATTCGGATACTGATATCCATAGCTCGGATATCCAGTAGGTGGATAAGCAGGTGGGACAGGAGACGTGTAAAGTGCGTTACGCATGACCGCTTGCATGTGTGGGTCATGAGATCATGCTCGGTAATTGATCGGTGTAGACGGGTTAAAAGGATCATATCCAGTATTATCTGGATTTGTTGGGATAGGGTTACTATAACCCGATGGTGGTGGTTGAACCGTGGGTCTTGGTGTTGGTTCCACCACAGGTGAAACATTAGAGGGTCCACCCATTTGTGGGTCCTCTTGAATTGTGGGGTAGGAGTTGGGCAAAGGTGGCAGCGATCCCGACTTTTGACCTGCATGTACCGACATACGCGCTCCACGCTTCCTCCTTGGTGGTTCGGGTGGTGGTTGAGGTTGGTCCACCGGTTCCATGTGAATGTCTTCTTCTATAGGAGGTGGTTGAGAGTGATGGGAAGGAGTGCTGGCGAAGGTAAATTGGTTCCAATATTGGTCCCATTCGTTAGGACCTTGATATGGCGATCCAGCGTAAGAGTTTGAATTACTTGAAATTTCTATGGGATGCGTATGCAATCTCGACGGCGGCATCTCCGGGTCGGAGTCCTCGTCCATGGGGTTTGGTTGGTCCAATTGATTTTGATCGGCTGGAGGTGTATTTAGATATTGGTTTGGATTAAACTCATCATGGTAAGAATGATGAGAGTGATGGGAGTGGTGAGAGTGGTGCGAATGGTACGAGTGGTAAGAATTTTGAGTGTGGGTAAGCGAATGTTGGGCAAATGGCCATGAATCTCCCGAGTCCTCATAGGGGTTCGGGTGATGGGGATGTGAAGGGATGTGTCCCGATGGTCCTCCCCTCATGGGTCCTTTTCCTCGTCCTCGTACTCTCGATGGCATTTTCCTGTTAAAAATCAATTCAAAACAATACTAATAACTTAATAATGAAATGAGAAATCCTAGGCCAATGCCTAGACTCGGAAGTCTGAGGAATGTGCTCGTGTAAGTTTGAGATTAAACACAAGAAGGATAGTGTTTCATTCTCTCAAACGTTGGCTCTGATACCAACCTTTCACACCCCGGATTTCCAACCCAAATCCATACCCCGGTGGGCCCGGGTGGGGAGTATCGTGACGTCAGTTGATAACATCATAGTCAATTAAACACGACACATCGGAAGTATTGGAGTAAAATTACTATTACAAACCAATGTTCGAAATACAAAATAATATACAGGCTTGTAATAGAAGATCCACAGGCGGATCATAAATGTACAAAGAAAGAATATAAACAGACTTTAGGGCAGATCTAAGGATTTGCAAGATCCTCTTATTCACTACCGAGCAACTTCCGGCCTATTCCGTATTGTACCTGCAAGCTTAATCTTTTTGAAAATACGTCAGCTTACGCTGGTAAATATACCCGACTAACTCATTTTAAAAACATTTTAGAAATTAGATTTAAGTGCACAGGACACAAATCTTTTATAACTTAGGAAAGTTACTTTGTAACCTTGTTAACAGATTCACGTGTTTGTCCATACATACAGGGCCCAGTACAGAGACCGAGACATGATTAAATACACACCACTTAGAACTCACAGAGGAGTTATCCCCAACGTCTTGGGTAATTTGCATTTGAGCGTCTGTCAGGTGTACGCCTACACCCCGCGCTAAGGTCGTGGCCATTATCTATTGTAATGAGCCGAGGATATCCAGGACACGGTAATTTAACCCCAATATTTAAGTTATTGAACAAAACTGATTAAAATGGTATATGCGGATTTACTAGCCACAAACCGGCATTCGATTGATCCCATTACCGACCAAGCGGTAATAATTTACCGTATACCAAGCCCGTATAGGGAAAATAAGTCAAGAGTATTTACCTGAGCTAGTCTTGATTTAAATGCAAGATTTAATATCTCAGCCGTATCAAAATGAATTAAGTGCATATAGCATTTACCGGAAGGCTCTAGTCTGGATTATGACATAAGCTAACCAATTAAATACTAACGGTCTTATTTAAGTCATAGACTTAGACCGAGTAGTGTACAAGATCAAGACGTATAGCGCTTGATTAAACGATGACCGGATAGAATGTAGTTTAAACCCGACAAGTACTTTGACTTGCATAATAGGGGTAAAATAAAAACATTCTGGATTTTGAAACTTAAATGACAAGGTTAGACCCGTTTCGGTTAATTTTCGTAAAATAGTTACATATCCTTAACTTACGCATATTAGCGATATCGGGTAACCGGATAAGCCACGGACAATTCCTATATGCCATTATATTTTAAATAAGTTGTAATATCAGTAGGATATCAACTTATATGCCCGTTAAGGTTTTAAAATGAAATTATGCCTTATAAGGGCATTTTGGTAATTTCATATTGTATAAAAGGAACTTGATTATAATTTAATGTTATAACCACAAGTATTTTGGAAAAATTGATATAATATCAGTAGAATATTAACTTTATGTGTAATTTATCTTTTATGGCCAAACTGTGCACCGAATGGGCATTTTGGTCATTTTACACATAGTTTATAAATTATTTGGGATTCTGAGTTTCTAACATGTACCTACTGTAAATATGTTTAAAATAAGTTTTAAATCAGTAGGTAACAAGTCTTGGTCAATTAATATGGTTTAGAACCATACTATACGTCGAAACGGGGCTTATGTCGTAAAATGAAGTTTTATGAGACTGTAGTGAAAACTGATGTTGAGATCAGATTAAAATGTCATAGAATGTTATTTAATATAACATATCTGTAGGTAAAGGAGTTACCTTAAAAAGATTTGATTAAAACCATTTTATGAGCCACAAGGGCTAAATCGTCATTTATCGACATAATTCAAGGACCTGCTTGTAAACTCAGTTTATAATCTGATTTAACATCCCAAATAATCATACTTATAATATTAGGAAACTTATTTTCAAGTTCATTATCATTAAAACCTTGTTTTATGCAAAATGGCATTTTAGTAAAAAAAATGACATAATTACGGAACTTGCGCATAAACTCAGATTCTGATTATGATCATGTAATATAACCTCAGAGGGTCATTCTACATTATATTATGATCGTAATGCAACTTTATATCAGTTGCTAACTAATCTAAATCGGGTCAGAATCGAAAGTCAAATTAGAAGTCAAACTTCGCGACTTTCAGTTGCGAACCGACCCTAGAACTGAAATTGACGAGCCGAACATGTTCTTACATGTTCTAATAATTATTACCAACTTGTGTAAGTTCCAAAACAGGTTTCATAACATATATAAGATCAATTTATGATTTTTTCCGAAAATGGCCTGTTTGACTTTTTAATAAGTTAACTTTGACCCGTCTATTGGTCTAGCAAACATGATCTTCAGGAGGTGCCCTTTATAAGGACTAACACCTACCTTATTACGATCACTTAGCCATGTTTGTTACGAATAATGGCTGGACTATAGTGGTATTAACCGAAAGTCAAAGCGTTTTCCGTAAAACGCTTGACTTTTGGCTATAAAAGCCTATAAACGAGAATGCACAAGGAACACTTACAATAGGTTCCTAGAATGCAATAGAACTAAGTTGATGCTCCTTTCAGTTAGGAAACTTCCAGAGGAGGGAGATAGAGTTGAAAATGAGAAAGGTGCAAGTTCAAAGGTTGAACCTTTGCACCTATTTATAGTTGGAGAGCTTGAAGGGGGTGATGCCAGGTGCTAAGGGGTGTAGAGGAGGCTTACAAGTGTCCCAAAACGTGGCATAGCTGTTTGGGAAGCCATGGTTTCGAGTAAATGGTTTTTGGCACTTTGTGTGGTGGCCAAGGCAATTTTTCTGAAGATACAGTCCTCTGGCAGGCCGCGAGAGGCACAGGCCCTGCCTCTCTCGCCCCGCAAGCACCCCTAAGCCAGTTTCAAAGTTTGACACTTTTAGCCGCTAAACTTATAAAACTCCTTTAAATCTTCTAAAACACCTTTTAGCACTTTTAGCCCTCCGTAGCCAATGTTTGGCGTATCCGGGATTATGACCGGACATTGTCGAGCTCTCGGTTCGTTAAAAGGTCACTCAGAGGTATAAATTAACCTGTTGACACTTTTAACCCCTCCAACGAAGATTCAATCCCTCTCGTCCAACAAATGGGACATATGAGAGTTAGGACTTCGTATACGATCACTCAGAGGTTCATTATAAGCATGTTGACTCTGATGTCACTCAGAGGTTGGGCATGTTGACACAACGGTCACTTAATGGTCACTCAGAGGCTATGTTTTAAGCATGTTGACACTAATGGTCACTCAGAGGCTCGGTTTATGCATGTTGACATCAGAAGATCACGTAGAGACTTAGTTTGAGCATTTGACGCTTTTAATCCTTATTAGTCTTTAATAGACGTAGAATAAAATACGATACGTGTCGCTATATTATTGGACACGATTTTACAGGGTGTTACACTTTCTAAAGGGTAGCAGATGTATTATGTGTGTCAACCGATCAAGGTAAAGAAGATTGGGTTCCTGATTTCGATTGCTCATTTCATATGACACTAGTTAAAGATTTCTTTGATGATTTGAAGAATGAAGATCTTGGTTAAGCCAAGTTTGGAGATAGCATGCCTTGTAAGATCCTAGGAACTAGAATCGTCATATTCAAGATAAATAATGGCAGTGAGATGGTCCTAAAAGATGTGAGGTATATCCTGTCATACCCGCTCATAGGCGGAAGCGCGCGGTGTGAACTGATTGATTCTCATTGCATACGATATAAGTGAACTTACTAAATGAATCAAACAAGATCCATATGCCATTACCAATATTGTTTCAAAACGCAACATAAGTTAAGTATATTGTTTACAAACCATGTAATGAAAATAAGTTGTCAAAGTGTTACACCTCCAAAATGCAAGTTTTTAAAATGATAAGGCTTTGACCCTTATATCACCGTAAGGAGGCGGTATATAATGGGCAAACCCTTTAAAAGTTGGCATGGAGACTTGACACTTGCTTTCCTTGACTGAAATTCCCTGCATTGGTCCACTAATTTCCTGAAAAACAAGTTAAGTTGAAAATCAACAAAAGTTGGTGAGTTCATGTGTTTTAGTTGCATAACATAAATCTATAAAATGTATGATGTATTTGTATCAAACCCGGTATGTAAAGCGTCAATGAAATCGTGATCATTAATGTTTTGCAAGGACATTAATATGTGTGACGACATAGGAAGCATCCAAACCTAGACGTTTTTCGTCGATTAACCTCGACTGGGACGACAAATGCACTCTTCCGTGTGGGTCCATGACCAAGAGTGGGGCTCGCCAACACCCGCTAGATTTAACCTTTGTACCGTGGTCTTAAACAAGATTAATGGTGCTTACATCCACCCTATTTGCACATGATCTAGTTATTTCATTCCCTCGCTTATTATACCATAAACATGTATTTCCCCCGATAGTTGTAAACTGTAAAACATTTAAGATGAAAAGGGGGGACATGAACTTACTGGATTGCTTTCTGTGTACTTTGTTTATCTCACGTACTTTCCCTTGGTTTATATCCCAACCTACAAACGTGTTAGGTTTTGTTAGACGCTTCGGTCTTTGTAACGATTCATGTTCATGTTTCTTGTCTTAAATATTTATTAAGACTTGTCCAGAGTCATGTTCCGTTTAGATGTATTTTCGATGTATGATGTCAATAGATATAATTCATCAAATATATATGTATCCTTGCATCTCATGTGTTGCATGTACGGGCCTAGCCCTCTAGTCTCCGTGCCTCGCACGAGTAAGATGGATGCGTCTCATGACTTCTCATAGTCGGGTTCCACCTGTTTGCCTCGATGATGCCATCGTCGGATTGTTCCATATATAATCCTTCTTGATTATTTATTTCCAAATTCGATGTATTCATTAAAATATTACATTTTAACTTATATGAATTGTATGCACTATTTTATATATCATTTATGATCACGATGGCTTTCTGAAAATAATATATATTTTTAATATGTCTTGATATACAATTATCCGTGTACATGTGTTTATGATATACATGACCGAGTGTAGTAATCATTAAGTATTTTACATGTGTATCCTCCCAAGTATAGGTATACTTATATTGTATGTATTTGTGTATTTAAAGTCGTATTCTCATGGTTATGTATAATACTTGTATAAGGGTATTTTCACCAAGTGTTAGTGGTATATGTTGGCATGTATTTGTACGTATAGGAATACGTATATTCTTGTATTCCATACTCACAATTTTGTATATTCTAAAAATACATAATTTTAAGATATGTCCAAATTAGTATATGTATAATATGCTTGGTAAGTGTATGTATCTTAAAAACAATACTATATTTTTAGTTAGAAAAATATATATTTTTAGTTTCCACCAAAAAAATATATTTTCAAGACATTTATGAAATATATATTTTTAGATGCTTCAAAAATAATATATTTCTAGGATTGACAAAATATGATATATTTTATATATACTAGTCAAAATATATATTTTGTGACTTGTTCGATTTTGAAAGTAATATCTACCAAGCTTCGATATATTATATATTTTTAGTCCAAAATCCTTATATAGTCCAATTTGCCAGATATGTCCATATTTTTGTTGTCACACCCCGACCCGCAGCGGAATAAGAGTCGGGGCATAGTTGGGTTATCACCAAAGCTCATGACATTTACTAATATGTTTCATATTTAACAGAGTCAAAGTTACATTTCCAAATATCCAAACATGTTCATACAATACAAAGAAAATAAAACCAAACATAACAATCCCAACTCTAAATCATTTTATTCTTCTAGTCCAATCCTATGTGTTCCTAGCTGCTGCTGGTTCACCTGTATCATGTGTAAAAATGGGGTTTTTGGGGTCAACATAAGTTGGCAAGTGAACCTTATTAGATAAACATTTATTAATGAATTACTTGTTAGTTTATCAATGAAAAATTGTGCATAATCATAAATGAGCAAATGTAAATAATCAAGCAGTGGCAAATAGCAATCACAACTATAACATACAATAACATATGATAGCATACATTAACATACCAACAACATACGATAAATAACATAAATGAACTGTGCGATCAAGGCTCAATCAAACGGAGCCGATCGTATTGCATGTACTGAAAATGAAAATGTCTGTGCGATCAAGGCTCAATCAAACGGAGCCGGTCGTATGTGGGCACGCCAGGTTCAACCTCATAATGAAATGGGGAACATGCTCAACGCTCATAATGTAATGGGGAGCGGCGGCCTATGAAATTGCATGTACTGAAAAAATAAATTGCATCCAACAATAACTACACAACAGAAACAAACTGAATACACATGTTCATGATATGATGTATGCACAATGATTTAATTATAATATATATAACAAGACACATGATACACCCCAAAACGTGATTAAACGGGGAATTTGTAAAGATTCACTCACTTTGGGTGCGTTGGATTGGAGATGGTGAGATGCGCACGAATTAGACGAGCGGAACAACGAGAAATACTAACCTAAATAATAACGGAAAAATTAAATGAGTGGATTTTATTAAGGATTTTAATGAAATTTTTAGATATATTTTTGTGAGTTTAAGGCTATTTTCTATCCTTAAAAATGTTATTTTTAGGTATTTTTAATTGATTTTTAAATTAAATTAAATAAATAAATATATAAAAAAATTGTTTATTTTGCGTTGACCGTTGACCGTTGACCTGTTGACTTGTTGACCGGTTCGGTCAGTGACATAGTTTGCGCCGAGTGAGGCTCGAACCCGAGACCTCCCGTACGCGGGCACGCAGCTCTACCAACTGAGCTACGTGTCTAACCCGAAATAATCTTGTTTTTAATTATATTTATATACTTATTCGGTTTAACTAAAATTCTTTTAATTTCAAAAACATTTTAATTCAACGAGCCGGTGCCAGTGACGGGTTTCGAACTTGCGACGTGTGACTTAGTGTTGCACACAGTCCACCGCTGGACTGTGTGTCTAACCTGGTTATTATCTCGGATTTTATTATACTTAATAACTAACTGAGTTAACCCGGTTTAGTTTTTAAACAAAAAGGCATTTTATTATATAAGGAGCGCGTGTATCAGTGATCGAACTCGGGACATGCGTATATATTTTGCACACAGTCCACCGCTGGACTGTGTGTCTAACCAGTTCATTTTACTGGTTTTAAATATACTTATAACTTAACTAACATCGTCTTCTTCATTCAATATTTCCGACGACTGAATCACTGATTCGTTTCTTGTTTTTACGATTGACAAATATTCCTAAGGCTATAATGAAATGACAGAGATGGTAATTAGAGGTGAACATACCGATGAACGGTTTATTTCAGAATTCCGGCGATGGGTCGGTCCCTGTTTTTATGCCCTTCAACTGAACAAGACAATTAACCGTTTTTATTAGCTAATCGGGGAATTGAAGTGTTCAGCAATTGTTAACAGAGGGTTTGAATGCCCTTACCGATTCTCAGATGAATATAGCGATTTTCAGAATCTTTCCGGCGAACTGAAATTAGTTGAATACAGCGCCTGAATTCGATTTCAATTGAGGGTTTAAGTTAGAAATAGCTTAACAATTGTTGAACTGCAATAATACTGAAAGATTTACCGTTTGAGGATGAATACGGTTTTCCAGCGAAATTTGCAGAAAATTCCGGCGAGCTGATTTAAGCGTTCTGATGGTCTGAAAATGTGATGAAAATGAAATGGGATGCTGGTATGATATTTCTGAGTCGCGAGAGTGGTCTTGAGTTGAAGTAATCTGAACTTGATTACTTTTCGGTTATAAAAACCGATAATGATGAGACTTGATGCTTAATCAATTCCGACTTGATTAAAAATCGTCGGTGCATCGGTTATAAACTGAACATGCGAATAAACAAGCGATTTGACGATTGATTTGCCGATTTCCGTTTCTCAGTTGGCGCAACCGGTTTAACCGAGTTTGTGTATAAATCTCATTTGTTTCCTAGAGATAACAGAATACACAAAGTGGCGGAGTGGTGATGTGAGTGTGTGTTAAGTCGTTGGAGTTGTTCTTGGCTGACCCGGGTTCGAGTCCCGGCAGCAACATATTTTTTTTATTTTTTGTTTTAACATTTTATCAAATATAATTTTTATAGTTTAGTTTATTTATTAATTATGTATTATTTTAAATCAAAATAATCATAAATATTCAACGTGACTTTTATAACTTGATATTCGATTACAAAACGGAGCGGGTTTTGAAAACCCGTTTTTTTACAAATGTTACAGTATCCCCTACTTTTAGGAATTTCGTCCCGAAATTTAAGTAGTTGAAGTAGTAGGAAAAAGATGCGGGTATTTTTCGCGCATTGAGTCTTCACGTTCCCAAGTAAACTCAGGTCCCCGTTTCGACTCCCAGCGTACCCTAACAATTGGAATGCGACTTCGTTGTATACGTTTCTCCCCGAAGTCCATGATCTCTACAGGTCTTTCAATAAAATGCATAGATTCATCAATCTGAATATCTTCCAGCGGAATATGGAGGTTCTCATCAGCGAGGCACTTCTTCAAGTTCGACACGTGGAATGTGGGATGAATCCTGTTGAGTTCTTCTGGTAGGTCAAGCTTGTATGCTACAGGTCCTACTCTTTCGAGTATCTTGAAAGGTCCTACGTAGCGTGGTGCTAGCTTGCCCTTTTGACCAAAACGAACTACTCTCTTCCACGGTGATACTTTTAAAAGTACATGATCACCAATGTTAAACTCTAAGGGCTTCCGTTGTTTATCTGCATAACTCTTTTGACGACTTTGAGCCGCTAGAAGATTGTTTCGAATCTGATGGATCTTGTCTGTGGTTTCTTGGATCAATTATGGACCAGTAATTTGAGCTTCCCCAATTTCGTGCCAACATACAGGAGATCGGCACTTACGACCATATAAGGCTTCAAAAGGTGCCATGCCGATGCTCGAATGATAGCTGTTGTACGAAAATTCAACTAATGGTAGGTGGGCGTCCCAATTTCCCTTGAAGTCTATGACACATGCTCGAAGCATATCTTCAAGAGTTTGAATGGTGCGCTCAGACTGTCCATCAGTTTGAGGATGATAGGCGGTACTGAGATCTAATCGCGTGCCCATAGCGGATTGTACTGCTTGCCATGTTCGTGAAGTGAAACAACCATAACGATCAGAAATAATGCTTAACGGTACCCCATGTCGGCTTACGATTTCGTTGATATAAATACGTGCAAGCTTTTCATTCTTGAAATCTTCGCGGATAGGAATAAAGTGAGCTGATTTTGTAAGTCGGTCTATAATCACCCATATAGTGTCATACCCACCAGAAGTGCGAGGTAACCCGGTAATGAAATCCATGGTTATATTTTCCCACTTCCATACAGGTATTTCCGGTTGGACTAGAAGTCCTGAGGGTCTTTGGTGTTCAGCCTTCACCTTGGAACATGTAAGGCACTTGGAAACAAAAACGGCAATATCCTTCTTCATTCCAGGCCACCAATAGGTGTATCGTAGGTCTTGATACATCTTATCGGCTCCTGGGTGTATAGAATATCGCGTTTTGTGAGCTTCATTCATAAGAATTTCACGAAGATTGTTGTGGTTAGAAATCCAGATACGATCTAGGTAATACAGAATACCGTCAGATTTAGTTTCAATTTTTAGCTCAGCTCCACAGGACATCTCCTTTCGTACATCTTCTTCGGTTATTGAAACGTGTTGGGCTTCTCGAATTTGATCTTTAATGTCAGTTATAATTTGCGAACATAGAAGACGAATGGAGTTCGCATAACCCTTTCGACTAAGTGCATCAGCCACCACATTTGCTTTACCAGGGTGGTATCTAATTTCACAGTCGTAGTCATTTAGAAGTTCGACCCATCTTCATTGCCTCATGTTTAACTCTTTTTGATTGAAGATATGTTGAAGACTCTTGTGGTCAGTGTATATTTCACACTTAGTACCATAGAGATAATGTCTCCATATCTTAAGAGCGAACACAACGGCTCCAAGTTCTAGGTCATGAGTGGTGTAGTTCTTTTCATGTGTCTTGAGTTGTCTCGAAGCATAAGCTATGACTTTTCCTCTTTGCATTAGAACGCAGCCTAATCCTTGCCCTGATGCGTCGCAATAGACTACAAAATCATCACAACCTTCAGGAAGTGTGAGGATTGGTGCATCACAAAGTTTTTGTTTAAGAGTTTGAAAGGCTTCTTCTTGCTTGGGTCCCCATATGAAAGGTTTTCCCTTATGAGTTAAAGCCGTGAGTGGTACAGCAATGCGAGAGAAGTTTGAAATGAACCGACGATAATAGCCAGCTAGACCAAGAAAAGATCTTACTTCAGTTGGTGTACGTGGAGCTTGCCATTCTTGAACCGCTTTGATCTTTGAAGGGTCGACATGTATTCCCTTATCATTGACTACATGCCCGAGGAATTGCACCTCTTTTAACCAGAATTCACATTTGGAGAATTTGGCATAAAGCTTTTCCTTTTCTAGAAGTGCAAGAACGAGTCGAAGATGACGCTCATGATCAGATTTAGATTTTGAATAAATAAGAATATCGTCGATGAAGACTATGACAAATCGATCAAGATAAGGTTTGCAGACTCTGTTCATTAGGTCCATGAAGACAGCTGGTGCGTTGGTTAAACCAAATGGCATAACCATGAATTCATAGTGGGCATAACGAGTTCGAAAAGCAGTCTTAGGGACGTTTTCTTCATGCACTCTAAGTTGATGATAGCCAGATCGAAGGTCGATTTTTGAAAAGCAGCTGGCACCCTGTAGTTGGTCAAGAAGATCATCAATGCGAGGTAAAGGATAGCGATTCTTGATTGTTAACTTGTTGAGCTCTCTATAGTCGATGCACATACGAAACAATCCATCTTTCTTCTTTACAAAAAGAACAGGTGCACCCCAAGGCGACGAGCTAGGACGTATGAATCCCTTGTCAGTCAACTCTTGTAATTGACTGGCTAGCTCTTGCATTTCAGAGGGGCTAACCTATAAGGAGACTTTGCAACTGGTGTAGCACCAGGTATAAGATCAATGCGGAATTCGACGTCTCTAACTGGAGGAAGTCCTGAAATGTCGTCAGGAAAAACTTGTGAGAAGTCTTTTACTACAGGAATGTCTTCAAGTTTCTTCTCCATGGTTCCCTTTTTGATGATATGAGCTAAAAACGCGACATAATTCTTGCAAAGATATTTTTGAGCTTGAAGACAAGACATTAAGCTGAGCCCTTTCGACGAGGTTTCTCCAATGATTCGAAGAATCTGACCGTTTGAAAGAGGAATACGAATAAATTTTTCACGACATACAACTTCTGCCTGATGTTGACTGAGCCAATCTATACCGATTATGATATCAAAACTTCCCAGCTTCATAGGAATCAGGTCGACTGAGAAATCGTGGTCGTTTAAGGTGAGTGTACAGTTGCGTATAATAGAGTTTAATGAAACTGGTTTCCCGTCCGCAACTTCTACCGTTATGGATTCCGTGAGCTTATCCCGATTTTTGTTTAAGATAGGTTCAAATTCTAAAGACACAAAACTTCTATCCGCACCAGTATCAAATAACATAGATGCATATCTACCATTTATAAGGAACGTACCGTTGACCACATTGCCGTCAGCTCTGGCCTGGTTAGCGTTGATATTGAAAGCTCTCCCTCTGCAGGTGGAGGAGCTTGGTTTGCTTGATTCACCGGGTTGGCTTGGGCCTGAGCATGAATAATATTAACCAACCTTGGACAAGTGTTTCTGAAATGGCTCGGGTCACCGCAATTGTAGCAAGGCCGCATAGGTTGACCCATAGGATAATTGGGCTGGTAATATGTTTGGGCTAAATGTTGGGTGGGTGGTAATAGTAGGGGTTGTTGGGCTTGGCCCATTATTTGTTGGTGGGTTTGGGTTAAAGGTTGGTGGCGGTTCGTTCTTTGAGGCATGCGGCAGGTTTGAACAGTATGACTTGCGCGACCGCAGCGGGTGCAATATTGGCAGGGATGATCAGGGGAATGGTGATATTGGCAACGGTTACATTTTGGTAACGGGCCAGTGTAAGGTCTTCTGTATGGTACGGGTGAAGGAGTGACTTGAGTAATGGGTGCAGCAGGAATAGGGGAGTTGGTTTGAGTAACTGCAAAATTTCTGGTGTTGCGCTTCCTCTTGTTAGCAAACTTAGAGGAAGGAATGGGGTGGTTTGAAGTTTGTCCCTCAACAGGGGCTTTCTTCTTCTCTTCTTTGAACTTCCCGTTGCGAATTCGGTTCTCGGTCAGTTCAGTTGCTAACTCCATAGCAGCTTCAAGTGTTACTGGTGAAACACTGAGAACTGAATCTTGGATTTTCGAGGGAAGTCCTCGAATATAATGCTCGATCAGACGATAGGTTGGGGTGAACAGATTTGGAACCATTTGGTTCAACTCCAAGAACCTCTTGTTATAAGTGGTATGGTCTCCCTCCTTCTGCTTTAGAGCATGAAATTCATCCTCCAACTTTTTACCTAGGACAGAAACGCCTAGTCATGATTTCCCTTAACTCCTCCCAAGTTAAGGCCATTGCATCTTCAGTTCCCCTCTTCCCTTTCTCAGTATTCCACCAAGTGAGAGCTACCCTAAATAGTCTCCCGGTGGCGTATCGAACCTTGCGATCCTCAGGACAATCGCAGTTTAGAAAGGTGTTTTCCATCTCCTTGAACCAATGTAGGAGAGCAGTGACACCCTCGGTCCCTTCAAATTTAGGAGGATCACAAGACTTGAAATGTTTGTATGAACACTTGCTGGTAGGAGGGTTGTCGATGTTCTGGTCATGTTGTTGGGGAGGGTTGGTAGGATTTGTAGCGAGGGCTTGTTGTACCTGGACCACAATGTCAGGCAGTATCGTGGCCATTTGTTTCGCGATCTGCGTGGCCAAACGTTCCTGAGACCTTCCTGATCTTTTACCCCTTCGTTGCTGTCTAGACGACATCTACAGGATCATACAATGAGAAGATTGTGAGTTTATGGTGTCTTTTTAGGTGTCATGTGTCTTTAAGAAAATGAAAATAACATAAATATCAATAATGCAACTACATCCATAGGATGTCTTGGGTTCGCTCATGTTGGGCCTCAAATGTCCCCCATACCTTCACCTACATAGTCATGTGGGCCCCCATGGCTATTGGCTTGGTAGGATTCACATTAGTATTGGCAATTTAACACTCGCATCCCCCGAATGCAAACCACAAAATATGTTCATGAGATGTTTGGTCGGAACGTGTCCAGGTGTAGACACAATGACAACTCAAAGTGGGGTTAGCTCACACGACGTTTGGTATAGCATGCTTTGGCCTAATAGGTACTTCGTACTCTCATCGTTAGTCCCCAGGTAGGCAAACTGGTCCTTTATTTTGGATTTATACGAATGCCAGCCTAGACAGGACGTTCCGACTACCGGTACTGGTACCCTTCCAGTTACTACATGCCCGTCATGAGAACTCACTTTGATGAGATTTGAAAACACAAAAATCATTGTAAAAACAATCATGATGTGGTGTGTGCTTTCATGGATGTGATATGTTATGAGTATATGATTCATGATAGGCATTATATGATAATACATACTTATGAACATGCTTGCATAATATTGAATGTAACATTTAACATAAAACATATAAACATCGTGAAATTTGGCATGTAACACACAAAAATCTTATAATTTCTAATCAACTATAGTATAGGCTCTAAGGGTCTAATAACCTATCCTATATCCCTATAGTCATGGCTCTGATACCAATCTGTCACACCCCGACCCGCAGCGGAATAAGAGTCGGGGCATAGTTGGGTTATCACCAAAGCTCATGACATTTACTAATATGTTTCATATTTAACAGAGTCAAAGTTACATTTCCAAATATCCAAACATGTTCATACAATACAAAGAAAATAAAACCAAACATAACAATCCCAACTCTAAATCATTTTATTCTTCTAGTCCAATCCTATGTGTTCCTAGCTGCTGCTGGTTCACCTGTATCATGTGTAAAAATGGGGGTTTTTGGGGTCAACATAAGTTGGCGAGTGAACCTTATTAGATAAACATTTATTAATGAATTACTTGTTAGTTTATCAATGAAAAATTGTGCATAATCATAAATGAGCAAATGTAAATAATCAAGCAGTGGCAAATAGCAATCACAACTATAACATACAATAACATATGATAGCATACATTAACATACCAACAACATACGATAAATAACATAAATGAACTGTGCGATCAAGGCTCAATCAAACGGAGCCGATCGTATTGCATGTACTGAAAATGAAAATGTCTGTGCGATCAAGGCTCAATCAAACGGAGCCAGTCGTATGTGGGCACGCCAGGTTCAACCTCATAATGAAATGGGGAACATGCTCAACGCTCATAATGTAATGGGGAGCGGCGGCCTATGAAATTGCATGTACTGAAAATAATAAATTGCATCCAACAATAACTACACAACAGAAACAAACTGAATACACATGTTCATGATATGATGTATGCACAATGATTTAATTATATATATATATAACAAGACACATGATACACCCCAAAACGTGATTAAACGGGGAATTTGTAAAGATTCACTCACTTTGGGTGCGTTGGATTGGAGATGGTGAGATGCGCACGAATTAGACGAGCGGAACAACGAGAAATACTAACCTAAATAATAACGGAAAAATATATTAAATGAGTGGATTTTATTAAGGATTTTAATGAAATTTTTAGATATATTTTTGTGAGTTTAAGGCTATTTTCTATCTTTAAAAATGTTATTTTTAAGTATTTTTAATTGATTTTTAAATTAAATTAAATTAATAAATATATAAAAAAAATTGTTTATTTTGCGTTGACCGTTGACCGTTGACCTGTTGACTTGTTGACCGGTTCGGTCAGTGACATAGTTTGCGCCGAGTGAGGCTCGAACCCGAGACCTCCCGTACGCGTGCACGCAGCTCTACCAACTGAGCTACGTGTCTAACCCGAAATAATCTTGTTTTTAATTATATTTATATACTTATTCGGTTTAACTAAAATTCTTTTAATTTCAAAAACATTTTAATTCAACGAGCCGGTGCCAGTGACGGGTTTCGAACTTGCGACGTGTGACTTAGTGTTGCACACAGTCCACCGCTGGACTGTGTGTCTAACCTGGTTATTATCTCGGATTTTATTATACTTAATAACTAACTGAGTTAACCCGGTTTAGTTTTTAAACAAAAAGGCATTTTATTATATAAGGAGCACGTGTATCAGTGATCGAACTCGGGACATGCGTATATATTTTGCACACAGTCCACCGCTAGACTGTGTGTCTAACCCGTTCATTTTACTGGTTTTAAATATACTTATAACTTAACTAACATCGTCTTCTTCATTCAATATTTCCGACGACTGAATCACTGATTCGTTTCTTGTTTTTACGATTGACAAATATTCCTAAGGCTATAATGAAATGACAGAGATGGTAATTAGAGGTGAACATACCGATGAACGGTTTATTTCAGAATTCCGGCGATGGGTCGGTCCCTGTTTTTATGCCCTTCAACTGAATAAGACAATTAACCGTTTTTATTAGCTAATCGGGAAATTGAAGTGTTCAGCAATTGTTAACAGAGGGTTTGAATGCCCTTACCGATTCTCAGATGAATATAGCGATTTTCAGAATCTTTCCGGCGAACTGAAATTAGTTGAATAGAGCTCCTGAATTCGATTTCAATTGAGGGTTTAAGTTAGAAATAGCTTAACAATTGTTGAACTGCAATAATACTGAAAGATTTACCGTTTGAGGATGAATACGGTTTTCCGGCGAAATTTGCAGAAAATTCCGGCGAGCTGATTTAAGCGTTCTGATGGTCTGAAAATGTGATGAAAATGAAATGGGATGCTGGTATGATATTTCTGAGTCGCGAGAGTGGTCTTGAGTTGAAGTAATCTGAACTTGATTACTTTTCGGTTATAAAAAACCGATAATGATGAGACTTGATGCTTAATCAATTCCGACTTGATTAAAAATCGTCGGTGCATCGGTTATAAACTGAACATGCGAATAAACAAGCGATTTGACGATTGATTTGCCGATTTCCGTTTCTCAGTTGGCGCAACCGGTTTAACCGAGTTTGTGTATAAATCTCATTTGTTTCCTAGAGATAACAGAAAACACAAAGTGGCGGAGTGGTGATGTGAGTGTGTGTTAAGTCGTTGGAGTTGTTCTTGGCTGACCCGGGTTCGAGTCCCGGCAGCAACATATTTTTTTTATTTTTTGTTTTAACATTTTATCAAATATAATTTTTATAGTTTAGTTTACTTATTAATTATGTATCATTTTAAATCAAAATAATCATAAATATTCAACGTGACTTTTATAACTTGATATTCGATTACAAAACGGAGCGGGTTTTGAAAACCCGTTTTTTTACAAATGTTACATTTGTCTCCAAGGTAAGAATATATATGTATATATATATATATATATATAATTCTTTGTTTGCCATATTTTATTGTATTTGTGGGTGTGTATTATTTCAAGTCCCTAATTTTGTACATAACTAATACAAATAATATACACATAGCACATGATTTTTATGAGTACTAAATATATATTTTTCAAAATATATATTTATATCCTTTTTTATTTGGAACAACCATGACTTCTTGGACTTACGTTTTATACAAAAATATGAGGATTTTATATGTATTACTTTTAAACAAGTTTACTTGTAAGAACTTTGTTAAAATATATTTTTCTAAGTTTTTAAATTTTATAAAAATTTTGCCATAGTTTCCCCAAGATTTAGGAGGTTTCCCATGTTTTAAAACATGTGTTTAAGCTTTCCAAAATCATCAATTTAATCACAACAATTTCCACAAATATAATATATGCATGTAGATGCATTTTTCATGTTATGATGGACTTGAAAGTAAACCAAATCATGTAGTATTTTAACCTTGTGTTTAACATGTCCATTCATCTTTAAAAATAGGTTTTGTTTCTAATATTCACTAACTTTGTAGAAAATCACTTTTAACAACTTGTTCATATATTATTTTAAGAACATCACAAATCTTTTAACCACTTTAATAAGTTCATTTATTGTGTGTAACAAGTTCATCAACACTTTGATCATGGATCTTGTAAGGTCCATGTGTATACTTGTTAGATCTATACTTCTAGCAAGTATACATATGATGGATATCATCCATAGCGCAACATAAACAATTACATCTTCACTACAACTTCGAGATATGCTTATTTCTTTAAATTATGTTACTAGTTCATGTGTTCATCTTTTAAAGGTGAAGGTTTTTTATGGTTCAACTTATACATTAACAATATACTAGTAACAAGATATAAAATGGAAGATTAGGAGGCTCACTACTAGCTCTTGTGGCTAGGGAAGTGGCAAGATGAACAAGATGATGAAGATGAAGCAAAAATGGTGGATAATAGCTCCCTAGAGTGGTCCTTGAACTTCCAAGACTTGATCCTTCTTTAGTTAGGCTTGAAACACCTTTGAGTATGCTTGGATTAGCTAGAAAGTCGCTTGAAGATGGAGGTGAAGTGGTGGTGATTGTGGCCGTAGGTAAGGGAGAAGAAGAAGATTGGAGTTTGAACTTTGGTGAAGATGATTATGTTGGAGGATGTTTAGTATAAGGTGTCTTTATAATATCATACTTAACCATCTTCCACTAAATCTTCCAATTATCCACCAAGACATCATTCAACATTAGGAGACAACATGGGGACATGTGGGGCGCCATGTTGACCGTCCACATGTGGGGGGTACTAGTTGGGTTTTAAGTCTAGTTAACTTAATTAGTTAGGAATTTGGGGGTTTAGTTAGGGGTTATGTGTATTAGGGATTTTTGATGTATTTTGCGATGTCTAGTGCCATATAATAAGTTAACATTGTTAAACAATATTAACTTGTCCATAAATTATGTCTAGTTCATGTTCGGTTGCTTAACGGGTGTTAGATTTGTTATCGGGGTCCTTAAACGAAGGTTTAACTAATTGTAGGAATTTTTAAGCAAAACAAAGTGTTTAATGAATTAAACTAGTTGTATGATGTTAAAATATTGTTAACTAGTTCATATGATGTGTCAGGTTGTGTCCGGGTGTTTGTTTCATTGTTAGTTTGTTAAAACATTAACTTTCAAGACCTGTATGATATGATATGTTTTTGTACCAAATTGATACTTTCAATATCTTTTAGGTAGTCTATGATGTTTAACACCATTTCTGAATATTACACAAGTTAGTGGATGCTGAATTATGCTGAATTGTCACTTAGTGTGTATTTCGGACAGTTTTCAGTGCATGTATTGTTTCCGGAAAATGTTAGCATGAATCCTTGTTTTCCTGATGTGGGATTTCATATACAGTTTATGTGGGACTCCCATCTAAGTACTAAATCTGCTGTTTAGCTGAGTACTGAAGGTATGCTGACACAGCTAGTCTACTAGTTGTTCCGATGGATTGTTTTAAATTGATATTAAAGTGTAACCACTAAATTGAATATTATGCATCATGTAATGTACTCAGTGAGTTTTCTAGGTGTATGCCATGAAGTCATGCAATTCAGACGTTCAAAACACATAATTGTATAATATAATTGACTATTTAAATGTACGGAAATTACCCGAAAGTGACAGTTGTCACATATCCCTAGTCTTAAAAGAAGTTTATTATCTTTGGGGACCTTCGAAAAGGAAGTTTATCATGTTAATTTAAGGAGCTAGGGCGGTTAAAGGGTCACTTGTAGTATTGTTTGGCACTAGAAAAGAAAATAATATATATTTGTTAGATGAGGAAGTAGTGAATAACTTTGTGTTTGCTGCAATCTCTAATAAAGATAATATATATTTGTTAAGGAGGGTTTAGGTTTTCATTCTCAAAAATAAGAGTGATGCTTTTAGCATGTTCAGTGAGTGGAAATTGCTGTATAAAACCATACAGAAAGGAAAATAAGAAGTTAAGAACAATTAATGGGTTTAAGTTCTATAACAAAGAGTTTAATTAATTATGAAGAGAGAATGGTATGAGCAGACATTTGACAATACCAAGAACCCCTCAACAAATGGTTTGGCAGAAAGAATGAATAGAACTTTTTTAGAAATGGTGAGGTGCATGAAGTTAAGCTCAGGGTTACCAAATTGGTTTTGTATTATACTTTTTAGAAATGGTGAAATGTAAACATCTAAGAAAATTTCTTAAATTTGGTATTATACTTTTTATTTTTTGAATCTTACGTAATTTTGTTCCAAAAACCGAAAAAATTGAAAACCGAATCTAACCGTTAATAAAACCGAAGAAACCAAAACCGAATGGTTTTCGAAAACCAAAAACCGAACCAACTCATTTGCACGTCCCTAATTAAAGGGTCAGAAGAAAGAGGTAACACAAAGACTTCTGAGAACTGGGCAAGAATGCATCCATGAGCGACATATGATGAAGCAATAAGTTCTAAAGAAAAAGTCATGTGGTGTAAAGTTACGCAAGAATAGATGGCTTCTTCAGTAAAATAAATAAATAAATATATATATATATATATATAACTTGGGATTTGGTGGATAAACCCAAGGATCTGAAGATGGTATCCTGCAAATGGATACGCAAAATAAAGAAGGTGTTCAAATGTTGAAGATACAAGATTTAAAGCAAGGTTAGTTGCTAAGGGGTTTACTCAAAGAGAAGGGATAGACTAGACAAATATTTTTTACACCTGTGGTAAAACATATTGGATCTTGAATTGGAGCAATTGGATGTAAAGATAACCTTTTTACATGGTTTTTTAGATGAGAGAATCTATATGGCTCAACCTTTAGGTTTTGTGCAGGATGGTGATAAGAAAAAGGTGTGTCTATTGAAGAGGTCATTATGTGGACTCAAACAATCTCCTAGACAATGGTATAAGATGAGTTCATGGTAACACATGGTTTTTCAATAAGCTCTTAAGATTCTTGTGTATATTTCAAAGAGTATAGCCATGGTAACTTTGTGTATTTGATCTTGTATGTCGATGACCTGCGTGGTGCATGTAAACATAAAAAACAGATTGAGATCACTAAATCTATGTTGAAGATGGAATTGGAAATGAATGAATTGGGAAAAGCTAAGAGAAGTCTAGAAATGGAAATTCACATAAACAAAAGTACAAGACAACTCAAACTTTCACAAAGTTCTTATGTGCCAAAAGTGTGGAATATCTATGGTATGGAAGGATAGAAGGCTATTAAAGAGATAAGGTACATGGAAAACATTCCTTATGCAGTAGGGAGTTTAATGTACTTAATGGTATGCACAAGGCCATCTTTGGAATATGTTGTAAGTTTAGTAAGTAGGTGTTTGGCATCACTGGGAAAGACTAACTGGGAAGTAGTTAAATGGATCTTAAGGTACTTAAAAAGTAATAAAGATTGGGGATAAAACTTTGGTGAGCCAGTTGTTAAACAAGTTTAAGTAGCAGGATTTGTTGATGATGATTATGCTAAAGACCTTGATAAAGGTAGGTCAATAAATGTGCATGTGTTTAAAATCCTTAGGAATGTTGTTAGCCGGAAATATTAATTGTAACATGTTGCTTTGTCAACAACAGAATCTAAGTATATTGCCCTAACATAAGCAGTTTGGATAAAAGACTAGTGGTTGAGTTAGAGGTTGGATGAGTTATTGCAGTTTTGTCTTGTGATAATCAGGGTAGTTAACTAGGAACAACGTGTTCCATGAAAGGACTAAACACATCCATGTAAGGTTACATTACATTAGAGAAGTGATTAGTTCAAAGGAAGTTGAAGTGAAATGGGTTGATACAAGTGAAATAGGTAGTTAACTCTTTTTTTTTCTAAACAGCTCTTTCGCTCTTTAAATTTACTACTATACTATATATTTTATTCGCCGACAAAATTAAACACTCTCCAATAATAAAAAAAAGAATTTATTGTTCAATAGTTCGATATCACTGTGCTCAAAAGGCAAATTCATATTCAACTTATATCTAGTATTTTTTATTATTGGCTTTTTGTGTATGTTTAATATTTCTTTCTGTCTATTTAATATATTTATAAAAACTTCCAAAGTAGTTTAAAAAAAAATACTTATTTAACTACTAAAAATCAAAACAACAGAAAGCAATGCATTTTTTAACTTGTATTTTCTTCTTTTAATCAATGAAAAGGCAAATTCATATTCTACTTATATCTAGTATTTTTTATTATTGGCTTTTTGTGTATGTTTAATATTTCTTTCTGTCTATTTAATATATTTATAAAAACTTCCAAAGTAGTTTAAAAAAAATACTTATTTAACTACTAAAAATCAAAACAACAGAAAGCAATGCATTTTTTAACTTGTATTTTCTTCTTTTAATCAATGAAAAGGTTTTTGGAATGTACGGAATTAGGTCGTTATGGGTCTTCCAACCTTTTAAACGATTAATTCCAACCTTTTAAAACGATTAAATAATGACTAATTTTACAGATATACTAAAGAAATCGAATATGCTTGCCGTTTATTAATTTGGAGAAAGTTCTTAATCATCTTATAATACTATCAGGTGCCTCCGTCATGCGACGAGGATGATACTTTATATTGAGGTACATGTTCCTGGTAATGTTCTTAATGGTGTAATATTTATTGTAGTATAATTGTGGTTGATATATGTCGTAAGCGAAGTCATCGGTTAGTCCGTTTCATTATGGCGTGCATGGTTTGATCGATTCGGTTATTATCCTCAACTAAAGCTGAAGCCATAGTTATCGGTTAGTCTATTTTATTAATCAATCGATTTTCAGTTAATAAGTTTAGTTATTCGGTTAGATTGACGGTTTTTAGTTCACTATGTTTAATAACCAAAACCAAACCTGAGCTAAAACTTTTGCCTACAAGTACATGAAATGGAGGTATAAAATATGAAATTCATAAACTAGAGATATAAAAGCTAACAATATATGAAAATATAAATGGTTCGGTTTGGTTTAGTTTGGTTAATCTTGAGGAGGGTGCAAAAAAACTGATAACTGATTTTTGGTTAATTCGGATTTTGGTTAATCGATTTCTAGTTAAGCCAGTTTTGGGTTGATTTCGGTTCGGTTTCATCTGTTTTCGATTTCATTCCAGTTAACGTTCAGTTATTGTTACCCCTACACATTATTAACCACGTAACATATCAATTTTTTTAATTAAGAAATTGTAGCTATACTATACTTAAATTAAAGAAAATAAATACTCGTTTTCACAATATATTTTTTTTTTAATTTTAACGTACGTAAAAGTTATGGTTGTTTAAAAAAGGCGAGGGTAGTTAGTTTTATAATGAGATAAATGAAACCAGTAATTAATTATCCATAAACTGATTACAGTTGAAGGGATTTAGTGTAATTAGTGTTTGAAAGATTGATTTGCACTCATTTTAGGGTTGTATTTTATGCATTAAACTAAAAAAAGTTCTTAAATTTTAGGTATATTGAACATTGATTCTATTTACACCCAACTTTTTGCTACTTACAACAAGTGATGTGACATTAATAAGTGTTTTTCTTTTATAACTTCTGATATATAAGGTTTTTAAACGAATATGGTTTTGTGATTTGTGTTGGTGCATAATATCTATTGCCTACGTTTAGGATATGTCAGTTGTGTAAATAGAGCTTAGAAAATGTCATATTCTATGTATTGTAGTGGCTCGTACGAGTGACTGTTGTGGCTCATACGAGTGACAAGGCTTTGAATGTCATATTTATATATTTGTATGACTCGTACGAGTGACCATATTGGCTCGTACGAGTGACATCTTGTCACTCGTACGAAGCACCACTCGCACGAGCCTACCTGCACATACTCACTCCTTGTGCGAGCCATGTTGGCCTATAAATAGTGGAGCTTGAGTGTTGTGTTGAGAGTAGTTGGTGTGTGACTATGGCGAAGCTCTATCCAGTTGTTTACTCGTTTGTACATTTCACGTTTATTAATATACGAAGCAAAGACGTTTAAGCAGCATACTTGATTGTTTGTTTGTTTGCCCAACTTGCTAGCAATGAATTCCATCTCTGTTAGTGAGTCAAATCGGTCCGGTGCTCACAAGAGGAGCGCCGATCCCCTCCACAAGTGGTATCAGAGCCTTGAGGCCTGATTTAAGGACAAACATCAAGTTTTTGCAGACAACCAACAGTTTCAGCAGTTGCAGATCCAGATTCAACCATTGAAGATTTTCTACATCTACTCTTTCTCATACATATCTCAGATCTAGACGAATTCATGGACGAATTGGACTAGGTTTTTAGTATCACACATTAAAATCAACTCTAACTAATCCCTGAAACTTTCAGATCTAAATTCAAACTAAATCATGTCGAAAATTGTAGAAATCATCTATTTGGTGACCTGAGCTAACTCGTACGAGTAGAGAGACAACCTGTACGAACGGCCATCCGTACGAATTAGCCTTTCGTAAGAGTGAGTAAAACAAGCTTTTTAAAATTTACATGTTTTTTAGAACTGCCACTCGCACGAGTAAGTGATTCGCACGAAAAACTCACTCGCACGAATCATTCTCTATCTCACGAATAACTTGCACTGATTTGCACGAGTATCTCACTCGCACGAACTACCTGAGTCACATGAGTAGCCGGTCATTTTGCACGAAGAACATTTTAAGGAATTTTTCTTAAATTTCGTAGCTTTTGTCATCCTAATCATTGTTTTTTGAAAGTTTGGGTTTCTGAAATATTGCGGATAAAATGGACGAATATGCAGAGGTATCCTTTGATGAAGAACCTGAGGAAGAGGAACTATTAAATAGTGCATTTAAACATCTTTTTCCTAATGACATTCTTAAAATTTTTGCAGTTATTTCGACTCCAGCTATCGAACATCTTGTGAAGAAGAAAAAAAGCCGGAAGTAGAAAAAAGATGATCGATGTGACCAAATAGTTGAGGTTGGAGAATCTGACTGACATAGCCGAAAAAGCTCTAATGGCTAACACGAATGAGGTAGTTACTAAGGAAGCTCGGGAATCTAAAGTCAAATCGATAAATGTTTCGGTCAATGAGTCGGTAAAAGAAACACCTTGCATGAAGTGCAAAGAGCCATGCATTGAGTGTGCTGAAAAAGAAACAAGATACAAAGAGCTGAAATGTCATACAGATAATTTGTTATGTGATTATAATTCAACAAAAGAAGCTTATGACAAATTAAGCAAAACAATTAAGCAATTTGAACAAGTGATCAGAAAAAATGACAGGACACTTTCGATGCTCAAGGCGACTGTAATGGACAAACAAATAGCCATTAATATTCATTTAAATACAATTGCATAGCTAAAAAGTGAACTTGAAAAAATGAAAATCGAAACAGAACGGGTTAACAAGTTGTTAATAAGTTATTCTAAAAGTTCGTACGTCATTGATCACATTCTTCCAAAAGTTAAAAGCAAGGAAGATAATAAAACTGATGAAAACAAAGGAGCAAGTTACGATCGTGTTCCACCACCCATGTGGAATAGCTAAGCAAGTAAGAAACCATCGGGGGTGGAAAATGCTTTCACACCCCAACCGATGGCGGAAACATCAAAGTGAGACGAAATAGATTGCTCATTGCTCACAATGCTAATAATGACAATATTTAAATAAAGTCGAATTTCATTTCAGAAATAATTGTCAAAATACAACATGAAAACAAATACAACAATAATACAATACAACAAAATTGATACAACAACATTAACCTAAACGTCTAAATGTGTGTATCTAAGTCCTTGCTATTTGATTTCATAGCATCCTCTTCATCAACCTGTAACATGTTTAAAATACAATTCAATGCAAAAGCAAAGGCGAGTACACAAGTTTAAGCATAGCATACGTATATGAATAAAGTTTTAACAAATCCTCATGGCAACTATGATTCTACAAGAGCATATACAAGGCATGCAATACTACTAGTCAAACCCTTAACGCAATCACGATGTTTTAACATCGCCTCAAGTTTACACGATGGAGGGGGATGCGTTACTTCCTAAAGCGCTTATACATGTCAAACGAAGGCTTAAAACAAGTTAATGACTAAAGTATCACATAAAGAATGTCCAAGATATAAGCATCAAGTAATCGTATCAAGTGTTCATGTGTATAGGATTTTGTGCATTTCATAAAGTTTAAGCGTTGTGGTTTGGTATAAGTAAACATATTACACCCAAAAGTGTTGAAAATGAAAAGTGGGTCGAGTGTACTCGCGGTTTTGCTAAGTCTTCAAACTTGACAAGTCCGTGGAGGTGGTTGATGGATGGAATGTACGTCGAGTTACCCTACAAGAGGAAGACGTAGGTTGGTAAGTATAGGAGTGATAATGGAGGATTGGGAACTTTAAATACGATAAAATATGTATACGAGAAAATAATCATCTAGACTTAATACTTGTTTTTGACACTATAAGACCCATTCGGGTTGATGTGTTTTCATGGGTTAGGTCACCCATTAGAATCGTAATGAGATATTAAGTACGTAGGTGATGTAACCTAGTACCAAGGCGGACAATCATTTGATTACCATCAAGAGTTCAGTTAGCGGATATGTACATATATTATATAGCATACGTAATAAGTAAATCATAAACATCATGTAATCTCATAGAAGTCATGCATGAAGGTAGGAGGATAACCTTCCTTTTAAAACCTCGCTTGTATAGATTACCAATACACAAGTCGTCACAAGGACGTCAAGGATGGTCATGAGTAAGTTATAACATAAAAGTAAAGACAAAAGTAACGAAAACATCAAGTGAGGTGGTGGATCGAAGGTACAATAGCCAAGGCTTCCAAGTGATCACACCCTACCAACTCAAGTCTTGTTTCGAGAACAAGCTGGAAGGATACAACACTTGTAGGTAAAACCCTATTAAAACCAAAAACGATTCTTACACTTAGGACCTTAGACATGGTGATGTTCCAAGTTGGTCTTCCATGGAAGACTTATGGAGACATTCCAAAGGTATTTCAAGTGGTAAGAAAGAAGAAAGATCAAAAGGAGAGAGATGAGTTAGAACTCACCTTTTTGAAGCCTTGATCTTTTAGAGAAGAGAGAGCTCTTGGAGCTTAGAGAGAAGAGAAGAGATGGTTTGAGGTGTGATTTGAGAAGAGATGGAGTGGGGTATTTATAGATGGGATGGGGAGGGTGTTAGTTGGGGTATTAAATGGAGAAAACACAAAGTTATCCAATCCATGAGCTTGAAACCAACATTTACGGATTATGCCCCTCTCGCGGGCCGCGAGAGGGTGAAGGTAACTCGGTCGCGGGCTGCTAGAGGTCTAGTAGGCCGCGAGAGATTAACAGGAGTTCGGTCGCGGGCCGCGAGGTGGGCTATTCCAGAAGCTTCTTTGGTTTTTGTCACTTTTAGTCCCTTAACTTAGTTTATTTTACCAATTGTGCATTATTTAAGCATATATCGCGTATAAGTGTCGAGTGTGAATGCGTGTGACAAGTATCATTTATGTAATAAACGTTTGAATGCATGCAAGACAATATGTATCAGGTATAAGTTTCATTATGATTCAAGTCTCGGATTACAAAATTGAGAAAAGGAACATGAATACAAGTTTCCAACAATAGAAATACTATTACACTTTCTAATTAAAGAAGGTATGAAAAGCGAGGCGTTACAAATGCGCTCAACTAATAATGTCTATTGCCTACGTTTAGGATATGTCAGTTGTGTAAATAGGACTTAGAAAATGTCATATTTTCTATATTGTAGTGGCTCGTACGAGTGACTGTTGTGGCTCGTACGAGTGACAAGGCTTTGAATGTCATATTTATATATTTGTATGACTCGTACGAGTGACCATAGTGGCTCGTACGAGTGACATCTTGTCACTCGTACTCGTACGAGCCTACCTACACATACTCACTCCTTGTGCGAGCCATGTTGGCCTATAAATAGTGGAGCTTGAGTGTTGTGTTGAGAGGAGTTGGTGTGTGACTACGGCGAAGCCCTGTCCAGTTGTTTACTCGTTTGTACCTTTCACGTTTCTTAATATACGAAGCAAAGGCGTTTAAGCAGCATACTTGATTGTTTGTTTGTCCAACTCGCTAGCAATGAATTTCGCCTCTGTTAGCTGAGTCAAATCGGTCCGGTGCTCACAAGAGTAGAGCCGATCCCCTCCCACAATTTGTTTATTTTCATCTACATTTTCATATAAATTCTATGAAAAAGCGTAATATAAAATTTTATAATGACTTATAAAACGTTATATTTGATACGACACCGTTTTTTTATAAAGTTTATATCAAAACATAGATAAAAATAAGCATATCGCAAAACCATATTCAATTTCTTAATAAAAATTATATATTGGAAGTTACAAAAGAGAAACACAAATAAGCAAAAAAGTTAGATGTAAATTATACGACCCTATATTAAAATGTCTATCTCTCATACATTATAATATAGTTTAAATACATGAAAATCGTCTGCAAGTAATTATGTAATTAATTAGTGCTCTCATATTTGTGTCATGTTTACAATAGTCTCAACCTAATAGAAAAAAAAACTAAAACATGAAATTGCAAGTTACAAGGTTACGTTGTAGTACTTTAGTGCTTCTTGAAAAACATCCATACTTACTTTACTGCTTCTTGAAAAACATCCATACTTACTTGTATCAAAACCAAAAAATATAAATAAATACATGTGCTAATGTTACTCGAGTGGTATCCGCTTTATAAAAGGTTATGAACATGACAAAATACTAGAAAATATTTACGATGGTTTAATCACGTAAAAGTATGTAACATAAAAAAGTAAAGTCGTGATATGTTCAAAAGAAAGTAACACGTGTTTTACGACAATTATTGGTACTAATGTTATTTAGTCAGTTTCTTGTTTGCTTTATTACATTATCGGTTATTCAGTATAAATTACTAAATTACATTAAAAAGTTTATTTACACTAGTTTCATTAAATAAAAGTAGTCTCATGTAACCCTAAAAAAAGTACAAGGAATATCAATAAATGTTCTGATAATCTCGATACCAATATTGAAGTTGCACAGTCGGCATCAGTTCATTTCATCATGGTACTCGTACTCGCTACAACTTATAATAATTAAAAAAAAGCTCTTTTATTGTTACAACTTTGTTTTCAACAAAAGTTATATCAGAGAATATCGATTAAAAAAACTTAAGCACAACTGTGTATTCATTTTTTTAAGTTAACGAAAGAAAGTTATTAAATAATTCAAATCAGTAGAAAATGGATCGAAAGCGTATATTCTATCAATTTTAAATAGCAAAGTCGAAAGTTTATAATATATTTTCGTGCTTATTTTATATACGTTTTCAGTTGTTCTATATTCTAACAAATTTTGTCTCAAACCGAGTAAGGTCAAATATAATACGTTTTCGTTCGATTGTATAAATTAAAGTTACTCCACCTTTCAACCCTGCCACAATGCGACATGTGAAATTAATATTATATTATATGTGTATACTAAAAACCAAGTCGTTGATGTTTACACCTCCTGATTTTGATCATTTCATTTTGCAAAATACACGTGTTTACCAAATGTGTTTTCTTTTGTCAATTTGTGGTTTCTTTTAAAAAAAACTCTACTTAAATCTCTTTTACTTACACATGTCATTCTTTCTTTTATACACGTTTTGTGCTTTTCGTTCTTTGTCCGTTTCAATTTACTTTACATTTTGATCCACCCGCAATGCTTATATATTATCCGTTAAATCGCATGTTTTATATGGTTAATACATCACATAAAGTTTAGACTAATACATTGCAAGGAGCCCGTGACTCATCATCCGCAGGCCATATTACTAGTTACTAGTTATATATACTGCAAGTAGTGAATTTGAAACTTAAAGAAAATATAAAAAGGATTGATAGTGATGAATATTAACTTTTGAATGGCATCAACATGGCAGATTGTATGCATATAAACAAAAGTTCTTAATTAATCATATTTTAAAATAGAGATGGGCATAATCGGGTTTTATTATTACCCGGAACCGGTTCCAACCCGGACCCGGTTCTGCTTGGATGTCATTGGAACCGGGTATGGTGTGGAACCGGGTCCAGTTCCTACCCGGGTTCACATCCAAGAATATGGAACCGTGTAGAACCGGGTACGGGTATTATGGAACCGGGTATGGTGTGGAACCGGGTATGGTGCGGAACCGGTTCCTGACAGTAAAACCTGACTTTTTACTGTTCAGAACCGGTTCCTGACAGTAAACCCTGACTTTTTTACTGTTCAGAACCGGTTCCTGACAGTCGAAAACCTGACTTTTTACTGTTCAGAACCGGTTCCTGACAGTAAAACCTGACTTTTTTACTGTTCAGAAACCGTTCCTGATAAATGTTACCATTGGGAACCGGTTCCTGATTAAAAAATCGGTTTTTTTATATATAAACCCCCCCTACTTACCATTTCTAAACTTAACACTCACCATCATCAACTTACAAAATCAATCAACTTCTAAGTTCTTGCAAAATACCTATGGCATGCAACGACGAAGTTGTTACGGTCTTAGAGACGAAAAGAAACCCAGCTATATGGAAGAATTTTGATCTCTGTTTAATGTCCGACAGCCACGAGATGGCTAGATGCAAAGATTGTGGAAAATTTATGAAGGCCGCAGCCAACTCAACCCTTAAGAAACACACTGAGCGACATTGCCCAGTGACGAAGGCAAAGAAAAATGAGACGGGAGAAGGTTCCGGCACCGGTTCTTCAAATGTTTGATGTAACCCGTTTGGTTTAGTGTTTTAATAAAGTTTGTGTAATGTTTCTTTCTATTGTGTTTGTTATGTTTGATTTTTATTATTAGTTACATTGATAAATAAAAATAGTAACAATAATCGGTTAAAATTAAAAAACAAAAAATTAACCGGTTACAAAAAAAAATAAAAAATTACTCAGAACCGGTTCCAGTAAGATTTTATTTCTTTGATCGTTTACAAGTGGCAGGTGCAACACTTTCCGATGAGTTTCTCTTAGGTGCGGGTACCTCGGTACAATCGTCGTCCGAATCGTTAGTCTCCACTTCTTCGGCTATAACCGGTTCCAACGGTAACATTTTAACGGGTATAACCGGTTCCTTCTAGAACTGCATTTCCGGGTACTGGTGGAACCGGGTACTAGTGAAACCGGGTACGGGTAGGAACCGGGTACGACCCGATTCAAATGGTAAAATTGTGAAACCGGTTGGAACCAACGGGTATTTTGAACCCGGAACCGGTTCTACTTAATGTCGGGTAGGAACTGGAACCGGTTCCAGTTCGGTTCTACCGGTTCGGGTTCGGAACCGGTTTTTATGCCCATCTCTATTTTAAAACATAGAAACCGGCAAAATTAAGCCTTTGTTATTTAATGGTGTCCGTTTAATTATTTATCCATGATTAACCTGGGCTTCAAAAATTAACAAAAGCAATCTTTATTTAGGCTTCTCAGTGTGGGCCAAAGAGCAGACAGACCGAACAATAGTGTTACTTGAAGTGAAACAGGAAGAATTTGGGCCTGTGGGCTTCGAACTACCCAAGTAACCCAACTCATGATAGCTGGTGACAACTGGCATGGTAGCTGTTGCTAACAACTCAATCTTAGCCTCATCCAATTAATAGTATGATTGTTTTATCTTTACATGTTCAATCAGTTTATGTTAGCTAACAAATAAAAATAAACATATTTTGGGTTATTTTATTTGATTCATTTGATAAATGAGTCATGTTAGGTTTGACATGTTTAATTAAACGAGTCGTGTTCGTGTTAACCTGTTTATCCGGTCTAGTTAAACAGTTGAGCCGCTAAAATCCGAATTTTTACAACCCACTAACTCGACAAACCTGGTTACAACTTGATTACTTTCCGCCAACCTGTAAATGTGTTTGTCATGCTTAGATAAGTGTATTAAAAGAGTTGTGTTCAAGTTACATGATTTAAAATGTGTACAAATTATAGTAGATAGTTTTGACACAAATAGAAATACGGGTGGTGTTTAGTTGAAAATTTTAACCCGCCAACCAAATACAGTATGACACCTCTAGTTTATCATCTCCAATATATCACAAAGGATGCCGCACAAATTTGGCTCCAAGAGATGTTTGTTATCATCATGTATGTAGTGACAAATACAAGATTTCCATGGGGATAAAAATGGGCCACCAAACACGTGTCCAAATAATTACATTAAATCGTAGGAAAAAACATGAAGATACTCGACCAAGCGTTTTTATAACGAATCCAAACACCAATAAATCATCTGGCTAGATTTCTAAGAAGTTGTATTTCATATAAATCAACACATTACACAACCCAAACATTACAAAATTAAACGTACACGGTTTTCTTACACGCTTAAACCAACATGGAAGGTATGGGCAAAACATTATAAAAGTTATATACGTTGTAACATATATAATAAAAAAAAATAGAATATTATTATTGTGCATCAGATCAGTATAATCATAGCGATGCATGCCTAGGTAAAAGTTATGTTTTACCCAAGAATTGAAAAAATAGTACAACACTGAAAGTGTGCAAGGGATCATCATTTTTAGAAATCAAGTGCATTTATCGACATCTACCGAATTTGTGATGAAACTCATCATCTTTCTTTTTGGTGAAATATAGAAAAACATGATTATCATACTACAATTTATGTTTTCTTTACAAATAGTATGAATGTCAACATAAGTTAGATGTATGGTAAGTTTCATTTCATACATTTCCTAACTAGTAAATAGTTATCATTAGAGCACCCGCAACTTGGTGTCAAAGGATTAGCAATCAACTATGGATACTCAAAAACATTATTTGTAATTTTTTATTGTTTGGCTTCATGATTCGATTTTTTTTTTTTCATAAAGCACTCACAACATGGTGTCAAAGGAGCAACTATGTAATTTTTATCGTTTGGCTTCATCATTTAATGTTTTTTCGTTCATAGGCTAATGATGAAGTATTGACAACCCACATATTTTTGGATTCTTAGGACGAACACGGGACTAATGTGATAGTCGCGTGAATCACTTCCCCCCTTAAAACAATTTGTAGGTTCACTCGAGTTTCTTAATCAGATAAAACCCAGGGAAAATCTCCAAAAACAAAGTATGTAATTATGCAAATGTATAACAACATTTTAGATATTTAGTTATAAACAATAACCATATTTATGAAATTTTATATCTAAGTCAGATATTGTGCATCTTATGGCTAGTGTGATGAGTTCTTACTTTTTCACCATCTTCATAACCTCATATAAATTATGTCCAGTCATGTTTTCAGACAAACCAATTATGTCGTGATCGTGGATATATAGTTTGACGTGATCACGATTTCACTTTTCATGATCGTTTCCCATCTTATGATTCTTTTCACACTGTTTTTGTAAATTGTTTGTAGAGATATTCATTTTACAAATAGTGGTGAAGAAACACCGATTTTAATCCGCGTGGTTAGAACCAAAGAAGTAGTTTCGACAAGATTGTTAATACTTAATCACTTCGAGATCAAAGGCTGGAATCGTCCTGAGAGCTAATCTGCAAAACAAATAATATCGTGAAACTTGTTACGAGAAGGAGAAGTGGGGGTTCCTCTCGTAACTATCATCCAGTGTGAGACAAAGTATCGCTTAAGAAGAAATAAGCAAGTGTGTGTTAAAAGTGAGAGTGAGAGAATTCGAACTCTTAAACCTGTGGTTGAAGGTTGGTATTTAAAACCGATGAGTGTGGAGGACATTAGCTAATGGGCCTTGGGCCAAGCATCGCCAACAAGGAATATCCGGTTTATTTCCTTTGACACGATATTTAGTATTTACAGAGGTGAAGAGATGTTGACGCACGGTGGTTGGTGCCATGTGGCCTGCCGAGGTGTACTTGTTGTCGAGCCTGCCATAGCTATGAGTGGAGATCACTGAGCGGTGAACGACACACACTCTGATTGGCTACATGTCGCTGTCCGTTCGTACTATTTGTCTCCTACACGATTGAACATCATGAGAGATGTATGGGGAGAACCTGGCACACGTTGATTGGTTGAAGGCTCCTGCCACTTTTACAGGTTGTACTTATATTAGTTGTCATGGTTGTGCATGCGTGGGCGGACCCCATGCAGGAACTCTGGAAATAGCTGAGTGTTGCTCTGATAAGTTTGGCTATGGTTCTCTGCGTGCATGTTTTGCGCAGGATTAGGACCATACCCCTTCAAGTCTCCCAGTACAGTGCTGCTCCCATACGCGGATGGCAAGTGGGTGGAGCTCTAGACTAGAGTGTTGCTTTTTTGAAGTATTAGCTGGCACAACCCAGCTTTTCATTTTAAATGTTGTGCGTCATGTTTCTGAGTTCTTGAAATAGTAGTGGAATTCTTCTGACTTCACACATGGCGCATGGTAAGTAATTTCATTAGAGGGAAATTAAATCTATTTGCGCATGTGTGGACAAATTTAAAATTTGAAAAAATGAATCTTTTAAGGATAAGGTTTAGTGAGAAAAGGGGGCTATGTGACTGCTGACACTATGCACGACATGTCGTCATTGTGTCAGGTCACCATTTCGTCTCCATGTCAAGCGAGTAGATACCACGCCTGCGTGATAACTGTTGCTTCCGGTTTTGTCGCCTGACGTGTCCTCTCCTGATTGGGCCTGCGTACCAAGTGGTGGGCACGGTTATCCATCACATTAAATGTAGGATGGGTATAAATAGGATTTTTAGGGTACCACATCCTTTTGTTTTCCATAAATTTATTTGAAACTTCAAACAGTTTTTTGGAGATCATCTTGTATTCCCATAAAACTTGAAGAATCTGCTCCTATCGTTATGTCGACGTCCTTTCATCAAGAAGAGATCGCGCCAGAGGGTGAAGCACAGTCGATTGGCCTACCTCGTTTGAAGTAGAATGAACCTGCGTTCAAAACGATCGTTAATGACATGGGGTTTCCTGACATATGGTGGCTCTCTATACGCCTGGCCAGAATGCCGCTGATGCTCCTACATGTTTCATTACTTTATTCACTGATACTTTTCATGATGGCAACTTCAGGTTGCCAAACACTCAATTTTTTGGAGATATTGTCATACACCGAATTTCATATCTCCCAACTTAGTCCGTTGGGAATGGTACGCATAAAGCACACTGAATTCTTTTGTAGATCACGAGGCGTGGAGCCTACCATAGACAAATTCTGGGCTTTTTACCAGTCGCACTTCACGCTGGGTTTTTATTCCTTTTGTTGTGTGGCAGCGCAAAGAAAAATCTGCTTGTTCCACCAAAGAGCTTCTACGATTGGAAAAATAATTTCTATAATAAAGATTGTAACAACCCGGTTAATTCTCGATGAAATTCGAGGTGACACGTCTTCAAATTATCCTTATAACTAACTAAGTTAAATTGAGGGGTTAGAATTGCCAAAGGATCAAAATAAGAAGTTAAGGGGCCTGATTTGCCAAAAACCAAATAATATGTTTCATTGATTGCCCTGCGAACCGTACGAGGTCCCCCTTACGGTCCGCAAGGGATGTTTGACAACAGTAAAATCGCTGGCAACAATCATTTCACCACTTTTGCCATCCTAGCTCGAATTTCGCCACCTCTCGTCCGGTTTTGACACATATGAGGACACTTACTAATCACTCATCTAAGTCCTCTTGGACAACTGTCCACACCTCTTGCATCCTCATTTGCTATAAATAGCCCCTTGAGTTCCATTTATCTCATCAAAACACACTTCACTCTAAAGTATGGTCAGTTCCATCTTCCTACTTTGCAAGCTTCTCCTCTTGTCTTTTGAATTTGTCTTCTGAGGTTGGTAAGTACCTTTCATAAGCTCTTTCATTTTCAATTAGTTTCATAGCTTAATTCCGTCCAAGTGTTGTTAATTTTAAACAGGTTGACCAATTTATTTGACTTTTAGTTCTTGTCACTTTGGTTAACCATTTTCAAACCAAACTCACTCAAATGGTCTTCATAATGTAGGTAATAAAACCCTTCATCCCGTGATCATCATGTTTAAGTGGTTCAAGTTGACAAGTTAAACTTAAATTTTATAAAAGTCAAACTCAGCTTTATATATTTACCAAATAATGATCTCTAACATATGTAATAAATATTTTAGACAACAAAATAGTTTGTAAAACATAATAAAAATATATTTTATCGTGTTCGACTTGTCACGAACCCATTTTCCTATCTGAACCCATTTTCGACTTGTCAAAACCATATAAACAAGTAGTAACGCGTCAAAACTTTTTCAAATCAGAATGTAAGGTTAAGAAAACATATTGTACGAGACTCCTCACTCGTATGGTTATAACCAAACATTCTATCCAGTCGTCGTTTTATCTAACGAAAATGTGCTTAAATTCACGTTAACCGATCACGTCACAATGACTTCTAATGATCAGTAAACGATTCTCATGGATATTATTTCCATTCACCATGGACTACAGGGCCCTCCAATAATCGCACCGTAAGTCAATAAACTTTGAGTCTGGCTGCAATACAAACCGAATAAGTTGTGTTCAACTGCTAGTACATGTAAATACTTTTAAATCGTTTTATGAAAACATGGGATATAGTATAAAACCCCTTGGTTCTTGATATGTGCCAAACACAACACATAAATTGTATCAAATAAGGTATAAAATCAATCCTTTTTAGTACTAATGTTGGAAAAGTGCGTTTCTTTGTATCATTTTGATTTTCAAGATTTAAAGAGTTTAAATGTACAAAAGGAACAAATTAACAGTAAAAACCAACATAAATACAAAAGAAAGAAAGATGCTACACTATACCAACCCTCCGAGCTTCACCTCAAGACCAAAAAAATGAATCAGAAGTCAGACACGGGGTCATGCCTGCCCGGCATGGAGCCGTGCCCCACTCAAGATTCGAGAGAGAAGAATACAAACAGAAGCAGACAAGAGACACGGGGCCGTGTCTAAGGGGTCGTGGTCAATTTCCAGATTCGCAAATCTTGGACAGTACAGCAAGTATAATGGCCAAGGGGTTGTGTCGTTGACACACGGGGCAGTGCAAGCATCTGAACTGACAATATCATTAAATGAAGACAGAGAAGATGGAGGACATGGGGCCGTGCCCACAGGCACGGGGCCGTGTGAAGCTTCTGTTTCCAGCTATACCACCATCATCCCTTGACAAACCACTTCTCTCACACCTACCACAACGCCACCAATATCATCCACCACATTCATCCAGAATCCATCTTTAGAGTGTGTAGTAGTCACGGGATCCAAGATTGATAGTAAGAATTTTTGTCAAACAAAGGCCATGCTTAGCTATTCTCTTACATCACTTGGTGAACACAAGTTATTTATGTATTACTTTTGATTTCCAAGCTTTGGTTAATTTTTTAATTGGATATATATTAATGACTTTAATAACTAGTTTTTTATATTGAAAATGAACTTTATTCTATTATCTCTTCATGTTTTGTTGATTCACTCATTCGTGTCTTTACGGTCTATATAAAGCACGTTAACTGTCTGGAAGGGGGTTAGAAGGGTGGTATGGGTAAAGTTATTGCCTCGTTCGGTGTAAAGATCCTACGAGTACTTGTATCTAGCTTATTAGGAATTCCTTTGAGGCAAATAACATCAAATCGGGGAAGTAAAAACAACTTGAATCCCTTATAAACTAACTACTATTAAAACCGGTCTTGCAGGACTATATCTCTGCTAACTCAGACCAATATGGCCGAGGGTAGTGTTGCCTCCAAAAGAGGGAAATGCCACATTTTGCATTAATAACTTACTTAATTATCTTTTAATATTTCGGTCTTGCGTACTGTATCCCTGCTGACTCAGACCAATATGGCTGAGGGTAGTGTTGCCTCCAAAAGAGGGACATGTCACTTTAACTAAGATAATCTCTTAAAAAACCCAAAGTGCGGAAATCTTAAAATGATATATAAATGACAATCGGAACCAAGTGATTCTATCTTCTCTATTTGTTTATTTTACTGTTTAATTTATTTTTTAGTTTACTTATTAAAAATCGTTTCCAAAAATTTGATTAGATTAGACGTCGACGATATTCCAGTATTAAAAGCTCTTGTGTCTTTGGACGACCTCGGTATCTTACCATCACTATGCTACGCCAATGATGGGTGCACTTGCCCTAACGTGTTGTAGAGAGTGATAATGTTATATCGTGTTCTATAAATTTAAAGTTGGAACAAAACGAGTGAAAAATACTTAAAATATATCAAAAAAATTCATACACCCTCGCTCCACGTCAGTTCTTGTATCACCACGGGAGCTAAATGCAAACTAGTGATAATTAGATTTAATACGTATTGCTTGATTAACATAAAGCATTTGAGGGTGGATTTACCATACTCGGGTTCCCTGATTGATTTATTGTAATGGCCATAAGTGTGGGGTGTAAGCATACACTTGATTGTTCACAAAATATGGTGTGTATATTGATAAAAAAACTAGCTCTGTACTAGTTCCTAAATGTGACAAGCATATAAAACTGGTAAATCAAGATACTTGTTCCATGATTATTAAATGTTTTAAAAATGAGTCTGTTAATTGTATTTACGAGTGCAAGCTGACGTATTTTTAAAAATGGACCTACAGGTGGGGAACCTAGATAGTAGGTTAGGTAGGGTTCGGTCTATAACTTTGGAATTTGCGACTTCAATGGCAAAGACCCATGATGTCTCCAAGTCCATTTTGAGAATTTTATTTCGATCCTGCCTTGGGATATATTGTATCGGATCTTGATACAGCCAACTGCATTTCTTCTTCGAAGGTGCCCCAATATCATTGGGGTGGAGACACTGACCCCGAGATGCCGAACCTAGGAACAGAGCAACACCCAATAAAATTATCTAGTGACACTGCCTCTTTTATTGACACCCCACATCATAGCCCCATACGATGAGTGAGACCAATACTTTAGCCAATTCACTTTTTACAATACCCCTATCAATCAGGAAGCTACCCTAACTCAACCCGTGACTCATTCGCGTTAGTCAGATGCGCCGGTGTTTCCACACCAACTGGTCACACAGCACGGTAAGACCCACACCATCACTCGCCCGAAGAAGATGATGCACCCCGATGTGAAGTTCACATCCTCAAAGCCATCCTCCAGCCAACATGCTACCATCCCGAAGTATGGACTGATGGGAGAACCCGTTGACACAACCCCTGTTGTGAACGCCATGACTATGGGTTTTGAGAACCCTCCACCTGGATATAAAAACCCGTATATCGAAAACCCGAAAGATTATGCCAAACCTGTCCCGAAACCGACCTATGATCCCTACTTAGAGGCCTTTGTGACAAATGCCAACTATCCTCCACCATTTCCACTTATTCCTCAGTCCTCAAATTACCAATAACCCACTAACCCACAACACCAACCTGTATCAACAGATGTTTTCAATAAGGCGGTAAAACGATCTAAGCAAATCCAACATCAGGTTGAGTGGGGCGAATGAAGGTCCGGTAAAATGCTTAGGAAGATGTCCATGATGGTTTAGTCAAAGAAGGAAAATTAAGTTCCTTTAATGTTTATCTTCGAAGTTCCTCATATGTTTATTTGCTATTTTGTTTTGTTTTCATCGTCCTAGTCGGACATAGTATTTTGATGTTTAAATTTTGATGCCATCGTATTAACTTCGAAATCGATTTTATTTACAAACTGATTTGGATATCTATTTAAAACCTACGCATTGGTTCTAAACCGAATCAATTATTTACAATCCGGTTTGGATATCTGTTTGGGGCCGTTCATCTTCTAGCTTCGGTTTGAAAATCAATTTGGATGTTCACCTCAAATACAAGGTTTTGACTTTTGAGGGGAAAAAAAAGGAAAATACATCAATTTGGATGTTCACCTCAAATACAAGGTTTTCACTTTTGAGGGGAAAAAAGGAAAAACACAAAAACAATCAAAATTAACCAAGAAATTTTGACAATAGACACTAACTAGGTTTAGTAGGCACTTTTCACCAAAATTGTGGGTTTAGTTGGATTTTTCATCAGAATCATGGGTTTAGTGGGCTGATGTATTTTTTTTTATCTAAAGGTGTAGTATAAATCCTAGCTGTCTTAGCCAGTGAAGCTGATGTGGTTACTTTTAATCGAAGGAAATGAGAGATGATATGGTAAAGTCTACTCCCAAGTCAATTTTTATAATTTTCTTGTCTATTTTTGAAATTTTCTGATCAACTTTGAGTATTATTTTAGTAATTCTCCAAAAAAAATTATAAAACAATTATGCAGGGTCTCACTTGAAGAAAAAAATTAAATAAATGATTTGAGGTGAGCTAGGGATTTTACTACAGTGGTCTTTTAAGAAGTAGGCTTCAATGATGGCGGGCCGGATCACCAGTGCCGTCTGTATTCACAGACGTGGGTGACTATTTATTATTGGATTTACCCGGATGATCTGGCTTTTGTTGGTTATTAAAAAAATAAAACAAACAAAACGGACCCAAGCCGGCCCATACCAAGCTGTTTAACTGCCCCCAATATAATAACATGTTAAGATGGTCTTGTAGGCCTGTGCTTTTGTCATCGTGACTATAAAAATAACCACTACCTTTACCTTACAGTGGTGTTACAGAAATGGACGAGCTCCTGAAAGATTTCGACGTTCCGGCGAAACATCCGTCGGAAGCGGCGTTGAAGAAGTGGCGTAACGCCGTCTCTCTCGTCAAAAACCATCGCCGGAGATTCCGTCATGTTGCCGACCTCGATAAGCGATCTGTTCACCAAAATCGACTCTCCAAAATCAAGGTTCGATTTCTTCTCTTTCAAAGGCACATACGCATGCCTGTACTTTGATTCGTACTGTTATTATACTATATATTGCTCTTTCGTCGTTGAGTTGGAATCGTCGGCCGAAAATGGAACACGACGGTTTCTGAATGTGTTATCCACCATTAATGAGCTATCGTTGCAAGTTCTGAATTCATTTGATTTTTAAGTTATTAGAATATTTAATTCACATAAGTACATAACAAATTTTTATCTCAAAAATTTGTTTTACTCTGAATTTTTTTCTTACATTTTCGGTTTGATATAAATATGTAATTAATTCGTTTTTAAGATATTATTGAAGTCAAAATATGACTTCGGTAATAAAATTTGTTGTTGTAAATAGGTTGAAATTTATTGCCTTGATAAAGACGAAGATATTGATTTCTAGTATTCCCATTCAATATTTTCGGCTTAAATCTTGATAAGATTGTCTAAAACTAGATATATTTATTTTTATATTTTTTTAACGATGATACACGCTCAGACCATATGATATGGGCATGGAAATCTGGCATGAAAATCCACGCCCACAAACCACTCCGTGTTTGGCATTTTCCACGGTGTTGTGTGATGCGGGGATTCTTCACCGCGTGGGGGCAATTTGGTTGGTTATGTGGCGTGAGCTGATTGGGGGTTTGTGGCAGGGAGTTTGTAATTGGTTAGTTTTTATTAAACATTAGGAGAGACCTTTTCCACGCCCAACACCACCCCGTATTTTTTTTACCATACGATCTTGCTTACGTGACAGTTACATGGCGTTAACGCCCTCTCTTCATACCCCTCTATACCACATGATCTAAGTAATTCTAAAGATGTTGTCTATTGTAGCCGTGTCAATTTACTTAAAATATCTATTGTGAAGTTGAACTCCACTACTAATTTAGTGGAGACAAACATCTAAACATCTAGGGTAGATGTCATTTTACTAGTTTGAACGTTTAAATCCTAGTCGAGACCAATTTTTGCTATCAAATTAATGACCGAATGGGGACCATATAAGTTATACTGATTATTACCTTTTCCTAAATTAGCGTTGTTTGAGTTTGGATCGCTAGTTTTGCGACCATTTTTTTTGTTCACTAGTTTCGCTACAGACGTTGTCGATCACCGTTGGGATTCTTTATTCCCAGTTTCTTAGCAGTGGCTTCCATGTATGTGCGACAAAAAATAACATAAAAAAGTAGACGAACAATAGAGCTTATATTACTAATGTTTATTTGTTATTTGGTAAACGACATTCACCCCCTTAGAATTTTCGCCTCGCCTTTACGTTCTATTTATATATATCATAGTGGGAACCAAGGTTGCCTTGTCACGTTCTTTTCTATAAATATTTATTTTATTTTATCAAAGATTCATTGTATATATACTACATACATATATTATCCACGAATTCACTGATATGCCTCTTATTAATTTTAGGAATATTAGATTTTAATAATCCTAACTGTTCGCTGTTGGTCGTCAATAGTCTCAATTTCAAATATGACCACTGGCAGTCCCAACTATTGACATATTGGCCACCAATAGACCCTAACTAACAGAACCCTAACGTCGTTAGTCTCCCGTCGCCGGAAAACCGTTTTTGGCTGGAAAAAGGTTTCTAAAGGTCCTGTCTAAGGTTACAAAGAGGTTTGGAATGAAAATGTTAAGTTTTCCGGCGAAAAAGTTGAGTTTTTTTAGAAAAAAAGAAGTTTTCCGATGACTTCAATAATTGGGAGATTTTACTAGAAAAAGATTCCTAAAGGTCCGTAATAAGGTTACAAAGAGGTTTGGGATGGAAATGTTGAGTTTTTTTGGCCAAAAATGAGTTTTCCGGCTAAAAACGTTTTTTCGGCGACCGGAGACTAACATCGTTAAAGTTCTGTTAGTTAGGGTCCATTGAAAGCCAATATGTTAATAGCTGGGACTGTCAGTAGTTATTTTTGAAATTAAGATTTTTGACGGCTAACAACGTATAGTTTGGATTATTAAAATCCAATATTATCGGAATTTTCTACCTTTTGTCTTTGTCAAATAAATTCATGAGATCTGGCTTTTTTTTATTTAAAAAAAGTAGAATATAAAATTAATGTACACTAATTTTCGACTTCCTTTCTATGAATCCCACGTCGGGGTTTAATAGTATAAAAGAAATTTAAAAGAGATTCGGAAATAGAGCAAAGATAGTGGGGCCTGCACCATACTTTGTTCCCTAATTTTAAAGTAACTTTTTAGAAAAGCTATGATACTATACTTTATTTTATTACGTGAACATGTCAACTCTTTTATTAGATGAACATGTTCAATTAAAATCGAATTTGTTGATAAAAATAGTTCTTCAGAAAAACATTAACGGTGAAATTAGGGATGAGCTTGGTATAAGTACCGATTTTTCTGGTATCGAAAATAATTCGTTACGGAAATTTGTTACCGTTACCAAGTACCCTAGGTAGAATACCCGTGTGTCTACGTTATGTTTGTTTAAGGGTTTGGAATTCAAATAATAAACCTTTCTATGTGGCTATGCCTAAAATCACTACCACCTTCCCCGCAATTTAAATATACATTCATTCCACATCAAGGTGGCAAATGATTTTCCTTCTCACTTTCTTCATCATTACATGGACGACTTGAGACTTAGGTTTGTAGAATAAAGTGATGAGAGACCAAGACTTAACGTCATGACAGGTGTTACCACCCTGCATTTTACATATACATTCTTTCCACATCTCGATGGCAAATGCTTTTCCTTCTCACTTTCTTCACCATTACGTTCACGTAAGGCTTGGGTTTGTAGGGTAAAGTTGATGAGAGACCAAGACTTATCGTCATGAAAGGTGCTAGTCTTCATTCATGAGCGAATGAATATGTACTTGTTTCGTAATGTAATTGAGGCATATGTATATATGTAAAATACCTATGTGTATAAACGCGATATTAAACACCAAATTCGCCTATAGGTGAGGTCTCAGATTTCCATCAATATCCTTCCATAACCACTTGAAGGGAACCTGCCCAACACAAGCTACGATTTACCTGATCCCGTTAGTTAGCAGGGTGTTGATGGGCTTCTCTGATTTTTCCACTAACGGGTTCTCATGTTAAAAGAAATATATATATTTTTTTAAAACCTATAATAGTTGTTTATTTATATAAAATAAAATAAGATATTTGTAACAGTTAGGCATGATTCTTTTAAACATTAACCCAAAAAGGTTATTTGTAGGTAGTGTTGGACCATGTTTATAGACATGTAGCGTTGGACCATGTTCATGGATATTATAGATTAATACACCGGCCAATACGTGCAACAGGCCTAGACCTCTAAATTTTCCAAATATGGAAAGGGTAGCCCCTTTGTATGTGTTGAAAATGTCAACCTTGATCTTTACGCTCGTTAGGAAATACCCTTCATGTTTCATCCATATGCAATATGCATATAAAATATACAATACATGATTATGCCAGTTTATTTAATATTATATTGAATCACCTGATCACTTTAATTTAGAAAAATTCACCGACATTGTGTCCAACCATCTATTCCCGTGGTCTAGTGGCATTGAAGATTTGTCCACACAGTGTGTAGGTTGATTTTTTGTTTGCTTGATAAACATATTTAAATCTTGTAAACTTATACAATGGGTTAAAAACTTAAGTTATGTTACTGTTATAAACTTGAACGCTGAATGTGTTCAAACGGGACAACACCGCCCATCGTTGCCCGTCACTTCTAGCAACTATAAAAAGTAAAAGCAAATATACGAACTGAATTAGTTCTGACCTAACCGGTTTTGACTGTAGCAAGTTGCCCTTTCTTTTAAAGTTGTCCGCGCTTTTCGACCTGCACTGCCCATCTTCCCACTCATAAGTTTGTGTGAACTTTCAATGACTGGTATATGGTAAAAGGTAAAGTGCAAGTGATACCATGGTCCCAAAAATGAGTTTAAAAAGACACAACTCAAAAGATAAAGGTTAGTTTGAGTATAGCTACAAACTTCAAGGGTATTTGGGAATTTATCCTCGAATTTGGTACACAGTTAGATGTGGATAAGAAGGAAATTTCTTCGAACTTTCATCTTGGGCCCACTTAATTGTCCCGTTAGTACGGCATATCAGGAATAAATAAATATATGTATTAAACTAATATACATAGTTCATCTGTTTACCAATAAAACATTTTATGTTCTGTCTACACCCTCCATGGTTTCATATGTTTTGGTTTATGCTCTTGTAGTATCTTTAGCACAAGGTAGTTATGGTATTATATATACGTATAGAACTTTTAATACATAATTAATTTTAAGTAAGAAAGCGCGTAAATATCAGCATAAACATTAGTGCCTTTTCCTTTAACTATGATACCTAAGATGATTATATTACTGCTTACCTCACTCTTTTATCTAACTAGACGCATTATGCGGTTCTCCTAGTTTTTTTTTTACTTGGTTTGTATTAAAGATGTTGCTTTATAAATTAGTGTTTGATAATCAGATAATGTAGTATCAAAGGAAACAACCTTTATGTGGGGCCTCTGTGTGAGTCATCCATTTAGTCCTAAATTGATAATGCTTTGAAAGTTATTGCTTGAAATACGCATTTTTTTTGTCGGTTTAAATAATAGCAATAATAAAAATTTATTATTATTATTATCATTGATATCTTAAGAAGAAATTTACTTGTTAACATTGAAAAGTAGGAGCATCAAAGTTTGAACTTGTCATACATACTAGCATACTTTATGAATAGATTATTTTTAGACCCTACAATGTACCTCTTAATGCACAACTTTCTTAGAAGATTAAATGCTAACTAGATCATGTAGTGCTGTTAGGCTATGTGTAATGGTTTAATTTGTTTTCACTGTCACGTCAAAAAGTGAGTGTCATGTCAGTGTCACGTAGTCATGACCTCTCACTCACTCGTTTTCACCTTAGTGTGAAATAGTTTCACAAGTTTTCACCAGCCTTTAAAATAATGTATGAATCTAGTAAGTAAAAAACAACAAAAACAAATCATGTGATACGTTGAAGTATATGGGGCCCACCATTCTCTCTCTCTCACGCCGGTTAGGCAGCTCACGGAGGGGGCTTTCATGCCCCTTTTAACTGCCCTAGGAGCGTTGTTTAACGTCCTTCACGCACAAAAAGTTGCCACCTCACCACTCCAGGCCCATTACACATGGTCTTAGAGTTGACAACTTTCAAGATATTCGGGTCAGGCAGCTAGGGTACTTGTTGCCAAAGTGGGTCTGGCTTGAAATAGTTCATTTGGTATGGGGCAATATGAACAGGATGAGTTGACCATCTAACAACTTTTGCCCGTTAATTATGATTAAAGGTCATTGTTATTACAAAAATAATATTCTAAATGTTTTAAGTAAGATGATTATGAAGTTGTATGAATTAAAAAAGACTTTTGGAGGACTTTCACCCTGGTTAACTGTTCTAGCATTTCTTACAAGTCAATGATTTCTGATTAAACCAAGTAAATTTCATATATTAGGAACACCAGTTTGAATCTACATTTGATGAAGGTATATATGGTATGCATGAGTTTGCACATTACATGCATACCATTTATCCATAATCTTGTCCAACAAAACGTACTTTCAGATAGTAATTTGATCATTTCGTTTCACCTTTTGTAGGAAGATCTTCGTGTTACTTTTATCGCCGTGAGGGCAATGATGCGTTTCATGGATGGTACGTTGTTTCATAGCACAAACACATATTTAACCCTTGAACATCTACATACATTTTTCATTGTTCGATTCCTATATCAACAGCTGGTGGTCAACATCGACATGCTCAAGAAAATCACCATGGACTATAGGGCCCTCCAATAATCGCACCGTAAGTCAATAAACTTTGAGTCCGGCTGTAATACAAACCGATTAAGTTGTGTTCAACTGCTAGTACATGTAAATACTTTTAACTCGTTTTATGAAAACATGGGATATAGTATAAAACCCCTTGGTTCTTGATATGTGCCAAACACAACATATAAATTGTATCAAATAAGGTATAAAATCAATCCTTTTTAGTACTAATGTTGGAAAAGTGCGTTTCTTTGTATCCTTTTGATTTTCAAGATTTAAAGAGTTTAAATGTACAAAAGGAACAAATTAACAGTAAAAACCAACATAAATACAAAAGAAAGAAAGATGCTACACTATACCAACCCTCCGAGCTTTACCTCAAGACCAAAAAAATGAATCAGAAGTCAGACACGGGGTCATGCCTGCCCGGCATGGAGCCGTGCCCCACTCAAGATTCGATAGAGAAGAATACAAACAGAAGCAGACAAGAGACACGGGGCCGTGTCTAAGGGGTCGTGGTCAATTTCCAGATTCGCAAATCTTGGACAATACAACAAGTATAATTGCCAAGGGGTTGTGTCGTTGACACACGGGGCAGTGCAAGCATCTGAACTGACAATATCATTAAATGAAGACAGAGAAGATGGAGGACATGAGGCCGTGCCCACAGGCACGGGCCGTGTGAAGCTTCTGTTTCCAGCTATACCATCATCATCCCTTGACAAACCACTTCTCTCCCACCTACCACAACGCCACCAATATCATCCACCACATTCATCCAGAATCCATCTTTAGAGTGTGTAGTAGTCACGGGATCCAAGATTGATAGTAAGAATTTTTGTCAAACAAAGGCCATGCTTAGCTATTCTCTTACATCACTTGGTGAACACAAGTTATTTATGTATTACTTTTGATTTCCAAGCTTTGGTTAATTTTTTAATTGGATATATATTAATGACTTTAATAACTAGTTTTTTATATTGAAAATGAACTTTATTCTATTATCTTTTCATGTTTTGTTGATTCACTCATTCGTGTCTTTACGGTCTATATAAAGCACGTTAACTGTCTGGAAGGGGGTTAGAAGGGTGGTATGGGTAAAGTTATTGCCTCGTTCGGTGTAAAGATCCTACGAGTACTTGTATCTAGCTTATTAGGAATTCCTTTGAGGCAGATAACATCAAATCGGGGAAGTAAAAACAACTTGAATCCCTTATAAACTAACTACTATTAAAACCGGTCTTGCAGGACTATATCTCTGCTAACTCAGACCAATATGGCCGAGGGTAGTGTTGCCTCCAAAAGAGGGAAATGCCACATTTTGCATTAATAACTTACTATAATTATCTTTTAATGTTTCGGTCTTGTGGACTGTATCCCTGCTGACTCAGACCAATATGGCTGAGGGTAGTGTTGCCTCCAAAAGAGGGACATGTCACTTTAACTAAGATAATCTCTTAAAAAACCCAAAGTGCGGAAATCTTAAAATGATATATAAATGACAATCGGAACCAAGTGATTCTATCTTCTCTATTTGTTTATTTTACTGTTTAATTTATTTTTTAGTTTACTTATTAAAAATCGTTTCCAAAAATTTGATTAGATTAGACGTCGACGATATTCCAGTATTAAAAGCTCTTGTGTCTTTGGACGACCTCGGTATCTTACCATCACTATGCTACGCCAACGATGGGTGCACTTGCCCTAACGTGTTGTAGAGAGTGATAATGTTATATCGTGTTCTATAAATTTAAAGTTGGAACAAAACGAGTGAAAAATACTTAAAATATATCAAAAAAATTCATACACCCTCGCTCCACGTCAGTTCTTGTATCACCACGGGAGCTAAATGCAAACTGGTGATAATTCGATTTAATACGTATTGCTTGATTAACATAAAGCATTTGAGGGTTGATTTACCATATTCGGGTTCCCTGATTCATTTATTGTAATGGCCATAAGTGTGGGGTGTAAGCATACACTTGATCGTTCAGAAAATATGGTGTGTATATTGATAAAAAAACTAGCTCTGTACTAGTTCCTAAATGTGACAAGCATATAAAACTGGTAAATCAAGATACTTGTTCCATGATTATTAAATGTTTTAAAAATGAGTCTGTTAATTGTATTTACGAGTGCAAGCTGACATATTTTTAAAAATGGACCTATAGGTGGCGAACCTAGATAGTAGGTTAGGTAGGGTTCGGTCTATAACTTTGGAATTTGCGACTTCAATGGCAAAGACCCATGATGTCTCCAAGTCCATTTTGAGAATTTTATTTCGATCCTGCCTTGGGATATATTGTATCGGATCTTGATACAGCCAACTGCATTTCTTCTTCGAAGGTGCCCCAATATCATTGGGGTGGAGACACTGACCCCGAGATGCCGAACCTAGGAACAGAGCAACACCCAATAAAATTATCTAGTGACACTGCCTCTTTTATTGACACCCCACATCATAGCCCCATACACGATGAGTGAGACCAATACTTTAGCCAATTCACTTTTTACCATACCCCTATCAATCAGGAAGCTACCCTAACTCAACCCGTGACTCATTCGCGTTAGTCAGATGCGCCGGTGTTTCCACACCAACTGGTCACACAGCACGGTAAGACCCACACCATCACTCGCCAGAAGAAGATGATGCACCCCGATGTGAAGTTCACATCCTCAAAGCCATCCTCCAGCCAACATGCTACCATCCCGAAGTATGGACTGATGGGAGAACCCGTTGACAACCCCTGTTGTGAACGCCATGACTATGGGTTTTGAGAACCCTCCACCTGGATATAAAAACCCGTATATCGAAAACCCGAAAGATTATGCCAAACCTGTCCCGAAACCGACCTATGATCCCTACTTAGAGGCCTTTGTGACAAATGCCAACTATCCTCCACCATTTCCACTTATTCCTCAGTCCTCAAATTACCAATAACCCACTAACCCACAACACCAACCTGTACCAACAGATGTTTTCAATAAGGTGGTAAAACGATCTAAGCAAATCCAACATCAGGTTGAGTGGGGCGAATGAAGGTTCGGTAAAATGCTTAGGAAGATGTCCATGATGGTTTAGTCAAAGAAGGAAGATTAAGTTCCTTTAATGTTTATCTTTGAAGTTCCTCATATGTTTATTTGCTATTTTGTTTTGTTTTCATCGTCCTAGTCGGACATAGTATTTTGATGTTTAAATTTTGATGCCATCGTATTAACTTCGAAATCGATTTTATTTACAAACTGATTTGGATATCTATTTAAAACCTACGCATTGGTTCTAAACCGAATCAATTATTTACAATCCGGTTTGGATATCTGTTGGGGCCGTTCATCTTCTAGCTTCGGTTTGAAAATCAATTTGGATGTTCACCTCAAATACAAGGTTTTGACTTTTGAGGGGAAAAAAAAGGAAAAATACATCATTTGGATGTTCACCTCAAATACAAGGTTTTCACTTTTGAGGGGAAAAAAGGAAAAATACAAAACAATCAAAGTTAACCAAGAAATTTTGACAATAGACACTAACTAGGTTTAGCAGCACTTTTCACCAAAATTGTGGGTTTAGTTGGATTTTTCATCAAATCATGGGTTTAGTGGGCTGATGTTTTTTTTTTATCTAAAGGTGTAGTATAAATCCTAGCTGTCTTAGCCAGTGAAGCTGATGTGGTTACTTTTAATCGAAGGAAATGAGAGATGATATGGTAAAGTCTACTCCCAAGTCAATTTTTATAATTTTCTTGTCTATTTTTGAAATTTTCTGATCAACTTTGAGTATTATTTTAGTAATTCTCCAAAAAAAATTATAAAACAATTATGCAGAATCTCACTTGAAGAAAAAAATTAAATAAATGATTTGAGGCGAGCTAGGGATTTTATTACAGTGGGCTTTTAAGCAGTAGGCTTCCTCTGGAATGATGGCGGGCCAGATCACCAGTGCATCTGTATTCACAGACGTGGGTGACTATTTATTATTGGATTTACCCGGATGATCTGGCTTTTGTTGGTTATTAAAAAAATAAAACAAACAAAGCGGACCCAAGCCGGCCCATACCAAGCTGTTTAACTGCCCCCAATATAATAACATGTTAAGATGGTCTTGTAGGCCTGTGCTTTTGTCATCGTGACTATAAAAATAACCACTACCTTTACCTTACAGTGGTGTTACAGAAATGGACGAGCTCCTGAAAGATTTCGACGTTCCGGCGAAACATCCGTCGGAAGCGGCGTTGAAGAAGTGGCGTAACGCCGTCTCTCTCGTCAAAAACCATCGCCGGAGATTCCGTCATGTTGCCGACCTCGATAAGCGATCTGTTCACCAAAATCGACTCTCCAAAATCAAGGTTCGATTTCTTCTCTTTCAAACGCACATACGCATGCCTGTACTTTGATTCGTACTGTTATTATACTATATATTGCTCTTTCGTCGTTGATTTGGAATCGTCGGCCGAAAATGGAAATTCTGAATGTGTTATCCACCATTAATGAGCTATCGTTGCAAGTTCTGAATTCATTTGATTTTTAAGTTTATTAGAATATTTAATTCACATAAGTACATAACAAATTTTTATCTCAAAAATTTGTTTTACTCTGAATTTTTTTCTTACATTTTCGGTTTGATATAAATATTTAATTAATTCGTTTTTAAGATATTATTAAAGTCAAAATATGACTTTGGTAATAAAATTTGTTGTTGTAAATAGGTTGAAATTTATTGCCTTGATAAAGACGAAGATATTGATTTCTAGTATTCCCATTCAATATTTTCGGCTTAAATCTTGATAAGATTGTCTAAAACTATATATATTTATTTTATATTTTTTTAACGATGATACACGCTCAGACCATATGATATGGGCATGGAAATCTGGCGTGAAAATCCACGCCCACAAAACCACTCCGTGTTTGGCATTTTCCACGGTGTTGTGTGATGCGGGGATTCTTCACCGCGTGGGGGCAATTTGGTTGGTTATGTGGCGTGAGCTGATTGGTGGTTTGTGGCAGGGAGTTTGTAATTGGTTAGTTTTTATTAAACATTAGGAGAGACCTTTTCCACGCCCAACACCACCCCGTATTTTTTTTACCATACGATCTTGCTTACGTGACAGTTACATGGCGTTAACGCCCTCTCTTCATACCCCTCTATACCACATGATCTAAGTAATTCTAAAGATGTTGTCTATTGTAGCCGTGTCAATTTACTTAAAATATCTATTGTGAAGTTGAACTCCACTACTAATTTAGTGGAGACAAACATCTAAACATCTAGGGTAGATGTCATTTTACTAGTTTGAACGTTTAAATCCTAGTCGAGACCAATTTTTGCTATCAAATTAATGACCGAATGGGGACCCATATAAGTTATACTGATTATTACCTTTTCCTAAATTAGCGTTGTTTGAGTTTGGATCGCTAATTTTGCGACCATTTTTTTTGTTCACTAGTTTCGCTACAGACGTTGTCGATCACCGTTGGGATTCTTTATTCCCAGTTTCTTAGCAGTGGCTTCCATGTATGTGCGACAAAAAATAACATAAAAAAGTAGACGAACAATAGAGCTTATATTACTAATGTTTATTTGTTATTTGGTAAACGACATTCACCCCCTTAGAATTTTCGCCTCGCCTTTACGTTCTATTTATATATATCATAGTGGGAACCAAGGTTGCCTTGTCACGTTCTTTTCTATAAATATTTATTTTATTTTATCAAAGATTCATTGTATATATACTACATACATATATTATCCACGAATTCACTGATATGCCTCTTATTAATTTTAGGAATATTAGATTTTAATAATCCTAACTGTTCGCTGTTGGTCGTCAATAGTCTCAATTTCAAATATGACCACTGGCAGTCCCAACTATTGACATATTGGCCACCAATAGACTCTAACTAACAGAACCCTAACGTCGTTAGTCTCCCGTCGCCTGGAAAACCGTTTTTGGCTGGAAAAAGGTTTCTAAAGGTCCTGTCTAAGGTTACAAAGAGGTTTGGAATGAAAATGTTAAGTTTTCCGGCGAAAAAGTTGAGTTTTTTTAGAAAAAAAGAAGTTTTCCGATGACTTCAATAATTGAGATTTTACTAGAAAAAGATTCCTAAAGGTCCGTAATAAGGTTACAAAGAGGTTTGGGATGGAAATGTTGAGTTTTTTTGGCCAAAAATGAGTTTTCCGGCTAAAAACGTTTTTTCGGCGACCGGAGACTAACATCGTTAAAGTTCTGTTAGTTAGGGTCCATTGAAAGCCAATATGTTAATAGCTGGGACTGTCAGTAGTTATTTTTGAAATTAAGATTTTTGACGGCTAACAACGTATAGTTTGGATTATTAAAATCCAATATTATCGGAATTTTCTACCTTTTGTCTTTGTCAAATAAATTCATGAGATCTGGCTTTTTTTTATTTAAAAAAAGTAGAATATAAAATTAATGTACACTAATTTTCGACTTCCTTTCTATGAATCCCACGTCGGGGTTTAATAGTATAAAAGAAATTTAAAAGAGATTCGGAAATAGAGCAAAGATAGTGGGGGCCTGCACCATACTTTGTTCCCTAATTTTAAAGTAACTTTTTAGAAAAGCTATGATACTATACTTTATTTTATTACGTGAACATGTCAACTCTTTTATTAGATGAACATGTTCAATTAAAATCGAATTTGTTGACAAAAATAGTTCTTCAGAAAAACATTAACGGTGAAATTAGGGATGAGCTTGTATAAGTACCGATTTTTCTGGTATCGAAAATAATTCGTTACGGAAATTTGTTACCGTTACCAAGTACCCTAGGTAGAATACCCGGTGTGTCTACGTTATGTTTGTTTAAGGGTTTGGAATTCAAATAATAAACCTTTCTATGTGGCTATGCCTAAAATCACTACCACCTTCCCCGCAATTTAAATATACATTCATTCCACATCAAGGTGGCAAATGATTTTCCTTCTCACTTTCTTCATCATTACATGGACGACTTGAGACTTAGGTTTGTAGAATAAAGTGATGAGAGACCAAGACTTAACGTCATGACAGGTGTTACCACCCTGCATTTTACATATACATTCTTTCCACATCTCGATGGCAAATGCTTTTCCTTCTCACTTTCTTCACCATTACGTTCACGTAAGGCTTGGGTTTGTAGGGTAAAGTTGATGAGAGACCAAGACTTATCGTCATGAAAGGTGCTAGTCTTCATTCATGAGCGAATGAATATGTACTTGTTTCGTAATGTAATTGAGGCATATGTATATATGTAAAATACCTATGTGTATAAACACGATATTAAACACCAAATTCGCCTATAGGTGAGGTCTCAGATTTCCATCAATATCCTTCCATAACCACTTGAAGGGAACCTGCCCAACACAAGCTACGATTTACCTGATCCCGTTAGTTAGCAGGGTGTTGATGGGCTTCTTGATTTTTCCACTAACGGGTTCTCATGTTAAAAGAAATATATATATTTTTTTAAAACCTATAATAGTTGTTTATTTATATAAAAATAAAATAAGATATTTGTAACAGTTAGGCATGATTCTTTTAAACATTAACCCAAAAAAGGTTATTTGTAGGTAGTGTTGGACCATGTTTATAGACATGTAGCGTTGGACCATGTTCATGGATATTATAGATTAATACACCGGCCAATACGTGCAACAGGCCTAGACCTCTAAATTTTCCAAATATGGAAAGGGTAGCCCCTTTGTATGTGTTGAAAATGTCAACCTTGATCTTTACGCTCGTTAGGAAATACCCTTCATGTTTCATCCATATGCAATATGCATATAAAATATACAATACATGATTATGCCAGTTTATTTAATATTATATTGAATCACCTGATCACTTTAATTTAGAAAAATTCACCGACATTGTGTCCAACCATCTATTCCCGTGGTCTAGTGGCATTGAAGATTTGTCCACACAGTGTGTAGGTTGATTTTTTGTTTGCTTGATAAACATTTAAATCTTGTAAACATATACAATGGGTTAAAAACTTAAGTTATGTTACTGTTATAAACTTGAACGCTGAATGTGTTCAAACGGGACAACACCGCCCATCGTTGCCCGTCACTTCTAGCAACTATAAAAAGTAAAAGCAAATATACGAACTGAATTAGTTCTGACCTAACCGGTTTTGACTGTAGCAAGTTGCCCTTTCTTTTAAAGTTGTCCGCGCTTTTCGACCTGCACTGCCCATCTTCCCACTCATAAGTTTGTGTGAACTTTCAATGACTGGTATATGGTAAAAGGTAAAGTGTAAGTGATACCATGGTCCCAAAAATGAGTTTAAAAAGACACAACTCAAAAGATAAAGGTTAGTTTGAGTATAGCTACAAACTTCAAGGGTATTTGGGAATTTATCCTCGAATTTGGTACACAGTTAGATGTGGATAAGAAGGAAATTTCTTCGAACTTTCATCTTGGGCCCACTTAATTGTCCCGTTAGTACGGCATATCAGGAATAAATAAATATATGTATTAAACTAATATACATAGTTCATCTGTTTACCAATAAAACATTTTATGTTCTGTCTACACCCTCCATGGTTTCATATGTTTTGGTTTATGCTCTTGTAGTATCTTTAGCACAAGGTAGTTATGGTATTATATATACGTATAGAACTTTTAATACATAATTAATTTTAAGTAAGAAAGCGCGTAAATATCAGCATAAACATTAGTGCCTTTTCCTTTAACTATGATACCTAAGATGATTATATTACTGCTTACCTCACTCTTTTATCTAACTAGACGCATTATGCGGTTCTCCTAGTTTTTTTTTACTTGGTTTGTATTAAAGATGTTGCTTTATAAATTAGTGTTTGATAATCAGATAATGTAGTATCAAAGGAAACAACCTTTATGTGGGGGCCTCTGTGTGAGTCATCCATTTAGTCCTAAATTGATAATGCTTTGAAAGTTATTGCTTGAAATACGCATTTTTTTTGTCGGTTTAAATAATAGCAATAATAATAATTATTATTATTATTATCATTGATATCTTAAGAAGAAATTTACTTGTTAACATTGAAAAGTAGGAGCATCAAAGTTTGAACTTGTCATATATACTAGCATACTTTATGAATAGATTATTTTTAGACCCTACAATGTACCTCTTAATGCACAACTTTCTTAGAAGATTAAATGCTAACTAGATCATGTAGTGCTGTTAGGCTATGTGTAATGGTTTAATTTGTTTTCACTGTCACGTCAAAAAGTGAGTGTCATGTCAGTGTCACGTAGTCATGACCTCTCACTCACTCGTTTTCACCTTAGTGTGAAATAGTTTCACAAGTTTTCACCAGCCTTTAAAATAATGTATGAATCTAGTAAGTAAAAAACAACAAAAACAAATCATGTGATACGTTGAAGTATATGGGGCCCACCATTCTCTCTCTCTCACGCCGGTTAGGCAGCTCACGGAGGGGGCTTTCATGCCCCTTTTAACTGCCCTAGGAGCGTTGTTTAACGTCCTTCACGCACAAAAAGTTGCCACCTCACCACTCCAGGCCCATTACACATGGTCTTAGAGTTGACAACTTTCAAGATATTCGGGTCAGGCAGCTAGGGTACTTGTTGCCAAAGTGGGTCTGGCTTGAAATAGTTCATTTGGTATGGGGCAATATGAACAGGATGAGTTGACCATCTAACAACTTTTGCCCGTTAATTATGATTAAAGGTCATTGTTATTACAAAAATAATATTCTAAATGTTTTAAGTAAGATGATTATGAAGTTGTATGAATTAAAAAAGACTTTTGGAGGACTTTCACCCTGGTTAACTGTTCTAGCATTTCTTACAAGTCAATGATTTCTGATTAAACCAAGTAAATTTCATATATCAGGAACACCAGCTTGAATCTACATTTGATGAAGGTATATATGGTATGCATGAGTTTGCACATTACATGCATACCATTTATCCATAATCTTGTCCAACAAAACGTACTTTCAGATAGTAATTTGATCATTTCGTTTCACCTTTTGCAGGAAGATCTTCGTGTTACTTTTATCGCCGTGAGGGCAATGATGCGTTTCATGGATGGTACGTTGTTTCATAGCACAAACACATATTTAACCCTTGAACATCTACATACATTTTTCATTGTTCGATTCCTATATCAACAGCTGCTGGTCCGCATCGACATGCTCAAGAAAATCACCAACGAACTGAAGTAAACGTTTCGGAATTCAGCAAAGATCCCGATAAACTTGCAGCCATGGTTCGTAACTACGACATGAAGACTTTGCGGGCCATTAATGGGGCTGATGGAATAGCAAAAGCATTAAACGTGTTGATTAACGAAGGAGTCAAATCTAGTGAATTATCTACCAGACAAGAGACTTACGGCTTCAATAAATACACCGAAAAACCTTCCAAGAGCTTTTTAATGTTCGTATGGGACTCGCTTCATGATCTAACGCTTATTATCCTTATAGTTTGCGCCATCGTTTCGATTGGTGTCGGACTCGCAACCGAGGGCTGGCCCGATGGGATATACGACGGGTTGGGAATTTTACTAAGTATTTTGTTAGTCGTCACTGTTACGGCTGTGAGCGACTACAAACAATCGTTGCAGTTTCGAGATCTTGACAAAGAGAAAAAGAAGATTTCGTCTCACGTAACGAGAGACGGGTGTAGAAAACAGGTCTCGATTTACGACTTAGTTGTTGGGGATATTGTCCACTTGTCGATCGGTGATCAAGTACCAGCTGACGGGATATTCATATCGGGATACAACTTGTTGATCGATGAATCTAGCTTAACCGGTGAGAGTGATTACGTTCATATTGACGAGAATAAACCTTTCCTACTTGCGGGAACCAAAGTGCAAGACGGGTCAGCTAAAATGCTTGTTACAGCTGTCGGGATGAAGACCGAATGGGGAAAACTAATGGAAACGTTAAGTGAAGAAGGAGAAGATGAGACCCCGTTACAAGTCAAATTAAACGGTGTTGCTACAATCATCGGTAAAATCGGGTTGTTGTTTGCTGTGTTGACCTTTCTTGTGTTGACCGTGAGGTTTCTTGTGGAAAAAGCAATGCGTAACGAAATTTCAAGTTGGTCGTCAAGTGATGCTTTGAGCATGTTGGATTACTTCGCCACTGCGGTAACTATAATTGTTGTTGCAGTCCCTGAAGGATTACCGCTGGCTGTTACGTTGAGTCTTGCGTTTGCGATGAAGAAGTTGATGAACGATAAGGCACTCGTGAGACATCTTTCTGCTTGTGAGACAATGGGTTCTTCGACTTGCATATGCACGGATAAAACCGGAACATTAACCACAAATCATATGGTTGTCGATAAAGTATGGGTATCCGGTGAAAGAAAAGACGTTAGAGACAACAGAGAAGGTCACGTGTTATCTTCCAAATTATCAGAAACCGTATCAACGGTTCTTCTGCAAGGTGTATTCGAATGTACGGGTTCGGAGGTCGTAAAGGACAAAGACGGAAAAACTTCTATATTGGGTACCCCTACGGAATCAGCGATATTACAATACGGTCTGGATGCGGGTGGTGATTTTGATGCCATACGCAACGAGATTAAAACGCTAAAAATGGAACCGTTTAACTCCACCAAGAAGAAAATGTCGGTACTTGTAGCTCTCCCCGATGGTCAAACACGCGCTTTTTGCAAAGGTGCATCGGAAATCGTGTTGGGATTATGTGACAAGATTATTGACGGCAGTGGAGAAACTGTACCGTTGTCGAAAGAGAAAACAGAAGTTATTACCGATGTTATCAAGGAATTTGCAAAGGATGCTTTGAGAACTCTTTGTTTGGCTTATATGGATGTCGAAGGCGGTTTTGATAATGGAAACAACATACCTGAAAGTGGCTATACATTGATTGCCGTTTTTGGAATTAAGGATCCGCTTAGACCGGGGGTTAAGGAGGCTGTTGCAACTTGTTTAGCTGCTGGTATAACGTTCGTATGGTAACCGGTGATAATATCAACACCGCTAAAGCCATTGCGAAGGAATGTGGCATACTTACTGACGGTGGATTGGCCATTGAAGGCCCGGAATTCAGAACCAAAACTATGGATGAATTGAATAAACTTCAGGTATTACAATTCCATTATAGGTTATCGCGGTGGGATATCGGTAATTTTAATATCATGCAGAATTTATATATATAGCAATTTAACACTAACAATTTAGTATACTCTCCTACCACTAAAAATTAACCTTTTGCAACTTGCAAAACACTAACAATTGTAGCAAGTAGGAACTGATTAAGACTGAAAACAACAATTAACACTAACATTAACAGTTAAGACTTAAAACACTAATAGCAGCAATAAGAAGAAAGACGAAGGGTAGAACTAAGAAGAAAGGTACTGATATCGGGAAAATCGGTGATATATTGGTCAAATATTGGTCAATATCGCCGATAATATCAGTACTGATATTTTGCACCAATACCTCACTAGGGGACATTGGTGATATATTTGCAATGTTAACTGCATAGGTACTGATTGAAATGGGCCTGCTAAGGCTTTTGATTTGACCCGTTCAAGACAAAACACATCCCGTTCATAAGTAACTGATTTTCCATGTATACAGGTAATGGCTAGATCATCACCAACAGACAAGTATGATCTTGTAAAGCATCTGAGAGGCATGTCTGAAGTTGTTGCAGTTACAGGTGATGGCACAAATGATGCCCCTGCATTGCATGAATCGGATATTGGATTTGCCATGGGGATAGCAGGAACCGAGGTTTGTATTGGGCGTACGATTTGTACTCTTTACCCGAGTCTTGACATATATATTGCGTGCAACATTTGCAGGTTGCAAAAGAACAAGCTGATGTCATTGTGATGGATGATGATTTCGCGACGATTGTGAAAGTAGCCAAATGGGGACGTGCAGTCTACATTAATATTCAAAAGTTCGTACAGTTCCAGTTGACCGTGAATATTGTCGCTCTTATGATCAACTTTGTTTCTGCATGCATCACAGGTGTGTTGGTCTTAATTAGGGGTGTCGATTTTCGACACGACCCGAAAACACGACACGAACCTAACACGAAATTCGCGGGTTTAGGTTTAGTCTAAACGCGTTCGGGTCAGTTTCAGGTTGAAGCCGCGAACCCGTTTAGCTAAACGGGTCGGGTTTGGGTCAACCTGGTCGGGTTGACGGGTTGACCCGTTTAACCCATTTATATCATATTTTATTTTTTTACAATATTGTATATGTTTGGGTATGTATTTTACGCATAATTATAACTTGAAAAGAGAGATTGACTTAAAGTTTTATAATTAAAAAGTAATTTTATTATATACATTTGTGTTTTTTTAGTAAAATTTTAATTCTAATATATTAATTTGCGAAAAACAAATTTAAAAATTTGAAAATTCGGGTTGAACGGGTCGTGTTCGGGTCAACCTGCTAATATTCGGGTCCTGTTCGGGTTCATATATATGACAAGATTTTCGTGTCGAGTTCATCTAAAATTTTCGGGTTCGGGTTGAACTCGCGAACCCCCGAGCCGTTTAGCACCCCTAGTCTTAATAATATTGTTGTTCTTCACGCAAATCATCTATCATACAATTACCAACTTTGATAAACGGTACTTTGACTTTTTAACTTTTTTTTTGTGTTCTTGTATTTTTCTTTTATCCCTGGACTTTTAGCATTGACAATTACAGCCCCTTAACTTTCTAAAGACTTTGTAATCCAGTTTTACGTGTCGGTATAAATTCAAGTTGATTTGCGTTGTACGTTTTCAGTTGGTCTACGTTTTGACATAACTTTTATTTTTTTTGGGGAAATGAGTCAGGTCAATAGAAAACATTTTTGTGTTTATTTTTATGTACGTTTCCAATTGGTGTAGGTTTTGATGTAAAATTTTGTTCTGAAATGAGTCACTTTACACTTTGACACCGCTGCAACGCGCTGTACCATTCTTTAACTTTAAAAACAATATTTTCTTACGTGCTTATTTTTATGCACGTGTCGGTATAAATTCAACGTGGTTTACGTTTCAACGTAATTTTTCATTAAAGTTATATTTAAGATAGCGTTTACGTTTCCATTTACAATAAATTTAAAATCAGCCCGTCCTGCTGTCCAATTTAAATTTATGTTTATGGTTTGCGGTCAATGTAAAACATGTATCGATATTCTTTTGAGCATATTTCTTTAGGTTGCTATGTTGAATAAAAATAGATATCGACCGATCCCGCTGCGTAGCGTGCTTAATCTTACTAGTTGCTTATGAAATGTTAATTTTATTCTTTTAAAACTGAAGGGTCCGCACCACTTACGGCTGTGCAACTGCTCTGGGTCAACTTGATCATGGACACTCTCGGTGCACTAGCACTGGCTACTGAACCACCAAACGATGGTCTGATGCAACGACCTCCGGTTAAGCGTACCGACAGTTTTATTACCAAGACAATGTGGAGGAACATCATTGGTCAAAGTATCTACCAAATGGCTGTCCTGTTTGTCCTCAACTTTGCCGGGAAGCCGATTTTGAAGTTACATGGGGAAAATGCAACCGCAATCCTTAATACTTTCATATTCAACACTTTCGTGTTCTGTCAGGTTACACAACTTCTAATCACTTCATTTATGCCAATTTCGTGTATAGTTTCGCATACGCGAATGTTTTGGTAAACATGTGTATGTTTTTGCAGGTTTTTAATGAAGTAAACAGCCGTGACATGGACAAGTTCAACGTATTTCATGGCATGTTTAGTAGTTGGATCTTTATGGCTGTTATGGTCGCAACGGTTGTATTTCAAGTGATCATAGTTGAGTTTCTTGGCACTTTTGCAAGCACCGTGCCTCTAGACTGGCAACTATGGTTGCTAAGCATTGTGATTGGATTGGTGAGCATGCCAATTGCAGTTGTTTTGAAGTGCATACCCGTTGAGAAGACTGCTGTCAAGGAACAACATGATGGTTATGAAATACTGTCCGATGGCACAGATAACGTTTGAAGGAAAGCTAAAGCGTAAACATATTTTATATCCTGCTTTGATTTTTCTTCGTTTTTTCCTGCTGTCAAGTTTCAAGTAGTTGAAAGTCAGATGGTATATAGATTATTCAACTATCGTATACTTGCTCTTCTGGCACTCAAATTCTTATTCGAGATGTTTTGTTATGATATTGTTGAAATGAAACTTTCAAGTTTTGTTTTCGCCCAAATAACAAGTTCTTTTAATATGACGGATTTTGGATTCTGTTCATTGTGTTTTTGTTATTTGTTGGTGATTGATTTGAGCTCTTATTTGTCTCCAAAGATTGTATAAGCTGTTAAACTAGAGATAATTAAAGAATTATGAATGTAATATATATGACTGTATTTTACACTAAATGTAAAGATGAAAAAAGTAGCATCTAGTCTATAGTTTACAAGAAACTATTTTATATACATTTTCTATTTTAGTTTGTGAATTAATTATTTTACAGTATTAATACGCAAAGATTAGAATAAAACTTCAGGTTAAATGGACTATGTTCAGGTTCATGTTTCTGAAACGGTTCAATCTCCTGCTAACAATTACCCACAAATCCATCAAAAAACTCCTATCGGGAACAATCAAATCTGACGTCTGAGTGATGGGACGCTGCGCGTAAAAACTCATCCTGGTGCGTCAAAGTCTGATACATGAATATGCCCGCCTTTCTGCATTTTACTCGCAGTGAATAACCAACACCCGCTGCTAAAATATTTGGTTCATAGAAAATGTGCCTAAATATCATTGGTATCTCCTCTTGGCTTCTCCATAAGCAACGACACCCATAACCGTCATCGAGTAACCAGCTATACCTATAAACGTCACCGGGTTTCTGAAAAGGAGTATCGAGATGACAACCGCTACAGCCCCTTTCGCATTACCAAGTACCTGGAGTGTTAATGCACTAGTGTTCTTAGTAACCAAGAAGTTGGTCAAGTTGGCTGCATAAGCCATGGTTGAGTTAACCAAAAGCAGTAGCCACATGAACCTATGTTTCAAAGCTAGAGAGACGGTAACATCAATCACATCTGGTTCCATTACAAGTGCAGCGGGCAATAAAACAACAATAGCAACCGGAGACATATATAGCAACAGATTCATGGAGTTCAACTTTTCGCTGCATATATCATATGCTAATTATTATAAACTCATGTTACTTACGTTGCGTTTGTATAATCAATATATTATGTAAGTGGAAAATGAATTACCCCTCAGAAGAAAGTAGGATCCCTTGAAGAACCGACTTGAAGGCCCTAGCAGCAGTCGCACTTATGCACATAGCGAACCCATATAAATGAAAACTTGGCTCACCCTGCCACAAATTAACGAAATAACTTATAAATTCTTTCCTTACACACTTCAAGAATCAAGATATTATGAAGTGATGGCTTTTAAGTGTAAATGTCTAAAATGCTCTTCAGCGGAGTCGAAACAGGGGATTGTGGTCGATCAAATTGATATAATACTTCATGATGTAAACAATGAACAAATATGCAACTTTTTGATCTGAAATTGACCCCTGTTTGACCCTCAAAGGACTGCAGATCAAGATCCATAATCACTCAGGAAAGATTAGTAATATCTAACCACATAACTTAGTAACTTATTTATTCTTTCCTCAACATCAAACTTCAAGAATCAAGATATTATGAAGTGCTGGCTTTTAAGTGTAAATGTCTAAAATGCCTTTAGCGGAGTCCAATCACTGGATTGTTGGCGATCAAAATCGATACTTTTTGAGGAAAACAATGGGTAAATTGGTAAATTTTGGTCTAAAAGTTACCTCTGTTTGACCCACGAAGAACTACAGATCAAGATCAATGATCACTCAACAAAAACTAATAATCTTTACACAATAAAGATCACACATTTACTCACAGATCAGAACTAAATCCCTCCAAACAACAAGAACCACATAATCAAACCCAAATAAAATAATTGAAATCAAACAATCAATAACAAAACATAAACATACCCCACTAGCAATCATAACACCAGTAACAACAGGAACAAGAGCACAATAAGTAACCCAAGCTTCTCTCTTGAACGTCATCAAATAAGCAAACAAAGCAGTAAAAAACGGCGTCGTTGCACCCACAGCTTGGTTAAAAGAAACCGGCAAATATCTCAAAGAAATATTCCCACCAACAACAGACCCACAAAACACAATGCTCAGAGTCCCAATCCTTAAGAACTGGGACCAAGATTTGATCTTTTGCAACGGCACAACTTTAAGAAAAACAATTGATATGTAACTGAGTATTGCACAGGCTGACATGTGGCACATTGTCAGAAAAATTGGGAATTTAAACCCATAGTTAGATAGTAATAGTTTGTTGAGAAGAAGAACACCTATGTTTGATGAATACCAGAGGATTATTAGTGACGAAATGAAGAATAAAGATGGCATTTTTGTGGGAATTTTGGTGGGTTTTGAGGGATTTAAGGGTGAATGAGGAGATGGGTCATTGGGATTTAGGTTAAGGAAGGATAAAGTTGGGATTTTTATGGGTTTTGATTTGGATCTGTATTGTTGAAGTTGAGATGTTTGTGCCGTGATGGGGTGAATCTGTGTCGGGAGCTGGAGGTGATGTGGGGATGTTTTGGGCGGGGGGTATGGTGTACGTGTCTCATTTTTATTTGATGGGTTGGTGTTGGGTTTAGAGGAAATGACTCATTTTTATTTGATGGGTTGGTGGTGGGTTTAGAGGAAATGACTCATTTTTATTTGATGGGTTGGTGGTGGGTTTAGATGGTGGGTTTAGAGGAAATGACTCATTTTTATTTGATGGGTTGGTGGTGGGTTTAGAGGAAATGAAGATGAGAAACATATGTTATCTTGAATTATGTGGATTGATATTTACAAGTTAGGGAAGGTTCACATTCATACATTCATCAATCTTAAAAGTATTGGAAGAGATAAGAGAGGACTTCTCTTTACATAGAAAAATAGAAGTAGGTTTCATTCTTTTAATGGGTTGAATTGGTATAATTTTAATATTTTTAAAGTTATTGTGAGTTGACTGTTATTTGTGTTTTGACTGTTTCTGCTATAGCATTTTATTAAACGGTAATTAATAAAACTATCCTTGTTCATTCTTTTTACAACTAAATGGTATTTTTCATTTTGAGCTCGTGAAGAGTAGTGCATCACATGATGACTACTTGTGTTAAAGAATTTACTAGTTATATTTTAATTGTTATTGTTTTATTTGGTTGTTTCTAGTATAATACCTGTTATTGTTTTACTAAGTTGTTTGTCGTATGTATAGTTACTTACAATACTGTTACACAACATACATTTCTTCTTTGTATCCTATGTATTTTTTCGTAGTATGAAAGTTGTAAGCTCGATCCAAACAAATGTACTTTCATTGTGGTGAATTTTTTTTTCAAGATTCAATTGCAATAACATAAAGCCCTATGTCGATTATGCAATACAAATTATATATATAGTCTTTATTTTATTCATTATAATCGAGTATAAACTATTTATAATTAAAAAGTTAATTTTAAAAATAGTCCAAAAATAAAACAAAATACTAAAAAAAAGCCATCGACATGCTGCCAGAATAGTTGGTGCCACGTGTAGTGCTTTTCGCACAAAAATGTTTCTTCAATTTCGTTTTTACACAACGAGTACACATGCTATGCACTCGCGATGCGTGATGCGGTTGAGTATCATGAGGCGAGAGACCCTTCCTTGGTCAACCACCCAAAAAAATGCGTCACCTAATATTGAGTCTGGCATATTCACAATGCGCCATATGGAGCAGTTTGTGGAATCCTGACGTAATTTTTTCTGTGGTTTCAACTTGCACGGGTCGCGAAAAAGGCCCAATGCAATTACCTGCGAAAAAAGTATGCTGCCCAGATACTTCTCTCGCTCGTGAACAAGTATCGCGACTTGGTGCTGTATCGGCTTTCGAAAATGTAGAGGGGTTGGGGAGTAGATGGGCGTTTGTGGGATATTTTTTGCTTGGATATTTAGCATGTGTTGTTTTTTTGGTGGTTTGTGTGTTAGATTGCGTTTGTGATGTTCGTATGTGTGTTTGAATGGTGTAACCTGGATAACTAGTAGCATGTAAACCCATAAAAAACTGATGTTCGTATGTTGTATGTTGAAAGATAAACTAGAATACAGCCTGTAAAATTGATGTATTTTGTTTAGGATCCGTAAACAAATATATGTTGAACCATAAACTAGCATGTGCCCCGTGAAAACAGTATAATGTTTTGTTAAAAATAAAAAAAAATTCAACACCTTGTTTTGTTTTGCTGTTACTATTTACATGTT